>OU342526.1:17570714-18832500 GCA_910589475.2 Bembecia ichneumoniformis | reverse complement strand
TTGTTAAAATAATATGAAGCAATTTATAAACAGTCTATATACAACACCCCTATAATAATCTACTCACAAACAAGTCTTATTAAAAAAAATAGTCTAAATATTCTTGCACACAGAAACATAGTCCTCCCGTCTCAGTGGAGCGATTGTGCCTGATCATGTGAAACAATGCACATTGAAGTATGCATGATATGAGACGGAAGATAGCGCATTTCGCGGAATAAAAATGTTATAAGGGCCAAAAATATTAAATATTAATTACTCGTAAACTATAATGTCAAACGAAAAATTAATAAACCAAGGCTTAGATAATCTGTGAAGTGAGATTACTGATAAATTTTTAGGTTTGTAATATGTGTCATTTTGAAAATAAAACAAAAAACGATAAAAATGAGAGGTACTTGGTGATTTTGTTCTAACGAGAAGATTTCATTGTGTTATAAACTCAAAGCTAAGATTAGCTATTTCTATTTATACGGGTTCTTAAATAAAAAAGCCACCGTAAGAGAGCACTGAATTTTCGTCCAGGTTTTTATGTTTAAGTGCATGCTTTATAAGCATAATACAAAAATAATAATTTATTGTTCACATAGGAAGACTTATCTATACGATTGTGGCATCAACTCGTCACAGCAAAAATGTGTTCTAACTGGTCATAATGCTAAAAGCAATATTTACAACAAAATCGTAAACGAGCCGTGTCCTTACATTAAAAATTAAAAAAAAAGAAACAATTTGTACACGTTGTACTTATGTTACGGAGGTAAAAAAAAATGTTTTTAGAATTTTTGTCTGATTGTGCACGCTAATCTCAGAAAACAACGTATCGGATTTGAATGCGGTTTTAACTGATATATTGTAGCAAGCTTCTCATAACATTTAGTGTTTGTTTCATTCCAATCGGTTTACAAACAAAAAAGTTACGCGCTATACCGAATATCTCACGTGCGACGTTGCGGGCTCATTGTTTATTACCAGGTTTACATATAGGATACTTTTTATCCTGGAAAAATGTTCCCGAGGGATCGTCTAAAAACATAAAATAATCGTCGTCACAGTGATAAAGATGTCAGGAATTATATTAGGCACTCATGTCTTCTTAGGTGTAGTATTTTTTATTTATCAACTGCAGATATGAATTTTATTTTTTTTTTACTGTAAACGAGTTTAATCTTGTGATAAATATACTCAATTTTTTTTTCACCGAGTTTTCCCTATCAAGATAATTTCCAATTTCCAATATTTACCAGTACACAAATATCGGTGAACCGATAAAAAGTAATTAAAGTCGGTAACTCCCTAGCCGCAGGCAGATTTTGTAGTTGACATCCGAAAGCAATGGCGTAGAAGCGGCAAAATGTCTTTGATATTAGTTAAAAAATCAACTTTTCAATAAATTTAATGAAATTAATATGATTACCTATACATACCCTACTCCCTTACTATTCATAGAGTATCCTAAATCTTATTATACTACCGTTAAGCTCGGCCAAAGAAGAAAAGGAAATTGGACTTTACGGCTGTGACATATGGCTCATATTTTAGAAACGTAAACATCATTCGAGAACTAGAGATAGAATAACCAACGCCGATGTTTACTAGTTTGAAACTTCGAGTACTTTCTAAAACCATCCAGACTGTCTTTGCGCGAATATAAAAACGGGCATAGGCGCTCGAGGGGCAGTGTGCTTACGGACATGGAATCGCCAGACGACAGTTTTTGCGAAGACATCTCCGATGGTGAGTTAGCGAAACACTAAACGAATTAGTGACGACATTGGCGAGTTTAGCGGTTTAATCGAGAAGCCTTGTGATATTTGGAATAAATCTTGGTCCGCAGGAATAAATCGACATCTTTCACCCCGACATCTTCTTTTACCCTGACATCTTCATTTTTACTCACCCCGCACGTAACACTACCAAATGATTCTGTGCAGATAATGCAGACAAATACTGTCGAATGCCTACATCAAGCATTCCTGCCTACTAAGCGGTTTCGCTACAATAGCAAACCTCTTCAGGTTCTAAATAAAAACAAATAATCTTAATATTCTAATCCTCATAATATTAGGTATAAATGCGAAAGTTTGTATGTTTGGATGTTTGTTCCTTAATATCGCAAAAAGGGGTCAACAAATTTGGATGAAACTTGGCATACAGACAGTTTATTACCTGGATTAACATATAGGATACTTTTATCCTGAAAAAATATTAGGTTCCCCAAGGATCGTCTAAAAATATTAAAAATTCGCCGCCACTGTCATCACAGCGATAAAGATGTCAGACGTTATAACTCAAATATTTTCATTTCTCAACGCGTACGAGGGCGCGGGCATAGCTAGTTTTCTTATAAATAAAAAATAAGTTCATTGCTTTAGAAGTAATATTAAATCAATTTAAAATGTCTATTAACATTTAACCGTTCAGTACTTTATTCTCATTTTTTTAACCGTTTTCTGTGTGATGTTGAGAAAAGATATTTTCTCAATACCACACACTCGTACATAGTAAACTTCCTTGCAAAACCAATTCACTCTCTCATGCATACTTACACAGAATTAAAATGGTCTTTTTCATTCTTTTATTTTTCTTTTGATTATTATTTACGTTTTTTCATTTTTATTTTATAGTAGTACAAAAAGTGAGAATCTGTAATAGGGGATCGGACAAATTTTCAGAAAGTGTTTTAAATTAATCTTCATGGATATTTATTCCCATAAAATATACTATTTTATTTATTTATAGCCTTTTAGGTACTCAAAATCATGTTTTAATATTGTTTGTTTGAAAATGCCGCCAAAACGCCACGATAGTTCATCTGAGAGCGCGTAACGTCATTTGTGGTCATATCATAACAAAACAGCTGCTTGGCATAAGACAATGATTGCCCACAAATGACGTCACGCACTGTGATTGGTGTTTCAGTATAGATTAAAAATATTGTAAATAATAAAATTTTATTTCTTCATTTAAAAATATTTAAATGAATTATATTAAATTATTATTCGATAAATAATCGTAAAAAAAATTATATATTTTCTTTCTAAACATTTTAGATTTTAATCTGATTACTGTCCGATCCCCTATTGGCTGTAATTTTAATATTCGGTAAATTATTACTATACTGTAGTTATTTGAAAAATATTATAACAAAACTAATTTTTAATTTAAAACTTTAATATAATATCATATAATATAAACTAAATATAAAACTGTTAGTTTTATATTAAAAAATAATAATATTTTATTGTTTTAAATACCCACTGGGGGTAAATTTGCTACATTTAATTTTTTTAAATATAGTTGATTTACAATTGATAAATGCTAGCAGGCAGACTTTAAGAGTATTTCTATTTGACCGTATGTAGTAGATTAAAGTAAACATATTAACACCAGGCCAAAAGAAGCCTGATTCTGATAGGATGTAGGAAACGAATCAAGGTGAAGATATTAAAAAGGACTTTGGCATCCCCTAATCCCAAACAGAAACATAATGTTATTTTAGGGTGATTATATGTTACGGAGTAACTTAGTTATGATCGCTTAGTTTATGATAGTAAAACGCAGTTTTTTCCAAAAATGTGATATTTGGTTATTCTAAATGGTTGAAGGTCTACGCTTGGATTTGCTATAGCCTAGCTCAATGTTGGTCGATGCTTTCGGAACTATTATGGAGGCGAGCGGATTAAATGCA
Source organism: Bembecia ichneumoniformis (assembly GCA_910589475.2). Lineage (NCBI taxonomy): Eukaryota > Metazoa > Arthropoda > Insecta > Lepidoptera > Sesiidae > Bembecia > Bembecia ichneumoniformis. The sequence continues at coordinate 18,828,809 of OU342526.1, read as the reverse complement.
GACAAATTCTGTCTAATGCCTACACCAATTATTTTTCCAATACCCTGGACTACTGAGTATTTTTACGAATATTTAAAATTGAAACATTTAGAGAATTTCTTCAGAAATCATTCTAATGGAACTTAACAAAGTCAATAAATAAGATTATAAGGTGCTTAAAAGGCTGACACTGGCTAATAAATTGTACATTGACAGGCACTGGTTTTCCTTCAAGATTACGGCTGTCATTTATTTAAACACTAGCTATTCACAGCGACTTCGTCCGAGCTAATTTTTTTTAAGTGTTAAAACATTTATTCCATATATATTGCTCATATTATATTTTTCAGTAGTAGTTTTTTTTGTTTTTATTGGAGTTTACTTAAGAATCGAATTTCTTATAAGAAATTTTCATTCTTTATATGGAAATTTGATAAGGAGTAAAATTAATACAAGCGTAACTTATGCAAAATTTCATGATGATCGGTTGAGTAAACGTATAACTAACAAACCAATTTTTATTTTTGTATTGTTGCGACTAACTACGGAACGTTCTGGAAAAAGCGTTCGCGCCGGCCGAAAGCCTCGAACGTCCCACCCTTCGATGATAGCCACGCCCATTTCCGATTAGTGTCAAAGGAAATTGGCCTTATGTTTACAACATAGAGTATACATTTCAACAGATATCATTCCCGAACTTTCAATGGTTTGTTTACAATTTTATTTACATTTTCTAGTAAATTCGAATTACATCGAGGCGTTTGGCGCCAAGTATAAATAAGAGGCTGCCGGTCAAGTGTGAGTTAGTGGCGCGTCAATCAGCGATACGAAAGAGACTCTTTGGAGCTATTGCGAAGTTATCTGCGACAGTGAACCGGCGATACATTAAGGGAATCATTGACGACTTTTGGCAAGTTTAACGGTTTCATCGGACAAGTTTAGTGATTTTGGAAGTCTTCTTGGTTAGTGAAAATAAATCGTTCATTTCGCCCTTACGCGGCATTTTAACTCACCCCGCACGTAACAGTATAATCTTTCTAGCACATTTTCCTAATCAAGAAGAAAATATTTTTATTAATATGACATCGTTTCCATTGCACAATCATATTTATTTAAGGAATTTAAAATTATTATTTGCTTTATTAAAAGCGATTCAATCCGGAAGTAGGCAACCTGTGCCAGCTGGAAGCTCGACAAATCTTTCATACAGTGTTCACGAAAATAAGTAACAACAATAAATTTAGAAATAAAGTCTTCCCTTACAGATAAGCGTTTCTTATTTTATTTTACTTTAATAAACATGTATTGTAAGCGGTTTCAATAGCACAATTCAAAATTATTCTAAGAATTCCATATTATTATTTTAGTTAAAAAGAAAATAAGCACAAGTTTTAACACAGATATTAACTGTTTTATATTTTATTACAAAACTTATAAAAATCTTATTTCAATTGGTTCCCGGGTTCGGTTCCCGGCAGGGTCAACTTTGAAAAATCAACTATTCAAATTTGGCTCTGGTCTGGATTTGGAAAGTAGTGGCAGGGCACACTGCGTTTTCGCAGTCATTTGGGCAGCCCGTCTGGCGGCAGTAACCACCGTAAAATAACAGCACTTGTGCTGTTGTGTTTCGGTGAGTGAGTAAGGGATGCCAGAGCCCATTTCCCTATCCACTCCTAATCCCTCAACCTTAATCCTACTGTAGTCGGCAGCGCACTTGCAGCAGCTTAGGCGTTGCTTGTGTTATAGGCGACGGTAGCCACCTACCATCAAGTGAACCGTCAGCCTGTCTGCCGATCTTAACATAAAAAAAATAAATATAAATTTAAAATTATTTATTTATTAAAATAGATTCAATCCGGAACTAATCATCTTATTTAAATTAAATTAATTATTTACTTTAGTTTTTCTTTAATTTTTTTTCTTTACTCTAATTAATAGTGGAGTTTAGTTTAACTTAATTTGGTTTTTATTTTTATTAATTTTTGTCTTGTTTTGTTTTTATATCTACTTAATTTCAATTTCATAGGTATATTTAGATTACGCGTTAATTTTATAACTTTAAGCTACATATCTATACATATTATAAAAAAATCGTAAACGTGTCGTGTGACATTGAATATTTAAAAAAAAAAAAAAAAAATTTACATGTGGTACTTATGTTACCGAGGTGAAAAAAAATTTTTTTTAGAAATATTATCTCTTTGTCTGTGTGTTTGGCGGCAGTAAACACTCTTGCAGAAGACCACCGTGAAATAACAGTACGCGTGCTGTTGTGTTTCGGTGAATTTCCCTATGCCCCTCCTAATCCCTTATCCTTAATCCTATTGTAGTCGGCAGCACACTTGCAGCAGCTTTGGCGTTGCTTGTGTTATGGGCGATGGTAGCCACCTATCATTAAGTGGACCGTCAGCCTGTCTGCCGATCTTAAAATAAAAAAAGTCAGCACTAAAGTATAAAAGATGGTTTTATGCTTTTATGATAAATGATGCTTGATTATTGTTTCATATTTCTATAATTGACCTTAGCAGGTATTGAAACCGGAATCCTAGCGTGACAGAGCTAATAGTTGTACCATTCAACCAAAATACATATCTTCCTTAATTGATTGCATTGACTAGACTATATAGAGAAGAATAGGTAGTTCTTAGTAGAAAGTTTATTTTGATAAAATAAAATCAGTAATTTATAACAAAATTTATAAAGACTAATTCTCAACTGGACAGATGAAGTTGACCCTATAAGGCTGGCTGGAAGAAGTTCTCGGCTTATAAAAGGGTTGTGTCAGGATTATTAAACGAGGCTTTGGTGGCGTGCAACGCCAGGGGGATTCCTGTATTGTCTGATACACACGGAAGCTACAAAACTAAAAGACTAAAAAGGTTAGAGTGTATTTTTAGTACGTTACTGAAGTTACATGCTGAGAGAGCTTAGTGCACCTAAGTTTAGCATTGTTTAGCAGCAACAATCAGACTTCTGTTACAAAATTAGCGCCGTAGGTTCATTTGCACCATTGACTCGCACCATTAATGGTGCAAATGAAACTGATATGTATCGTTTCCACCATTAAAAAAAATACAAGTGCTATTCCACTTGTGCCTGAAATATTATTTTAAGTAAAATTTTTACTTAAACTTAAATACCTTGTAAGGAGACTGAAGAAGTTGGTTTATTAATTACAAAAAATGCTTTCGATAAAATAAAGATAAGAAAAAATATTCGTTTATATGACGGGTTTTCTTTCAACCTTTATTAAAATACAAAATGATACCTATGCTACAAATAGGATATTTTAAATATTGTTATTTGAACTATTTTAGATACCTAGCTGGCCACATGATAATATTAAACTTTGTCATTTGTATTAATGTCAAAAATACGTCATTTGCATGAAAATTAATTTGAAAATTATTGAAGTATTCATATTCCTTTACTATTATTTATTTTCTGTAATTACTAACAAAATGAGTAATTCATCGCTCAATTTTGTGGCACAGAGTCGAGGAAGACTTTTACTGCACGAATGATATCAGTATAATTTTCACACGAGATACAAGAATTGTAATAGTATTTGGAGGTGTCGATATTTTAGAAGAACGAAGTGTACGTCTTCCTTACTCGACTCTGTGCAAATATAAGCGAGCCTGTACCTTTTTGCTCATTAGTACGCAGGACGCGATCAGGCTAAGAGAGAACCATAAATTGCAAACATAATTTAGTTTGTAAATAAATAAACAATTACCTACATATTGACTCAAAATAAGTTTTGTAGTTAGTCTGCTGGTAGTCTTCCGTAAGGAGGTGGTGGTCGTTGGCGCTATAAGGGCTGACCAGTGTGTCCTGCCACTACTTAGATATTTAATTATATTTATGACTTGATCAGAATTTCTGAAGCCATATCTTTAATAGTCAAAATGCCTTATAGTAGACCATCAGCCCCCTTGCCTTTAGCAAAATAAAGGAAATTTGAAATATTGCTGTCAAATAATATACGCTGCGTTCGTATGTCAGTCCGTATTATAGCTCGGAAACTCAGTGACGGGCAACGCGCCTTTAAGGCGCACACGATGTACACACAACTATACGTAGGTACATATGAGCACTCTATTAAACTTGAACCGGAAAACTTGCGAGGAAAAAACCGCCCCCATTCTAAATAAGAGGAGAATTTGGTGTGAACATTTGTACACGTGTTTTCAATACTCGTGTTCACAAAGGACTTGATTAAAACGTTCCTTGTAAAGGAATGTGGCAACTCTGTGACTTGACATTATTTTTTAAAATAAAGTCGATTTAATGACTGGATATGCAATAAGTTTGTTTTTAATGAGCTCATTCATAATGTTCAGAAATGATGTTCAAAACGTGGCGGGGAATAATTGGCCAAAAAGAATTACACGTCTATTTCCGCCGAATCCTCCGCAGTATCTAGGATGCTCGCAATATGTTCCCTCTTGGAATTTCCAAAGACGAAAGACGTGAAGAACGACCTTGCGCGCCGCTCGCCCGATTTCTGGATTAGGAGTTTTCCTAACTCTTTCCGAAGGACTAACTAACGCGACCGCTAGAAATTAAAAGTGGTCCGCAAAGCCTGAGTAAAGTGCCTTACATTATGCTTATCAGATAGTTACAATTATTTAATTTCACGAGTACGTATGACATATTTATGCAGAATCGATTGAACGCGCTGCATTAGATGTGAAGGCGCAATGTGACGAACGCTCGCTTGTCGACACCACGAATGCGGTTCAAGTCTGTGTGCTTTAAATTTTTCAATTTTATGTGTGGATCATTAAATGATTATTCATTACTCTTCCTTTTATGAAATTATCGCGAGAAACCTCGTGAGTATTTTTTTATAAATAACAACGAAGTGCCTGTTAGGCAGATTGGAGATGCAGTTGAGGTGGTTGCCGTCCCCTATAAACACAAGCAAAATCAGAGCGATGTAATTGCTCTGTTTTCCTTTACAAAATGAAAGATAGATGACAGTGATAGGAGCTTGATCTCTGGGATCCCTAATATTGTGAAACAACAGTGTGGGGCTCTAGAAGGTCGCAAGCAGGCTGATAGTCCACTTGGAAGTAAGTGGCTACCATTACTTCCAAGTGCTTGTGTTACCATTGCTTATAAAATAAGCAATGCCAGGGAAGTGTACTGCCGACTTGAATGCGTTAAAGGATAAGTGACACGGAAGGGATTGTAAATGGATTCTACAGTCCCCTACTTACTTATCGTAACACAAGAGTATAATTCCCGGCACCTAAGTTGGCAAGACTGACGAGATGCGCAGAAGTCGTTTTTAACGCTTTTACAAAGCGACAGTGATGAAGACGCCATGTGACAGTATGTTTAATAAATTATTTAATTAAATTTAATGTTTAATAATAACTTAAGTATTTCATTTTATAATAAGCTTCTTAATTAAGTTTAACTAATTGTTTTTTATACCTCAAATAAACATTAATTTAAAATATTATGAAAACAACAGTGACCATTTTCATTGTTCGTGAGTGTAGGATGCGCAAACTTTCCCCGCAAAATCAGTTAATAGTAACAATGCCTGTTACTATTAACTGATTTTTAAAAGTAATTATATACCATTTTTTTGTGATTAGTTTTTAGAATGTAAGCAATCTAATTCATAGCTTAGAATGGGGTTGCATGATGTAACAATAGTCCACGGGGCCTTACACAGAGGTTTAGCTCTTACGCCTAGCAGGGCATGATTTATTGCGTAACATGAAGGAGGCTGACAATTGTATAATTTTATACAAATAAGAACGACGCTCATTCGTAAAATGAAAGTTCTATTTGCATTATGTTAGCACAGTATTAATTGTTCTATATTACTTACAATTTATCTCATAAGTGTATGTATGACCTATTCGTACTTCTCTCATTCAGCATGGTTACAAACAAGGAATTGTACAGGCCAACCCAATTACAGCTACTTCGTTAAAGTTTATCCAGAAACTGATTACTTAGTTGTTTAACACAAACACTCGGCACGTTTCGAGCCAATTCATTTCAGTATGTTTCCTGAACTCACAGCATTCATGTTTTTTGAGTAATTGGTAATTTGTTTTTGCAGATGCCAAGAACATCTTTTCATCGTAAGCCATCTCAACCTTTAAAAGTGTAAAGAAATTTTGTTATAATATTATTTAACATATTTTCTATGGTATACCAAAAAAGTACCGATAAAAAATCATACAATGACGGTTCCACTAACATAGGCAAATAAATAATCTTTTTACCGTAGAGATAACAAAATAATCAATAAAAACTTTTCTTTCAATATCACAGATCTTGTTTTTTAGAGTATATATAATATAAGACATTAATGCATTAAGAGTTGTGGGTTTCCGGGACGATGATGGCCCAGGTCTGTTGGAAATTCTTCCAAACGTTTCGTCAACAACTGCGGTTGACATCCTCAGTCTCGCTCGAGAAGTCGAAAAGTGCAGAAGTGAAGTGCAGTGATGTGATGTACTTTTTCTTCTAACACGGACTACACCACTGAGGATGTCAACCGCAGTTGTTGACGAAACGTTTGGAAGAATTTCCAACAGACCTGGGCCATCATCCCGGAAACCCACAACTCATATGGATACCGGCCGAGAAAACCTACATTCTACTATTAATGCATTAAGTTTAAGTGTACGAGGATATTTGAAAAGAAATAATGGCAATCAGTCCATATAAAGCAGTAAATACCCAAAAAATACATCAAGAATACACCAGGAACAAGAAACAGTTATGGTGATGACCGACGCGCCTCCTAGCAGCAATGGCAGGGTAAGCGGTATACGAAGACCTAGAAGCTGGTAGAGAGGAGTCGGGATAGGGGGAGGATTACCGTGCCTTCTAACAAGTCACCTGGAGTCTCTATGTCGAATTTCCTCCATTCCTCAGTCACTCGCCAGCGGCATGATGTTTTATGGGTGAAACCAACAGGCACCAAAGTTCTATTAAAATTAAAGGTAGAACCTCCGATATGTAGTCCAAAGTATATGACACAATTAAGTGAAACTAAGTATAGCATGCACATAACTTAACTAATCGACCATTACACAGCACAATTCTCATTGGACGAAAACAAAGAAAATGCAATACGGGCGTGTCAACGTTCCAAACTTGTACTTTAAACCTGTTATTTTCACCAAATACTTATATTCCAACAGGTGATGGACAAACCAGTGATCAGTAAAATTGTTTTTATTGAAACAAATATGTAGCAAGAAGTATGCATTAGTAATTGTAATTGTAATATATAATGTTATTACAATATACTTAGGTATTCCCCCCCCCCTTTTTGAAAATTATATTGAAATCGATATAAATATAAACTATTTATATAAGATAAGAATGTGCCATTTAGCGTAGGAGGGGGTTTTTTTGAAGTACGTTCTTAATAATTCCATGTTTTTTTAATTTTTTCTATGCATATTTGATAACAAAACATAATGTATGCACCTGTACCATTTCCGTTCTTTTGAGAATCTGGCCTTTTGAGAATCTGTCTTTTTGCGAATCTGTCTTTTTGCGAAACTGTCCTTATGCGAACAAACCCAAAATCCATACAAAACTAATTTTAACGTAACTTTAGTAAATCAATCCGTGCATTCAAACCGGTTTTTACAGTTCCGTTATTGCTTAATACTGAACATTTTGATTTGATTTGATTTATTTTATTTCATTTTCAACAAAAAGTTAAGTCTATTACGTTTTCATTGCAAAACCGGGGATTTTAACGAGGACCAAGCCGCAGGAAAAATCGTTATTGCTCTCTCAATAATATTATTTAAAAAAAATCGAAGTTAAAATCCAATTTAATATTTTTCTGATGCATATTCCGTAAATATGTAACAACTATGCATTAGGTGAAATATCAATAATGGGTGATCACGCCAAGCAATTATAAAATTATTTTTCGTTGGTGGTACATGTAATCAAAGGACGAGAAAATCTGTCACCTACCTCGTGAATCACCAAATCCTTGGTCCCTCAGCGGCGAAAACTGCAACGGGCCCGTCACACACAGAGTCCAGAAGCTTCAGCACTTCACCACCTCAACGATTACACTCCCGGAGCGGGAAGCGTGACCAAATAGAAAAACTACAAGCACCTTACCTGATAACATTAGCGGATGAAATAAATTCTAATCTCGCGGGTCAAAATCGGCGGATCAGTCTACGTGTGTTATTGTTGTGATGTTTTTTTAGTCTGACTGCGGTTTCATAAAAATGGTCGGTCGCACGGCTTGCGGTAGTGACAGACATATAGACAGCTATATGGTGTGAGTGAGACAGCGCATACCACAGCGAACTACTATTAATTAATTGACAATGGACAATTAATTAGAAAAAATCATGTTTGGTTAATTTATTATAATACAATAAATCTATTATTAAGCAAATGCAATTTGTTTATTATATTCTGACAACACAACTGTCTAATCTCGTAAAATAAAAAGTTTATGTATTGACGAACAATAAAAGATTTCGCAATTTAGTCAACTACTGTACTGTCAAGATTTATGGGTAAATATTTACATGAGTTTTACAGCCTCACTGGGATATAACTCTTATATCCCAGTTCCAGTTCTAATTCAGACACACCAACTGTATATTTATACCCACTGTAAAAACTTGTTTAAATACTGAAATGTTAATTTAACTGATCTCAGTACTTGTATGTATGTTCAGAAACCAAGCCACGGAGAAAAGCGGGCTTGTGTGGCACACTTCCGCCCATCGCAAGCGCAGCTCACTTCATTTCTTTAAGGGGGAGACAAACGCTAAATACTAAAAATATCCATTGTTTAATGAAAATGTTACAAGAAATAGACAAGACAATTGCTTTGAAAAATATATATATTATACTTAAACATGTGAAGAACCAATTGTATTAATTAGAATTTTCGTTAAAGTAATAGAAACTCCACAAAAAAAGTTAGAACACAAGAAGAATTTGACCTTTATTGAAAATTCTCTCGAAAACGGCTTATTGCACGCATATGAATCCTGTACCTATTAATAAGTTGATATCAGATTAAAAAATTGTATTGATAAAAAAAAATTGTGTAATGTTCTAATGGTAAAAACAAAAAAACATCATTTCTAGGGCCGTTGAATTGTCTCCGCCGCCAGCGAGTTCTATAATAAATGTCATTTGCCTCAGTGAATCCCTTAAAAAAATGTGTTGAAAAAGTACAAACTATAATTATCAAAGTTCCAAATAATTACAAAGTATATTGTTTCATTTCAAAGGACAATTTATACATTTCGGAGTGTTTTTTTTTTATTTAAGAGCCAATTAAAATGATTTAGTGTTAATAGTAAATAATATTTGGAAACAGTTTTCAACATGATGATGAATGATGATATTTTAAGTCAATTAGTCACGTGATACGGTATCATTTTTGTTCTTTTCCATATGATGCATAAAGAATTGCAAAGCTATAGGCAAATGTTAATCTCGATATCCTTGGGATATGCACGTGATGCGGTATTTGGTGCACATAAATTAAAAAGAAAACGGTTACACCTCTCTTGGTGCTTCGAATCCATATATTATTTAATGGTTTTGCCTACATTTCATTTCTATGTTCTACTTTGCGACAGAGAAACATTTTCTACACAAAATTTAAAAACACATTTTCGTTAGTATAAAAGAGAAATATATTATTATTATTATTATATTGTCCATCATATTGGCGTAATTAAGTATCATATCATATTTATTTTTACTTATTATCATAAGTAGTGTTTAAATACTTGTAATCATTTCTTGCTTTAAATTACTATTTTTACTTAGTGTTGCTTTTAACAATTTTATTCACCTGTAGAGGCATATCTGTTAGACTAAAAACTAAGACTAAGCGACATTTTGTCGTTTGTGTATCTGTCTAAATAAATAAATCTATATCCATAAATCACCACACTTGGTTCTTTGCAGTTCGCATACATCCCATGCCAGCCGCTTTCTTAGGGTTCAGCGAGCAGGTGGTTACGGATGTGGTCCCCATTCCAAGACTCGATTACGACAACGACCATCCGTTGTCCGACATATATGGCTCGCAGTTCCGCAGACTCAATCTTTGGGCTATGTCAACCGCCTTCATTTTCCCGGGGATCTCCGTATCCCCCTCTCATGGTTTACTGAACAACTTGCAATTTGTGGACGAGACATTTCGCCAGTGTCCACATCTCAGCACCGTAATCAAATCTGGTAATACCGGATTTAGACTTTCGTCTTATGACATTGAGGAATGACTATTAGTTTTAAAATATGTTAACTTTCCTAATTATATGAACGCCCTTTATATTATGAACCTTTTATAATATACAATTCATACCTCTTTTAAAATTAATAAAAGGAATCTGATATTTCAAGAGTCATCGATATATTCATCGAAGCTCCATTAAATAACCACTTTAAGAGGATCGTTCTATCCAACATTGGCTCTATGAATTGAATATGACGACTGAATGCACTGAGCAATTCACTTGCGAATGTATAAATTCAAAGAACGAAGAGCTTGGATCCTTGAGGGACACACGGTCACGTAGAGCGAACAACAGATCTCACAATTACGTGGCGCCCGTGCGTGACGAATCATACAGATGTTTGGCCGTGTTCCATTTGATATATGATTTCGTCTTATCGGTAAAGCTTTCGCCGGCTTGTGAAATATATTTCTTCAAAATAATTCTATTATAATTCATTTTGACTTCACTCGAGCGTATGTTCCTTCATGTTTCTTTGTACACTTCATAATTTCATTTCAGACTAGCAATATTATGACTCGCATAGGTAAAATAATATAATCATTGTCTGTTAACTTTAAGGTATTAAGGAATTTAGTGTCTGGATCAATTTTTTCACGAATGAATTGATTGAATATTATAAATTTTGAAAACAATTGAAAAATGCACCAAAATCTCTTGTTTAGTTTAGAATAAAATGAATTTTAAATATTTTAGTAAATAAAAAAAAAACAATAAAAAAAAAATAGAAAAAAATATATTTCTTTTAGATTTTTCAGTACATTTCTTTATTTATTTTAGCCATCATCAAGATATTTCTCACTTTCTTGGTTTTATGCTATCTGTAATTTCTTATATTATCCTTCAAACCCTTTTCAGGTCACAAAAAACCGAATTATTTAATTCTGTTTTCTGCACGGTTTGAGACGAGTCGCATGGTATTTGCCATCTTGCTTCTATCGAAGACCCTTCAAAATTTGTTCTTCGATCCCTTAGTGTAAAATTGAAATGTTCTATAACAATTATCTTTCGTTAGGATCCAAGTGTGGCTCGATAGATTAACTCTGCATTGATATGTTAGTTTTAAATTCTAGCAATTTGTGACTAGAATGCAATGAACATTTCAGTGAATTTAAAATTGTCATCTGTTAAAAGTTAGAAGCAAGGTTTGATATCTTTTTGCCACTTAAATGGATCTGTTTTCTTAAAATGATATCAATTCACGTATGCCTTTAGAAGGTCATACATAAGGAACTAAGGGAGACGAACGTAGTCCTAATTAAGGCGACCGATTGGAAATTTTGTTGGCAGGGATTTAGATTTTTCTCAGCAATGACAAACTCTATCAAAGTGATGTTTGGTAATCTGTTTCTTCATGTTACTGACTTCATTTTGTCAATTGGATTACACGATTGGTAAACTATTGTAACAGAGAAAAAAATTTCAAAGAAACCTCTTTTGAAACACAGATTTACATTTTACAGGCAAACGGAACCGATTTATACCTCCAATACACTTTAATGTTACAGTTGGATTTCTTAAAATTATAGTTTTTTTTTTAGTAAAAGTCGTTTACTTACGACATAAGCAAGCGCGTTCTCGTTTTCGTAGGCAATCACAGCCGTATTAATTGTCACCTTAACAAGCGTCGCAAACATAATGACAAATTGTCTTAGTGAATAAAATCTCTTATCAAATAGACATGTTTTCGTAAAGATGATTCAGGTACCATAATTTGTCAGTTCGCCTCTCAATACAACAGATCTGTATGTCACAAGACTTTGGTACGAGTCGAAACCAGCGAGTGCCTGATCCGCTTCTCTTTTTTAATTAATACCACTTTGAACAGTGCTCCGAAAGAATGCTCCAAGTCATTAAAACTTTTAATGGCATTTGACTTTACGTTGGAAGAATGGAAACAAATTTTAGGACCGTCAGGAGTTTTAGTTTTTGAGTTATACAGAAATAGTGGGACTCCCCAGCAGGTACTTTTAACTACTTTGAATGGAACCTTCCGGTGAAATTTCTGTACGTATGAAATTTGAAGTTTCTTCTTATTTTCTTAATATCCAAATTCTCTTCTTTATCTTCAAATACCTACTTAATAATTTATTAGAAATGTATTATTTCTTCTACATGTTTCAGGAAAATCATATCCTTTATATTCTAAATAAAAGTTAAGTTATTTAAAGTGCAATTATAAGATAAATGAAAAACAAACTCCTCGTAACTCTAAAGTAATGGCGTCTAAGTAAGTAAGTAGTGAGTAATTAGTACATGTTACTGGGTCTCTCATTACCTTCAAAGTAAAGTGTCAAGTAGACTATTAGTCAAAAGTCATTATTGCAAACTAGCTTTTGCACGCAACTTTTCTCTATAAAATATTTCTGGCTGATAATATAGCTTTCTATAGGTGAAAGAATTTTTAAGACAGGTCCAGTAGTCTTTGAGTTTACTTATTCATTACAAATATACTTTGGTATGGAGGGGGCAAAGAGGGGGGATGAGGGAGGGTGAGTAGCCTCTGTTACTCGCTGATTATATAGCTTTCTATAGGTGAAAGAATTTCTAAGGTCCAGTAGTTTTTGAGTTTATTCATTACAAACATACATACAAAATCTTTTCTCTTTATAATAATTTTAGTAAAGATATGAATTTAGCCACTGCCGAGCAGAGATAGCAAAGGATTAAACTGGCATTATCTTAATCTTTGGTAGACTTTAAGAAATGAATCTTGAATCGAAAAATATCAACTATAAAATTTAATAAACAATTTTGTCTGAAATGTTCTAATTGGTAACCTATTCATATTAAAAGCTTTGATGAACTGTGAAATAAACTTTAACACTTTCCTATTTCTAAAATGCTAGTTGAATTACTAATTTTAAAATGGCCATAGCCTATGTAACTTTTTATAGAAATATAAATATTTTTTTCGGTTAACTTATTGCTTACGCTCTAGCAGTTTTAATAATAAACATGGACTAACTTCGGAATAACTTTAGTCCAAGGTCTAACAGAGTACTAGTGAAAATCGGTATTAATAAGCAAGGACTAGGGAAGGACTACGTTTTAACGATAAAAGCTTTAGTCCAGGTCTAGGGATAGTATAGTTAGTACCTAGTGGGAGTTTATTAATAACATAGTCTCGGTCTACTAAAAAAAATAGTCTCGGTCTTACTAGTCTAAGACTAAATTCGATTTAACTTTGGACTAACACATTTTTATTAGTAACCGTAGTAGTATAATCTGCACGGACGCTTTAGCCGACCAATTTCATCGGCAAGAAGATTTTAGCATTGTTTAAACTTCTCTCTTCACTCCTTCTGTCAAAGAGTACTGCGGTTGTACAAATAATAAATGTAAAATCCGGACTCGCTGAAAATACCCCAATTACGTTAAAACGTTGTACAATTTCATAATAAACGACACAGAAACAAGAACATCCACATTTATGTAGCGAGTTCAGGCTTTAAATCGAAAACCAATTACTGAAAAACTCTACATAAATATAACACACTATTGTTCACATGTGTTTAAACGGTCACACACACAGACATAGCGCTGCATCTTCAATGGCTGTTATGTACTGGAAGAGACACTATTCACATTGAAAATCTATACATAATAATGAATCGTAAACGAGCCGTGTCCATTATAGTACATTACTGCAGAGTCCAGGAAGTGAAGGATTGCCGGACGAAGTGGTCTCAAGGCCGAGCTTTAGCGAGCCCTTGATAAAGATCTGAGTCCGGCAATCCTCATTCCGGTCGAGGCTGGTATAGTGCTTTTCTCAATAAATGTGAGGAAATAATGAAACACGTGATAATGCAAAAAAATTAGTATAATATGAAAAAAATAGTAAAAAATTAATTTACATATACACAGTTTTATTTAGAATAAAACAAACGCAAATGTTTACTAAAAGCGATAAATATTTAGGTAGGTACTGAAAAAAGTCTGCTTTGCCGCCTTTTTTATTTTTTATTTTCAATGAGTGCAAAGGAAACGCCCCCGCCTACTACGCCTGTGACAGCGGCGGGCGCGTTCGTGAAGACTCGTGAAACTTCGGGTTTCATCGGACTGAGCAGCGGCCAGGAATGAATTTTCATACAACATTCTTGGCCTAGGCCGAGAAAGAAATGCATGAGCCAAGAATTACAAACTTCGTGGCTTTTTTTTAGCAAAAGAATGCCTACATTTCCGAGCATGTTTGAGAAAAATATCTAAAAAAAATAAATAAAAAAAATTGAAATATTTGTATCAAAAAACAATTGGACACGTTGTACTTATGTTACCGATAAATAGTTTTAGAATTTTTGTCTGTTTGTCTGTGCGTTTGTGCACGCTAATCTCAGAAACGACTTAACGAATTTGAATGCGGTTTTCACTGAGCTTCCCGTAACATTTAGTGTTTGTTTCATGCCAATCGGTTTACAAAAAAGTTACGCGCTATACCGAATACCACGCGTACGAAGTTGCGGGCTCAGCTATTAACTTAATATAATATAATAGATAGAACTGGATTTAATTATAAAACAACTTGTACAATTTAAATTCAAAATAATTAGAATACCTGCAGTTATTTTACTATAAAAAAATAATTAATAAAAAATAAAGGTATCATGAAAAATCAAATAAAAATTCAATACCTAATTCATGAAGATTGAACGAACATTTTTGTCAGGCGTTGTTTTTTTTATTTTTTAACGCTTAAAAAACGGTCACAGACGAGGGCAAAACTAGTTTATTAGGTAGATCTATTTTATTCCCTTTGGAGAAGTTATTAGGCGTCTTTAAGTAAATAGGCTTGTCAGAAAAAGGAATGTTGTTAGAAAAATAATGTGTGTTAATTATTAGAGTATTTTGTAAAATGGTGTATGGTAGAAGAATCTGAACAGAAATAGAGCGAGTGGTATATCCAGAAGGTATAAGCGTCAATGTGAGAACGTTTAATTAACACAAGTGACAGAGCGATGGAGCCGACACACAGACAGACGTATATTCTGAAATAACAATACGTAGTCGTGAGCCTTGTAAACGGTGTTAGATTTAAACCTACTTGCAATTAATGAAGCGTTTTGTAAACAGTATACCGTATTCAACTTTAATAGTTTCGCAGTTATAAAGCCTTTATAAAATTCTCTTTGTGCCACCTCAATCCGACTGTAAATTTAAAAAAAAAATTCTTAATTACATTTCACGATAATGATATTCGATATTTGAAAACAATGTTTAAATGTTAAAACTTTTTAATAATTAAATAAATATCTCTTTATTTGCATTTAAATACATGTCCACATGATCATTCATACGCAAAAAGATTAAATATAAATAATATATAGAGAGGGCATTAGCAATTTTTTCCTACAAAAATATTGATCCTGATCGCCGTAATCAGGATGGTCATGGCGTAGCTAAATAGCCTCGTAAAGTTGGCGATGGACTGAGCTATTTTGTACCACTTGGTTCTAAATGTCTCATTACTCCCTCTTCGGAGGCGGATAGGCTAGATTTAGAAATTAGAATAGGAAAAATTACTAAAGATAATATTAGAGAAATAATGATAGATAAAAAGAGGAATGAGTTTTTAATGTATTGTATCAAAACGATAAAGAAAGCAATAGATAGAAATAAAAAATAGGCAAAATTATAAATCGTAATGACTTATTTATTAAAATTTTAATGTAAGATATTTTAATTGTTTAACTGAATTTCATTAATTTTAAATGTAAATTATTTTTAAATTGTATTTATTTTATTATTGCAATCAATGTGTAAATATTTAATTATTGTAATTGGAATTATCTTATTAATATTATGTACATTTAATAAATAAAACAGAAGTGTCAACTCATTCCCCCCTGAATAAAGAAATAAGAAAAGAATTAGTTAGAATAGGAATAGACGGGAATCCCACCCGTATAGTAAGAAAGAGATGAATGCAAGAAAGAAATAGTATGAAGAATGGAAGTGCGAGAAGAATAAATGCGAGAACTGGTATGAAAGGATAGTAAACACAGGCTTCAGCGCATGATGCTGGAGGGATTTGTAAACACAAAAAAAAAATGTCTCATTACGGATTCTTTCGTCTTGCCCGATCTGTACAGTTGAAAATCTTTGTTCATATGCAGCAATTACAGTACAAAGTAATTTTTATCCGAAAAGGACATGCAAATATTTGAATTTAATTGTTTTTAATCTATGAGTTGTTGAGTCAAGTATTTTTTTCATTGACTGAAATCAATTTGATCAGCGGTGGTGTAGTGTTATTTCAAGAATAATTAATCAATTATGAAACGTCTACTCTGTATTGTACCCTAAACGGAGCTATGACTCTAAAATTGACTCCTGACAAGATAAATTCTTATTAGTCAGTGTTCAGTTGGCAATGCAAGCAAGCTCTGAATGTCTTATACGCAGGTTTGATCTGTGGGCAAGCCGCAGAGTTCAAGTGTAAGTAGTCTGTAACACAGAGGTTGTCATCACGGCTTTAACAGATGGAAATAATTTATTTATAGAAGTGTTCAGAATCAATAAAGCAGTGAATTAAAACAATGAGGGTATAATCTCTCAAAATTTCCTGCTCCCAATAGTTAGATATAACGATAATCCAGTGACGATGCGTATCTTGCCGACGTGAATTTGTACACTAGGATTGGCATAATATCAGCGCTGTGCTTTGCCTAAGCTTACGCTGAGCCAAGGTATGTCATGGCGCACACTCAATAGGGTTAAACTATCTGGGAATTTGTATAAATTCTAAATTAGTTTTTTTTTTTTTTTTGTTAACAATTTTATCTTTTTTTCTTTCTCTTTGTATGTGTGTCATGTTTGTGCTAGTAAATGTTCTATCTATCTACAGACATATCTATGCCTTTGTATTATGCCTATGTACTTTTCTATTTACTAATATTGTTTTATTGTAAAATTATTTAAAGAAACAGTCTAATAACCATTCAAAGTTCTTGTGAAATTTAGAATCTGGCAATTCTTTTACAATTATTGCTTGGTTTATTGTATTTTGGCCTAGTTATTTTGGAGCTTATTTAGAGCTACTTTTAGGAAAATATTATAATATTTTATTGTATGACACTTAATCCAATAACTTAAGGATTTGCACATCAAGTTTTTCGATGTATCTCATGATTAAAATAATCATTACTTAAATTGGTCTAATAGTACAGGAGGGTCATCTTGAAACACCAGATCTTGAGAGCAGATTTCCTAAAGATGTGCTAGTGATATTTGAAGACAAGAGAAGTCCTGCCAGTCCATTAAGGGCTAGCGAACTGGACTACAGCTTATATCGAACTCATATATATTTTATATATTTTTAGTGATAAAGGTGTTCCTATTATACCCTCACTGAACAACAAAACATGTTAAATCAACATTTAAACTAAATGATACGAGTACGTGATACTAAATGAGCCTGTGCAATCAGTCATGGACATCGGAATAACCTGAAGAACTAAAGAGAGTGAATGCATTCAGATTTAAGTTCGAATCCAATTTGATTAATTGGTTTCAGCTGTGACCCGTTTAAATGGTATGTTTTGGGCGATTACGGCTGCGGATTCAATTTGAACACGCTTAATGTTATGTATGTAGGAGTTTGATCCCAATTCACTACAAATAACTTACAGATATTATCTGTATCTCAATTATTAAAAGTCCTTTGAATATAAAGAAGGATAAATTTATACATACAAATAATAAAATCGTAAACGTGCTGTGTCTGTACCTACAATAAATATATTAAAAAAAAAACAATTTGTACTTATGTTACCGAGGTAAAAAAAATTGATTCTAGAGTTTTTGACTGTTTGTCTGTGCTTTTGTACGTTTGTTCACGCTAATCTCAGAAACGACTTAATCGAATTGAATGCGGTTTTCACTGATGTAGCAAATGAAGCTGATGTAGCACTGGGACCCTAGCCAAGATACACAAGATGCAAACGCTTCCTTTGCGTACTTACGAAACGAAAGAAATAAAGACCGGTGATTGGTTGTTGTAACAGTTGTAACTTCAACAACCAATCACCGGGCTTCATTTCTTTCGTTTAGTAAGTACGCAAAGGAAGCGTTTCCATTTTGTGCATCTTGGCTAGGCCCCCTGATGTAGCAAGTAACATTTAGTATAAGTTTCATTCCAATCGGTTTCCAAACAAAAAAGGTTTCACACGCTATACCGTATACCACGCGTACGAAGTTGCGGGCTCAGTTAGTTAAAAATAAAATTCATTAAAATACCTTTGTAACATAGATACCATCAGAAGTTAAGCTTTTTAAATTTAAGAATACACTAAATAGAATTTAGGCTATGGCTAGTATTTTTTATGTTAACGAAATTCCTATTCAAAAGTTATGAACCAAAAAAGTTAGTAAATATTGTGTAATATAAATTATATGCTGCATTTTTTATGTCGACGGTGGACGGTCCAATTGGTGGTAGGTGGCTACCGTCGGTTAAAACACAAGCAAGGCACGGATGGCGCAAGTGGTATACTGGTATCCCATAGAAGGAAAGCGTTGATGTAAAAAAGAATAATAAGATTTCAAATCTTGAATTACGAGTCAGTGAGCGAGTCATGTAGTCAGCGAGTGAATCAGTCGATGCAAACATTCGCTGCGTACTGCAAGAGAAAGTTTACCGCCATCGTTGGGCAATAATCGCTGTGAGAGGTGGAAGACAAAGCAAAACAATTGACACCCGGCAACAAAACTGTTCCTCGCGCTATTGGGAGCAAAAATTTATCACTTTTGTTTGTCAGATAGTTCTCGCGTTAGTTATCGATTGAGTGCTTCGGAACTTATCGATAAAGTTGAGTATATTGATTTAATGCTCGTTTAACTGAATTCGTTAATTACCTAACATTTGCACTATTTTGAGGGTTTCAGGGACATTCCTTAACTTAAAACATGTCTAGTGGCTAGTATGCCGTCTAGTGTTAGGTTAGCTATTATTCGTGTTACAAGGCAAAATTATTTTAAAGTTAGTCACAAAAAATTTTTAGGAATATAAGTATACAGTATACTTACCTAAATTACCTACTTACGTATACTTACAAAATCTGTAATTTTCCTAGATATTTATAGTCTTTATATACGCAGAGGGAGTTCGGAGAGCACCCACATCATAAAAAAAATTCACTTACATCAATATAATATTTAACTTTCGACATCGGCATCTGCAAGTCAGGCTGTCCTTTGACGTAGGCCTCCTCTAGGCTCTTCCATTTTTCTCTATCCAGAGCTGCTCCTTTCCAATTTTTGAGCAGATCGTCTTCCCAGCGTCTCACCGGTCTACCCTTTCAACGCTTTCCTTCTCTGGAATACCACTCGGTGACGTCTCTCGTCCTTCCCGATCCCATCATATGGCCAGTCTAGCGCCACTTCAGCATTTCTACCCTGTATTTTCAGCATTTTCATTCATGCATTTTCTCTAAGTATCCATATTAAGAACGTTTAAAGAAGAAGCAGAAGATTGAGGCGTAACGCCTAACGCATACACTTTAAACAATTTTAATATTGAACAAACAACTTAATTATTTGGGGAGATAGGTGGAAATTGGATAGGTCCGAATTAAAGTTGGCGGCCGCCTACTTTAGCTCTGAGCGGGACCTGCTTCGCATTCTGCAACAAATTTAATCAGTGCACCGTGTACAGAGAAAATTCGCACATCTCCGCAACACTGCAATATTTTTCTCTCTCTTTTTTAACACTGAAATGCTTTAAATGGCTCATTTCTCTTTTAGCACAGAGTATAAAGTTATTTACGATTATCAGTAAATGAGCCCAAATCTATATTATCTTCTGTCGTCGTCGTTTCAGCCGATGGACGTCCACTGCTGGACATAGGCCTCCTGCAATGACCGCCAAACACCACGATTATGTGCCGCCTGAAGCCAGCGCACTGATTACTTATTTATTTATTTATTTATTCGGAGAAATAACAGACACAAGTTTATGTTGTAGTTACATGTGTAGAATCTAATACATAAGTACAAATAAAAACTTATATCCTCCAACATTCTCACTAAGACACATTAAATTGCAGAAGGAAGCTACAAAAGTAAGATTACAACTAAGATTACAAACTAAGCGCAAGATGGTAAGCAACAATACATGTAAAATATCCAATCGAAAAGTTAGCCACGCCACGATGACAATAACAAAAGAGAAAGCATTGTGCAAGATTCATTCAACCATTACCTTCTGTTCACATAATAAAAACATAAAAAAGGCGTGTCTGTATATTATTTTTAAAAAAAAGTTGTACACGACGTACTTATGTTACCGAGGTCAAAATTGT
This sequence comes from Bembecia ichneumoniformis, assembly GCA_910589475.2. Classification (NCBI taxonomy): domain Eukaryota; kingdom Metazoa; phylum Arthropoda; class Insecta; order Lepidoptera; family Sesiidae; genus Bembecia; species Bembecia ichneumoniformis. Next base: position 18,808,240 of record OU342526.1, on the reverse strand, counting down.
CTGTTTGTCTGTGCGTTTGTGCACGCCAATCTTTGAAACGGATTAACCGATTTGAATGCAGTTTTCACTGATGTATTGTAACAAGCTTCCCGCAACATTTAGTGTTTGTTTTATTCCTATCCTTTTTTTGCGGGCTCAGCTAACTCATATATTTTTATTTTTCAACGCTTGCGACGCAGTGTGCACAGTTAGTATATAATAAGATCGTTGCTTGTCTGTCCCTTTGTGCACGCTAACGGCTTAACCGATTTGAATGCGGTTTTCACTAGTGCAGCAAGTTTCCCGTAATTTAGTGTATACTCATTCTAGTCTGTTAACAAACAAAAATGTTACGCGCTATTCCAAATGCCACGCGTACGAAGTCGCCGACCCAGCTAGTAAGTCAGGGGTCTAACCCTCTGCCACTGAGGTGACGTTTTTGTATCTATTCTACTGAGGAGTAGCCTGTCAGACGTATATTCTGGGTGGCATTATAAAAAAAACTATTTATATTTTTATGAAAAATCCAATATAACCATTTAATTATGACATAACACAATATGTTAGGGTAATAAAATGTGGAATAAAACTCATAATTAATGAAAATATTCAGTCTTATTTATTTATGACAAAATCTAGGAACTTTAGACACAGCCGCCATTAAAACTTAAAAAAAAAAATTAAGAGTCATAAAATCAACAAAAGTAACTTAACAATGCCTTCTTCTAGGTTAAACTTATTAGAAAAAAAAAAGAAAAAAAATATCCTTAGAGTAGTTTTTTTTAAAATCTAGCCTTAAAAATCCTCTGTACAGTCAACACAAATTTGCGCTGCACAAGTGCACACTGCAGGCAAATCGGTTTGGCACAAGCAATACAAGTAAATCTTGTTTGCCTTTTCAGCTGGCTTATTATTCTTATTCTTATTCTTGTCTTTGTGGCTATTTCTGTCTGCTAGAGTACCAGTATCACTTCGTCCATTGCTGGAATATTGTGATCGCCACGTGAACTAAAGCTCTCTACCTATACCTACCACGTTAAGGAACTGTAGTACTTTTTTGATAGAGGCATTCTTCACATCTTCACAAGCCATTGTGTGGCTTCCTAGGATGTGACTGCGCTTGTGCAGTCACATCCATTAGGGGGCCACACTCGCACAGGATATGCATTGGTGTTTCTTCTGCCTCATGGCTTGGACTTCAGCTTGCTTGGACAGATACGACATAATTTTCTTCCGGCTGATGTTTTAAGCTCATTTGGGGTTGAAGGAGCAGCTGGTAAATCACGACCTACACGACGTATAGTCACCCGCAGTTCTCGGGGTAGCTTGTCATTATACACCCGCAGTTTCAAAGATGGGAGAACTAATTCTCGGGCCAGCTACAACAAATAGTTGCCTCTTCTCAGTTTTCTACTTTGTTCCATTTCGCTCGCAATCTAAAATAATAATGTAATAATGAGTTGCACCTATAAACCGCTGTACAGTTTATTTATTTTACTGAGATGACGTCTGGTAGACACTATGACTAAAATTAATTTACTGACGTGACGTCTGTAAGACAATATGGTATTATAATTATTTTAATGACCATACGTCTACCAGATCCATCACTTATTACTGACCTTACGTCTCGTGGACACCAAACAGCTCTAACTCCACACGTATGCACGCCGCAGCTGCCGCCGCTGCACTGGCGGGAGGCACACGCTCACGCAAGAAGGTACAGAGGGAGACAGAACGATATGCCGCGAAATGGCAATGTGGCAACGTCGCATAGATATTGCGGTGTCTGACAGACGTAACGTCAGTGGCAGAGGGCTAATATCAAATATGGCAAAGTCCACGATGTCCGATTTATAGCAATACTATTCGTCATTGAACAGCGTTATTACGATTTATAGATCGTTTTTGATGGCAATAGATTATAGCACACATTGAAATGGACGTAACTATGCCGTTTTTGTTACAAAATAAATCGTTCATATTGCAAAGAGAGTGTTTGGTATAATTTTATCCCAAACACTCCCTTTAAATTTAAAAATTTAAAAATTGTGGACTTTGCTGTATTTGACATTAGACCCTTGAAGTATAAGTATAAAAGAGAGAAAGTAAAGTACAAGGGCAGTACCTATAAGGACGCTATGAGAACATAGAATAATAACTTAAATTACAAACCTAAGTTACTAAGTATTGTAAAGTTACAGGCATTTCATAAAACCGAGTGGAGAATTTAAATTTCCTCAGATTTGATTTATAAGCGTACTTTATGTAGCGAAATTTCCCGATAAGCCCTGTTACGTATTTGTTTTTATGTACTAAAACGAGCATGACCACCGGCGTGTTTGAAAAAATATTATGCATTTTAATTTCCTCTGTACGAACACAGTATGTAATATTTAAAGTGTATAATCTGTGCTAGTTGTTTCATTTTCATTAGAGCAAGCTCGACTTACTTATGGGGTCCTTATAGACTTTTTTATAGACTCCTAACAATAGCAAACAACAATAAAAAAAATGAACAATTCAGTATTTAACAATAATTACTATTTTCAAATCAAGTAGTTTATTTTTCAAAAATAGGATAACAAGATCACTTTTTGAAGTCGATTATATATTTTACCATGGTTTCGGGAGAGAAAAAAGCCAAGATGATGACGATCCTGAGGAGAAACCCCGAAAGAAACTCAGGATTTTTGTCACCTTTAAAATAATATACATATATAACAAAATTACAATTATTATACACAAATTACAGTAAATACAATACTAAACATAGTATGAGCTCAGAAGCGTTTAAATCCAGGCTTCATTATCGCTTGATGATAATGAAGCTGTCAGACATGCAGATGTACGGCTGGTTACCATCCTCACCTTGTCGAAATCCCTCTAATTCGGACCAAGCGCTTTGAAACATCTTTTGTGATGCGCACTGCTAAGGATTGGAATTCCCTGCCGGCGTCTGTATATCGAGCTCATATAACCAAAATCTTTTCCAGGTTCGAGTGAATAGGCATCTTCTGGGTGAGCTCGCTCCATCGTCGGCCTCATACTTCCTACATGGATAGATGCTGGTCAAGAGCAAACCCATCTTAAATTAAAAAAAAAAATAGAGTATTTATGCCCGCAGCGTTATTCCAAGGAAGAATTCCATGACAAATTATATCTTGAAAGTAACTGAAATAGACAATTCCAGCTGTATCGACATATGTTAGGCGTCTAACATATATTACATACATTATATTGTTTTTTTATTTATAAAAGTTAAAGAACGTTTAAAGAACTTAAAAAAACAGTTAATACCAACTACATTTCTACAAACTGTGGTCGTTCAAACTATATAAACGAGCCCATTTCTTCATAGAAAGGTAAGTGGAGCATCGGGAAAGGTAGGCAGTGCTCTAGATGACTCTAGGTCAAGCCGTTGGGTTCCATTAGTTGTCCCCACAAAGTGCGAAGCCTGTGCATTCAACTGCATAGTCGCTTCTTGCACTGCTTCAAAAGTAAGGGCAGTGCATTGTAATATGCGATGAAACTTGGATTCACCACTAAATTCCCTAGTCGAAAGGGAGGAGCATGGACTAAAGAGAACAGGGAAAGTAGCTTGTAAGTCAGGAAGGTAATGTTTTCGATTTTGGGGATCTCAAAAAGAGTTTTACTTGTCGATTTTTTTCACAATCGTCGCATAATAAACGCTGCATATTACATACTGCAGCCATAACAACCCAAAAATTGGGTTGAATACATTGTACTGCAATAACTACCTTGTGAGTTGTGGGTTTCCGGGATGATGGCCCAGGTCTGGGCCATCATCCCGGAAACCCACAACTCATATGGATACCGGCCGAGAAAACCTACATTCTACTAATAACCACCTTCCTATAATCGCCCCATAATAAACGCTGCCTATTACATACTGCAGCCGTAACAACTCAAAAATTGGGATAAATACATTGTAATGCAATAACCACCGTCCTATAGACCAGATATTTTTCACCGTGCGATTTTCATATGTATGGGACTCTCAAGGAAAGGAAGCACTTGGAGGATAGCTTTGCAAACGATCAACAGGTTGAACAGGTTGAATAGCCATTCTTCGAAAACGGCATGAAAAGACTACCTATTCGATGATGAAAATGAAATGAAAGGCTACCTTTTCGAAGAAGGGAAACTATATGGAATAATAACTATAAAAAGTGGTTTTTTTTTCTTAATTGTAAAATAAAATATTTCTTTTTGCAAAAGGCTCGTTTATATTTGAATGCTCTATGTATTTGTAGTGATTTAGAGTCTTTAGTTATTCAATGCATTTCACTCTTCAATCATATGAATTCCGCTTCAACTGGTAAAGGAACTGTTTCCGCTTCTAATGTTACGAAAAAATAAGGCATAAATCGAAAATATGCCTTGTTTTGATCTCATTCATCTGGTGAAAATTCCAGAAATGTTAAAGTATTAGCAGATTCCCTAACCGGTCAGATTTAATTAAGCTGACTAAAATGTTATTGAGTTCAAATTCCTTGCATTCGTGTCATCTGTATTACAATGCGTGACTGTTAGAACAAAAGGTTATCATGACATTAGAAAGAGTCTCTGTATTTGCCATATATATATATTAAAGTACTTTGTGCTCTGTATCTTCGCATACTGTGCTTTTTTTAGTGGACGAGTTTACACGAGTAGAGGATTGTATTAATCGTGTAGACAAAGCAAAATAGAGCGATTTGTTTGTTACTTTATAGGCTTATACAACGAAAATTTTTATGTAAAATTTAATCATTTTAGTATTGATATGACTGTTCGTATTGTTAGCTTTATTATTCAATATAACCTGGATCTATTTGCTTGGATCCAACACCTCATAACAATAGTAATAACAAAAGAATATTTAAAAAAAGCCATAAGTTTGCTAATCTGTATTTTGAAAAGAATAAGCGAGCTAAATCGAAAACTAAAAACTGTAAGTGGTCACGCCGTCCATGTCATCAACCGAGCAGACAACGGAAGACCACTAAGTTTGATAGTGATGAAGACATTTTCAAATTCAGTTGTTCATTTCCTGTAAATCTTCCTATTAAATTTACAAAGTAACTTAGTTTATCTATACTATACTAATATTATAAAGAGGAAATATTTGTATGTGTGTATGTATTTTTGTATGTTTGTAATGAATAAACTCAAAAACTAATAGACAGATTTTAAAAACTCTTTTGCCTATAGAAAACTACATTATCAGCGAGTAACATAGGCTACTCAGCCTCCCCATCTCTCCCCCCTTGCACCCTCCATACAAAATTGCCGTTTTCCACAAATGAACTCAAAAACGTTTAAAAAATAAATGTCCTCCCGTGTGAAGCCGGGACGGGCCGCTAGTAATATTATAAATGTGAAAGTAACTATGTCTGTCTGTCTGTTACTTTTTCGCGCCTAAACCGCTGAACCGATCATCATGAAATTTTGCATACACGTTGTCAGGGATGCAGGAAAGGACATAGGGTACCTTTCATCCAGAAAAAAGTAGTGTTCCCGAGGGATCATCTAACGCCTGACAAAGTTATAATTGCAATACAGATGTTAGGCATTACATTTCTCATATATTTAGTTTATTTATTATTATCTATTTATTTTTCAACGCGGGCGAAGCCGTGTGCACCATGTAGTTATGTTATAAAATGAAATATTCGACTAACAGTGTTGGTACCAGTTTTGAGGCTCAATGGTGTTTTATATGATTTCAATGAGGTATTTTTTTTATTTTTTTTTAATAGCTATGAATTAATAAGAACATGGATTTACGATGGATTAATTATGAACCTTTCTCTCTATGAATCATTCCCGGAAACACATTTTATATGAAACTATTAAAATGAGATAAATTCCAATACGTATCAGACGAAAAGGAAGAAAAGAATTCGCTTCCTACAATCCTCCGTAACAATTCTCTAAATCAAACTTTTCCGAGCTCCACCGACCATCAAAATCTCTTTTTACGACGCCCCACAGATGGCGCTGCAAACGTAATTTAAAAATATGAGATAAAGTTAGAGTTATCCAACTTACAGATGTTTAAATCACTTTCGTGTATTAAAATTCAATAGCATATATATTACAAATCGATTAATGCTTCCTGCGTACACGCCGTTTTATAATACGCAGCTACCGTACCAAATAAAGGTGTGGAAATAAATATACAAATAACCCATTAACGGATTATCAGCGTCGTTTTCTATATTTATTTAACCAATATCGCTGGATTCACGACGGAGGATGAGTGGGAAGCCAGTAGCAGCCGTCACAGCCAACACTTCCGACTTCCTTCTTCGGCGGTGCAAAAGGGCAACATACCTACGCGGCCCATATTTATATTGTAGCGTTGCTTCGGAATGTGTGCGTGTGGATACCAATAAACATAACCGCACACCACGATTTTGCTATCTCAGCAGTGGCGTAGCTACATTTTCAGCGCCCTGGAGCAAAATTTTTCAAATGAGAGAGTCATTTTTTAAACGATCGATTGTAACATTGTAACTTTGCGAATTTGTAACTAAAAATTGCATTCATATAGCTAATAAAAGTATTATTATCAAGAAAAATATGCTGAAAGATTACAGATTCATAATCATCTTATATATAAAAATGAATCCCCATTTCTCCTGGTCACGGCATCACGCGTGAACGGGTAGACCTATTTTAATTCGGTTTTCGCTAATGAAAAGAGGGATAAACGGGGAATGTTTTAGGGTATATAAAAATTGCACGCCGGGCGAAGCCGGGGGCGGGCCGCTAGTTATTTATGAAAACTGAAAAAAAATCATACACAAACCTCCAGATGATTCATTTCCAGGTTTGTGTTTCTTCACGTGCCCATATGAGAGAGGCGTTTGAAAAATTTTGCCCCAAGGCGCTAAAAGTAAACTTCAAAATATGTTCCGAAAAATTTAATTATGAATATTTATATGTAATTAGACAAAAATTTAAGAAAAAAAAAATTGCGCCCCCCAGGCCCCGGCGCCCTGGAGCAACTGCTCCCACCCCTCCCCGACGCTACGCCCCTGTATCTCAGGCAACAAGCTACATAGGTATGCCATAGGGGTATGCCATTGTAGATATTGTATATAGATGTGGGTAATTTTAGAATAAAACACATTCCTGTACATACTACCTACGGAATATTATTACGACTTTTTTTTTCGAGGACAAATCCATTTACAGATTTCCTACCGCTAGGGGTATGTGGGGGTTACCAGTGCTCCACGCTATGCTAGGTCATAGCGGCATCTGGCACTACCCACTAAAACTCCCCGGTGTCTCCTTGCCCTTCGAGTATTATTACGCTTAGCCTATCTTTTCTGACTATTTTAGTAGACCGTCTAATAAAAATATATGCGTTTATTATTATATATGACTAATAACCTGGCAACCATTAAGGCGACGCTAGCCCCTAATGATAAAAAAATCCACTTATTTGTAACCGTTTTCGTTTTAAATTAACATAATAATTATAATTTAAAAAAACACTTAAATCATCTGCAGGATATACTATGAAAGGGGATCATCATAATAATTTTTTAAATTATATTTAATTATATATATAAAAAAATTACTAATTTGCGGTCTAATATCGATGTTGTAACCGTGCAATTTGCTTAATAATCAATATTTTAAATAGCTAATTCCTAAGATAAATTTTAAGATCCACTCTCTGAAGTCTCATTAAAAGAAAAATTTGAATTATACTTTATTTAATTTTTAAATAGATATTTCCGAGATTTGCAAGTAGCGAGAACTCCCCCTCAGCAGTCCCGTCAATTCAGTGCAGAACGAGTTTTGCGACTGGAGTCGCCTTAAATAGTTCTGATATTTTATTAATTCCTTGACAATTTGTATTCAATTAGTATCATATTTTTATCAGCCTTTGTACTTGCCTTGTACCTACTGCCTTGTATCTTGCCTATCTTACATATTACCATATAAATACGTGACATTTTTTATAATCGTAAATTCGATATGAATCATTACTTGATTGAATCTATTATTACTTACTCGCTGGTAACCGCGACTTCGTCCGCGTTGATATAACAACTGAGAAAACATATGAGTAATATTATAATGCCTGACATCTTTATCGCTGTGACGACGGTGGCGCCGATTTTTTATATTCTTAGGCGATGCCTCGGGAACCTAACATTTTTCAAGAATAAAAAGTATCCTATATGTTAATCCTGGCAATAAACTATCTAATCCGTTCAGCCGTAATTGAGTAACAAACACACAAACATCCAAACATACAAACTTTCGTTTTTATAATATTAGTACGATAATACTTTTTTGTTTATAAACACGATAATCTCACATTAAATTCAGCATCATTTTTTTTGTGTTAATTTTAAATGGTTTTACAGTGTTCACATTTTATTATTAACAGGCAAATATTTTCATCTGTATAGATCGGGCAATATTTTCAAGACGAAAGAATCCGTAATGTGACATTTAGAACCACGTGGTACAAAATCGCCAACATTACAAGGCTATTTAGCTACGCCATGGTCATCCTGATTACGGCGATCAGGATCAATATTTTTGTAGGAGATATTTCCCAATGCCCTCTCTATATATTCTCTTAATTTAATCTTTTTGTTAATAGGTATGCTAGAATAAAAAATACATTAGTAGAAAATTCATGTCTTCAGTAAATAAAGATATTAGAAACATGATTTTTTTTGTCACTCCTTAAAGCCGTAGGGGCGAGTGGACGTCTTAATAGTTACTTGGCAAGCTTTGTTGCCCGACACCAGAATGCGAATCTGCGGAGGTTTTGGTTGTAATCTGCAACATACTGTCCCCTAATTGCGGGTCTAATTGCCCGACGTCCCCCCCACCCTTCTTTATTCTCTGTTCCTTGTGTCACATTTGGCCACTGAATTTGTCGAACAATACAGGAATTGCTAAATTTAGAAATTCCTAATTTATTTGTCAGCTTTTTATATAAAATATTATATGTGAAAGGCACGCAGGATAACGACCCACTCGATGGCAGTGGCTACCGTCACCTATTAAGATGAACAATGTAGATAATACCTTTTTTTTACGTTGGGAAATCCATCATGGATACCCAGCAGCGAAAGGGGGACGCTGTGGGTTATGCCGGACTCCTACCGGCCTTTCTAGCGCGGCCGTAGATGGGCGGGGTCGCAGGAACGTTGTTGCACAACTTCGGCGACCCGCCACGGTTGTTCAGCGGGGGGAGGACTACGCTCCCTATCGGAACCTCGGCGTACCCGAAAGCGGAGGTACGCCGGCCATCTCGGGGACCTCACAACGGGCGGTAGTCTCCCCTTAGACTACCGCCCAGGTCCTGGTCAAGGGGAAAGCGGCGGATATAGACCAGCCACCTGCGCCGGAGCCTTCTCCGGCGATGTAGATAATACCTAGTTGATGCAACAGCGCTGTCCCATACTTTTAATCTCGTAGTCCTGGTATTACCGTGATGGGGCCTTCAGCTTCAGTCGCGACTAGGCTGAACTAAAGGCAAGATCACACCACTTTGCACAATCCCGTTAGTTCTAGCCGATTGCGAGAACTACTATCATAAAAAAAATTAAAAAAACTCGTAACAAACTAAACACTAATTGTGAATAAGAAGAATAAGAATAAGAATAAGAAGAATTTATTTGCGATGACCATGGGTAACTGATACCAGTGACATTTAGTTTTCTTGTTCCTTCATGACCGACCGATATTCGGTGTGCAAATCTTGACATCTTGATGCTGTAAATCTCGACGATTATTGTGTTAATAAATACCATACAATACCATTCCTTGTTGACATATCGAATTTAGGTACATTATTTCATTATTATTATTTTGACTTTCATAATTTCTTAAATTTTAAGTCATGTTTTGCTTCTCGCCCTTATCTGTACTTTCATTTGTAGTTGTTGACTTATTTTTGTAATCACTCACAATTTTTTTTTAATTACAAAGTATTTTTTAAATACCAGCAATTAAAATGATAAAATGTAATAGCTGCAGATACCTGTTATTAGTATAACAGCATATAAATAGCATATAACAGCATATAATTAATTGACTGCGATTTAGAAGTGTTATTATATTTCGGAATGTGTTTTTCCGTCCAAGGGACGGTTCACCGTCACCAATATATACCATCATCATACCATCGGTCGTACGTATCCGCAGGACATCCACTATCACTCCCAGGAGAGTACCTGCACTGCGAACGAGAGCTGATAGGCCGTACACCCACGACCCACAAATTGGTGTCGTTGGTTTCATTTTTACACACAGAGGCGATCACATATGTTTTATTTCTTATAATAAGACATACGACGTAATCATGATTAAGACAATGACTATTCTTTTTTTTTTTCTATTTCATTCATTTGTTTATTTTGATTATTTTCAGGAAGAATTCATGTTGCACCTTTTTGAAGCTTGACTGAAGCTGAATACATTCTGAAAAAAATATTAAGTACCTATCAAATATTATTTCCTTCTTTTGAAATTTGTTTTTTGTAGTAGGTACTTACAAATATTTTCATTGTTTAAGGCGACGCCAGCCCCTAATGATAAAAAAATCCACTTATTTGTAACCGGTTTCCTTTTAAATTATCGTAATAATTATAATTTAAAAAATACTCAAATCATCTGTAGAATATATGAAAGGGGACCATCATAATTATTTTTTAAATTATATTTAATTATATATAATTTTTTTTTTTATTAATTTGCTAAAAAAATATCGATGTTATAACCGTGCGATTTGCTTAATAAAATCAATATTTTAAATAGCTAATTCTCCACTATCTGAAGGCTCATCAAAAGAAAAATTTGAATTATACTTTATTTAATTTGTAAATAGATATTTCCGAGATTTGCAAGTGGCGACTCCCCCTCAGCAGTCCCGTCAATTCAGTACAGAACGAGTTTTGCGGCCGGTGTCGTCTTAATATAAAAATATATAATAAGAATAAATACCAAATTAGGCAAAGCGTAGTGTAGATTATTAAAGTTCTTTACTTACACTTCTAATGTTCGTAGTCTTTAGCGTACGTGTGTATCACATTCGTATGGCCGGCCAACACATGCCGTCTGTTGGCATTGGGGCTATTGTGCCAGGCGCAATACATTCCTCTAATAGCAAGGTTTATTAATTGTTTGCACTTATTCCAACAAAACAATCATCTCTTACTTCGTGTTGACCACAATTTTTTAAATATATTTACATAAACATAACAATCGCACCCATTATATGTTTTTTAAATAGCAATAAATAAGCAATAATAATTCAACTTTTCGAATTTCAATAAATTTTAGAGTATTACAATTTGAAGTGTAATAGTTATTATACATATTTTTATTTACTTAAAAAAAGGCTTTATGCAGGTTATTTTGGAATACATGATATTAGAGATTCATAGCAAGGTAGCATTGCCATTTAAAGTGATTTTATTTAAATGAAATAGAAATCACCACAGATTGTTATTGTCAAAGAATGCTAATTTAAGTGAAATTGCTTAATGCTCACGCTCTCCTATTCAAGCATTATAAGATTCAACTCTTGTTCCGTGAAGTAATCGTGTTTTCACTTGAAATTGAGTCTGCAGTTTCGGCGTGACGCGTTATCGGATTTGTTCTGGTACGCGCTTGGAATCCGGCAAACTACTCTAAACTGTGCACAACTGTGGACAGTAGGAGACCACCACCTGCCAATAAAAAACTGTCATTTCACCAAGAAAGGTTCACTTGATGGTAGGTGACTACCGTCACTTGTAACACGCCACGGGTGCTGTGAGTCCGCTGCAGACCATAGTAGGTTTAAAGGATAAGGGATAAGGAAGAGATAGGTTAATGGGCTTTGGCATCCCTACTTACCCACCGAAAACCGTCTTTTGTAAGGAGGTTACTGCCGCCAGACGATGCTATTCACTTATAGGCTATAGATGCCTATTCACCCGAACCTTGAAAAGATTTGGGTTGTATGGGCTCGGAAATACAGACACCGCCGGCAGGGAGTGCCAACGCTTAGCATTGCCATTATAAAAGATGTTTTAAAGCGCTTGGTCCGAATTAGAAGGATTAAAATAAAATAATAAAATAAAATAAAATAAATCTTTATTTGCGCGAACACATGTTTACAGGATTTTAATTTGTATACAGCAGTTACAGTACAAAGTATGTTCTACCCGCCAAGGGCATGCAAATATTTGAGTTTAATTGTTTGTAAACTAATATATTAATAAAGGAATTAATGTTTCTTATTATAATCTAATAACCATTTTGTTAGTGTTCTTGTAAATTTAGGATCCGGCAATTCTTTTACATTATTAGGTAGTTTATTGTATGTTTTAATTGCCATAACATAAACATATCTATTAAATAGTTCTAATCTACATTTTGGTCTTTGCAATAAATTACCTTGCCTAGTTTTTTTTGTTCCTATTTCGTTATTTTCGACAAAACAATTCGGATATTTTCTAACAAATATACACAACTTCTTTATACACAAGCAAGGTAAGGGAAGTATATGTAACTTTTTAAATAGTGGCACACAACTCTCCATAAAGCCCACGCCACATATTGTTCTGATGCATTTTTTTTGGGCCCTAAAAGCTCTTATTATTTCGACAGAGTTACCCCATACCAATAATCAGTATGTCAAAATCGAAGAAACGTAGCCATGATAAGCAGTGATTGCTATTTCCTCAATAGACACAGTCAATCTTAACCGACGTAGTGCATAAACAAATCTGTCTACTTTATCACAGACCAGACCGACATGAGATTTCCAATTACAATGTTTATCTAGCATTACGCCTAAATATTTTATACTTTCTACTTCTTCAATAATTAGAAGGATTTAAGTAAGTAAGTTAAGTAACTATATTGTTTAAATATTTTACTGAAAATGCATCTGAGCAAACCTGTGCTACTGGGTTACATCTTTGTGGTTTCGATTGTGCCTACTGCAAAACTGCATCTCCGTATGCTGGAAGCGAGTGTAAAAATGTTTCAAGTCCGATTTCGATGCAACTATTTTTCTTTAAAACGTTAAAATACGTTCTAATACGTTTACATCAATTTTAAATCCGAATATTTGTTTCACTAATAGAAAAAGTTAATAAGTTATGATAATAAAATTTAAAATTACATGCGAAGTTAAACACCACCATGAAATACAATTCATGCGATAAGTTCGCAGGTCCGCCTATAACTCAAGCAACGCCACTTGTGCAAAAGGATTAAGAAGGGATAGAGAAATTGGCTCTTGTGTCTCTTACTGTCTCACCGAACCAAGCACTGACACGACGCTGAGGAGTCACTCACTCATCTATGGAGAGGGCAATGAGATGCCGTCATGGTCAACGTCCCAAGTGATCGACTAGCTCAAAGAATCAGTCAGCTAAAGTGGAAATGGGTCGGCTTTTGGAGAATTAGGGGAGAGGCCTTTGTCCAGCAGTAGACGTCCTACGGTTGAGACGATGAATGATGAAGAAAATTTCACCTGGTTTTCAATGGAACTCTTAGGTTAAATTTAGAGAATGATTATTAATAAGACCCTCATATGATATTTTGAAAGTTTTCTGCAAAATCAATGCCTTGGTTTTGTATTTTAAACGCATTACGTGCCGTGGGGAAATTCTTTTTGGTCACATTTGCCATCGACCGTCAAAACCTCGATAAATTTTTATGGTTGTTGATGTGACCGAGTAACTGCTCTCACTGGTATCCTCGTGACACTCGCCCTGGAGAAGCTGGAAACTGCAAGTTGAGGCAAATGCAAGTGCACAGAGCCATGAAGGACTTTCATGGACACGACCTTCAGCATTGAAGTCTACGACGACGAAGAAGACCGTAGGGAAGGCAATCGTAGTGTTCTTCGCTTTTGTAAATATTTATTTACGTACCTACTTCGGTAACAATGCGAATGTTTCTCTCCCTAAACACAAATTGAACGAACAATATATTTTCATATATCTTAATCCGTGTGTTGTCGAAATGTCGACAGATTGCTTAGTGTTGGCTTGTGAGAGCGATTCCCTTTATTGTGGCAGCATATTGTGTTTATATATTAGCTACATTGTGAGTCGGGTGAGGAAATATTAACTAACATTTTTGAATAATTCTTTTAAATTTTAAAGAATCGAAAATCAATTTAAATCACATTTAAATATTCTTTTAATCTTTGTTTTTGTCAGCTTTCATTTATGATTTAGTAATAAATTTCCTCTGATGTAGTATTATAAAAATGACTATAAATCATTTAGGGCCGTTGGATGAGTGGCAAGGATGCTTGCCTAACGTCTCAGGGGTCCCGGGTTCGGTTCCCGGCGGGGTCAAGTTTGGAAATTTTAATGTAATTTTCAAAATTGACTCTGGTCTGGATTTGAAAAGTAGTGGTAGGGCACACTGCGTTTCGCAGTCATTTGGGCAGCCCGCCTGGCGGCAGTAACCACCACCTTACAGAATACCATGCTGTTGTGTTTCGGTGAGTGATTAAGGAATGCTAGAGCCCATTTCCTTATCCCCTCCTAATCCCTTATCCTTAATCCTACTGTAGTCGGCAGCGCACTTGCAGCACCTGTAGCGTTGCTTGTGTTATAGGCGACGGTAGCCACCTACCATCAAGTGGACCGTCAGCCTGTCTGTCGACATAACATAAAAAAAAAAAAAAAAAAAGGGCTATTAGTGTTTTCATTTTCATTGATTTCTGGCGAGGTCTGCTACAAAATTTAACTGTATTAAACCTTATTTGTATTTGCCATGGATGGCTTCACCTCCAGGCCGTTATTTCATTCCCATTATCCAATATTATATTCCAAAAGTGTCTAATTTGGAACTACGCGATTGGTTTGAGTACAGGGTATTATGGACAAATATAGTATTTTCACTGTATGATGATATGCCTGACAGTTCGCAACTGACAATTTTAGTGATGCAACCTAACGACATTTAATCGATTGTTTGAAAATATCGAATCAGTTGGCAAAGCAAATGGAATCGAACTACCGATTTTAGATATTCAGATTTAAAAATAAATACTTAAATCTTAAAAAACAGCTTTTGTTAAATAAATTATAGAATAAAATGGAGTCTGTTTAAAATATTAATTAATTAATTTATTACTGTCAGAACTCGAAACTTGACAACTCGTTGACAACTCAGAACAAAATTTACTTTTTTTTATTGTTATTATTAGTCAGCTTTAGTTTTATTATCAAATACGATGTTTTTATAAATATATAGGAAAGAAAAAATATTTGTTAAATCTCCGAATATCCCATGGCGAACATAGAGTACTTTCGATATATCGAATATAAGTGAATATCCCTAGTGTCAATCTCTATTGACACAAGTTCCGTTCCACGCGTTTGTCACTTTTAAAATATATGATTATTATTATATTTACCTATTATAATAATAAAATAATTATAATAATAATAAAATAATACGTTTTTGTTTTATATAAATCCCACTATGTATTTTATATTATCATATTGGTTGTATGCTCGTGATGCGAACTATATAGTTTATACTTAAATTTATAAGTTTCTCATTTAAGTGAATTTTGTAATTCTTTTTGAGAAATAAATATGATTCTAACCTTAAATAATTATAAACAGTGTTGCCAACACTGTATTTCAAAAGGGAGCTAGATGGTTATGAAAAAAGAGCTAAAAGAGAGCTAGATATTTTAGTTAAAAAGAGCTAAATAAAAAAAGTTTAAGGAATTAAATTTTTTATTATTAATACAAGAAAAATGTAACGGTTTTCTTAGATTATTAACGATATTTATAAATATTATTATCCGTCGTCAGAACTATCGACATCGTGTGTCAAATTAACTAATTCTAGTCTATTTTTGCTTGGCCGTGGGTTTTTTTCGTCGTAAGTTGTCATGGTACCATTTTTTTTAAACTTCTTTTGGCAATGGGGTAAAAAACTGACTTTTGCTAACTTCAGATGGCAGCACTGTTGGGTGTTCCCTAAATCTGACAAGTAGCTGTCATTTTCCATAGTAATTTTGTAATATTATGCCTTTTGCGCGTAAGTGCGCGTAATGTAGTTCAATAAATCTTTTTTTCGCATTTAATTCACTTCGACAATAGCTACAATACGCTTTGGTTTTGTCATTACTAACTTCTTGAAAACCAACCTTGAAAAACTTCTCGGAACTTTTGTGAACTTACTCGATGACATTTTGCAAGTTGCACTTTAGTAGTATAAAGTGATTGGTGCTACAGCTAGATAAAAAATCAACACCGTATAAACTCTCCAGATCATACAAAAACACAAATTATCTAAGGACAAAAATCAAGGAATGATCGAATGACGAATGCTTGAACGCTTGCGGGCGGGATTCCCCGCCGATTAGGTCATAGAGGCAAGTAATGGTTCTATGTAGTAAATTACTCTTTGGGCTGCGTTCAATTAACACATAAAATTCGGATTCACACTAAAAATTTGTAAGGAAAAAAAAATGAAGAACATTTTTTTTTTATATAACGAATTAGAGCTAAAATTCAAAAATTAAAGAGCTGTGGAGCTAAATACGCATTTTTGGAGCTGATTAATTGAAAATAGAGCTAAATTTATCTCTAAAAAAGCTAAATTGGCAACACTATATAAAAGTGATAAATCGTTTTGTGTTTTTAGAATAGATATTTTTTTTTCATACATTTGTTTGTTTAAATTGTAGTATATTATAACAGCCAATTTAAAAATTGATTTCAAATTTAAAAAGATATAGGATACCAAAACATAATAAGTACATTAAAAAAAAAAGAGCCAACCCGCTCAACTCGCTCGTCCTTTTGTCTCTAAAAAAACACCCACTTCTCATCAGAGTGAGGCCGCAGGCTAGATCCGGCGAGCGAAATACAAGGGGATTTTATTAAAATTTAAGTAATACAATATTAAAATCTCAAGATGGCGCCCGTTTAAAATTACAGATGGCGGTGCATGTATTATTCATCGCATAAAGCTAGTAAAAGTTGGCGATTCAATAAGTTCCGAACTAAGAAAAGATGAACTTGGCGCGATACCTCTAATTTGCATTTTAATTGGATAGCGAGGCTGTTATAACACTTTTAAATATATCGCTAAACGCCTCCTCAAATAGCCTTGGCTTCGTTACAATCACAAGTGCAGCGGGTTTATATAACAATGAAAATGTTCTCTGGCCTCCTTTTGTTTCAGTAGATATTATATGGGTCTAGCATATTTATACATATATCGTAAAATCGTAAACTAGCCGTATCTGTACATTAAATATTAAAAAAAACTATTTGTACACGTAGTACTTATGTTACCGAGGTCAAAAAAATAGTTTTTAGAATTTTTGTCTGTTTGTCTCTGCGTTTGTGGACGCTAATCTCAGAAACCGCATAACCGATTTGAATGCGGTTTTCATTGATGCATTGCATCAGTGAAAACCGCATTCAAGCTTCCCGTAAAATTTTCTGTTTTTTCATTCCGATCGGTTTACAAATAAAAAAAGTTACGGGCTGCGTATATACTGCGTGTACTGCGTATGTAAAATAAAAAATAAAAATAAAACTAGTAACACTTTTGTGGCTCTGAGTAACAGAGTTTTCAACTTTCTTTGTAAAATGTAACCGTTCTAATTTTGAATGAAAATTTGTGCAGACTTGTATTGCTAATGGGGAATTTTTTTAGCTCATTACATATCTAAGAATGATGAATTAAATTAAAAAAAGAGTTTTATGTGTTCAACGTTTTGAAAGATATTGAAAGTGAGCCCATTTCCGTATCCCCTCCTAATCCCTTATCCTTAATCCTACTTAGTCAACAGGACACTTGTGGCAGCTTTGGTTTTGCTTGTGTTATAGGCGACGGTAGCCACCTACCATCAAGCGGACCGTCAGACTGTCTGCCGATCTTAACATAAAAAAATATGTTCAAAAAATAAAATAATAAATAAAATAAAATAAATCTTTATTTGCGCGAACACATGTTTACAGGATTTTAATTTGTATACAGCAGTTACAGTACAAAGTATGTTCTACCCGCCAAGGGCATGCAAATATTTGTGTTTAATTGTTGGTAAACTAATATATTAATAAAGGAATTAATGTTTCTTATTATAAAATTCTTTAACATCATAATAACAACAATCTAATAACCATTTTGTTAATGTTCTTGCAAATTTAGGATCCGGCAATTCTTTTATATTATTAGGTAGTTTATTGTATGTTTTAATTGCCATAACATAAACATTTCTATTAAATAGTTCTAATCTACATTTTGGTCTTTGCAATAAATTACCTTGTCTAGTTATTTTGGTTCCTATTTTGTTATTTTCGACAAAACAGTTCGGATATTTTCTAACAAATATACACAACGTCTTTATATACAAGCAAGGTAAGGGAAGTATATGTAACTTTTTAAATAGTGGCACACAACTCTCCATAAAGCCAACGCCACATATTGCTCTGATGCATTTTTTTTGGGCCCTAAAAGCTCTTATTATTTCGACAGAGTTACCCCATACCAATAATCCGTATGTCAAAATCGAAGAAACGTAGCCATGATAAGCAGTGATTGCTGCCTCAATAGACACAGTCAATCTTAACCGACGTAGTGCATAAACAAATCTGTCTACTTTATCACAGACCAGACCGACATGAGATTTCCAATTACAATGTTTATCTAGCATTACGCCTAAATATTTTATACTTTCTACTTCTTCAATAATTTTACCTTTGTCTATAACTTGAAGAGGTGTAAATTTAGTTTTATAAGTTACGAACTGCATTAGCTTACTTTTATCAATATTTAGATGAAGGTTATTTTTATCTAACCATTCTGTTAAATTTGTTAATAATGAAATTATTTCCAACTTTTGTTGGTTTTTATCCTTGTTTTTTAATACAATTGTAGTGTCGTCAGCGTACAGAAATGTGCTATGATGTGTTATGTTGGGAAGGTCGTTTATATATATTAAAAACAAAAATGGCCCAAGTATACTGCCTTGAGGGACTCCCGATACATTTATTCTGAAGCTAGATCTCCTTGTTATCTTAACACCTACTTCAGATTTATACTTATGTACTATTTTTGAAACTTCTGTACATTGATATCTATTTGATAAATATGATTTAAGCCATTTCAATGTAATTCCTCTCATGCCACATCGTTCTAGTTTATATTCTAAAATTTTATGATCGACAAAATCAAATGCTTTGGACATATTGAGAAACAGGGCAGCAACACTTTTTTTGTCATTTAATCCCTGAGTTATTGTTTTGATTAGGTTGAAACATGCCAGAGTGGTGGAGCTATTTTTACGAAAACCAAACTGATCTGGGCTTAATATTTTAATTAATTCATACTTTTTTTTCAGATAAAACTTCACTATTGCATCGGCAATGGAAGCGCTCACATCGTTTGGGGTCGGTCCGGCCCTGCTTATGCTAGGAGAGGGTTACTCGAGTAAGTTCTATACCCAACTATATACACTTTACTGATTAAATTATATATACGAGTGTGGCACAGGCAAAATGTAGATAGCTAAATAATTATTAATTCTCTGCATTGGTTTACAAATTGCATGTAGATGATTATTCCATAACGATACCACTAAAATCTCAAAGCAATATCTGCGGCAGCATGCCGTAAGCACGGTTCGCACTGTTCATTCCATTTGCCACA
This sequence comes from Bembecia ichneumoniformis, assembly GCA_910589475.2. NCBI lineage: Eukaryota > Metazoa > Arthropoda > Insecta > Lepidoptera > Sesiidae > Bembecia > Bembecia ichneumoniformis. Next base: position 18,788,569 of record OU342526.1, on the reverse strand, counting down.
TGACATTGCTGTCATGATACATGTAGCGGCCACATGTACGTTTGATCATGTCTATAACTTATAGACTTATATGTCTATAAGTCATAGCAATATCAAGCTTCATTATATACCACTCAATTAATACTAGAAAAATTTTGAAATCATTTAAATTGCAGGAAAAAATCGCTAAAATTTTAATCCTACTAATATTATAAATGTGAAAATTTGTATGTTTGAATGTTTGTTGCTCAATCACGCGAAAAAGACTGAACGGATTTGGATGCAATTTGGCACATAGATAGTATAGTACTTAGATTAATATATAGAATACTTTTTATTCTGTAAAAATGTTAGGTTGCTGAGGGAACGTCTAAAAATATAAAAAAAATAGGCGTCACCTTTTTCTCGGGCACCAGCTAGTACATATATAATAAATTATTAAATTACATTCTATTACAATATGAGTGCTTGCGATAATTTCAGTTATTTTGTGACAGATTCGCTGTTGAGCATCGAATTTCATGGACTTGATGATTTAAATCTTTATAATTTATTAACTACATATTTAATTAATTTACTAGCCTAAGCAATACGTACCTATATACGCTCTAATATAGGTACGTATTGCTTGGGGTATTGTTTTAGAAACGTATGCATTTTGACATTGATGGCTACTGTTTATTAAGCAAAATTTTAGTGAACACAATATTTAAATATCGAGCAGGAACATACACTTGAAAAATAATTATTTGATAATAAAACTAGAATTAAATAATATTGTTAAAACAATTGTTTCTTGACACATTAGGTGTCATATACGCCCCTTTTTTAGTTAAGTAAAAAGAGGTTGCAAGCAAATCTTAGAAATCCCCGTTTTGTCGAGCCCGTTGGATGAGTGGTTAGGGTGCTTGCCTTAACGCTCTGTTCTAGGGTTCCCGGGTTCGATTCTCGGCAAAGTCTACTTTGAAAAATCATCTTTTCAAATTTGGCTCTGGTCTGGATTTGGAAAGTAGGGGCAGGACACACTGCGTCTTCGCAGCCATTTGGGCAGCCCGTCTGGCGGCAGTAACCACCCCCTTACAGAAGACCACCGTGAAATAACAGCATGTGTGCTGCTGTGTTTCGGTGAGTGAGTAAGGGATGCCAGAGCCCATTTCCCTATCACCTCCTAATCCCTTATCCTTAATCCTATTGCAGTCGGCAGCGCACTTGCAGCAGCTTAGGCGTTGCTTGTGTTATAGGCGACGGTAGCCACCTACCATCAAGCGGCCCGTCTGCCTGATACAGATCAGTCACAAAATGAGTTAGACTTATGTATTGGATCACAAAATATGGCATATTACGGTAGTGCAGACTAATTGCACCAACGTTACTCGAATTTAAAGTAGGCGAAGCCGCAAGCGATAGTTAGTGAGGGCTATAATTTATAATAATTCGCCGGAAAAAGCTTAGTATATAGTAATCATAACTCACAAAGTCAGAAATTAATCTGCGATATGTCGGCCTAAGTCCTATTCACATTTAGTTGTACTACCTCCCCAATAAGCACAATTGAAAACACAATTATTTTAGTTCCATTTAAAAATCTTTTTCTAACATCAACAGAGCAATTTAATATTTTACACCGAAATAAACGCTCTCCAGGGCTCTCAGGACCCAGCTGTTCCTGGGGCCGCTAAGACGTCGCTTTCTTCTGGCGCTAAAAAGGCATAAACCGGCAAAGGCCTTTGAAGGAGCGGCGCAAGTCATTAGAAACCAATTCAGTATTCGCGCAATAGTTCTTAGAGCACCCGCTTTGTCCGAGTAGAATGTGGTAAATGCCGCGGCAGAATAATTTAGGTAATTTATCTTTTTTTTTCTAAAGCTTTTTAAGTGGTTGTGATTTTATGAAAGGGTCGGAAGCCAGACTAATGGTCCACTTAATAGGTCTCCTATTAACACAAGCAACACCAGACTATGATCAAGAGGTGTCATGCTCTAGCATCACTTACTCACTGAAATACAGAAGCAAACATGATTATCTTCTGTGAGGGGTTGGTAACTGCTACCACATGACTACTCATTTTATCACTGCGAAAAGCAGTTGCTCAAAAGCGACGGTAGCCACCTACCATCAAGTGGACCGTCAGCCTGTCTGCCGATCTTAAAATAAAAAGAAAATAAAAAAAATAGACAAAATGTTTCGATTAACTTTTTAATTGGTTTTAAGTTATATGTCTAGTGAGAGATTATGCAAGTGTCGATGTTGAGTACCACTATTTAAAAAGTTAACTATACTACCCTTACCTTGCCTGTTCTGTATATAAAGACGTTGTGTATGTTTGTTAGAAAATATTGTTAGAACGAAATAGGAACCAAAATAACTAGGCAAGGTAATTTATTGCAAAGACCAAAATGTAGATTAGAACTATTTAATAGAAATGTTTATGTTATGGCAATTAAAACATACAATAAACTACCTAATAATATAAAAGAATTGCCGGATCCTAAATTTACAAGAACATTAACAAAATGGTTATTAGATTGTTGTTATTATGATGTTAAAGAATTTTATAATAAGAAACATTAATTCATTTATTAATATAGTTTACAAACAATTAAACACAAATATTTGCATGCCCTTGGCGGGTAGAACATTCTTTGTACTGTAACTGCTGTATACAAATTAAAATCCTGTAAACATGTGTTAAAGATAAAGATTTATTTTATTTTATTTTATTTATTTACCTTGAGTCAACATCGACAGTTTTGAGTCAATACAGTGATATAATGTGTACTAAAAAGTCAATTTTTTGTTGTTTTCCTATATGTAAGTCGTGAGTCTTACTACAAATGTCTAAATACTTGTCTGGTGTCATACATACATAACATACAAACATACATGTCCTCTTAATATATATTTGTCTGGTGATAACATGATTTTAAGAGACGCTTTCGCTTCGCACGTGAGCCATTCGCTGTAAGGACGGAGCTAAGTGCTCGCCAGACAACTGGTATACCTATTAGAGATAGTTGCACAGAATTTATAGGAAGTAAGGAAAATAACACACAAAGAGTTTTTTTATAAATAAAAATGAATATTTAGTATGATGTTGATGCCATGGATGATAAAAACAAAAACTTAATTGTATTATAAACTAGCGACCCGCCCCCGGCTTCGCCCGGCGTGCAATTTTTATATACCCTAAAACATTCCCCGTTTATCCCTCTTTCCATTAGCGAAAACCGAATTAAAATCGGTCTACCCGCTCACGCGTGATGCCGTGACCAGGGGAAATAGGGATTCACTTTTATATACCTATAAAGATTAAAAATACAAAATTAACTACTCTATTTTACGCGGTATAGCAACGCCACGTATGTAAAATGTATTTAGTACAAATGCACTTATAGTTAGTATTTTAGAAGCACAATTAACTGATCGGACACTTATTATGGTAGTGGAAAACATTTTATATTTTAGTTTAGTATTTATTTAAAAAAAAAGTATCATGTAGGTATCATCAAAACCATTGCTAACAGCATCGTTCTCTCTTAAGGTGTTTCCATACTTTTTACGTCATATGTTGTAGTATTACTTAATTAAAGGATAAAAAGTTTATAATGGCGATTCACATTAAGGGAATCCAAGAAGGTTCTTTTTTAAAATAAATATCGGTAGGCAGGCTGACGGTCCACGTGATAATAGGTGGCTAATAAACATTCTTGACTAATGATTTTCAGGTGATTTTCAGAGATTATTGCAAATTTATATTTTTTAGTACATCATAATGTATCATGGGCGTAAATAAGGGGTCCGGACACCCCCCTTAACATAGGCTAAAAATATGAGTTGTGGGTTTCCGGGATGATGGCCCAGGTCTGTTGGAAATTCTTCCAAACGTTTCGTCAGACCTGGGCCATCATCCCGGAAACCCACAACTCATATGGATACCGGCCGAGAAAACCTACATTCTACTAATAGGCTAAAAATATTCTTTTGTGTTCTTCATGGATTATTCGTGCCACAAAGTATATGCATATCATCACCAAAAGTAAGCGATCGGTTACATAAGTATTTTGTTTAAAGATACTTAGGGTAATTATCTTTTGCCCGCGGCTTCACTTGGGTGTACTTTAATATTTATGTAATTTCTAATTGATTGAGGTTCGCGTTTAGTTTGGACAAAAAATAATTTACCCCCATGAGAAAGCTATAGCTACGCCCATGATATGTATACCTCTAGGCGTCCATGGAATTTAAATCAGAATGTGCAACTTCCGCCAGTAAATTATGTAACTTCTATGCATATGAATTGTAACCTAATTTAACCTTTTATTTTATTAATTTTATTAAGAGAGAACGACACAGGAGTTCACGAAAGTCGTCATTTTGTGAATTTTTAATTAATTTATATATTTTTTTTTTATTATTGAAGATGGGTTTGCTCTTGACCAGCATCTATCCATGTAGGAAGGATGAGGCTCACCCAGAAGATGCCTATTCACTCGAACCTTGAAAAGATTTGGGTTATATGAGTTGGGAAATACAGACGCCGGCAGGGAGTTCCAATCCTTAGCAATGCGCATCACAAAAGATGTTTTAAAGCGCTTGGTCCGAATTAGAGGAATTAGTCAATCCGAAATAAAAGAATTAGTCAAATGATTTAGTATAAGTGATTGAGCATCCCAATATTTGATTGGTCACGTATAATGTTTGATCATGTGACATTTCTAGTGGATTGTAGTAGTTGTAGTTGGTGGTTTCTTTAGCAGCATTCATGAAATTTCCATATAAGATTGTATCAGTGTTGATTATAAGTCGATTGAACACTAGCTGCGGGCAGGAAGCCTCATCATCGGCGCCGATAACGCTGTAAACATACGAACTTATATTTTGTCGAAATATTTACATTTTATATTGGTTACAATAGGCATGATGACAGATTTTGAAATTCCCTTCCATAATGTAGATACACGTTTACCATATCCGAAAAAAACAATATTTCAGCAAAAAACTAAATTTCAACGCGAATTATTATTGAATGTTTTTAAATCTATTTTGAATTACGCGCGAAAACGCTCTTAGGTGTCATGGCGTCGCGTCTGATGAACCGTGACGTCACCGACATCTCATCAGATTTTTCATTCTGTCAAAGCAAAGTCAAGCAACACGATGGCACTTACCTGGGCGTGACGTCATTCGCTATGATTGGTGTTTCAGTTAATATGGCGGATTGCAGTTATTTATACTTCTATTTTATTGAAAATCTTATTAATCTCAATTTTAATACAAAAAATGAGTAATTTTTTAGATTCCTTTCAACATATATTTTTCCCCAAAACCATTTATTCTTTGATTTTTTAATACCGTCATCATGCCTATTAAAATCAACATTAAATTTCACATTATATTTTGTCCATAGATTTTGTTGCTGATCAATTTACTAAATATTTTAAAAACTCACCTTTATGCGACTAAAATGAATCCTTTAAAAATAAGTCCTACCGTGACATCTCGTAAGAGAATACAAAGTAAGAGATTACCTTAGTATGGTCATAAACCTATGTACTTGTAGCTCTAATACAAGTTTTAAATTTTCATTGTTTTGTTCGACGATATATCACCACGTATGTATGTTATGGGGGTAATAGACGTGAGGTATTACACTTTGCATGCAACGTTCAGTCCACATGCAACCGTTACGCGACCTATCACAGATCGAGACTCATATTTACTAGGAAATGTGTGCAGATACTTATTCTAGATAAATAGGTAGCTTTGATAGTAGCATTTCTGCTTTATCGACTAATTGGTAGACTAGTGGATTCACTTGCCATGTTGCTTAATTGATTCACAATTTATTATAGCTTAAAAGCAACAAACCTTTTATATGTGTACTAAAATTAAACAAATAAGGTTTTTTCTTTTATGTTAAGGTCGGCAGACAGGCAGACGGTCCACTTGATGGTAGGTGGCTACCGTCGCCTATAACACAAGCAAAGCCAAAGCTGCTGCAAGTGGGCTGCCGACTGCAGTAGGATTAAGGATAAGGGATTAGGAGCCGATAGGGAAATGGGCTCTGGCATCCCTTACTCACTCACCGAAACACAACAGCACACGTGCTGTTATTTCACGGTGGTCTTCTGTAAGTGGGTGGTTATTGCCGCCAGACGGGCTGCCCAAATGACTGCGAAAACGCAGTGTGCCCTGCCACTACTATCCAAATCCAGACCAAAGCCAAATTTGAAAAGTTCATTTTTCAAAATTGACCCTGCCGGGAATCGAACCCGGGAACCCTAGAACAGAGCGTTAAGGCAAGCGCCCTAACCACTCATCCAACGGGCTCATCGAATTATTGTTTAGTTATTAGTATGTTTAGGCTGAAATTAGAGGCATGGCATGGGGTTCTAGCTTCCCTTAGACACATTAACTAACGGCACATGTTACTTTGTAATGGTTTTCTGTATTAGTGGGTATTCCCGGTGACAAAGTCACTTCATCTCGTCGACTGTCCTCCTCGTCCTCAATAGAGCATAAATGTCATGTCCCCTTCTAAAAAAAAGGGTACGATACGATACAATAAGATACAATTTATTTGTGATGACCATGGGCAACTGTTTACCAGAGATGATATTTCTTTTTCCTTTATGCTAACCGAAAAATATTCGATGTGCAAATTTTGACAATTTGAAACGAACCGTTTTTGAAGAGATTGATAAAAAAAGGTCGTGGTTAAAGGTTGGTCAAGCTTCACAAACTGTGCCAAAACCAAGGTTAACAGGTGATGTTGTGTGTATGGTGAGATTGGAAGGGTGTTGTTCATTATGAGCTTTTACCGCAGAATCATCGATTCGGATATCTACTGCCAACAACTGATGAGATTAAAGCAAGAAGTTGAGAGAAAGCGGCCAGAATTGATCAATAGAAAGGGTGTGATCTTTCATCACTACAACTATAGACTACACACATATTTAGCCGCTCAGCTAAAATTAAGAGAGTTCGGGTGGAAGGTGTTAATGCATCCGACATATAACCCTAACCTTGCACCTTCAGATTTCGACCTGTTTCGGTCTCTTCAGGGAGGACTGCCAAAACTACTTGTCGGGTTTTTTTGATCAAAAGTACCAAAATTTCTACAGCAACGGGATCATGTCACTACCTACAAGATGGCAAAAAGCGTCGAACAAAATGACACATATATACTGTAATTAAATGTAAATAAAGTTAAAAATATATATATTCTTGAATTTTCATATAAAATACGAAGAAACCTTTCCCTCAACCTATTATAATATAAATAAATATAAAATAAATATTGTTTCCTTGATTTAATATACACCTACCTACATCTAAATAAATAAAATTGAAGTTCCGGGCACTCTCTTTGAAAAGTCCGAGATTATTTGTGCACAATCGACCTTGAATTTAGGGGTCATCTTAAACGTAAAGCTTAAGCTTTAAGCAAGTAAAACCGGGATTATAATTATGTGTAGTACTATTCTTATTCTTGGATCGACATCCTGCCCTAACACCAACAACAGGACCCTTTTTGACATGAGTCCAATCAAGTAAGCTGTGAGTAAATTATTAGAGGGTCAGGAGCGTATCAGAATCTCCCTGGAATTTACTTTAAAGTGAACTATCAGCCTGCTTGTATTTTAATGTAAAAACTGTCCTATCTGTGAAATTGCAATAATTTTTTTTAACACTTGTTACTTGTAGGTTTTTGAAAGTTGCAAAAACCTTAAAATCATTTCATTATTTATGTCTGTAAATCTATCCATGTGTCCGCCTGTTTGTTTTTATCTGTGAGAAGAGGATGATACGGAAAATAATCAAAACTGTCCACATTTCTAAATAATTAGGGTTCTGGATGACAATTAAAAAACACCGTAGAAATTAATCACATATTTCATTACTTAATATTATAATCGAATATATGTAAGCTTTATCTTGTAACATCCACATCTGCAATGCAGGTAAACTTTCTCTGTCAGAAGCTTTGTAACGCTGGCCCCCAATTAACATGGTAATAAACCCTGAGAGGGTTCCGTAGATCCGCCCACGAAGCTCCCACCACGCACGCCACTCCACAACAGAATTTACAACGGCCAATGAAATTTAATTGTGGCTGATACATTTGATTACTGTGATTTGTTTCCTTGCTGCGTTTTCAACTGTAAAACCAGATATTGTTCAGATTCTTCTTTTGTCCAGGTAAGAACAGATTCTTTCTTTTTTTTATTCTTTTTTATATTTTTATAGTACAAATAAAGAGTTTAATAATTAGTATTAAACTCTTTAATATGCGGGCTTACATGCAGGGTACATCCAGAGTATTAGTAATAAATAATATTTCAGATTAGTAATCTAGTATTTTAGCAATTTCTATGCGCCCAAACTTGATATAATAACGAAAATAAGCAAAATAAGATTTTGTGAATAAATCGTATCACATAAGTATAACAAGTTTAATTAGGTATACATAAAAATAACTGAAGAAATTGTGAAATTATTGGCTGTCACTAATTTGGCAATAATTAAGTGTTAAGTATATAACTTTGATCATTGTTGATCTTGATCATGTTGATCAACTATGCAACATAAAACAAGACTGTACACAATAAAACAACAGCGCAATATGACAATGTACAAGTGCATAATAAGGACACGTGGTGACGTGACTCACTCGTAAATGTTACGTAGCTTTGTTTTATAACATACAAGCTGTTGCACGAGCCTTCGGTGTCAGTTACCGATGGAGCCATGTTAATACAACGCAACAGCTCTAGTAAAATATCAAAGTCCACAGTATTAAACGCATTACTAAAATCTATTAGCGCAAGAATAGTAAGCTGTTTATTGTCATCAGTAACCTTGGCCAAAGCTGTAACCGTACTATGCCCAGATTGCAAGGGACAGAGAATAGAGTTTTTATTAAGAAAAAGGTTTAATTGTTTACAAACTAACTTCTCAAGAATTTTTGAAAGGAATAGCAAAATGGAAATGGGACGAAAATCATTATGGGTTACTGGCCTAGGCTTTTTAGGGAGAGGAATAATTTGTGCAGATTTCCATGATGCTTGTTTGGATAGAATAATTTACGATATGGGTCAGGTATGGGGAAACAATATCCAGGATAAGACTGATGCAGTCAGTTCCGACTGCATTCGAGGCGACGACGGACATAACACTCTTCCTAACATCGCAATCTGCAAATGACTCAAAAACGAAAGGCAAATAGTTTGGACTTGAGGGTGATGAGAGAACATTAATGGTACGTTCTTTTACGATACTATTAATAGTACCAGTAGTAGCAAAATTTTTGTTAAGGACATTAATTTCAATATTAACAGAAGATTTGTTGAAGGATTTACCAACGCCAAGCAACTCAAAAAACCTCCAAGTTTTGGCGGTATTATTATATTTCATCTTGTTCGCTTTGGAGCCATTTAGCATAAACTTATATCTAGCAGAGTTTTTTTTTTAATCATTGCGATTTTAATTTCATTTTATTTTAATTTTTATTACTTAATCTAAATTTATATTTAAAAAAAAATGTCACCTCAATTGAATTTATTGATGTAATCGATATTTTAATGGCCCCAATACCAAGGTGATCAAAAAGAAATCTGGATATGTGTGGTAGCCTCACACAATAAAAGCATTTTGAAATTTTACGAGCCAGTGTCCAGGTACAATTACACCGGGTCTAACGCGTCAAACGTAATTGAATGCGTGAGGTTTACGAAACATTCATTTTGCGAGTCGAACGCTTTTTAACACAGTACAAAAAATTACAGTTGTTCAACGCTTAATAACGTTTGACGCATACACGATCATAAGTGACTATGATTTTAACGTATTGTTACGACCAACCATGGAACGTTCTGGAAAAAGCGTTCGCACCGGTCTTTGAAAAAACATTCTGGAAAAAGTCTCGAAGGTCCCACCCTATCGATAGTAGTCACGCCACTTCCCGGTTAGTGTCAAAGGAAATTGGTCCTTATGTTTACAACATAGAGTTTACATTCAATAGAAACAGCATTCCCGAACTTTCAATGGCTTGTTTACGCACAATAGAAAAAAATTCCGTGTTTACAGTCTTGTTTATGTTATAGTGAATTCGAAATGCGTGGAGACGTTTGGCGCCAAATATAAATAAGAGTAACAGCGATTCGAAAGCGAATCTTCGAAACTTTTGCGAAGCTACCTGCGACAGTGAACCGGCGACTCATTAAGGGAATCATTGACGACTTTTGGCAAGTTTAACGGTTTTATCGGACAAGTTTAATGATTTTGGAAGTCATCGTGGTTTGTGAAAACAAATCGTTCTTTTCGCCCTTACACGGCACTTTAAATCATCTATCTAAGTATTGAAGCGAATCTATCTAAGTAGATTTAGATAGATTCGATAGAATAGATTGAAGCGTCTGTCTGTTTCTACGCTAAGTTCTTCTAAACCACCCGACGGATTGTGATACGATTTTCACTAATGGAACGAGCGTTAAACGATTTAAAAAATATATATACAACCATGCGAAGCCGGGAGCGGGTCGCTTGTACTTTATAATTTAAGCTCATACAAATATTGCTCAAAACGGTAATAGATAAATAATTTTGAAACATTGTGAAATTAAAAAAGAAAAAAAATATATAAATGATAATAAGAAAAAGAATACAAAATAAAATAATATAAATTACTCTCAACTCAATAACATTTGGAAAGGCTTATTGTAAATTCGCCACAAAGTAAATTCGCCCACTTTTCTATAATTCCATACATTGAAAGTAAACTAGTAAAGTACATTAAAGTAAAGTAATCACAAAAAATTGTTATAAATTCTTCATAGGTTAGAAATATAGTTTATATACCTCTGTGTGTGTGAAAAGTGGCAATTTGTGTTTAGTAATGTTTGAAGGCTTATGCGCGCAGTTACTCACTGTGTTGTGATACTGTGGAGCTTTACATTTATCTGGAGCGTGCAAAAATCTGAAATGGACCGGCACCGCTTCCAAATTGTGACTGTCTGGCTGTCCCCTGGGGGGGCGCTGTTGACTCGCAGTTACATGCTGGAAGGTCGCTGGAAAATGTTTTACGATTTTTTGGGTTTCATCGATCTGTTGGACTGATAAGATTCCACTCCAACATGTCAGTAATATAGGCAGACTCGTTGTTTTATACTTTTTTGTAACGTTATTTGTATCATAAAAGTGGTTTCAAAAATTGTCGTTAAATTGTAACAATATTCGATGTCATAAAATAAGGTATATAGGCGACAGGGCATATACGTTACTATATGGCCCTGCCATATATAGTATTGGCAAAGCACATTGCGTTTTGCAGTCATACTGCCAGATGCCATAATGCCATATTTCCCTAACATAGTCCCTTAACCTTTATCCTCTTGAGGTCAGCAACGCACTTACAATGCCTTTGGCGCCACGGGGTCCACCTATTACCATCAGGTGGATCGTCAGCCTGCCTGCCTGCCGACATTTATATAAAAAAAACACCGCAGTGGGATAGCATACCTTTTTATCCTCCTCTTTCTGCAGGAGGCAATTGTGCTTTTTTTTTAATGTTAAGGTTGACAGACAGCATTTAGTATTCATGTTTTTTTAGTAAAGGAGACTACTCTACTCAATGCAAAGAGAGAAAAATGTAAGAGTTACCTTACAAATATATTATGTTAAGTAAACGGAAAAAACTAATTTATTTCCATGTACTCAAACGATCTCAACAAAAGTTTTTTTGATCGTCTAATCGTTGGATGAATGGTTACGGTGCCTTAACGCTCTGTTCTAGGGTTCCCGGGTTCGACTCCCGGCAGGGTCAACTTTGAAAATGAACTTTTCAAAGTTGGCTTTGGTCTGGATCTGAAAAGTAGTGGCAGGACACACTGCGTTTCGCAGTCATTTGGGCAGACCGTCTGGCGGCAGTAACCACCCCCTTACAGAAGACCACCGTGAAATAACTGCACGTGTGCTGTTGGGTTTCGGTAAGTGAGTAAGGGATGCCGAAGTCCATTTCGCTATCCCTTCCTAATCCCCTATCCTTAATCCTACTGTAATCGGTAGCGCACTTGCTGCACTTGTGGCGTTGCTTTTGTTATAGGCGACGGTAGCCACTTACCATCAAGTGGACTGTCACCCTGTCTGCCAAACTTATTTAAAAAAAATCTGTAATAATAATAAAAGTTTTGCACCATTTTGTAATGATACATATTATTTGACAGCTCTGGTGAGCCATTGACAACGAAAATTTGGTCTGTTTGTCCAAGTCCTCCTCCATATTTATCCACTGATCGTCTACTAGATGATAAGTCATAAGAAATATCAGAGGTTGTGCAGGTTTTGGTGACGCTAAGTAGGACAAAAATATATCACAACATGTCTTCTTACTTTGCGAGGCGCAAAACACTGATATACTTGGTATTCCATAGAAGCATTCATGTTCTTTGAAATAAAGAGAATTTCTTTGTGTAACAAGAATGGAAGACCGTTGGCGCAACCATGTGGTGATTCGTCTAAGCAAATTCTACTCCAGTAGCTACGAGACTAGGTTTCATAATGAACCTCCTCTACGAGGCATGGGTGGAACTATTCTAAAGCAGCAATTAAAGTGCAGATAGCGCTAACCTTTAATTAAAATTCATAGACTTATCATGAGTATGCAAAGTAGGCATATAAAAATGTTAATAACACCCCTTGGAGTGTGATAAATCTAGTTGCGGCGGACTACCGTGATGGCCATTCGCTTCGCTTTACTTTTGCCCTACTCTGTCTAGATTAACATCTAATGGATATAGTCCTGATAATATACCGTGTTTGATTGTATCTTGAATATTTTCAGTGCCTGATATATTATCAGTCACGTTTATGTGGCTGACTGCCGACTGTACATATAGGTGTAAGAAAGAAAGAAAGAAAGAAGAAAGAAGAAACACTATAAAAACAACAGGACAGAAATTAATAGAAAAACACATGTGTGTGTCCTCGCGGCAGTGTATCGGATACTATGAATGGATCGGCAGACAGGCTGACGGTCCACTTGATGGTAGGTGGCTACCGTCGCCTAGCTGCTGTAAGTGCGCTGCCGACTACAGTAGGATAAGGGATTGGATAGGAAAATGGGCTCTGGCATCCCTTACTTCACTCACCAAAACACAACAGCACACGTGCTGTTATTTCACGGTGGTCTTCTGTAAGGGGGTGGTTACTGTCGCCAGAAGGGCTGCTCAAATGGCTGCGAAACGCAGTGTGCCCTGCCATTACTAAATAAATAATAGATGAACATAAATAAAGTTCTTTAAAATAATCGTAATAAGTGAAAGTAGCTATTTTATGTTAACAATGCTTAATGAAATCCTCGGGCAATTTCCTGAAAGGTCCTGGCATATCTTCTGACGGACTAAAACTAATTTAGTCAGGTGATAAATCTTTCATTAATAACCCCGTAAGCCGACCTGTCGGTGGAATTAACCGCGTTCCTATTCCGTTCGTCTGACACGTTGATAATATTAAATTATTGTTATTAAGGTCGTGATTTGTGGCATTTGCACGTTGAATAAATGCACGTTCAAACCTTCGCACGCACAAATAATTAATCTTTGTCTTCTTCTAATTAGTGCACATTTCTTATCTAAAATATCAAATAAGTTTATCCTATTTATAAACCCATAGATATAAAGCATAATTTTTTTTAGGCAGGCACGAATTATGAAATTTCAAGAGTTGGTCATAAATGTTCCTTGCTATTTTCGATCCAGAATTCTTGACGAAGAAATCCTCACCAGAAGTCAAATTAAAAGATTTGGTTCACAGCATTCGTGAGATGTATGGCCATATGCAATCAATAACCGTTAGACGGAAGACGCTACCCTGTACAGCAATCCTTTAGTTCTACAAAATAATAGTTTACGAGGGTCTTTTAATCAAAGTCTTTGATGGTCTACGAGGAGGGTCTATGGTCAATAATTGATTAAGATTTTCAAAGAACTCTTGTTCTGATTAACATTTTCAATTTTAATAAATAGATTCCAACTAAAATTTAAAACTATAAAACAAAACACTATTTTCTTTTAAATTTAATGAGTAATGGTCCACAGAATATTTGAAAATTCTTATAATTTCAAAATAATACTACTAATATTATAAATGCTAAAGTTTGTATGTTTGGGTGTTTCTTACTCAATCACGCCAAAACGGCTAAAAGGATTTGAAAGAAATTTGGTACCTATAGGATACTTTTTATCCAGGAAAAAATTTAGGTTTCCGGGGGATCGTCTAAAAATATTAAAACATCGTAGTCACAGTGATTAGGATGTTAGGCATTATAATACTCGTATGTTTTCTCAGGTGTCGTATTTTCATTTATCAACGAAGTCGCAGGCCAGCTAGTATTTAATAATTGTTTAAAATGTTCGTTTAAAAAATAAAATACATTTTGACATTCATCATCATCATCAAATCCTATGATATGCCTCCACTGCAGGGGCCTACCCTCTCAACAAAGGCGTATGAGCTATATGGTCCACCACGCTGACCCAGTGCGGGTTGACGAACTTCTAATGCGCCTTAGAATTTCTTTTATGGCATATGCAGGTTTTCTCAGGCTGTTTTGCTTCACAGTTTGAGAGTAATCAGTAAAATGCACGGCATGACCGAGGATCGAACTTTAACCTCTTGACATGATAGGCCATGTCTTTTCCGCTAAGCCACCGACGCTCTCTATGAGAAACGAGACGCTCTCTCACTAAAATATCAATTTGAGTTACTATAAATAACTTTACTTTGTCAATCATTAATTATAAAACATGGTAAAGTCATCCATTTGAGATAAGATTTTAATCCGGCGCTGGATTTAGGAAGCCTCTTTTAATACATATTTTAGTAGCAGCTTTTGGAGAAAAAGTTTACAAGAGGAGGCCTCGTAGTGACATTATGCAAATTTTAACTTAATTCCGGCACACAAAATTAATATTTGATGTTTCTCAAGTTTTTTCGAATTGTATAAACATTTTTATGTACCATATATTATCCAGATATAAGAAATGTTACGGTATCAGAATACTCAGGGGTCAGCACATATTTCGCACTGTTGAATATAGATTGTAGTCTTTGATGATTCCTGGTCTATAGAACATGTAGTTTTCATTACAAAGTTATTCTTTCTAAACCGTTAAATAATTGTTCCTAATATTCTACGTTGACGTGATAAAAAAAAATGGGGATGACAAGAAAAACCAATCAATTCTCACTTATTTCATTTAGAAACTTGGAACTCAGCCGCAACGCAAATTTCCATAGTTAGATCTAATCTTCCCACTTTTTGTCGAGTTGTGGGAATATGGAAAAAATATAGCTGCATGACTTTTTCTCATAGTCGTATCTGCATAGGTACATCAAAGATAAAAAAAAAACAATTTGTACACGTACTTATGTTACCGAAATGTAAAAAATAGATTTTAGAATTTTTGTCTGCTTCTCTGTGCCTTTGTGCAGAGAATCTCTGAAACTGAATGCAGTTTTCAATGATGTATTGTAGAAAGCTTCCCATAATATTTAGTGTTTGTTTCATTCTAATCGGTTTACAAACAAAAAAGTTAGGCGCTATACCGAAGTTGTAGGCTCAGCTAGTCTTGAATATTTTTTTAAAATTTTTAAATCAATGGAATTAAATATAATTTTGTGATATTTTTCTAATATTTAGAAAATGTTTGCTTTTATTCATACCTTTATATTGGCAAAATGGTACAGAAAACCCTGTAAATCCGTTACGTGATAATGAATTTAGAGTTATAACGACTCGAAAGCAAAGTGTTGTTGAAATGACGATACGCGTCGTTATTATGATTCCGTTTTGCAATTACCAGAAACGTAATTACCAGAACAAACAGCAAAAATCAATTTGGGCCCGCATCCCTTGCAACAAAACGTGCCTTACCGCATAATATTACTGTGGACCATTCAAAATGCCGTTTCTAATCCCGCTCGGCTGGATTTGCATCCAATATTTGTTCAAAACATTTCGGCGCTGGCTGGACCATTGTTTTCAGGTCCAACTAACCAACTTCATTAGGCATCTTTTCATTGCAAACTAGCCTTTATTTATCTTTATAATTGGAATGGACTACGGGTTGACTTTATTCTGGATGTCATGTATAGGTCGTCTTGTATAAATGTATTTCTGTTTGCTATTTCCGCTTTTCAATACCGTATCTAACGGAAAGTACTCGTATATGACTAATGTATTGTTTTGTGTGGTTCTAGATAGCGATTGTGAATTTAAATTTAGGGGTAGGTATATGTATTCGTATGAACAACTGTACGTTCTATGTAGTTAAGAGAAAGACAGAGTTTTCCTACCTTTATTATACAATATTACCTTTATATACAATTTTTATATACAATCCTTGTAAATGAAGCAAGCAGGTCTTACAGCAGTAACCACAATTTTAAAATAACTTCAATTGTTTTCTTCAGCACTTTGTCCCTTATTCCTTATTTTATCAAGCGCACTTGAATCGTACTTTATGTTGCTTACGAATTTAGGGGATGAAGCCTACGTACTATAAATGTAGCATTCTTGCCATAAAATACCGTCATGCCTGAACCTATTTCTATTATAAAATAGCTGTACAACCACACCTTCTAAACCTGTTTAGTTGAGTACTCCTCAGAAAATACATATCTAATAATCACAAGGTATATCCAGAAGCAATTACATAACCGTCTGCTGGCAAAATCCAGGACAGTAGACAAATTCCATCTTTGAAAGTCCCGGATTCACTGAGAATGATCGCGGCAGCTTTGAGTCAGAGAGCTATCATAATAACATTCGAATCATAATAAGCTTTCAATGATGGGATACCTCTAATTAATTAAACCTTATTTGAAATAACATAAAACTTTTTGCTCTTTCTAATATATAAAATTCTCATGTCACAGTGTTTGTAACAAAACTCCTTCGAAACGGCTTGATACTTATGAAATTTTGTGTGTATATTTAGTAGGTATGAGAATAGGTCGTAAAGTATTTTTCACCCTCCTACCCCCAAAATTGGCCCCGATAGATGGCGCCACAATCGGGTTAGAGAATTATTTTCTGGTTCGGGCAGGACAACGTCTGCTGGGTCAGCTAGTTTTTATATATAAAATAACTATGTTGTATCAGCATTTCCCTACTCTTTCACTCCTTTGAAATTTAAACAGCATAGACTGGGTCCACATTCAATATTCTAACCAACTTTAAAGAAGTCATCGAAATAGTAATTTACCACTGAAAACGTCATACAGACTGACAAAGTTACTTTTGCATATTATATTGGTAACGAATTGCATTTTTTTAAATAAAGTTACGCTGATGACTAGGGAGTAAAGTTGCGGCACACGTTCAAAATTTGGCGCGTTAATCTGGCAAGTATTAAATATAATTATTTGATATACGCATGCTCAACACTAATGTTGAGCATGCGTATATCAAATACATTGCCATTGTCTAAACAATGGCAATGTAAAAATGTTGTTTCAAAAATAGACCCAGTGTCCATAGTTTTAGAGCAGCTAAAGTTTATTCTTAATCTTTGAGAGCTGCGTCGACAGCCGCTCGAGAGCAAATAGTAGCACCGCAACTTTCCGTTGAGCATGTTTGCACAGTTCTCGCAAACTACAGGATTAATGGAAAACAAATATGCGAGGTTATATATTATCGTATATGTCGGCGGGATTCCCTGTTTCAAGTTACAAATTTCTTTACGTTCGTTATTACGACGTAGATTGACTGACGGAAGATTTTGTAAATAAACAAGCTGTTGCTCATGGCTCTGCTCGTGTCAAGTTTTATAAAGCGTAACCGTGATGAGATTTGGCTAGAGCTGTCCACGAAATAATGGAAATGTATTATTAAACCAGATGAGCCCGCAGCTGCGTACTGTTATATCCTAGCTTTATATGCAATAAAGCCCTAATACTAAAACTGCTGAATCGCTCCTGAGTCGATTCCTTATTTAATATAAATACAGGTTCATTTTTCAATTTCAGTTCAGTTCTCCTGTTGATTTCTATCGAATCACTGCCCAGCTACGGACCCGGTTTCTGCCTGCCGGCTGGCCTTCAGTGACTAGATAGTTAGTCAAAGGGTTTGTGCCGCGCTAAGGGGGGTTATTAAATTAACCACCCCCCATAAAACGTGTAATTAGTGTCTAGTGTAGAATAGTGAAAATAAGTACTTTGTGTTAATATTTCAAAATAAACGGTTGGCGTCTAATAAATTTTGTTTTTTTTAAACAAAATTGAGAGCCGCCCTAACAGTACGCGTGGTATGCGATATAGCGCGTAACTTTTTTGTTTGTAAACAGATTGGAATGAAACAATCATTAAATGTTACGGGAAGCTTGATACTATACACCAGTGAAAATCGCGTTCAAATCGGTTAAGCCGCTTCTGAGATTAGCGTGCACAAATGCACGGACAAACAGATAAACAAACAAAAATTCTAAAAACAATTTTTTTGCCTGGGTAACATAAGTACAACGTGTCCAATTGTTTTTTTGAAGACACTGCTCGTTTACGATTTTATTATATTATCTATAGATTTTCTCCCATGGTAACACATTAACAGTATACTCAAATTAAACTCTCAATCTTATATATAAAAATGAATCCCCATTTCTCCTGGTCAGGGCATCACGCGCGAACGGGTAGACCGATTTTAATTCGGTTTTCGCTAATGGAAAGAGCGATAAACGGGGAATGTTTTAGGGTATATAAAAATTGCACGCCGGGCGAAACCGGGGGCGGGCCGCTAGTAAAAAATAAGAATTGAGTTTTTCAGTTTTTTTTTTTTAAATTGCTTTTTAATAATTTAATATGCAAGGTTCCAATGTACATAATTACTACAAAACCATATTTTGCATTTGGTAACTCAATATGAGTAATATATATTTTATTTTATGTTAAGATCGGCAGACAGGCTGACGGTCCACTTGATGGTAGGTGGCTACCGTCGCGTCGCCTATAACACAAGCAACGCCAAAAGTTGCTGCAAGTGCGCTGCCGACTACAGTAGGATTGAGGATAAGGGAATAGGAATAATAATAAGAATAATAAAAATAATAATTCCTCACTCTGCAGCCCTAACCACCGGTAGCTTGGGCCCTGCCCCGCTATCTGCGGAATCCTAGTTTTAAGTTTTTTATGATATATATTGTTTGTTTTTTAATATTTATATTGTAAAAAATTTAAAATTAAGAAAATAAATAAATATGTGAATAATAATAAAAATTCAATGAGAAATGAAAGAGGTATGTATCTACTAGAAATAGTAATTATGAGTGAACACTGCATTTGTTCGTTGCACTTTATCCTGCAACATATGTTTGTGACTTTTTTATGACGTTCGTTTGTTTTAGTACGGGAAAGTCCACATGTGTTATTGGTAGATTTACTCGGCATTTTTAATTCCATTGCGTCGGCTTTTGTTGTGTCCGGGAACGTTTTGCAATGTCTATAGGGGTCGGTAGGGATTAGCTTCAAAGTTATGGCCTGGACTTGATTAAAATTAATATTGTTTCACAGCGAGCAAGTACGCAACTAACACATTTATGAGTGAACCGAAGTTCAAACTCCAAAATTAAAATTTTTAAATATCACTAGCTGAACCCGCAACTTCTTGTAACTTTTTTGTTTGTAAACTGATTGGAATAAAATAAACACTAAATGTTAGGGGAAGCTTGCTACAATACATCAGTGAAAACTGCATTCAGGGCCTTGATTCTGTATGGCAATTATGATTTCAAGCTTTTGTCTTACCTTATCAAAACACGTAATGTCTTATCATGGCATTTATATATATGTAAGAGAATGACTTTTTAGCAGATATCGTAACAGTTTGTGAGGATATGACGTGGTTTCGAAGTAAGGAATCGCGTGGAATCGCTAATTAGGGCCCAGATCGAATAAGCTGTTTCTGAGATTAGCGTGCACATACGCACAAACAAACAGATAATCAGACAAATATTCTAAAAACTATTTTTTGACCTCAGTAACATAAGTAAAACGTGTACAAATTGTTCTTTTGAAAAAATGTTTAATGTTCAGACACGGCTCGTTTATTTAAATCGGATGAATTTAAATTAACCAATAACTAGATCAAAATGCCCCGGCTTTGGGCGTATGTATTAATTTGAAGAGTCAGTCTTACTAAAGTATAGCTTAGGTCCATCTTTTCCTTTAAATGTTACAATATTTTGACTAGCCCCTCAGTGCTGTGCTGAGTGGTGAAGGTGCATGCTTTGACGCTGTCACAGGCTTCGCGGGTTCGATTTCCGAATGAATCAACTTTAGAAATGATTTGGTAGTGGCAGAGAAGACTTAGTTTCGCAGTCATTTGTGCAGCCCGTCTGGCGGCAGTAACCATCTCCTTACAGAAGACCCAGCATAACAATATAAAAACAGCATAATAATATATAGGTGACGCAGTATGACACACACATCCATTGCATCGTAATATGCGAAGTGCAACGATGCAAAACGTCATTGTGTGCGCAATACTTAAAGATGTCGCCACGTGTTACAAAGCACCGCCCGCGTCGTTAAAGCATATAATAGCATATGTGCTGTTGTGAGTGAGTAAGGGTTGCCAGAGCTCATTTCCCTATCTTTTCTTAATCCCTTATCCTTAATCGTACTATGGATGGATGCGCATTTGAAGCATATTTAGCGTTGCTTGTGTTACAGGCGACGGTAATCACCCACACTATCAAGTGGATCGTCTGCCTGTCTGACGACCTTGATATTAAAAAAATGGTTCACTGGTTCCAAACTTTATTTTTAACTCCCTCCGATTTCTATTGCACCACGCCTTCCTGTTGGATAAAGTGTTTGGAAACTCGGGTTTCGTAACTCTTTTTAGCAGTTCCGTGCTAGGAAATTGATGTGTTTATGAAGCATCCAATGCTACTGATTAGTCAGAATTTTCTTTAACTGCCTGATTAACTTTAACTGTTGATTCGAATTTTATTCTTATATATATGATTCAGAACTGGATAACTGGATAAACCAAAATAGTATTATGGAATGAGAATGCATTTACTTAATAGGATAGAAAAGTATAGAAAAGAAAAAACCCGTATGTGTTAAATATGGGACATTATCCCTTTTTTTTATTTCGTTCAAATTAGCATTTATTACAATAGTAACTATTAATAAAATTTTCACAAAGTAATAACAGTAATAGTAATAAAATAGTAGTATTGAATTTTTTAAGCATCAGTAAAGATACATTTCTTAATTGCACACTCAACTTTGCATTACGATTACAAATAACTTGAAAATTTGTTTTGACAAAGGTCCAATGAATGATTTAATCGAAGATTAAATCATCCATTATCAAAGCTCGGCGGGTGTTTTCGTACAAAGTGATACTCCCCAACTTTTATAATATGGTTGCTACTCGCAACCGTCCTTCTACAAAGAACAGCTTTGTAGTTGTTCATAAATTAGTTGTATTGAATTTTATATTTAACCAAGCATTTTGTACCTCATGAACAGGTGAGTTGCTGAAATTCTCAATGGCAACACCAAATATGTAGATGCAGGTCCCGACAAAAGGAAGGGTAGTAAATAATTTGTTCCGGAGACATCTGGGCGCTTCCCCTTCGCTGTTGCCCTGCGAGCAAAATGCGGACCTCCAGGAAATGGCAGAATAAAACGGTCACACCCAGTCCTATTGAGTTTTATTCGAGACACACGGATTCTTTGTTTGTTAAGCCTAAAAACAATTATATCCTCATCACTAAAATGTAGGACAACCACAACCCCTTAGACAACAACATGTCTTGCCGCCGTATGACTTTATGCTTAAATCTTGAGTGTTTCCTTTATGAGAATTTGTCAATTCTAAAAAATGTGAAATATTTTTAGAATTGACAAATATTCCAAAAAATGTGAAATTGAACCGTCCCCTTGTTAAATGCTAATTTAACAAGGGGACGGTTCAATTTCACATTAATTATATTATGAATTCACATAATATTAGCACTAATATTATGAATGCGATAGTGAGTTCGTTTGTTTGCCATCATGAAATACTAGGGATACAGACATAGGAGATTTTTTACCCAGAAAAAGTTGCTGTTCCCAAGGGATCATCTGAAAATTAAAAAAGTTTGAATAAATTTGTGGCGGCGCCACCATCGTCAACATTCATGTACCGAAAAAGCGATGCCTAGTAACGGATAAACAAAGTATCATGAAATGTAAAAAACATATTTTCTCTGCATCATTTTATTTTTAATGAAGTTTATTAGTTTTGTTTTGTGTAACCAATTTAATATTCTGATTTAACGTTGCTTCCCTATAAGTTATTGCTCATATTATATTTATATCAGCTGTTTATTTTTTTAAATTTTTCAACGCTTAAGAAAAAGAGACGTGGCGGGCAAAACCATTAATTATTTAATGGGTAGAAAAATGGATCCACTTATAGAAATCTTATAGAAACTTATAGAAATCTCACTTATAGCTTCTTTAAGTGTAGAGAATATAAATAAAAAAAATATTCCAATATTTCTCTATTATATTGAGTCGCATTAAAATTTCATCATCCCTCTTGACCGTACATACCGCATTACCTTACTACGGTGAATATGGATCTAAAAAATACCGCCCCAGGCGTTTGGGATAACTCGGAAATGGATTTTTAAAGCTATCTTCGAAGGCTTCGTTTGATGGTGACAAACAAAGGTATAATTTGAAATTCTTCGGATTTGGGTCATTAAAGTCTGTGAGAGGGGAATATTTTATATCTTTGAAAACTGAATTCAGTTTTATTCGAATAACATGTTATATGAATAACACACTGGCGGCAGTAACCACCTTCTTATATGTGATTATCGTAAAATGTGTGCTTTTATATTTCGGGCTCTTCCCCTCATTGAGCATTTGAATCACCAATTGTGTTGGTAGGTGAAAAATAGCCAATTAGCACAAAAAGGACCGTATTAGAATTAAACTTTTTATTACAATATAATGTTTTTTCCGTACGTCCGTATAAAAAACGGAACCCTAGGATACTCGTGTGTCCATCTGTCCGTCGTCGCTCACAGTCAATTATCTCAGAATCTACTAGACCGATTAAGTTAAAATTTGGTACACATATCAATTTCTGTGACCCAAACGCAGAGGTGCGACGTGAATAGATGAAATTTGTATTGGGAGGTCATTTTTGGGGGGAAGGTGGAAAATTAAAAAAAAATAAAATTTGAAAACCCCATCGTGTGACATATCAAATGGAAGTTCTTGTTGTGAAGATCTTAAATGTATTTTTTTGTAATTTTAAAATAAACAGTTTCCAAGTTATTCAATAAAATAGACGAATATTGACCCCCGCCCCCCCTTATCTCCGAAACTACTGAACCTAAAATTCTAAAAAAAATACAGAAATTAGTTTTCAACTTATAGATTATAGGAAAACCTATAAGAAGTCCATGATATTAAATAACATGGTAAAAATGCTAATATTGTGCGGGTAGGTAACATCGTACGGAACCCTCTTCACGCGAGTTCAGCTCGCACTTGTGCCGTTTTTATTTATAAAGAACTAAAAGGAGCACTAAAAAGCCTGATTCCATTTTTTAATATAATATTCGTATAGTATATATTTTTTATTTATAAAGGACCAAAAGGAGCACCAAAAGGACCGTAAGCCTGACTCCATTTCTTATTCTCATATAGTGTTTTTATTTATATTACTAGATTTTGCTCGCGACTTCGACCGCGCTTCTTTTGTTTATGAATTGAAACATTGTGAATTGATTTATGTGTTTGAGGTGAAAATTTGAAATGTTGTAAATTAAATCAAGGAACTTGAAATTGTCAGCTAGGAACTTTGGATGGGAAAAGAGAAAGGGGCTCTTACTGGCAATTTTTCTCTTCATGAGAACCCAATTGGACTAAAAAAATATAATAATGACGGAATCCGTCCAGTCGTTCTCGAATTTTGCGCTTAGCAACACATTTAGCGATTATTACATAGATAATTTATTATTATAGATAATTATTATGTTACTAGCTCTGCGCCCGCAATTTCTTACGCGTGGTATTCGGTATAGCGCGTACCTTTTTTGTTTTGTTGCATTCGATTGGAATGAAATAAACACTAACAGTGATATTACAAAAAAAAAAAATACTAAACTATGTCTCAACACGTGTTTTGCCAAACAGCGTCTAATGACATTTGTGTACAATTTCACAGTTTAAACCTTGCCTCAAATAATGTTTAACCTTCGCTATTACAAAATAGTGTTTGTCCTTTGACTAACCAAAACATCGCTAGGCAACCTATAGGCAACCAAATGTTGCTATTTTGAAATTATAAAATAGCAAATAGTAACAATAAAATAGCAACATTGCAAAACGTTCGATGAACTTCATTTGGTTCAATCCGAAACGTTCCTTTCTATGCAAATTTGTTATGTGCTAATAGAATATCCTACGCAGAAAAATATTTTAAAATTATCTATATATAAATAAAACAGTGCCGTGTGTGATTATAAATTAATTATTGCTCTAAATACACCGCCCTAAGTGTGTTTTGGAACCAAAACTTACGTATATAATGAGTACATTGTACACATAGAACAGTGATCAGCTGATATAATGGAATGTGTTTATCAAGACTTGTCAATCGTCATTACTCATCGTCAAATGAGTATAATATAAATAAAAATTATTTCAAGTAATATGGAAAAAAATGGATAATTGCAATATTAAAATAAAAATTCGTGAACGTGAAGAAAATTGGGTTCAAGAATAAAAGGTAAAACAACCCGATATTTCATCATAATCATAACCACACCACTAAATACAACTTGCGAAAATTAGAGACAAAGCAGTTTAGACTAACTTTGAGGCTTCGACAAGCATTGACATGTATTTAAATATGAAAAGTATTATTTAAACCGTGCTTAACTCTAACTGCTTAAACACGCTTTTGTAATACATTTTTTTAGACACTTGTTCAATGTCTGTTTATCTTTTTTGTAATAACACTCTTCATGTTATGGGAAGCTTGCTACAATATATCAGTGGTTCAAATCGACTATTTTTTTGACCTCGGTAACATAAGTATAACGTGCACAAATTATTATATGTATAGATTATGTAATA
The DNA here is from genome assembly GCA_910589475.2 of Bembecia ichneumoniformis. Classification (NCBI taxonomy): domain Eukaryota; kingdom Metazoa; phylum Arthropoda; class Insecta; order Lepidoptera; family Sesiidae; genus Bembecia; species Bembecia ichneumoniformis. The sequence goes on along the minus strand of OU342526.1, from coordinate 18,763,434 downwards.
AATTATAAATGTAAAATCAGTTTAGATTCATTTAATATTATAAGCAATGTCCAGTTACCACGTCGCCGCCATACGAGCCACAGGGAGAGTTCACCTAGTATATAAATATAATAAAGATTTACAAATTAATTCAACATACTCAATACCCGAGTAAACACTTTGTATTTTCGGAAATATAGCGGATATAAACAAACTTCCTTGAGGATTATTTCATCGAATCAATTTAAGTGATAACCTGTAAATAGATACAGGGAATCACATACGGAAACTCCAAGATGGTTGTCCAAGATAAACACGACATGGAGTTTTTACCTTTTAGGCAGAAAAAATGGAGTCATAAATCTCTTGGCTGTCAAGTAAGGAGTACACTTAAGCTGTTACAGAATAAATCAGACTCTTCTCGGTATAGATTACATCAAACGGTACGAAAAATTGGACGGTCAGCAAAAAATGTAGGGTATGAAATTTCATCCGGATATTTTTTGTTCGGAAATTGTAAGTTGCTTGCGACAAGCAATTTCGCTGCCAGTGTGAAAATTACGTTTGTCACACATTTTGTGTTGTGATGATGGAAATAATATGTTGTCAGAGTTTGCTTATATAATTTGATTGTCATGAAGGTTTTTTCACAGGAAAACCTTTTAATAAGTTGTCAATTTTTTAATTTATAACGATTGTAATAAAATTTATTTCAATTTGAAAAAAAATCTAGGATTTTTTTATTTTAAAAATAAAATAAAATAATCTATTTTCAAAATTGAGATAAAAGTCTGAGGATAACAGATATACAACAGTATGTGGGCTGTTAGTTCATTATTATTGTTATTCATATTGTTTTCAATTTTAATTTGATCATTTTTTTTATTTAGCACTTATTGAGTATAGTTAAAAGATCAGAAGGTGCATCAGAAAGTGCTTTTCAGACTATGCTATCTGACTACGAGTCGTACGTTTTAGCTTTGGCATGATATTCCTAATAGAATAGTCCCTATTAATATTATAAATGTGAAAGTAACTCTGTATGTCTGTTACGATTTCAAGCCTTAACATTTCAATGGACATCACAAAATTTTGCATATACATTGTCAGGGATTGACATTTGACGAGCCCTTTGGATGAATGGTTGAGTGCTTGCCTTAACGCTCTGTTCTAGGGTTCCCGGGTTCGATTCCCGGCAGGGTCAATTTTGATAAAAAAAATGAACTTTTCAATTTTGACTCTGGTCTGGATGTGGAAAGTAGTAGCAGGGCACACTGCGTTTCGCAGTCATTTGGGCAGCCCGTCTGGCGGCAGTAACTACCCCCTTACAGAAGACCACCGCGAAATAACAGCACGTATGCTTGTGAGTGAATAAGGGACGCCAGAGCCTATTTCCCTATCCCCCTCCTAATCCCTTACCCTTAATCCTACAGTAGTTGGCAGCGCACTTGCAGCAGTTTTGGCGTGGCTTGTGTTATAGGCGACGGTAGCCACTACCATCAAATGGGCCGTCAGCTTATCTGCCGATCTTAACGTAAAAAAAACCTAATAAATTTAATAAATATAAAAATTATTATATTAATAAATTTAAAATATAATAATGATATAAAGACTTTATTTCGCTCGTAGGTATGAATTTGGAACTATTCTGCAAATGGTACCATTAACTTTAACATGCTCGCATCGTGCTTCTCCGGCAACGATCGGTTGAGGGACGCGATTAATCTATCTTTATTACCGACCGTTTGATCACGATGAATTCTCACAAAAGTGTTTATGTAGTGCGATGACGCTGTGTTTTCATCCGTCTAGCCGAACAACTAGAGATTGACTAATCGTTGGAGCTTTTTTGCGAACGCAATTTATATTTAAAAGTTAAATTGAAAATGCTATTTCCGACATAGTTTATCTCATGTAGGTATGTACGTACGAAACGAACTGCACCTTCAAAGGAAATTTTATAATAGTACAATTTTCACTGACTTGAAAAATAAAATTGAATTTTTCATCTGGAAATTGTTCCATTTGTTATTGTGTGGAAATTGCTTTTTACGGAGCTACACATTTATTGCACAATATGGTCACAAGTTTATAAATAGAGTTGACATTTTTATGAAGAGTAAACAAACAAAAAAAGTAAGTTTGGAAATTTAGCTTTTACGAGGGTCTATTCCATGTAGTTAATTTAGGTTTATTATTTATTATTTATTTAGGTCGCAGCTAGTTATTTAGTAATTAATTTTATTTTCAAAATATCCTTTCACCTTCTGGGTGAGCTCGCTCCATTGTCGACCTCATCTTTCCTACACGGACTGACCACGACTGACCAAGAGCAAACCCATCATAAAAAAAAACAGGACAAGTGCGAACTCTCGTGAAGAGGTACCGTACGATGTTACCTATCCGCACAATATTGAGTGATTTACCACTTTATTTTAATATCATGTACTTCTTAAGGTTTTCCTCAACATACAACATTCGGATAAAGTAAAATAGAAATAATTTCTTTTTTTTTGTATAGGAAGATAAGAATAACCATGTACTCATTCATATCATCATTAATTCCTGTGATTGAACGAAAACTGAACGCCCCACTGTTACATTGAATATGGCAACATTATTTCACAAAGTGACATCGATTTTTACGATTTTTTTTTTGTATATTTGGTAGGTACGAGAATAGGCCATCACTTTAACATATGGTTTGAAAATAAAATTGGACCCGATAGGTGGCACCACAATCGGTTTACGGAATTATTTTCGGGTTCTGGCAGGACAACGTCTGCTGGGTCAGCTAGTATTTATTATAATTTTTTAATTATATTTTTTTTAAAGGGGGAATTCACGGGCACCAGCTAGTAATATAAATAGCTATGTCATAAAATATAAGGTTTTTTTACAGTACAAAGACCGGTTATTCTTTTATATGTCAAATATAATAAACGTTCCAATTCAATTAGATTGTGTTTTCTAAAAGTTGTGTCACATTGCGGCTTGGGAGTACATAAAGGTCGTATTATGTTTACAATTCATAGTATGAACACAAGAATCCTAAGAGACCGGCGGGTGGATCGAGATGTGAAAGGATCTTAGAGAGAAATTCTTTTCTTTTTACTTTCTCCAGCCTGAATTAGTATCTGTCTGTCTAGTTTATTTTCTTGAGAACGGTAGTAAGGGAGTAAGCGAGATAATATCTTAGAACGTGTTATCTCAAAATGTTGCGGATGATTTTGAGATTCTCGACTTGGATGGGATCCAAACTTGACCTAAAGACGTAAATACACTTACTTTTAAGTACAAAATGGTAGTGTGAGGCTTGAATTTAAGAGCTATTTCTGGTTTACATATTGAAAGACTAGCTGAGCCTGCAACTTCGTACGCGTGGTATTCGGTATAGCGCGTAACTTTTTTGTTTGTAAACCGATTGGAATGAAACAAACACTAAATGTTACGGGAAGCTTGCTACAATACATCAGTGAAAACTTAATTCAGATCGGTTAAGCCGTTTCTGAGATTAGTGTGCACAAACGCACAGACAAACAGATAAGAATTCTAAAAACTATTTTTTTGATCTCTGTATCATAAGTAGGACCATGTACAAATATGTTCATTTTAGTTAACTAACTACATACATTCTAGTTATAACTGTTGCCATCTATAAAAAGGGACATAGTGTGCCCTGAAGACTTTTGTCTTGAACTTTATGACAATTGCACTTAAAGTTTTAATGATTATTAAGTTTAAAATATCTAGCTTTTTTTAGTAGAGTCAACTACGGACAGCATTTTTAATTTCTCGCTAAAATTATTTAAACCAAACAATAGCATCGCTAAAGTAATTTCTAGTTCCAAAGTAAATAATATTAAGTCAAGGACCTTAAACTGAGCGTCCTACGTTCTCATGCAACTGCGAAGGGTTAGAAGCTTTAGTAGGTGGAGTACTATCGATTCTTTCGCACAATTTGCCCAAGGCTGAGCCGAGCCCTCTCGCTCAAACTTCTTACATCAGGGGCCTTAGACAAAGTAGCATTCGCTCCGTAGCGATGCGATATCGAAGTTCGTTATCGTCTCAGAGACAAAGAAATCATGACAAGGTATCACGTGTTTATCACGTGTTACAGTGTCGATTCCTTATGACTTATTGTCTACAGTTTATGTTTAAATAACTTAGTATGTATGACAACCCATTGTCTAGTTAAGACATTACCAACCATCTTATTATCCTTTGTTTATAAATAAATAAATAACAAGTTTTCATTGTAGCAAAACATGAATAATTATATTTTGATACATTAAACTACATTTGACTATGGATTTATAGAAATTGATTCGGGTAGAATATAATGTATTTAAATCTGTCTACTGCAGTCAAATTTTGATACAATTTTTTTGCGTGTGTATGATATTAAATTTATACTCATGCATTCATAGTAGCATTTGTTTAGATTAGAGAGTAGCGTCATTGCGCGCTCGAACTGAACCCTTTCCGTATATCGCCACTATCTCGTTTTATTGCCTTCGTAGGGGTACGAATCCTACTATTATTATTTATCGTGCATAACGAAATTATTGTGTATACTTGGCCACATTAGTATGGAAATGGATCCACCGGTAGAATCACACATGATTTAATCACACAATGACATGATACCTAAAATTATATTTATAGAGGACGATAATGTTGCCATTTACAGCGTTTTTTTGTCAAAATCTAAAAGTTTTGGCCAAAAAATTACATACCTAAAGATAAAATTTAGATAAATATTTATTACTACAGAATATTTTATTGTCATCTATTTCTAATTATCCATGAAATTATTTAAACTTGAAAAGTTATCAAAAATTGTTGCATTATAAGACTTATTCCTGGGGATTCAAAGACCTGTTTATAAAATCAATTCCATGATGTGTAATGATGTCTTGACCTTATCGTGGGCAATTAGAGTGAATAATTATTGTAATTTAATATTATCGTAATTTATATATACGTGTTATTACTATTCAATACTTGTTTTCTTTTCTCGAAATTATTATTAATTAATCTGAAACACCATGAATTTTTCATGATAAAATAAATAATAAACGATTTATATTTTTCTCATTATATTTTATCATTTTCGCAACGTTTCCTCTTAATATTTAATTTATAATCGATTTCATCTCGTCGTCTAAATAATAAAAATATGTTTTCGTATAAATAGATTATTCATTTTTTTTAAATGTTATATATAACATACGTGACGTTGTTAGTTAGTTAAAATTCCAAAACTTATCACACAATGAACGAATATTACGCCATCTATAGTTTAACTATGCAGAACTATACAGTATAATCTGTACATTTAAGCTCCTATACATTGTGAGCACTTGTCACTCAAATAGGGGCGCGTGTAGTGGAAAGTTAAAAAGATCTGTAAGGCGCCATTTAGCTCGAAAACTAAAGTGCAAAATATTATACCACGCAAACTTTTTACTATAATGAGAGTATCATAATTATGTATTAATTTACCATGTAGTGTATATTTGTGCTAAATTAAGTTCTAGTATATTACACTTCATTTAGTATGAACATATATTCTCCTCCATTTTTGGGTAGATAATAAATACTTTTTGGCAATTATTGCCAGTACAGAAAGGCAGGTCTGGCAGCAGTAACCAGCCCCTTACAGACGATCACCGTGAAATAACAGCATGTTTGACAGAAACCATTTACGTATCCCTTATTCTTACTTGCAGCGTCGTCCTGTAGCGTTGAAGGTACCTAAGATTAAGTGGACTGTCAGCCTGTTCGGCGACCTTAAAAAAAAAACAGCAAAGTTTTTCAGTATATTAGAGAAAATTAAACAATGACATGATATGTAAACATTGTTTTATGTGTTGTGTATACGTCGCTTCGTTGGACAAGAAGTAAATGTATTGTGACATCGCAGATGTAATGGAAATCAATAATTCTCCCCGTTAGTCCGAGTTAAGGACACCCCGCCTCTACCGCTGTGTTTTGGGAACGAACAAAAAAATCATTCAGCTGTACACGCATCTTTAGAAAGTATAGAAATTGTATATGCGACGTCTAGATTCTCAAGGCGATAGAGACATCTGTCAATGTCAATGCAAGCTATTTCAGCTAACTAGTAAGTTATTCTACATTTAATAGATTTTTTTATTATTATGCTAATTATTTAAAATTATGTACATATATGTTGTCATGTGTCTGGGATACGGGCGGTGATGGATAAAATAAGAAGAGACGACTGGAGACTTGGTAAGTAAGGTAAGACTTATTTATTCACTAATGCTTTTTTCACATGTAGGTAGACTGAGCCACGACGTTTGATGATTGACGTTTTATATTGATAGCCATAGACTATATTATATTTTGTTTTTATAAGTATATTATAATCTAAAAAAAAATTATAAAGATGTGAGCTATCTTTCTTAAGCTATCACATCAATACAAAGATTGACGATTTTTCTTAAAAACAATTTTTTCCATGCATAATATGTACGTATATAGAACCTAAAAATACGAAGGCGTAAACATGACATAACATGACGTAACATGACGTATCATATATGTTTCCACGGTGTAAAATAAATTTATCCACGGATGACACCTATCAAAATAAACGCGTAAAAGAAAAATCTAGAACGAAAACAATATTTAGTTCAATATTTTGCAACAAACTTAACATTTTTTTCTGAAACATACTTAACTAAATATGGGATACTAACAAACAAAACTCTCAATTGAATTTAGATATTACCACAAAAAATTTGTTTTCATACTACCAACTCTACTGCATCTCTGTTCCCACATATCCGTAGCTTCTCTTTACTTTTAACAACGGGGACGATCAGATGAATCTTTGTGTACATTTACTTCGCAAGTTTGCTCTGTACATTTTGTTGTACGTAAGGTAAAGCTTTACTTAAGATTGTGAGGTTGTCGCTTTTATACAGATTATCGTGCTTTTATTGAATTATGGACAATATAATGGGGACATAAAATTGTAATATTTTTATACTAGAGAACATTTTGAAACTTGCTATTATTTTATTATTACTTTTACTTACTTACTTTTAAGTTATTTAGTGTCTTTCCTTATTTTTAATAACAACCTCCTATAAAAAGATTATCATGGAAATAACACCAACTGGGTTGTAGTTTTTCGGTGTGCGAGTAAGGGATGCCAGATCCTATTCCGGTATTCATCTTGTCCCTTGTACTTATGCTTTATTTTTTTACGTTAAGGTCGACAGACAGGCTGACGGTCCACTTGATGATAGGTGGCCACCGTCACCTATAACACAAGCAACGTCACAGGTGCTGCAAGTGCGCTGCTGACTATAGTAGGATTAAGAATACGTGATTGGGAAGGGTTAGGGAAATGGGCTCTGGAATCCCTCACTCACTCACCGAAACACAACATCACACGTGGTGTTATTTAAGGGTGGTCTTATGTAAGGGTGTGGTTACTGCCGCCAGACGAGCTGCCCAAATGACTGCGAAACTCAATGTAGCCTGCCACTACTTTCCAGATCCAGACCAGAGCCAAATTTGAAAAGTTCATTTTCAAAGTTGACCCTGCCGGAAATCAAACCAGGGAACCCTAGAACAGAGGGTTAAGGCAAGCACCCTAACCACTACCACTAAGTTGAACTATATGTAGACTTATACCAAAAAATAAAAGTAAAATTAACCCATTACATCATTTGATAACAGCATCCTACGAACGTGTCATTATTAGAAATAGGTATTGAAAACATTTTAATATAAATTAATAAAAAGAAATTAAAGTAATACAATTTAATAAATGTAATTTTACTATTTATCTCTATATAAAAATGAATCCCCATTTCCCTTGGTCACGGCATCACGCGTGAACGGGTAGACCGATTTTAATTCGGTTTTCACTAATGGAAAGAGGGATAAACGGGGAATGTTTTTATATATAAAAATTGCGTCCCGAGCGAAGCCGGGGGCGGGATGCTAGTTGTAAATAAAAAAGGATCTCTTTACAACGCACAATAATCCTGTGCCCCAAAATATTTAAGAGAAATCTTTAAGAAGAAAAATGCTGCAAATGATTATCGACCCGTTTTCAAACCCCTCATACAATTGTACCCCAACGGTTCAACGAACCCTCAATACTGGCCGGAGGGTCGTCCAAAGATGTGGCACGAGCCAGTCAAAACCGGATCGGAGCGACGTGGGGTACACTGGGTTAGGTTTGTGTGTTTTAAAAAGAGACAATAGGGTGGTTTCATAACAATGGTCATTCTTCTGCAATAATTTTTTACCGAATAATTTTAGTATGTTTAAATTTACTACCAAAGGGATTTACATAGGTAAAATTGGGTGAAATTCTATAAAAGCACTATTTCTCACTTGCGAAACATATCTTAATTAATTAAGAAATTATCTATTTTTAATTAAGAGACATATTTTTAAAATTTCATTAGCACATTATATTTTTAGTAATGTTGAATTAAACTTCCTATATGGGGAGGTATTACATCTAAGCACATATACATTTATTTATTTATAATTAAAAACTTTTAACTTTCTAGAAAAAAGTTGACAGGTCCTGAAGGATCGCTGCCAACTGTGTTAGGGTAAAGAAGGATAAAGGCAAGGAGAACAGGCTTAGGCATCATCAAACACAACAGCATAAGTGCGGTTATTTCACAGCAGTGGTTTACTGGCCTTACACTACTAAATTTATGAATGAGTTATGCAGTTGACAGGTTTTTTTGCTAATTTTGTCTAATTATTGCTATTATTCTGAGATTTATGAATTACATCATACTAAAGGGTAAATTTAATGAAATAATTGACATATTTACGTATTTATCAAATTGAGATATGTTGCAGTGTGTGTTTTACGATGCAAACTTAAGTTACGCCAAATGACAAAAATTCGACAACATAAAAATTATTCCTATTTTTATTTTTAAAATAGTTCCATAAATAAGAAGAATTTTCTTAGCATAGTAAATAATTTAGTCCTGTTTTATATGATAATCCTGATAACACACCTGTTTCACAAATATGTATGCCACAAATATGTCCAAGGCATTAAGGACACAACTTTTATAGTGATGAAAATACTAGATATTTTTCCGAATTATTTTGTGTCTTACACTAACGAAATTTTACTGAATAAATAAAAAAAACACGACAATTCCTATTTATTTATTTAATTGTCATAAATACTGATTTCTGTCACAAGTGGTTAGGTATGTAAAAATGTTTTTTTTTTTTTTATGTTATGTCGACAGACAGGCTGACGGTCCACTTGATGGTAGGTGGCTACCGTCGCCTATAACACAAGCAACGCTACAGGTGCTGCAAGTGCGCTGCCGACTACAGTAGGATTAAGGATAAGGGATTAGGAGGGGATAAGGAGATGCAAACTTATTTCTTCAATTTTTATTTCTTTTGTTAATGTCAACATGCCTGCGTTTATGAGTCAAACGGCTGACCAATTTTAAAATAAATTTGTTTGCAAAATCTGAAAGGTAACTAACTTAGGTGCCTACGCTATGATATGTTCGCGTGTGAACAACCGCGTCTTACATACACTTGAACGATAAGTTGAAAAATGTAAAACAAAATACCAACAGAAAAAAGTCCATTACACGGACGGCGTTCCTCAAAAATTCATTCGGCATAATTGAGGCATTTCTACTAGTGTTTTTCCCCTGTCCACCCCCCTTCGTGTCGCGTGGACGTAAACGCGAGGAACACACTCGCGATAATTGTCGCGGCCGATGATTATCCAACAAAATTACAATTACAGATCGTGATGGAGAGTTATAAAAATTCTGTGACTCATTTTTAATTTGATAAGTCTGTTGCACTCTGGAACGATTAATGATACAAGATAAACAGACCACATTAAAATAATACAATACAAAGAGAGAGATATGGACAAGTTTCGCAGAGGCCGCGACCAATCTATCAGACGATTCATGACCACGACCATTCCGCCAGGAGTGGACGGCTGAAGAAGAATTGCACTCTGCTTAACTGAAGTATTTGGGTGATTTGTAATGAATTTAAAACTGTAAAACAATTAGTGCAGGCTCCAAAAAATAAGTATTTTGACGAGGCATTCGTAGCCTTCGAAATTCTGTTATAATTTTTTATTATTTAATTAATTTATGAAAATTATTATTACAAAATTAATTTAATAGTAGGCTGTATAGGTCTGCAGCCCAAGCCAATGTCATAAGATGTCAATGTCGTAAGATTTAAAAAAAAATAAAGCGACGGGAAACGTTCTTGTTTTTTCGTGCGTTTAAAAAAATGTTATGTTATACTACTGTTTTATTTCCTCGCAATCGAAGTGAAAAGCAGAGTTAATAACTCGTCCACAAAACCATTTTTATCCTCGACATTACTATCAAATAAAAGTCTCGGATAAAAATTGGTTCGTTTTGTTTGTTGTAAAATCTACTATTTTAAAAACTGAATTTTTTTAAAATTTTTTTTGTTAATAACTGATTTGTTTGAAAAGAGCAACTGCGGAGGTCCCTTGCCGGTTTTCCTCCGTAAAAATAGTGCCAAAGCAATAATTATCGTTTCAAGGATTCGTAAAAAATGCAACCGAAATCTCCACTTGTATTGCTTTTATCCTTAGTTGACAATAGTATACCATGAAGTAGACCGTCTATCTATCTGAAGAGGAGGTACCAAAGACAGCAATTTGAATCTTATAGACGCTAGTGTTATGAAGTATTCAAAAGTACTAATAGTGAAATAAATATGTGTTATTGTAGTTTAATTTTAAATTGTATTATATTCAATTTACTGACTATCCTATTTTATTGAGACCATTCTATTAAAAATGTATAGTGATTAGTAATTTCTCCAAAATCAATCATTTGAGTTAATAGAAAAATTTGAGCAAGAGTACATCATGCTTATCTTCTGGTTTCCTCAGCTTGTTTTAGCATACAATTGTTATTTCATGACGGTTTTCCATTAGGAGCGATTAATGCCCTTTGATCAGCTGCTCAATTTATTTTAGTTTGCTACATCTCTTCAAAACTAAGTTATCTATACTAATATTATAAAGCTGAAGAGTTTGTTTGTTTGAACGCGCTAATCTCAGGAACTACTGGTTCGAATTGAAAAAATCTTTTTGTTTTGAATAGTCCATTTATCGAGGAAGGCTATAGACTATATAACATCACGCTACGATAAAAAGTATTATATATAAGCAGAGTCCAGTACCGCGCGCCCCATGCGCACGCCGCCGCCGTATGAGCCGCAGCGAAGCGTGGCCGAGTTCATCTGGTAATTTATATATGAGAACAAACGTATATACCAAAGTTGATACAATCGTGACTCTAAAATATCAAACAAGTTTGAAGATCTGACAATGTGAACGTTGGAAATGTTCGTTCCGAAATTTGTGACATTATAGAATAATCGACGGTTGTGATCGCTACAATAATACTCTGGAACTAACGGGGGACGGCCCGGCAACTTAGGTGTCTAAAGTTTTGAATACAGTTATCGGCATAAGTTCCTAAAAGCTATAGCACATTTATTACATAGTAAGTTATGAACATACACTTGTAGGACACCATAGTATAAGTAGATTGAAGTGGAATTCCCGTATTTTCTCCTTATCCTTTCCTCCTTACAGTAACAAGATTGGTAGTTCACTTGCATTCCCATTGTGTTTGTTTCTTGTAGTTTATAGACAAAAATGGTCATTCAACATTACGTGGACCATCTTGTAACGTTCTCTTTAAAAAAAATATTACTACAAATAATTATTTATTATTTATTTATTACACATGAAATAATTAGAAAAATATTTACAGTGTCCCATTAAACTGGAAAGCAGTTTGTCTATGGGATCAAACTAATGTTATCAAAAATAAAATAAAACTGAATTTAAAATAAATGAAACCTATATTAAAAACCTAAACCTAAATTTCATTAATTAATTTAAAAAAGCAGATAATATTTCATTATTTTTTTTAAATGTAGTTTTATTTTTCTCTTGGACAATGTCTTCGGGCAAACTATTTAGAATATAGAGCAACCGCCTATAGTTATAGTTTTATCAACCCTAGGAACTACAAATTTTCCCAAAGACATTGCCCTTGTATTGTGCGTATTTATCACCTTATCCAATACTGAGTCACGATCTCTATCGCTATGACTATTAATTAAAAATAAGTATTTATGTTTTATACCAATAGGTAATATATTACAAATTTTAAATAATTTTATGTAGTCATTGTTTAATCATGTTTCACTATGTGGCGCTAGACACTAAAGAGGTATATATGTAGTCCACTATATATTTATTTATTTAAAGGTTGGTAGACAGGATGATGGTCCACTTCATACACTTGATAACATTTGAATAGGAATTCAATAATGAGCCCAAATTAGGAGATAAATTGTGAAAAAGACTACGCTGGTAATAGCCAAAACTATGGAACATGAATTTATTTTAAAACTTCGGAGAGTGTGCTCGAGAGCTGCATGAGATCATACCGCCTTTCTTCTATCGGACATGCAGACGTACGGCTGGTTACCATCCTCACCTTGTCGAAATCCCTCTAATTTGGACCGAGTGATTTAAAACATCTCTTATAATGCATACTGCTAAGGATTGGAACTACCTGCCGGCGGCGTCTGTGTTTCCAAGCTCTTAAATCTTTTCAAAGTTCGAGTGAATAGGCATCTTCTGGGTGAGCTCGCACCATAGTCGGCCTCATCTTTCCTACACGGATAGATGCTGGCCAAGAGGAAAACCATCTTTAATAAAAATTAAAAAAAAAAAAAAATTAAATTTTTCTTTGAGTGGTTTTTTTAATTGAATTACCGAAGCTACCGCTTGTTCATTATGTTATGGGCTGGAGCTCTCTAAACGCTTCTTCTACCTTTACGGTGTGCTTTAGAGCAAAAGCTATTGCGGTGCCCTAAATTCAACTGTACGTAAAAAGTTTCCTTTACTGTATGTGTTAACTGTGATTTTGACACGCAATAAATAAAAGTGCTAAACGCACAACAAATAGTTTATTTGAAACCAACGAAGCAAATACAACACTTAGATGTAGGCCGACCGCGGCGAAGTTTATTTCCATTGTTTTTTGGTATTACCAGGAATCAAATTCAAGACCCTTTTGTGAAAAGCAGTTAACCATTCGTCGAAAAGTTTTAGTAGCATTTTCGCACAACCCAACACAAGGTAGATATTGGACATTTTATCTATTAATATAGTAAATTTTGTTCTTAGTTTAGTCGCTTTAAACTTGGATTTCCTGCGTGTGAAAGTCCACTCAATTTCGTGAAAAAATTCATTTAAAATTCATCGCATTGAATGACTTTTCAAATCTCAATCTGAAAAAGTAACTTTCTCAAATCTAAATTTATTTTATTATACATTTAATACTTATTTTCTGTGAGTGAGCGATATTTTTTATTAGGAACAATGTCCTATTACATGGTGACTTAGATTTTAGGGCGGATAGTAGGTAGTACCTTCGCCTATGGACCCAAGCGACTCCACGGCTATGAAAATGAGCTACCGACCTCTAGGATAAAAGGTTAAAGGACAGGGGAATGAACCCTGGATATAGCCACCAAACTTTTTATAGAACGGAATACGGCCGTGAAATTTGTCGAGAGCAGGCTATTCACACGATAGGTTTTCAAAAGGTTTAGTAGGGTGGCAGTATATTATTCGATTTTCTTTGTTCGTCGAAATCAAACGCAATACCCAGAGGTACAAGAAACCATGACAGTATGACATCATAGAACTATTAGTCATGGCCGCCTCCCTACAAACATTTCTTGGAAACAAATAACAGCGAACATTCGAGAGATAACATTTTATGGTCACTTTCGAAATAAAAGCAGGAAACGATTTTTCGGAACTATGTTGTAAGATCGCGTAAGTAATGGTAAAAGTTCAACAATGTTGTAAAGCTGTGTGATTGATATTGTTTTCAACACTCAAGTGTTTCAAATTATTTACTATTTGAAACTTGTATATTTTGAAACAACTTCATTCCCTATTTTAATCTATAGTAATAGATAAATAAAATTGAACTGTCTATTTGTAATGTCAAAATAAAGATTTTAACTGAATGTTAACAAAGTAAAAACGGTAACTATTTATAAAAAAAAATTCAAAATTTTAACAACTATTTTTTAAAACTAATAATTGTTAATAATTGTTAAAACTGTTAATCTTCGAAATGGTTGGACTGATTTAGACGGGAATTTCGTAAGCTTGCATTCGATTATAATGATTCAAATTCAAATTCAAAAAGCCTTTGTATCTGATTGGTACATAACAATACAATTATTTACAATTTATAGTTCTGTAATCTAAATTTAAAATTCAATTGTTTTTGTTTATTTCATTATAATAACAAATATATTGGTATTATCTACATAGTATTATAATATTATTGCATTCATTTCTATTATATATATCTGAAATAGCTTCATAAATTAACATTGATCACTTTAATATTTAATTTTTTAATATTTTCAATAAATCATTCTTAAATAAATTCTATTCTATTCTTATCATCATTGTTATTATTACTATATTATATTTATTGAATCATTAATAATAATGATTATAATGATTATTCATCAATTAAGTATTCACGATTATTCAAAAGTGCTAAAAGCTAATGGTTATGTTATGTGATGGGGTGATTTTTAAATGAGAACACTTTACATGTGCATAAATTATAGATGTTTTGTCAGTGAGCCTTCAGACATTGTCGCGCCGATTCCTACTAAATCCGTTACGCGAAATTTAGACAAGTAGGTCGGAGTCCCCTCTCAAGTAGTTCCCGAACTTTGCAACTTGGCCCCGAATCTACTTTACGAATCTCCACACTGCGAATACATTGTATTTCATATACTATTGAAATTGTGATATTTGCGAGTTGGTGATGCAATAACTTATTGAAAATCTAATTGATTATTCACTGCTGACGTTCTTTGTGACAATTTCGAGCTAACTCTCTTAAAAATAAATATTATTTGAAAATTTATAATTTAATTAAAAATCAAAATTAATGTAAACCCCATAATACTTTTACGAAGGCTAATAATTTCTGGAAACAATTATGAAAAGATTCAAATTTAGGACACGAATTTCTCTTCTCACATATTTGTCTTAAGAGGGCACTTTCCAACTCGAACAGCTTACTTATTCCATACTACGTAATTCCATGATTACTCATTAATTATAGGTCGTAGCAATATATAAAAAAAACATGACATTTCTAGGACATAATATAAAGGTTTGCATCGCAACAAAAAACTGAAATTAATTTTATATCTAGTATAATAATTTTTTTAAATGTGCAGAATTTGTGACATTTTCGCAGGTTGAATTCTTGTAATTACTGACTAAAATCTAAAAATGTTTTTCGATGGAAACATCCTACCTATAATGTACATTTGAAATTGGGATGTCTATAGCTAGCATCTATAAAGGTTTTTCTGAATTATTGGAATTGCTGGCGTATGTTTTATTATTTTCGCGAGTTGAATAAGTGGCGCGAATGTGTTGCCTCACATTCTGTCTTCGGTTATTCGCATTATAGTAAGTTGAGACAACAAATTCTCCCAAATACCTATTACTGAGTTCCCACGCTCGTACAGCGCCACCTTAATGGGATTTACATGAGAGCAATTACCCCATGTCGTTTCATATTTAAAAATTGGAAATTAATATGAAATACGCACTGTACGTTTTAACGTGATATATTAATATTAAAAACAAAAAAATCAACTATAACAGGTGCATGTAAGGAAAAAACGTATCCTTCCAAAATTTTATAAAGTATAAAATTTGCAAAATAAACAGCAACAATGTTACAAAGTCTACGAACCGTAGACCGTAGCACCTGCTACGGCGTAGCGCTTCTTTCGCATCCATAAATCACCCAATACATGATAGCTTGTTTCTCGTAAAACATATATTATATAGGAGCAAATAGCTCTGTCCCGCGCTTTCGTTCTCTGAAATAACTTCTTAATTTTTGTATTGTGAGACTCTTGTATACTCTTTTAAATTATGCATTCAAAATATGTATCTTGTATTGTATTACACATTATATTTATTAATAATATGCTGATAAAAATGTTGTTAGTTTTTATCAGCATATTATTATAAGCTACATTGATGAGATGATCGAAAAAAGCTTTTATTGAACTTAATACTCAAGAAACAATTATACTCTGAAAAAAAAATTGTAATATTGAAACAGACCAGTCATTAAATTCCGTTTTAAATGTATCAGTTTTAATATAAAACAATTAAAAATTTATTAATATAAAAATTACAAAAAAAAACTAAATTGTAAATAAACACGTTATAAATTTAAAAATATAATAAAATGATAAAATAATAAAGTCAAATTAAATATTTTGTCGCATATTATTTTTTGGAACAAGTTTTATTTTATAAATAGACATATTTCCATATTTAATCTCAACATAAAAATACATATTATCATATTTGTACACAAATAAGTTGATTTAACATTCATCATTTAGCATTTGTTACTTAATTATCATCTAAAAACCTTCCGATGTCATGATATTTAAAAAAATACTCACTTTTATTGAATAATCCGAAAATATCTTAAAAAATTCGATCGGAGTTTTTTTTTTAAACATCTATTACGCTTCTGCGAAAATCATCCCAACTGAGTGTGGCAGGTCGGGCGTAAGGACGAAGCGGGGGTGGGACGGGCAGAGGGATATCCCCTTCGCTATTTTCGGCGCTTGAGTTATAGTCCGACCGAACATTGAAGACCTTTTGCCGAATTTCGCATTCGTTTTTACGACGGCTCCTAAGCGAGCGAGCTGAATTATTCAGCCCTACTTTTTTGGCTTGATGTTGGGTTTCGTAGTTTTATTATTAAAAATTACTCGAGTTCTTATTTTCCTAATAATGATTTATGAACAATTAATTTGGCGAATGAAATTTGAATTTGTAAGTAAAATTTTCTCTATATATAACAACTGAGAGTAATCGAAATAACAACAAAATCTACAATTTGGGAGATATATAGTAAAAATTTAATAAATACAATTTAATAATTGTAAACAAGTAATATATTTTTATTTATCAGTAAAAAAGGGACGTATGGGTAAAGGTCAGTTATATCATACAAGTCAATATGATGTCATATTAACATTTTTGACATTTCTCTAACCTAAAACAATTTAGACCATGTACCAATTAAAAGGAGATATAGTACCCTAAAACGGTGAACATGTCAATATTTTGACTGTACGGTGATTTTAGATATATATTTTTATAACAATAACAATGAGTACGTACTCATTGTTATTACGTCTTCATTTTATTTGAGAATTTAAACAGTTATTATTTAAAAAATTAAATTTATTTAAAAACATTAGTAGATAATAAGAGGAAAGAAAATGTCGTTATTAATCTGATCGCACAAAGGGTGTGTATCGTGCCGTATCTCAGTATATCTGCGTGAGTGAAAGAGAAACTTGTATCAAGACTCGCGACTCCCCCATAGCGTACGCTATGAGGGGACTTCAGAGGGAATTTTAGGTTAGTGGTCATGTAGGCATATAGACGGGTACACGGCAAATTTGTTCATTTAGTTCGTGTCGTCTTGTGCTTTTCGTTTGTGCGTCAAGTCATAGTTCGATGTTGTCGCGTGTTAAGTGTCGAGTGTAAAGTTTATGTGTAAAAAAAAAAATATTAAATAAAAAAATCATACGAAACCCGAAAGTTTTTTGCGCGTTTATTTACATTTTGTTTTTTATTTTGTGCGAATTTTCCCAGCCACAATTCGTGTATTAAAACGGTATTTGAATACACGAAATACCATTTGCAGTGAAGTGTGTGTTGGTTGTTTGTAAACACTACCGCATGGGCGCCACACGATACGAAACTCGACCGACGTTTTCATTTTAAAAAATCAACTTCGTCTCAAATTAAGTGTTCTAATTAAGTGTTAGACTTAAAAAATAGTTATAAATAGTTATTAGTGAGTAAGTTTTCGCTCAAAATTAAGTACGAATCTATATTAGTGCCAAAGCAATTACTAAATATTTTAAAATAAGTTTCGGCTTTCGCGTTTAATTTGCGCGGGAAAAAACAGTGTATCGGCTCAGTTTTCGGAAACCGATATTAAAATTGAAATTTTTAGAGAGAGACAGAACTAGTTGTTTTCGTGATAGCACGTGATAAAAACATTGAGTAATCCACGACAGTGAGAGAGATACGAGGGTCGACCGTACAGCCTACTACAGCCTACTATATAGCGATCGATAATATTACGCATTACCACAGGGCGACTGCCGAGAGGAGTTGAGTAACACACAGAAACGACAACACGCACACTCACGCACCCTCTCACTCCCGCCTTGAACCCTCCACCCCTGCCAGGCCTTCCCCCGCCAAAAACGAAAGTAAACAGCCGAGAGCTTTAAAACTTATAAACCGAATTTATAGATTTAAGCAACTATAGAGTACAAAGATTAACTGTGATTTAATTTCCGTGTTCATAGGAAGACTGTTTTTTTCTGTGATAGCCATGCTTGTTGGCGCGAACCTTTGCGTTCAGCCGGCTCTGTTTCCGTACAATATGCAGAGTTTGGTTGTCAACCGGCCCGGGCAGGGGTCCAGTAATGCGAGCGTGGTTAGCAGTACAGCTCCTCCCACACCAGTGCACAGCTCCTCCCATGATAGACGATCTCCTCCACAAACCCCATCAGAACGCACCGGTGCTCCTCCGGGCGCCGGTAAAGATGCAGTAAAGCTATTCATTGGACAAATACCGAGGCATTTGGAGGAGGAAGACCTTCGGCCGATGTTCGAAGAGTTCGGGAAAATTTATGAGCTCACAGTCCTCAAGGACAAACATACCGGAATGCATAAAGGTTTGTTATTATTTTTTTATATTGAGAAATTAATTTTAAGACTTTTAGTATTTGACAGTGAAAAATTATTATGCCGTCGAAGTTTATGGCTAATGACAGCTACTTGTCATACCGTATCGTAACTGTCGTCAACCATCGTTAAAACCTATAGAACACTGGAATTTTATAGGAATAATACATATAAAAAAAGTGACATTTAAGTATGTCGACGTATAAAGATCAATTTCATGAACATATTAAGGTTTTAGAAAGTCAACTGGAGAACAGGTTTTGATTTTCCCATGGAGTAGACGATATTGAGGTTGATAATATGACTTACTTGTTATCATCAGATTAAAAAAAAAATGATCATAAACTTACTGTGAAGTATGTAATAAAATATATCGTACATTCTAAATTATATTTAAATAGAAATAAAGTTTTATATGAAATTATAAATATATATTCACGAGATTGGAAGAATCTTAAACTGCTGATAGTATGTACCAATATAATATTCCCACACTTGCGTACACTGCACTGGCAACAAAAGATTTCAGAAATTCGTTGGTTCATAACATTTTCAGCTGTTACTTTATATTAAAAGCTTGAAAATCTCAAAAATTAAGCCCTAGGACTACAAATATGCCACAACGTTCAATTTCATTCATTAGTGCAATGGTAATTAAAAATAATTACCATTGCACTAATAATTACCATTTATCTATACATATAATAAAATCGCAAACGAGCCGTGTACTGTACATTAAATATTAAAAAAAAAAACAATTTGTACACGTTGTACTTATGTCACCAGGCCAAAAAAATAGGCTTTTTTAAATTTTGTTTATTTATCTGTGCGTTTGTTCACGCTAAACTCACAAACGGCTTAATTGATTTGAATGACGTTTCCCTGATATATTGTAGCAAGCTTTCAGTAACATTTAGTGTTTATTTAATTCCAATCGATTTATAAAGAAAAAAGTTATGCGCTATATCGAATTCCACGCTTACGATGTCGCGGGCTCAGCGAGTATGAAATAGACTTTTAGCGACAATAAGGCTGTTAAAAAAATCAAAACAATTTTCTTATTCACTGTGAAATATAATTTTGTTACGGTTTCTACATTTAATTCTGGCCGTAAATTAAATGAAACGACTAGTCGGTCACGTTATGCACATTTGACAGTAAATTTAAATACTAAATAAAAAAAAACTAATTCCTTTTATTGCGTGCACTTTCCTCACACGAAAGCATCGACTTATGAACGGGGAATTTAAAAAAAAATGTAATTTTTCTGCTTCTAAGAATGCGATATTAGTTGTATGATCGTGTATAAAGTAGTGCTTGAACTTTAAGCCAATGAACTTCAAATAATAATAGTAAGCTACTAATTAATTAATTATTTATTAATTGGAATATTCCATTTAAAAATAAATTAACATTACTCTAACTCTAAGAAGAACGTCACTGGACGCCTGGTAGATGTGAAACATCGAGTGAAATCAAATGATGACTGTTTATTTATTTATTTAACGTTTATTTTTATTGAATACAAAAATTTAAATATTTATTTCAAGTTGCAACAACCACCAACAATCACAACGATCACCACATCACGCGTCGCCACACCGTACACACTACTACGCATAGACTGTATAATATGTATATACCATCGTATAGCGTGGTGACGCGTCGCCACGGACTTCGTCGCCACGCTATCAACCAGTTTCACCCGCGCCTGTTTCACGTCAATAAGAAAATATAAAACAAAATAAAAAGTTTTCATGTTGCATCTGCTGACTTACGACATCCACTTATTACGGTAAGCTCGACAATAGGGGATCGGACAGTAATCAGATTAAAATCTAAAATGTACTTAGAAAGAAAATATATATTTTTTTACGATTATTTATCGAATAATAATAATTTAATATAATTCATTTAAATATTTTAAATGAAGAAATAAAATTTTATTATTTACAATATTTTTAATCTATACTGAAACACCAATCACAGTGCGTGACGTCATTTGTGGGCAATCATTGTCTTATGCCAATGCAGCTGTTTTGTTATGATATGACCACAAATGACGTTACGCGCTCTCAGATGCACTATCGTGGCGTTTTGGCGGCACTTTCAAACAAACAATATTAAAAAAGGATTTTGAGTACCTAAAAGGCTATAAATAAATAAAATAGTATTTTTTATGGGAATAAACATCCATGAAGATTAATTTAAAACACTTTTTGAAAATTTGTCCGATCCCCTATTATTCAAACATGTTTATCATCGACAAACAAAAAAAAAAAAAAAAAAAAAAAAACAACAAATTGCTCTTTTCCACGCCGATATTATGCTTGTGCTTGGTTTTTTGACGGTTTGCAATCTTGTCACGCGACAGTGTTTCGGTGTAAGTGAAAAATTTGTCGCCTGCACTGTTTTTATTTTTCTAAATTGTTTTATACTAAACGCTTTGTCTTGTAGACTTATTGCTTTTAAAATTACACTCTTCGAGGTTACAACGTTTTATCAAAATAAATTAAGTGATTTAAAAAAAAAAAACTACGTCGCATTTAGCTCGAATGGGCAGCGTTCGGGAATCTCCGAGAGATCTTCTCGTCCAAAATTCCTCAGTGTCTTAAAATTTAATGTAATTTTCAAAAAATGACTCTGGTCTGGATTTGAAAAGTAGTAGTAGGGCACACTGCATTTCGCAGTCATTTGGGCAGCCCGCCTGGCGGCAGTGACCACCCCCTTACAGAAGACCACCATGAAATAAGAGCATATACGTGCTGTTGTGTTTCGGTGAGTAAGGGATGCCAGAGCCCATTTCTTTATCCTCTCCTAATCCCTTATCCAATCCTACTGTACTCGGCAGCGCACTTGCAGCACCTGTAGCGTTGCTTGTGTTATAGGCTAAGGTAGCCACCTACCATCAAGTGGACTGTCAGCTTGTCTGTCGACATAACATTAAAAAAAGTTTTCGACCAATGTGTGTTGCTAGTGATGACATATGGCGCTGAAACATGATCTCTAATTATGGGCTTCGTAAGAAAGCTCAACGTCACTCAATGAGCTATGGAGAGGGCTATGCTCGTGGTTACACTGCGAGATCGAATCAGGAATGAAGAGATCCTCAGACGAATGAAAGTTACCGACATAACCCGGAGGATTAATAAATTGAAGTGGTACAGGACATAAGGAGAGCCGACAGCCGCAAGGGTCGGAAGGTTCTCCAATAGAGACCACGGACTACGTACAAGGTGGACAGATGACAGACGACCGCGGGTCGACGGTGGATTCAGGCTGCTTCTGATCGGTCTTTTGGAGATTAGGAGGGTGGCTCTTGTCCAGCAGTAGACGTCATGCTGCTGAGATGATGATGATGATGATGATGAAAAAAAATACCCATCAAGTGTACCGTCAGCCTTTCTGTTACACTGTATCACATTTTGCTACTATGAAATGTAGACCTTCCACCAGGAGGTCATTTTGCGGTGTAGTCGTTTTACTACTAAGCCATTCGGAGATATAGGCATTCCACAAGGTGACCATTTTCAATCTAGTCGTTTTTATACTAAGCCATTCTGGGATGAAGACCTTCTGTTCGGTGGTCGTGTTACTACAATGTCATTTCGACATATAGGCTTTTTGCATCTGTGGTCGTTTTGCGAGCTAGTTCTCATGCAGATAAAGTCATTTTATGGATCCAGTCGTTTTGAGACCGACCCATAAAAACCTACTTTTTTGTTATGAAACAACTCCTTTCTGTCTTAAAATAATTGTCAAAAAGTAAACTAAAAACTATTTTCAATTGTAATTAAGCATTTGTGGATTTCAAACTATTAATATTCATAAATTCATTTCTTTGAATTATTCGATAGCACCTCTCTAGTTGAATACTGAATTTGTTTGTTCAAGTTGAAGCGAGGCGTAAAGTTTGTTGTTAGATTTAAGTATCTGTTTTGTTCGTGGTTAGGTGGTCGCAAGTTTTTCCAACTTCTGTTTGTTTGTTTTAGAAAATACTAGCGCCCCAGGTTCACGTTAATGTTTTCTGCATATATATGTATAATACTTACCTGTGATATAATCAAAAGGAAAATAATACTTTCACATTTTCAGATCATGCTTAACTTTCAATCCGAACTTGAACTTGAAGTAAATTTGAATTTATTTATTTATTTTATTTTTATTAGGACTCATGTCACACAAAATAAGCAGAGCTTGTATTATGGGTGCTAGCAAGTGATAAATATACATGTTATAATCTTTCTATAGAAAATACAAAAATCAAGACAAACAGGCATATTCATAATTATAAATGTTTGTCTCGAGCGGGCATCGATCCAGCGATTTCTAGCACAGAGGGCAGAACTACTCTACCCATGAGCCATTCAAGTCGTCAAATTGATCTTGAAGCAAGTATACTTTTAATTCTACTCATCTATGTAAAAGTCCACACGAACGAAGTCGCGGGCATCAGCCAGTATTATATATAAACTATTATTTGACGAGCCCATTGGATGAGTGGTTAGGGTGCTTGCCTTAACGCTCTGTTCTAGGGTTCCCGGATTCGATTCCCGGCAGGGTCAACTTTGAAAAATGAATTTTTCAAATTTGTCTCTGGTGACAGGGCACACTGCGTTTCGCAGTCATTTGGGCAGCCCGTCTGGCGGCAGTAACCACCCCCTTACAGAATACCACCGTGAAATAACAGCACGTGTGTTGTTGTGTTTCGGTGAGTGAAGTAAGGGATGCCAGAGCCCATTTCCCTATCCCTTCCCAATCCCTTTTCCTTAATCCTATTGTAGTCGACAGCGCACTTGCAGCAGCTTTTGTTATAGGCGACGGTAGTCACCTACCATCAAGTGAACCGTCAGCCTGTCTGCCGATCTTATTTTAAAAAAATAACTTTATTAGAAACTTGCGAAGATATTTTGATATTTTTATATTCAAATAAACAGTAAAACAGATTTCATTGATTACGAGATTAAGAATACAGGTTCAGACAATTACTTAGTGGGACTAATAACTTTTTTCTTGTAATTCGTTCCCGCGGCAAAGTAATTAAAATTTAGTTCTGTGATTAATATAAAAATCTATAAACTAATGTAAGAAATATTAAACTGTTTGAGGAGGCACCAAATCGATTTCAAGTCAAAATATTTCACATACTTTTATTTGTATAAATAGTAAGGTAAATAATATTATGTAAGTATATAATGTATGTCGAACAGCGTGTATAGTATGTACATAATAGTTAATATTGTTAGAATATATGTACATGGGATGGCGGTGTGTAAATAACCACCATTATAATGCTTGTGCGGGAGCGATTTTATGGGTGTCCTGTGGTATTGGCTGGCGCTTCAGACGAAATAAGAGCGAGCGAGTAACAGTACCTGCTCGACGGATGCATCCAGGTCCAGGTGTCCTCCAGATGATAAAGTTCAGCTCGGTGCCAATCACCAACACAAATTATTGTCCACAATGAAAACACTCCTTTAAAATTATAGTGCGTTGCTAGGTTCCCTCGCGAAACGAGGGAAGTCGCGTCCGTAATGGACGGCGACAAGCGAACAACTGCTGCTCTCTCTCGCCAGAAACTGCGAAAAGGCCAGCACAACCAATATAACTTATATTTCCTCTACATGATTGATATTTTCCTATCCCTTCCTAATCTCTTATCCTTAATCTTACTAAAGTAGATTGCGCACTTGCAGCAACTGTGGCGTTGCTTGTGTTAATAGGATGGGATAGCCACCGATCATCAAGCGGACCGTCAGCCTTTCTGACAATATTTATATATTTTTTTTTTACTAAATTCATCAAAAGACGTAGTTGGGTAGACCCGCGGGAAAATGCGAGTTTTTAGTATTTTTTTAGAACCTTATTTCAATGAAGATATAGCCATAATTTTAATGTTGGAACATAACAATTAGTTTAAGTGGTGTATGTTCAATATATATTTTGGGGGTAAAGGACATAAAATTTAATAATGACATCGAGGGCGACCCGCTATCAAGGGACAGGAAAAGGAAAGGGAAACGCTCCTCAAGAATTAATTCCATTCATAAATTTCAACTCTTTTGTTTGGGGAAAAAAGTTAAAACTAATTTGAATAAAATCCTCAGTGTTAGACATGACAGAATAAAAGATGGTTAAAGGTGAAATGAGACTTTATACTTTTTACCTTACATAATATACTGCTTTTTGGAGGAGATTTATGCTTAGTAATAATTTTATTAATTCAAATAAGATTTATATAAAAGTTGAGGTAAAAGTTACAAAAACTAACAAATATTTCAAAAAAGGCGTCTGATGTGTGCTTGTGTTGCTTGTGTTATAGGCGACCGTAGCCAGCTACTATCAAGTGGACCGTCAGCCCGTCTGCCGATCTTAACATAAAATTTTTTTATTGAAATATCTATCCTAACTGTGGAATTCCTATTTAGCCTTCCTTTAAATGGGATGACTTTATTATATTTTGGTAATTGATTGAATATTTTGATTCCCGAAATGTATGTGCTTTTCCCATATACCTAAATAATGAATATCTAAATTTCTAAACTAAAGCGATCATTCCCAAAGAAAGCTGTTGATGGTGACCATCATTATCTGAGTATGCACGGCTACATAAGCAATCACTTTCAGTCAGTTGAGCAGAAAATGCCGCGGGCATTTTTCAAGGCTTATTTTGCTTTAACTCAGCAAATACTGCGCTTATTCTTTGAACCGGCCTACTCGTTCGTTAACATACACGGCGAAGCACAATAATATTACACACTATCGACACTGTCAAAATTATCAAAATCGATCCTTATTACTTCGACGCAGAGTCCTTTATGACAGTGAATTTAAGGCAAGCATATGTCAATAAAATTATGCATAATGTATGTCTCTCCACTCTTTTGTTTCGTGTCCCATGATTTGCATAGGCCTAGTGTCGATAAGGGGTTGGAAGGATTTATTCGAGTTGCCCTAGAAAAAATTCAATTTAAAAAATAAATGCTACATGTTTTTAAAAATATTTTTTTTAACACATGTATCTTTTTTTTTCATTTTTAAAGCGATTCTGGCCATTCATGTAATATATAAAGCTGTTAAACATAAAGAAACTTATAATAGAGTGTGTACCTCTGTGTAATATATGTATGTAGATACGCGGGTAATGATTTAGATCAAACGAAGCTAAAATACTTGCACGAAACAATAAGCCCTAACCATGATTTTACCT
Source organism: Bembecia ichneumoniformis (assembly GCA_910589475.2). NCBI lineage: Eukaryota > Metazoa > Arthropoda > Insecta > Lepidoptera > Sesiidae > Bembecia > Bembecia ichneumoniformis. The sequence goes on along the minus strand of OU342526.1, from coordinate 18,737,299 downwards.
CTGACAATACTTTTCTGGTTTATGAAGATCACAGTAGGTAGAGGAATCTATATTTCTTGTTTTACAAAAGAAGAAAATGTTCTTTTAGCATTGATGATATATGTAACACATATATCATCAATGCTAAAATCTCTATATGTAAAAATGAATCCCCATTTCCTTTGGTCGCGGCATCACCCGTGAACGGGTAGACCGATTTTAATTTGGTTTTCACTAATGGAATGAGGGATAAACGGGGAATGTTCATGTATATAAAAATTGCACGCCGGGCGAAGCCAGGGGCGGGTCGCTAGCAGGCGCGGATACAGAAATTTTTTAAAGGGGGGGCGCTAAAAGATATCTTGAGTTAAGATATGGATGTTCTAACAAATCATGCAAAGCTTCAGAAAACTTCATTGAAACTGTTATTCAAGACAATAATTACAATCAACCAAATAAAAAATACACATAAAATTAAAATACAAAGTAACAATTTGCTCTCATTTCTTTATACGATAAATTCCATGCGTCTGAATTCTTCCTCAAGGGGGGGGCGAGCGCCCCCCGCGCCCCCCATATGTATCCGCGCCTGGTCGCTGGTGTAAAATAATTATGATGGTTAATATCAGCTATACTACGTCATTAAGTAGAATCTAATATATAAAATTCTCGTGTCACAGTGTTTGTAACAAAACTCCTCCGAAACGGCTGGACCGATTTTTATGAAATTTTGTGTGTGTATTCAGTAGGTCTGAGAATAGGTCGTAAAGTATTTTTCATCCTCCTACCCCTACCCCACCCCCCTTTATAAATCGTAATTTTAGTATTTTTGTATGAAAAATATCCAAATAATTTAACCGTCGTTGATTGACGTGAAGTGTCGCGTCACTTTGACATAATATTATGGTTTGAAAATAAAATTGGACCCGAAAGGTGGCGCCACAATCGGGTTTTTTCTGGTTCGGGCAGGACATCGTCTGCTGAGTCAGCTAGTATTTTATAAATATACAAATTCTGCGTTCCTGTGGGATAATATTTCAAAACTTACTTATATTTCTAATGTGTCAAATCAAATAAATAAAATAGATGTTACTCATCTCCCACTAATTCGATAAACACTATAAAAATCTTATATTTTGAGAAAAGACGTCTAGACAATATAGAAACGTCATAGGAACATTCTTATCATTTTAATAGTGAACATTAAAGTGCTGGGAATGTCGTGGAGCATCTACAACCTAGAGCGTCTGCGAATGGCCAGGTAAAATGGGTCAACCATCGACTTATACGGTGAAGTTATATGTGAGTGTTGAAATTTTATAAATATTTCATTGAAAGAATTGAAAGTATAAAAGCAAAGATTCAGTTTATTCTTTCGTTTCGCTTGGTTTCTAGACTCTTGATCGATGGAACCTCAGCGTCTATAGTCTTAGCATTAGCATTAGAAAGTGCTCTGTTGGTAAAACTGGTTATCCTATAGCTGGGCACTATCTGGGTCAACGGTTTAGCGTCACTATCGAGAGAGATAATATAGCCAGCTCTCTACAAAAATTGTCACTTGAACCCAACGTATTTGAAAACTATTTTTTTTTAATGTTAAGGTCGGCAGACAGGCTGACGGTCCACTTAACACCGTTGCCTATAACACAAGCAACGCCTAAACTGCTGCAAGTGCGCTGCCGACTGCAGTAGGATTAAGGATAAGGGATTAGGAGTGGATTTCCCTGGCATCCACTCACTCACCGAAACACAACAGCACACGTGCTGTTATTTCACGGTGGTCTTCTGTAAGGGGGTGGTTACTGCCGCCAGACTAGCTGCCCAAATGACTGCGAAACGCATTGTGCCCTGCCACTACTTTCCAAATCCAGACCAGAGCCAAATTTGAAAAGTTGATTTTTCAAATTGACCCTGTCGGGAATCGAACCCGGGAACCCTAGAACAGAGCGTTAAGGCAAGCACCCTAACCACTCATCCAACGGGCTCGTCAAACTAAATTAAAGTAATTTAAAACTAAATAAAAGTAATTAAAAAGTCTGACATGTTGACAAACAGTGTAAATTTCATTTTTATATAATATATAAGCTTCTGCTAGTAAATGACTTATTATTATCGTTATTCATACCAAGAGCACCATAAATACATTGTTTTGAGTTCTCCTTTAATTTACGAATTCCTTTTGGAACTATGTTTAATACTTCCATAGTCTCAAGGGAGCTGGTCCTGGAGTTAGTTTATACTGTTACCTATTTCAACTGATGAGAAACTAAGTCCGCATCACAAACGGAATATGATTATGTCCAAATCTCATCGGAGCTCTCTACAAGTCATGATAATTGAGATAAACAAAATGTTAATCGGATCTCTTTGAAGGAAAGAGGTCAGGCCAACATCGAATCAATCGAAGGATGACAAGTTTTAGGAACTATTTAAATATTAACTTTTAGGCCGTTTTAATTTGGTATGCAATTTCGCTAAATAAAAAGATTTTGACGCATACTGCGACCACATCTATATTTCCAATACATTTTTTTTGTGAAGAGATATTTATTCAATAACACGTAAATCCTTAAATGAATGAATTGTTATAAAACTCGGTGATCAGAGATAGGCCACGTGTAAGATTCGTACGAGATATTTATATCTAAGATAGCAATCGGTTATTCAAATAGATAAAAACTTTACAATTTAATTTAATATTTTAACTAGCTTCTTTAGCTTTCAAGCAGCCTCATCTGAGTGAAAAGTTAAGAAGTAGTAAGTATGTATGAACAGAAAATCTAATCACAATCGGTTCCGTCCTTTCGTCTTGAATCTTTAAGACGAAAAACAGAATTATAATTAATTCATTTACAATATTAAAAATAATGTAGTCACAAAACGCGTTAAAGATAAAAAATATATGTCTTGTTTGCGTCTACACCATTCGGAATATATGCAAATGTCTACGATTCGTAGAACCCAAAATAAACAAACACATAACTCTGCTGTAAGATTTATTAGGCCAAATCAATTATTAAATATATATATTAATATACTAGACTTTGTTATTAAAACAAAAGCCTCACCAAAACTTCTTCGCGTACCAAAACTTCTACGGCCGTCGTTGGTATCTGAAAGAGGTAGCTGCAAGATAAGAAGTATTACAAGCCACTGTTCAAAATATCTTTAATGCAAATATTGTTTCCACATAAATTGAAACTAAAATCACTGTTTCTTTTGTCTAGCGACACGGATACAAAACTCCATACAGTAGACCGTTACAAGTAGCACAAAAGCCGTATATTATAAACTTATAACAATTAAAATTCCTCCCGATAAAGAAATATACGCGCTTCGCGTTCAAATCAATTCGCCATCATTTTTTTTACAACTCGCCACAGACAGCAGACTACCATAACACCGCGTTGACTCTATGTTGCCATTCAGTGGCATAGAATATATCGACGGTTAGAAGTGATAGAAACCGAACATATTAAGGCAACTTTATTTTTGAAATAAATGTCATATTTAATAAAATATTTAACATAATAATGATATATTAATTTATATAGAGTTTCTTTGTTTTAAAGATAAGTTTTAACTATAAGTGGTTATGTTTTAAAAAAAAAACTAAATCCGACTTACATTTTTCATTTTATAGTCTAATTCGTACGGTAGGTAATAGGTTATAAATAATCAAGATAAACGGACGAAGTTGAGAGCTAAAGCTAGTTATTAATATAATATAATATTAATCTTAATCTTGCTTTAAAGGACTATTCTGTGCTTTAATATTAATAAAGTTGCCATTAGAGATTGATATGGCTAATAAAACTATTAAAAAAAAATAACAGTTGCTTCTCAACGAGCTTTCTTCCATTTTAATATTTCTTACACGAGCAGAAGCGGATAAAGGCTAATCCGTAATTTAATTTATTCTATGCATCTTTAATTTTATAAATAACTATGTGTACACCCCAGCGCGCAAGTTACGTGCTCGGCGTAGTAATTAAGTAAGGCGCCTGATTGACGCGTGCTTGATTGCGTTGTACAATCCGTGACCCGAGCTGACCTTTACCCTTGCCTTAATATGTAGGCTTGATAATTACATAAGTACTTGTTCTAAATTTTTTCTACACCTTTTTCGACAATTAAAACAATAGAGGCCCAACTTCATTGAAATGTTTTTTTACGATTCATTGTATTTTATAAATATAACAATTGGATTTTTTTAAACAATAGTAGTGGCAGGCACACTGCGTTTCGCAATCATTTTGGCAGCCCCTTTGACGGCAGTAACCACCCATTTACAGAAGACTGCAAGTGCGATGCATGACATTATGGGATTAAGAATAATGGAATGGCATCCCTTACTCACTCACCGAAACACAACAGCACACTTGTTCTTATTTCACGGTGGTCTACCATAAAACTTACTGGTTACTGTCGCCAGACGGGCTGCCCAAATCTCTACGAAACGCAGTGTGCCCAGCCACTACTTGCCAGATCTAGATTAGAGCCAACTTTTAAAAGCTCATTTCCATTGTTGGCCCTTTCGGGAATCGAATCTGGGACCAGAGAACAGAGCGCCCAGAAACGCGTATTTACCATTCGACCAATGCGCTTTATACCCTTATTACCCTTGATTATACTCACTAATTACATATTTTTGTGTGATGGATGGTCTTCTAAAAAGTCTTCTGCTAATATTCCACTTTTATAAATGCGAAAGTTTGTTTGTTTGTATGTTTTTTACTCAATCACGCCAAAACGGCTGAACGAATTTTGGGTAAAATTTGGCTCACAGATAATTTACTATCAGGGTTAACATAGAATACTTTTTATCCTAGAAAAATGTTAGATTCCCTAGGGATCTTCTAAAAAATCAGCGCAAGATGTCGGGCATTATATTACTCACGTTATGTTTTCTCATGTATTATATTTTTTCATTTAACAACGCAAACGAAATTGCGGACACCAGCAAGTATTACATATCAACATCTATTTGTCTATCAATTCTTATGAAATATGCAACTATCAAGTTATAGGCTTACTAGGGCTAAAATGGTTCTCTCCTGAGCATTTAAAATATATTAAAACTACATTTTAATCAACATTGTGCGAATTATACAATAATAATCATTTACACATATATCATTTCACACATATATATCATTTCCTAGCTAATCTCCAAATGCCTCAAGATATCATAAACATATATCATAATACAATCATATATCATTTCCTAGCTAATCCCCAAATGCCTCAAGATGAAGGTTTAACTATTGCGTATATCCAGCTTTTACACGCGGTGCTGACACGTGTACACTGACGAAATATCTCGTTGTTCAGCGAATAGTGGAAATGGTGATGTTTGGCATTTCTCTGAACATTGAGGGATACTTTAACATAAGGCAGAAAATATAGTCTAAAATTTCGGCTAAAGTGGGAAAGAGTGACTCTTGAGGTGACCTCTAGAATAAAGGTTCGGAGTAAAACCTCTAGAATAACTGTTAGGCTTGTTCCCAGTAGTAAGACAAAATGAATATAATATGCTAATACAGATACAGTATATAAATGAACGTAGCCATTGCTAAGTTATGTAGCGGCCAAGGGATCGGGCGTAGCAGCAGCGGTGCTACGCTTTCGTAGCAATACAACACAATGTTGACTCAGCTGAAGGATAACTGCAATCGGGCATGTGTATGCGTAATTGTAACATGACTAATAGATTAATCAAGATGGTTACTGACTTGATGTAACTAACATGTTCCTCGTGAATTATGTAACAGCTTGTTTAGATCTTCGTGTGTTGTTATATTCATCATTAACAGCCTATTATATAACATATTCAACAAGGGCGTATGGGCTATATGGTCGACCACGCTGACCCAGTGCTGGTTGGTGGACTTCATATGCGCCTTAGAATTTCTTTTTTGGCGTATGCAGGTTTCCACACGATGTTTTCCTTGACCGTTTCAGAACAATCAGTAAAATGCGCTTAAGTTTTTATAAAAAAAAACCAATTGATATATGGCATGACCGGGGATCGAAATCGGACCTCTCGACATGATAGGCCGCGTTTTTCCACTGCGCCACCGACGCTTATATTTTATTATTTAATTTTGAAAATGGTTTTAATATTATTTTTTATTTTAATGACGAGGTTGTATGACACTAAAATTAAAATTAAATTTAATGTCATAATTTAAAAATAAAAATTCAACGCCTGTCAAAATTAAGGAGCAATAAATATTGAATAAATTTTTAAAATCTAAGCTAAGCTAAGCTAGTTTTTCATAAATATGATTCACAACATTTTTTCTTCATATAGAAACAGGCTAGCAGCATTAGTAGAATTGTCTCCAAATTATGAGTTATTGGGTGCTGTGTTTCAATATGAGTGTGGTCTGATACTTGATCATATATTTCAAGATAACAGTCATACACTATGAACTTTTTTCTAGGATATTTTGTCTGTACAAGAGTACAAAAGCGAACAATGCTTAGTAGGTATAGTTATTTATTTAAATGTATGGTTATGCATTCAGTTACCATCTCATTAGTGGTCTGAGAAGTAAGATGCGATTCAGACGACAACACTCACAAACTGAGTGCATTGCGAAACGACGTCTTCGCATTTATGCAACTTTAATGTGGAGTTTTATGCATTTAACATATAATTGCATATGCGTTCATTTCTTGTGTAATGTGTTTAATATGTTTATTTGTTCAAGAAGTAAAACTTACATTATTTTTTACTTTAAAAATTAATTTTAGCAGATTTGAATATAAAATTACTTTGCAACGTACTTACACAAAGTAATGGAATCTAAACATGTTATAAAATAGCTTTCCGCCTCTGTTAGTTTTTCAGCTAAATTCCGTTCCGTTGGATGAGTGGTTAGGGTGCTTGCCTTAACACTCTGTTCTAGGGCTCCCGGTTTCGATTCCCGGCAGGGTCAACTTTGAAAAATGAACTTTTCAAATTTGGTTCTGGTCTGGATTTGGAAAGTAGTGGCAGGGCACACTGCGTTTTCGCAGTCCTTACAGAAGACCACCGTGAAATAACTGTGCTGTTGTGTTTCGGTGAGTGAGTAAGGGATGCCACAGCCCATTTCCCTATCCACTCCAAATCCCCTATCCTTGTTGATCCTACTGCAGTCGGCAGCGCACTTGCAGCAGCTTTGACGTTGCTTGTTTACAGGCGACGGTAGTCACCTACCTTCAAGTGGACCGTTAGCCTGTCTGCCGAACTTAATATAAAAAAAAACATTCATCTGATTTTTATACGGTTTTCACTAATGGAAAGAGAGATTTATGAGGAAGGTTTTTTGATATAATTTATAAAAAAAGGCATCCGTATGAAGCCGGGAGATAGTGGTTAGTATTAAATAAATAAAAATTTGGTGGAATTCTTCACTAATGTAAGACAGAGCATACTGCGTTCCGGAATCAAAAAAAGTCATTCTAAAAAGTATTCCAGAATCCAAACGACTACTTCCATCTGTGCCTTTATCTTTATGCTCTAAGAATAAGCAGCGTACATGCATATCTCCTAAGCAAATGAAAAAATATTTCAATTACTTAATATAACGAAAAAGAAAATTAACTACGTTGCGTTTGCTGAAGTCGGCACTACGGCTTAAGCATATCTTTTGTCCCCGCCTCTCATATCTTTGTCAACATTTCTTAACCAGTCTTGAAAGTTCTGTGAAATGTCCTTCCATCTTTTCTTCTGCTTTCCTTGACTTCATTTACAGCGTTATGGGACTCATTCTGTAATGATTTGGGCCCATCTAGTATTTTCTAGTTTATATATGACCTACTTATACATTTAAGTTCTTTGAGTCACCCTGTCTCCATCATGTAACTTTAAAAGAAACAAAAATACTTTAGTAAATACATGATGAACCAAGTTAAAAACTGAAAACTTTCTTTTTTTTTTTGTAAGTGGAGACTGCTGCTGTGCAAAGAGTAATAACTCCCGCGAGTGTGACTCCGACGAAAGCTTTTAAATTGGACTTCTAAAAGTAGTTGCGAGCTCAAAACCTGGTTAGCTTTAATGGCTCACGAAAGTAATGAAGCAACTTTTCCACTATAGCCAAGTTTTGATCTGCCACATGGCCTGTCAAGTTCTTATGCGAGGGAGGCGCATGTCACCGGAAGTGTTAGCGCAGGCGCGTCCTCTGGGCGGGAGATTGGTTGGCAGTGTTGGTTTTCGGCCGGGTGTGACGTCACGGCGCACGGCAAAAGCCGCCGCGTCAGTAGACCGCCAGCGACGGCCGGTTACCTACCGCCGCCAGCACGCCGTGAACCACGCGTAACCACAACAAAACATGACCACACGTTTATGATAACACCGGCGCGCGAACTCCAACGTCTATTTAATTTGTTTTGGTGTATTCATTTCCAACAGATCAAGTTCTGAAGCGGACGTTTTGTAAGCCGTGTCTTTTTTAGTGCTATTTTTTTTCTAAGTGATATAAATAATAGTTGATAGTGCTAACCGTTGCAAGTACAAAGTTATATTCATTGCCTTCTCGCGACTAATTAAATAGGTTAAAAACATAATAGTACCGCTTGTGTGTAAATTTAGGCGCGCTAGTTTCAGCGAGTTTAGTGCATTGTTAATATTAGATTTTCCAACAAAAATACCTCGATGTCTTTAATTTGTAGAGGTGAGTAGACTCGGTTCGTGATTTGTACACGTTAGCGGTTCAGAGGTTAAACTATCCCCGTTCAATACTAATATATTAGCGGTATCGTGAGCCGTGACTCACAGCGAATGCCATATGAGGCCGTAACGCCAAAGTGAATTCGGCATAAGTGCATCAAATTCTTGCATCCATAAACAAACATTAAGTTGTTTATCATAGACTGTGTCTCACACATTGTCACAAATAGTAGAATGTAGGTTTTCTCGGCCGGTATCCATATGCGTTGTGGGTTTCCGGGATGATGGCCATCATCCCGGAAACCCACAACTCATACATTGTCACAAAGTTTTTGTTCTACGATAATAAAACATGGGTTTGTTTGAATCTATTTTGGGAACGTATTTTATTTGGACGTGTGTGTAGATCTAACGTAGGTATTTTGTTTAGATCTAATAGTAAGTTAGATTTATTTTGCTTTTTACATTTTTAATTTATATTTTTTTATGACATATTATAATATTATAATTTAAGTATTATATTTTTTTCTATTTAGTAAGAACAGAGCACACTGTGTTTCGCAGTCATTTGGGCAGCCTCTCAGGCGATAGTTACCTTCCAGAGAAACAACAGCATGTCTGCTGTTGTGTTTCGGTGAGAGAGTAAGAGACTCCAGAGCTCATTTACCTTCTTCTTAATCTAACTGAGGTCGGCAGCGCAGTTGCAGCACCTGTGGCTTTGCTTGTGTTATTGGCGACGGTAGCCATCTACTATTAAGTTGACTGTTAGCCTGTCTCACGACCTTAACATAAAATACAATAATAGTAATAAATATTAAAAAAAAACAGATTTTTAACTGTTGTGCTACGCTTTCTTTTCGAATTCAATATAATGCTTGATTCACCCAAATATAACTGAAGTCAGTGGATTCAAGTGCAGAGGAGATGTCTGTCCTGGACTAAATTCATTACAGAACATACCTATTTATCTATTTGTATATCTATTTAGATGACTAGAAAAATTAATTATCTATGTGGTAGGGAAGTTTAATAATTTCATATTTATTATTATTATTATTCATTTATTTATTTATTTTCTTAATTTTAATTTTTTTACAATATATATGTATATAAAAACAATAAATATTATAAAAAACTTAAAATTAGGTGTCCTCTAATAGCGGGGCAAGGCCCAAGCTACCGGTGGTTAGGGCTGCAGAGTGAGGAACCTCCTGACAATTCGTGCCGTGTCAAGAAGTACCGCCTTCTGTATCTGTCCCTTGATCCAGCCATCTAGCGAGAGCCTCTTAAGATGTTGGTCGAGGCTCTTCGCTATAAGACCGTTCGCCGAGACGACTATCGGGACGATAATCGTCGAATCGAATAATAATAATATTATTATTATTATTATTTTATTCTCGGTAACTATTACTCTAAACAAAATTATATCGGCTTTGATAATGGAGTGTAATTGCGCAAAATGGTTGACAACTTAATAAAATTAACTGTGGTTTTGTTTGAATAATCATTCTGATAAATAGTAATTATAAACATGCTGACACTGTTTGTTAACATGTTAAAACCTTAAACTGTTTGTTCGTGAAATGGTTCCAGTAATGCGTAAACAACATTTTTCACGAAATCCTCTAACGGCTAACGTGTACACTTCCGAAAATAGGTTTCGTATGGTATTTAAATGAATTTCTTCACGTCGTCAATGGAAAACCTATTTACTTTCAGAGCCCAGCGGCCCCCTAATGTCAGAGCCGCTATTGAGTCTTTACAAAACCCCTTTATCAGGTATGGACTTACGTTAAACCGGTTAGCTGTTTATCATAGTAGATTGTGTATAGTAATTTACGATATATTAATACTTACAGGACATACTATTATATCACTCATTGTTTTATAAAAATAGCCACTTCATTTTATTTTATCATGAATGGTTAAACGTTTGGCGGCGTACTCTTTTCATGGAATTATGTGACCTTGAGACATATTCAAGGTCGACATAAACCGATTAGGGACTTTAATATTAAGACTCAAAACATTTTTGGAGCTAAATTATATTTAATTTAATAAACACGTTTACATTAGTAATGTAAATAAATGAACGATTTTTTTTAATAAATGAAAGTGCCAAATAAAAACGCTTCTAATAGTAGGTATCTATCTACAGGTATTAGACATTTATATATACATGCTATTATGTTTCGGTTTGGTTAGTTCGAGTTTCATGCTTAAAATAATAAATTATTACATGGAGAAAATAATTTATTACTACTTCTTTGGGTTAATAAATTATTATCCACGTGTGTCATGAAATAAAAATTAATATTTTAGCAATTATTTTAGAACCATGTGCACATGCTCTTCTAATTTCTTAATCCTTATACGTAAGCACGTATAAGGATTAAGAAACGTAAGCATAGTTAAAAGAAGCTATTTTTGCAAAATATCTGATGAGCGTTTATTCCTTTTTGTATATTATAATACAAGATCAATAAATTACTTATTATGGGAATTTTTACTATTACTATAAATGTATAAAAATTATATATTTTACAGCAATGTCTTATATTGTGTAGTGTTTTATTTACTACTAGCTGAGCCCGCAGCTTCGTACGCGTGGAATACGATATAGCGCGTAACTTTTTTGTTTGTAAACCGATTGGAATGAAACAAACATTAAATGTTACTGGAAGCTTGATACAATACACTAGTGTAAACTGCATTCAAATCGGTTAAGCCATTTCTGAGATTAGGGAGCACAACCGCACAGACAGACAAGCAGACAAGATTTCTGAAAACTATTTATTTTTATCTCAGTAAAATAAGTACAACGTGTACAATTTTTTTTTTTGAAAAAACATTTTATGTACAGATACATGTAAGATTTTATTATATGTATAGGTAATATACATATAATAAGAGTTAATCTATTTTCTAAACGAATGACGATATTCATTAGCTCTGTCAATAGATGTAATGTTGCCGACCTCGTCCTCGTATACATTTATTGCAAGATACTCCGATTGGGGTATATTTAAGTCTTTAATTATGCGAATCGACGCCTTATTTTTTTATCGTGGAATATGTTTTATTAAAAATATTGGGATGATGGTGTGTAAATAACCACCATTGTAATACATGTGCGAGAGCGGTTTTATGTCGTATTGGTTGGTGCTTCACACAAAATTAAAAGCAATCGAGTAACAGTACCTGCTCGATGGATGCATCCAGGTCTAGGTGTTCTCCAGATGAGCAAGTTCAGCTCATTAACACAAATTATTGTCCACAATGAAAACACCACCTTAAAATTATAATGCGTTGCTAGGTTCAGGAAGCGTTTTATGTTTAAATTATTATTTATAAGCGAAGCGAGCGGGGTCGCGTCCGCAATGGACGGCAACAAGCGTCCATTTCCCTATCCACTTCTAATCCCTTATCCTTAATCCTACTGCAGTCGGCAGCTCACTTGCAGCAGCTTTGGCGTTGCTTGTGTTATAGGCGACGGTAGCCACCTACCATCAAGTGGACCGTCTGCCTGTCTGTCGACCTTAACATAAAAATAAAAAAAACTGCTGTCCTCTCTTGTCCGAAACTGCGAGAAGGCCAGCACAACACACGCGCCCAACCAAATATTATATGAATTTAACCTACTTAAAGTCAACATAATAAGTGCATAAACTTTTTATAAAAAAAAATAAAAAAAACACTGACAACCATTAAACACGAGGGGTTTAAATACGTTACCTTGTCAATTGTATGGGATACTATTCATTTATAAACCATAAGCTACTCTGTAATTACTTTGTGTCATTTTTCTATTTTCATTAATAAAAAAAATTGCAATGTATTCTGAACAATGCACACAAGTACATAATAACGCTTACAACCAGAGTAATTAATAAGCTGTGTTTGCACGCTATACTTATCGAGTAGGTTTTCATACTTGACCGAGTTTCATTATCATATACCATACATCACGTATCAGCACGTTGAACGAAGTTAGTGCTTGTAATATGAAAATATAATGCGCTTATTATTCAACGAATTTGTGTTAATAATCTATTTTACAACTTTCGCTTGCCTCAATAGCTTAAATTTAAGTTATTTTATAACTTAATGAATTAAAGCCGTCAACAAACAAAAGAAAGTAGTGAGCCCTTTATTGTTCAATAACATAAAATTGCACTTCTTAAACAAAATATTTAAAAGTTAACTATTCGTAATTAATAGTAATTTGTATTATTGTAGATTAGCTGGCCCTGCAACTTTGTACGTGTGGTATCTTTTTTGTTTGTAAACCGATTGTAATGAAACAAACACTAAATGTTACAGGAAGCTTGCTACAATACATCAACGAAACCGCATTCAAGTCGGTTAAGCCGTTTCTGAGATTAGCGTGCACAAACGCACAGACAAACAGACACAAATTCTAAAAACTGTTATTTTTTTATCTCAGAAATATAAGCATAACGTGTACAAATTGTTTTTTAAAAAATCTTTAATTGGTATTTGCAAATAATTCAATATTAAGCTTTATTGTACAGTCTATTAGGCGAGGACTTAGTATAAAAGCTTTATTTTCGTCGCTTAATTTGACTTCTTAGAGTAAAATTGAAACTTAGATAAAAGTACAGAGCATAATAAACTATGTTTAAAAAAGTTTGAATCGGAAGGATTTATACAAAAAATTTCTGAGAAAAAAAAATAGTAAATTACTACCCAAAAATAAAGCTTTCTCGTCACAGTGCTTTCAGTTTTCAGCGACAACTATATTATTTTTTAAGCTTATTAATTAACTAAAGTTTTAATTGGCTAATTGTTATTTCTTTTTTCATATTTTACACAATATTTAAGAAAAACCTTCCAAATTTTAAATCTGTTCGGTTATCTCAGGGAAGTTACAAAAATTCGTTGTGCAATATTGCACCATAATTGGTAGGTCATTAGGTTGGGCTCATTTTGGTAAAAATTGTGTTCGGTCTGATTTTAGTCCTTGTCTTAATTTATATATATATATTTATATTATAAAGTGAAGTCGCTGCTTTCTCTCTCTATTTCTCCGCTAAATGAGCTTCCTCTCTGTGTTCTCCGGATTGAGCGAAAAATGAGGAGGTTTCATAATTTCAGTTTTTTTTTATGTTAAGGTCGGCAGACAGGCTGACGGTCCACTTGATGGTAGTTGGCTACCGTCGCCTATAACACAAGCAACGCCAAAGCTGCTGCAAGTGCGCTGCCAACTGCAGTAGGATTAAGGATAAGGGATTAGGAGTGGATAGGGAAATGGGAAAATGCATTCGTGCGAAGCTGGGGGCGGGTCGATAGTATTGTTTAATAAACTATCTCGACAAAAAAACCATAAACACACAGAGCTATCTGTCGCCTTGGTTTTAAAGGTGGACTAAAGAAGTAGTTCCGATGAAACCGATTCAAAGCTATAGCTTGAAAGCAACTTATATCAAACTAGCTGGCCTCCGCGTTGTAAAATAAAAAATAAACATCTGAATAAATAACTATATGAGCAATGTAACGTCCAACATCTTTATTGCAGTTACAGCTTTAACGGGCGTTAGGCGTTTCCTTCGGGAACAGTACTTTTTCTGGATAAAAGGTACCCTATGTCCTTTCCTGCATCCCTGAAAACGTGTATGCAAAATTTCATGATGATAGGTTCAGCGGTTTAGGCGTGGAAAGGTAACAGATAGACAGAGTTACTTTCACAATGATAAATTAATAAAGTATTGATGTAAAGCCTAACATCTTTATTGCAGTTATAGCTTTGCCAGGCGTTAGCTGATCCCTCGGGAACAGTACTTTTTTTCTGGATGAAAGGTACCCCATGTCCTTACCCGCCTCCCTGACAACGTGTAAACAAAATTTCATGATGATCGGTTAAGCGGTTTAGATGTGAAAAGGTAACAGACAGACAGAGTTACTTTCACATTTATAATATTAGTATGGATACTTTCGAATTGAATTAAACATTATGTTTTAAAAATACTTATTCTATGCTCTTCACTTGTTCAAGTTTGACGTCTAATTTTCTGGTTTCAAAAAGCATAGTCCAGTATCGACGAATTAGGGAAGGTTAAACGCCTTCGTTTTTAAGCCATTATTGATTCTATTCCCGGTAGGGTCAACTTTGAAAAATTACTTTTCAAAATTGGCTCTAGTCTGATTCTGAAAAGTAGTGCCCAAATTGTTAAAAAAAAAGTGCCAAATTTTCATGATGATCCTCTTTCGATGGGACTTTCGTTGGTAATTAGGAGATCATTCACAGAAATATCTTGACTATTGTACCGTGTATACATTTGTATGTTTTTTTTTTATGTCAGGTCGGCAGACAGGCTGACGGTCCACTTGATGGTAGGTGGCTACCGTCGCCTATAACACAAGCAACGCCAAAGCTGCTGCAAGTGCGCTGCCAACTGCAGTAGGATTAAGGATAGGGGATTAGGAGTGGATAGGGAAATGGGCCTTGGCATCCCTCACTCACTCACCGAAACACAACAGCACACGTGCTGTTATTTCACGGTGATCTTCTGTAAGGGGGTGGTTACTGCCGCCAGACGGGCTGCCCAAATGATTGCGAAACGCAGTATGCCCTTTTTTTTTTTTTGCCACTACTTACAGCGAAATAAAAAAAACAATACTACGAATGTATTCTCCAACAATTTCTAGTTAGAAGTAAATGTATCTTCCATCTACAAAAAAGGTTTCTCTTGACTCACCCACGTCTGCTTGAAGTGACGATTGGACGAATAATACTAAATTGAATTTGTCTTCAATTTATTTGATGTCAGCTATGTTGGGGTCTTGCATACTTGACAAAGTCGACTGGAACTGGCGCACAGAAAAGAATTTCACAAAAAAAAAACAAATGTTTCAAAATCTCAAGTATCCTGTTGTTACATTCATTTGAACTTGTCTCTTGTATTTTTTTTGTGTCTATATAAGAATTAAAACCTCTGGTTACAACACTCGCCGTAGCATTTTTTTAATTAAAGATAGGTTTGCTCTTAGACAGCATCTATCCGTGTAGGAAAAATGAGGCCGACGATGGAGCGAGCTCACCCAGGAGATGCCTATTCACTCTACCCTTAGATTTGGGTTGTATGAGCTCGGAAACACAGACGCTGGCAGGGAGTTCCAATCCTAAGCAGTGCTCATTATAAACGGTGTTTTAAATCGCTGGTTCCGAATTAGAGGGATTTCGACAAGGTGAGGATGGTAACCAGCCGTACGTCTGCATGGATAGAAGAAAGGGGAAGGCGGTATGATCTCATGCAGCTCCCGAGCACATTCTCCAAAGTACATCTTATTATAACGCTTAAAGGAGTTCACGACAACTTAGTGCTATATTCTTGAACCGTGCTATTCAAATTCACACGACAGTTTTATAGTCCCAAACACAATCCCTATCGCACTGGCTTGAACTTTAAATTAAAACTGTTATAAAAAAGGTAACGTATTTAAAAACTCCACCATAGATCCATATAATTAAAAAGCTGAATTGAATGCTGTAGCCCGCGATGCTACACACTTGACATATACATACATATTTCACGTCGTGTACACAGTGCAAAGAATAAATCATCTTGTCGCCTACTTAGCTAAAATATGCTTTACATCATTGATATAGGATTTCAAATTCTCTTGCTCTATTCAGGCGGACTGTTACTTTAAAGAGTCGCCTTTCGGACGAGTTTTGTATTAAGAGTTTACGCTTTAGGTTTTAATGAATTCAGCAAGCCTTAAAGAGGTGCTTAGAAAAAATGTTTTCATGCGCATACGAAGAGCTTTAAGCTAAGATATAATAAGTCTAAAGTTGTAGGGGCTAAGTAAACTTCTCTAAACAAGTAGTAATGAACAACTGTCACTTCGTTCACAAATTTTTCTTATACCTTATTATTTAAGGTACAAGAAATACCTTAATAAATTTATTTATTTGTTTATATAAAAATGGTTACATAATAATAAGATGGTGAGTGTCTTAAACCTTTGATAATGTCTAGACTCTAGACAATGAGTTATCATACATACTAAGTTATATTAGTATAAATCGTAGACAATAAGTACATATCCCTAAATAAGATATATATATATTCTCCCTTACAGAAGACCACCGTGAAATAACAGCACGTGTGCTGTTGTGTTTCGGTGAGTGAGTAAGGGATGCCAGAGCCCATTTCCCTATCCACTCCTAATCCCTTATCTTTAATCCTACTGCAGTCGGCAGCACACTTGCAGCAGCTTAGGTGTTGCTTGTGTTATAGGCGACGGTAGCCACCTACCATCAAGTGGACCGTCAGCCTGTCTGCGGACCTTAACATTAAAAAAAGGTTAAGACATTACCCATCATCTTATAATAATGTAACCGTTTGTATATAAATAAACAAATTTATTTACCTAATTAAACTTACGTATATAGAATAAGAATCGATAATCAATTTGTGATATTAAAATTACTATTTTATTTATAACTATTAATTTATTTAAAATAAATTGCGGTCACACAAAACATGAAAAATAGAGGTCAAGGTCTCGATTGTCGCCAGTAATAATTTTGTATATTTATTCTTGACGCCACGTCTCTGAGGTTTATTTATTCTTGACACGAAAGATAAACCTAGAGTACCAATAGTAAACCAATCTCTAAAATTTTCTATGTATATACTTTAGAACAGAAGTCAAAGACATTTTACTCGTACATTTTTATATATTTAGTAAAATAATATATTTTTTGTGAGTTGTCAGTGACTATCTTCTAAATGAGTTGCTAATCGCCTTCAGGAATGGATTCAGGACATTATACAATAAGCTGTAATAAAATAGTAGCGAAATATTTACAAAATAATTTTACTAATTAATTTTAAAAAGGGAATTAATTAATCTCATTTTATTAAAATTAAAAAATAAGATATACAATAATAATAATTGAAAATTAAAGCAGCTTTTATGCAATCTATTAATTATTTATATTTATATGACTTATTGTCTACAATTTATGTTTAAATAACTTAGTATGTATGATAACCCATTGTCTAGTTAAGACATTACCCACCATCTTATTATAATTTAACCCTTTGTATATAAATAAATAAATAAATAAATGAATAAATAACTACTAACACTATGGACTATGTCTGAATTAAAATTAATTAAAATTGAATATGTCGTCAAATATATAATGAAAGTAAATAAAATAACAACCGATTCTGGAAGCTGTATCTGCGGGAAAGAAATGATAAGAAACGTCCATAGTAGGCTATTTTCTAATTAATCTTTCATTAACTAAAATACAAAATAATTAAATAAAATTTATTATTTTGTATTTTTATACAAAATAATAAAAATACATTAAATGTTAATAACATTAGCAAGATAATTATTGCCAGTAAGATAAGAAAGACAAAATAGTAGCAATGCTAGTACCTAACCTATGTATACAATTTTCTTTTGATAAGTAATTTGAATTTAGTTATGTTGACAAAGCTCTCTCTTTTAATAATATTCATTTCAATGGGTTTGATCAACGACATGGATATTATGGTGATTGTGATCGGACAGGCAATGCTTGTGTAGGCCCACATATATGTCACTGATGTATCGGGCATACCGCATTTTATTACGTCTATATAGTCGCAGAGTTCGTTCGCCTGTCGCTGCATCATCAATCACAAGCCTTTCAATTTTTATACAAAAATGCCTAAACGCGTTCGTTGAGAAATTTTAAAATGTTGTACGTGATTTTCAGTGAAGCATGCCAGTTTTTTTTTGCCGTAGTGCTTTCGATGGCATATAACTTCATTGCGATATTTTTATGGGCGAATTAGACATGTTTTTTCCGCCTATTACTCTGTATGTACGTTCAATTATAAATTAATGCATGTAAAAATTCCCGGTGTAACAAAATATTTACTACGATTTTTTTTTTATATTATGTCGACAGATAGGCTGACGGTCCACTTGATGGTAGGTGGCTACCGTCGCCTATAACACAAGCAACGCTACAGGTGCTGCAAGTGCGCTGCCGACTACAGTAGGATTAAGGATAAGGGATTAGGAGGGGATAAGGAAATGGGCTCTGTCCCTTACTCACTCACCGAAACACAACAGCAAGTATATGCTGTTATTTCACGGTGGTCTTCTGTAAGGGGGTGGTCACTGCCGCCAGGCGGGCTGCCCAAATGACTGCGAAACGCAGTGTGCCCTACCACTACTAATTTCGTAAATGAACAAAATAAATCGAAATCTTTGTTATGAAACAACTACGATTTATACTTACACAAACCGTGTCTGTCGTAAACATTGAATTCTTTAAAAAAAAATTACACATTGTACTTATGTTACCGAGGTCAAAAAAATAGTTTTCAGAATTTTTGTTTGCTTGTCTGTATGTCTGTTCATAAGTAAGACGCGCACAAATTGTTTTTTGAAAAAATATTTAATGTCGATTTCATTATACGCGGCTCGTTTACGATTTTATTATATGTAGGTATGTATAGATTGGTACATCAACAACGAAAACAACTGAGAGGCTACAAATAGCTTTGTCGCCTAAACAATTTACGCCTTCTTTATTTTGATTTGGCGGGGAAATTCACTGCTGACCGACATCTATAGAAGTAACAAAGATTCGGCATATCCGGCACAATAAGAGGCATACGCCTCAAAAAGGGTTTTGGATTTATGGAACGAGAGAAGCAAGAGGGAGCTATTATCTAGTTAAATTTAAAAGCGAAGGAGTATCATTAACTACAGAGTTATATAATCCATTAAGATTGTCTTTGCTTACTTAAAATTTAGTTTAAAAAATATTTTGTGAGACCCAAGATATGGTAAATGCAATCTATATGAGGCATTTTTTTTTATTAAGATCGGCAGACAGGCTGACGGCCCACTTGATGGTAGGTGGCTATCGTCGCCTATGACACAAGCAGCGCCAAAGCTGCTGCAAGTGCTTTGCCGACTACAGTAGGATTAGGGATAATGGATTAGGAGGGGATAGGGAAATGGGCTCTGGCATCCCTTACTCACCGAAACACAACAGCACACGTGCTGTTATTTTACGGTGGTCTTCTGTAAGGGGGTGGTTACTGCCGCCAGACGGGCTGCCCAAATAACTGCGAAACGCAGTGTGCCCTGCCACTACTTTCAAGATCCAGACCAGAGCCAAATTTGAAAAGTTCATTTTTCAAAGTTGACCCTGCCGGGAATCGAACCCGGGAACCCTAGACAAGAGCGTTAAGGCAAGCACCCTAACCACTCATCCAACGGGCTCGTCAAAGATATGTCAAAGTTTAAAGATATGAAGGACAAAACACTTTTTGTTTTCAGGTCCCGAAAATTAATTGAATTAAATGTGTGATTCTATTATATTATTAGATAAAATTACGATTAGGAATAGGAATAGTAAACAAGAAGGCGAAGCTAAAAACAAGTCTTCCAATGTGACGTGAACAATATCACTTTTTTTTATAGTGTTTTTATAATATGAAGTTTAAATTTTTATATTAAATTATTATAAAATAAATAAGATAATTATATAAACTTTTAATGACTCATTCCCGTGTAACGTCACTTAATAAAAAAAAATCATTTAATGCGATTTGCTTGTCAACCGTCGACATAGAATATTTTGAGACCGGGGTCAAATTAATTATGCGGAAAATTTTGATAGGCCAAATATAGATTGAAAAGTTATAGCAGCTGATTAATGATCAACAAAATGCACTTATAACTTATTAATATTTAATGCGATGACATCAAAAATAACCGGGAAATGACGGCCATTGGGTAATGATTGTGGTGGGACGACCAACCACACCAATTTGCAACCATTCACAGCATATTGCAGTTTTGACGACAACCCCGTTAGCATTTAACGATTTTCGGCCTGTCTCTTTATTAAAACACTAGCTGTGGCCGTGACTTCGTACGCGTAGCATTCGGAATAGGTCGTAACTTTTTTTGTTTGTAAACCGACTGGAATAAAACAAACACTAAATGTTACGGGAAGCTTGCTATAATACATCAGTGAAAATTGCATTCGAATCGGTTAAGCCGTTCCTCAGAGTAGCGTACACAAACGGACAAACAGATAAAATTCCAAATACCGTTTTTTGGCCTCGGTAACATAAGTACAACGTTTTTTTTGTCACAAAGCTTTATTTTTGTAGCAGTGCATTGTGCATAGATAAGTATTTATCTTATTATTTCACTATGTATTTAATTATTCGATCTATCTACAACTACATGTTTATATATAGTTAATTCATAAAGTAAGTTTGTATGGTGTTCAATGAGTCACATGCGGTGCTGGCTGAAAATCAGCGCTGTAGCAGCATAATGCTGAGCCGGAATCCGATCCGGACACACACACGTTTTTTTTATTAATTTCTGTCCTGTTATTTTATATAATGTCAGTGTCTTTCGTGCAGTGAATAAAAGTCTTTCCGTTTTCTTTCTTTTTCGCCTGTAACATTTTTTAAAGCGGCAATAGTCTATCTGGCAAAGTGTTTAACAAATACTTTTGTTTATTTTGAATTATTTCTCAATGTATGTAAAAAATCTATGTATGTTAAAGAGCTTTGCGTAAGCTTTCAAGATTTTTGAATGTTTTTCCTACCATCACAAATGTATAACTTAATTTTTGCAGAAGCGACTTTACAAAACCTAATTTTGAATAAAGAAACTGGCTGCGCGATTTGGTCAAAATTGTCTGACTTTACGAGATTCTATGTACTGTTCCGAATTCGTTAATAAACATTTAAAAAAAAAGATAAATACCGAAAATCGCTATGAAAAAAAGCTCGTGTGTAGGTATGTATATCGTACGACGCATGCGTTAATAGTAATCGTTACTAGTAATAGATATACTGACCTGTATTATTATAGATATCCTGTTTTTTGTAAGAAATTGATATCTTAGCAACAGTGGCCATTTATCATCAAATGGAACAACAGCCTGTCACCAGCTTTTCTAATTGGATTGAATAATATAATTAAAAATTATATTTATATAACTAAATTAAATAATTATTCTCTAAAAACACATGACTGCATAGAATGGGACACCTGTGTAGCGAGTTGCACACGCACAAAGCATACCGATGTGTGTTGATGATTCGGTCGGCCGGTTTTGCATCTTTTAAATTGAGTTGTAACATTGTTATTGTAATTTCTTGTATATATGATTTAGAGTGTAATGTGTATTGGCGTGAAGTAAATGTCTAGACAAACCAATAATGGTTTACAGACATTGTAAACATTGTGTATTGAATCATGTATGAGATAATAAATAAAATAAATAATAAATAATAAACTTATCAATAAAATGTAATTAAAATCTCGAATGCATACGAATATTGAAAATCTCTAGTAACACTTGTCTCTGGTAACACGAAACACCAAAGCAAATAGAGCAAGAGAGAAATCACCGGATCTCCCTCTAGCATTAGAAGCGACAGAATGAATAAATATTGGAACAGGGCAAAATCAACATTAGCTGAAGACAGATAAGTATGGATTATACGAGGAGTTTGAACAGTGTAGACAAAAGTTGGGACATTAAACGCGACTGTAACTGAACGATTCGCTTTCACTACTATGACAAACGGCAGTTCGCCCGCCGTACATCATGCCTGTCGAACGATAATAATGGGAAAAGTTTACAGTGTTAGCTGTATGTGATTGGTGGGGCCGAAACCTTAAACTGATTTATTACATCATAATGAACGCTAAATTTTAGTTCCGATTTTAAAAATAGGAAAAAGATTCGCATCTTTTTCCAATTTTTAAAAATATTCAACTCCAAACATTATATTGTATACATATTACGAGAGTTGTACCTGCCTTTATTCTAATTGCGATAAAAAATCAAGTATTAGTTGCAACGCACTGAATGAGTATCTAAATAATCTCTATATATAAAAATGAATCCCTATTTCCTTTGGTCACGGCATCACGCATGAACGGATAGACCGATTTTAATTCGGTTGTCACTAATGGAAAGAGGGATAACAGGGAAATGTTCATATATGTATATAAAAAAATTCACCACGGGCGAAGCCGGGGGCGGGCCGCTAGTATATTATAAATCCGAAAGTGAGTTTACTTGTTTTTTTAAGCTTTCACACCTTAACTATTAAACCGAATGAAATAATGCATACACGTTATCAGAAATGGATACAGAAAAGGACATAGGATACTTTTCATCCAGAAAAAGTACTCTTCCCGAGGATCATTTAACGCCTGACAAATATATGAGCAATAATGATTGAATAATTGTTCTAACACTTAAGAACAAAGAGGTGAGGACGAAGTCAGAGGAAGAAGCTTGTTTATATATATATAGAGATTCTATTGTAGATTTTTAAATCTTAAAGTCTTCACTTTCTGTTTTAGTACCATACGATTAGTGTTTGTATGATTTATGTCATTTGATGTCCTCCGACTTTAAAAACATCGAAATAATTAACTGCTTCCTCGAGAGATATTTTGACCATGATAATGAACGTGAAACGAGCAAAATGGATTCGGTGGATTTAAATTCTAAATATATCTTTTCATGTATGTGATTTTCGGTAAAAATTTGAGATTTTAAATGAAGGATATTTTGTATTCTTATAGAAAATTAACTATTTTAATTTACACGATAAAGATTCATATCACTTCGTAAGGTTATAAAATTCTAAGACATACTTACATTTAAAACTCTTAAAGTAATATGCGATTAGTCCTGGTCTTAAAGTGCATGTTGTAACATACGACATATAGTCTTAATTCTAAAATATTCTAAATCCTAGTATATTAATTCTTCTACTGATATAGTTTCATAGACATTAGTTTTATATGTAAGTAGGTATAGTTTTAATTGCATATTTGTGAGCTATCTAAAACCTCGTTAAATTCACCTTAAAAAGTAACCGCGCCACCTAAACCATTAGAGCTAGTAATAACAAAGAGAACCCCCGATCTGCAAATCGTAGGAAATTATAAAATGGAATTTCTATTTGAACTTTAATTCGGTAGGGAATAAAATACTGACGTTCCGACCTACGGCGAAGCGGAGAAAAATGAGTAAAGGGTAATTGAAATTTTTCTTAATCCCGGAGGTGGCGAAGGTACTGTCTTATTGTACTTATAATACTTATTGTACTTATTGTACTTATAATACTTCAAACGCGTTCTTGTCACAGCGTTCGAAGTATAATATAAACCATTTTTTATATTAAACTTTTTTCCTGACAAGAACGCCTTTGAAGAATATTCAATATAATCACTTTTTATTTTAAAATACATAATTTTTTTCATAAACACTTTTACTCAATTATCTTAGTGCCATGAGTTATTACGAGTTTGGTTCGTAATAACTCATTAAAATTTCAATTCAATCTTCAATGTTTTTAAGACTTTTTGTGAAGGACAAAACATTTTTAGCCTTAAGATTTATTAAGGTTTGAGTCTTAAACAATCTAAATGAGACAATTCAATGAGGTGCTTTATTTGTAGTCACTAGTGGGCCTTTTTTAACGAGGGGGAAAACTTTCCAAAGGTTTGTATATACAAAAATTCAAAGATATCAAATTTGTATAAAATCAAGATCAAGATACGATAAAATTATTTATTGTTTCCTGAAGAAGATTAATATCATATAATAAAATTTCGATGTCTTAAAATAATCACACTTTTCATAATATTATAATAATTACGCGATTTAACAAATAGACTTGTCGGCAGATAACAAAACAGTCCAATTGTGATGTCTTTGCCTCTTCACGTTACATGGGCCGAAGCCATAATTTTTTGTCCTTATTTGTATATTAATAGAACTGTTATATTCGTTATAATGAAACAAATGTAAAGAGGAAATAGAAAAAAAAATCCACTAAATTAGGGTTGCCTACCACAATTTCAAAAAACAGGATTAGCAGTTGGAAAAACCAAGACAATACGTTTTAAAAACAGGACGCACTGTTTTTAAAACGAGAAAGAGAATGAACTGCGCGACGATAGTAGAAAGAGACGATACAGAGTGGCACATTGCATCTTTATTTTAAAAAATAAAGATCATTCGCGAGCCGTGTATCCCATCACTCATTGATAGTTTTGGATTTGCCAAAAGTGATGCGCGAATTTTAAAATACGTGACCTTTATCAGGGCGCTGCTTAAAAGTTATCCAGGACTTGCTAGGACATTACAAAAACTAGGATATGTCCTGGGAAAACAGGACGGATGGCAACACTACACTAAATACAACATACTAATGGAACAACTCAGCTTAAGGCCGCAATATTGTTAGAAAATTGCCGTTTTCCACGAATAAACTCAAAATGTTTAAAAAATAATGTCCACCCGTGCGAAGCCGGGACGGACCGCTAGTAAATGAGAAGTAGAACTTCACAATTACAAATAACACGTCATACAAGGAGTTAACAAATTGTAGTTTCTTCAACAGTCTAGATTCCTTTGAAACAGGTATTCCTCTTTATTACTTTGCAGCGCAGACTGCAGACGGGTCCTGGGCTTGTGAACCCATCGATCGTGTAATCAGCCCGAATCTCAATAAATCTGCAGTAAAAAGCGGCGACAGACCAATAAATACATCCGACGGAATGGTGCTCAGTTGTGAAAATAAATAAGGCATCATGTATTATAGGTTCGTCTATGGAAGCCTCGGTGTACTTTTAATGATGTTTCTCGTCGCCATCCAGACGAATCCGCTTGTTAGTACAATGAGGATTCGATATTTTTGAAGGAGATCATTATATACCGTTTATCTCACACTTTACTGACTATATATACAAAATTATTGTAAAATAAAGCTGCTGCCCGATATCTGTCTCTTTCTTCGGTAATGACAAAGGATTTTCACTAATAGAGCGACAAAACAGAAAGGTAGTTTAAATAAATTGCAGAAAAAAATTTGATCTGTCCGAAGCCGAGATGAGGAGCTAGTTACTGATAATTTAAATAACACAATATTTATTATTGTATTGTTACGTGCGGGGTGAGTTAAAATGCCGTGTAAGGGCGAAACGAACGATTTATTTTCACTAACCAAGATCACTGCCAAAATCACTAAACTTGTCCGATGAACCGGTTAAACTTGCAAAAAGTCGTCAATGAATCCCTCAATGTTCACTGTCGCAGATAACTTCGCAGAAGCTCCGAAGAGTCGCCTTCGTATCGCTGGTTGTCGCACAGGCGGGTGCCTGCTTTCTTATTTATACTTGGCGCCAAACACCTCGATGTATTTCGAATTTTCCAAAAAACCTAAACAAGATCGTAAACAGGCCATTGAAAGTTCGAAAATGCTATTTCTGTTGAAATGTAAACTTTATGTAAACTATCAGAGACACGATTTTTCCTGACACTAGTCTGGAAGAGGCGTGGCTACCATCGATAGGGTGGGATGGTCGAGATTTTCGGCCGGCGCGAAAGCTTTTTCCAGAACGTTTCACAGTTAGTCGTAACAGTATATTATACTGTTATTTTTATTTAAAAACTTTTTTTAAGATCAGAAGAGAGACTGACGGTCCACTTAATAGTAGATAGCTATCGTCGCCTATAAATACACTTGCAGCAGCTGCAAGTGCGTTGCCGTCTACAGTAGGATAAAGGATAAGGGGTTGGATAGGAAAATGGGCTTTGGCATCCCTTACTCATTTCACGATGGTCTTCTGGGCTGATTACTGCCGCCAGCCGGGTCTCCCAAATGACTGCGAAACGCAGTGTGCCCTGCCACTACTTTGAACATTCAGACCAGAGCCAAATTTGAAAAGTTCATTTTCAAAGTTGATCCTCCCGGTATTCGAACCCGGGAACCCTAGAACAGAGAGTTAAGGCAAGCATCCTAACCATTCATCCAACGGGCTCGTCAAAATAACAATCTACATTTTGTTAATAATTTGTTCTAAATAAATACATGTGACGATATTCTCCTCAAGGCTTATTGTGATTCGTTCTTAAAGTATTTATGGTAATTGAAATTGGTCATAATTGAAATGATTTCATTCATATTTGAAATTTTTTGATTTTTTTTTTTTTTTTTAATTTTTTTAAAACATTGCATCGTCATATAATGTTTATTTTTTGGTATGTACTTACTTATATTTAAAAATATATATTAAAAATACAACATGTTATATCAAGTTTGGGTTAAGTGTTTCTAAAATGTCAAAATCACCTTTTTCGAAGCGATTTTCACTACAAATTACACAATTTCGCCCTCAAGGTTTTATTTTTCACGCATACTTCCATACTACGGAGTGGCCTGTATTATTTAAATTAAATATCTGGCATGTTACAAGTTATTTCCTAGTTATTTATATGAATTTAGAAAATTGTAATAAGAGTCAGACGTGAAATTGTTATGTTGCCTATAAATTTAAAAACACAAAAAATATCTTTTAGCCGAGGTCCTCATCGTTTGTAGCTTCAATAATTAAAGTGCAGTGCTTCCTGGCTCCAGTTACAAAGGACTTAATTGCTTGCTAATTATGGGTCTTTTTCGTGTAAACAGATGTTAAAAAAAAGGCTTATTTTCAACATTTAAACCCTTGTAGCTTTAAATATCGGTTTTAAAAGCTTTTGTTACTACTAATAGTATCAAATTTTTATTGCAAGTAACATTGCAGTACATTTTGTATGCTGATATAGGTAAAATATATAACATTGTTGACGCTATACTAAAATTGTAACAGTGCTTTTTATTTTGTTACTAGCGCCACGCCCCTGGCTTTATATGGTTGCAATTTTTTGTACAAATTATATACAGAAACCTTCCTAGTTTAAATTTTTTTTAAAACCGTTTTTTTAGCCGAGAAACAGATAGAAAATCTATGCTAGATATGTACCCAAATACTTTACCGTTCACAAAATCCATTAACTATAAAGTTAATGATTTTGTAAAAGGTAAAAAATATTAAAAATGATACCTACAGCTTTTAGCTTTTAAGTAACAATTTAAATCTTTTTCTATGGTAAGTCGATTCTAGAAAGTTGCTTTTTAACTAAGACCTCACTTTGTATTTTACCTGACGGCTTTGAATTATTAATATTCCAAGTTGAAAATGGGACACTACAGTCATATTTAACTTTAATATTTCAGGGTTTTGAAAGATGGAATTTTTCATATTTTATATTGTTTTTCAAATGAAAACTTTCTTCTGCTCGACGTCAAATAAATCCTTCACGATTTAGATAACTAAAGTTCATGTTTAATTCATTGAATTAATCACATTTTGAACTAGCTGGGCCTGCGACTTCGTACCCTTGGTATTCGGAATAACGTGTAACTTTTTTGTTTGTAAACAGATTGAAATGAAATATACACTACATATTACCGGAAGCTTGCTACAATACAACAGTGGAAACCACATGAAAATCAGTTAAGCCGTTTTTGAGATTAGCGTACACAAAGGCATAGTAGGCAAAGAACGATCTTATTATATACTAGCTGAGCCCGCAACTTCGTACGCGTGGTATTCGGTATAGCGCGTAACTTTTTATTTTGTAAACCGATTGGAATAAAACAAACACTAAATGTTACGGAAAGCTTGCTGTAATATATCAGTGAAAATCGCATTCAAATAGGTTAAGCCGTTTTTGAGATTAGCGTGCACAAACACACAAACAGACAAAAAAAATAAAAACTATTTTTTGACCTCGGTAACATATGTAAAATGTGTTCAAATTTTTTTTTAATCTTTATTGTATAGACACGGCTTGTTTACGTGCTGTGCCCGCGATTTCCTACGCATGGTATTCGGAATAACTCGTAAGCCGATTGGAATGAAACAAACACTAAATATTACCGGAAGCTTGCTACAATTACATCAGTAGAAACCACATAAAAATCGGTTAAGCCGTTTCTGAGATTATCGTGCACAAAGGCATAGCAGGCAAAGAACGATTTTATTACATATGAAGAATCACCAGCCTAAGCCGAACCCTACTTAATATGACTGACATATAGATATGAGATAACTTAAATTGGAACTCTCAAAATCACGTGAACTGACTATTTTTAATTTTTAACTTTGTATAAACTTTTAATCATCATCATTTTACTGATGATAGTATGTAGTTAACTAAAGTTTCAGCCAATTCAACCGAAGAGTTATTTTATTGCATTTTTATGGAAAAAAGTTGGACGTGATTTTGACTTTTTTGTTTGTAAACCGATTGGAATGAAACAAACACTAAAGGTTACGGCAAGGTTGCTATAACACATCAGTGAAAACCGCATTCAAATCGGTTAAGCCGTTTCTGATATTAGCGCGAACAAACGCACAGACAAACAGACAAAAATTCTAAAAACTATATTTTTGACTTCGGTAACATAAGTACAACGTTTGTTTTTTTTTTTTTTTTTTTTTTTTTTTTTTTTTTTTAATTAATGTTCAGACACGGTTCGTTTACAATTCTATTATATGGGCGTGTTTTTTTTTTAAATTTTAGTTTTGAAATAGTATTATTTTGAAAATTATGGCAGTAACTATTCATGATTAGCTTGGAAATTTATTCTGAAACTCAGACGCTACACTATAGATACTATGAAGTGTATTATATAAATTATACTACAAGTGCAATTTATACTTGATAAAGTGATAAACATAAAAAAGCTGTATTATTTCAATTCGTAGAAGAAATATATTTCGATGTTTTCATTTCAGAATGGATCGAGTTTGTTCGAGTGAATATTTTATAAGATCTGTATTTACCCGATTCATTGTAGGTATAAATTAAACTTATACAATTTAACTGTGAATTCACAACCATTAAGTATTTATTAAGTTCGTGCAGGTGACATGAACCATAAATGGAAAATGGTGCCATTTAATTAATGAAATTCGAAATATAAATACATTTAGAACCTCGATGTCGTGTTTGATGTGTGATTCTCTATTCAGTCACCTTATACGGCAAAACCTCGCATAAACTCGCCGTTGTTAGTGTAATATAGGAGGCGATGGCCAATAGAATTTTACAATTAAATGGACCATCAGCCTGCTTGCCACTTTACAAAGCGAAAAAATAATACAAAATGTAGTCACGAAGTACATAATGTCCCAACAGAACAATGTTGTCAAATAAAATATCCAGAGAGAACACGTCGTGAGCTGTTAAAGGCTCTTCTTGTTTTTCACACCACTTTAAGTGGCGGAGATCTGAATGGCATCTATAAACAAACAATAGCATGGGCTGTAAAACTCGGAGTAACGGAACGACAGTTGGCTTGGGGTGATGCCAGACGTCAAAACCTTGTTTCAAATTGTGTTGGAATTTACTTTGTAAACATTTAGTCCGATATACTGAAATTTAAGTTAGTGATTTAAGAATCTTTTTTTTTCTGATTTTTTTCAGTGGTCATGGAATAGAAAGGCATGCTAATTCCATTATGTGTCTGACTTAGTTAATTTATATACAAGGTAGGAATTATATATTCGTAAAATAAAAATAATGTCAACGCACTCAAATTTTTTTTAAGTTAAGATTGGTCAACCAAAGTCAAACCACAATTGCTGCAAGTGAGCTGACCATAGTAGGATTAAGGATAAGGGATTGGGAAGGAATAGAGATAGACTTAATTAATTTTTTAAAGAAACTTCGATTTCCAATTTTTTTTAAGAAATAATTTAATTAGTTACCTATTTTTTATGTTAAGATCGGCAGACAGGCTGACGGTCCACTCGATGGTAGGTGACTATCGTCGTCTATAACACAGGCAACGCGAAAGCTGCTGCAAGTGCGCTACCGACTACAGTAGGATTAAGGATAAGGGATTAGGAGGGGATAGGCAAATGGGCTCTGGCATCCCTTACTCCCTCACCGAAACACAACAGCACACGTGCTGTTATTTCACGGTGGTCTTCTGTAAGGGGGTGGTTACTGCCGCCAGACGGGCTGCCCAAATGACTGCGAAACGCAGTGTTCCCTGCCACTACTTTCCAGCTCTAGACCTGAGCCAAATTTGAAAAGTTCATTTTTAGGGTTCCGTGCGTCCGAATAAAAAAACGGAATCCTTATAGGATCACTCGTGTATCCGCCTGTCCGACCATTCCCCCATCCCTTATCTCCGAAACTATTGAACCTAAAATTTTGAAAAAAAAAAATACAGAAATTAGTTTTCTACTTATAGATTATAGGAAAACCTATAGGAAAACCTATAAGAATAGGATATTAAAATAACATGGTAAATGACTCAATATTTCGCGTAAGAAGGGTTCGCGTAAAGAACTCTCTTTACGCGAGTTCAACTCGCACTTCTCTCTCTTTTTTTTTCAAAGTTGACCCAGTCCGGAATCGAATCCATAATCGGCAACCATAGAACAGAGCGTACTCTAACCACTTATCCAACGGGCTCGTTTAAATAAATATACAATAGTGTTTTATTTAAATATACAATTGTGTGACAAGCAAGAGAGTTTCCATTTATCCTCCTAACATGACAGTCAGGCGCCTAAGTAATGATAACAGAGTCTCATGTGAACCGTCAGGGCTGTCAGTGAAGTAATGTGTATATGTATTTATGGCATTCCATCGACAGTATATACATAAGAACACATATGAAATTACAATACAATCTATTTAGTATATAGTGACCTTAATAATTAACCATTTTTTTAAAAAACATACGACAATTCAACTTGAGTTTGTTGATGTACATTACTTACTTATAAATACTTTGTTACTAGCATTTAGTATTACCACAGTCTAACCATACTTACGTCATACAGTCGGGCAACGCTCAATGTTCGAGCCTGCAAACTGAAGCGAGTTCGCCGAACGTTGCTCTACGCAAGTACATTCGTTGCCTGACTGTATGACGTAAGTATGGTTAGACTGTGATATTTACCAAGTGACCCTTTGAATAGTGCTCACAATGTAAAACTTGTAAAAAACTTACTAACCCGTCGCATACAGAAAGACAACGGCTGCCGCTTTAGCAGGAAAATTCTGTAACAGAGACCACGGACCGGCAAGCGCATCGTAAGATCCAGGCTGTTTCTGACTGGTACTACCTATGTCCAGCACTGGAACCTACATAGGGTTGAGATGATGATGATTTTCAAAATAAAAAAAAATCGTTTGCCCTTAAATTGCGGTCCATCAGTATTCATAAAGACACAGGTCACAGAGAATTCTCAGAGTTATTAAAGAGATCTAATAATTCATAAGCCCTACAATTAATTAATAAAATATTAAAGTTTGTCCAATACGCACACAATAGTACATTATTAATTCTAACACTAGCTGAACCCGCTACTTCGTAGGAGTGGTATTCGGTATAGCCCGTAATTTTTTTGTTTGTAACACTAAATGTTACGGGAAGCTTGCTACAATGCATCTTGAAAACCGCATTCAAATCGGCTTAAACGAACAGTGTTTGGCGTGCACAAACGAACAGACAATAATTCTAAAAACTATTTTTTTGACCTCGGTAACATAAATACGAGTACATATTGTTTTTTGAAAAAAATATTTTATGTACAGACACGTCTCGTTTACGATTTTTTTATATGTAAAGTTTTGCACAAAAATAAGGCTTTAAAATTTTTAATTTAATATTAAGAAAAATAGTAGCGTGTAATCTCTATATATAAAAATGAATCCCCATTTCCCTTGGTCGCGGCATCACGCTTGAACGGGTAGACCGATTTTAATTCGGTTTTCACTAATAGAAAGAGGGATAAACGGGGAATGTTCATATATATAAAAATTGCACCCCGGGCGAAGCCGGGGCGGGCCGCTAGTAATAAATAATTTTATTATTTCAAAGTGTAATCTGTTGTAACTACATACTACAATGTATTGAACGGTATAAATCTATCGATGTCGTCAACTTGGGTGCTATATTCATGTGGGCCTATAGTCGGGTCAAGTATAGTTCAGGTAGGCATTCTCGGCGTGAGGAGGCTCGCAATTAGGGATGCCAATGGCACTTGATGCCCGGAGTGGATACCGCAATGAAATATTGCGGGCTAGTGCTTATTGAAGTTTATACTTCGTTTGGTATCACATTTATGGAAAGATCCGATTAGAAGCAATATTCGTTGAATGTAAGTGCGTGAGTGTCCAAACGTTTCCGAGTAAGCAAAAACTTTTTTATTAACGTTTTTATTAACCATGAAATAACAGCACATGTGCTGTTGTGTTTCGGTGAGAGAGTAAGGGATGCCAGAGCCCATTTCCCAATCGGTTCCTAATCCCTTATACTTAATCCTACTGTAGTTAGCAGCGCACTAGCAGTTGTGGCGTTCCATCAAGTAGTCACCTTCCATCAAGTGGACCGTCAGCCTGTCTGCCGATTTTAACATAAAAAAATGTTCATTATTAACTTTTACCGGTCGATAATTTAGTGAATAATTAATAATAACATATGAATATGTATTAATAGTACATGCCTTAATGCCATTTTATAAAAAGGGCGCAACCTGGCTGATTATCAATTTGATGGTAAGAAGGCTATCATCACCTATTAATACAAGCAATCAAAATCAAAATATTTATTTAGGCTCTCCAAGAGGTTTCTCCAAGAAACTCTTTATGATCGTCATTAAAATTTTTAGGGTTTCGGAAAAAAAGTCAAGATGACGATCCTGAGAAGAAACCCCGAAAGAAACTCAGGATACTATTCTTTTTGTCACCTTTAAATTATAAAATTGCAACAATTAGATACACTTAATACTTAAAGAGCTGGAACATTTAAGCCATACTCGACGGTGCAACGGATACACACCCACTGCAATTAAGCGAGCGATAAAACCGAGGAGAAACAGGACTAATGCCGAAGACAAAAACCCAGATAAAGGCAGAGCATTCCTCCCATATATTAAAGGAGTAACGGATCGCATAGGAAAAATGTTACAGAGCAGATACATCAAGCCCATATATAAGCCCACGAGCCAAATCAGAAACCTACTCGGTTCAGTTAAAGACCCAAGGGATCCATTATCCTCGACAGGGGTATATCGCAGTATATATCGGCACCACAAAACGCAGCATTAACACCCGAATTAAAGAACACAAGGGTAACTGTCGCAGAGGAGAGACCGAAAAATCGGCAGTAGCTGAACACGCCTTGTCTGAAGGCAATCATAAAATCCTTTTCAAAAACACATTAGTTCTGTCATCCGAGGTACACTATCACTCACGCCTTAATCGGGAAGCCATTGAAATTTTCAAGCATCCAAATAATTTCAACAGGAAGGAGGAAAACCTAAGGCTACACAACATTTGGTATCCGGCACTACGCAAGAATAATAATAATGAAAGAAAGAGAGGGCATTATAACCCCTCTCCTAGTGACCACACCCCACCAACTCAACCACGGGGTGGGGATATAAATATAGACACATTTCAGTCGACAAACCAGTCTCGCTCGATAAGTCGAAAAGTGCAGAAGTGAAGTGCAGTGATGTGATGTACTTTTTCTTCTAACACGGACTACACCACTGAGGATGTCAACCGCAGTTGTTGACGAAACGTTTGGAAGAATTTCCAACAGACCTGGGCCATCATCCCGGAAACCCACAACTCATATAACACAGATAATTGACACAAATAACATAATTATGTTATATATAAGTATAAATAACTTATATAACATATATAAGTTTTTATATATGTTACACTACGAAAACATTGACAAGAAAATTACATTTGTATAGTTTAGTAAAAAAAAATGTTTATTACTGTACTCGTATAATTTATCAAAATCAGCTTTCAGCGTTTTGTTAGAAATTCCATTTTGAAGCAATAATTCCATCAGCATTACCGTGTTTTGAATACTAAAAGCCGCACGAGTAGTCTACTCATGGTCTGTACTGAACATATTATTTCCCAAGTTTGACAGTCCATTAAAAGTTTGGCTTACGAAGTAATTGCATATTACAATCCTTTAAAACTGGCTCCGACGGAGTTACATACGCTTATCACCGGTTATTTTATTATCGTCTGGCCTTTTGTTTTCGAAATAAGATTTTTTTTTTGCGTTATTAAATAGGTTTCAATATAATTAGTGTTCTAGTGCTTCGTGTATAAGGTTATAAGTTGATGTTTCGATTGGCAAAATTAGTGAACAAACACACTTTACTTGTGTAAAAATTGATAGCGAATTAAACATAATAATAGCAAACAAAATTAAAAACCAAATATTGATTTTTTTAGGTTATTTTGTGGAAATACATATATACTAATACTAAAGGTTGCCTTTAGGTACGTTTCAGATCCTTTAACTGTTATTTATTACTACACACGTAAGGTTTTTCAGGTACTTCCAAATTGGTTTAATACTTGCTTTCAGCATACCTATACCTTCATTCAAACTCAATTTCAGAGAATATTGAAAGGGATGCGTTTAATTTTCCAACTTAATTCAGACTATTTAGGAAGCATGTTCACATTTAATTCATGAAGAGGCTTTTAAGACCATTCGGTCTTCAATTGCGAAGCGCCTTGAAATATTTCTTTTGTTGAATTCGTTACAAAACAATAAAGGAAATCAGTTTTGTATGGAGATCGGCCCATCAGTGTATGGTACTTTCGCTTTAAGGGGGAGACAAACGCTAAATACTAAAAATATCCATTGTTTAATGAAAATGTTACAAGAAATAGACAAGACAATTGCTTTGAAAAAATATGTGAAGAACCAATTGTATTAATTAGAATTTTCGTTAAAGTAATAGAAGCTCCACAATAAAAGTTAGAACACAAGAAGAATTTGACCTTTATTGAAAATTCTCTCAAAAACGGCTTATTGCACGCATATGAATCCTGTACCTATTAATGAGTTGATATCAGATTAAAAAATTGTATTGATAAAAAAAAATTGTGTCATGTTCTAATGGTAAAAACAAAAAAACACCATTTCTAGGCCCGTTGAATTGTCTCCGCCGCCAGCGAGTTCTATAGTAAATGTCATTTGCCTCAGTGAATCCCTTAACGGTTGCACCTTGTACCATTAGGTAAGAATCTTATAATTTGTTGATGGGGTTTCATAGATATTTAAGTTTGAAAGTAATAAAAAATCCAATTATTCCAATAAAGTAATATTTTTGCATGTTTTTTAATTTCCATTTACAAAATCTGAAATATTCACAGGAAAGTACTGAAATTAAGAAAGACTTTTATTACCAAAATCTCCAAAGTGAAACTTTGAATAGAAAAGGGGCCTGGTTTTGAATGATGACATTTAGTTCGCTATTTATGGGATTCATTAAAATGTATTTATTATATAAACTTTGTTAAGTATGAGTTTATTTCATAAATAAGATATTTTTATTAATATTATTTCATTTAATAAGATATCGAAATAAATGGAAACATTAAAATAATTTTATTTTTTGTTTCCGTTTATGTCTTTGAAAATACAATTTAAGATTCAATACGCCTATTGCTTTTTCATGAAAAATGTCGCAAGAAAAACACATATGAAATAAGAAAATGTCTGAAAGAAAAACTCTCTCCAACATTTCAATTCGAAATCATAAAACCAATTAGGAAACCAAAGCCTTTACCAAACTGAAACAGACTCCGTATCACGGATATACCAACTTCTGAATGGTGCTTCGAAATTCAAGTCACAATGTTTAAATTTGAAACAAGTCTGCAATATGAGAGTGGTCCAATCCACTTATCATCGCTCCTTGATAGTATTTGTTCTGGCAAGAGTGGATTACAAGGGGAAAGGCTGGATACAAGCAGGAATTGTTTTCCGATTTTCAATGTTTCGTTGTTTATTCTTTTGTAGCATTAACTATTCGCTCGTGAGTTTGTTTGCTGTCGAGGGGTTTCTCTGTTATTTCATCGCTCATTGGTGACTTGGTTTAAAAACCCACTGGTGAGTAGTTAAGGTACTTGCCTTAGCGTCCTGTCTCAGGGTTATCGGGTTCGATTCCCGGCAAGGTCAACTTTGGAAATTAACTCTTCTAAGTTGGTTCTGGCAAGTAGTGGTAAGGCACACTGCGTTTTGTAGTCACTTGGGCAGCCCACCTGGCGGCAGTCAACTCCTTATAGAAGATCACCGTGATATAACAGCATACATAATTATGTGCTGGTGTTCCGATGAGTGAGTAAGATATTCTAGAGCTCCCCTTCCTATTCCCTTATCCTTAATCTTACTAAGACCTTTATGTAAAAAAAAAACGGGACAAGTGCGAGGTGAACTCGCGTGAAGAGGGTTCCGTACGATGTTATCTATCCGCACAATATTGAGTGATTTACCATGTTATTTTAATATCATGGAATTCTTATAGGTTTTCCTATAATCTATAAGTAGAAAACTAATTTCTGTATGTTTTTTTCAAAATTTTAGGTTCAGTAGTTTCGGAGATAAGAGGGGGGGGGGGGGGAAATGGTCGGACAGACGAACACACGAGTGGTCCTATAAGGGTTCCGTTTTTTTTATACGGACGTACGGAACCCTAAAAATAACCCCTTACGATTAAATTATAATGTCCACTTAGCAAATTAAAAACTCACGTAAACATGGTTCACCTTTTAGACGTAAAAGCAGGTCCTGTGCAACATTGGGCTACTGTTTTTATGGAGTTCAGTTGGTTCGTACTTGTATCATTTGCTGAAGTGACTAATAGAGAGGTTATACAGCTGACGCATGTATTTATGTGGGCTATTCGGTTAGCGGCTAGTCGGTTAGAGGCGTGGCTACCATGGATAGGGTGGGACGTTCGAGACTTTCCGCCGGCGCGAAAGTTTTTTCCAGAACGTTCCACTGTTAGTCGTAACAGAACTTTTCATACTATATTATATTGAATATATTTATTATATTGAATATTTTGCATTTATTGCAGACCTTTTGGTACTTTTATTTATAATTGAAAGTGACTATTTCTAAACATTCACAAATTCGAAAGGACTGATTATTTTAAGCAAAATAGTTATTAAACAATATGTTTAATATTCAAAAATTGTCGATTCTGACGAAGCTACTTATATGTGAATTTCTAATGAATTATTACACTTAACTGAATGATTTTTTCCCAGCCTAAGTTTCCATGGACTTATCCCAAGAGGTCTTATTAATTATTACGCTGCGTTTATTAATGGCGAATTTAATAAACATAGTTTAACAACGCGTGTGGGTAAACAAGCGAATTTAACAAGCATTGTGAGTAAAATAGACCTAAGTAAATATACCAAATAAAAATAGTTTTATTTATAGGGGTCCGTGAGTTACGGTTCGGTTGTTTCCCGCCCTAAGAATGAGGTTGAGAAACCCTGCCTAATTCGTTTTTCTTGTCGCCTAGTCACAAACTTATCGTGATCTGTAAGCTCTTGTGGTAAGTATCTTAAATTTCAATGACCTCTCACTTGAACCGGCTTCCTCGAGGAACGACACTTACAATCTCAAAGCACATACCTCAACGTGGATACTTGAGTATATTGTAGTTTAAATTCCAACATTATTACGTCTTTTTCTATGGTGGAATATTTGAAGAGGCCTTACAATTTCTGGTTTATGAAAGATAGGTGTTTCATTTTAACAAATACTTCACATAGCATACTTACTAACATATATGAGTTAACACCATGAAAGCCAAATTGAAATAGATAATGGCATTTGCTTCACATTTAATTTCTTTTAATTAAATATCTAAATATTTACTTCTTATTATTAAATATGAAAAGTATTTTTTTGAAGATAAAGTATTTTTGTCCTGCTTATTCACTCAAGACGATGGTTCGACTGTTTAATTTCAAACTTATTTAATAGATTTATACGAGTAAAGTTAGTGTGAAATTAGTAAGATTAACTGACTGAAATATGAAGAAATATAAAAACTTAATTCACTTTTAACGTGTTCTCCTAATAGAGGTCTTTTTGAAATATCTACAACAATTCTGCGCCAAGCATTTTTAAACCTTACGGTTAGGTATTAAGTTTCAAGTATTAAATTTTATTGCACAT
This sequence comes from Bembecia ichneumoniformis, assembly GCA_910589475.2. Lineage (NCBI taxonomy): Eukaryota > Metazoa > Arthropoda > Insecta > Lepidoptera > Sesiidae > Bembecia > Bembecia ichneumoniformis. Next base: position 18,698,731 of record OU342526.1, on the reverse strand, counting down.
GGAAAGCCCAGGTAAGTTCATTTTCTACGAAGCACAGCGTGCAAACAATAAATTAATTATAAAGAATACATTGGAAGCATTAGTTCACATCTAGTGTAATAGTGTCATGCATTAGGGCCTGCACGAGGGAGCAATGAAGGGGTAATCACCCCTAGCTGGGGGTGAATTTCTACGGTTACTTTGGTACAAGTTAAAAGCTGACGCTTCTAAATTTACCTGAATCGTTTCAAAATTTTTTTGAATTTCGCATTCATTAAAATATCTAAAAAAATACCTAGGAAACTTATTGGTTAAACTAATTTTTAGTCTGTGATAGAACCAGACAATTGGAGCCAATTGGACCATTTTTATGTAAAGTTCGACTGGAAAACTAAAAGTATATATGTGCTAGTAACTGGAAAACATTCACTTATAAACACAAGCACAATGAAAGGGAGGATAGAAATGCCCTGCTGAACTTGATAGGATAAAGAATAGGGGACAAAGTAGGGATAACTTACATATGGAAACTTATTAAAATTATGTAGATATTAATTATTTGCATGCTGTTAAATGGGCGAGCCAATTTATGACTGCTCTGCTCCCATTAATTTATTTCTCTGCACCCCTCTTTCTTAACTGGTATCAAGTTAAGTTCTACAAATTCTTCAGGGAATGTAATGTGCTTATGTTATAATACCTATGCATGTTCCACATTTTCAGCTTTCTAGACTTAAAAGTTTTGGCTGCGCTTAAAATAGTCAGTCAGGACAAATGATTTTACTTATAAGAATAGATATAAGTACTATTAAATTCTATATAACAAAGTTATCAATACCTTCGGTCTGTTATCAATATTGGCCTGTTCATACATTTAGTTATTCTAATGTATTGGGAATAGCAAACTAAATATTTATTAAAAGTTGCAAAATGTCCACAAAGATAATTAAAGTGGACATTTTGGGAACAATAAAAATATTTATTTTTGGAATTCCCAAAATGTCCCACAAGAAATGTCCAATAGACCTACTTAACAAATCTTGATGCGTTTTTCAATAACATTTAGAGATTTTCTCTATGTTAGTAAATTGTTGATCAATGATTATATATTTTGTAATCAAGTGTGTTAGTGACACCCTCACCCTTAACAAGAATCGCAGTAGAAGCAGGCCATCAACAACTTGTCCACATGCGCTGGATCTGGATCATTCATAGAACAGTCTAAATTGCGTGAATGTATTAAACGTATAAACACGACAGGGATATGTAAATATATAGAGAGAGGAGCCGGGATAGGGGAAGGATTCTCGTATCTTCTAACAAGTCTCCTAGTCGCGATGTCAAGTGTCCTCCGTGTATTCTCAGCGTCTCGCCAGCGATAATTCTCAATTACATTGATAGGCATAAACCACTGTTCTATTAAACCATTTCAGGTATGCAGTCCAAAGTATATGTACTATTCAGTTCAATTAACTAACACGCATGTAACTAATCAGCCATTACACGGAACAATTTTAATTTGATGTAAACAAAGAGAATATAATACGAGCTTGCCGACGCGACGTTCCAAACTTGTACTTTAAACTTATTTTCACCAAATACTTATATTTCAACAAACCATATTATTATGTAACAACCAATATGTAATTATAGCAAATCATTCAGCCCAATATCGGGGTGACATGGTAACGCGCGCGCGCAGCAAATTCTAACCTGTTTTGACCACTCCGTTGTTGTTTAGCACGGAACAAAGTGGTAATAACTCGGTTTACGCTAATTAAACATACCTTGAACGTTTAAAATTAATTATTAATTAATATTAGCCTTAAGTATTAATGAAATTAAATTAAAATAAGCTTCACATAGCACCAATGTAAAGCTGGACGGGAAGGATCGCGAGAACAGTAAAAGTATGTAATTTAAAATCTACGAATATTGTGTTTATCTCTTTTACCTCGTACCATATCGCAAAGAGGACATTCACCAAGCAATGTTTGACTCTAGGTGCTGGTCGGTATTTATGTTCATGACGGGATATTTGATTTCCGTTCTGTCAATGAAATTCAACTGATTTCCATAATGTAAATGCAATGGTCATTTTATTTTATAATAACTTTTGTGTTTATACACTCCTTTAATGAATTTTTAAATAAATTATTAGAGAAGTGATTATAAGGCCTGCTTATGATTAAAAACAAACTGTTGTTTGTTGATTGAAACATAAAAAAATTTTGTTAAACAAACTTATCACATGGAAACAGAATGAAGGTACTGACAGACATGCTTATAAAAAAGTATGCTCATAAGCTTGCTTAAAAGTAGCATGCTCCGTAACTGTTCACATTTGCTAGCAATAAGAAGAAGTCAAATTTCAGGACATGCAAAGTCGTGGTACATAGCTAATTAATGTATATACTGTTACGACTAACTATGGAACGTTCTGGAAAAAGCGTTCGCCAGCCGAAAGTCTCGAACGTCCCACCCTATCGATGGTAGCCATGCCCCTTCCCGACTAGTGTCAAAGGAAATTGGAATTGTTTACAGCATAGAGTTAACATTTACATAATAGAGTTTACAGAAATAGCATTCCCGAACTTTCAATGGTTTGTTTAAAATCTTGTTTATATTTCTAGTAAATTCGAAATATATCGACGGGTTTGGCGTTAAGTATAAATAAGAGAGCAGGCGGTCGAGATGAGTAATTGGTGCGACAACCACCGATATGAAAGCGACTCTTGGGAGCTTTTGTAAAGTTATCTGCTACAGTGAACCGGCGACACATTAAGGGAATCATTGACGACTTTTGGCAAGTTTAACGGTTTCTCGGACAAGTTTAGTGATTTTAGTAGTCATCTTGGTTTGTGAAAATAAATCGTTCGTTTCGCCCTTACACGCCATTTTAACTCACCCCGCACGTAATAGTACTAATACATGAAGTGGTTACAGGTCACACTGCGTTACGCAGTCACAATCCGTATGGCGGTTTGAACCACTACCAGTGAAATATATTTTATTATATCAATGCGAACTCACCTTTGCATCGCTTGCGATTAAGGTTTGTTTTTAAAGTTGACCGTCAGCCTGCTGACTTTAGCTGACCTCTGACTAACTAATAAAAGTTAATAAGTCACATCAGACTTATTAACTGTTATTTCTAAATAAAAATCTATATTATTGTGAAAATGGAATGTTTTAGTGCAAATTTATTCGTAACATCTATGAAGAAAGATCTTCGAGTTAAAATCTTTTTAATGTAAAAATATCTAATAAACAAAATCCTTCGACAAACAACATTACTCCTATAGTGCACAATGGAAGTGAACACGTGAAATGAGATGTCTCATAACAGTGGAATACGAGGCGGCACGTTCCGTAAGAAATATACGCGTTCATGTCGGCGTATTCGACGCTAAACTCTTGGTATGTAATGCAGTGACAGCAACATTAACCGCCAAGAAGGTACATGGTTAAAAAAATGCACACAGCCTAACAAATAAACAATATTTCTTTAAATCCTTGTCCGTGGTTCAGATAATTAACACTAGTTTATTTTTGACATTTATTCCAAATTTCCGATTTAATTATATTTCTATGTATGATTTTTTTTTGATAAATTTTTTGATAAATTTTCATTATTTTTTTGATCATTTTTTTTCTAACTTTATTGACGGGATGCTACTTCGACTTTTATTGGCGTAGGCTGTGCCTCCTTTAATTGCGGCGGCATCTGCCATGTTATTTTTTCCTGTTCCTCGTTGTGTGTTTTTTTCGGTGCCTGCCTCGTTGGAGGCCATGTAATAATAAATAAATAAATAAATAAATAAATAAACACATATTTAAGGGGGAAAATCCGTGAATTTCTTTTTTCTTCTATTTTGTATACACCGTATATAACTTGGCAATCTGTTAAGAGTAACAATGAGCCAACCTTTCGTAGGTTTGTTTTTTCTTCTTCTTTGGATAGGAACATCCAACGATTTCCAATCTCCCAATTTCAAATATTTTCTTCAGATTGTGTACACTATGTCTCTTTAATTAGGAATGCCTTATAATCCCTGACCCTTCAAATGTACCCAGCTGATTGATATGTTTCTGTAGCCGGTTTTGATATTGTTGGCTGTACTTGGTAATCTTGTTCTCTTCTCTGACATTGCTGATATTCAGATCCATATAAATGTACTTGTAACTAACAAAATTTGGAATGTCAAACATCGTTCGCAATGTTTTATGTAGAATTAGTCTTAACATTTTTAGTAAACTAAATGTTTCATTCTCAATGTGTTATTGAATAAATGACTAGAATTTCAACTAAAAATGAGAAAAAAAAAATTATTCCCTAATTGGTAACACTTGACTCTCTTTATCACGTACACCAGAATATGTAACTAATTAAAACTTTTAATTAATGAAGATATTTAATATAATTATGAGCATTGCTTTTGCTATATAAATTATGTTTTAATGTATCCTATGCACCGACGACAGACCACTATCGACAAACATAAAATATATTTTAAGTTATTGGTATAATATGAACATACTATGTTCCATTTCAAATCATCGCTTTCAATTCATCGAACCATTAATTATAAATTATTGTTTTATAGTTGTAATAAATAGATTAATATGAGATGGTTTGGAATGAAGAGACTTAGATGTTTGTAATTTGTAAAAAATCGCAATAAGTCACACAGAATATTTTGCTTAATTAATCAGATTTTTTGTAAAACGTATGTTTTTTTAAAATAAATAGTTTCCTTAATAGTTTCTTCTAGATTACTTTAATTCCTAACTCGTTTGATTACTCTTAGTAGGAAGGGGCGGATCGCGTAAGGGATGGAAGTCGTAAAAAGCATTCAGACTACTCCACGATTTTACAAACATTTTATAGAATTCACTCTACTTAAGAAGGTTTTAAAAGGCAGTCGTAAACGACTGTTCTTGTTATTCTTTTTAAGATTTTTTTTATTGTACATCAAGCTTAGGGAAGGATTATGTAGTTTTGATCAAAATAATTTCAGTTAATTCAGTTTTATACCAAGTTGGCTATATAACATGAATCAGGATGTGTGCTGGGTGTGAAAACCTTATTTTCAACTATAAATTTAAAACACAAAAATAACTATTATTATTACGTACTATTCACAATTAATAATTTTAGAAGTCACACGGTTTTAAAGTGCATGATAATTTTTAAATATTTATCCATTAAGTATAACATAGCTGTCGAAGATATTTTTCAAGTGAAAGTTCTTGTATAATTATTTACAGCAATAAAGTTTTAGGCTTTTTTTTTTAAATGTTAAGATCGGGAATTGAACCCGGGAACCTTAAAACAGAGCGTTGAGGCAAGCACCCTAACCATTCAGCCAACGGGCTCATGGGTAAAATTTATTTTATTTTTTTACCATGGATTACGTTCTTCTTTTAAGTCCAAAACCTAATATAGACAGTAAAAATATATTAATTATTCCTTTTAATATTGATTAGACATAATAGAAATTTTAGCCGACCTATGTAAAAATAAATGGGTTTATTAATGTTATTGTAAGCGTTTTGTTTATCAAGTAATGGATTAATGGTGCATTGGTATGGAATTTTAAAAGATAATACCAGAGTAGCTATTTTGTCTTTAGAATTTTTTTTTTAAATATAGTTTTTGATATAGAGGCTATAAGCTATAAACACTAAGCCTGGAAAAAATCGCTATAAAGCGATAAGGCCGCCTTTTGTAACTATTGCGGAACCCTTATAGGATCAGTCGTGTGTCCGTCTGTCCGACAAATCCCCCCCCCCCCCCCCCTATCTCCGAAACTACTGAACCTACAATTTTGAAAAAATACAGAAATTAGTTTTCTACTTATAGATTATAGGAAAACATATGAGAAATCCATGATATTAAAATAACATGGTAAATCACTCAATATTGTGCGGATAGGTAACATCGTACGGAACCCTCGTCACGCGAGTTCAACTCGCACTTGTCCCGTTTTTTATATGTCAATAGTATATGTTAATAGTATAATAATCAGTGTTATGTTTTTAGAATCTGTTCAGTAGTTTCAAGGATTTCAGAAATTAGTACTATACTCATTAAATATACAACAAACAAACAAATAATACAATTTAAGATTTAGTGTGTACAAAAAATAACCCCCGAAAATCGACAAAAACTGCTAAGACTGTAATTACACTTTTCCACTTAATTTTCAGTCAAATTATTTATTAGTTCTTAAAAATTCTAATTATTAACTGAGAAAACAGTTATTTCCAATAATTGTGCCTTTATGGAATTTTAAGACTTTCAGCACAAATGATTTAACTATGTTCATCGGAATCCTTCAGGAAACACGACCTTTTACTATTGTCCACTTAAGAAAGCTTTACGTCGCTGAAAGAGCTGTGGAGAGGTCCGTGGTCGGGGTTACTTTGGGAGACAGAATCAGTAGTGAAGAGATATATTGACAATCACCCCTTGTTGCCATTGGGAGCGCAAATTTCTTGAGTGGAGACCACGACCACGGACAGCTAATAAGATCCGCTGATCGACGCTGGATCCAGGCTCCTTCTAACCGATATACAGGAAAACTACGGGGGGACTTATTGTCTAACAGTTATTACAACGATTATTTACAAATATTTAAAAATCAAAACCGTTTTTAAATAACAAAACATTCATATCCTTTAAGTTCACTAAGAGAACAACGAAATATATTTCATTGCACCAATAACGAGGCATGTGTGCTACTTTTTTAACCAAGTGTTTCGTCTGTTTTTCTTTTTATATTACAAAAAATATTTGATGCGTATGAAATCGATGTGCCCTATGTTGATGTATTTTGAACTTGAATCCTGGCGGATTTAAAAAAAATTGAAATTAGAATGTTTTTTTTAAAAAAAAGCTAGATTGAATATGTCATTGGGAGAAAAAATAGTATAGAAGAAAAAGACGAACAGAAATGATGTGTTTTTATAGTTTTCATTTTATTTCATAAAATGTATTATACAGAGAAGATAATATAATGTGCACATTAACATTGAACAGTGTGTTTTCAAGATTTATTTGATTTATTTTAATTTATTATCTTCTATGTATATAAGTAATTTATATAAGAATAAAGAATAAAACCATAATTATAATAAACTAATATAAACTATAATCGAAAGTCCTAATTTTAATATAAAAACTAAAATATATTATTAAAAGGAGTCCCTTTAGGCAAGGTTCCGAAGATACTGGCAGCGTTCCCCCTTTGGATAGCTAGACTAATTCTTTGTCCGAGGTAGCTGTGTTTTTATTTAATAGACATATTCACAATGACACATTCAATCTAGCTTTTTAAAAAAACATTCTAATTTCAATTTTTTTTAAATCAGCCAGAATTCAAGTTCAAAATACATCACCACCCTACACAAAAGACGTTGGCATACATGAAATTTAATATATAATTTTAATAAAGCATCAAAGGTTATAATTAATAACATAAGGTCAAATCATGCATCCTTAACGGTAATAGCCGTTTGTCGCTCGCGGGGCACTCTGCCACTGACAGATATTAAATTCGCATCCCGCGATCCGGCCGGCCGCAATATATTACAAGCTATATATAAGCGCTGGCAGCGCTGGCAGCGCTGTTATATTGCGATATGATTAACCATTATGTTGCAGATTAAGTGAATATGTAATGTAGTGTTGCACTATTTAGCGTCATCGGTAGTTTTAGACAGTAACTTGTTTAAACGCGATAACAAGAGTTTTGGTTGAGAACGACTTTTTAGTAATCTTCTTTATATAAAATGAATCCCCATTTCCCTTGGTCACGGCATCACGCGTGAACGGGTAGGCCGTTTTTAATTCGGTTTTCACTAATGGAAAGAGGAATAAACGGGGAATGTTTATATATACAAAAAATTGCTAGTCTAATCTAATAATAGCGTCTTAGCAGTTACAACAATAGTAATAAAATCCAAGAATGGACTACAGTTGCAGATCCCAGTCAGAAATGTTTTTTTTTTGTTTTAAATTGTGAATAATTAAAATTGGACTCAGAAGCACAATGGGTGTAATCATCATTATCATCACAGCGGAAAATCATTGCTGGACAAAGGATGCGCTGGATTATCCAGCGCTGCGACACATGCGACACATGACACATGCACTGGATTATCCAGCGCTGCGACACATGCGACACTGACACATGCGCTGGATTATCCAGCGCTGCGACACATGCGACATATGACACATGCGCTGGATATCCAGCGCTGCGACACATGCGACATATGACACATGCGCTGGATTATCCAGCGCTGCGACACATGCGACATATGACACATGCGCTGGATTATCCAGCGCTGCGACACATGCGACATATGACACATGCGCTGGATTATCCAGTAGTACGAGTCAGAAGAAGCCTGGATACAGCGTCGACACGCGGCTGTATTAGGTATTCCGTCCGTCCATCATGTTGGACGACCTTCTTCCGTTGCCGTTATGTCTGAAACTTTTATTCCATCCATCTACGGATCTCCTCATCCCTTATTTGATTAGAATAACTCCGAGCATAGTCCTTCCTATCGCTCACTGAGAGACGTTGAGCTTTCTTACGGAGTCCATAATTAAAGAGTCCATAGTTGTTTCTACGCTGGCAACACGCATCTCTAAAAAACGTTTGTTTTTAGGTAGTGACAGAAGTTCACAATATTAAAAAACTTGAAAAATCTTGCTTAAAATACGCATTTTTTTATTAAAGATGGGGTTGCTCTTGGCCAGCATCTATCCATGTAGGAAAGATGAGGCCGACGATGGAGCAAGCCCATCCAGAAGATGCCTATTCACTCGAACCTTGAAAAGATTTGGGTTATATGAGCTCGGAAATACGGGCGCCCCGGCAAGGAATTACAATCCTTAGCAGTGCGTATTATAAAAGATGTTTTAAAGCGCTTGGTCCGAATTAGAGAGATTTCAACAAGGTGAGGATGGTAACCAGCCGTACGTCTGCATGTCCGATAGAAGAAAGGGGAAGGCGGTATGATCTCATGCTGCTTCAGAACACTGTCCGAAGTACATCTTATAGAATACACACAGACCGGCAATTTTGTGTCTATGTGCTAGGTTCTGCAGCTTAGTTCTTATTAGTGTATTGTCGCCTATGAGCCTCCTAGCTCTGCGATCCACCGAATCAAACAAATACTCCATGCAAGATCGGATTTGTGTCTTGTACAAAGAGAGGAGCTGTCCAGGTGTGAAGCATACGCTCTTATGATTATTAAGACTATTAAGACTGTGATTGAAAGTTATACCGTCTGGATATTTTTTTTTCTCCAGAAAGATTATTGGAACGTATAATAACAGATTAAATTTCCCAACTTGGTTTGGGTGAAACCAATGATAGTTAGAATATGTAAAATGAACGTTATCTGGTCACAGTTTCAAACACTGGATGCCTTTAATTATCTCAGTTTAAAGTTTGACCAGTTTGTGGTCCGAAGTTAACTGCTGAAATATCTTTATCGAAATTACGAGTCATTAGTTTTGAATACCTGCGCTTCACTGGTTCACCGTTAACCATGCAGCTAAATACTTCCAAATTTAGAATTATTATGTATAAAAAAATACATTTTATATTTAAAGCTGTTTTTGTGTTTTCTTAATCTAAATAAAATATATATTAAAATTGAAAAGTACGTGGTTTAATTTTATTCAAATTATTTATTAATTACCTATATTATTAAAGGATCTATTATCAATTCTATATGCATTTATAAAATAAAGTCGCTAAAAATAAGTCAAATAAGTTAAAAAATAAAAATAAGTTACATATATAAAAAGTCGAGGAAGATTTGTGTATCGCTAAAATTGTACAATGTATTAATTTAGTAAGTATAAAAGTGAAAAACGCTCAATGCATTTTCATATGTGTAAGCAATAGTATTTAGTTATTAGAAAACAACGTTGGTGCGCTTGCCTCGTGAAACGGAAAAGGTGACCTAATCGGGCATCGATCGGGCGACCATTAGCTAAATGCATCAGCTTATGATCGGAGTTTATTGCACCAATGTTAGCTAACAACGAAAATTCAAATCTACTTTATGAGTTTTACTAAAATTAGACAGAAGTACAATATATAGACATGGATGTAGGTAACTAATAAATCAATATAAGAAGAATGCCCTTTGGGAAAAATGTAAATATTGTTTTAATGCAATAGGAAACTAAATTGTAAACGAATCAGGTGGCATTAATGTATACCTTTTGGTCAAAGACTAAAGAACAATGGCGAAATTTTTGTTCAAATAATTTTGAAGCGTCTTCGAATGTGATCAATATAAAGAGAAATGACTAAATTTTCCAAGGTTTTTCGAATTATACTAATGGTCTGTCTAAGTCCGGATATAAATATCAATTTTAAAAGAAACACAATTGACTAAACATCTCCTTGTGAAGTAGTATATAGTGTTCTGTGACATCTTCCTTTAATTGAATAAATGACAATTTAATGTGAAAAATAAGGTACAAAAACATAGAATAATAATGGTTTAGTTATTATTCTATGTACAAAAATTATAATACCACAGAACACTATATCTACTCGTAGCAAGACGTTAATCACAATTTACCTAAAAATATTTTATTGTGAACTCAGTTTTAAGTACTTACAGTTTATTTTAATCTAAAAATACGCTAAAAATATATTTTAATCCAAATAGTAGGTGGTATTTTACATAACCTCAAAATATTAAAACTAAAATATCTTTAATTCCAGACTTTGCTTAGTAATAAATCTAAGACCACTTAGTTTAGTAATAAAAGTCTATATTTTTACATATTTTTCATTTGTATACGCGAAAAGTTCAAGTCGACAAAAATTTGTATGGGGGTTCGCTATTGTTCTTTACGTAGTTTTCAATGTTAAACAATTTTCTTTTGATAAATAACTTAAGTTTATTTATAGATGATGTACTCGTATATCCATACTATAGTATAATACCTATTATAAATGTGAAAGTAACTCTGTCTGTCTGTTACCTTTTCACGCCTAAACCGCTGAAATAAGAATTGTGAAATTTTGCATACATGTTGTCAGAGATGCAGGAAAGGACATAGGGTACCTTTCATCCAGAAAAAAGTACTCTTCCCGAGGGTTTATTTAACGCCTGTCAAAGCTATAACTGCAATAAAGATGTTAGACGTTACATTTCTCATATATTTAGTCAGGCGTTATTATTATTTATTTTTCAATGCGGGCGAAGCCTGTACTTATGTTACCGTATACATTGAGCTTATTTTATGGAGCCTGGAACAGAGAGTGACAAGTTTACGAGTAACATAAGCCATATTATGGATTCTCTAGTAAGGACTTTTTTTCTAAAATACTGCTTAATCGAATAGCACATAATACGCAAGTGGAATGTAATTCCCAAAATGTCCCAAATTGGACATTTCTTGTGGGACATTTTGGGAATAGACGAAAATGAGTGGTCGTAAATGGCAATTAAATGCACAATTTAAATGTTAAAACATTTTTTAATTTCCAAACTTACCTAAAATATTCGAGTAATTACTCGTCTGCATGAAGCGTCTCTGGAAACTTGGAGTCAAGTTGTTGTATAAAGGAAACATTATGTAAATAGGAGCTTGGTTCATGATTAACTTCGGAAGGGTGTACCTACCCGTTCATCTTAACACGGGATATAATGTCCTCCTTTGTAAACTCCTCTATATATGAAGTTTAAATAGTATAAGAACATGGGATGATAAATGTATTTTTTACGAAGGCACCTAAAAAAGCGTAGAAAACTAATGTAAGTAATATTTTTAAATTAACATTTTTTTTCCAAAATCCGCTGGAGCAAGGTAACTGGATTTGAAGTCACAATTAAAAGGGGACATGCTTAAAAATAACATAAATGAAATGAAATGCAAAAATAACAATGAATATTTTAATTTTTCGCACCAGTAAGAAATTAATGCATGTCTGTCAAAACATTATTATAAAACTAGCTGAGCACGCAATTTCGTACGCGTGGTATTCGGTATAGCGCGTAACTTTTTTGCTTGTAAACCGAGTGGAATGAACATCGATGATGCGGGAAGCTTGCTACAATACATCAGTGAAAACCGTATTCAAATCGGTTAAGCCGTTTTTGAGATTAGCATGCACAAACGCACAGACAAACAGACAAAAATTTTAAAAACTATTTTTTTTACTTCGGTAACATACGTACAACGTCTACAAATTGTTTTTTGAATAAATCTTTAATGTACAGACACGGCTCGTTTACGATTTTATTATATGTTTACACGTTATAAATACATAATATATATTTATATATTATAATAATGTAATGTTACAATACATGTTATATGTTTACATGTTATACATTTGTGTTTATATGTTATATGATTTTACATACAGATAAAGTCTGTTAGTCTCTCCGATAACTACTTCTAAACCACTCAACGGATTTTGACACGGTTTTCACTAATGGACACAGCGATATGACAGGAAGATTTGTGTGTATAATTTGTAGAAAAAAATCATCTCTAATAATTTATAAGTTACCTACTTAAATACCTAGTCCATTTTAGCGGGGATTGTAAAGAGAGAACTCTAGTGATAAGTCCTGATTTATCACAGGCTAGGAAAACGACGCTAGCATGACTACTTAAATTACAGTAACACTTTTTATTTGGATTAAGAAAAAATTCCAAGTTTACTCCTAAACAAAGTGGTGGACATTGTGTGTAAACTTTATGAGATTATTTCATTAATGGACTAGCTTTTATGCGCGACTTTATCTGGTGAAAAGTTAGGTCTTGGTGTGTTATTTTGATGAATAAACTACATTACTATTAAATTTCTACAAAATTGGTAGTTTTTAGTAACCCAGTAATGTTAAGGCATTGACCATTTATTTTGTGAATTAGCCTTAAAAATTTAAAACCACATTATACGTTTTCATTTTTAGAGTGCTGTTTATGTGACAATAAAAGCACAAAGGAAATTCATAGCATAATTTAACTGTGGGTCGATTTTAAAGCCATTATGTTAACACTAATGTGTAATGTCAATTATACATTAGCATAATCTATAATTAAACATTACAATAATTCCTTATAAACATTAACATATTATAAATGATAAAGTTTCGGTCCCCTAGGCAGAGTCCCGAGCATGCTGGCTGCATTACCTCGTTGTATGGCAATGCTAATCTGTTGCCCGAGGTAATGGCCAGCTCTATAATCCCCGGTTATGTCGACCAAACGTTTTGACAAGTTGTTAAAAAATTTAAGCGCGTTGGGGCCCCACAGACCCAGAGATTCAACACCAAAAGGAATGAATATGTAGCCGGTGCCGATATCTCTGTATTTGTGAATTAGCATTAATTACGTTTTTATTATATCACTAGCGAGCCCGCAATTTCGTACGCGTAGAATTCGATATAGCGCGTAACTTTTTTGTTTGTAAACCGATTGGAATGAAACAAACACCAAATGTTACGGGAACTTGCTGAAATACATAACCGCATTGAAGTCGGTTAAGCCGTTTCTGAGATTTGCGTGCACAAACGCCCAGACAAACAGACAAAAAAATCTAAATTTTCGACCTCGGTAACATAAGCACAACGTGTACAAATTGTTTTTTTGAAAAAATATTTAATATACAGACACGGCTCATTTACGATTTTATTATATTATACATAGATATTTTTGGTGATATTAGGAAATGAAGATCACAGGAAAAACAGTAGCAAATGGAAGAAGCGTTGGTGGCACAGTGGGAAAGACGCGACCTATCATGTCGAGAAGTCTGAGTTCGAACCCTGTGCATTTTACTGATTGCTCTCAAACGGCGAAGGAAAACATAGTGAGTTCACCTGCATACGCTAAAGAAATTATAAGGCGCATGTGAAATCACGAATCCGCACTTGGCCAGCGTGGTGTGGTAGACCATATAGCCCATGTGACCATGTTTTTTTTTTTTTTTTTTTTTTTTTTTTTTTTTTTTTTTTTTTTTTTTTTTTTTTTTTTTTTTTTACCAATCCCTCCAACAACATTGGAGCCTATTTCTACATTACTCTTCCATTCCAGTTCTCTCTAGCTTACCTCTCGCACTTTCATTCTGCATACTTTGTCTTTCTATTATTCATCGTCTTTCGTTCTCTGCGGGTGGGATGCCCGCCTAATACTATAATTACTAGTCTTACTATCTATTTATTTTAGGGTTCAATTTCTCCGTTACCTTGTATTACCTTCTTTTTCAACCTTTACCTTGTTTTTTATTTCTTTATTGCCAAAAATTCAATCTACAATTTTAATTTTACATAACTACTTATTCTAATTTTAATATCTAATTAGTTATACTTACATATTTACAATATTTTACATTTCCAATTTTAAAACAACTTTTTATATTACTTAACAATAATTTACATTTTTTGACAAAACTTTAAAATTATTTATCAATATTTATAACAATATATTTAATAAACAATGACATTTAAAAGGTAAAATACTTAAAACAACGGATCATTAGAATTTACAATTTGCTCTTGTTCCTGTCAATAACCTTACTAGCTAGTTTTTTACAATATTTGATAAATTTATCCTTTTTCTCTCCACTCATTAATCCTGCTATTTTATCCAACCCAATACTTTCCTCCAATTCGTATTCCAGTTCTAATCTTTCCCTGGCGAAGACAGGGCAATCCAACAGAATATGGGGTACGCTCTCACTTTCATCTGTTGAGCAGATGCACGATGGGCTCTCCTTGCACTTGAAGCGATGCAAGTACTCGGAGAACCCACCGTGCCCCGTCAGGACTTGGGTCAACACGTTGCAGAGCACGATCTTCCTCAGAGTGCTATAAGCTGATATGGCACTAGGGAAGAACAGCTTCGTGACCGCAGCCGAAGTGCCCTCCCTGTATCTTTGGTCCCACTCGTCAAGCGATCGCATACGGATGCTTCGCCTGACGAATGACACCGGACACAGGTCATACTTCGCATGTGACCATGTTGAGAGGGTATGTCTGTGCCTGGTCGCCGAAGTTGTGTAACAACATTCCCGCGACCCCGCCCATCTACGGCCGCGCTAGAAGGTCGATGGGTTTTAGCCGGTAGGAATCCGGCATAACCCGCAGCGTTCCCTTCGCTGCCGGCACCCTTATTATCTAACAGCAGACGACAACAAAGCAATCAGACAGCAACAGCCACGCGACAGCAATCAGTTAGCAGACGACACTAAAAGTTGGTATTATCTAAGGCGATTGCTAACAATTGCTAAGTTGTCGTAAGAATGCATTTTATAGCGCCCTCTACTGTGAATATTTGCGATCGAGGAACTAACTCGCAGACACAATTTAATTTTTTTTTGTAATTTTAATTGGTTTTTTGTATATTTATTGTAAAAAGTATATAAACATTAATTATTTAGATTAAAATTCATCAAATTAATATGAAAGAGTATTAAGTACTTATAAACAATTTCACTGCGTTTATTTATTATTATATTGATTAACATACAACCCAAATTACTTAAAACAGATCACAGACAGTGTCCACAAGTTCGACAAAGTAGATAGTGAAAGGCGCCGAGTTAGATCTGCTTGCTTGAGTTGAATGTTTGATTCATTAAAAATATATGATTATTTTATTAAAAAAAAAACAATAATTTAATGTTTTTCAAACCGATTTTGAAAGTGTTCAAATGTTAAGTTCTAATTTGATTTATTAGAGGTAAAACATTAGGAATGTTAATTATGGAAAGATTCATCACGGGCATGATACATTTCATGTATTATTAAAAGCAGTATTTGTGATTATTTACCTAAGATAAATCAAAGGTATCACTGGTTGTTAAGATGTTAAGTACATATTAAAAGAAAAACATTATTTCATATCTCGTTTCATTAGTGATTTACCTGTAAAACTTTTACTACAAGTGTTATAGAGGTTAAACAACAAAAGTTAAATGAAGTTTTAAGATATAAATTTCAAGTGTGTATTCTACACACAGTATTTGTAATCATTTACCTATTTATTTAAGATAGATCAAAGGATTCAATGTAGGCACTGGTTGTTAGGATGAAGTACATATTAAAAGAAAAACATTATTTCATATCTCGTTTTATTAATGAAATTAATTCACTATGTTTATCGCTATAAAAGTATCACATTATTTAAATCTCCACAAGCTTTGCACAACAAATTCCCGCTGACGACCACTTTCCACTTGTACTGCCTCTTCACCTCCTGTATATTGTGACAGAATTTGCATAAAAGGGTCTTCCTCTTCATCAGATCAGATATTGTGCAATGTAACATAGGCATTTATTATTTTTGTAGCGGAGAGATCTGTGAGCGAGTAAACATTCCCAACATGCTTTTAATACTCTTATGTAGCGTTCCACTGTGATCCTAGCATGACAGTGAATTTTTAATTTGTGTTAGGAGCCAAGGTCTTAAGAGGTCGCTCGAGTCACCTGAAAAGACATGTTTTTATATCAGTACATATCTGAAGTTTAAAAAAGAAGAATTTTGCTCAATGTTTTAATTTTGTTTGTAAAACTTTTTATAATATAGTTAATATAAAAAGTAAAAACAATGACAGCCCAGTGAGTGTTAACGAATGGCAGACACACTCTTGCTGAGTTCTGTTCAACTTAATGTGTGGATTTATACAATTATACAGGTAATCTATACTGACCTGAATATGGAGAAGATATTTGTTTTTGAAATTCTTTCAGAAGAGAAGTAGAAGTAGAGTAGAAGTTTAGAAAGTGTAAGAAAGTAGAAGTGGTAGAAAAATAAATTTGACAAGAGAAAAATAAAGAAAGCTTTACCTAGGAACAAAATACTTTCACCACCATTATGAAGCCGTTGCATATGGTGGTTGATTTCACAGTTTATCTATATCTAAGCATCATGAGCAGCTCCACCAAATGTTACGATTAAAATATTTAAGTCACCATCACTTATCTGCAACATAATAGATAATAGACATACTTAAATATGATGTAACTTAATATAATATGATTATTATATAAACTTATTAAACTTACTTATTATTAAACTTATTAAAATACTTAACTATGATGAGTATGATTTGGTAGGCTATGTAGATGCTGATTGGGCATCGAATTGCTTAGATAGAAAATCTTTTACTGGCTACATGTTTAAAATGTCTGGTGGTATAGTCTCATATGAATGTAAAAAGCAGACAACAATAGCTTTGTCAAGTACGGAAGCAGAGTATATGGTAATTTGTGAGGCATCTAAAGAAGCTACTTATATACTTGAGAAATCTATTGATAGAGTTAAATTGTAGAAATTAGTCACCTAAACTAACTAAAAACTATGTGTTTCATAAGAGAAGCAAGCATGTCGATGTCAAATATCATTTTATAAGAACTGCCATTGAAAATAATTCTGTAATAATAAACTATTTAAATAGAAATATTCTCACAAAAAGTATAAGTTGTCAAAAACATAAATTTATAAAACAGTTTGGAATTACAGAAGTGCAAAATTAATACTTTTGTAGGCATATTCTTTAATTTTATTGTCATGTTATGATGTTATTTGTTTTGTGGTGTATATCTTATTTTAGTAAGGGAGTGTGTTAGAATAATATTAAAATAAATACTCATGAGATTGTATACTGGCCACATTTGTTGACGGATATTCAAACATTGTACAGATATGTACTCTTAATATAAATCTATGTACATAGGTACCTATATTAATTGATCTTGTATTAATGCCATTGTTAGAGATTTTAATAGAAAAACTATTAATGAGTAAAAATCAAAAGATTTTACTTTTAGTCAACTTAAAAGTGGGAATTACATTTTGTAATAAAAACACGATACATACATACCTTGCATTCAATGCTAATTTTAATATTTCGGCGGGCTTGCATTTGAGGCCTGAGGTCTAAACAAAGCTGTAAAAATGCTTCTTTCAATAGTCTTTGCGAGAAACTCCGACAATGTCATGTGAAAATTAGGGATACGGAGGTTACGTCGTAATTGTCTGTTCTCGATTATAAAACTTCTTCTATGCTCAAATTCTTCGACCCTCAGTGAAAAAGCTCGAGCCATTATAAATTCTTAAAAAAACAGTTATTATTAAACACAGTCCCATCACGTAAAATAAGGCAATTTCAACAGTTTCTTAGATCTTCGTGTGTCGATTTACACAATACAAAAAATCAATGAACGAACAATCTATCGATACTTACATACTTACCAATAAAATGTTATTTTATTAGATATTTCAATTAATTTAGCGTATACAATCGGTTTGCAATTGGTTTGCAACGAGTAAAATGGTGGTCGCAAAAAAATACACAAAATCGCACGTCTGATTGCTGTCGCGAGCTGTCAAAATTTTTACATAATACCAACTCTCTGCGATTGTATGGGCAGACATAGAGAAATGATGCACTTTTAGTTTAGTTGTCGTCCGCAAGAGGCAGCACCGTCGCTTATCGCAAACCACACGTCTGTTGTGAGTTACGTGATACCAAAAACGCGATCTTACTGTGAAATTGCGCAATTTGACACAAACCTGTCGTCTATCGCACAGCAGACGGAGTTAGATAATAGGGCTGCCGGTATCCATTATGGATTTCCCAACGTATGCCTGTGCCCCTGCAGTGGGGAAATTTAATAGGCTGTCGATGATGAGTTGTTCTATTTGACCATGGAGTAGAATATGGTTAAACCTACTTTTAAAGTGATGGGTAGAATATATAGAAAACTGTTATCATGACAAATAACGATGGCAATATATAATATAAACATTAATTTCTTTTTATTTTTTGCCAGTGTGGTCTACTTTTCAGCAATGTCTGTTAGTTTAGTGTTGATTAAAAATGAAAAAGTGTCTTAAAAAATAAGTATGACAATCAATTGTTACCATAACATTTGTTCCTTTTTGAAGTAAAGTTTATTAAACACAATTAGCTGGCCGGCAATAAATTTTCTGAATCAATATGATTTTATGCTCCTTTGACTTAATAAAATTTGAACTTTGAATTTAATTACAAGTTTAAATATACGAACTACGATCGTGCTATCCATTCGAGGCTTAAGTAAAAAGGCATAAATTCGCCGTGATGAGAGAAACACTTGAGAAGTTCTTCGCTGCTTCTAAGTCGTTTAGTTAAAAACATCTTAAAGAATTTTATTTATTTCTTTAAATTTAAAATGACATAGATTGATGTCAAAATAAAATAAAGTAAAAATGAAGTACTATGTATATATTATAAGATAAATTTGGACGAAATTTCAGTTTCTTACAATTTTTTTTTGTTTCAATTTGTCACGAAATATATGTAGAAACTTCATAGTTCAATGCTTCAAATATTATTCTAAGAAATTTTTTTAAACTAAATTTTTACCATAGATGACTTATATCAAGAAGCAAGAAGAAATGTATACCACAGTTACTGCACCGTTTAGCCATTAAAAAAAAACGTTTTCTACAAAAAAGAAGTTCCAAAACATTTTGTTTCAACAAAATCCATCGAGCGTCCATCCAATTGTAACAAAACAAAGTAAACGTTTCACAAGGGTGTATCAAACGGTAAAAGTGTAAAGAATTCCAATCTAACAGAACCTTTTAGTTGGATTAAAACTAACCTTGGGTTTGAGGCTCCGTTTGTGGTTGTTTTCGTTTGACTGAGCATAGATATATTGAGATCATACCACCTTCCCCTTTCTTCTATCGGTCATGCAGACGTACGGTTGGTTACCATCCTCACTTTGTCGAAATCCCTCTAATTCGGACCAAGCGCTTTAAAATATCTTTTGTGATGCGCACTGCTAAGGATTGGAACTCCCTGCCGGCGTTTGTATTTCCGAGCTCATACAACCCAAATCTTTTCAGGGTTCAAGTGAATAGGTATCTTCTGTGTGAGCTCGCTCCATCGTCGGCCTCATACTTCCTACATGGATAGATGCTGGTCAAGAGCAAACCCATCTTTAATAATAACAAAAAATAAAAAAAACAAACTTGGAATCGCAAAAAAATAAAAAATAAATAAAGAACTTGGACTCACACAGAATTAAGAATGTAAAATTACCTTAAAAGGGAGGAGAAGCGCCCGTTCTTCATAAGATCATACGCGGCACAATTGACTGTCCCGCGATCACCGAAAATATTTCTTTAAAATTCCCTTACCACTATCCGCGACAGCGCATAACCAGTATCTTCAACGTTCAAACGTGCAAAACCAATGTCGTCTTAAGGCGACGCCAGCCCCTAATGATAAAAAAATCCACTTATTTGTAACCGTTTTCCTTTTAAATTATCATAATAATTATAATTTAAAAAATACTCAAATCATCTGCGGGATATATGAAAGGGGATCATCGTAATTATTTTTTAAATTATATTTAATTATCTATATAAAAAAATTACTAATTTTCGGTCTAATATTGATGTAACCGTGCGATTTGCTTAATAATCAATATTTTAAATAGCTAATTCTTAAGATATATTTTAAGATCCATTATCTGAAGGCTCATCAAAAGAAAAATTTGATTTATACTTTATTTAATTTTTAAATAGATATTTCCGATATTTCCGATATCAGTAGAAGACGAGTTTTGCGGCTGAAGTCGCCGTAAGCGCACCCACAGTTAGAATGTGTCTGACTTTAACAGCCGCGTGGGGGACCTCGATGTCTTCTCGGACATCGTTGGAGCTTTCAAAAATAACATAAACAAATCATTTATGTAAACAGAAATCCTCTCCCTCTTCTTCTTATTTTGTTTATGGCTCCATCAGATCTTCTCTAGTGATTTTGCTGGTGTCGCTTGGAAAAGTAACAATATAAAAAAACTCAAAATAAAATCAAAAGTAGCAGATCCCGAAACTAGTCAGTCAAGTCAGTCAACAGTCAAGTACAAATTTTTTCATTCAATTTTCCAAAACAGTCTGTCAAGTCCAAAGCAGTCAAGTCCAAACAGAAATCAATACTATAAGCATCGTTGACAATGTTCTGTCACCCAATATCTTACATCTGTATTAGGTACCCTTAACTTCTTGAGTTGTACGTGTAACCGTTCTTATGGTCAATGCTGTATATGTCTGCAATTGGTATGCGTGTCGGCCGAGATGCCGAGTAAATGTGCAACATGTCGGTGTATCTTAAATAAATAAATTCTCTCTAAATATATAAACTTTAGATATTGATCACGGCAAATATGTTATCGAGTATCTTCGATGGAGAAAAAGTGGACTGTATTTTTAATGATGGTACTTGCAATCAAATCAAATCAAGGAAACGAGAGAAATCAGGATGTTGCCACCTGCCTCGTTGATCACTGGCTGGTCCTAAGTCTTCCAAGCGACGAAGACTGCGGCGGGCCCGCCACAAAGAGTCTCAGCACACTACATGCATCAATTGCACTCGCAAAGGCGCAATAATTTGATTACAAAAGCACAATGCTTGAATTATTTGTGGGTTGTTAAATCAAATCATGCATTGCAGATTGGCGCGGTGTATCACCGATGTTTTCGTACGACGTTTTTATTCAGACTGTCATTCGCTTCTACAGTAGACGCTAGCCGGCCGGCGGCTACTCGTGGCGGCAGTACTTGCGTATTTATAGGAGATGGAACGTAGGTACCATAGTAAATTATTATCAGTTAGTTTAAGTTAAAGAATTTGACGTTACCAGATACATGTAGGAAAAAAATATCGAAAAAATCATTATTTTAAGTATATCATTATATCGTTTTTTTTTTAAATAATTTTAGTATTAAATATTATTTGTAAAATTATTGTTGTAATTTTTTTAAATCATTTTTATAATCAAATTATTTATAAGTAATACTACTAAGTTCGTGTTATGATGACTAGAGCAAAATGTAATTTTAAAAAGTCAATTTGTATAATTGATATTTTATGAATCTGGTCGGAGGTCAAAAATTGTGAACCTACCGAATCTGCAAGTCTACACTAATAGTAATAGTATTACAAAGAGAAAAGTTTTGACTTTCTGTATGTTTCTCGTAATAAATAAACCCAAAAACTACTTAACTGATTTTACGAATTAGAAATCGCTACGAAAATTATAATAATATAAAAAGTGTCAAAAATTTGCCAAAATATGATGTGAGCTGCGAAAATTATTAATGATAGATATATACTAGATGTTTAGAGTACTTATAATTACGGACAAGAAAGTTCGGGTTGTTCCGTTTTGATATACAGATCTGATCTCACTTAAAATAATTTTATAATTTTATTATTTTTCTTTAATTAATTAATTCAAATTAATTTATTTTTTTATTCCGGTATGATCTCACTCCTAGAAGGTACAGTCAACATCAGAATATTATATAACAAAAAAAAAACAATAAAATGATTGATCAACAACTTTTATGGTTTTCTAATAAAGATAATATATCAAATCAACAATTAAACACTAATATTCCTAAATTATTATTTGGTACCCATTTACAATACTGTAATTTAAAATTATCACAAGTAATCAAAATCGCAGTTTCAATTGACATATTCGTATGTCTAACTATTATAGTTAAAACACAATAATTTTATATAGGTGTTTATGTAAGACGGTGTCATATAGACAAAATGGCAAAAAATTAGTATTCACTTAATATATCTGAGACAAATTTGAGGACATTAAAATGTACACTAATGCCTGAAGCTTCGTACCTACTAAGAAATGCAGGTTCCTCATCCGCACCGCTTACATAGGATAGATACATTCGCATGCACTGGTCTGGTCTTCATTTCCTGTCTATTGTTTCATTTTTAACCTGGCTGCCTCCCTCCACGAGTACAGATTACTACCAGTATGTTAACTTTTACAAAAATTATATACAATTTATTGAATCTTTTATTTTATAACTTATTTAAAATTATTTTTGATTTCTTTTACTTTTTAGGTTCTATTAAGTGGATTGTCAGCCTGCCTACTATTGGTTTTTATATAAAAAATAATTCCTGACTACTTTAATGTTTTTAAGTATTTGGATATCCCATCTGAGACCTGACATGCTGCTGTATGTGTGATAATAATAATAATTTATTAATAATAATAATATGATGATGATATGACATGTATTTTAGGATGATGCAGATGTATATTTACTACCAATGATATAAATTAAAATATAATTAAATTTTAGTACAATAGTGTAATTCAGTGTAATGTTTTTGTCTTCTTGTACTTATTTAATTAATCTATCAAGCAATTCCTTCCTACCGTGTTTAATTTGTGACGCATGCTCTGTGATAAATGTGAAAATTACTTTTTCACACTAGTTCCGGTTTTCTGTGCCTATACTGCTCGTAGGAGGTAGTGGTATTCCCTCGCTCTGGTTGACCCGAATGGTTGGTCGTACATCGCTGATTTTGCATAATTAAAACCGTCTACAGACTCTTTTGGGGGGCAAAGATGCGTGAAATATTCGCTGGACTATTTGTACACCACCAAAGTTATTATGTTCCACTTTTTCGATTAGGGTTGAACCGCACCATCTTCTAAAATTACCTATGTTCGAATATTCTTTGAAATCTTACCAAAACCGAAATAACAATTTGATCTAAGTACACAAAACAACAAACAAAACAAGAAATGAAATATCACATTGGGAATTATATGAAATCAATCTCTTTCATTAAAGGAAATTATTGAAAAACTAGATTTTTCCTATGTGTTAAAACCTTTTTTTCGATCTTATCGTTCATATAGTTTTGTGAACATATAGGGTGAACTTATGTTTTTTATTTTTTATTTTTAAATGATCGTTCGGCTGACCGAGGGTTTGTGTAGCTTATAAGGGTGTCTTTGTGAATCTGTCATTAATACAAAGATATTTTTTCTGGTGACTTATTATTCACAGATTTATAGGCTCCCTCAGTTTTATCGACATAGTGAAGTGATATCGAACTCATTCAGATAAATAATGTCTCTTAATCTGATTGATTTAAAGCTGTAAATGCAATGCTCAAAAATTAATGGATTGCAATAGAAAAATCAGGAATCTACAGAGATTGTCAATGTCTACTGAAAGACTGACGAATGAATATTGATTAGATTAAATTTTCTACAAAGCTGTGTCGTTTAATAATTAAGCATGGCTTTTCCTACTATTCAAATGTTATAATCTCACAAACATTTATTTATTTATTTATTTATCCCATCCGCTTACTAACCCAGCGGCTGCAAAAAAACATTTCTTCCTCCAAGGAAAAAGTAAATTTCGAAAGAATAGGTATTATTAGTTTTTTCCAGATACCTTATCCGTGTATTCTTCAAATTATAGCTTATATATGTCATTCTGATGTTTCCTAAAAACTCATTTAGTAGTTTTATATGAAAGAGTGACATTTAAATATATGTACATGCTTCCTCAAAAACATTTGCAATTACAAATTAACTAGATGATTTCTGGGGATTTTCTTGCTTGGTGTCGAATTTTTAACAGTTATCCATTTATGCTAGGTAGTAGTTATTCAAATTTTCAAGTTTCTAACTTTAAAAAAACTAAGATTTTTATACAAAATACCCTCTGCCTCCCCCTCCCCCTTAAAGTAGAAATTTTCATAAATTCTTTCTTAGTGTATGCTTAAGTTATAAAATAAACCTATGATCCTAGTTTCAGTTCTCTACACTTAATAGTTTTGGTGTGCGTTGATCGATTTTATAAGTATAGATAATATGTTACTTAACTGAAACACAGAGCTTGACAAAAGGCTTCCAATATTCCAAGGCTGCTTCTGCTGGTCACTTCTTACCACGTACGGCAGTACGATTGGTGATTTTAAGTTGAAGACAAGCAAAAATACTCTTAAGGGATTCACTGAGGCGAATGACATTTACTATAGAACTCGCTGGCGGCGGATCCAATTCAACAGGCCTAGAAATGGTGTTTTTTTGTTTTTACCATTAGAACATTGCACAAAAAAAATTTTTTATTAATACAATTTTTTATCTGATATTAACTTATTAATAGGTACAGGATTCATATGCGCGCAATAAGCCGTTTTTGAGAGAATTTTCAATAAAAGTCAAATCTTCTTGTGTTCTAACTTTTTTTGTGGAGTTTCTATTACATTAACGAAAATTCTAATTAATACAATTGGTTCTTCAAATGTTTAAGTATAATATATATATTTTTTTCAAAGCAATTGTTTTGTCTATTTCTTGTAACATCTTCATTAAACAATGGATATTTTTAGTATTTAGCGTTTGTCTCGCATGGAGTGAACATAAAAATAATTGGTTTAACTTTGCCAAGAGTCTTCAACATCTAAATTAAATTGAAAGTCATTAGATGTCCGTGTGAAGGTTTGTCTCCAAAAAGCAGATGAAATATTTATGCGCGCAAATAAGACGCCATTTATGTTCGAATTTACGACTTTAAGAATGAGTCGCATATTTACCATCTACGCTATCACCGCTCAAAGTTATAAAAGTAATGGAAATACGCCGCCAGCTCATTTTATTATTTACAGCGGAATTAAAATCAGTATTTTGTGACTGTAAACGAAATTCAAAACATTCCTCCGTCGAGATCTTTTAATAATATTGTAATTTCTTTCGTCGTTCGTTTTCCTTTGTGAAATATTAATGAAACATTTCCCTGCCGAAATCCGATTTAGATCACACGATACGATCGGTTTACGACTTACCAATGTTAATAGAAACGCTATAAATTAATTATATTACTTTTTGACGTGCCCATTGGATGAGTGGTTAGGGCGCTTGCCTTAACGCTCTGTTCTAGGATTCCAGGGGCCTTAGACAAAGTAGCATTCGCTCCGTAGCGATGCGATATCGAAGTTCGTTATCGTCTCAGAGACAAAGGAATCGACACTGTAACACGTGATAAACACGTGATACCTTGTCATGATTTCTGTGTCTCTGAGACGATAACGAACTTCGATATCGCATCGCTACGGAGCGAATGCTACTTTGTCTAAGGCCCCAGGATTCGACTCTAGGCAGAGTCAACTTTGAAAAATAAACTTTTCAAATTTGGCTCTGGTCTGGACCACACTGCGTTTCACAGTAATTTTGGGCAGTTCGACTGGCGGCAGTATCCACCCCCTTACAGAAGACCACCGTGAAATAACAGCACGTGTGCTGTTGTGTTTCTGTGAGTGAGTAAAACGAGAGCCGATTTTTCTATCCCCTCCGAATCCTTTGTCCTTTATATATCTCCGAAGCAAATTTTCGACGTTATTCACTTACCATCAAGTGGATCGTCAGCCTGTCTGCCGATCTTAACATAAAAAAAGACTTTATTACTAAATCGTTCGATATTTATAAGCTGTATAATTTTTTAAGATTAAGTAATTTTGGTACTAATTATTTCAAGAAATGATTTTATATATTTTTTCAAAGGCAAATACATTTTATTTATTGGTATTCCAAAGACCATTTGATAGAGAAATATTTTCTTTATTAAAAAATACATGAAAAGTAAATCGTCGTTATTAAATGAACCAGTTCGTTAAAATAAAGAAAAAAAAGATAATCAAATTACGATTCACCTCAAAGAAATATTCTTTCATGTTCCTTTGAATAAAACATTAAATTGAGTATCGTAATTACGTTTCAACCACATTCATTAGTAATGATGACCATTTAATGAAACGATTAAACGAATTAAATCGCGCCGGAGTAATGGAAGAACTTACGGCTAGTTAATTATTCAATTAGCATTTTCAATCAACTTACAAAAATGTATCTTAAACCTGCCTAATTTTGGTTAGTTGCTATTTTATAGAAAACCCCCACGAAACAACAGCAAGTGTGCTGTTGTGTGCTTTTCCCTTACTCTTAATCCGATTCTGTTCATGTTTGTAACGAACTCAGAAGCCTGTTTGGCAACAGAGGACCATCCTGAAATCACAGCATATCTGTTGTTGTGTTTCGTTGTCTTGTCTACTTTCACGTTATCCTTTCAAAGTCTAGATCACATTGGCATCCCCGATCTTTCCTCGTGTTCTTTTCAAGGTTCGAATGAATAGACATTTTCTGGGTGAGCTCGCTCCATCGTCGGCCTCATCTTTCCTACACGGATAGATGCTGGCCAAGAGCAAACCCATCTTTTAATAATAAAAATAAAAAACCAGCCATGCCTTACACAAGCTATGTGTATCGTTAGGCTGCTTTTCGTACTAGTCCTATAAATATTATAAATGCAAAAATTTGTCTGTTTGGATGTTTGTTACTCAATAACGCCAAAACGGCTAAACGTATTTGGATGAAATTTTACATACATATAGTTTATTACCGCGAATAATATGTAGGATAATTTTTTACCTGGAAAAATGTTAAGTTCCCGAGGGATCGTCTAAGTCTAAGATGTTAGCCCTTAGATTGCTCATATATTTAGTCAGGCATTATATTACTCATATGTTTTCTCAGGTGTTATATTTTTCATTTATCAACACGGACGAAGTCTACGAAGGCACCATCTAGTTAACAATGAATAGTGTAAATCTGTTTATACCTTTACTTGTACTTATCACTTCCAATTTATTTATTTATTTAACAACAACATACATGTTGCACATTTACTCGGCATCTCGGCCGACACGCATATACAGCACTAGCTGAACTCGGCCACGCTTCTTTGCGACCCATATTGCGGCGGCCGGAGGCGGCGTGCGCATGGGGCGCGCGGTACTGGTCGCTACTTATACATATATAATACTATTTATCGTAGCGTGATGTAATATAGTCTATTGCCTTCCTCGATAAATGTACTATTCAAAACAAAAAGAATTATTCAACTGGAACTAGTAGTTCCAGTTAAGTTAGTATTAGCGCGTTCAAACAAACAAACTCTTCAGCTTTATAATATTAGTATAGATTGACCATAAGAACGGTAACAAAATATTACACGATCAACTCAAGAAGTTAAGAGTAATACAGATGTAAAGGATGACAGAACATTGTCAACGATGTTTATAATGTTGATTTCTGTTTAAATAACTTGTTTGTTCAATTTTTGAGTGTTCTAACGATGTCCGAGAAGACATCGAGGTCCCCCATGCCTCGATTATATTTTTCTTAAATAAAAGTCAGCTGGTAGGCGGACGGTCTATTTGGTGGTGTAGGAGGCTACCCACGCTTATTAACATAAGCAACTGGTGCTGAAAGTACGCTGGTGCCCTCAGCAGTATAAAAGTTTAAGGAATTAGAAGTGGATAGGAATTAGAGTTCTAGCATCTCACTCATCGAAAACATGAAATAAAGCTTTATGTCGAGGTGGGTTTCTATAAGAGTTGGTTACTGCCGACAGACTGGTTGCCCCATCGACGTAATATCCAAGTAGACGGCTAATACCTATTTATTCACAATGCAAACTTTCTATTGGTCGTTACTGCCCGAACATTACCCGGCGTAGAATTATATAATATCTATTTCTCTAATGTGTTGTCTAAATGCGTTCGCCCTGTACTAGAAGTCTAGTTGGATATTAAGTCGATGGGTTGCCCAAATGATTGCGAAACCCAATGTGCCGTGCATTATTTGCTCCTTAGACACCTCATCTTTTTTTAGGATTTTTTGCTTAATCGTTTTATTCTATTCTATTTCATGAACGCTTGGTTACAACCATAAGTTGTTATATAAATTATCCTATACTCTATGAATAGGATTTGTAGTGTCTCACACATAAGTGTATTTACATAGTGTGATCAACCACAATTTGAAAATTTAAGAAACTTATTTCATTTTCGGAACAACCTTCCGTATGATACCAAATATTTGGCTGTAAAATATGATACGCTCGCCTAAATCAAAATCGACATTGAAATATGAGTAACCGCCCCGCGGTTTGAATGAAAATGGTTTGAATGAAAAAGGTTTGAATGAATGAAAATGAATGAAAAAAACATATGAAAATTCATATGTGTAAAAGAAAAGGACGATACACTTAAAACACTACTTGGCCAACAGCAGTAAGCAAGCTGACGATGAAATTTTATTTTTAAACTATATAATTAATTTTATCTCAATTATTATTTTATTTTAGATTTTTAAATTTTAAAGTCTTCACTTTCACCAAGATATATTCGCCTATAACGAATTCTGTTTTTGTACCATACGATAGTGTTATGTATAATTTATGTCATTTGATGTCGTCCGACTTTAAAAACATTCACTGCTTCCTAGAGAGATATTTTGACCATGATATTAAACGTGAAACAAGCAAAATGTCCCTGAGCATTGTTTCTGGGAATTCACATTTAAACATGTCACTTGAATTTATCCCCTATAAATACCTGACTTCGAGAACTAAAACGGTTTGATAGTGTAGGACTGCAGAATATATGGGCCTATAACAAAATACTGCACAAAAATAGGCAGGTACGGGGGAACTTGTGTATGTCTGCCCGTTTGTTATATGTTGTCTACGCCGGGCTGGGTTTTGTCGGCTCTCGGGCTCGGCTCAGCCGCCTCAAGATGATTAATGAAGCCGCGGCAAATTTTAAATTTACAATTTCTGCGCGGCTGTTTGTGCGGTTAGCCCTTTTTAGCTGGAAAATGGGTTTAAAATATGTTTAAACTTTTTCTTGCATGCGGGATGAGGAGTGTACGCTTGATACATGGTAGTTTGCAGCTCTCGAGTTCAAGCGTTATAAAAATTCACTAAAAGGAGCAATCCCAAAGATATATCCTGTTTGTGAATTAGTAGGTGTTGCACGCGACATTGTCCGCGTCTCTTTATAAAATATTATTCGTGGACAACGGCAATTTTGTATAGAGTGGGGGTAAAGGGCGGAGATGGGGGAGGGTGAGTAGCCTATGTTACTCGCTGATAATGTAGCTTTCTATAGATGAAAGAATTTTTAAAATCGGTCCTGTAGTCTTTGAGTTTGTTCATAACAAACATACATTTATATTGAGGAGGGTAAAGGGGGAGATGGAGGGAGAGTGAGTAGCCTATGTTACTCGCTGATAATGTAGCTTTCTATTGGTGAAAGAATTTTTAAAATCGGTCCAGTAGTTTATTTGAGTTTATTCATTACAAACATACAAAAACACATACATACAAATCATTCTCTTTATAATACTAGTATAGAAGTATAAATAAATTGTTATGACCAAATTTCACTGATGCTAACGTTAGAATATTGAGGTACTTGAAAGAATATTATTATTCTGCTGCTAATAATAATATTCTATATTTCCGAGCTCATATAACCCAAATCTTTTCAAGGTTCGAGTGAATAGGCATCTTCTGGGTGAGCTCGCTCCATCGTCGACCTCATCCTTCCTACATGGATAGATGCTGGTCAAGAACAAACCCATCTTTAACAAAAAAAAAATTGGTTTATTAAATTAATACTTGTTATTTAGTTTGCTTTAATTACTTCTCTAATTATTCATTAACAAAAAAGATCTCTGTATGTAATGTTTAAGTATAATAATAATATGTAAAATTAGGCTAGATTATATAAGATGGTAAATCCGAGATCTAGAAAGAGGTCAACCGCGAATCCAACTTGGCTGGAAAGCGTTCGAGAAATTACGAAGCATCTCCGGTTAGACTTAGGTACCTCAGTGGCTTAAATCTAAGTCTTTAATCAGAATGTATCCACATTTTTTTTTTAAATTTTATCATAATATTGCAATCTGTCGCATTAGGACATTCAGCAATAATTGTAAAAATAAAATATAAGCGTTTTGTGGTCCAAGCCCAGTGGCTTGGCCACGTCAAATACTAAGTTGGCCCTTTTATTCAAGTGGGGTTTTCCTCTTTAGCCTGGAGAAAGTGAATTTCTGTTCAATTAGGTCCACAGCAAGCATATTTATGTGGTTGGCTATGCGGTCCTTGTATTTCGGTATTCTAACTCTAATTTCATCTTTTACTGTAGGGAGTTATAGTTGACGCTTCCTGGTATATAACCAACGAGAGGATACACCGAGATCTTAAAATCCCTACAGTAAAAGATGAAAAAAAAAAACACATATTTAAATATTATTATTAAATATGTGTTTATAACATCACATAATTAAATAAATATTTATTATTCATTAATTAAATTTACAGATTTAATTTTATTCGGTTACCTTTACACTAAGCATAGCTTGAATCGTAAAAGCCAAAATTCAACAATAGACAGAGACGTAATTTAAACTTAAACAGTAAATCATTAAAAGGAAAAATAGATTTGTGTGTATGTGTGTGTGTGTGAGAGAGAGAGAGAGAAAAAGAGATTAATAGAACGTCCACCAATCTCGAGGTCTCATTTTTATCTCAAGGTCCACTTAGCACCTCGAGATAAAAATGAAAAGTATTTGCAGAATAACTATAAAATTACCAACATAGAATAAGCAAGCTGGAATGGCATTCACCTTATGTATCTCAAATTACTTTTTTATCTTATAGGTTGTCAGGCTGACTGACAGTCCACTGGATGATAAATGGCTACCGCCACCATTTAACGCAAAGAATGTCACATTTGCAGAAATTGCGCTAAAATTACCAAACTAAAGTAAAAAAGACTCTCCTAAAGAACTTTCCGTTAAAATGCTCGATGGTCTGAAATGTATTACGTTAACTTCGGACATGGTATCGTTCACGTGCAACGCTCTTAGCTTCAAAGTGACCCGATAGGAACTAACAACGTAAGAGACAAAGGACTCAAAGGGTTCACAACTATTGTTGGTGCCCTTTGAATTGTGTACCGAGTTAGCTATAAGGGTTGTGGCCATTATAGCCTAACTGCTTTCTCTTGAGTGCGTATTAGCAGCATTTGTTGCACAAAGAGAAATTGTTGCACGAATACAAGTCTGACCAATTTTCCTGTGCAGTCTACTGCTTCGTTACAATTGTTTTATAAATCTTAGAACATTATAGTTTTATAATTTACTGTAAATTAAAAAAGATGAACAATTAATTTTGAAATTTAAATATGTAAATTATTGGATTTCCAAACTCTTTGCGAGTTTTATTTTGTTTTAGTTAAGATCTTGATTGAATTTTTCTTTAGTTGAGATTCAATCAAATGCCCACATCTGTCTGTCTGTTTGTCTGCCTGTATGTTCTCTAACTCCTCCTAAAGCACGCAATGATTTTAATGTGGTTTTCAATAACGATGGAAAGAGCGTTAAAGGAGAAAGGTTTTTATATATAACTTGTAGAAAAAAAATCGCCAACATATCAAGTTTAGATTTTCATTTATTAATATGAAAGCGAATTTGAATGGGTATTCAATTGAATTAAAAGAATATATTGATTTCGTACCCAATACGAATCCAGTTTTGAAAGACATTACACGGATCAATGTTAGAAAAGTAGGCCGAACTCCATAAAAATAATACGAACATACGCAACTGTAATAAAGATAAAAGGTATAACTTTCTCCCCAAAAGGTAATAAAACTACCCCGGATCCTGTCACATATAGTCCGATAACAATCGACGAAAAGGGCACCCGAAAGACAAGAGCTGAATCTGCACTTGTCCGGCCTAATGGAACCACGTGAATCAATAACTGCTAACCACCTACTCCCACTTTTAATCAAGACACTCCGAACCAATTTCTACCTTAATTGAATGGAATAGTGTTCTATTTTGATGTAGAGACGGAGGCGAGATGGGCCGTTTAATAGAATGCGGCAATAAAAGTGTCAAACCGCATAGTAAGCGTATAGCAATATTCTGATGGGGGAAGAAAATGGAATTTTCATTTAATTTATAACTGGGTAAATACTATCAGATGTTGTGATACTGATATTGGTGTATTCTTATATATAAAAATTGGAAGGATTATATGACTAAATTAAAGTTTAAATTAAATTTATAATTAAAACAATTAAACAATTAACAATTTAACAATTAATCGATATTGATATTGGTGTATTCTTATAAATAAAAATTGGAAGGATTATATGACTAAATTAAAGTTTAAATTAAATTTATAATTAAAACAATTAAATAATTAAACAATTCCTTCAGGTTAATATGCACTTGTACTATTTTTTATCTATAAATTGAACCTTAACGAGGTGTCTATTTTGTATAAACAATTGTACTGCATGCATAAGTAGCCTTATTTATTTTGTACTCCTATTTATTTATTTATTTATTTACTTATTCATTATAAACTTTATGTACATTCTGGTACAAAAGGCGGACTTAATGCTAAGAGAATTTTCTACCAGTCACATTGTACTTATGATACCAAGGTCAAAAAAACAGTTTTTAGAATTTTCGTCTGTTTGTATGTTTGTCTGTGCGTTTGTGCACGCTAATCTCTGAAGCGGCTTAACCGATTTGAACACGGTTTTCACTGATGTAACATTTAGTGTTTGTTTCATTCCAATCGGTTTTACAAACAAAATAGTTACGCGCTATACCAAATATCATACGTACGAAGTTGCGGACTCTGCTAGTATTAAATACAACTTTACAAATCCTAATATTATAAATAAACGTGAAAGTGAGTTTGTTTGTTACGCTTAACTACTCAACCGATCATCATGAAATTTTGCATACCTATTTGTCAGGGATACAGAAAAAGACAGAGTACCTTTCATTCACAAATAAGTGCTGTTCACAGGGAATCATTAAAAAAAAATACTCAACGCCTGACAAAAATAAGTATATAAGCAAGAAAGATTGAATAAAATAAAGATTGATTTAACGCCTAAGAAAAAGGGGCGTGGACAATAGTGAACACAACCTATTTGTCATATGCATTACCAGACCTCATCCAGATAGGATTAGGTGGACAATAATTTAATACCTACATTATTATATTTTTTCCTATCATCAATATTATCACTGAAGTTGATAAATATACTAAACGAGTACTAGCTGAACTGGCGGCGTACGCGTGGGGTGCGCGGTACTGGACACTGCTCATATATAATACTATTGATCGTAGCGTGATGTTATTTATGTTAGCCTATAGTCTTCCTCCATAAATGGACTAATCAACACAAAAATAATTTTTCAATTCTAACCAGCAGTTCTTGAGATTAACGCGTTCATCCAAACAAACAAACTCTTCAGCTTTATTTATATTAGTATACTAGCTGAACTCGGCCACGCTTCGCTGCGGTCCATATGGCGGCGGCGTGCGCATGGGGCCCGCGGTACTGGACACTGCTTATATGTGCTATTTGTCGTAGCGTGATGTTATATAGCCTATAGCCTTCCTCGATAAATGGACTATTCAACACAAAAATAATTTTTCAATTCTAACCAGCAGTTCCTGAGATTAGTGCGTTCATCCAAATAAACAAACTCTTCAGCTTTATATATTAGTATATAGATTTTAAAAGTTTCTGTATACTAACAAATATTATTGCAGTAAAAGTTAATCAATTAGGTCGAGTCATGCACCAACATATTTGTATGCAAATATGAAGTATGCACAGTATGCAAATAAAAACGTAATATACTACACGCTCGACGTAAGTTCGGTCTTTAGCATTCGAAATATGGAATTATAAGCGTATTTGTCTGTAACTTTGTCATGCCCTCAGCAGCAGCGACGACTGCGTCATGGTGCCTTTGCGTTGGCGCGTGTTTTATCATCAAGTCACTAAAATCCCTCCTAATATTATAAATGTGAAAGTAACCCTGTCTGTCTCTCTGTCTGTCTGTTACCTTTTCACACCTAGACCGCTGAATCGATCATCATCAAATTTTGCATACACGTTGTCAGGGCTTTCATCCAGAAAAAAAATATACTGTTCTAACGCCTCGCAAAGCTATAACTGCTCTTACATGTCTTACATACTCTTACTACTCTTACTCTTATATACTCTTACTTACATCTCTTACATACTCTTACTACTCTTACATACTCTTACTACTCTTACTCTTATATACTCTTACTTACATCTCTTACATGTAACTGCTGTTACATTGCTCATAATATATTTAGTCAGACGTTATTATTATATATTTTTTTCAACAAGGGCGAAGCCTGCGGGTACCAGGTATAAACTTTAAAAATATTTGCTCAAATTATTAATGTGAAAGACAAATTTTATCTTCTTTAAATAATACAAGCGACAAAGCCAAGGCTTAACTACTTAATCAATGAGTTCGCCAAAAAAAAAACTAAGACAATAATTACTTAATTATGTATTGTAACTTAAGTAATATTGGTAAGACATTGGATAAGACAGGAGACAAAGACGAGCATTTGAAAATTTGCCAAAAAGAAATTTGATATTATCGGCCAAGTTTGAAGGTCGATCAGGGGTTGTGTTTAAGTTCGACAGAAGTTTAGTCACGTCCTCGACTCTATTTATAAGTATACGTTATGTATACGATGACATGACATTCCTCCAAATCTAATTTTGCTGCTTATTTAACTTAAAACGTTCTTTCGAACAATGTGTTTTTCTTTTAGATATATTTCTACTTCAATCAACTTGACCATCCATAATAGATTTGACTTAATCGTGACATTTCATCATGCAATCAACTTTGATCATAAAAACGGGACCCTTATAGGATCACTCGTGTGTCCGTCTGTCCGACCATTGCCCCCCCCCCCCTCTCCGAAACTACTGAACCTAAAATTTTGAAAAAAAAAATACAGAAATTAGTTATCTACTTATAGATTATAGGAAAGCCTATAAGAAGTCCATGATATTAAAATAACATGGTAAATCACTCAATATTGTGCGGATAGTTAACATCGTACGGAAACCTCTTCGCGCGAGTTCAAATCGCACTTGTCCCGTTTTTTTAATGTGAAATGAATTTTTTTTTGTTCTCGCATTATAATGTATAATTTTTTTTTGCAGTTACATAACTATGAACCTGAATCATGAGTTTATTATGTTTATGTTAACTTAAGATGTCATTACCATCGTCGTCATCATCAGCCTGTATCTCTTTACTGTTGGATATATGCCTCCATAAGTCTCGTCACCACGGACGATCCTCTGCGCTTCGGATCCAGCCTCTTCAAGCGTGGTGATTATGACTATACCCTTCCATGCTAAGGAATATAATGCCATTGAGGTAGCAAATAAGCTCCTGATATTTATAGGTTAAAGAATAAGGCATAGCTGGGAGGTAGAAGAATTCTGTGGCGTCCCTTACTCACTTATTTCTTTGTGTTCATAATACGAAACAAAATAAACACAACAAATCTTTACAAAATATCACCATGAAATAACAGCACGTGTGCTGTTGTGTTTCGGTGAGTGAGTAAGAGATGCCAGAGCCCATTTTCCTATCCAATCCATTATCCTTAATCCTACTGTAGTCGGCAGCGCACTTGTAGCAGCTATTGCGTTGTTTATGTTATAGGCGACCATCAAGTGGACTGTTAGCCTGTCCGCCGATCTTAACATATATATATATATATAGCTAATTTTATTTTGGTCTAATTTTGTCTAATTTAGTCAAAATATAATTTTGACTTTATTTTTTTTTTGTAATTAACACTTGACTAGTTCTGTTTAAAATTCATTAAAAGCATATAAAAGAAAAATCGGATTGTATGTAAGTGCTTTTATATAAAAACAATGAGAAGAATATTTTAGTTGAAAAAAAAACAGAAAATCTTTAAAAAATTCTTAGACGCAAATTAAAAAGGGATAATTTAATTAGCTCCGTAGCTTAATTCCTAATTAAACTTAAATCCTAAACCAATTTTAAGTAGACGTAAAAAGACTAAACCAACTCGTAAACTTGCACTTAAGTGTGCAATTAAAGATAATATGATCTGTCCGCTCTTAATCCCAGTTCTGAACATTATACCTATTTAACGGGATTCCGGGACACTGTTATGAGTCCCGCTGTAATCCCAATGTAATTGTTGTCCGAGATGCCTCCTAAGGTCGCGGTTGTAACTGCCTTTATAAAATAACAGGAATACCAAGTTTATAATACTTAGTTATAGACGAAATTATGAATTATAAACTTCATAATTTAGTCTTTGACCAAGTCGTATCGTTTTTACCTTCCTCTAAACACGTTTGTGACATGTCGAGATTCATGTGCCTTGACTAGTCTAATGTTTTACCGGGAGTTTTTTTTAAATTATGAATACTTTTCTCGTACTCTACTCAACACTCTGTTTTTAATGAGAAATGGTGACGGACAGGAGGACAATTCCCTACATGAGATATTGTCTAATATTGGTACTCATAAATTAATATGTATGCCTTAAGCTTAATTAAGCTGTATGGAATAAATACTGCATGGAGTAAGGAAGGTTAGATATTAGATTAAGATAAAAAGGAAGATAGGAAGATAGCTATCTACTCTATTCATTAGGCGTGTACTATGATGAGAAAAAATATATCTTGATTCCCTTCTGTTTAGAACTACAACCACACAAACACACCATCGCAAACGCAAACAGAGAGAGAAAGAGAACGAAAGCAAGGGAGAGAAGGAGTCACTGTACATTATACTTTTTTTTAATTTATATTGTTGTATCATAGTAAATTTCAAAACGTGAATAATTGAATATTGTATGTACATATTCTTGTTTTGAAATTTAAATTTTTCTAACGTTATATTTAGTATTTATAAAAAAAAATGTTTTGTTCTACATACGTTTGTAATATACTATTTAATTAGGCATGTTTTAAATAAATAAATCTATGTCTATACATATAATAAAATCGTAAACGAGGCGTGACTGTACGTTAAATATTTGAAAAAAAAAATTTTTTTACATGTAGTAAAAAAATGGTTTTTAGATTTTTTGTCTGTTTGTCTGTGCGTTTGTGCACGCTAATCTCAGAAACAGCTTAACCGATTTGAATGCGGTTTTCATTGATGTATTGTAGCAAGGTTCCCGTAACATTTAGTGTTTGTTTCATTCCAATCGGTTTAAAAACAAAAAAGTTACATGTCAGAGAAGTTAGCATGTACATTTTCGTTTTTAGAAAAACTATACATTGTGCTGCCTTGTGCTAGGCTTGTGCTGCAATGTGCCGCAAACCGTTTTCGATTATCTCAAAAAATGGAGCGGCAATGAGAAAAAATCCGTTTTTGCACCAGCATGACCACTTTGTTTTTTCGAAAATGTGCGGAATGTGCCGGAATGTGCTAGGCTTGTGCTACAATGTGCCGCAAACCGTTTTTAAATATATCAAAAAACGGAGCGGAAATGAGAAAAAACGTTTTTTGCACCAGCATGACCATTTTGTTTTTTCGAAAATGTGCTGTATGTGCCGGAATGTGCTAGGCTTGTGCTGCAATGTGCCGTAAACAGTTTTCAATTATCTCAAAAAACGGAGCGGCAATGAGAAAAAACCGTTTTTGCACCAGCATGACCACTTTGTTTTTTCGAAAAAGTGCGGAATGTGCCGGAATGTGCTAGGCTTGTGCTGCAATGTGCCGTAAACCGTTTTCAATTATCTAAAAAAACGGAGCAGCAATGAAAAAAAACATTTTTTGCACCAGCATGACCATTTTGTTTTTTCGAAAATGTGCGGAATGTGCCGGAATGTGCTAGGCTTGTGCTGCAATGTGCCGTAAACCGTTTTCAATTATCTCAAAAATCTGAGCCGCTATCGGCAAAAAACGGATTTTTTTTTCAGACAGTCACAGAATTCTTTTTAAAATTGAAAAAGTTCAAAGTTACGTGCAGCGCTGACTTGTGCTAGGCTTGTACTACGTTGTGCCGCAGACCGCAAGTCCCGATCTCAAAAAACGGAGCGGCAATGAGAAAAAACGTTTTTTGCACCAGCATGACCATTTTGTTTTTTTGAAAATTTGCGGAATGTGCCGGAATGTGCTAGGCTTGTGCTGCAATGTGCCGCAAACCGTTTTCGATTATCTCAAAAAATGGAGCAGCAATGAGAAAAAACCGTTTTTGCACCAGCATGACCACTTTGTTTTTTCGAAAATGTGCTGAATGTGCCGGAATATGCTAGGTTTGTGATGCAATGTGCTGCAAACCGTTTTCGATTATCTCAAAAAATGGAGCGACAATGAGAAAAACCCGTTTTTGCACCAGCGTGACCACTTTGTTTTTTCGAAAATGTGCTGAATGTGCCGGAATGTGCTAGGTTT
The DNA here is from genome assembly GCA_910589475.2 of Bembecia ichneumoniformis. Taxonomy (NCBI): domain Eukaryota; kingdom Metazoa; phylum Arthropoda; class Insecta; order Lepidoptera; family Sesiidae; genus Bembecia; species Bembecia ichneumoniformis. The sequence continues at coordinate 18,659,725 of OU342526.1, read as the reverse complement.
GTGCTGCAATGTGCCGTAAACCGTTTTCAATTATCTCAAAAATCAGAGCCGCTATCTTTAAAAAAAGGATTTCTTTTATTTCTCATTGCCGCTCCATTTTTTGAGATCGGGACTTGCGGTCTGCGGCACAACGTAGCACAAGCCTAGCACAAGTCAGCGCTGCACGTAACTTTGAACTTTTTCAATTTTATAAAGAATTCGGTGACTGTCTGAAAAAAAAATCCGTTTTTTGCCGATAGCGGCTCAGATTTTTGAGATAATTGAAAACGGTTTACGGCATATTGCAGCACAAGCCTAGCACATTCCGGCACATTCAGCACATTTTCGAAAAAACAAAGTGGTCATGCTGGTGCAAAAACGGTTTTTTCTCATTGCTGCTCCATTTTTTGAGATAATCGAAAACGGTTTGCGGCACATTGCAGCACAAGCCTAGCACATTCTGGCACATTCCGCAAATTTTCAAAAAAACAAAATGGTCATGTTGGTGCAAAAAACGTTTTTTCTCATTGCCGCTCCGTTTTTTGAGATCGGGACTTGCGGTCTGCGGCACAACGTAGCACAAGCCTAGCACAAGTCAGCGCTGCACGTAACTTTGAACTTTTTCAATTTTAAAAAGAATTCTGTGACTGTCTGAAAAAAAAAATCCGTTTTTTGCCGATAGCGGCTCAGATTTTTGACATAATTGAAAACGGTTTACGGCACATTGCAGCACAAGCCTAGCACAAGGCAGCACAATGTATAGTTTTTCTAAAAACGAAAATGTACATGCTAACTTCTCTGACATAAAAGTTACGCGCTATACCAAAAACCACGCGTACGAAGTTGCTCGCTCAGTTAGTAGACAAAATATTATGTTCGTTTTATAGTATTTTAATATTTAAAAAAGGAAGGTTAGAATAGGCATGATGACAGATTTTCAAATTTCCTTCCACACGTATACCATATCCGAAAAAAATAATATTACAGGAAAAAACTAAATTTCAATGCGAATTATTGAATATTTTTAAATCTATTTTGAATTACGCGCGAAAACGCTCTTAGGTGTCATGGCGTCGCGTCTGATGAACTGTGACGTCACCGACATCTCATCAGATTTTTCATTCTGTCAAAGCAAAGTCAAGCAACACGATGGCACTTACCTGGGAGTGACGTCATTCGCTCTGATTGGTGTTTCAGTTAACATGGCCGATTGCAGTTATTTATACTTATATTTTATTGAAAATCTTATTAATCTCAATTTTAATACAAAAATTGAATAATTTTTTAAACTCCTTTCAACATATATTTTTCTCCAAAACCATTTATTCTTTGATTCTTTAATACCGTCATCGAGCCTATTGTATTGGCCCTACAACCATTTGAGCGCCGCGAATCAAACGATAATAACAAAAAGAAAACGCGAATACCCAAAGTAATGATTAATATGGAAAACCATGAATATTTCAACATTGAGCTAGTCATCGTAATGTGTCAACAAGAAAGCTCAGCGTTTAAAACAAACAAAACACATCAGTTTAATTAGCATGGCGTGAGTCACGAGCTATCATCAGTGTCTGGTTTATGGTATAAGTGACAAGTGAGTTGCCGAATGCATTTCCTATTGAACAGAGTGTAAAATCAAATTCATACCTTCTATAAAAATGGGAAGAAATTGTTTAATAGGGGATCGGACAGTAATCAGATTAAAATCTAAAATGTACTTAGAAAGAAAATAAATAATTTTTTACGATTATTTATCCAATAATAATTTAATATAATCCATTTAAATATTTTTAAATGAAGAAATAAAATTTTATTATTTTCAATATTTTCAATCTATACTGAAACACCAATCACAGTGCGTGACGTCATTTGTGGGCAATCATTGTCTTATGCCAATGCAGCTGTTTTGTTATGATATGACCACAAGACGTTACGCGCTCTCAGATGAACTATCGTGGCGTTTTGGCGGCATTTTCAAACAAACAATATTAAAACATGATTTTGAGTACCTAAAAGGCTATAAATAAATAAAATAGTATTTTTAACGGGAATAAATATCCATGAAGATTAATTTAAAACACTTTCCGAAAATTTGTCCGATCCCCTATTATGCATGAAAAAGTAACTAATTAATATATTAACATATAAAGCGACGAATAAATAGTAAGTCAAACATGGTGCAAAGTTTTTGAGAGTGCGAGAATGTCTTATCTGCTAACATAAACTAGATATTAATGAAATTAAAAAAAAAAATTAATTAACATTGATAAATTAGTACATAATTTATCAATGTTGGAAGCGTCCGCTCTTAATAAACTGTCAGTTACAAAAGAAAATAGAGTTTGCGAGAATAGTCCAAGTGTTTGGAGGGAAAGGAATCAGGTAATTTTCAAATCTAGAGATATTAGTAAGACTTTTATTTAATTCTAGAATTAAAATTAACGCAAAGTAACATCAAATTGTATAAATTTTTTTTAGGGTTCCGTACGTCCGAATAAAATAACGGAACCCTTATAGGATCACTTGTGTGTCCGTCTGTCCCCCCTTATCTCCGAAACTACTGAACCTAAAATTTTGAAAAAAAAATACAGAAATTAGTTTTCTACTTATAGATTATAGGAAAACCTATAAGAAGTCCATGATATTAAAATAACATGGTAAATCAATCAATATTGTGCGGATAGGTAACATCGTACGGAAGCCTCTTCACGCGAGTTCAACTCGCACTTGTCCCGTTTTTTTTACAATGGACTTCTGTATATGGTTATAAAAGTGGCTATTAAGTTTTTAAGATCATAAAATTAATAATACACAAGTTTTGACTTGTCCATTTATAAAGTTAAATGATATAAATAAGTTTTTTATGGCCTATCCCAGGGTGCAGTCTATATCCACACTGAATTTTATTAAAATCAACGATTTATTAAATCACTGATTTTATTAAATCACAATTTTGATTTGAGCATTTAAACAATGTTGTTTAAATGCTCAAATCAAAATCAAACATTATTTCGCTTTCTTCATCCCTTAACGCCCCCAATCCATAACTTATGTCCCGAATTGCTTACTATATCATTACCCATGTTTCGTCACCTTACCTAATTTACTTAAATAGTTCATAGACTATTATTTATTTACGCGATAAACAGTTCCTTGCCACTTTTGTCGTAATACTTAGAACTCACGAAGTTTCGCGTGCTGTGAATGGTCAGCTTAGATGGTTAAGTAAAGAGTTATTGGTCTAAAAATAGCATAATGGAGTCAATGAAGCATATTAGTTAAAGTAGTAGTTTCGGTTTGTTTACAAGTGCGGAGTTTTTGATCGAAATCCAAAGTGATAAAATTACATTGTGTTCCGCAGTTATTACCTGAGTTAATAAGCACCCGCTTTGAGTGAATGATCCCATTCTCACAAAATCGCCCTTTCTTTATCCTGGCACAGTGTGCAGCGACTGAACAAAAAGAGTAACGATTTCAACAGGAACTTTTTCACTTGATTAATAGTCCTCTGCTCCCTGCCGGCGTCTGTATTTCCGAGCTCATATAACCCAAATCTTTTCAAGGTTCGAGTGAATAGGCATCTTCTGGGTGAGCTCGCTCCATCTTCGGCCTCATCCTTCCTACATGGATAGATGCTGGTCAAGAGCAAACCCATCTATAGTAAAAAAAAAGTCATTTAAATTAAACAGATGAAATATACTTTAATGTTGACATGAAATAAAACAAGAAAAGCTTACAGAATTCAGGATTCGGGTCAAAATGAGGAAGCCTCGCTTTGTCCTAGAGCAAGGCTTCCCCATTTTGACTCATATGCTACACTACACGTTCTGAGCTGGTCATCTGTAAGGTTTCCATAAATACTGCTCAGTGCATGACTGCGAAATGCAGAGGACCCGTCACAACTGCCTTGGATTATCGTCACATTTTTAATTTTTCAGTTTCAACCTTAGGACCATAGACTGTACATAGATTTACATTTTTTTATGTTATGTCGAAAGACAGGCTGACGGTCCACTTGATGGTGTTATAGGCTACCGTCGCCTATAACACAAGCAACGCTACAGCTGCTGCAAGTGCGCTGCCGATTACAGTATGATTGGATAAGGGATTAGGAGGGGATAAGGAAATGGGCTCTGGCATCCCTTACTCACTCACCGAAACACAACAGCACGTATATGCTGTTATTTCACGGAGGTCTTCCGATATTCACATATCCACCGATTACGATTACTTCATTAAGTTTTAAGTTTACATATAATATATGCTCGTAGATGTATGTAATTTATTAGCCTATTTTATTGGCACTGTCCTACTTTGCGTTAATAGTAACTCATTCGTTCTTGCAGAGGTACGTAAGGGTCTGTGCTATAGCAGTTTGTAATAATATTAGTTATTATTGTTTAGTTTCAGATAAAATAATGCACTTCTTTTCTATTTATTGTGTTTATGTACACTGACGATTTGTTTAGTTTGTCGGCACACGAGTCAAATATATAAAAATAGGAGATTTATCAATCAGCACCTGTTTCAAAGATGCAATTGGTGTTGTATCTTTTTTTTTTACAAGATGACTCCATCATGGATATACCCACCGGCCTGGGGACAGACGCTGGTGGGTTATGACGGACTCCTGCCCCGAGATGGTAGTGGGGAGACCTACCGACTAAACCTCTTGGCGTCCTCCTCATCCGATATTAGTGAAGTTGCGGGGTCGGACGAATACTCTTCCGCAGCTGTTGGCGCTGTATACCTACTATTCTATCTAGCAGAAATGAAATTTTCTTTCTAATAATGGCATGAAAGCTGTTAAAATCGCGCTCTAGAAAACATTTGAAAGGCATTACGGAAACAAGGCAACCCTATCAACATCCAGACTCGCTAACGTTGATTCGATTTCTTGGTGTTGGTCCACAATTACTCGTCTATTTGCTTTGACCAGTCTAATTTCAAATGGATCTCTTAAATTAGATTGCATTTTATCATTTTAGTTGCTAGTAATTTAAAAAAAAAAAACTTGGTTATTGAAAAAAAAAAATTGTGAGTAATTATAACAATAAGTCAACAACTACAAATGAAAGTACAGATAAGGGCGAGAAGCAAAGCATGACTTGAAATTTAAGAAATTATGAAATTTAAAATAATAATAATGAAATAATAGTGTTGGTTCGATGTGTCAACAAAGGAATGGTATAAGAAAACTAATCAGTCAAAAATTCAAATTTCGAGATTTGAAGTTTCAAGATGTTAAGATTTGCACACCGAATATTTATCGTTTGGTCATGAAGGAACAAGAAAACTAAATGTCTTCTCTGGTTTCAGTTACCCATGGTCATCGCAAATAAATTATTGTTTATTTATTTATTTAGAAATGAGCCAACATTTTACACATAAACGCCAGATCCTGCGTTCCCTTTAAATATCAACATGAATCAATACATTACTTAGGGGCCTATTAGATATTTTATATATGAGCACCAAAAAAAACGAGGAACAACTGAGGAACGACACCAGTGCCTTCTGAATATAATTCATTAGTTTCTTTCGAACTTTGTAAAATTATTTAAATATTTATTGTTTTTATTTCTTTTAGTTTGTATTGGATATTACCTTTTATATTGTATTTTATATTTTAATTAATTTGTTGTTTTTGGATTCTTTGTTTGAGCTTTGTGTATTATTTTTTTTCTGTGTATAATGCGTGACCTCACTATCGGCTCCAACGGAAGACCAGCGCAGGTTTTTACAACCTGCATTATGCTGAGTTGGAGCCGGTTTGTGGCAGGGGACGTTGGTGTGTGTGTTTTTATATAACATGTATCCTTGTGTATCCTTTGTCACAAATAAAAAAAATATTCTATTCTATTTAAATGAATGCAGTCATTTATAGTACAGAGAAAAGTGCAACTTTTACTAAGTCTACCTTCGATGTCAGGAGGATATAAAAAGTAAAGTTACTAATAAATATACGTATATTTAGCGTGAATCCAGTGCACTGTGCACAAGTTACTCGAGCGAAGTCCCACTTGCAACTGATCGTTTTAGTGCACACTTTAAAATTAAATACATGCTAGAACGTTGAAAATTTCAGCCAATCAAAGGAGACCGCGTGCGGCGCCGGAACAGAGCTTTATTTTTTAATTTCATTTCAACTGTTATTTGAAATGGAGTTCGAAAAAAGTCTGTTTTCAACTTTGTTCACTACTTCGTTGATCACTGATACATATGTGTTAACCCACATTTTGTATGGATCAGTGTCACATTGAAATCGATTTACTCTTTGAAAACATTCAGCGTTGTGTATTTGATGGAACTATTGTACATAAGATGTTGTTTACAATATAATTGGCAACCAAATAAGCTTGTAATAGCAGGTCATACTAAGTTCCATTGCTATAAACAGGGCAGGCCAATGACCACCCTCTTAATGAAGACCAAAGTCAAGTAACAGCATTTTTGCTGTGTTTTTCGGTGACCAAGAGATGCCACAGCCCATTCACTAGTCTCTAGTTTTAATTCTTTATCACTTCAGGATAAATAGTGCACTTACTTTACCTCTGACGTTACATGTATATGCGTTCCTTAAGAAAGGAAAATAAAAAAGACCTTATTACCCTACTCAGTAAAAGGTAACATATTAATCTTAATCATTTAAAACAAATATTATTTAACATTAATTGAGTAAAGTTCTTAGAAACTTAATTTGGAAAATCCGCAGTGTACACGAGGAAAAAGTGAACATAAAAAAATTTCAAATAAACTTATAAATTTCAAATAAGAAAAATTGTTAGCACCATTACGAGCCCCTGGCATCTGCAGTACTGTCAGGCAGGCGCTTAGCCAACCTTTTAAAAATGAAACTTTTTAGATATAATATTGTCATTTCATCATAGGTGTAAGATTTATCTGAAAAAATATCTATCTAATTTTGAGAGTTTTTGCGAAGATATCTGCGATAGTGAGTTAGCGACACATTGAACAAATTAGCGACGACATTAGCGAGTTTTACGGTTTAATCGAAAAGCCTTGTGATATTTGGAATAAATGTTGGTCTGCAGGAATAAATAGACTCCTTTCACCCACACGGGATTTTTACTCACCCCGCACGTAACAATACATTATTAATCATATATTATTTTTCGTTTTAGTTAAATATAAAATAATTTAAAAATAATAGTAATTCGCTAGATTTTTACCCTTAACTGCTGAGCGAACTAGTAGAAAGCTACAAGATCGCCAATTACTAAATTAATTTAATAGAAACAATATTATGCATGTCCTACACATTAAAAATAATTATACTTAATCCCAACGTCGGTCGTCGGAGTCTACGTAATTTACACGGAGTCTAGATTACAAACATCTTCGTCGTATCTATTTTGCGCTATAAAAATGTGGCTGAAACCGGTGTCCCTATTAACGAGCTAGCCGGAGGAAAGTTGTTTCGTGCCATGAAATGAATGTAAATTGTTCTACCAACAAACTCTGCCCATTTCACTAAGTAGGTTCTGAACACCAATGGAGCTGTAAACTTGAGCATTTTACAATTTACTTAATAAAACAAAGTAATACAAAAACATATACATTCACAAAATATAATATATTATATTTGGGCAGCTGGCGGCAGTAACCACCCCCTAACAGAAGACCACCGAGAAATAACAGCAAGTGTGCTGTTGTGTTTCGGTGAGAGCCAATTTTCCTACTACTGTAGTCGGCAGCGCATTTGCAGCAGCTTTGGCGTTGCTTGTGTTATAGGCGATGGTAGCCATCTACCATCAAGTGGACATCAAGTCTGTCTGCCGACCTTAACTTAAAAAAATTGCGTTTGCAAGACCACTGACAAAGTATTGATATTATTATTGTTTTAAAAGAAGAAAACCTATGTGATCTGTTTGTTTAAATAAGTTTTAATGGGTTAATACGGGCAGGTTTACGATTGTGTTTGATACTACCTAAGTGTAGATCGTCGTCAAAAAACACAATCAAATCCAGAAGTTATTCAAGTATGAACGGTTTATTGATAATAATTTAATTAGGGGAACTGGTATCGATATCTTTCAGTATTCCTCCGCATGTTTTAAAAGAAGGGTTAAAAAAATTCTTTTATCGCGTACTGCATAATGGTTTGTTGTTTTTTGAGTTTTTGTTTTTTATTCTTTTATTATTGGTTTATTAATTATTATTTTTTTAATTTTATTTTTTTTTGTTTTCGTCTTAATGCATGCCAAGTTAGCCTATAAGTGGAGTATACGATATTATAAATGAATTTTTAAATGTGTTTATGTATAAGGATGATTGTATACTGCGTTGGCTTCCTAATAAAATAAATAAATAAATAAATTAGCTGAGGCCTCAACTTCGTACGCGTGGTATTCGGTATAGCGCGTAACTTTTTTGTTTGTGAACCGATTCGAATGAAACAAACACTAAATGTTACGGAAAGCTTGCTACAATACATTAGTATAAACCGTATTCAAATCGGTTAAGCCGTTTCAGAGATTAGCGTGCACAAACGCACAGACAAATAGACAAAAATTCTAAAAGCTATTTTTTGACCTCGGTAACAATTTAAGTACAACGTGTACAATTGTTTTTTTAGTCTTTAATGTACAAACACGGCTCGTTTACGATTTTATTAGTTGTATAGATAGCCAATTAATCCAATTATTAAAAAAAATATTAATTTTTTATATTTTGTAACAATTGTGTAAAATAAAAATTATTTGATTAACAAACGAAGTGAATATTAAACTTAAAAGAAAAACAGACGTAAAATGTTAGGGAAATTAAAATTGTAGTCGAGTTAGTTGCTGTATTATTACGAAATTAACATAGAAAGAAGAATAATACTGGAGTGGAAAAAGGGGTAACAAATCCCCGCACAAAAGGAAACGCAAACAACCAGGTAGCTATGTGCAAATTGCTAGGTCTATAAAGAAAAAAAAAAGGAAAATTTCACGGAAAAAGCGTTTGTAAGAAGCGAATTGCCATTGGCCAAGGATGTACGTTGCAGTGCAATAAACATTAAAAAATACGAGCGGTCGCCGATCGTGGCACAGATTGTGAATTATTTCACTGAAATAACCTATTTAAGTATAAATTAAAAGAACATTAATTATACCATTTTATAGAGAGATTATTTCAATAAAATTATTGTTTATACTGAACGATATTTTATATAAATATGTCTTTAAAGTGGAAAATGATTAAATAGCGTGTGCCACTTAGAAATTTTATTCAATTCAGTTTAATTATTGTTATAGTGTAGGTTGTTAAGGTAGATGCAGATATGAAAGTTAATGGGTTTTTGCCATGAATTCATGCCATCGATTTATGAACCTTTTTTAAAATTACTATCTCGATATAAAAATATGTTTTTTTTTTAAGTAAAGGTCGGCAGACAGGCAAACGGTAGGTGACTACCATGGAAAATGAACTGCCGACATTAGTAGGATAAATGACAAGGCATTCGGAGAGGATAGGGAAATAGGCTCTGGCATCGCTTATTCACTTACCGAAACAACTTAAGAAACAGCACACGTGATGTAATTTCACTTTATTCTCCTAATAAGAGATTCCCCCTGGTACTACTAATTCAAAAACTCTAATAATCTTAATCGATACTTGATATCTTTACTGAAACTATTGCAGATATAGTAAAAACTAGCTGAATCTGCAACTTCGTACGCGTGGTATTCAGTATAGCGCGATAAGCAGTAAGTAGCTTATAGATGGTAGATAAGCATGTGATGGGTCTGTAATTTTATGAAGCAGAAAGGTGACACCAGTTGTTAAAAAGTTTGGGAGAGTGCCCAACTCTAGGGCTTTTTGGAATTGCATTGCCAAGCACTCGTGCGAACATTAATCCAGAAGTTGTGCAATCCGTCCGGTCCAGGACTTTATTATTATTATTATTAGACAATTTTTTATTGCAAAAATTATTATTATTACGATCACATATCGTTATGTTTCAAATATGAAAGAGAGCACACTCCTAAATTTAAAAAAAATCCTATTTCAATAGGCAGCCTGTTATAAAATTACAATGTTCAGTTACAACCTTTTGTGCAGCGGCTTATTTCAGATTCTAGTTCAGCTGTAAGAGGTTAGTCGAATGGTTGCGGTGTTCGGAGATGTTATCGATCCGCCCTTTAAACCTTGGGCCTATATTTTAGAATTGTTCGGATGCATTCCGAAACGAAAACTCAACGATAGGTACTCTCGATAATTTTTATTGATTTAGATTTCAATCGACAACTTTTGTAGACATTCGAGAGGTATCGCGAGTACAGATAGACCAGAGAATCTAACGCTTGTATGTGGACACATTAGACCCAGGTTCGGATTCCGGTTTGACCGGTGTGTTTTTCGATTTTATATTAGAATTAGTGGCTCCAACAATGAAAAAACATTCTAAGGAAGCGTGAGAGTTAAGAAAAGACATAGTATCTACTTATGTACAATTACTCATAGGTATTTGTACTAGTCGGGCTAAGAGAAGTCTTGGCACAACATTAAAGAAAAAACTCATAAAATCTTAAAAAATCATAACTGATTCAGTTAAAATATGATGTATAAAAATCGCAAACTACCTCTTGACATATGTATTTCAAGGCACCATATGTCACCCCTGGTGATGCGATCATTCTTAAAGGTTAAATATAGGTAAATGGTGAAAGTAAAGAATTATTTACCTTTCATAAGGAAACGACATTAAAATGAGAGAAATTTGGAAAATTATTCCATTGTTAAAATGTTTCACTGTTAGATTTTTCTGTGCTACTAATAATAATTATAATTGTAATAATTCATTTATTCGATGTTATTTTTTTACAAAACATTTGTCTTCCTCAAATTTTCTAATTTTATATAATTATAAACTACCACCGGTTCGGAATGCTGCTTCCAGGGGGAAGAACTCAGCAAGAAACCCCCTAGTTGCTCTTTTCATAAATCATAAATTATTTAATTTTAGTTTCAATATTTAATAAATCAAATAATTAAATAAATTAAAATATAAATACTAATATGTGTATTTACGTTTTAATATCTAACTATCAAGAAAATCTGACTAATTTAACCAAAAAAATAGTGCCACATTTATTTAGTGAAATATATTTCCTTCATATTGTTAGGTGCAGGGTGAGTTAAATCTGTAGCAGATAACTTCGCAATAGCTCCGAAGAGTCGCTTTGGTATCGCCGGTTGTCGCACAACCGGCTCTTGGCCGGCTGCACTCTTATTTATACTTGTCGCCAAACGCCTCGATATATTTCGAATTTTTCAGAAAATGTAAACAAGATTGAAAACAAGCCATTGAAGTTCGGGAATGCTACTTATGTTGAAATGTAATCTGTATGTCGTAAACACTAAGGACCAATTTCCTTTGACACTAGTTGGGAAGGGTCGTGGCTACCATCGCTAGGGTAGAACGCTTTTTCCAGAACTTTCCATAGCTAGTCTTAACAATATTATGGGATTGCGTAATAGAAATTAATATTGTTAGAGCCTATTAAAAGATTATTAGAAAAACAGGGAACAATGTAACGAATAAACTAATAGAGGTACATAATAAAATAGCCCTAGAAACACAGTCTCAATTTCTTATCTCGAGATGTAAGAAAATGTGGCTCTCTCACATCTTCAAATTAAATAAGATTAGAAGCGAAACATGTGTTTTGCGATCCCATTCAGACATCTCGGAGCGTTGGGAGTTGGTTCAAGAGGACTCTTGATTAATTAAGGCTGAAATAAAACTCGTTTTCAGAGGATTTAAGCGAATGTTATAAAAATAGGAAGTGTGTTGGAATAAAACTAAAGCTCGTATCATAATAATTATGGTCAAATATATGTGTTATTTTATACCCTTGCCTTAAACGATTCTATTAAACTTGTGAATGTCACTGTATGGTTAAACAGATTTTGAGGATGTTTTTGTGTGTTTTAAAAATTGGACTTAGAGATGACGTTGCGATTGGTTTACAATTTTTTTTTCGGATTCGAGCAGGTTAGTGTTAACGATAAAATAAATTTTGGAAATTCATCTGGAAGTTTTTTTTTTCATCTTCGAAATGATTATGGATTAATTTTTATCAAATACTATCTAACACTTATTCCTAAATTTAAAACGATATAACTTGAAAAATATATAACTTGAAAAAACTATCTCAATAATATTTATCAACAAATTTTACAGACCAAAACCCGTTTCACATTTGCACTAGTGCTATTGAGTTTATAATTTTATATATACACTAAAATATAAAGAGGAAGGATCTGATTTCTTGTGTGTTTGTTTGTAATGGCTGTTTGTAGAATTGGCTGTTAATGAATTACAAGATAAAAATAAGTTTGTTAGTGTAATATGCCTGAGTGAGCATTTTATAATGAAAGGAGAAGAACTTAATTTACACGTTCGAGGGTATCAACTGGTTTCTTTTTATGCAAGGGATAAAATGAGAAGAGGTGGAACATGTATATTGTGTAGGGATAAATTCAGTTGCAAAAAATTAGAGGTGGTGAATAATATGGCAGAAGATAAAAACTTTGAAGTATGTGCGGTTCAAATAGATCAACCTAAGATTGTGATAATTTGTTTATACCGAACACCGGACTCTGATATCAATATATTTTTTTAAAAATTTGAGATAATTTTGTCTCTCTTCTTTAACAGAAAAGTTAAATTAATTATATGTGGTGACTTTAATATAGACTTTTTTGCCAAATCTAATATAACGATACGTTTGTTTGATCTCCTTGCGAATTATGGCCTTGAGTTTTATATCAAGAAACCAACGCGCTTAAATAAATGTATTGACAATATTCTTAGCAATTTTAATGGTGGTGTAGGAGAAACTTGGGAGTTTTTCCTATCGGATCACAACACTGCTCAGACATATGAGTTTGAGTATCTCGCACCTAGAACAGTAACAAGTTATCAAACTGAATATGTGAACGATATCAGTATTGCTAATATTAACAAGTTTATGAGTTGCTTTATTCCGTTGACTTTTTCGGATATTTATGAGGTTAATGACACTGACGTAGCTTTTGATAAGTTTCATGAGTATCTGACAATGTTTTACGGGCTGTGCTTTCCTAGAATACGAGTGAAAAAGCGCACGAATACAATCAGCCCTAAATGGATAACAGCTGGCATTAAAAAAAGTTGTGCCACTAAAAGGCAGTTAAGATATAGACACTATATTACAAAAACAGTTGAATCTAGGAAACGGTTTAAAGAGTATTCGCGCACTTTAAGAAAATGCATAACCAATATGCAGTCATTGTGTAACAGTAGGGAAATAACAAGCTCCAAAAATAAAGTAAGGGCAACATGGAGTGTTGTTAAACGTAACCTGGGGAATATATCTTCCAAATCAGAGTCTTTGGAATTGATTGAAAATGAAATTAGAATATCTTCTGGAAGTACCATTGCAAATATATTTAACGACTTTTATGTGGACTTGAATTTTGACGTAGACAGTAGCAAATTCACAATAAAAAAAATGTATTGAAGGAGAAACGACAGAAATTCTTAAAGATTTAGATATTAATGAACACAGCATGTTTATTGAGCCCACAACCCCACTAGAGGTGCACAGAACCATACAATCGCTGCGCAATACTAAGTCGCATGGCTATGACTTGTTAAGTGCTCCACTTATTAAAAGTATAGCTTCGTATATTTCGACACCTCTTTCGTACATAATTAATTTGTCATTTGAAAGCGGACATTTTCCTGATAAACTTAAAATTACTATAATTAAACCAATTTATAAAAAGGGATCAAAAACTGATAAAAATAACTACAGACCAGTGGCGCTTATTCCAGTACTGTCTAAGATATTTGAGAAAATAATGCACACCAGAATATGTAGTTTCTTGAAAAAATTTAAAATATTGAAAAAGATGAGCAATATGGTTTCCGTAAAGGTAGATCGACAACGCTAGCTGCTTATGATGTCATCAGCTATATATTTGATCATGTAAATAAAAAGATTCCTACTGTTGGTTTGTTTCTCGACCTTAGCAAAGCATTTGATCGAGTTGATCATGCAATTCTACTTAATAAGCTTGAGAAGCATGGTATTCGAGGTATGGTACTCGATTGGGTGTCTTCGTATCTGACAGCAAGGAAGCAATTCACTCGAATTACAAAAATAAATACCAAGACTAAAACAGTTCAAAGTTTTGACTCACAACTAAAAACATGTAAATATGGTGTGCCTCAGGGTAGCGTTCTTGGCCCTCTATTGTTTATAATGTATATCAATGATCTTCCTGATGCAATAAACCACAAAATGACATTATTCGCAGATGACGCCACTATTGTTATTAGTGGCAAAGATAGGGACACCATCGAATTTGATATTAATAGTTGTCTGGTTGATATTCGTAAATGGTTGGCGAAAAACAATCTCAAAATTAACGTAGAAAAGACAAAAGTGATTCAATTTAGAACAAATAAATCCAAACCACTTTCCTTAAACATAAAATATGACTACGAAAGGATTGAGAGGACTGAATCCAATAAATTTCTGGGCATAATTGTGGATGAGCATTTTAATTGGAAATTGCACATCAATAGTATTTGTAAAAAAATTAATAGATTTGTTTTTGCCTTGGGAAAGATACGAAGGATTACATGCTTAAGTACTGCATTGTGTGCTTACCATGCGTATGTTTCGTCTGCTTTGCGTTATAGTATAATAGTCTGGGGCAATGCTTCTGACGTACAAAGGGCATTCGTAGCGCAAAAAAAATGTGTTAGAGCAATGTTCTCAATGAAATGGACTGAGTCGTGTAGGCCCGTTTTTAAAAAGCATAAATTGTTAACACTACCCAGTATCTATATACTAGAAGCAGCAAAATTTGTTAAACAGAATCTACACCTATTTACTAAAAATGACAATAAATTTACAAGAGAATGTGTACGGATTCCTCTAGTGATGCCTAAACCCAAATTAGTGTTATTTAAGAGAAATTGTGTTTACATGATTCCTCTTATTTATAATTCATTACCTAAGAATATAACTGGCTTGCCTTTTAATAAATTCTGTAGGGCTTTGACTGACTGGTTGTTGAGAGAATGTTTTTATTCTATTAAAGAATTCCTTGATAAATATCAATGTCAGTTTAATAGACTGACTTAACTGACCTAAATTAATAAAAAGGAAAGGGGAAGGAAATTAATAAAAATAAATAAGTAAAGAGAAATTGAATATAATTTAATAGATTGATAAATACTGAAATGGATTATTGGAAGCATTTTAATTATTGTGTTATTGTGTTAAATAAATAAGTAAAGAGAAATTGAATAGAATTTAATAGATTGATAAATACTGAAATGGATTATTGTAAGCATTTTAATTATTGTGTTATTGTGTTAAATAAATAAGTAAAGAGAAATTAAATATAATTTAATAGATTGATAAATACTGAAATGGATTATTGGAAGCATTTTAATTATTGTGTTATTGTTTTTTTTTTTGTTTTTTTGTCTTTGTTTTTTCTTATTAAATTTTTAAATTTGAGATTTATGCAAGACTAGTTAAAAATAACATTAAAAAAGAACTAAAGTTGTATATAGGTATGTCATGTGTCTTTTTTAATTTAAAGTATAATGATAAAATGACATTAATGTGTGATAGATAATGGGGTGTTAATTGAGTAATAATATCTATCAATTATGTGTCGATTATTAATGATGTCAAAATTTGCACACCGAATATCTATCGGTTGACCATGTAGGAACAAAAAAAGCTAAGTGTCATCTCTGGTATACCAATACCCATGGTCATGGCAAATAAATTATTATTATTATTATTATTATTATAATGAATAAACTCCAAAACTACTTAACATAATTATGGTGTATTTTATTTTCAAAAAAGTAGTGATCCCTACAAAAGTTAAAATAACATAAAATATTAATCAAGGTAATAAACTATCTGTGTGCCAAATTTCATCTGAATCCGCTCAGTAGTAGTTACATAAAAATGTTGTATACAAAATATTTGCTTTTGAAATAAAATTTTGCTGCATATTAAAGCTTATCACTCACTATAAAAATAACTATTTACGCCATCGTATTTTCTAACATTGCATACTTTGTAACAAATCCCAGAGTACAAGGCTGCTTGCTTCTATTAAAGAAACTAAAGCTATTATAACAGAAGCTGTAACGTTACCTGCAAAGTAACTGTATATTTTCCCTCCACTACTAAAATATATTTCTTTGTGAGTGACTAATTAAGGAGCGGTGATAATGCAATTTCCCCGGGGGCGTACTGACACACGACAAAAGAAAGAAAACAGTAGAGGAACACAGAAAAAAAAATCATCTATAGTACTAGATACACGCTCCGAACACTCACTGTGTTCCAGAGACCTGTAATGTACTCTGTACACCTTATTTATTACGGCCTTGAACACAAACCGAGACAACCTTTATATAGCAGGAAAACCTTTGACAACCTTTTCAGCGATCTAACGTATTTTATCGTTTGATTAGACTTCATTATTTTAGTTTTAGCATTAGTACATCATTACATGAAACTTCAAAGCAAAATAAAATGTTTTGACTTCTCTTAGTCAACTGGTCTCAATCGCACTCTGAATCTATAACATTTCTTTTTTGCCATTAGATTCCATTGACTCTTGGTAGTCCATTGGGTAGACCTTTCAACTGTCGCCAGGGCAGATCCAGTTTCGAAATCTAGTTCAAATTGTTAATTTTTTCAACGACAGATGTCGCTGCGCCGGCAGTTTATCGTCTCGTTTCTCAACGCAGACTGCACTTTTCATACAAGTTTCGACGTTTGCTTTTATAAGCTCAGAGAATAAAATTAACTAGGAAACATAAATACATGCGTCAGCCGTCGCACAAATATCAAAGTGACAGATAACGTAACGTTTTTCAGTTAACACTTGTATTAATTTTACTCCTCATAAAATTTCCATACCGGGGGCCTTACATGAAACTCCAATAAATTTGAAATGATGTAGAAACTTATTTGTTTGTTGTGTTGGTTGACTATAAATGTCTATAACTATAAATGTCTATAACTATAAATGTCTGTATATAAAGATCCGTCTGTACATTAAATAATAAAAAATAAAAAACAACAGTTGTATTTAGTTGCCGAGGCCAAAAAGAAATAGTATTTAGAATTTTTGTCTGTTTGTGCGTTTATGCAAGCCAATCTCAGAAACGGCTTAACCGATTTGAATGATTTGTAGCAAGCTTCCCGTAATACAGAGTTCATTGCAATCGATTATACCCATGCGTACGAAGTTGCTGGCTCAACTAGTACTGAAATAAAATATAGTATTCACTTAAACGTTTTCCTTCATGAAATAGCTACTCCGCATCGTGGTATAGTGTATACTGTGGTGCTAGCTTAGCACCGTCGTGTTCCTTTTGAAAGTACACCACACCTACACGTAATATTAGTTTGCTATAGCTTCGAATAAAGTATAGTGCTGTCATAATAAAGTTAGTTGCCTTGGAAAGCTTTGCAATTTGATATTTATTGTCATCGCGTGATGATTCGTTTTCATTTGCTCTTATTACGTGCCAGTTTTTGTATTAATTTCGACCGTTCTCTTAACTCGCACCGATACAAGTTACAAGTACAAGTATCGCACCGATATAGTTACCGCATTAAAAAAATTCTCATAAAATTTTCTCTTTAGAATGACAAAAATAATCCGCTATATTGTATTTAAGAATACTAAAGTGGTAACAACATCCTGAGATCGATATCTAATATGACTGTCCTATCCAAAAGCGTTGGATGAGGTATAATGCTTAATAATCAAAACGCATATGTAAAATAAAATCGTAAACGAGCCGTGTAAATATTAAAAAAAATTGTGCTTATGTTATCGAGGGGAAAAATAGTTTCAGAATTTTTGTCCTTATTGTGGAGATAAACGCTAAATACTAAAAATATCCATTGTTAAATGAAGTTGTTACAAGAAATAGACAAGACAATTGCTTTGAAAAAAATATATATTATACTTAAACATGTGAAGAACCAATTGTATTGATTAGAATTTTCCTTAAAGTAATAGAAACTCCACAAAAAAAGTTAGAACACAAGGAGAATTTGACTTTTATTGATTATTGCGCCCATAATAACGGTAGGCAAGACCGCAAGAGAGAACTAAGTTCATAACAATATTCCCTGACCTATCCCCTAAACGGAGGAAACGGTTGGCACATCGCGCAACAAACTTTAAAAGCAACGTGACAGACGGACGGATAGAACTATAAGTATATAATCTGTTCTGACATTCAACTAGAACTAATTTCAGACAACAATGTAAAACTGGAACTGAGCTTATGGAAGAACTTATGTTGATAACTGTATCAAAGAAAATTGCAGTCTAATTCGTTTATTATAGGGTGGACTTTTATAGCGTCTTACAAAGTTCAAAGACGTTTGGTTATGAGAGCTTTCGGAATTGCAACGCTGCACCTTACAATTTGAGAAAACTTAAACTTTTCACTACAGACTCCCCTCAATTTTTTCCTTATTAACAGCTGTTTAATATAAGTTTGGAGTTCTCATTAAAATCTTTAGTTTTTGGTTGGCTATGCAGTCGAGAGTTTCGAATTAGTATATACAAATTTCTTTGTACACAAAACTCAGTTTCGTTTTTAATTTATTTTAAAGATTCTCTTACTTTCTTGAACCCATTGGATGAGTGTTTAGGGTGACTGTTCTAGGGTTCCCGGGTTCGATTCCCGGCAGCGTCATCTTTGATGAATGAAATGAACTGAAATGAACTGTTCAAATTTGTCTCTGGTCTGGATCTGGAAAGTAGTGGCAGGGCTGTTCTAGGGTTCCCGGGTTCGATACCCGGCAGGGTCAACTTTGAAAAATCAACTTTTCAAATTTGGCTTTGGTCTGGATTTGGAAAGTAGTGGCAGGGCACACTGCGTTTTTGCAGTGATTTGGGCAGCCCGTCTGGCGGCAGTAACCACCCCCTTACAGAAGACTACCGTGAAATAAGAGCACGTGTGCTATTGTGTTTCAGTGAGTGAAGTAAAGGATGCCAGAGCTCATTTCCTAATCCCTTATCCTTAATCCTACTGCACTCGGCTTGCAGCAGCTTTTGCGTTGCTTGTGTTATAGGCGACGGTAGCCACCTACCATCAAGTGGACCGTCAGCCTGTCTGCCGACCTTAACATAAAAAAAAGATGTAGTCCTCATTTTTCCTCCTATTTTGTGAAGGTACATTTTGTACACATTTAAAAAAGTAACCTCAGGGAAAGGTCTTTTTAAACCTTCTTAACATGTTTCTTCAACAATTTTAGAATTAATATTTCTGAAATTATAACAAATGTTAATTTTTTTACATCAAATATTACTTGTACAGTAAGAATCATCGGCAAAAACTTTTTTTTAAAATAGGTAACACCATTTTACAAAAAAAGTCTTTTTTAATATTATGTTAATATTAAAAGGAATGATGGTGGATACGATACACATACGAGATTGATAAAATCCCGATGAATCGATTCCCATGTATAATGGGGGATCGGACAAATTTTCAGAAAGTTTTTTAAATTAATCTTCATGGATATTTATTCCCATAAAAAATACTATTTTATTTATTTATAGCCTTTTGGGTACTCAAAATCATGTTTTAATATTGTTTGTTTGAAAATGCCGCCAAAACGCCACGATAGTTCATCTGACAGCGGGTAACGTCATTTGTGGTCATATTATAACAAAACAGCTGCATTGGCATAAGACAATGATTGCCCACAAATGACGTCACGCACTTT
Source organism: Bembecia ichneumoniformis (assembly GCA_910589475.2). Taxonomy (NCBI): domain Eukaryota; kingdom Metazoa; phylum Arthropoda; class Insecta; order Lepidoptera; family Sesiidae; genus Bembecia; species Bembecia ichneumoniformis. The sequence continues at coordinate 18,639,938 of OU342526.1, read as the reverse complement.
GATTGGTGTTTCAGTATAGATTAAAAATATTGTAAATAATAAAATTTTATTTCTTCATTTAAAAATATTTAAATGAATTATATTAAATTATAATTCGATAAATAATCGTAAAAAATTATATATTTTTTTTCTAAGTACATTTTAGATTTTAATCTGATTACTGTCCGATCCCCTATTTTACAAAGAGATTTTTTAAACCTGTTAATTTTAAGTCACACAGTTAGATGAAATTTGTTAACTTTGATATGCTAACTACTATAATTTATAAAAGCGAAAGTGATATTTTTTGTAATGCTTTCGCCCCTAATCGTGCTTTTGTTCATGTTCTCGACATCATCATCGAATTTTGCATACATTTTGCATACCTCTCTTCTTATTAAACATAACCTCTTGTTATTCCAATTACCACGCGTACGAAGTCAGCTAGTCGATTAATGAAGAAGAAAAATTTGGGTAACAGTCTGAAACATTATTATTATATTTATTATACGAAATAGTTTTTTTTAATTTATTTTTTGTTAAGGAGAGCAGACAGGCTGACGGTCCACTTGATGGTAGGTGGCTACCGTCGCCAATTACACCCAAGCTGCTGCAAGTGCGCTGCCGACTGCACTAGGATTAAGGATAAGGGATTAGGAGTGAATAGGGAAATGGGCTCCGTCATCCCTTACTCACTTACCGAAACACAACAGCACACGTGCTGTAATTTCACGGTGGTCTTCTTTAAGGGGGTGGTTACTGCCGCCAGACAGGCTGCCCAAATGACTGCGAATCGCAGTGTGCCCTGCCCCTACTTTCCAAATTCAGACCAAAGCCAAATTTGAAAAATTGATTTTTCAAAGTTGACCCTGCCGGGTATCGAACCCGGGAACCCTAGAACAGAGCGTTAAGGCAAGCACCCTAACCACTCTTCCAACGGGGGTATTGGGTGTTTTTGTAAAAACCACAAAATGGAAAAAAATATTGAAGCAGCAAAACACAAAGAATGAACAAGGTAGGTACGAAATGGCGGAAAGTGGTTACACGAAACCGTTCTGACCCCCACCCGTTTATATTGCAGCAACGTAGGCCCTGGGCGGACCAGTGGCAGATTACACCAGCTTAGATAACGTCAGCTCGAAATAAAAGCTAGCTAACTGCTAATTAGTGAACGACGCGGTCGGTCCGGTGCCGATGCAAATTCGACCACTGACTTACAATATCAAAGGTATAGACTGTACCTGCTATTATACTCTTACACCGCAAAAAATTATATTACAATCAGACGAAACGTCTACCATTGCTTGTAATTTTATTCAGTAATTTTTAGTAACCGTCTTTCACAATCATAAATCGAGCATCCCGTCTGGCGGCAGTAACCACTCCCTTACAGAAGACCACCATGAAATAACAGCATTTGATTTGTTTTGTTTCGGTGAGTGAGTGAAGGATGCCAGAGCCCATTTCCCTATTTCCAGATAATTCCTTATCCTTTAACGCACTAAGCAGCGCCCTGGAAGTACCTATGACGTTGCTTGCGTCAAGCGGTAACGAGTGCTACCTATCATCAAGTGGACCGACAGCCTGCCTACCGAACTTTACATCCATATTTAATATTATAAATGTGAAAGTAACTCTGTCTGTCTGTTACCTTTTCACGCCTAAACTGCTGAACCGATCATGATGGAATTTTGCATACACCTCATCAGGGATATAGGAAAGAACATAAGATACATTTCATCCAGAAAAAAGTACTGTTCCCGAGGGATCATCTTACACTTGTTAAAGCTATAAATGCAATATTAGGCGTTACATCCATACTTAATATTATAAATGCGAAAGTAACTGTCTGTCTGTTACCTTTTCACGCCTAAACCGCTGAACCAATCATCATGAAATTTTGCATACACGTTGTCAGGGATGCAGGAAAGGTCATAGGTACCTTTCATCCAGAAGAGGGATCGTCTAACGCCTGGCAAAGCTATAACTGCAATAAAGATGTTAGGCGTTACATTGCTCATATATTTAGTCAGACGTAAATTTTTATTTTTCAACGCGAGCGAAGCCGAGGGCACCAGCTAGTGTGACAGTAGTTTAGTTTACTTTAAGAATATATCAGTGGTGGCATGATTTCCGCAGTCTGAGTGTGTCTGGAGGCTGTAACTATCCCTTACCCATGAATAAAAGCACTAGTGGTATAATTTTTATTTATTTATTTATTAGACATGAAATAATTAGAAAAATATTTACAATGTCCCATAAAACTGGAAAGCAGTTTGTCTGCTGGGAATGATCAACCAATGTTATCAAAAATAAAATAAAACTGAATTTAAAAATAAATGTAACCTAAATTAAAAACCTAAACCTAAACCTAAATTTCATTAATTAATTTAAAGAAAGCAGATAATATTTCATTAATTTATTTTTAAATATAGTTTTATTTTTCTCGTGGTGACATTTTGGTATTGGAAAGCCAGAACATCTACTCTATCTTGTCCCTTATCCTTATTCTCTCGTAATTGACCACCTCTCTTCTGTTTTCTGTTTATAGGTGACGAAAGTAATCTTCTATCGGGTGATCTGTCAGAGTACAGACCTTTTTATAAAAATAAAAACAGAACTAAATACTAAAACTAAGTCTAAACTAAGTAATATTGAACTAAGACAAAAATTGTTATATTTTTTGAGGTTTATGAACAGAATAGCAATCCGATTAATATAAATTGCCTTTTTATTAGATAGGTAGGTTGATGGTCAATTTTATGAAGGATTGCTGTCGTTCCCTATAAAATCATGAATATGCAAGTACAAGTCTCGTTACATCAGAGGACGGAAGTACGATGCCGAACCTGATAGGATAAAGATCAAACTGAGATCAGGACTGGGTTTCAGCAAACATTAATCACAAAAAAGGCTTTATTTTTCACCCAACATGATGATAGCAAAATTCAACATATTTTCTATTTAAAAAGTGACACTATCATATTATAACTTCAAATATTTTTTTTAAATTTGTTCTAAGTATTTTTAAACAAAAAACCTCATTAGGTTGCATTATAATTATAAGTTCTAAATATGTATTTTCTACAAACAAAGAAGGCAACGTCTTATTAAAAAAATATATCTTTATCTATTAAGACGTAGCCTAACAATTTTTAAAGGCTGTCCCTACATTTAGTACGGCCTAAGGGCGCCGATGCAAATTATAGCACGGCACGTAAATTAGTACAACTATGGCGGGCTAATTTCGCGCACCATTGTGCCGATTCTGAATGGACGCAATCAGCTGTTTTGTGTCCGCGTATTTGATTGGACGATTTATAGGTATCAGAATTATCCGTCTGCTTTAGTCGACAAGGCGTATTAGAGTGACATGTTTACAACGCCGTTAGTCATGGGCACTATAATGAACCGAGCGCTCGAGTTGTGCATGCGCATGCGATTCCAATTAATTCATGTGTGTTGCTATCAATTCAATATCAATAAAAAAATTACATACTTATTCAATAGGATATATATATATATATATATATATATAGTTTATGCGGTTATTTATTCTCTTCCTCACACGGGCAAACACTGACTCGTTACGCAGCAGCACGTTAGTTGACGCCGAGACATGGCTGAGATTAGATGTGTCGGCAGCCCGTCCGAGAGTCCGAGTATATATATATATATATATATATATATATATATATATATATGTTCATTTATTTAATTTTTTCCTTAGATTGACGAGCTATAAAGCACCTCCCTCGAATTTCTGCGAGTAGGTAAACATTAGTAATTATTAATTAATATACCACAGATTGTGAAAGCTGTTTCTATTAGGAAACCGCAATGAAACCGGAAAAATATGAGAGAAGCAACTACTAATATTATATATTAGTATATATAATATTAGTAGTCCTACTAATATTATAAATGTGAAAGTTTGTATGTATGTATGGATGTTATGTGTTTGAATGTTTGTTACTCAATCACGCAAAAACGGATTACGATGAAATTTGGCACACAGATAGTTTCTTACCTGGATTAACATACCGAATATGGAAAAATTTTAGGTTCTCGAGTACATTGTTTGATAACGTATTGTATTACCGCAATACATAAATTATTACATTTTTTTTTTAATTTAACACATTTTTTTTTTAATTTAACAGAATGTTTAAAATGTTAACAGAATTTGTTTTAAAACTACGAGTATATAATAAAAAACGGGACAAGTGCGAGTTGAACTCGCGTGAAGAGGGTTCCTATAATCTATAAGTAGAAAACTAATTTCTGTATTTTTTAAAAAAAATTAGGTTCAGTAGTTTCCTAGTTAAGGGGTTGGGGAATGGTCAATTTTCGTCTCTTTTCTTGAATAACTTGGAAACTATTTATTTTAAAATTACAAAAAAATACATGACCTTCCATTTAATATATCAAACGATGCAGTTTTAAAAAAAAAAAAATTAATTTTCCACCTTCCCCCCAAAAATGATCTCCCATATACAGATTTCATCTATTCACGTCACACCTCTGCGTTTAGGTCACAGAAATTGATATGTGTACCAAATTTCAACTTAATCGGTCTAGTAGATTCGGAGATAATTGACTGTGACGGACGGACAGACGGACACAGGGCTAGAGAGGCCTATGTCGAAAGACAGCCTGGCTGTGAAGATTAAACGTGTAAAATTTTAGAGACTAAAAGATAAAATATAAAACATGATCTTACTGTGATTATCTATTAAAAACTAATTATTAGTTTTAGTGCGAAAAAGTTACAAACATCCTTGCCTCCATCTTCATACACTTTGATATTTACTTGCAAGTAATTCGCATTACATTGTTATAGGACATATTATGCACATATTTTATAATAATTTTAAAGTTGATGTAGAAATGTGTAGTATATTCTATCAATGAAGCCTTTTTGGTTTTGTAATTGCCACCTTCCGCGGGCTCTTGTAATTGAGCTGCAAACGAACTCGAACCATACGTTATATTATTTAAAGTTTCAATACTGTCGCATACTACTTTTTTCAATAACAGTCTCCAAATTTCTGTCTACTCTTTATGTAGTAACAACGAAGGCTTAAAAATGAGTTGGCACCGAATAGCCCGGAAATGTATAGGCGCAGGAAATGAACCCGTTAGCGGAATCCAAGATGGCGGCAACCGGAAGTAGCGGAGCCGTTTTATTCCCACTGCAACTGGACGCAGATGATGAATATGACAGTTTACATTTGTGGACTTCTCCGTGTATGTTGTACTGCAGAAGGATCGTGCGCACTCTCGTGAAATTTTATTCTCAGTTATAGAATCTACTGGTCACTGTGCTGTGATAATTCTCACTGTGATCCTAGAGTGAAAAATTTGTTTTGCTGTCCCTTAGTGATTTCATAAAGCACGCCTTCTATACATATATCTGCATTTGTGATTATTTCTTAAAATCATAAATACACATTGATTCCCTATTACAAGTAATTCATGGATGAAATATCGTTTATGGTAGAACCGTAACAATAAACAAATCAATTCTGATTTTTTATATAAAAAAGTTCAGTAGTTTTTCTCAGTTGTTTGTGAACTGATATGTTCTCAATGTTGTAGTTTGGTCACAAACAATGTGATTTTTTTAAACAACGTGATATTTGTCTGAAACTTCAGACTATATTTCTAAAGTTCTTCAGAATATTTGTCTGAATTTTTCAGATATTTTTGTATAATTTGGAAGAAAACACCTATTTTTTATTATTATTATTATTTTTTCATACGTGGCGGATTTATTATATATTTTTTCTACATTGATTTATAATATATTTTTTTTATACGGTGGAACTGAAAATTTCTTTCACGCATCGATGTTTCCATCTAGAAACTATATCAAAAATGCCTCTGAGGGGTTCAGATAATATAAGTTTTTATTTATAAAATTATATATTCATATCCTAAGATGAAGTACACGCGAACGAAGGTCCGAGCATCGGCTAGTCTTAATTTAACCTTTTAATTAATTTGAGAAAAGATGCGTAATAGGGGATCGGACAGTAATCAGATTAAAATCTAAAATGTACTTAGAAAGAAAATATATAATTTTTACGATTATTTATCGAATAATAATTTAATATAATTCATTTAAATATTTTTAAATGAAGAAATAAAATTTTATTATTTACAATATTTTTAATCTATACTGAAACACCAATCACAGTGCGTGACGTCATTTGTGGGCAATCATTGTCTTATGCCAATGCAGCCGTTTTGTTATGATATGACCACAAATGACGTTACGCGCTCTCAGATGAACTATCGTGGCGTTTCGGCGGCATTTTCAAACAAACAATATTAAAACATGATTTTGAGTACCTAAAAGGCTATATATAAATAAAATAGTATTTTGTATGGGAATAAATATCCATGAAGATTAATTTAAAACACTTTCTGAAAATTTGTCCGATACCCTATTGTATATCTTAATATAATAGTAAATTTTACAAAGAATGCTCAGAGCATAGGCGATCATGTACGATTTTGGCCGAGATACAAATCATGAGTAATCTCAATTTGAATTAAATAGTCCGTTTTAAAAAGCAACCACTCCCTATACAGGGTGATGTAAAGTGTGTGGGGAGTAACAGAGCGGCAGTAACGCGCGCTGCCGTTAGTCGATTCACATTCGATTACCGGCGGCACTGCAAATAAATACCGCCACCGTGTAATCCTATATCGGCGCGGTGATATACGGAATGCTTAAAATTGAACGGCTGACTGTTTGTTGCAATACATGAAACTAGTATTTCTTTCGAGACGCCTGCCTTTACACATGTAAAGGACCACCATTCTTGTACTACTTTTTTGAATTAATTCTTGGACCTTTATTTTTTTTATTTTAGCCAGGTTCCACGTCTTCCCGGCAACGGACCCAACAGAACCTCCGGCGCACTTTCAACAGAGTTTTCCTCACTCCAAGATGATCATTAGTGCAATAGTGCCAAATACTGCTAGACTTTACTAAACGTTAACTGTATTTGCCACGTATTTGATTAAGTATGGGGTAAATCCTGTCAAAAGGGCAGGAAAAACGACAACTTTAGGAAGAAAATTTTTTTTGTGTTTTGTTCCTGTTTGGGGATACTTTCGGATTCTGTAAGAAAAAAGTGAGGTAATAAAGTAACACCGATAGTAGTTTAACACTGATCACCGTCATTTTATTTTATTTTTCTTTAAAAATAATGAGAAAATAATATTTGTATTCAGGAAACGGAGAGTATAGACAAAAAACCGATATTTATATTTTTTTAATTTTTTGCCAAAATAATACATAAGAAAAATACTTTAAATAATTAACATTTGTTTGTTTATCTGTTTGTCCGATCGAACCAAGTGGCCTTGAAATCCGTACAATCCTCGTGGTTCGACACTATAATCGAATCAATAAGCAAAAATAGTCTATGTGTCGATTAGTCGAACTTGTCTTTTATATGAAGCGCAGAATTGCTTAAAAGGTCATTATTAATGAAATTAATGTTAGCGAAAATGTCAATATTAGCTCTGTTTTTCGACATTAAGCAACTAATAGCGTCGTTTCTTCATTTTCTCTGAACGTGGCTATTCATCTTTTTTTATATGACTAAATTTCATAGGCAAGATGATAGTTCACTTGACACAGCAACGCCTTAGCGATTGAAAATGCGTTACCAAGTTTGATGGTATAAAAGACTAAGTAAGTAAGTAAGCAAGTATAGATAGTAAGGTATAAGGAGGGTTTGCTCTAACACTCACCTGAAACACAATAGCACACGTGATTTCATTTCTGTTTAGGGGGTGATTACTGTAGCCAGTTTATGATAGCGAAAGCCAGTGCGTCAGAAGTGATTTCTTTGTTCTACGTATTTTCATTATCTTTGTCTATTTACTATTTAAAGCTTCTTGAGGCCCCAAAGATATCGCGGATGCTAACGCAAAGCAAATCTTCCAAACATTTCAACATCAGTTATTAATAATTTTAAGAAAAAAAAAACCTTAATTAAAAAAATATAATTCCTTATGTGATTTATTACAGGGTGTGCTTTCCTGACATACTTCAACCCGGAGAGTGCATCTAGCGCTCAGACCGCACTACATGAGAAAAGGACGTTACCAGGGGTATGTAACTCTATATATCAAATATTATTATATTAACAATATTAGGTATTAGTATTAATTAATAATATTATTTTATATATTCAATTTTTTCTTAGTTTTAATGTTTTTACAATATAATTATAAAAACATTAAATATTATAAAGAACTTAATTAAAACTAGAACTCCGCAGGTAACGGGGCGAGGCCCAAGCTACCGATGGTTAGGGCTGCAGAGTAAGGAACCTCCTGACAATTCGTGCCGTGTCAAGAAGTACCGCCTTTTCTTTTTCGTATCGTATCGTATCGTATCGTATCGTATCGTATCGTATCGTATCGTATCAAGCAGTATTTTCTTATTCGGACTGTATACTTTGACTAAATTGAAATCTAGAATTAGCTGTTTCTATTTATACGCGCTCTTAAAAATTAATAAAGACGCTAAAGGATTGATATTTGTGTCAACTTATATAAATGACAGGAGAGTTATAGTCAATAATGAAAAAAATAAATATATATTGTTAAGTGTGGGGTGAGTCAAATTGCCGTGTAAGGGCGAAAATCAACTATTTATTGCCACAAACCAAGATGACTTCCAATAGGGCTAAACTGTTTTCTTTAAATCCGTTAAACTTGCCAAAAGTCGTCCGTAATTCCGTAATGAGTCGCAGGTAAGTTCCGAAGTATTATCGCTTTCGAATCGCAGAGTCGAACTGTCTTGCTAGCTTGCCACTTCGCCTATTTATACCCGCTGCCAATCGTCTAGATCTTTCTCGAATTTAGTACAAACAAACAACAAACAATTAGAAGTAAACAACTTTTGTAAACACGTATTGTAAACAAGGTCATTGAAAATTCGGGAACACTATTTCTGTTGAATGTGAACTCTATGTTGTGTGCATAAGGATCAATTTCCCTTGACAATAACTTTCCAGATTTGTAGATAGGCGAAGTCGTTTTTCTAGAACGTTCCATAGTGAGTCATAACTAGAACGTTCCCTGGTGAGTCATAACAATATATTCAAAGTCGACGAATAAAAGCTTTTCATATCGCACTGGTATTACAACTTACTTAATATACTTGACAAGTTAATACAGAAATTTGTAAAAGGATTGTAAAGGTAATAGCGGCTATTTCGCCTACGAAAATGACTTGAAACTAACACAGAGAATATTTAAATTGCCTCTTGAAATATGTTCATTTCTATTTCAACCCGGCCATTTCTCATTTCCAACATTTATTCAAATTAAAACGGCAGCGTATTTTCAAAAGCTACATAATCCGATATTCCATTGCGCAAGGTTACTTTACAAACCCGACATACCTTAAATAAAGTGATTGTGCCGCGGTAAAATTTAACGCGCTACGCAAACTAACCGGCAAACTGTACCGAACAAACGGTAGTGAATTCCCAAAATATGGATTTTAACTCACACAGAGACGGCTTTCATGGCGTTTTCGAACCAAACCTATGTAAAAGGCTCTGGCCACCGCAATTGATTGAGACAGAATAATTCAAAGGAGTCTGGTACGCTTACCTAAATATGTATTTTAAACTAGCTGAGTCCGCAACTTCGTACGCGTGGTATTTGGTATAGTACGTAATTTTTTTGTTTGTAAATCGATTGGAATGAAATGAACACTAAATGTTATGGGAAGCTTGCTGCAATACACAAGTGAAAACTGCATTCAAATCAGTTAAGCCGTTTCTGAGATTAGCGTGCACAAACGTACAGACAAAAATCCTAAATTTTTTTTTTTCGAAAATTATGTATAAATTTATTTAAAATATTATGAAAATTACTTATATTAAAAAAGTTCTACTATAATTGCTTTCAGTGTTTCAGTATTCAAACTGGAAATAGACTAGTTTTAAATCGAATATTGGTGTCGACAATGTCAACTTATTTATTATTTCTATGGTTTCTGAGAATGACTGATTTCTTTGTCTTTTGAAATAGTTAAATATTTAATTTTTACAATACCTTACCTTATTCCAATATTTGAAGTAAATATGAAACTGTTTACTTTTGGTGCCTTAGTTTAAGAAGACAGTTAAAATGTATTTCATTCGTTAATATTTTTCCACAAATGCATAATAATCATTAATAAAGATTTAATCTAATAAATTTAATATCTAATTCTAGTATGACAGCCAGTTATTTTCTTACGAAATGTAAAACTTTTCCAAATTCATTAACTTAATTCATTAAACGAAACGAAGTCCTATTGACCTGAACCCGTCATTCCGGGGAGTGACTGTTCCAATCTCGGACCATCTCCAACTCCTTGGTGTGGACCTTACAGCCGATCTGAACTTCGGTAGGCACATCGAGTCCATTGTCAAAACAGCTGCCAAAAAGCTGGACATCCTTTCCAAGGTGAAACGGTATTTCACTGCCAGGCAGCTCCTGGACTTATACAAAGCACAGGTCCGGTCTTGCATGGAGTACTGCTGCCACCTCTTATTAATTAAAAAAAAAATTAAGGTCATATTTTCTTTTAAGAAAATGCTAGTTTACAATTTTCGTTAAAAACAAAATTGATGGAATCAAACTCATTTAAGTGATAATAATACAATATTGTAAGAAATAGTATTAAATGATAAGTACTTTGATAATAATATATTTGTAAACGGCGTTACTGCTTAGGGCTTAGGGGTTTATGTAGGAAAGGAAAATACAGACACTATCGTACACACGTGTAATGCAACATGGCATTTATCCCACGTGGCGAACACAAAGGAGGCTCAGAGCGCGTACACGACATTCACTATGGGCGAACGGACCAACACTGACTCAAAAACTACATTCAAAATAATTTTAGCACGGTAGCACTAACCGTCGCATTCCGTCCCCATGTACCTGAGATCCTTTGTGTTTACCAATGGTTGGTGGACTGTAATACATTTATACAAAACTTATAACTAAAATCTACATTACATTACTTATATTAGCATTAACATTCTACATTAGCTATAACACTATGATTCTGCCGTTAACACTCCACCCCCTTGTTGGAGAAGTTACTTTTCTCCAACACACACGTCGGTAGGCAGAACGATAACTTTTGCAGCTGGTCGTTTCAACACTCCTCTTGTCGTGCGGACATCAACGACACGTACTTGTCCATCGACGCTCGGGTTTACTTTATCAATTATACCTCGGGGCCACGTATTTCTAGGGAGGTTCGTATCGGCGACGATGACTATGTCACCCACCTCCATAGGCTTATCTGGCGTCACCCACTTGGCTCGTTTCTGCAACGTAGGGAGGTATTCTTTGAGCCACCTCTTCCAGAACATGTCCGCCAAAGCTTGAACTGCTCGCCATTGTCGACGTAAATTCACTGCGACGAAATCACCCATTCTGTAATTCTCGGAGTTCGACCCGAGCAGCAGATGATTCGGCGTAAGTGCTACGGGGTCGTTTACGTCAACTGGAACATGGGTAAGAGGCCGGCTGTTTATGATGTTTTCCGCCTCTGCAAGTAACGTCAACAATACTTCGTCCCGTGGGGCTCGTTCACGTAGTGTAGCCTTTAGTGCCACTTTAGTCGATCGTACCAGCCGCTCCCAAGAACCTCCCATGTGGGGAGCTGATGGCGGGTTAAAATGCCATTGAAATCCTCTCGCCGTCGCATCATCGCGAAGAGAATTGAATGCTGCCTTCATTTCTGTCACGGCCCCTACAAAATTAGTACCGCAGTCGCTATACATGGCTACCGGTTGTCCTCGACGTGCAATGAGCCGTCTCAACGCCATAATAGTAGAGTCGGCATTCAGTGAAGCGGCGACTTCCAGGTGAATCGCACGTGTCGTTAAACACGTAAAAACTACACCCCAACGTTTCTCATGTCGTCGACCGACAGTTACTATCATAGGTCCGAATAAATCCACTCCAGTGTGGCTAAAGGCACGCTGGTACGCCATTAAACGAGCAGGAGGTAGATCTGCCATTTTAGGGTGCGCTGGTTTGGCGCGCTTTATTCTGCAAAGTTGGCAACGCGCTACCACTCTCTTTACAGTAGGTCTCATCCGCACTATGTGAAACCTTTCTCGCAATGCATTCACGACTGTTTCGTTGTTCAAATGATTGGCTTGATTATGATAAGCCGCAACGATCAGTTCTGTAGTCCTGTCACGACCATCTAAAATAATAGGGTGCCTCGCTTCATACTCTATGGGCGCTAATGTTAATCTACCTCTCACTCGTAACAGTCCATCGACAACAATAGGATCGAGAGGACTGATGCTATTGCTCTTCTCCAATCTTCCTCCTTTGCTCAATTTCTCTAGCTCCGCGGTAAATGAACACCGTTGAGATTCCTTAAGGAGGACTACTTCTGCATCCTTAATGTTACTAGAAGTAAGGCACTCCACCTGTCTTCTTCTTGAAAGGGCGATGAAGGCGAGTACGCGTGCAGTAACGCGCAGAGCTCTTGTCCAAGTGGAGAATCGCGTCGTATCGATGAGACGCGTTACACTCTGGTTCTCTACGGTGACATGAGCTCGCTGCACTCGTCGTTCGTCATCTTGTAAGTCATCGCCTGTGCCGCTAAGCTGCTCTCGTCCCGGCCACTCCAACTCCGGTCTGGAAAGAAACACAGGACCCGAAAACCATCTGCTGCTGACTTGGGACCAGCCCATTCTGGTCGCCTCATCAGCAGGATTAAATGAGGAGGGAAGCCAGCGCCAGTCACTTACATTAGTGAGTCTATCAACTTCGGCTAAGCGGTGTGACACAAAAGGTTTGTAATCACGTGGGTCTGACTTAATCCACTGTAATACTGTCCTGCTGTCAGTCCACATGATTCTCCTAATAATATGAACATCGTGTTCGCTTGCTACCGTTCGTGCTAATCTACTTGCTAAGACGGCAGCCTGTAATTCTAATCGCGGTATAGAAATTATTTTCATGGGAGCTACACGCGCCTTACCCGCCACTAAAGTAATGACCGAAGAACCATCCTGACCTTTTCCCACTAAATATGCTACTGCGGCATAAGCCTGCTCACTCGCATCGCCGAACACATGTAATTCATATTCAGAGTTGACTACGCCATACCATCTTGGCACCGTCAATTTTTGCACCGAGCGGAGTAAGTCTAACCATGTCTGCCACCTTACAAAATCTGGTTCAGTTAGTTTTTCGTCCCACCCGATGCCTGACTTCCACACATCTCTCATTATTATTCTAGAATTGATAATTATGGGTGTCAACAAACCTAAGGGGTCAAACACACTCATAATTACCCTTAAAAATTCTCTCTTGGTAGGAACTACCTCACCGCTAATGACACCAGGGGACGATCTCTTAAAAGATAAATCAAAGGTGAGACGATCTTCCGCTGGAGTCCAGATCATACCTAGAGTTCTTTCGTTGTCCCCACCCCCAAGTTTTTTCATATCTACCTTGTCTGGTGTAGTAGTAGAAAGCAACTGATTTAACCGCGGAGAGCTCGTTATCCAGCCCTAATCTTAAAGTTACCTTGTTGATGGACATGTATTATATCATTTATAAGCTTGATGCCTTCATTTACGTTTTCAATACTATGGACATAATCGTCTACATAATGATTACGACGAATAGCTTCTACTGCTTCAGGGTGGCTATGTATAAATCGTTCTGCATTTTTATTAAGAATATAGATGGCCGATGTTGGAGACGAAGCGGCTCCAAATATCATTGAATCCATCATATATGTATCAGGCTCTCGGTCCCTATTCTTTCCCCGCCATAAAAACAACTGAGCGCCTCTATCTTGTTCCCTAATTCTTACTCTTAAAAACATATCTGCTATGTCTGCCGTCACCCCAATTCTTTTGCTTCTAAACCTAAAAAGTATTCCTAACAATGAATTTAACATGTCGGGCCCGCTTAGTAAGAAATCGTTCATACACACGCCTTTATATCTAACCGCTGCATCAAAAACCAACCTTAATTTCTGAGGCTTATTGGGATTGGTTACACCAAAATGTGGTAAATACCAAACGGGCGATGAACTAACAGAGCCACCTATCACCTTATGTGCATACCCATTCTCAATCAATCTGTCAACCTGTGCACAATAGGCGTCAGAGTATGTTGACTCCCTATCCATCCTTTTCTCTACGCCATGAAGCCTTTTCTTAACATAGTTGTAGTTGTCAGGAATATTCTCCTGATTACCACGCCACAGCAACCCTACTTTCCAGCCATCAACTGTGTATTGAGATGTACTATTCAAAATTTCAAGTGCACGGTCATTATCTCTATGTTTCCGCGTTTGTTCTACAATCCCCAGCGACTCTAATTCCAATTGGGATCTTATAAGATTATGCATCTCAATACAACAGTTTACGGTTTCTGGGCCATCACGGGACATGTCAACAGGACCATGTATTACCCAACCCAAATCTGTTAATGAAGCGACTGGACGGCCGGACTTACCCTGTCTCACATCCCGACCGACGATCAGCTCCCAGTTGTCCTGTCCCAGCAACAGCAGTGGTCTCGCGTCCCGCATCTCTTCGCAGCCCAGATCAGCAAGGTGGTGGTGAGCCCTTATGACGTCGGCACTCAAACTTTGTGTTGGTAGCGCCAAATCCTTCACAGTTCGAACTCGCACGCTGTGAATGTTATTATTTGGACCCCGAATATTGATATTTACACATCGGGATCCATTGTCTGTAATAATATGACCTTTTGCCATTGCAAATGTAAGAGGTTGGATCGGTCCCCTCACATCAGTAGCGATAGTTTCATCTATTAGTGAGACCGTCGCACCATCATCCAATAACGCATAAGTTTTAATTACACCATAATTAGTCACTATGTCTACGGGTAACACTTTCAATAAAGTCTTTGATACGTCTATACCTACACTTATATTTAACACAGTCTCATCTTTGTCCACGTGAAGAAGCGAGTGGTGTCCATAATTACACTTTTTACACCTTTCACTTCTACAAAATCTACGAGAATGCTTCTCGCCAAAACATTTAAAACATAATTTCTTATTTCTAATAAAGTCCCAACGCTTACTTATGTCCATATTTAAAAAATCACTACACGTGCTCAGTGAGTGTTTGTTATTGTTACATAAACAACAGGCTTGTCTTTCTAAGTTCTTTGTTTGATCAACCTCCGCGTGCACGTGCACTCTGTGCGCGGGGCGCGGCGGGAGCGCTCGGGGAGCAGGTAGCGGAAGTGGGCGCCACGAGGCCAATGGTCGAGCACGTGTTGTCGAAGACAACACCCCGCGTGTTGGCGAGCTTTCGACCGGCATTATATATGTCGCCGCTCTTGTTAGTCTTTCTAAGAATTCTACAACAATGTTCAGGTCCGGCACTATACACAAATTTAAATTGCGTTCTTTATCAATGTTCATTAAATACTCACTGTACTGAGCGCGTTGTAATGTTGTAAACTTAGAAACTATTTCCTCAATCACTTGGGGGTTGTTAACGTAGCACTCGGCACCCAAAGTCTTGAGGACTGAAACACAGTTCCTAACAACATTATAGAATTTACATATATCACTAACACTATTGTCATTCAGTTTATTAAGTTTTCTTACTTTGTCCAACGCACTTTTTAATATCACCGTCGGATGTCCAAATTGTCTTTCTAGAGCACTAACTATAACTAATGGATCTGTACAACTTACTAGTAAATCTTCAACTGCTAATTTTGCTTCCCCTTGTAACGCGGATTGCAATCGCGTAATATTTTCACTTGCCGTGTAACCTCCGCTGGCAGTTGTGTCGTCGTATTTCTTCTTAAACAATAACCATTCCTCTGGCCGTCCACTAAAGCTAGGTAATTCATAGAATTGCCTAGGCATAGGCCGAGGTCGAGCTATGTTCTGCAACGCTTCGGTCAGGCAAGTAATAAGTCTTCCGTCGGAGCACTGTTCATCTCTTAGTCGCAACGGTGTTGGTGGTGATATCGCCCGTTCATCCACGTGGCGCTCGCCCATTGTGTTTTCGAACAATGGAGGTGGCACCAAATCCGCACGTGGTTGTAGGCGCGTGGTCGCTGATGCGTCTTCCACCCATCGTTTCACTCGACTTCTGCTGGAAACGCTGTGATTAAAATTCCTGGTATCCTCTTCTGCTTCCATTTCGGCCATAATCATAGCGTTCTTTTTCGCTATTAAGTTCTCCTTCAACTTGACTATCTCGGCTTCAGCCTCGTACTCCAGACGAAGCTGTGCTGCCTTTCTGCTCAGTCGACTCACCACAGATGTGCGACTGCTCCTGCTGTCTTCATTCCGACAGGCTCCCTGTCCCTCGTCTGTAGCAGGTCGTCGCGGTCTCGACTGATCTTCTGTCCCTCTTCTTGGCAGCATTGTTGGTGAGTGCGGGGCCCGTAGTGCTGATTGGAGCCCTGAGTCCGTTGCTTGTTCCTGCACGCTTTCCTCCAACGTCGATGTTCTACTCCTGGTACGATAGCTAGTCATTTTCCTGCTCAAAATCACTACACAAATCCGACTCGTAGGACCAATGTAAACGGCGTTACTGCTTAGGGCTTAGGGGTTTATGTAGGAAAGGAAAATACAGACACTATCGTACACACGTGTAATGCAACATGGCATTTATCCCACGTGGCGAACACAAAGGAGGCTCAGAGCGCGTACACGACATTCACTATGGGCGAACGGACCAACACTGACTCAAAAACTACATTCAAAATAATTTTAGCACGGTAGCACTAACCGTCGCATTCCGTCCCCATGTACCTGAGATCCTTTGTGTTTACCAATGGTTGGTGGACTGTAATACATTTATACAAAACTTATAACTAAAATCTACATTACATTACTTATATTAGCATTAACATTCTACATTAGCTATAACACTATGATTCTGCCGTTAACAATATTAGATACTTAGTAAATATAGTCTCTATGCTTTGATAAAATGCATTTTTACCCAAAAAACAATGAAACCAGTTTTTAAAATACCGATAACTTTCATTTCTTTGTCTACATTCTGCTTAAATTGCTCGCCTGCGTCTGAGGGAAGCGAGACTCTCATCTGCCTCCTTCTGTGACATGACATCTCTTGCTAGGAAACCCTACGACTTTTTATAATCCCACGTGTAACCTTTTATTTAAAACACATTTCGATCAAATAACGGATAAGTGCAGAATTTCACGATGGAATCTTACATAAATTTATCAATATGCCTAATGGAGTGAAAATTAAAACTATTATTTCTAAGCGCAATCTTTTTTGCTCCTACTGTAAATGCAAACACTGTTCTAACTGGAGCTTTATATTCGTATCGTGCACGGAAAATTTTGTAGCTACCGTAGTAATTTTATTTTAAGGGCATAAAACGATTCCCGCATAATGACTATATCACCGTAAACGCACCCGGGTCTCTCGTTTGTACGTTTTCCAACTGTGTCGACACAGTGTCAATTAACTAACTGGAATCATACGGTGTGTATTATGTAAGAGATTCAAGACCTCACCACTTTACCCGTAAGTTTAACGGCATTTTTTTTATACATTAAGGTCGGCAGACAGGCTGACGGTCTACTTGAAGGTAGGTGTCTACCGTCGCCATAACACAAGCAACGCCACAGGTGCTGCAAGTGCGCTGCTGACTATTAAGGATTAAGGATAAGGGGTTGGGAAGGGTTAGAGAAAAACGCTTTGGCACTCACCGAAACACAACAGCACACGTGCTGTTATTTCACGGTGGTCTTCTGTAAGGAGGTACTGGTTACAGGCGTCAGACGGGCTGCCCAAATGACTGCGAAACTCAGTGTGCCCTGCCACTACTTTTCAGATCTAGACGAGAACCAAATTTGAAAACTTCATTTCCAAAGTTGACCCTGCTGGGAATCGAACCCGGGAACCCTGGAACAGTGCGTTAAGGCAAGTACCCTAACCACTTATCCAACGTACTCTTTAAATAAACAAGTGACACAGATATACAAAAATACTAAATAAAAGAATATATTAAAAGTTTTTCTTTCTTTCTGTCTTTTATACATTTAAATGGTTAAGGACTACTATTGCTGGTAACGCCACAATCCAATAATCGGATATTTGACTGCAGACACAGCAGATACAGATTAAAATCCCGGTCATCAGACATGAATGTTCAAATTATTTATTGTTGATATAAAGTGGGGTAAGAAATAATGGGTAGGGGCGCATTCTAAAGAGGAATGTCTCAAGAACTAGCAATTCTAAAAGATGAGAAGTTCTGTCTATCTGTAGTGGGCTTGCATTGAGAGGACTTTTTTACAGAGAGAAGAAGCTTGTGTTCAGCTGTGAATTGTAATGTTGTAATACATAGAAAGAATAATAGAAACACAATAATATAATTGCGTTCTTATTCATGTGAATTTGAAATGTCTACCCCAAAGGGGGGGGGGGGGGGGGAATTTACTGAGGCTTGATTTGTTAATAAATGACTAGCTTTTATGGAAGAGCGAAGGCTCCTGGCACAGGCTTCCGCTTAAAAGGAGTCTTCAATCTTAATTTAATTTGTAAACGAGTTTTCAGTGAATAAAAATATTTATTATTATTATTATTATGGGGAAGGATATATCGGGCACACCAATTGGGTACATGTAAGAAGGATCTGAAACCGTATCTTATCAACTGTAAAATTTACAATATTTGTAAATTTTTAACCTGTACCTCGCGGTTATACCGGCGAATTATACCTAATATAAATATAACATCTGAGTAATATGATTAATGACATCTTTATAGCTGTGACGACGACGGTGGCGCCGATTTTTTTAAAGTTTTTAGACGATCCCTCGGGAACCTAACATTTTTTCAGAATAAAAAGCATCCTATACTTTAATCCCAGTAATAAACTATCTGTGTGCCAAATTTTATCCAAATCCGTTTAGCTTTTTTGACGAGACAGTAACAAACATTTAAACACACAAACGTCCATACATACAGACTTTCGCATTTATCATATTGTTATGACTCACCGTGGACCGTTCTAGAAAAGCGTCTTCGCATGTCAACTAATCTGGACAGTTCCACCTTAGAATAGATGTCGCCCCACTCTCCGGTTATTGACAAAGGTAATTGGTCCTTATGCACACAACATAGAGCTCACATTCAACGGAAATAGTGTTCCCGAACCTTCAATGACCTTGTTTACAATACGTGTGACTTGTTTACTTACTTGTTTACCTACTCGTATTTGTTTGTTGTTTGTTTGTACTAAATTCGAGAAAGATCTAGACGATTGGCAGCGGGTATAAATAGGCGAAGTGGCGAGCTAGCGACACAGTTCGATTCTGCGCTTCGAAAGCGAAACTTCGGAACTTACCTGCGACAGCGACTCATAAGGGAATGATTGACGACTCTTGGCAAGTTTAACGGTTGTATCGGACCTTTCATTTAGCACTTTTGGAAGTCATCTTGGTTTGTGGAAATAAATAGTAGATTTTCGCCCTTACACGGCAGATTGACTCACCCCACACGTAAAAATATCATAGTCCAAATTGCTCTTGAAGTGCCATAGAAAGCTAGAAAACATTTGCAGACGACGAACATGACACTAATTACACATCGAACAAAACAGCGTACATGCTGCTACCTATTTCACGATTTTGTTCGTCAGAATGTAGCTACCACTACGCTGGTGTATGGCAGTATGAATTCGTTTTCAGCGTAGTTGTATTACAAAATATAACACCGTGCCTTAAGGAATTCACTGAGGCAAATGACATTTACTATAGAACTCGCTGGCGGCGGATCCAATTCAACAGGCCTAGAAATGGTGTTTTTTTGTTTTTACCATTAGAACATTACACAATTTTTTTTTATCAATACAATTTTTTAATCTGATATTAACTTATTAATAGGTACAGGATTCATATGCGTGCAATAAGCCGTTTTCGAGAGAATTTTCAATAAAGGTCAAATTCTTCTTGTGTTCTAACTTTTTTTGTGGAGTTTCTATTACTTTAACGAAAATTCTAATTAATACAATTGGTTCTTCACATGTTTAAGTATAATATTTTTTTTTTTCAAAGCAATTGTCTTGTCTATTTCTTGTAACATTTTCATTAAACAATGGATATTTTTAGTATTTAGCGTTTGTCACCCCCTTAACCCACTTACTTAGTTGGAAATCGCTGTGTAAACACAGAAACATTCCAACATCTCCGCGGCACATGTGCGTATTTTAATTTTTGATCTCAACCCTAATCCTCACATAAAGTCAAACTCGTGCACGCTTAGAATATAAATTGTGTCGTTTTGCCAAAAACCCTAATGGAAAAGCAGATTAAATAATTCAAGCGTAAGAAATTTTGAGGCTATAATGTGTATTCATAAATAATAGCGTTAACACATCGGGCGTGCGCGAGCGTTTTCACATTACCCCGCTTTTCTTTTTTCTTCTATTTCCACTTAAAATATTGTACACAAAAGCGGTTGTAAATCATTTATGATAAAAATATGCCGCGGTGACAATGATTTATAACATTACCGGGGATATTTTTACCGTAATTTCAAAGTAATCGAATTGTTGCCTTTTAAAAATGCTTTTTTTTTTACTTTGAAACATTATTCGTATTGTGAAAGAGATATGGTGTCGATTGAGAGTTGGTCACACTGAGTTCTGCAGTAGTCACAAACTGGTCAATCTTTCTGACGACAGTAACCATCCCTTTGGTAGGAAGACTACCATGATTATAACACCAGGTCTCAAATGTCTTTCTGTGTGTTAGCAATTAACGAAAGGAGAGAATAGTCATTGTAATATCTGTCAATAGGAAAATATCTCAAATTGATCATTATATCATAATACACGTGTAATTTGATTCATTCTTTGTGAATTGCTTTATTTTCCATAAAAATTACAATCAAAGTTTAAATGATAAATAAGACCGCCAAAACCCTTAAGACATACATGTGGGTCACGTGATATCAATACGTCACATGCTTGAAAACAAACATTTATCTGTCAAATCAAATCGTAGTACGCTCATGTACTGTACTAAGCATCGTCTGTAAACAAAGCAAATGACGCAACTCTATGTGCCACCAATCGCGTGCGTTTTTAATCACGTGGTCAAACATGAAAATTTAATTATTTTAATAATGATTTCTTATGAAAATCGTACATATTTTTAAATATTGTTTTAGTTAATTTGGTTTAAAAAATTAACTAAAACAGTATTAGTCTAGTAAAAATTTGTTTCATATTTTCATTATAGTCAAATACCGTATTGTATGTATTGATAATGTAAATTTACTTTTACAGAACTTATTTACAAGTCGTATGACATATCAACCTTGGGTTTCTTAGGCAGGGTTCTTTACTCCCTCATACGCTCGTTGTATAGTAAGACTTCTATATAATTGCTCATTTGCTCAGGCAACGGTAACCATCTAATCTTCTGTTAGCCTGGTTGCCCTAATTTATTATTAAAAAAAAAAAAAGTTTAATAAGCAATGGTCATAAAGGATGTGCCACAAAGCGTCACGCACCTAGTCGCCTGATGACTGCGATGCTTTGTGCATATCTTGTCTTGCGATGTTTTAATTTACTCGTAGAATTAATAATTCTGCTATATTTTGTGGAAAGGAAAACTTATTTCGCCTCTCAGGAAAAGGACTTTGGATGAAAGGTACTATGACTTTTTTTTGTATTTTATCGTTTCAATAGATAAGGCGGGAAGAGTTACTACAAAATCACCTTAACTTACGAAGCAGGTGAATGGAAACGAATTATATGTAATAATTATAAGCATCAGTACTTCATAAATTTTATTTGTATTTGTATTAAATTTATATTTAAGTCTGGCGGCAGTAACCACCCCCTTACAGAAGACCGCTGTTAAATAACAGCACATATGCTGTTGTGTTTCGGTGAGTGAATAAGGGATGCCAGAGCCCATTTCCCTATTCCGTCCTAATCCCTTATCCTTAATCCTACTGTAGTCTGCCTTGCAGCTGCTGCAGCTTTGGCGTTGCTTGTGTTATAGGCGACGGTAACCATCTATCATCAAGTGGACCGTCAGCCTGTCTGCCGATCTTAACATAAAAAAACCTTTCCAGGCTTTTACACGTTCCAACACTGAATAGCACTGAATATCGTAATTATCTAACCAAAATCTGCTATGTCCACTTTTTGAGATTGAAAAATTTTGACCTTAGTGAATAGTTCACTGTTTTATCAATCGTATCTATCTCGAAAGGCTATTATAAGGTTACTGATTATTTAAGTGACAATGAAGCCTGGAATTAAAGCCTGGATTCAGAGCTCATACTATGCTTTTTTTCTTTTTTTTTTAAATTTATTTACACAAAGAAAAAATACACAGTTTAGGTGTACTATAAACTCAATTAAGTTTCTAGCGTACACCCGAGTCTTCTTCAATGGCAGAAATATAAACAGAATTTTTGTTACAAATACAGACAAAAGTAAAAAGTGAATATTTGTAGGTAGATACAACTTTAACACTAAAATACAACAAACCTGCTCGTCCCACTCTAACATGCAGCTAACATATAAGTGCATCCTTGTTGACAACAAGAATGCACACTTTCTACAGGTTGTTTTAATTTTATTAATCTAGTAGCTTAGTATTGTATATTTACTTTAGGTATTAAGTGTATGATTATAATTGTTGTAATTTTTATATTATAAAGATGACAAAAAGAATAGTATCCTGGAGTTTCTTTCGGGGTTTCTTCTCAGGATCGTCATCTTGGCTTTTTTCCGAAACCCTGGTAAATTTAAATTTAACTGGTAAATCTAAATGACGATCGTAAGAGTTTCTTGGAGAAACCTAATTGATAAATAAATATTTTGAGTTTGATTTTGATTTTGTATCGTATTTTCAGTATTCCGATAAGCAAGAAAAAAAATCACATAAATATTTCACACCTTTCGGCGTTTCATTAATAAGGTATAATAAACATAAAGGCGACAGAAAATATGCGATATTAACCGCATAGCGTGAAAATAATGAACAAAATTAATGTATGCAAATCCAGTCATCATTTATTCAATAGCCATCGTTGGCTAGTTCACTGTAATTGTAAAGGATTTACTGCACCATTTTTATAACACTGCGGATTGTAAAATTTTAATGTCATATATTACTGCTGTTTTAAAAACTCCAGGTCTTAAATTTCAGGAAACTCCTTTTTCACTATACACAAACAGTTGTTTTTATATGTAAAGTTAAGAGTTTTTATATGTAAGTTGGAAATTTTGGTGGCAGGGATTTTTCTCAGCAATGACAAAACATATAAAAGATATGTTTGGTAATCTGTTATGATACTGACTTCATTTTGTCGTTGGATTACACGATTGGTAAACTTTTATAACAGAGAAAAAAAATTCAAAGAAACCTCTTTTAAAACACAAATTTACAGGCAAACGGGACCAATTTATACCTTCAAATTTTCTATGTACATTATTATAAACATACGAGTACACTTTAATTTTACAGTTAGATTTCTTAAATACATAACAGTTTTTTTTAATAAAAATCGTTTTGTCGCATACGACCTTACGACATAAGCAAGCGCGCTCTCGTTTTCGTATGCAATCACAGCCGTATTAATTGTTTATCGCTGCGTCGCCTTAAAAGGAAGTGTAACAACCCGCAACTTGGTGGCCCGTGCTACACTGGCAATTTTTAAGATCGATGACGATGATCCACAATTCGAAATAGGCAATAACAATACAATGCACGCACGTACCTTGGCGATGATCTCAACCCGGTACAGGAATTTCTTAGTGTTAAAAATGGTGTTCGCGCGCAATCTTTCACCGTTGGGATGGCGGATAATGCGCATTTGTCGTTTGTTTTCGCTCTAATGTTTCCTCCCCTCTTTACGGAAACCACGTGCATGACAACTGATTAGAGCTGTCATTGTCATTGCGCGAATCCGACCGTCAACCACCGTTCATCGGTAGCGCAAAATTGGACGAGAGTCCGTTACGGTAACGGAACAGTGGCTCTAGCATGAGTTTACGATACTACACTCGCTAGCGAGAGCGTAAAACATTTATATGGAAAATTGATAATTTGACATTGACAGTTCACGATTTCCCATACAAAAGATTTACGTTCTCGCTAGCGAGTGTAGAATTGGTGTAGTATCGTAAACTCATACTAGAGCCTCAGGAAGCAAGCCATTGTATTATGAATTTTCTTTTGCTGCTCTCATTCTTCTTTATGATTTTTTTTACGATAATAGATTGATATATACCTAACATCGATTTCAATGGAAACTTTTGTGGTTAAAATTCGAAATTATATTTTACATCAACTTTTTAATTCATTATAAATGGTTTCATAAAATATATTACTCAATTAGCGGTCCTTGTTACGTAAAGGACGACAGGCAGGCTGATGGTACACTTGACGGTAAGTGACTACCGTATTCTTGTAAACAAAACCGTCGCCTATAACACAAGCCACGCCACAGCTGCTGCAAGTGCGTTAACACGTCGCCGTCGCCTATAACACGGCTCGTTTATGATTTTATTATTATGTATAGATATGGCTACGGTTGCGGACATAAATACTATTTTCATTTTACAAAAAAGAACCATTAGAGCCATCTATCAACTAGATCCGCAGTCTTCCCTCAGAGAAAAGTTCAAAAAAATTAACATTTTAACTGTTACATGTCAGTATATTTATGAAAATTTAATTTACGCGCATAAACATTAGTCAATTTAATAAAAAATGTGATGTACACAATATAGGTACTAGGTTTAAAAATAATTTAGATTTACATAAGACGCGACTCCACAAGATAAGTAATTCTTTTATGGGTCAGTGTATACGGTTTTATAATAAACTGCCTGAGATGATCAGAACCTTATCTATAAATAAATTTAAAGTTGTCATTAAAACCAAACTCCTCTCGAAAGGCTATTATAAGGTTACTGATTATTTAAGTGACAATGAAGCCTGGAATTAAAGCCTGGATTCGGAGCTCATACTATGCTTAGTATTGTATATTTACCTTAGGTATTAAGTGTATGATTATAATTATTGTAATTTTTTTATATTGTAAAGATGACAAAAAGAATAGTATCCTGAGTTTCTTTCGGGGTTTCTTCTCAGGATCGTCATCTTGGCTTTTTTTCCGAAACCCTGGTAAATTTAAATTTAACTGGTAATTCCAAATGACGATCATAAGAGTTTCTTGGAGAAACCTAATTGATAAATAAATATTTTGAATTTGATTTTATATTAGTAAACGATTGATTGATATTAAAAGTTCCGATGCCCAAATTTACTTCTGAAGAATGATGCATGTAGAAATTGTTACAAAAATATTGTTTCAGATGTTCGAAGTAAATTTTCAGGTTCCATGAATAGGTGTTATCCATGACTGTTTCACAAGGAAACTGTTGGTGAATTTTCTTATTTTCTGCACGCTGTTCTCCAAGGGATTCGTTCAGGAAGTGTAACTTGCATGCATACGTTACATGACTACGTGATCTTTGTGAAATCATAACAAATACGTGTTCAGCTTGGCGAGAGGGTCCAGATGAATTTAGTGCTTATATGATTAGGATATTTATATGGAAACTTTTTACATTATTTTATAAATATGTCACCAAAATAAAAATAATTAAAAAATAAATGTAAAAAGGGAATTATTACTCACTCTTTAATATAAGTACTATTAAAAAATTAAGAAAGTACAATTATTAAGTCAGATGGTATTATAATGTGTGGTCCAGCTAAAAATTGATTTTAAAAATTACACGACTTAAAAATTGAAATTAGTATATATATTTTTTAAAATTAGTATATTATAGCTGAACTCGGCCACGCTTCGCTGCGGCCCATACGGCGGCGGCGTGCACATGGGGCGCGCGGTACTGGACACTGCTTATATATAATACTATTTATCGTAGCGTGATGTTATGTAGCCTATAGCCTTTCTCAATAAATGGACTATTCAAAACAAAAATAATTTTTCAATTCGAACCAGTAGTTCCTGAGATTAGCGCGTTCAAACAAACAAACAAACTCTTCAGCTTTATAATAATATTAGTATAGATTAAACACACCTATAATAGGCATGATGACAGATTTTGAAATTCCCTTCCACATAATGTAGATACACGTCTACCATATACGAAAAAAACAATATTTCAGCGAAAACCTAAATTTCAACGCGAATTTTAAATCTGTTTTGAATTACGCGCGAAAACGCTCTTAGGTGTCATGGCGTCGCGTCTGATGAACCATGACGTCACCGACATCTCATCAGATTTTTCATTCTGTCAAAGCAAAGTCAAGCAACACGATGGCACTTAGCTGGGCGTGACGTCGTTCGCTCTGATTGGTGTTTCAGTTATCATGGCCGATTGCAGTTATTTATACTTCTATTTTATTGAAAATCTTATTAATCTCAATTTTAATACAAAAAATGAGTAATTTTTTAGACTCTTTTCAACATATATTTTTCTCCAAAACCATTTATTCTTTGATTCTTTAATACCGTCATCATGCCTATTAAGATACATTCATTATTAAACGTAGAATTTCTGTCTACGTTTAAAATTCAGAGATGCCTGGTTCTATAATTGTAGTTTTCTAGAACGCTCCATTATTGTATGTACGTACAGCCCTCGACACACACAAAACAGACCACATCTAACAATTTATTGGTATATCACAAGTTGCGGTCTGGCAACGCACGCACGCACGACCTGTTGCAGCCAACTGCTGGATGCTTTCCAGTGTTTAAGTGATATATAGTCAAATAAAAGCTTAACACTTACCATTTATACTTTTCAATTCTCAAAGCGAGCGCCAAGTGTGCGTGGAGCGAGCCTATAAAAAGGGTGCTTTGTACGGTTCAGCTGAAAAATTAAAATGATATTGTAAGCTATGTGTTAAATATTCATGCTGGAAATAATTGTTGGTTTTTGTTCCGTTTTACGGAAACATACGGCTTGCTTTATAATTTTTCACATCTCATGCTCTGAAAGTGCTTATTTGTGCAGGATATAGGTTGCACAAAAACGAATTTTGTGCACAAGTGCATTAACGTATCTACTCATAAATGTATCTATATTAAGGCAAAGAAAATGAGCCATACAGCCAAACACAATAAGAAGTTCATAGATAGAATTTGTTATTTTGTAATATTTACTTAAATTTATTTGTCTTATATGTGTTTTTTAAGACATAAAAGATATTAAAATTTAAATTCAAGTACGGTAGATTATTGAATTAATTTAAGAAAATTATTATTACAAAAATTAATTTAATAGTAGGCTGAATAGGTCAGCAGCCCAAGCCAATGTCATAAGATGTCAATGTCAATGTCAATGTCGTAAGATTTAAAAAAAATAAAGCGGCGGGAAACAGCTCTTGTTTTTTCGTGCGTTTAAAGAAATGTTATGTTATATACTGTTTTATTTCCTCGCAATCGAAGTGAAAAGCAGAGTTTATAACACGTCCACAAAACCATTTTTATCCTCGACATTACTATCAGACATTAAAAATGGTTCGTTTTGTGAACTTGTTTGTAAAATCTACTATTAAGGCTCAAAATAACGTTTTAAAGTTTTTTTTTGGATTTTTTTTTAAATACATCGGTTGGTTAATGGCTATTACTTTTTATTAGCAGAAGAAAAACGCACGAATCAAACGGTGGATCTAGTTTCGGTGTTTTTTGCAAACCAACCTTATTCTAGTCAAAATTAACAATGTTGCTAATAAAGAATACCAACCGCTAGACAATATTGTTAAACAATTGTTTTGTGTACATTTTATTAATTAATTCTTATTAGTCTCATCGCCTATCTTATTCCAATCTCAAAGAAAAACATAACAGTTATCAAAACATTTAAAAAAAATGTCAAAATTAAAAACATTTAAATTTGGCTACGTCGTCTATTAACACAAGCAATGCTACGATTTCGTTGCAATTGGTCTAATAAGCGATTCGTCTAAATCGCAATTGTTCAACACTCAGTTCGTTCGTCTAACTAAACCATTGATTCATCTAAAATTAAAGTACCATCGTTTTGAAATAAAATTGAATTTGTTCCAAAAAAGATTTAATTCAAAATACACCATAGAACTTCTTAAACATCACAAGATAAATAAAAAACAAATATTACTTATTTATACACATCAGGACTTTTTAAATCTAACAAAGTCTTACTTATAGAGATGCGACTTTTGAAACACTTGTATTTAAAATGGAAATACAATAGTTACAGGCCTTAGTGGGATTAAGGAGGGGATAGGGAGGAAAGCTCTAGCGTCCCTCACTCACTGACTGTAACACAAAAGCATACCTGCTGTTATTTCTTGGTGGTCAACTCTAAGAGGGTGGTGAAACAAGGGATAACACCTTTTTGTGCGCAGCTCACTTGTATCCTGTCTTTATGTTCCTTTTCCTTATAATCAATGGATCCACCTACCTTCAAGAAGATCATAAACCTGACGTGAGCCAAACAATGAAAAAGAAAGAGAAGAAGAAAAAGCGAATATACAATGCTGTCTGAGTGAAAATAAAAAAATAAAAATTAGAACGTTGCAGGCGTACACTCGGCTATATAGCCAACCAATTTGTATCTGCCATAACTCGGTTCCTGTGTTATCTCTCTAAAGCCCTTAAATCAATGAATGTTCAGGAATCCATAATGACGGAGAAAGTAGAGTGTCCAGCATAGAATTGTATTCGAGTTCTATTAATGAGCGCTTCAGAATGAGTGTCGTTAGTAGGTACGATTCTTTCAAATTAAAATCCATTGATGCAATCTATGTATTTGAATGAGATCTAAGTAGAATAGCGTGCAATATTGTCGGTAGAATTTTATATTGGGATGAAGTTTTTGATTTTTTTTATGTTAAGATCGGCAGACAGGCTGACGGTCCACTTGATGGTAGGTGGCTACCGTGGCCTATAACACAAGCAACACCAAAGCTGCTGCAAGTGCGCTGCCAACTGCAGTAGGATTAAGGATAGGGGATTAGAAGTGGATAGGGAAATGGGCTCTGGCATTCCTTACGTCACTCATCGAAACACAACAGCACACGTGCTGTTATTTCACGGTGGTCTTCTGTAAGAGGGTGGTTACTGCCGCCAGACAAGCTGCCCAAATGATTGAGAAACGCAATTTAATTTGAAGTTTAATTTTAAACTTAATAAAATATTTACCTCTATCTATACATTTAATAAAATCGTAAAAGAGGCGGGTCTGCACATTTTTTTAAACTATTTGTACGCGTTCTACTTATGTTACCGAGGTCAAAAAATAGTTTTAATTTTTTTTGCCCGCTAATCTCAAAAACGGCATCACCGATTTGAATGCAGTTTTAACTAATATATTGCAGCAAGCTTTCCGTAACATTCACTGTTTGTTTCATTCAAATTGGTTTATAAGCAAATAAGTTACGCGCTATACCGAATACCACGCGTAAGAAGTTGCGGGCTCAGCTAGTTAGGAATAAAACTGTAATTGAATGTAACTGAGAGCCTTATTTATTTAACTGAGCCTTTATTTTTCGTCTTGGTTGCTATAAAATTGTCTAAAGATGTCCTATCTACGATATACCTAGGCTGCACAGTGTTTAAATATTTCAAATTAACGAAACCTTTATTTACCTTTTTTTATAACCACTATTTTATATTTATTAAAATAAAAATATTTATTATTAACATTTAAAAGTGATTGTTCGGATGTAACGCCTAAGGTATCCCATACAGGGCAACATCCTAATTCGAGAGAGAAGTTTTACAGCCCCTTTCATATGCCTATATACATTGACCTATATGTACATATATGAGGCACTCTCAAATCCCTAGAATACCTTATATACTAGTAGCACACACCTAAACGTCCAATTCGTTGGTTTGGTATAGGCATTTACGCTGCGATTTCAGTATATATTTAGGTAATATTTTTTTTATTTTGACTTAGAATAAATTTTTTTGATAAAAATTATTGTTTTCGTAATAAAAAAACTATCATTAATCCAAATTATTTTAACATTTAATTTGAATTGCCTGTATATTAAGTATACATATAAACGATAAGTAGACTTTTAATTAAATTTATTTTCAAATTGTTATTGTCTGACCTTATATGTATATCTTGGTTTTATACTTTATTGTTTTTATTGTGAAAATCTATAATTTGACACTATTTAAAAATGTATTTTATATTTAATTAAAAATTATGTATTCAGCTATAATTAGTTTGCATAATTAGACCATTAATGTGTTATTGCTACTACTATAGTGATAAAGGTATCTATTGTACAACCTATAAATGAATAAATAAATGAATATTCAAGTGAGATTTTTCCAGAAATATTAATTAACAATCACCGCAATTAAAATCTATACTTACTAATGTTATAAAGCTGAAGAGTTTGTTTGTTTGTTTGAACGCGCTAATCTCAGGAACTGTTGGTTCGAATTGAAAAAATCTTTTTGTTTTGGATAGTTCATTTATCGAGGAAGGCTATAGGCTATATAACATCACGCTACTATAAATTGTATTATATATAAGCAGTGTCCAGTACCGCGCGCCCCACGCGCACTCCACCTCCGTATGGGCCGCAGCGAATCGTGGCCGAGTTCAGCTAGTGCTTGATAAAGAGTCAAAGAGTTCCGATGAACGGTGTTTACTTTTAACATAAGATTTTCTTAAAATGTTAAATTAAAAACACCTTCTAAAGTGTACAATAAAGCCAAGGAAAGAGTTCTCATTTGTTTATACTAAAAAATGTTTCAACGGAAGAGTATTTCAACATTATAAATCGGAAAAGTTCCCGAGAAATTATAAAACAAACTAACGTAAATGTTTGAGGCAACTCATGACTGGCGCATACGCCATAACTCGCTTCCTCCATAATGTATTTATATAGAGTGCTGTTGGCCGTGACAATGATTGCTTTAGTGTGTTCAGTGCGAGTTAATGCATTTTATATGGAAATATTGAGACTGTTTAATCGAAATTAACTGTGTTGGAAGCATTAATTAAACCTACACAGTTAATTTTCATAAAAAATAAACAGGCTAAAACATATTAATAAAAATTATAACTAACAAACAAAATAACGCTTGCACTAAATTTAATGTTTGTTAAATTTAGGTTTGTTCATGAATGTAAGGAGCACACTTGACCCTTGTCAGCAAGATCTATGTACTATTAGTATTATTGTACTGATCGATTATTTGACATGGTGACAGTGCTTTCTTTAGAAACGTTTCGTCATAAATTTTCCCTTTTTATGGCACATGTAACTTGTACATAATAATTGTACAGCGGCATAACCATCATATTTTGTAAGATGGATGGCTCAATTGGTTCGTGTCATGTATTGAATGTTTATAATGTAAATTTTATTTAAATATTGTACATTATTTCAATAAGACCATTAAGTTTTTCTAGTAACCATTCATAGCTGAAGTTTTATTGAGATATTACAATCGGTAGTTTCAGTATCAATTAAAGCAGTTACATGAGAATAGACGAACAAACGTACAATAACTTTTGTTATTTTTTTAATGTATCAATCAAAATTGTAACTTATTCTATCATTTCTAGAGAATTTAATTTTGGTGCATGATTCATAACGGAAGGAAATAAAGCACGTCTATTGGCGGTTATTACAACTCTATATACATACACAGCAGCACCAAAGATTTGTGTTTAAAATTCGGTCTTATTTTAGCTTGCAGACCGTAGTACACGTCAAGCGTTACTCGACCAATGCGTCTTAGATCGACAACAAGCACACGGAAAACTCAATTGCTTTCCATTTATTTACAAATCGTTTTTGTGTAAGTAATCCTGTGTTGCTGTGGCAGTGTTTGTGTGAGTTTTGTGTCAAAAACATGGATTACGACACCTTGATCTACTCGCAAATAGCTAACTACTATGATGATTTGGTAAGTTGATTGTTTTTTTAAAAAAGGCGAAGAGTTGCATTCCGCAGAACGGCCTTTGACTATATTTATAATAGATGCGACAGCAGATTGGAATCGAAACATGAACAATAGCGCGAAATAGTTTGAAACTAAAACATACCGTTTCTAATAGCGATGATATTTTGAAAAAGTTTTGAGTTTTTTAAGTAGGAGTAATTCTTTATTTCTCAATAATCATTTAATTAGGTACTGAATAATCATCAATCGGTTAAGATGATGTGAAAATTAGCCCGGAAAAATGCCCGGAAAAAGGTAGACAACAGACAAAAAATACTTGAAAAATTTCTGCATTCAAAAAAATGATAAAAAAAAAACGATTTTTATAGGAGAGGGCAGAAGTATTCTAATTTCGATTCTAGTGAATTGCTATTTGCTGTTCCCTAGAGCCCATATAGGCGCAAAAGATATTATATGTGTTACCTATAATATTTTAAAATTATTTATCATAATGTGCTTACCGTTTCGATTTTATTGATTATATATTAACACTAGCTGTCCCTAAAAAAGTTATTTTGGGGCAGGATCATAGTAGTTGTCCTGCCCGAACAAAAAAAATGTAACTTGATTGCAGCCCTACCTATTGTAAATCTAAACCATTCAGGTTTACACAAAATTTCATCCAAATCGATCCAGCCGTTTAGAAGGAGTTAGGTGACAAACACACGTACAGAAGAATTATATATATATAAAGATCTGTCACATTCCATCTGTCGGCAATAAGCGCCTTTTAACAGAAGACCATTTGTACCGTTGTGTTTTGGCGAATGAGTAATTGATGCCGGGCTTCTCTATCTCCTTCAAATACCTAAAGTCCACCTACCGTTAAGTAGATCGTTAGCTTGCCTATCGTTCTATACATATAAAATAGTGGTTTATAGCAGCAGCTTGCATTGTGTTTATATCTATTATATAAAATAAAGTCCCTGTCCGTCTCTCTCTGTTTCTCCGCTAATATCTTATAAGCCATCCAATGGATTCCGAAACGGTCTTCACGGTGGAAAGAGCAATAGGTGAGGAAGGTTTCTGTGTATAATTTGCAGAATTATATTGCATACATGCCAAGTCAGGAGCACATATATATTTTTGCGTGTATTCCCACGGGTTGCTAAAAATACACGTGTACAATGTAAAAATGCGCCTTTTCTTCCTGCTTGATTTAAACATCGATATGAAATTTACATCATGATCCAAAGTAATTCAATGGTCACCTATATAAAAAAAAAGCTAAAACAATTTTACGTCTACAACAGTAAATAGGTAATTTTTTAAAATATTGTTAAAACGTTGTAAATATCTATGAAAATATATTCCAAAAAGGGACGAAACATTCCCAGATCAGCGCTAAAAGCCTCTCGGTACGATCATTCGTTACGATTCATTACGCAGTTCAAAAAGGCTTAGCTTAATTGATGGATATGTTGGGCAAAGAATGTCAACATACACATATAGGTATCGATACTTTTAATCGTGGAGCAATTTTATATACTTATTGGCTATATTATTAAGGTTTATTTTACTAATATAAAATGTATTTATGTATGTATAAAGGACAAAATGAAGAAAATTTTTATTGGAATAATCAGAAAATTATATCTACTTTGTGGTATAATTATATCTACTTTGTGTTATAATTTACTTAGAATAAATTAGCAGAAAAACAAACAGCCACTTTATTTTAAAAATATTTATAGATTAATTGTCCTGTGTATCTATTAAAAAGTTAATTAATATAGGCAGTAAATTTCGAAGTTGTATTCTTATAAATAAAATAAAAATCCATTTTTAACACGTCATATTAATTTCTTATACAAGTGTTAAAAAGAGCTGTATTTAGACTGAAAAGGTACACTTAATTTATTTTATTTTATTATTTATTTTTATTTATTTATTTATTATACATGAATAATTACAAAAAATATTTACAAAGTCCCATAAAACTGGAAAGCAGTTTGTCTGTGGGATCAAGTTAATGATGTCAAACTAAACATCAAAAATAAAAAATAGGACTAATAAATGTAGGCTACTCGTATCGTCGCATACGGACATTCTATATTGAATAAAATAAAAAATAAAGGTACTAAACTATTTTATTTTCTCCAAAAAAAAAAAATATACATACATTTTCATTTTTATCAATTAGCAACGCGTTGCCTCAAATGAGACCATTATCGATAAGGCCTCGAAAGGCTCCTATTTGCGCGCACAATTAGAACAGCTCTAGTGATTGGGCTCAATAACAATTAGAGGCTCGAGGTGAGGCCTCGAAACAATGACTCATTGAGCCATATCGTACAAAAGCCTACCGCCTTTGTTGTGCGTAGAAAGGAGCCGTGTTTGGTTTAGCCAATTCGTAGTAGTAAGCAAACGTATGTTATATAGTACTTTTATTTTCATTTAGCTAGATTTATCATTTAAAAGTTATCTATTAATTAACAGTGCTATTAAACAAAGTGTTTCTATTTAATTATTCGTAGATATAATTTATATTCGTAAATGATATAAATTACAAGTAAAGTGTCAAGTAGGCTAACCGCCACTTAAAGTCATCTGTTAACTAAACTTACGATTTTCACCATCTTCGAGTAGCATTACTGAATGTAGCCCGTAACTTACTTGCCACTCCGTCTGTCAGATAGCATCTATAATTGACGAAAAACATAACCTAAAACTCAATCGCAGTTGTTATTTGTGCAAAATCAAAAAAATATTTTAAAATAAATTAATAAAAATGGATTTGTTTGATTTAATTGATCATCAACTAGATGAAATAGAAAATTCTTCGTTGCCAGGAATTTTCTATTTCGTCACTAGCAAGGATTTATCGATCTGAATGGGCCTTTGACATGCTTTAATGTCGCAGTAAAATACATAAGAATATGTGCTGATAGTCTTCTTCTTCTTCTTCTTTTTTTAAAGTTGGCGATTCGGCTCATCCCGAAGACGGCCATTGTCCGCCAGTGTCAAGTAAAAAGAAATCTTCTATTGGACTCCGCCACGAGCTCCGTTTAACGGAGCCCGCTCGGAGCCCACGTCGTGTGGGCCTTCTTTGTCCCCAAAACCAATCCGGTCAGTCGAGCAAAGGTCGATGAGGAAAAAAGCACCGACCTCTGCAACCGCCCGGATTGCCAAGGGTGAGCCCCCCCACCACGACAAGGTCCTGGCCCACCTAGGGGGGGGTGCTGATAGTCTTTTGTATGGCGATCAACGCCAGAGTGGCTGCCCAGTTTACATGCGTTTCACATTGTGTCATGTTGACATATTGTCATTGTCAAACCAAAATCTATTGGTCTTATAACATGAACATTTAATAATATATCTATTATTAACAGGTCGTAATTCGACAAATATTGCTGATAAGCGAAAGATATGGAAGTGAGATATTCATAAAGGTCAAAATGTTGGAATCTCATAAAAGTGCACATACCAGATTTTGGTTTGACAACGACTACCTTATAAATGTATGCCTATTTATGTAATATCAGGTTCAGTTAAAATATATATATTACAATGACGCCTCTTTGACAGAAACTATCTCAAAAACAAGGACTTAAAGTTCTTTATTGGCTATTCAAACTGGAAACGTTAAGTACACAATGCCCTGAACTGTATTTACGTTGCACTCTAGAATTTCAGACCGCTTTTAAGGTCGAGAACCCTTTTAAAGCAGGAGTAGCAACATCTTAGTGTTAAAATATATAGAAAGCTTTACAGCCTATGTTATGGACTTTACAATTTTACTTAAAATGTTTAAGTTTGTGGCTCTTTTCGAATATAAAGTCTTGGTTTTTTGTGGGAAGGTCATAGCTTTAATTGCGAGCTTAGAATTAGAATCTAATATTAATGTTAAAACAACCTAGCAAAGACCCCACCTAGTTATAATAAAACTAAAGTTTTTTTTTTGTTTGAAAGCGTGAATCTTTGATAAACCGCATTTGATAGCACAATTATTAACAACTAGTTGTTGTCCGCGAATTTGTACGCGTGGTATTCGGAAGTAAACAGATTGGAATTAAATATACACTAAATATTACCGGAAGCTTGCTACAATACATCAGTGGAAACCACATGAAAATCGGTTAAGCCGTTTCTGAGATTAGTGTGCACAAACGCACAGCCAAACATACATAGGTACAGATATACAGACATACCTACATACAAAAATTCTAAAAACAATTTTTTTGACCTCGGTAACATTTAAGTACAACGTGTACATTTTTTTTATATTTAATGTACAGATTTAATGTGTATATATATAACAATGTTAACGTAACATATGAAATTGAGAAGTCAATGTAACATACATATATAAATTCGACTTAAAGCTCTAGGGATAGAGTAATATTTGAAAAATTTAACTTAGATTGCTATATCTTCTTACAAATAACAGGCAATAATTCGTTCCCCCAGATAAATGGTAAAGAGCAATACTTATTGTGTCTAATTAGTCTTCGTCTTTGGTCTTTGGCTTTGGCTTGTAACATGGGCATATGCAAAACAAGAACAATCAACCATAATTCATCGTATTAAAATGAATAAAGGCTGTAGTATAGTGGAAAAACATTAAAATATACATATTAAAAAAAAAGATATAATAAATAAATATTTATACGAAAAAAAATTATAATTTTGGCAGTGCATTTTTCGTGTCAAAATATTGATTTACAAATGAACATTAGAATAGCATGTCGATATCAAGTTCACTGAAAGAATTCAATGAAATATGAACCATTTAGGCATGTATTATTCCAATGCCTAAAGAATAATTTGTATATTTTATTTATTATTTGTTACAATAATCTATAATTAAACATTACAATAATTCCTTATAAACATTAACAAATTATAAATTATAAAGTTTCGGTCCCCTAGGCAGAGTTCCGAGCATGCTGGCTGCATTACCTCGTTGTATGGCCTGTTGCCCGAGGTAATGGCCAGCTCTATAATCCCCGGTTATGTCGACCAAACGTTTTGACAAGTTGTTAAAAAATTTAAGCGCGTTGGGGCCCCACGGACCCAGAGATTCGACACCAAAAGGAATGAATATGTAGCCGGTGCCGATATCTCTGTATTTGTGAATTTTAAGTTTCTCGGCCGGTTCCGCAGCAGCACCAGCTGTGGTAAGTGTTCCATGAAGATGGGACGGTGCCAATGTGTCGACGCAGGTAGCATCCCACACCAGCGGACGACCCATCCTCCATGGAACTAGAGACATTCCATCTGGTCTCTTGCCATCATCACGCATGATACCATTATTTGTATATCATTTATATATTGAATTATTTGTATAGGTATAATATCTCCTTGTCTCCGTTTTTTTTAAATAAAAGAAAATAATGCTCTATATTGTTTTTAGTATATGAAATTAAATTTTCGATATAGTAGTCAGTATAGTAGTGTTTATGTAATATTTTTTTACTATTTTTTTTTGTTAAACTTGTGTTCGTGTGCAGGAGGGTTTAAATAGACAGTGTGCGAACAAACATAATTAGGGCAACATAAAACAGATATACAGACGGACAGATTTAATATAATAACATCAACAAAGCTATTTCTTAGTCTATACTAATATTATAAAGAGAAAAGATTTGTATGTATGTATTTTCGTATGCTTGTAAGGAATAAATTCAAAGACTATAAGGACCGATTTTAAAAATTCTTTCACCTATAGAAAACTACATTATCAGCGAGTAACCCTCCCCGTAAATCCCCCTTTTACCCCCCCCCCCCTCCATACAAAATTACCGTTTTCTACGATTAATATATTTTATAAACAGACGCTGACGAAGTTGCGTGCAACAGCTAGTCTATCTCTATATATAAAAATGAATCCCCATTCCCCTTGGTCACGGCATCACGCGTGAGACCGATTTTAATTCGGTTTTCACCAATGGAAAGAGAGATAAACGGGGAATGTTCATATATATAAAAATTGCACTCCAGGCGAAGCCGGGGGCGGGTCGCTAGTATACAATAAAATCGTAAAATAGCCGCTTCTGTACATTAAACGTTTTTTAAAAAAATAAAAATTTGTACACGTTGTACTAATGTTACCGAGGTCAAAAAATAATTTTTAGAGTTTTTGTCTCTTTGTTTGTCTGTGCGTTTGTGCACGCTAGTCTCAGAAACGGCTCAACCGATTTGAATACTGTTTTCACTTTTGTATTGTAGCAAGATTCCCGTAACATTTTGTGTTTGTTTCATTCCAATCGGTATACAAACAAAAAAGTTATGCGCTATACCGAATACCACGCGTACGAAGTTGCGGGCTCAGCTAGTATTCAATAACTGTGCTGTTACACACTATTTCTAAACTGATATTAAATTAATCTAATATTTAAAGGAAAATTAAGGTTTCAGCAATTCTTGTTACCATTTTTTTTATGTTAAGATCGGCAGACAGGCTGACGGTCCACTTGATGGTAGGTGGTTACCGTCGCTTATAACTCAAGCAACGACAAAGCTGCTGCAAGTGCCCTGCCGACTACAATAGGATTAAGGATAAGGGATTGGGAAGGGATAGGGAAATGGGCTCTGGCATCCCTTACCTACTTCACTCACCGAAACACATTAAAAATTGTGAAAGAAATTTAATAAATTTATTCAATAAATTGTTATTTTGCATTTACCTATGTCGTGTTGAAGGAGAGATGGTGCTTGTCAAATTTAACACTAGCCTGGGCCAATAGCTTCAACCCCCTAAATTGGTATCCGACAATTGCATCTATTACTGCATCTAGTTCAATGATTGAGAAATAAGTTTTAAATAAATATAGAAAATTTAAATAAATATAGATAAATAATAATTTTAAATAAATATAGATAATATTCAGAAAATATAATTTGAATATTATCCTAAGGGATTTTTTACGGGGATATCCTCGTAGGTTTATCCTAATAGATAATCATGTAAAATGGTATACTTGGTTTTTGGATTACAAATCAAGTTGAAAAGAGTATTAAAAGTTTTTACTCGAATCTACTCCGTATATTATTATGTCGACAGAAATTTAATGCTATTTTTATATAAATTTAATGCTATATTTATGTTAGGAATATTAAATTTTTATTTTATCTTCTCTGTGTTAAATTTTATTTCAATCTGCACATGAAAACATGGAAAAATCTTCAGAAACTTATGCATTTGTATTACAGTAGTTTTTGCTCGCGACTTCGTCTAAGTATATTTCAAACTGGAATCAATCATTGAAATCGGTTGAGCAACTTCGGAGAAAATCGTAAAAGACCATTGAGTCAAAAAATACCTTAGATGTCGCCTTTGAATATTAAAATGTCTTAATTATAATATTACATAACAGTCATTATAAAATGAACAAAATATAAAATAAATAGGTACTCTAAGACATGGGTAGAAACACAATTTCTATTAAATTAATAAAAATATTAATTGATTTACCAAAAGACCACAAAATTATGCGCGAATACTACATAAACATTTGTGTACTATTAAGTAAACCCAAATATGTTTGTTCAATTACCCCGAGATATCAGTATATAATTAATTCAGATCTAATTATCACGTAATAATGAGTTAATATTTGAACGGGTCTCATTAATGCGTGCCTTTTCCAATTAACATACTTACGCATGTTTTCGTTTTCATTTTTATTATTTACTAGCGGCCCGCCCCCGGCTTCGCCCGTGTTGCAATTTTCATTTATATGAACATTCCCCGTTTATTCCTCTTTCTATTAGTCAAAACCGAATTAAAATCGGTCTACCCGTTCGAAAGTTATGGGCGTACATAATTTCGAAGATCCATTTTTGTTTATATAGATTAATAACTATACATATTTGATACATAAAATAAATGTCAGTAATAACTGATATCTTTGTCGTCGTGACGTCGGAGGCGCCGATTTTTTTATATCTTTAGACGATCCCCCGGGAACCTAACATTTTTCCAGGACAAAAAGTATGCTATATGCTAATCCTGGTAATAAACTATCTATGTGCCAGCTGTTTTGGCGTGATTGAGTAACAATAAGACAAACATCAAAACATACAAACTTTCGCATTTATAATCTATCTTCTCTATATATAAAAATGAATCCCCATTTCCCTTGGTCATGGCATCACGCGTGAACGGGTAGACCGATTTTAATTCGGTTTTCAGTAATGAAAAGAGGGATAAACGGGGAATGTTCATATTTATAAAAATTGCACGCCGGGTGAAGCCGGGGGCGGGTCGCTAGTTCTAAATAAAGGTTCAAATCCATCATCTACAAGATTTTATTAGTTCCTATCTTTAATTGCATAGGAGATCGGAACATTTTTTCAATATAAAGTTTTTATTTCAACTTCAGTAAAAGTTATTTTATGTTTTTTGGCATTTCTAGTACTCTTAACTCAGTTAATCCCATGTTATAGTACTTGTTTAATGTAGTGATTGATCTAAAATCTGTAAAATTTTTGATTATACATGGAAATAATACTTCCATGCTCTGTCAATGATGATAGATCTAATGGGTTAGGTAGAACTTAAGGGTTAAGATACAACCCTATACATAATCATAGTTATTTATAACCATATAACTATGATTATACCATATTATAGGGTATATCATAGTTATAGGCCTATATAATACATTATCATAGTTATAGGGGTCACAAGATTGGCTATCTTATATCTATTCTTAATTCGACTAGTTTAAGAAATACTTTGAAATTTAGATCTTTAGCAATTTTATCTACTCTTATTAACAATTTTTAAAAACATATTTTTAAAATTGCAATGCAGTGTTCATTTCAATACTATATCAAGACATATCATCATTAGTTCATTAGGGTCCACTGTTGGACATAGCACCTTCTTATCAACGATAGGGTAACTAGCCCACGAAGGATTTCGACTGTGATTTATACTCCAAAACTCTTTATACTCCAGAGAAATGCCCATCAATGCCTAGCTCTATGACTGCTCAATTTTTGGATGAGACATTTCGTCAGTTTCCACGTCTAAGTTGTCTTTTGTTAACCTAATACCCAATTCAATGAAAAACTGTAGTAAAAATTAATTTCTAGGCCCATGAGTTTAGAAGATCTATTTATTTTTGGAACATTTTTCACTTTAACAAATAATTGTTATTTAATTTTACAAATGGTAGCTCAAGATTGATGCTGATGTCGAATCTACAAATCTTATGGTTATACATCCAAACCATGTATTAACCATTACACAACACACACACAGGAGTTATTTCACACTGGTCTTCAATAGAGGTGTACTAACAGTTAGGCTGCAAGGTATTCTCAATTCTGAACTATTTCCGATCATAATATTCCTTATCAATCAAGTAGCACTTACTGTTCGGTAGTTTATTACCATAACGCATTACCGTTGCCCCACAGTAATGCCGAATTACAGAACTATTTTAATCGCGCACCGAGCGAACCTCGTAAATAATCCGTTCGGCTGTGAATCGGGCATTTGTTAGTGTTGCGTTTAAAAATAACCGCATACGGATTATCGCTGTTGGTTCATAAACGCATTCGTCGAATGTTTGTTCAAATATTTGCTCAAATATTTTAAAATTGTGGTTCCGTCGTCTGATCATATATCCTTGATTGATACGAGTGCATCTTATACGCGATATTGTTTAGAGACGCTGAGAATTAAAAAAAAATCATTTCTTTGATTTTGTCACCTTGATATATTTCTGAGCGATGATATAACATTAGCAGCTTTATTTAAAGCTTTCATTACAAACTATGTATTGTATATTTCATCATAATGTCACAGAATAAATAACAGTTCTAGCGTAATAATGTACAAAAAAATATTCTTCTAAATAAAAAACAAGAGTGGTTATTGTAAAATATCGAAATATTTTAATAATTAAAAGCCTTAATATTGAAACTATGTCAATAATTATTATTCTGTAACTAATTAATTCTATCAACTGATTGTATTAAAACTGCGCACATTCCTTACTTATTTACTTCTTATACATTAAACATTATCATAGTTATAAACAATAGTTTAGAGGTAATCATGAGAACATAAATTGAAATAAAAGATAAAAATCAACGTAATACTCAATAAATAAATAAAGACAAATTAAAATTTATCCCATATTATTATAATATTTTTAAATGT
The DNA here is from genome assembly GCA_910589475.2 of Bembecia ichneumoniformis. Classification (NCBI taxonomy): domain Eukaryota; kingdom Metazoa; phylum Arthropoda; class Insecta; order Lepidoptera; family Sesiidae; genus Bembecia; species Bembecia ichneumoniformis. The sequence continues at coordinate 18,597,797 of OU342526.1, read as the reverse complement.
TAAGATCGGCAGACAGGCTGACGGCCCACTTGATGGTAGATGGCTACCGTCGCCTATAACACAAGCAACGCCAAAGGTGCAAGTGCGCTACCGAATGCAGTAGGATTAAGAATAAGGGATTAGGAGGGGGATAGGAAAATGGGCTCTGGCATCCCTTACTCACTCACCGAAACACAACAGCACACATGCTGTTATTTCACGGTAAAGGGGTGGTTACTGCCGCCAGACGGACTGAAAAAATGTTCCCCTCACTGAGATTCCCCTCACTGAGATTCCCCTCACTGACCCATTTGAATTGATCATCCCGTATATATTAAATACATAAAGAAGTGACAAATGTGTGAGCCATGTCACACTATCCTACAACTTTATTTTATGGCAATTTAGAAAATTTTCCTTTGCAATTAACTTTACATGGTCTTTAAAAATATATATGAATACTACTATGACAAGTTCCCTATTCTCACTGGCAGGGATAAAGCGATTATAATTGTTATCCATTAATTAAATAATTACAAATGCGTTAAATGAGTATATTAATTACTGGAATCGTGTAGGTGTCGTGTCGTAGAATGAAAACGACCTGTGTATCTCCCAATGAAGCTACACAAGTTTCTCCATTCGACTTAATTAAAAGAAAACAAGATGGTACGTGCCGACGTTAGAGGGCGAGATACGCCAAGCGTGTACGGCGTACGTGTGTTTGCGTAGCACACATAGAATCGCCTACTTCCAATGGACGTACGGACAAGTCGAGCAAAGCGAATCTTTTAAATGGCGTTATTATTTTAATACATATTATATATTTTATTATCGTTGTTTGTTTAAGAATTTTTGGGATAATCTAAACTTAATGTAGGTAAGAAAAAGCTTTCAGGCAATAACTTTTTACGATACAAAACGATCATATAATTTCAAGGTGAGGAAAAAAACTGTTTACAATTTTTTCATTGAGTAACACAAGAACGCAATAGGAGTTGTGAATGCTTGATTTAAATGTGCAGTGAAATATCTTATCAAGGATCCAAGGATTAGTAAGTTGAAGCGGCAGTGGGCAGGACACATAACACGGAGAGCCGACGACCGCTGGGGTCGGAAGGTTCTCGAGTGGTGGCCACGGCTAGGGTTGCCAGGCCTCAAAATCGAAAATCCGGACACAGACTCATATTTAGCCGGACATTTTGCCATAAAAGCCTGACACACTGGTTTTTAAAAGAAACGGTTCTATTTATTTCTATATTTATTACTTTAAGACTCGCTCTACTCTTTATTATGAATCACTTATTGTTTCCTTAACATAATTTGTAAGATCGCGAATTATGCGTGTCCGCGTGATATTGGTCGCTACGGGGTTGACCAAAAGCCTAACAAAAGCCGGACGGGCCGGACTTGTATATATTTGGCCGGACACGACTTTAAAAAGCCGGACATGTCCGGCTGATGCCGGACACCTGGCAACCCTAGCCACGGCAAGCGCATCAGCGTGTATATATTAAGTTAAGATCGGCAGACAGGCTAACGGTCCATTTGATGGTAGGTAGCTACCGTCGCCTATAACACAAGCAACACCACAGGTACTGCGCACTACCGTCTACTGTAGGATTAAGGATAAATGATTAGGAGGGAATTGGGCTCTGGCATCCCTTACTCACTCACCGAAACACAACAGCATACGTGCTGCTATTTCACGGTGGTCTTTTCTGTAAGGGGGTGATTATTGCCGCCAGACGGGCTGCCCAAAGGACTGCGAAACGCAGTGTGCCTTGCAACTTTGAAAAGTTCAGTTCATCCAACGGACTCGTAATAAGAGCCAGGCCAGGCCAGGCCATCGACAGTGGATCCAGGCAGCTTCTGATCGGTCCTTTTGGAGTGTTAGGGGGGAGGCCTTTGTTCAGCAGTGGGCGTCGTACGGCTGAGACGATGACCTCAAATTTAATTAAACAGTTAATTAGGTAAAGCTTAACTATTGAAGAAATATAATTTCAATATCAAATTTTTAAATTATTTAAATATAACTTAAAACTTAACTGTTATTCCAACAAGGAATAACAGTTTGTTATGAAACTCACATCCCACATAGCCACCTCAATAATAGAAGGTTTAACTAAGAGTCAAATAGCAGTAATGTCGTAACTGCTTTGTTTATCTAAGTAATGTTCATAATATGATAATGCCTATGCATGTATGTCTTATATGTTCACAATGTTTATACAATTGTATGAAACGGCAGTGCAGTGTTGCAAACATTCCGTCTGTTTTGGTTTGTTATTAGCATAAATTAACCAATCACTAATCTAATCAATGGTTAACACTAATTGCGGTTAGTGAATTCGAATTGCATGTCGACTAATAGCTAAATAATAAATTGCAACGTCTGTCATTCTAAACTTGTAAGCTACAGGGTTAAACTAAGTAGATTAAGATTCAGTTTTTTTTTCAACATACTAGATGCTTTACAGGAGATATGCAATGAAGGACCGATCGTAAGATTTATAGTTGGATAATTTTTACATTAGACTTTTTAATTCATAAAACTTTTTTTATTGTAAAGATCTGCAGACACGCTGACAGTCCACTTGATAGGTGACTACCGTCGCGCCATAGGTGCTGTAAGTGAATTGGCCTTAAAAGGTTGAAGGTTAGGGAAATGGGCTCTTATATCCCTTACTCACTCATGGACACAAAATAACATACATGCTGTTATTTCACTGTGATCTTCTGTACGAGTGTGGTTACTGCCGCCAGACGCCATGCCCAATTTATGACTACGAAACGGAGTTGGCTTAGCATTGATAACTGAATATTTATTGCATAATAATTGTATCAAAAAGTAATAATCAGATTTTTTTTTTTTTGGAATATTTTTGATAAAATCAGTAGTGTTCATCTGCGGTAAATAAGCTGCAACAACATATAAAATGTTACACATAAAAAAAACGATGGAAAATATAACAGAAATGGTATACCTGGTAACAGAAATTTTTCCTTGTTATAATTCTTTTATAAAGTGTGTAAAGGTTGTAAAATTAAATCACATAGGTATTACGCCGCTAGTGAACTGCTACTCGCGGTGGTAGCACTTACATGTACGTACAAAGGTATAAGGAAGGACGTACCATAGTAAGTTACTTTGAGTCAAACAATTTGGCGTTACCACACAGTAACTCTAATAACGATTTAGTAAAATTTATGGACACTAAGTTTCATTTGTAATTTGTATAACGTAATCCGTAATTTCATTAGTTTGCGTTCCTCAGACATATTAAGGAGAAAACCAGAAGTAAACAAGTCATAAACTCAAAGCGACTTGATTAATTTTATTTTTAAATCCTAAAGAAAAGTATTAGCTGATGTTCCGATCTTCATCTTGTACTTTTTGCCTTTATTGCGGTTCATCATTAGAACCGGATATGTATGTCTTTCAGGACATAAGTAATAGCTATTTCATTAAAGTCGATATCAGCATACCCACATAGCGTATATAGAGGAACGCTATATGTTTACTTCATATGAACTCAAAACTTAATTAAAATTACATAAATTATAAGTTTTAGAAATTTCAGTATCAAACTGTCAATTTAAAATATAGACAAAGTAACTATTATTAGGCTTGTAGGATCCAAAACGTAGGAAGTAATATTTTATCACCTTCATTAGCATGGAACACATGTTCGAGTGATGTACATCATAAGCGTCCCATAAACGATGAACACAGACATTTTTAAAAAGCCTATCCACACGCAGCTGCTTTCTTCGTGGTCAGCATCAAACGAACAGGTGATGTGTCCTAGATCAGTCGTTCAAGGGCTAATATTAGAATCTCTCTCTATTCAATAAGCAAAGTTTATATTTTAGAGAATTCTGCTGAAAAATCTTTGCGAAGTATCTTTTAGTGTTCAAAAGGAATAAAGTCGTAAAACAGTTGCAGTTGTTCGAGATTTCTTAAAATATAGATATGTTACTGGAAAATAACAAGAACCGCAAAGGTTTAAATTTCTTAGGAATTTCGTAGGATTCTAAACGAGACATAAATTGTATTATTTTACGCCCACATTTTCGCAAATTGATAAACTTACCGAACTCACGCGTTAAATATTGAGTAAGCAATAACCAAAGCATGTGCGCTCTGATTGGTTGAATAACTCACGTGTTCCTTCTCCTTCCTTTTCCTAGGAAATTTATAAACTTGCGGATCTTGTTATCTTCCGGTGACAGATATAGCTTCAAGCTTAACTCTTGAATTGGACCAAACAAGAACGTTTACATGTCCGATCACGGTACATTGCCTCTCTAAGACTGGGTTCCTTTGACTTGTAATTTCAATTTTGGTAGAGACGCCTGGCTTTCTATAATAAATGTTAGGCTTATTATATGTAGGTATATATGGGCACAAAGTGAATGGGGTTTATGAAAGCACTGAACTTTAAATATTATGTGCTATCTTGAACTATACTAAACTAGTTGCTGCCAGCATAATATTAATTTGGTTTCCGAGTAGGACAAAAAGATATTTGATTGAATCAATTATTTGCTTATTTCGTTGTGTAACATCGATTGCGATTTAACTCAACCTATCTTGACCTACCTTGACTTTATACATTAAAAAACTAACACCACTCTTTGAGTTTTTGTAAAGTAGTGGCAGGGCACACTGCGTTTTCCAGTCATTTGGGCAGTCAGTCGTCTGACGGCAGTAACCACCCATTTTGATGCCATTTTTGAGTGGAGCAAAATCGGCATATCAGCAATTACGATATAGCTGAGGAACTGGAAATTGAACAGTTTTGACACATTTGAAAAAGCTGGTTACATAAAAAAGCTCGATATTTGGGTGCCACACGAACTCACTGAAAGAAACCTTATGAATCGTGTACTCATTTGCGATTCTTTATTGAAACGTAATGAAACCGAACCGTTTTTGAAGAGATTGATAACTGGTGATGAAAAGTAGATCACGTACGACAAGAACATGCGAAAAAGGTCGTCAGGCTTTACAGAGTGTGCCAAAACCCGGGTTGCCTCGCAATAAGGTGATGCTGTGTGTATGGTGATATTGGAAGAGCATTGTTCATTGTGAGCTTTTACCGCCGGACAGAACCATTGATTCGGTCTACTGCCAACAACTGATGAGATTAAAGCAAGAAGTTGAGAGAAAGTGGTCGGAATTGATCAAGCTAGATCACACACATCTTTAGTCACTCAGCAAAAATTAAGAGAGTTTGGCTGGGAGGTGTTAATGCATCCGCAATATAGCTCTGACTTTGCACCTTCAGATTTCCACCTGTTTCGGTCTCTTTAGAATTCTTTAGGCAGTATTAGGTTAACATCAAGAGAGGACTGCCAAAACTACTTATCGCGTTTTTTTTTTAACCAGAAGTCCCAAAATTTCTACAGCAATGAGATCATCACACTACCTACAACATGGTAAAAAGTCATCGAACAAAATCGCACATATACGTGATATACATATACTGTAATTAAATGTAAATAAACTTTGGAAAAAATGTTTGTGTTTTCATATAAAATGCGAAGAAACTTTTTCCTAATGTTTTTCCCATGTTACTTCAGAATCCACAAGCAAGGATTAAGGATAAAGAATTAGTAATGAATAGGGAAATGGGCTCTGGCATCCCTTACTCTGTCTTCTGTCTAATTTCCCTAACTATTTGGACATGTGGAGACTATCGCTTCAAGTCCGTCATTGGCGTGTAGCAGGGGAGGTTGCACTTGATGTAGTTGGTTGCCATGCCTGGGAACATAAGCAACATTTGGGGAGACTTAGAAAAAGATTTGCTCGCAGTTTGCTGTGAGCAAATCTTGCTCTGTCTTACTGAAAGGCATATATTGATTGTTTCACAGCAATATTCTATTTAGTTATAATATTTATTATGTTTGATATTTATTTTAAATAATCGAATAAAGTTTTCGTTATGGATGTGTCGTGAGTGACATGTTTTCGCATAAATTATTAATTATTAATTATGACATTTTTTTCTAAATTTTTAACAGCGACAACATGACGTAATATAGCTGTAGATACCAGTAATTAGTACACAAATGTAAACGTGTTTATATAATTTATGAATGTGACTTAGTGAATTTTAATGTGCTGTTGGTGTCTCAATTAAATAAAATAATAACGATATAATTACATATCAGTATAAGTAGATTTACCAGCTATAATTGTTTCCTCCTGTGACATCACTGACATTCCATTATATCGGCACTAGAAATTATTAATATAGGAGTGAACGTTATGGCGTGATGCGAGAATGTGGCCCCATTCTTTGTAGAGGTATGCCCTCGGGAGGTATGTCGGTCTTGGAATATAATGTACGATAGCTATTGGCGATACGCTGTTATATAACGACCTCATCTGAATATAGGTAGAGCAGTTCATGGTATTTTAGCTGATTGCTAAGCCAAGTTTTTGAAATGTAGAGAACATTACCAGGTACTCTACGTCTAGGCTGGCTCAGAATTCTTATTAAAAAAAGAAATTTAATCTAATTTAGCAACTAAAGAATTTACTAAAAACAACTAAATAACTATTACATAACTATACATATTATTGCAAGTTTTTAGATATTTTAAAGATGTATTTTAAACGTTTGGGTTTAATAAATAGTAATTGTACTCTGTAAATTACCAGAATCGATATTAAATTTACTATTAAACAAATGCTGAGCTTACCGAAAAATATAATCCTAAATAATTCAACATAATCTTGAAGTTTTAATAAATGGTTTTAATAAAGCTTTAATAACTTACAACAAATTTATATGTGTCAACAAGTCAACAATGCACAAGTGCTGTGAGAGCTGGTTACTACCACCAGACGGGTTCATGGCCGAGAAACTCAATACTTCTTCTATTTAGTTTTTCTGACAATCCTTTTAAGTGTTTTAAAACTTCTAATAATATATTTATATTTAAAGATGGCGTTTCGGTCATTTCGTACGAAATAAAATCGTGCGAAATGACTACTAAACCATTTATTTAATGTAGATACACAAATATCTACATGGTGATCTTAATTATCTTGATATTTTTAACTACAATGCACGTCAAAGTTAACAATGAAGCTTCCGACGTATTGGACATCAAATTGACATATTCGTGCGTCGACAAATTGACACGCATTTAGAAAAAAAAAACAACTTTCCCCAAAATGTTGGCTGTCGTAATTCTTATAGCTTATAGCCATTCATCCATTACTATATCAATTGAAGATAAGCACTACAGTTGAGAATTGGCGTTTATTTAATAAAGACGTCATGTTGGCAAATAACACGCGGATATAGATTGGGATTTTTTGCAATAGATCTTTTCGTGAAACAAGTCAAAAGCGGAAGCGATTTATTACTACTTGATTAAAAAAATATATATTTTATTTTCAAGTATTGTTGGTAAACGCTTGAATGAAATGATAAAGAGATTACATTTTAAGCAAAAATACAATATAAATAAATATTTAAAGTAATAGTATCTTCGTACACGGGGTATTCGGTGTTTTTTGTTTGTAAACCGATTGGAATGTTGGTTGGAATGAACACGGGAAGATTACTACAATACACCAGTGAAAACCGCATTCAAATCGGCTAAGCCGTTTTAGAGATTAGCGTGCACAAACGCACAAAGAGACAAAAATTCTAAAAACTATTTTTTTGACCTCGGTAACATAAGTAAAAGGTGGACAATTTGTTTTTTTTTTTTTTTTTTTTTTTTTGAAAAAAAATAATAATAATTTAAAATATTTTTTTAAAGCCGTGTCTGTACACAGATCGTTTAGAATTTTAGTGTATCTCCGCTATCTTCTTCTAAAACACCCATTAGGAAAGAACGATAAATGAGAAAGGAAGGAAAAAATGCGACCTTGTGAGGCCGGGGACGAGTCGCCAGTTGCTTATAAATTGTCAGCTCACAAAAGGCACCACCGCAATATCTACAGCGTATATCGCCCGAAGCGTCAGTCTTCGTAATTGATTGATATATCCACCGCTTAGACTCAGGTTTTTTTCTTTAAAAAAAGAGGGAACGTACACAAGAGAAAGGTCTTTTATATTAAAAATACAAGACTTTTTATTGCACAAGGTTTGCCTTTTTAAGTTTCGAGTTGGTGTGATCGATAAGAGAGGCACGTAAAGTGATTTAATACACACTCTAGTAATTCGTGTATTAAATAACAATCGTGTGATAGGAGTAAAATATTAGCACTTGTGCTGTTTCGTAAACAAAATCACAAGTGCTTAAGTTTTGCGACATAACCACATAACCAAGTTTTTTCAAATAACAACTGAAATCTGGTATGGTAAAATTTGGAAGCTGGGCTAGGACAATAATTTTTGAACCATGGACATTCTCTAATAAAGTAAAAAATAAAGTTAAAACCTGCCAACATGCTACGGAGAGAAGTTTATTAAAATTAAAAAAGATCAAGAAAATAACATTTTATTTTATTTTATTTTTGATAACATTAGTCTGATCCCATAGACAAACTGCTTTCCAGTTTTATGGGACTTTGTGTAAATATTTTTCTAATTATTTCATGTATAATAAATAAAAATTATAGATGCTCTTAAACAGGCTTTAAGTCTTAAATGGAAGTGGACGGGCCATATCTCGCGATACCAGGACCGAAGATGGACATTGCAGGCAACGAAATGGGCAGGCCCTACATGAAAAAGACTTAAAGCCAGACCACAAAAACAATGGACAGTCAAAATTATTGCATTCGCTGGGAATAATTAGATGAATATACTTAGCTAAAAACAAAGAGAAATGGAATGGGCTTTAGGAGGCTTTCACCTAAACGAGGTCCATGGTGTAAAAAAATATAAAAATATAACTTGTACAAGTAACTATTGTTAGTAGGTTATGGAAATAAAAAGCTTTATTAACATTATTATCGTCGGCGAGACCGCACGAAAAACTAGTATTTTTGTAACATTTATCTTTATTTAACCGATTTTATTTTTTGTTTAGCAGTTAGTGACGAGCTTTGTACTAACCAATTTCTAACCTTCATTTTTCCCCCACCTTCGAAATTATTATTAAAATTATTTCTATTCTGGTTAGCTAATATAGCTAATAATAGTAACAATGGTCACTATTAGTATAAATTTTTGGTTACTATTTATTAATAGTAACCATTATTATGAGGAAGGCCGATATAGCAATGGATGCTCTGACTGATACGATAATAATTAAGGTAATTTAATCTTGTGTATCATGAGAATTTAGAAGAAAATAAATACTTAAAGCATAAAATATTTATTACTGTCCAAATGAAAAGAGAAACAATATTTTAATGGATGAAGTGAAAATGTCTTCCACTATATTGCGCACCCGGCATTATGGTGCTTTATGACTTCGCTTTAATACGACGATGAATAGAACGTTGACAGTTGTAAAATTCATTAGAGCCTTAATAAAGGCAAAGTAATAAAAACAGCTTTTTCGTCTCGAATTTACATGAGAGACAGCTTCAATATGTATTCATTTTTTGAGCTGGATTTTTGAACCTGTAATAACAATTTGTCAATTGTCTTTAACTTTCATTATTTCATGTAATAGGGAAAGTGTTATTATATTTATTACACCAACAAACAAGATACCAAAATAATATTGAACTTGACGGATAGACTGTCAGCTCTTTTGATTGCTTAGACTTATACGATATACGATTGGCAAACACAGCGCAGTAGACTATGAAAAATTGTAGGCTGGAAAGAGATAATATTAGATACTATACTATACACAAAATTATAGTTTGAAGGCAGTCCTCCCCTAAGGTCTGCTTTTTTCTTACCATTATCCAGGTCATTCTAGTGCCTCCAGGTCTGATGGCATGATTAACCCTGTATTTTTTAAAAGTGTAGAAACACTGAGCAATCATTCAATTTTGGGGGGCACACTGAGTTGCACTCATAAAGTAAGCAGCTCGTTGTATCCATTGTTATTTCACAGTAGAACACCTTTTTTTTGACGAGGAGTAATCCGCTTACAGATCTGCCGCTGGCTAGACGGCAGGAGTATGTGGGGGTCGCCCAGCGCCTGATCATAGCGGTACTGGGAATACCCACTAAAACTCCCCGGTGTCTCCTTGCCCTTTGAGCGGGGTGAACCGGGCTCTGCCGAGGCAACAACTCCGATCCACTCCAGAGCAGCCTAGTCATTGCTGACTAGGCTAACTCCAATGGGGGATTGCCCGGAGGCACCGAGGCAATCCCCAGACGGAGGGGACCTTGTGCAATAGTTAGCCAACCATGTGCGCAGGTCTCCTAAGACAATTGAAGACGGGCTTCGTATGCCCGCCTTCTCCTGCCCAAATAAAAGCACCTAAATACATCTAAATAAAAGCACTTGTGCTGTTTTTTAATCCGTAAGGACTCTATTGTATCCTTGTCTCTTACTGTTTAAAGTATCGGAATTGGTAATGGATTTGCATTCTCCTTGAGTGTGTTTTTGGTCAAAAGCCATTCCTATGTACTCATCCTTCCTTTACATTTTGTTCTATAAGATTCGGTAGACATTTGCATCTTTCTGGGGCTGCGTGTGGCGACAGTAGCCAGATTTAGTTTTCTAGACATACACAATTTAAACATCTCTGTCTTGAATCTAGTAAGACATTGCCTAAATCGATATTGATTCACATATTTCGATGTAGTACCTTTTTTTAGGAGGGGGAATGCATTTACGCACTATCCCTCATCGAGGGGACGTCTCGACGAGGGGGGAGTGTGGGACTCACCCGGGTGAGATACACCAGAAATACCAACTAAACCCCTCCGGGTTCCACCATCGGCGGTGGTTTGGGACCGAGGTTACAGCTAGGCCATGTCCTCAAATCCCTCATACCGCTATGTCCGTGAGCAGACTCATCTCTTGCGCTTTCTGGCGCCTTAACGTTGGTCGCGGCTGCCCACTGGAACCCCTGTGAGTAGCCGCGCATCAGTATTTGGTATTTTCAGGATAGGTAATTTTGTTAAAAAAAAAAACATTACCAGGAGTTATTTTAATCCGCTACCTTCTATGTTTAGTGCTTTTGAAAATTGCATTAGACCTAGATATGGTCACAATAAGGTGAAAATCTGGTGCAGCCCTATTGAATTGTAATTGTGCCCCACATAATGTGTTACGATTGACGCGAACGTTCTCGCTGGTTCACAGGGCCTTTGTTCGGTCCTCCTTTTGCGACGGCACACAATAAAATTTTATCCCGGAAACCTATTCGCAGTTACCTTTTATTATAATGTTGCAGATGGCATCCAGAAATTCAGGCCCGCTTCCATTGGTTGAGAATAAAATAGAAATATGAAGGCTTACGACCCTAACGTCTTTTTCTTTTGACTTTGAGAAAAATGCTTGAATCTTTTGCTACTTGCATTCATGTGTACTAGTAAGTTTAAACTAGTCACATGCCCCGACTTTGCATGGGTGTAATTGAGCAATGGTAATTAAGATTCTGCCGATTTTTTAGGTTTTTAGACGATTTCTCGGGAACCTAACGTTTTTCCAGGATAAGAAGTATCCTATATGTTAATACTTGTTATAAACTATTTGTGTGCCAAAATTCATCCAAATCCGTTCAGCCGTTTTAACGTGACTGAGCAACAAACACACAAACATTCAAACATAAAAACTTTCGCATATAATGTTAGTAAGTAGCATCATTGCGGTTATCATTACAAAGACGACGACGAATTCACTATGCGGGCACGAGAGTAAATTTATTATTATTAAACATTAATTAAGATCACTTGATGTTCTCTAATATTTAGATATTTAATAAATTGTATTCATATAGATCTCTATTTAAAAAAAATCTCTGTATATAAAAAAAATGTATTTAAAAACAAAGAGAAATTGAGGAGGTTGGAGGAGGCTTTTACCCAAAAGGGGTCCATAGATTTAAAAATAAATAGGTAGGTATAACTTTTATAAATATCCATTGTTAGTAAGTTATGGAAATAAAAAGCTTTATTATTATTATTAATGACGAAGGACAATCTAATAAATAAATAAATAAATTCTGAAAAGTGAAATACAACACGTTAGTTTGTCACTTGGAATAGTCTCACTAAAATTATATCATCATTATGTCAGCAGTAGGATGTCCACTGTTGCACGTAGACCTCCTTCAAAATTTTTCAATAGACCAGTCAGAAGTAGCCTGGATCCACCGTCGTATAATATATAGTTATATATAACCAATAGGGGATCGAACAGTAATCAGATTAAAATCTAAAATGTACTTAGAAAGAAAATATATAATTTTTTACGATTATTTATCGAATAATAATTTAATATAATTCATTTAAATATTTTTAAATGAAGAAATAAAATTTTATTATTTACAATATTTTTAATCTATACTGAAACACCAATCACAGTGCGTGACGTCATTTGTGGGCAATCATTGTCTTATGCCAATGCAGCTGTTTTGTTATGATATGACCACAAATGACGTTAGGCGCTCTCAGATGAACTATCGTGGCGTTTTGGCGGCATTTTCAAACAAACAATATTAAAACATGATTTTGAGTACCTAAAAGGCTATAAATAAATAAAATACTTAGTGTTTTTTATGGGAATAAATATCCATGAAGATTAATTTAAAACACTTTCTGAAAATTTGTCCGATCCCCTATTATAAGTAAAGCAATTTTAGGTAGTATATATACCTAATCTTAGTAATGCACAAGACTGTTCGTTATCGTTAAAAATATGGACCTCACTAGGAGGTACTCAATAACTGATGACATTCAGTGCGTAAAAAGTGCTCGTTCCAGACTCCTTAAGAAGGAGGTCCTTAAAGCGGTCACAGTGAAGAGCTCCTTGGCGCTATTGTATTTCCACATAATAGGGCCCAACCTTTTTATTCTGCATGGGGATTTTTGAATGTGTACAGCGAAGCGGGACGTGCTATGACGTTTTCGTCTAGATTATTTTTCGGCTTTTTGTGTTGACACAATGAATGGGGCAGCCACTTTGATGCCGGTAATTGTTGCCTTTTTGGCTTTTCATGGACGGAATTATTGCACGGGCCAGAGCCGAGCGAGCTAATGACAACTTCAAAAGGCTTTTTACTCGAATATTTTGCGAAAAATATTAGCCGAGGGACTCTGTAAGCTAATTGAAAATTTTGCGTTTAAGAAATTATTGTTGTAGTCGCGAACAATTTATGTAGGTACAAAATATTGCCTTGTAATTTGGATGTGCGTGACTTACTAATTTATTGATACTTGGGCGTGAACACGACGAGTTTAGCTATTATCGTCTTTTAACTACAAACATACAGACAATCTATATAGACTAAAACTTCAATGAATTCCAATGACTGTCTCAATATTGAGTTTGTCGATTTCAGCCGCTGTTTAATTTATTCTCGTTAATTCTCGGTTTTCGTCCGTTATGTTAATATTCATCATAGCGCGATGTTTAATAAGTTTGCTCAAAAATTGGTCTATCGAAAGCAAGAAAAAAATTATTACATATATATTTTTTTTTCAATTCGATTGGAGTTTCAAGAGTTTAGCGGGTTTATACAGATACACAAACTTTTCAGCCTTATTATATCAGTTCAGATTAGTTTTTATAAAAATCAATATAATTAATATATAATTCCTTTTAAAAAAAAAATCTATATTAATAAAATCGTTTGTCCTGCTACAAAATTTAGCAGATTATGCATTTAATGATGTAGTATCCACTAAGGAAGGATTTTTGGAAATTCCAACCCTAAAGAGATATAATAAGGGATGAACGGTTAAATGGGAACCCGTTATTTTCAAAGTTAGAAGCATGAAATTTCACATACAAGTGTCTGGTTAGAAGTAAGAAAATACGTATTTCAGCGTTTTTTGAAAAATCATCAAAGGGTGGGCAGCAGCGCCCTTGCGGATAGTTATATATAACTGCGCTCGCCAACCCGTCAAGAGTCCCCCCCATGACCGACGTTAACGCGACTAGGCCCTCAGTCACCAGCGGCCTCGCAATTCCTGGCTGCGGTAGCGGTCACGGTTACGGCGAGGCAGGGGGTGTTAAGAATCACCCTAAGAGATCCAGCTACCACTCCCGAAAACAACTGAAAAGTGACAGTGGGCAGAATACATATTACGGTGAATTGACGGCCGCTAGGGCCGGAAGTTTCTCGAGTGGAGGCCACGGACCGGCAAACCCAGCGTAAGACGTCCACCCACAAGGACCTGATAAGGGTAAGACGATCTGATAAGGGCTGCGGGTCGACGGTGGATCCAGGCTGTTTCTGATCTGTCCAAAAGGAGGATTGTCCAGCAGTGGACGTCTTACAGCTGAGATGATGATGACGATGATTGGCATAATAGAGGTGTTAAACTTCTAGAATGCAGTTCGATTGACGAAAACTTTGAGGAAACTTGTATAAAGGGTTTTGCGCCAGTCTTGTGATTCACGCAGATTACTAATTATTATATATTAGATAATAATATATTTTTTCTCCTAAAATAAATATAACCAAATTTTAAGTTGTTGACAACGTAAACGCAATTTGTTTATTAAAATGCTATTCTAAAGTTAACACCAGCAAAAACTATTCCCATAACGTGAAATATAAAAAAGGATATATTTTTACACGTGAATTTTATTTCATTACACGCCCACAAGGGTATAGAAAGCAATGACAAACAATAGTTAACATTTTCATGCAACGTCTAATTAGACTTACTTCGTTAATTAATCCCGAACCCTTTAGGGGAAAGAATTCAACACGAGTGTTTTACAAAATATATTAATACTAGCTGAGTCTGCAACTTCGTACGCGTAGTATTCGGTACAGCGCGTAACTTTTTTGTTTGTGAACCGATTGAAATGAAACAAACACTAAATGTTACGGGAAGCTTGCTACAATACATCCGTGAAAACCGCATTCAAATGGGTTGGGCCGTTTCAGAGATTAGCGTGCACAAACGCACGGACAAACAGACAAAAAATCTAAAAACTATTTTTTTGAACTCGGTAACATAAGTACAACGTGTACAAATTGTTTTTTTTTTTTTTTTTTGAAAAATATATAATGTACAGACACGGCTCGTTTATGATTTTATCATAATTATGTATATATATACACAAAATGTATATATAACAGTACATTTTATTTTAGGACATTGATTCATTGTGAATAGTTTAAGTGGCCTGACCTATTTTTCAATGTAAAGCAATGCAATAAGGAATATCTTGAGCAAACAATAATACATAATTCTATAGTTTTTTAAATATCAATATTTTTTTATTTTACATGCATTACTATAACTAATATCAAGGAAGTCCTAAATCTGTTTCTTGTCTTGTTATGATTTTAATGTTAAAATTGAAATTAAATTAATTTTAATACAAAAAAATATCTTCAAGACGCCGCTTTTTATAATCCTATTCTCAATAGAGAATTTTAGAATGTAATAGAGAATTAAAAATAAGATAGAATTATATTTTGTACTTTTGATTAAAAAGAAATGTAGGCTTTGATATAAATGTGGGTTTGATCCCATTTAATACAAGCATTTGTGTATACGAACGGTCTTCATATTGGCTTGGGTGTATTTTTTTGTTTATATTTACACAAAAAACATGTAATTAGTACCTATATAAAAAGTAGTGACATGTATCAACATTTATTTATTTATTTATTTATATACTAGCTGGTCTTCGCTGATGACTATCCTACCTACTAGTATTATAAATTCGAAAGTTTATGAGGATAGATGGATGTTTGTTACTCTTTCGCTTAAAAACTACTGAACGGATTTGAATGAAATTTAGCAGAGACAGTTTATCTGGATTTATATAAAAAATTGGGCGCACTTTTTTATATTTTTAGACGATCCCGAGTGAACCTATCATTTTTTCAGGATAAAAAGTATCCCATATTTTAATCCAGATAATAAACTATCGGTGTGCAAAATTTCATCAAAATCCGTATTTGCGTTATTGATGAGCCCATTTGATGAGTGGTTAAGGTGTTTGCCTTAACGCTCTGTTCTAGGGTTTCCAGTTTAATGAACTTTTCAAAGTTGACTCTGGTCTAGATTTAGAAAGTAGTGGCAGGGCACACTGCGTTTCGCAGTCATTTGGGCAGCCGTTCTGGCGGCAGTAACCACCCCCTTACAGAAGACCACTGTGAAATAACAGTACGTGTGCTGTTGTGTTCGAGTGAGTAAGGGATGCCAGAGCTCATTTCCCTATCCCCCCCTAATCCCTTATCCTTAATCCTATTGTAGTCGGTGTCGCGCTAGCAGCACCTATGGTGTTGCTTGTGTTATAAGCGACGGTAGCCACCCACCATCAAGTGGACCGTCAGCCTGTCTGCCGATATTAACATAAAAATCCCATACATTCTCACAATAACATTAGTAGGAAGTAGGATAATAAGCGTAAGACTTTTTTTTATTAAATCAAGGTAGCGCTTGACCACTATCTCACCTGATGTGAGGTGCAGATGCGGCCGAAGGTGGATCACGCTTACCCAGTAAATGCCCATTTACCCTGGTTTTGAAGACCCCGAGGTTGTAGTTCTGTGGGAACACAGACGCAGGCAATGAGTTCCACTCCTTAAAAAAATGTGTTAGATAGCGATTTCTAAATATTTCAATTATTCATAGTTAAAAAGACGAAGCCGCAGGACATAACTAGTTAACTATAATTACAGATGCATGGCATGTTTGAACACGATGTCATCCAATATCATATCGACGCAGTACATTACAACCGCACCTAATATTTCAAATTGATTCTCTCGAGACTGTTGACATGGTTTATTCTCATTATTTAAAAAACTAATGGATAAACTGTATAACGCAGCGTCGACAGCTATACCCATGTTCCCTATCGTGACTCATGTAACAGAACAGACACTAATGGAATATTTAGTAGACGTCTGCGGTAACGAATGAATCAGCTGTTCCCAGGCAGACGTTTCTGTTATATTTCTTGATATTTCTTCCATTTTAAAGTTCGTTGGACTTTCCTTTCAACTTTTTTGTTCTTTTAATTGTTTAACAATAGGGTATTTTAGTCTATATGAAAGGGTATTTTAGTCTATATATTATTGAGATGCTTAGGAAAAAGTCGGAAAATGTTAGTTTTAGTTCGTAAAATAACAAAATAAATTTTAAAATTAAATTCAAAGTTTTCAGAATTTTTAGTCTGTTCTTAAACACAATGAAATAGTAGCCGCCATGTTTACGTCATACGGTTGTGTAAACACAAAAGTGTCAGTGTCATGTCAATTACCGGCGCATTTGTTTACACAGCCAACTGACGTCATGACCACAGAGCAAAATGGTTTCCAGCGTTTTCGTCAAATTACGCGCGAAATTTGAAAATGTAAATTTTAAATGCATTTTTATTAAACTTATCGATTGAATAAAAATTTGGTGTTTTTTTAGTGGTTCATTAGCACTACAGAATCTAATTGAGACACTTTTTAAAAATGGGTGTAATACCCTATTGTTTGTTTTTCTGTGTTTTAAATACACTATTGGTTCATTTTAAATTTACTCCCTAATTCATCTTTCTTATATAACTAAAAATGGATCTTCGAAATGTATGTACGCCCATAATAAACGGGTAGACCGATTTTAATTCGATTTTGACTAATGGAAAGAGGGATAAACGGGGAATGTTTTTGCACCACGGGCGAAGCCGGGGTCGGGCCGCTAGTTCTAAATATTCATACAAGCGATGTCAAAGTAAGAGAGTATCTTCATAATGGAAAATTTAACAAAGAAATCAAGTTCTTTTAATGACTAATTAAAGACAAAAAGTCTTTATTTATGATTTTTTCTGTAATTTTTTTCTAATTAGATTAATTAAACGCAATTAATCTACTTAATACATTAAGTAATTAGGTATATCATTTGAGCGAATTCTTCTCCCAGTTATTTATAGCAAACAAGGGCGTTTTGTACACTTAATTATTGCTATTATGTACCAAGTTCACTTGGCGCAAGAAAGGGCTCCAACTCCAAAGCCCGTGACAATACAACGTTCCTTAGTCACCATGACTTAAGTTTCCCCGAACTGTCTATTATTTGTAGAACGAATTAACAACTCTGAACTTTCCTAATCAATTAAGCCTTTCTTCCTTCAACTTTTAAGTTTTTCGACTTTTAAGTTATTTCAATTTGTAACTCTGGTAATTTTGTTAAATAACATTATAAAGTACTAGCTGAACTCTGCCACGCTTTGCTGCGGCCCATACGGGGCGGTCTCGTGCGCATGGGGCGCGCGGTACTGGAACCTGCTTATATATAATACTATTTATTGTAGCGTGATGTTATATAGCCTATAGCCTTCCTCGATAAATGGACTATTTTACAATTCGAACCAGTATTTCCTGAGATTAGCACGTTTAAACAAACTCTTCAGTTTTATAATATTAGTATAGATTTACAGCAGGCATACCTGCGTTATTTATTTTAGTTTTAATCTAATTTTATTTTATTTAATCTAATTTAATTTAATTTAATTTTAATCCCTTTCATATTTATTCGCCGAATTATAACATAATTAGCTGGTGCCAGCGGCTTCGCTCGCGTTGAAAAATAAAAAAATAACGCCTGACTAAATATATGAGCAATTTAACGCCTAACATCTTTATCGCAGTTTTAGCTTTGCTAGGCGTTAGATTATCTTAGTAAACAGTACCTTTTTCTGGATGAAAGGTACCCTATATCCATTCCTGCACCCCTGACAACGTTTCATGATGATCGGTTCAGCGGTTTAAGCATAAAAAGGTGACAGACAGACAGACAGACATAGTTACTTTCACATTTATAATATTAGTAAGAATTAAATCAATGAAGTACCACTGTTTTAATGTTTTAACCATTAAAAACCATTGCAACACATATGTATTTATTACTTGTGTGAATAGGCGACAGTAGCTATCGACCATCAAATGAACCTTCAGCTTGTCTTGCTTTTAAAAAAATAAGTTTTTTCTTCTAACAGTCTTCTTGTTCCATTTATCTTTCTACCAACTTACATTTATAAAGTTAGTAAGTTTCATGGGTAAATGCAGCTTTATATACTATTTTTATGTTTTTTTTTTTATTAAATCAAGGTAGCGCTTGACCACTATCTCACCTGATATGAGGTGCAGATGCGACCGAAAGTGGACCACGCTTACCCAGTAAATACCCATTTACCCTAGTTTTGAATACCCCGAGGTTGTAGTTCTGTGGGAACGCAGACGCAGGCAATGAGTTCCATTCCTTAGCAGTCCGAAGAAAGAAGTGGAACTGAAACGCTTTGTTCGTGATCGAGGTACATTGACCACGAAGTATATTGTTATGTTATTTATACTATTATAAAATATATTATTGTTAATAGTAATATACTAATAGTAATAAACAACAGTAATATACTATTGTTTATCTTGCCATAATTTAGGAACCGTACCCTCGTTTTAGCATAAATTACTAAGAGTAAATTCGTTTCTTTGATTCGATTACTCCTCAGTTCTCCATCATTCTAAATAATATTGTTATAAATGCTAAAGTAAGAATGTTTGTTACGTTTTCACTACTCAAGTTAAGGCGTGAAAGAGTAACGAACAAACCGACCACCATGAAATTTAACATTCACATCAGTGATACAGAAAAGAACATAAGTTACTTTTAATCCAGGAGAAAAACTGCTTCCGAGGGATCATATAAAAAAAAACAGGACAAGTGCGAGTTGAACTCGCGTGAAGAGGGTTCCGTACGACGTTACCTATCATGTTTTTTTTTTTTAAAACTACGCACAATATTGAGTGTTTTACCATGTTATTTTAATATCATGGACTTCTTATAGGTTTGCCTATAATCTATAAGTAGAAAACTAATTTCTGTATTTTTTTTTTCAAAATTTTAGGTTCAGTAGTTTCGGAGATAATGGGTTGGTCAATTTTCGTCTATTTTCTTAAATAACTTGGAAATTGTTTATTTTAAAATTCCAAAAAAATACATTTAATATCTTCACAACAAGACCTTCCATTTCATGTGTCACACAATGCAGTTTTAAAAAAAAAAAAATTTTTAATTTTTCACCTTCCCCCCAAAAATGACCTCCCATATACGGGTTTCATCTATTCACGTCACACCTCTGCGTTTGGGTCACAGAAATTGATATGTGTACCAAATTTCAACTTAATCGGTCTAGTAGATTCGGAGATAATTGACTGTGACGGACGGACAGACGGACACACGAGTGATCCTATATGGGTTCCGTTTTTTATTCGGACGTACGGAACCCTAAAAAATAAACGTGTTGATTTTTATTTTCTTATTTAAACAACAACCGTAAATATAGACGTAGCTGCTCCAGATTCATTAATTAGGTGTTAATATTGTTGTGGCTACAGATTGGGTTTCGTAGTCGTAAATTGGTGAACGGCATCGGTAAACAATTCCTTCCAGAAGACCACCGTGATATAACAACGAGTGAATATTGTATTTAGATAAGTCATTAAGTACAGAGTCCAGTTTCTTATCCTTTCCTTATCCATTATCCTTTATCAAATCAAAGGCTGCATCGCTCTTGCAACCTTTATTACTTGTGTGAATAGGCCACAGTAGCTATCTACCATCAAGTGAACCCTCAGCTTTTCTTGCCTTTAAAAAATTAAGTTTTTTGTTCTAACAGATTTATGTAACACTTATAAAGTTAGTAGGTAAGTTTCATGGGTAAATTCAAAGTAAAGTCACAGGTGCTAATCTGTCTAGACGTTGGACTCCTGGAGTCATAAACGATCTTTAGACCAAGATCTTTGACGAGCCCATTGGATGAGTGGTTAGGGGCTTGCCTGAACGCTCTGTTCTAGGGTTCTCGGGTTCGATTCCCAGTAGGGTCAACTTTGAAAAATGAACTTTTCAAATTAGTCTCTGGTCTGGATCTGGAAAGTAGTGGCCCTGCAGTCATTTGGGCAGCCCGTATGGCGGCAGTAACCACCCCCTTACAGAAGATCACCGTGAAATGCTTCCCTTATCCTTAATCCTATTGTAGTCGGTAGTGCATTTGAAGCAGCTTCGGCGTTGCTTGTGTTATAGGCGACGGTAGTCACCTACCATCAAGCGGACCGTCAGACTGTCTGGCGATCTTAAAATAAAAAAGTAGACAGCATATATGTGAAACCTTAAACCACATAGTCGGTAAAAAGAAAGAGACGTAATGACAGAAAGAGAGAAATAGAAAGATAATTTAAAGCAATAATAACACGTATACACATTAGAGAAATGAAAGCAACGCGGAAAGAACGGCCAGCTGCAAGCCCACAAAAGGTTCAATACATTTGAATGTACGCTTATATCTCCAACGTAATAGACTTGAACTGGAGCCAAGAATGCACCAATTGATTATTGATATAGCATCGGTATATTGGTTCTCAAGAAATGAGATCCAAACTTAACGAATGTTGGCTCAGAGGCAGGTTTGATTTATACTAGGAATTATGTGAGTATAGATAACTTCTTATCTGTTCTGGCTCGAATATGATTAGACAGTTGGAATTCTTTTTAGAATTTATAGTGACTACTTAAAAAGAATATTCGAAATTTTATTAATATGGAAATAGCTTAAGTTTGTGTGTCAGTTTTTGCCATTGAACATTCTTTTTTGAGTACAGGCGGCAGGCAGGCTGACAATCCATTTGATAGTAGATGATTACCGTCACCTTTTCACATGGCATAGGTGTAGCAAGTGTTTTTCTAACCTTAGCTAGTACTAGTATATATTCTGTGCCTTAGCTAGCAGGAAAAATATATGGGATTACGATAGGGAAATGGGCTCTGGCACCCATTACTTATTCTCCCAATAGCTTACATGCTGTTGTTTCACAATGGTTTCTGCTAACAAACAGTGACAGATCACAGTGGCAGGGCACACTGCACAAAGAAGACCACAGTGAAATAATAGCAAGTGTGCTGTTGTGTTTCGGTGAGTGAGTAAGGGATGCCAGAGCCCATTTCCCTATCCACTCCTAATCCCTTATCCTTAATACTACTGCAGTCGGCGGCTCACTTGCAGCAGTTTAGGCGTTGCTTGTGTTATAGGCGACGGTAGCCACCTACCATCAAGTGGACCGTCAGCCTGTCTGCCGACCTTAACATAAAAAAAATACAGCGGGCCCTGCCACTGAAAATTAATTGTCAATACTATAATCGTTAATTAATTTTTAAATTATTACTTTTTCTGTAGGCGTGGACTTATTTTCTACAGGACCGAACCGAGTTCTATATCATAACCGTATTTTCTGATTAAAGGTATTTTTACATTTTGTAGCGTTTACAGGAGTCATCAAGAAACATTATTCTAAAAAGAATTTAGTTAAAAAGTCGGGAAATAAATTGAATGTCTTATTAAAGCTGTCAACTCTAAATAAGTAATATTTGCAAAATATAGAACAGAAAAAGAACATGCAACTTACCTTCATGTCTATTCTATGAATGAAATTATAATTTTGCATCAAAAATTATTAAAAACGGCAAAAAAAGAATAGGTAATTTAATTTATTTTGTATATTAGTAAATAAATAGTTGTGTGATCAAAATATAGAAGTGATCAAAATACTAGTTTGTAGTAATAGAAAACAATTTCAGATACATGTAGATGTGAAAAAAAAAAACAAGACAACATGTAGGCGCCATTGTGAAAGGTGTAGCAAAATAACCTTTTAAGGGTTTTCTTCTTTGATTAAAATCTTAACTATCTAGGGTAACATAGATTTTTTTTCTTGATGTTATAAATATGTAATTTAATTCCCTTCAGCACATATCTTCGGAGCATTTTGCTCTTAGCATTATATTAATAAACAAATGCCAGCGACTGAACAAATAGGTTACGAAAGGAGTGACCTAAAAAGATAACTAGGCTTTGGCGTGTTCTATATATAATCTGTAACTTATAAACTTCTGATTTTATTTTTCAGACACATTTACTCTTTTACTGATACCGTGAAATGTAAAAATAAATAAATGCTTTCAGAAGTAAAGACTTCACAGCAGGTTTTACAAAAACGCTACCCAATCTACATATGAACGTGGACCGTTGGATTACTGACCAATTAATATCGCAGTTCGAATTTGATTTTTGACATTAAAATAAACGCTCACGTCCGTATCCATGGCAGATATTTAATTGTTAAATTAATATTTCATATTTTGCTCTATACCTTTTATAATATTTTAAATAATTATTTTATACTAGCGCGTAATTTTTTTGTTTGTTTAAAAAAACACTAAATGTTACGGGAAGCTTGCTACATACATTAGTGAAAAACTGTATTCAAACCGGTTAACCCGTTTTTGAGATTAGCGTGCACAAACGCACAGAAAAACAGACAAAAATTCTAAAAAAAAACTATTTTTTTGACCTCGGTAACATGAGAACAACGTGTACCAATTTTTTTTTAAATATTCAATGTATACACACGGCAAGTTTACGATTTTATTACACGTGTAGATAGACTAGCGTCGCACGGATGCATTTTTTCTGTAAATGATATACACAAACCTTCCTCGCTTTTTTTGGATTTTGATACGGTTTTCACCAATGGAATGGCGAAAACCGTATCAAAATCCATTGGGTGTTTAGAAGAAGTTAGCGAAGAAAGAGACAGAAGTGAACTTCGATTTTATTTTATGATATGTGTAGATAGATACAAGATATTAGTGGAAATTTTATCTCATATATCTCTTAAATCCTGCTTCATCATGAGGCTATTCATATTGTACGTAGCTCCCGTCGTCAAGCAGGCCGTCAGCCTACAGCCGTTATGTACTTTATATAAAAGTTTATTAACAGCTCTCCTTACCAGTGTCGCCTGAAAAAATATCGCTATAACAAAACAAAAAATCCAAAACTTTCAAGAACAATAACCATTGGAAACATCGATAGTAGTTTCATCTTTACCAAGAGAAACATTTGAAAATAAAGTCGAGTTTTCTTTTAAACGGTCTCCAGTATTTTTTGTTCGGCGTTCAGAGACCATAAAGAGTTGACAATATTTGGTTCGGAAACTTCACACTTTGTACAATACGAAGCGGCGGTATGTAATATCGGTACAGTCGGCGACAGACGAAGCAGGTACTTCGAAATTCAATAACATTTCTTGTGCCAATGTTCTGTATGTATTTTGTACCGTGATTCTTTTGTACGACTTCGCTTTTATGATAACTGCCAATGCCGAAACTCGAAAAGCTACACTCAGTTATGATTGGTAATGTAATTAGCAAGTTAATCAATTTGAATTCAAATAGGTAGACTTACGTATAACTATATAAAAAAATGAACTATTTTTTTAATTGTACTAAATTGATTATTCAAAATGCATTAAAAACTAAATTTTATTATTATTTTATTTGACTATCTCACTTTTTGAATATGTATGATTAATATGACTATATTTCAACGAAAGTTAACTTTCATTATTTGTAATTTTTGTGATTATTATGTATTTATGGGATGAATAAATCTTTATTATTATTTATTTATTTTTCTTAGTTTTAATTTTTTTACAATATAATTATAAAAACAATAAATATTATTTAGAACCTAAAACAAGAAGCTGGCATGGCCCAATCTACCGGAGGTTAGGGCTGCAAGTGAGGGACCTCCTGACAATTCGTGTTGTCTCAAGAAGTACCGACATCTGTATCTGTCCCTTGATCCAGCCATTTAACGAGAGTCTCTTGAGATGTTGGTCGAGGCTCTTCGCTATAAGACCGTTCGCCGAGACGACTATCGGGACGATAATTGTCGAATCGACGTCCCACATGGCGGTCACCTCGTGAGCCAATGTACTTGGTAAGCTTTGGTAAGCCGAAAGCATCTTTTTCGGCTTTCACGAGATTTTCATAATGCGAGTCAGCGATGTCAACAAGTATTGTCCGGCGCTGGGATCGGTCAATAACCACGATGTATTGGCGACAATAGTCCTGTCCGTGATTATGGAGCGATCCCAGTAGAGCGTAGCATGACCATTTTCGAGAACGGGCGTAGGCACGTACTTGTAGTATGGTACCTCAGACTCGATAAGACAGTATCGAAGGGCAAGTTGCTTTTGAATAATGAATATTATTTTTATTATTATAAATTGATTATGTACGAAAAGATACTATAACTATTTATACCCCGTGGCTTTGACCGGCTTGAAATTTGAAACCATACCTTCTCCTTGAAATTTAGAGATTTCATATCAATACATAGTATAAAGTCTCCTTTTTCTCTGTCTGTGT
Organism: Bembecia ichneumoniformis; assembly: GCA_910589475.2. Classification (NCBI taxonomy): domain Eukaryota; kingdom Metazoa; phylum Arthropoda; class Insecta; order Lepidoptera; family Sesiidae; genus Bembecia; species Bembecia ichneumoniformis. Next base: position 18,572,541 of record OU342526.1, on the reverse strand, counting down.
GTATGTATGCGCTAATTTCGGAAAATTGTGAACGGATTGTATCGATTTAATGAAAAAAAATGTTGACGATGGTATTAATTCAATTCATGAATATCTTATTTATATTTGCTGTGTAATCACGGTTTATGTCAAAGAAGGTGGGCGCCCCACGCAGCTAAGCGTGATCGGTTAATCTATTCCATACATACACATACATTTGTGTATTGATGACATGTCCCTGTTATTTTAGTTATAGATCTTCCTGTCTGAACAGGTCGGTGTTTCTATAGGAATCCCTTCCTTTCATCTTAGGTAACCGAAGTATTGCGTGGTGCTCAATGAGTCACATACAGTGCTGGCTGAAAATTAGCGCTGTAGGTGTTTGTCTAGCACCTCAGCACAATGCTGAGTCAGTATCCGATTCGCTGCCGCGAAGACACACACACGTTTTTTATTATTCTCTGTCCTGTTTTGTATATAATGTCAGTGTCTTTCGTGCAGTGAATAAAATTCTTTCTTTCTTCTTTCTTTCTTTCTTTCTTTCTATGTTGATAAACAATTCCGCTTCCTACGTCAATTGGCAAAAATGTTTTAAAAGTCTGACGTTTTAGTTGCCGGTTGCTAAAAAATAAAATAGCTCCCATCGAGTCGTAATAAAATGCTTTTTATTATGAAAAGTTATGAAAGAGAATTTCATGATTCAATGTTTGCAAAAATGTACTTTTAAAAGAAGCCGGCTTTCCTAGTTGGCTGTACTGCACTTGTCTCATTTTACTAGCCTTTCCAATTCCCGCCTTCCTTTACAAGCTGTAAAGGCGGAATCTTCTTTCCATTCGGCAACATTGGCCTCATTCTGATGTTAACTTGAACGTAAAATAACTTGAATTTGGTTTCATATTGTAAACTTGTTGGTCTTTGAAAAGTTTTGTGTATTATGTGTTACTGAAAATCGTCAAATATAGTCAAGTATAGTCTTCAAAATTTGTAAACTCATGTAAAATTTATTTTTGATATATTATTTTTAAGAAAAGTATAATTTAAATTAGACTATGAGTGAGTAACACACTGTAGGCTCACTTGCATCGGAGATTATAAATGTACCAATAAAAGAATTTGTTTAAAGAATATTACAGAGACTAGTACAATTTATTTATTTATTTATATATGAGGTACACAAAACAGGATAGTAATAATTGATAGTAATAATTGATCAGAGTGTAAAAGCTCTTTCAATTTTGTTTTTTATTTTTATTTTTGCAAAGTAAAAGAAATTTTATTTTCAAAATATTTATTAAAATTGTTATTGACAGTCGAAAAAGTAATTGATCAAAGTATAACATATTATATCTAATATGTACTGAAAAAAGGAATTATTTATGTAAACACATTAGGTGTTTGCGTTTTAATAAATTTGTCGGCGCAGCAATGACAACTGTCAGTTGTCAACTGGGCAGCGGGAGCGGAATGTCATTGTCATTGTCGTGGACTCTGACTGACACAACACCGAGCGCTAGCGCAGAGGCCGGCCGGCTGTACCAATTGCAATTTTATTATATATACAGGACGTCTACTTGTAGTTTCGATATTCGATAAATCATGAAGGTTTTCGTTCAAACTTCAACTCTATTCCAATGAAGTTGCGACAAAAACGGTCACGACACAACGAAGATCGAAAGTACGAGTAGACGTCTAGGAAGCTTCAGCTGTATTCAAAAATATATCTATTTTTATCAATTATAATATCGTTAGAATTGATAGAAATAAATATTAAATACTTAACCTTTGAATATGGCTGAAAAATTCTGTAGTAACACAATTAATCAATCTAAAAAATGAAACAAGTGTTCAATACATTCATTTTTTATTTTTATAATGTTTGTGCTCAATATAATAAGTTTCAGCTGCTAATTTAGCTTCATTCATATCATTTTCATCACGTTTTATTTTTCCAGCCATAATTCTAAAAATCGTTTTTTTTATTGGTTTCGTCTATATCCAATAAGGTTTTATATTTGTTTAAAACACCGTAAAGCGTCCTTTTTCGCAAGAAAAGCGTCCTGTCGCGAAAACAACACTCGGCACATATAAGCACTAGAGTAGCGTTCTGTCGCGAAAGATTTGCACAGCACACAAAGATTATGGGGCGGAGGAGCAGGGCTCAACTCAACGCACTTATTTTAGGATTTCACAGCGACAAATTTCACAATTTGAAACCCGAAAACCAGTAAAACCACAAAATGCGCATAAGCCGGTAGAAGAAATTGACAGTGTGATTGTTACAGATGTTGCCATTTCGAAACCTTCAAAAGATATTAAAAAAATACAAATACTGCTGTGGAATTACAATTTAAAAAAGTTTAAAATTAGGTTTATGTTACTAATAATGTGTTGACTACTATTTTCCTGTTTTTATTTATATCTATATAGCGAATTAATTTAATTTTCAAATATATTTTAAACATAGATAGCGATCTAAGTGTTGATAATTTGTTCATACTAGCAACACTAAAATTAAGTGTCAATGAACTGATCGTTCTTGATGCCATCTGTTATGACTAAAGTAAAATTCTTATGAATTATGTATGGGGAAGAATAAAAGATGTCGCTACTTTCTTTACAAAATTGTAGCTTTGTGTGGACTGTCACACCACTGCGAGAAGGCAATCGGTTTACATCAAGTGAATTGTGCTACGAGTTTGGTGGAGTGTTATCTGATTTGGTGTGATTGGCTGGTGGACAATGCGATCGAGGACTTATTTTGTGCCGATTATAGCGTTTGGTTTAGAATTACAACGCATGACCTAATGTTGAATTATATTCTCCGCGTCCGACTATTCGCGCCTATATGTCGTGATCAAATAATATGGAGACCAATGATAAAGAGGACCCTAATCATGTCCCTTCATTGCGGGGGACCCTAATAAAATCCCTTCAAATTTATAATTTAGTTTTTAATTTTGAATAGATTTTTTTTGATTGGATACAGCCCCAACATCTCCGCCGTGAAGAACGTCGAGCATCAGACTTTGCCCTGATTGATATTGGCCCGCTTATTTCGGGATAGTGTTTTACGAGCACATCAACGGGACGTAGGTACTCGCTCGCAATGGCCCAGCTGGTTTTTATGGCTCGCCTTTTAACATTCGCCTACGAGTGTGGTTTGCAGATATTTTTTCCTACTTATTTACGTTTCCATTTTTTTTTGTTGCTCAAGGCATCAGAGAGAATTCTGGAAGTATTTTCGTAAATCGTGCACTCTATGTACAACGTATTTGAGTTCACAGTTGTGTTTCTTATGTTGTTATGTGACAGTAGCTACTTCCTGTCAAGTGAATCGTCATCCTCCCTTCCGACCTTTATTTGACATTGCAAGCCATAATTAAGTTTATTGTAACATAGGCCGTTAGGTCGAACAATAATTTTCTCTCATCAAATTCTTCTTCTTCTTCTTCTTCTTTTTATAAAAAATGGCAACCGGGCACATCTTGAAGATGTGCCAGTGTCAAGTCAAAAAAAAAAAAATAACGTTTGCTCCGCCACGAGCTCCGATGCTCGGAGCCCGCTCGGAGCAGTCTCGTGTGTGCTTTCTTAGTTCCCCAGCGACAATCCGGTCAGCCAGGCGAAGGCCGGTGACCCCACCGACCCCTGCAACCGCCCGGATTGTCGAGGGTTACCTAAGCCCCCCCACCACGACAAGGTCCTAGCACACCTAGGGGGGTCTCATCAAATTCATTTTGATCAACACAAATTTGCAAAAACAAATGTCAACTGAATCAAATTACATCGACAGCTTCCTAAAGAGTTCTTAATTCGAAGTTTATATTTATTTTTCATTTTCATTTATGTCCTTACTTTCTTGCCAGTTCTAAAAACTTTCTGTGCGGCCTATGTAATCCCTAATCGATTTTTAAATTTATGAATTTATGTATTTAATAATAGACGATAAGTGTAAAATTTAAAAGTATATAATAATAACGTAAATTATGGTAGGTACTTAAAAATTAATTGATTTAAATTGCTTTCACTTACCTATATAGATTTTTGTTTACTCTTTATCTTTATTATATAAACACTCACTAATTATTACAAACATTTATAATTGAAGTTAGGTACATAATGTGTGCTGTTGTATTTCGGCGAATGAGTAAGGGATACTAGAGCCTAACGTTACTTGTCTTATAAGACGATGGTAGCCAGCTATCCTCAAGTGCACTATCGTTTTTATGGTTCCGTACGTTCGAATAAAAAAACGGAACCCTTATAGGATCATCCACTCGTGTGTCCGTCTGTCCTTCCGTAACAGTCAATTATTTCCGAATCTACTAGACCGATTAAGTTGAAATTTGGTACACATATCAATATCTGTGACCCAAACGCAGAGGTGTGACGTGAATACGTAAAATCTGTATATTTTTGGGGCGAAGGTGGAAAATTAAAAAAAATATTTGAAAACGGCACTGTGTGACATATCAAATGGAAGGTCTTGTTGTGAAGATCTTAAATGTATTTTTTTGTAATTTTAAAATATTTAGTTTCCAAGTTATTCAAGAAAATAGACGAAAATTGACCATTCCCCTCCCCCCCCTTATCTCCGAAACTACTGAACCTAAAATTTTGAAAAAAATACAGAAATTAGTTTTCTAGTTATAGATTATAGCAAAACCTATAAGAAGTCCATGATATTAAAATGAAATAGTAAATCACTCAATATTGTGCTTAGATTTAAAAAAAACATGATAGGTAACATCGTACGGAACCCTCTTCACGCGAGTTCAACTCGCACTTGTCCCGTTTTTTTTTTAAATAAAATAAAATAAAATAAATTAATCCCACTCTTAATAACAATAAAACAAAAACAACTGATCGGATTTAGATGAAATTTGGCACACAGATAGTATAGTACTTAGATTAATATATAGGATACTTTTTATTTTGGAAAAATGTTAGGTTCCCGAGGGATCGTCTAAAAGTGTTAAAAAAATTCGACACTGTTGAAAAATACTCTTGACAACAGTGGCGGCGCCACCGTCGTTACAGCGATAAAGATATCAGGCATCATAACTCATATATTATCATTTTTCAACGCTATAAAGTTGTAGGCACAGCTATAGTTACTCATAGCAACAGAAAAACAGGTCGAATATTCATTTTTAATCACCTCTAGAATAGAGTAACGAATTAAGAAATATTAATTATATAAATCCTCTTCTAGACACAAGCCTCGTCTCAAATGTCCATTCTGGATAATGATTACCAGTATTTCTGGTTTATTAAACATGAGTATTAAATCTAAAGCTTTAAGGACTTATAAATAGGGCCATTATTTCCTTAGAAGTGTGGCGAGAGAATTAATACTGTCTTTAAAATGGTTTCGGCAAAAGAAAATGCGACACGGAAGTCTTAACGTGGCAAGTCGATCGGAAAAAGGAAACTGACCGGTCACCGAGTCCAATTTAGCTGTGCGGTCCCCAATGGCCTGTTCTATCACAATGCTAAGACATGTAGAAGCTAAGGGTCTTAGCCCTAGCACTAATCTTTTACAAACTTTGTTGCACCTATTTTGAAGAGAAATGTACTGATTAATTATATTGAAAATTAATTAAATGACGATCTTTAATTAATAAAGAATACAATTTCTTCAATTTAGATTCGGCAATAGTTCCATTCAAAGTCTGCTATTCAATTTTGCTGAAACAAAAACCGAGCGTAACGCTAATGAAGGTTTTCATTAAATTGTTTGGACCCAAAATTAATTGCAGATACCTATACTCGTAATTTTATTAATATGAAGTCTATGAATTTTATGAAGTTTGCAGCGCACCTGCAGCAGCTGTGATGATGCTTGTGTTATAGGCGACGGTAACCATCTACCATCAAGTGGACCGTCAGTCTGACTGCCGATCTTAACATAAAAAAAGAGTTATTGACAGGCGTTCTGTCCATTAATGCATTTCAATAATGAAATATTTTGAATTTTATTTTTAGATTAGGTACATATGACTAATCTAAAATTGTCTAATGCCACCTATACATCTGTGAAACACGAAAGGTATTGATGGTTTAAAAAAAATAGAGTAGCAAAAGATAACCATCATTATGAAAATAAAAGATTAGGCTGTATCATCATTCATATACCATAAGGGGTGGTTACTGCAACCATAATAGCTCCTTAGTTTATATAAAAAAATATTGAAACACTTTTAAAAGACGATATTTGTCCAAACACTTTATTATCTGAATAAATAGAATTCGACTAATAAGTTTTAAACTAAGTTAAGTAGGTACAAATCTTAATTTGCAGGTCGATTAAGCCAGCAACGTAAAATATAATTTCATTTGCCACTACAACGTTACATGTACTGTGCAAATAGTCTGGTCTGTCCTTTAGGAACCGCAAAGTGCAGTCTGTACCGGCAAAAACCAGTTTGTGTCAGGCGTACGGTTTTTTACTGCTTAAAGCTTATTTTACACTGGAGACTTTAAAAAATATTATTTTTTGTATTAATTTATTACTAAAATGCAAATCGATCTTTAGTTATACAGAGATGTAAATAAAACAATCTTCACTTAAAAACCTTCAAGGTCAGCTCTTAAGAAATGTTACATCTAACTATGGAACGTTCTGGAAAAAACGTTCGCGCCGGCCGAAAGTCTCGAACTTTCTACCCTAGCTCGAGCGATCTGCCCTATGGTAGCCACGCCCCTTCCCGACTAATATCAAAGGAAATTGGTCCTTATGTTTAAAACATAGAGTTTACAATTCAACAGAAATAGCATTCCCGAACTTTCAATGGTTTGTTTACAATCTTGTTTACATTTTCTAGAAAATTCTAAATACATCGAGGCGTTTGGCGCCAAGTATAAATAAGAGTGCGGCCGGCCGAGATGAGTGAGTTGTACGACAACCAGCGATTCGAAAGCGACTCTTCGGAGCTTTTGCAAAGTTACCTGCGACACATTAAGGGAATCATTGACGACTTTTGGCAAGTTTAACGGTTCCATCGGACAAGTTTGGTGATTTTAGCAGTCATCTTGGTTTGTGAAAATAAATCTTTCCTTTCGCCCTTACACGGCACTTTAACTCGCCCCGCACGTAACAGAACATTAGAAAATTAAAATTTGAAATTACACATTTACTGTAAACTATATAATTTATATTATTTGTGGCCATTTTAGAAGACACAGCGTGGCGTTTAATTCTTATTTTATTATGTTCCCCTTTTCATATTACAAAAAAATAATAGGGGAATAAAAAGATGACTAAAATTTTTATTAAACCGAATTTTTACGTTTATGGTTTTTATGGTGAACCATCAGCCAATTGTACTCAAAACCAAGATGGAACAGTTATATGCTAGAATAAATTGCTGTCTTTCAATCTCAAAATGTACAAATTAAAATAAACAATTTGAAAATATCACCTTTTAATAAAAGTCACTTGTTTTGGTTCCTAAAGAATTTACTTACATAATAGAAGGACTATAGACCGTTCATTAGAGATTCATAAATAAGATCCACAAAACTTTTTTTGTTTAAAATAAATAAATAAAAAAGGTGTATGTAAACGCGCCTTACATTGCGGTGTGTTAGAAGAGCGTGTGCGCACGGATTTAGATCACATAGCAGAAATTAACGCATAATTAGACAGGCTTCTGGTTTAGCAAATTCTCTGCCACTTTTTATTTATCTAAACTATTATTTGTTTGTTATATTACATTACCTCGATTACATTTACTTAACAAATATATAATTAAATGAGCTGTCAGCCTATCTGCCACCCTTTCTCTTAACAAAAGCAATGATTATTGAGGGAGATTTAAGTTATTTTTTTAAAATAATATAAACCGTTTGTCGGAAAGAGGACAGCATCTAAATAAGCGGAATCGAACAAAGCAATCTATACATACTATTTGTATCTATTTATACTCTATACTAGCGTTCCGCCCCCGGCTTCGCCCGGGCTAAATTTTTATATATATGAACATTCCCCGTTTATCCCTCTTTCCATTAGTGAAAACCGAATTAAAATCGGTCTACCCGTTCACGCGTGATGCCGTGACTAAGGGAAATGGGGATTCATTTTTATATATAGAAGATAGATACATATTATGAATTAAAGTCGCCGTCCGCCTCAGTCTTTTTTGTCACCTAGCTTCTTCTAAATGACCCACCGGATTTTAATTCTCTTTTCACTAATTGAAAGAGCGATAAAAACGAGGTAGGTGCATAATTTATAGAAAATTACAAAAAATTCTGCAAAATTGACAAACATGAGCTCCAGGACCACCCAAAGCTACATAAAATCCTGTCGAATCTTTGCGAAACTTCTTAAAGGTATTGAAACCCCTTGATTTACATGCAAAGAGCGATTCAACTCCCCCACTCAGAGGTTTCGGGCACGGTTGATTATAATACGCTGAGGAGTCCCTTTTTAATTTTATCTCAAGAGTGGTAGGTGCTCGAGTAAGTCATTGTACCTCAGTTATCGACTCATTTAGGATGTACAGCTGTTGTGGTAGTTTCGTTTTTTTAGTATTTAAGAGTTGTTACATAATATAAAAATAATGCAGGTAGAAAATTAATATTTAATAGGCCAGTTCTTAAATAAAGTCACACTACGACCCTTAGAAGACGAGCAAAATAAAAAAAAGGGGAGATGAGGTGGGTCGGTGGCAGAGGGTGACGAGCATTACCGAACATTACCGAGACGAGCCGAAACATGCCTCTCTATGTTAATTAAAATTAAGCCGTAAGGGCATAACTAATTAGATAATCTAATTAGAAAATTAGTTGTTTTGTGAAAACTTATTTTAGAGTCTGACATTTTAATCAACAAGTATATTTGCGGTCTTTCAGGTTTAAGATTAACAGAGATCTAAGATATTTATGTATATTGTAACATATTATGCTGGTTGTTAAATTGACACCATTAGATTTTCCACACAACATCACAATATACCATAGCCATTTTATAATATGAATGGCTACAGTACACTATAGCAGTTCATGTTAATAGTGCCAGGGTATACTGCGTTCGTTCTTAAACCGAAATAACAACATCCTTTAAGAAGACCATAGTGATATAACAGAATGTGTGCTGTTACATTTAGGCGGTGATGAGTAAGGGAGTAAGTAAGTAATCCTATTCTTCCATCCAACACATTGTACATTATCCTATCAAAGCCGGCAGCGAAAATACATCTTCTTTAAATCACCTAGATTAGTGAGCAATTGGAACAACTTACAATCAAATGAACCGTCTACTAGTTTTAAGCTGTTTTTTTTTTTATGTTAAAGTCGACAGAAAGGTTGATGGTCTATTTGATGGTAGGTGGCTACCGTCGCCTATAAAAGGCTAGACAGTGAATTCCAAACAGCCTCCGAAGTAACGGAGGCTATTGAATGAATATAAACTGTTATTTCGCGGTGGACTTTTGTAAGGTAACCACCCCCTTAGATAAGACCACCGTGAAATAACAGCACGTGTGCTGTTGCGTTTCGGTGAATGAGTAAGTGATGCCAGAACACATTTTTCCATAACTTCCTGATCACTTATGAATGGTCGACAGACCCGTGGCATTGCTTGTTTTATGGGTAATGGTAGCCATCTACCATCAAGTGGCCCGTCAGCCTGTCTAACTACCTTGACACAAAAAAAAAATGCCTGCAATCGTGGCTATTAAATACTAAACGCACTAAACTACATTATAAATTATGTGTGATCGTCTATAGGCGATATAATGGGCTGATGTCTGTCTACCCAAACGTTACTTCGTTGTGTTCGCCCAGTAAAATTGTGGGACAGTTGAATAAAACACTGTGTACCCGTGTGTATCGCGTTAGTATTGGCGTCGAGAAATAGTTCAGACGGACTTTATTAAGATTTACGACTTTCCAATAATATTTATGTGGCAACGATACCATTCGGCGCGAATAAACATTTCATTAGCTACGGCCTGTACCATCGACGTAATATCCAACTAGACTTCTAGTACAGGGCGAACGCATTCAGACAACACATTAGAGAAATAGATATTATATAATTCCACGCCCGGTAATGTTCGGGCAGTAACGACCAGTAGTATTTCGTCGTGACCTTGATCGGACCAATTGGCGTTCAGTACCCCGCGCCCGCGCACCTCAGTTAGTTGCCAGAACAATTTGTATTGTGAATAAATAGGTATTAGCCGTCTACTTGGATATTACGTCGATGGCCTGTACTCAATTTTTATATTCATACTTGCCCTTTAAATGTTTTCCACTTCTTTAGACTTAATAGGTTGTTTCTGATACAGTTTTTCTATTTAGAAAAATTATGCTTATTCCCATGTTATGGTTATTTTGGACTATCGAAAAAAAAAGTACATAGTTCCAAGAGCTCTGAGTCTTTAAAAGTCTTTACTTTGAGATACTTTATCTGCGGGAACAGAAAAGGCACATGATGCTGAATGGTAAATTTATGTGGCATAATGGCATAGTCTTCTTTTTAGAAAAAAAAAAAAAAAAAACAACTCAACATACATTAATTACCAGTTCCATGAAGTACTCATATTTCTCGTACTTTTCTTTCGACATAAACATAATAAAAGTTAACGTGTGCTTAACTTGGTTTCTTAGTACTTTCTTAGAAGTAACTTTCTTGAAATAAACCCTTAATGTAGACAGTAATGTACCTTACATTTTCGGTACTGGAAACTTCAAAACTCCGTCTTATCCATGGAAGTATAGTACTTATTACTTCCATGGTCTTATCTGAATCAGTTGCAAAACGCGAAGTCAACTCGTGAAACTATTTGACTGCATCGAATTACTTGTGAACACGTGATTTAAGCTACTTCAACTTTCACTTGAAATATTACTTGACTTGCAGTCTGACATATTTAGCAATTTTAAGATATTGAATGAGTCTATTCATTAATGTTTCCATATTATTATGTTCAAAATATGTGTTTCTAGAATATCTAGATTCTGATACCTGCGTTTACTATGCAGAATCGTTACTTATGGTCAATGTATTTGTCTTTACTGTATTGAACTTTTTTTGAGCCAATTTACAACTTTACAATTTAGCATGACTTTTCATTGATTGCTTAATGCATAATCCATTTTCTTAGACTTTGAAGCTATTTAGGCTGTCTTCTAATTTAAATTGACTCGATTTTTGTACACCTATGTATTTTAAATAAAAATATTTATAAAATACTTTTATAACTTACATACTTACTTACTTACTTTTATAACTTTTTACTTTTATACTTAAATACTTTTACTTTTATAAAATACTTTTATAACTTATTTTTTAAGTTAAAAAATTATTTAAATTTCTATCGGACGCAGTGGTATCTCGTAGACTTTGAACAGAGCGGTACATCTATATAATTATATACATTTATAATAAAATCGTAAAACCGAGGTCAAAAAAATAGTTTTTGTCAATTTTTGTCTCTGTCAATTTTTCTGTTTGTCTGTTTGTCTGTGCATTTGTGCACACTAAAGTCTGAAACGGCTTAACCGATTTGAATGCGGTTTAGTAAGCTTTCCATAAACATTTAAGGTTTTCATTCGAATCGGTTTACAAACAAAAAGTTACGCGCTATACTGAATACCACGCGTACGAAGTTGCGGGCTCAGCTAGTAATACATAATATGTTAGGAGATTAAGAAATACAAGTATTATAAATAGAGAGAGACAGAGAGAGATTTTAAGTTTGTTTAAAAGTGACAACTGCAACACTGCAACTCTATAGCAAAAAATTGACATTATTGGACGATTTGGACATTAAAATCAAACTCAGTGACTTCAAACAATTCGTATAGAATGTATAGGATCGTACATATAAAAATATAAATAGGATTTATTTATCATATAAATGTACAGTACTTTCAACCAGGCCAGATCTAGATGAAAAATGTGATTTCAAAATATTTGAAATCATTTGGAGCGAATATTAACAACTGAACTTCGACTTAAAGTAATAATTAATATTGATTAAATTGCAATGTCTTTAGATATTTAAAAATTATAAAGTTGAAATATATTTTATTATTTATATTACTTTTTACATAATATTTTTTTCACCTTCGAATTGATAATGGTTAAACAATGTCTGCAACTTAACTACATACATAACCCACACACACACACTTTTTTTATTTTTTTTTTATTATAGATGGGTTTGCTCTTGACCAGCATCTATCCATGTAGGAAGGATGAGGCCGAAGATGGAGCGAGCTCACCCAGAAGATGCCTATTCACTCGAACCTTGAAAAGATTTGGGTTATATGAGCTCGGAAATACAGACGCCGGCAGGGAGTTCCAATCCTTAGCAGTGCGCATCACAAAAGATGTTTTAAAGCGCTTGGTCCGAATTAGAGGGATTTCGACAAGGTGAGGATGGTAACCAGCCGTACGTCTGCATGTCCGATAGAAGAAAGGGGAAGGCGGTATGATCTCATGCAGCTCTCGAGCACACTCTCCGAAGTACATCTTATAGAATACACACAGACAGGCAACTTTGCGTCTATGTGCCAGGCTCTGCAGCTTAGTTCTTAGCTTGCTTCTTTTTTTTTATGTTAAGGTCGACAGACAGGCTGACGGTCCACTTGATGGTAGGTGGCTACCGTCGCCATTACACAAGCAACGCCAAAACATATATAGAAAACATGTATAGAAAACAGGACAGGAAATGATTTAAAAATTTCAGTACCCACGCGCTCCACAGGTGTCCACGCAATAATGAACCATGCGAATTGCAAACGGCATTGTCCCTCGAATAACCCTTCTGTGTATATCGTCAGTACAAACTTTTTTCTCACCTAACATTGTTTTGACTCCGTTCGCAGTTGCGCGGCAACATTTTGTAAAGCGACATTAGCTCTTAGTAAAGGTCGTTAAAACTTCCAAGTGGCTTAGTCCATTAGCCTGCGAAGTCAGGCTTGTCGTTGAAATGACTATGCAATATGCGAGTTGACTTAAGTATTTCTTTTTTATGCAACTAAAAAACGCTTAGAGATATGTAAGACAAGAATGTGTGTGTTGGCCAAAGATTTTCAACTGTATCGGGCAAGACGAAAGACTCAGTAATTTAGAACCATGTGGTACAAAATCGCTAAGTCCATCGACAACTTTACAAGGCTATTTAACTACGCCATTGCCATCCTGATTAAGGCGATCAGGGTCAATATTTTTGTAGGAAAAATTGTCCAATGCCCTCTCTATATATTCTATATATTTAATCTTTTTGGTGTTGGCACTCCTAGTTTAAGCGCAATTAAACAATGAATAGGTATTTTTATTTCATGGTATAAATATTGGGATAGTAAGAAGGATCAGCTGAAAAGTCATCATGATATCATACTATTGTAAGAAACACACGGTAGAAATAACCAACACCATCTGCTTTTTACCATGGTGTATTTGTCTATTCACTTACATTATCATAACAATTACACTTTATTACACTTTCGACTTACTAACTGCAAAATACAACCGTTCGATACCGCTGACCGACCGAGAATGCTCATGGCGCCATATCACCTCCCTGGCGTCAACTCTCGTTCCACGTTAACCTCTCGCGGACATGACGTCACCAGAATGGTCAATGTAGTTACTTTTTAATTACTTTTTATTCCAAAAACAATAAAACCTTACACTATGTTACTGTCGGCAGTAAGTGGCATTCTTGATAACTAAAACCCTCGAACACCAGGACCTTGATACAGACGGCCACATACAGAATGTATGGCAATTATGATTTCACGCTTTTGTCTTGCTTTTCAAAACAAGTAATGTCTTGTCATGGCATTTAAGAGAATGACTTTTTAGCAGATATCGTAACAATTTGAGAATATGACGTGGTTTCGAAGTAAGGAATCGCTATAAGTCGCGTTAGTGAATTGGGGCCCAGGTAAGATAGGGTAAGGTAAATTAAAGCAATACTAAAATCCCCTGTTATATGTCAAGTGCATAAGAAAATACTATGTAAGTATTCAATATAGTAAATACAAGTAGTTCGATATACAAACTTCAATTGAATCACACTGGGATCTGAAGCCCGTCTGGCAGTATAGTAAGTGTTGTAGTTTTAATTTATTATTTGATATTTATTAATAATAATATTTACGAACAACCATGTTAAATTTTCTTTATTGATAACTTTTTATAAATGTTCATAAGGTAGATCTTAATTTATTTTATTATATTTCAAACGAATATAAATCTACCCTTAAATTTAATAACAATCCCAACAGTAACCACCCTCTTCCAGAGGACCACCGTGAAATAACAGCACGTATGCTGTTGTGTTTCGGTGAGTGAGTGAAGTGTCCTTTATTGTTATCCTACTAAGGCCGTCAGCGTGGTTTCAACACCTGTAACTAACGAATGCGGCCACCTACCATGAAGTGGACCGTCAGCTTGTCTGCCGACATTTACTTTAAAAAACTCATTCCGTAACTCAATCAACAGCTTGAATTGAAAAACGAAAAAACACGAGTGTATTCAGGTTCATTGTAAAGTCCGTATACTTATACACATCTATACTTAATATTATAAAGCTGAAGAGTTCATTTGTTTGTTTGAACGCGCTAATCTCAGGAACTACTGGTTCGAATTGAAAAATTCTTTTTGTTTTGAATAGTCCATTTATCGAGGAAGGCTATAGGCTATATAAAACCACGCTACGATAAATAGTATTATATATAAGCAGTGTCCAGTACCGCGCGCCCCATGCGCACGCCGCCGCCGTATGGGCCGCAGCGAAGCGTGGCCGAGTTCAGCTAGTTTAGAATAAATCTATTTACGTGGGTGTGTTAAAATTCAAGGCAATGAATAAACAGGTTCAAGTGAGTGCAATGAAATAAAAGCAAATATATTTAGACATATTCTTAAGCCAGTATATGTACATTACAACTTATAACAAAGCTAGGTGGAAAATTTAGGCTTTAAAATACGTACATAGTTGATTGTCCCCTGACCTCCAAGCTAGGATTGCCTGTGTTTTGGAGAACTTGTCCCCTTGGTCACAGTCTCTTACTGGATTTCGCACTGCAACGCCAGCTGGTGTTGCTAATCAGGGCCTATAAGCGATATCGCTTCATGATATCACGAAGCCTTCGGTATTCTAATATTTATTAACTATTTTTATGTTTAACAAATATTATACTATAATCAAGATTACAATAAGGACCGATTAAAGTGATAATAATAATTATTATTTATTTATCAGCTGTGATTCTTTCTGTTCACAAACGCCACAGGAAAAAAAAACAATCCACTCTTGCCTCGGCGAAGAATTAGTGTAGTAATGACAATATTGCTGTGGTTAGTATAGTATGGTATAAAATAGTAATGGTATTATATTTTTAAGATAAAATTTAGAAGACAGATAGATAGTGATAGGTCGACTAACGTCAGAGTTAGTAATGGCAAATATATCCAAGTACGTTTTTTTTTTATGTTATGTCGACAGACAGGCTGACGGTCCACTTGATGGTAGGTGGCTACCGTCGCCTATAACACAAGCAACGCTACAGGTGCTGCAAGTGCGCTGCCGACTACAGTAGGATTAAGGATAAGGGATTAGGAGGGGATAAGGAGATGGGCTCTGGCATCCCTTACTCACTCACCGAAACACAACAGCACGTATATGCCAATCATTTAAGGGTACATGAAAAAAATTGAGAAAGAGAATTCGTTCTCGCGTTACTCATGCATCTAAACACAACCCAAGCACTAGTGCTGTTATTTCTCTGTGATCTTCTGGTTGTGATTACTGCCGTTAGACGTGTTGTGTAGTTTATGACTTATCGCATAAACTTTATTTCTTTAAAAGCTTTTTAAGTCCTTTGAAAAATATGATACATGTATTCTGCCCTTCATTGTTATATCTTCATGCATAATGCCTGTAATTGTCGCTCACCACTTAGAGCGAGTCGCAGACAGAGCAGCGCAGGTGTGCCTCTAGGGGTTCACGTAACGTGATCATTATGAGTAAACCGCATTAGATGCCAGTGCCGACCCTGGAATGAACGCGACGAACTGCGAATCGTTAATAACAAGAGTAAAAAAAACCTTGGTTTAATAAAATTTTTGATTTCGTGGAGGTCCTGAATGTTTCAATACATTATATTCAATGATACAAATTTTAATTTATACAGTCGAATTCACAACAGGCTTCTCCTCTATTTATGTAGATAGAGAGATCAAAAACTAAATTGAGTAAATAGTAAAGGTTAAGTAATAGTTATTGTAAGTAGTTAATAATTAAAGGTTTATGGTGAAGTTAAAAATTTATAAAATACCTATGACCTTCGCAAAGGTAGGTAAATTACATAATCACTTGTATTTATTTCAATTTTTTTTTAAATTTACAAAAATTTATAAATCTCCAATCCATTTGAACGCCGTGTCACAATAGGGGATCGGACAGTAATCAGATTAAAATCTAAAATGTACTTAGAAAGAAAATATATAATTTTTTACGATTCTTTATCGAATAATAAATTAATATATTTCATTTAAATATTTTTAAATGAAGAAATAAAATTTTATTATTTACAATATTTTTAATCTATACTGAAACACCAATCACAGTGCGTGACATCATTTGTGGGCAATAATTGTCTATATGCCAATGCAGCTGTTTTGTTATGATATGACCACAAATGACGTTACGCGCTCTCAGATGAACTATTGTGGCGTTTTGGCGGCATTTTCAAACAAACAATATTAAAACATGATTTTGAGTACCTAAAAGGCTATAAATAAATAAAATAGTATTTTTTATGGGAATAAATATCCATGAAGATTAATTTAAAACATTTTCTGAAAATTTGTCCGATCCCCTATTTTATAACGATTTTTTTAGGATCCTTCAATACTCGTACGCGTAGACTTAACAAATACGTAATAATAATGCATCTATATATATATTTTTATATGTATATTCTAGAACATATTCTAGAATACGTATTATAGAATAAAGTCTAACACTTCCGTCTGTTTCATACTTCTTCTTGGATTAATACGGTTTCCACTGATGGAAAGATCTATAATCTAGGAAGGTACCTATATAAGACAATTTTCAGAAAAAAAAAGAAACCGTGCGAAGCCTGAGGCAGGTGGGTTTTTGTTAAATGATTTAAAGAAATAAAAAATTAAAAACAAAAAGAAATGGCTAAATTTTATTTAGCATGAATTAGAAAATTTCGCGGGTTATAAATAGTTCATCAATTCAGAATGCGAAGAAATAAGTATAATATTCAAGGTTTCGTATTCTCCAAATCGCAAGCGGTTTTAAAACATTTTTTTGCCAGCTACCAATTTGTTTTTATTATTTAAATAATTATATATTATTTTATTTTTTTCTTTAAACTGATCAATTTTAAGAACCAGCGACCCGCCCCCGGCTTCGCCCGGGGTGCAATTTTTATATACCTATATGTACATTCCCCGTTTATCCCTCTTTCCATTAGTGAAAACCGAATTAAAATCGGTCTAACCGTTCACGCGTGATGCCGTGACCAAGGGAAATGGGGATTCATTTTTATATATTAAAGATATGGACTGCCTTGGAGCTTTATAGATTTGGATATGTTCAAAATCTTGGCCACGTGCTTAGAGACGATAGATATATTCTGCTACAATTAATCATGATGGGTAAGATGGAAGGGTAGAGACGCACTAGGCGAAGGAGGAAGTTGTGGTTGCAAAACATCCGAGAGTGGACTGGTATTGCCTCACTATCAGTCGTACAAATGTTTCAGTTGGCTCTTGCCAGGGATAGACCGACCTTCAGGACTGAAGAAGACCTGAGAAAGAAACAGAGAGAGAGAGAGAGAGAGAGAGGAAGTAAACCTACTATAAGAGTAACATTAAAAAACAAACAGTGAAATATACTGGAGGGGTTGATGTTATAAAAAATAATATCCGAATAATATCGTTTGTATGATCAAAACGGCCGATTTGTTGTTTAAAAATGAATTTAAAGTCGTTGCGGCAGCGATCAATGTGATCGCTATTTTGACATTTTGTAAATAAGAAATCGCCTTTCGAGCTAAATATAGCAGTCTTTATATATTATTTAAAAGAAGACACTAGGCGGGGAAAGGGTGGTCGGGAGGTGGCGCTTAAGCCTATTTACCATAAATAAATAATACTGACGGCAGTTAAGGGTGATTCATGGGTTCCGTAGTAATTTTTGTTGCGCGTTAATTGAATAAAGAAGTTGAAACGGAGCTCTAGAGTTTCCGTACAGCTAACTGCGTGTCGTATACGCGATTAAACTACAGGGAAACTTGTTTTCTACAAAAGAATTTAATTAACTTAATATACATACATTGCCGTTCTCTTATAATATACATACATTGTATATATAAAAGTATATGTGTACTTTATATATACCAATATATTACAATACTACCTGAGCCCGTAACTTCGTACACGAGGTATTCGGTATAGTGCGAAACACAGACTAAACGGGAAGCTTGCTGAATACATCAGTTGAAACCGCATTCAACTAGGTTAAGCCGTTTCTGACATTAGCGTGTACAAACGCACATGCAAACAAATTCAATTTCAAAACCTATTCTTTTGACCTCGGTAACATAAGTACAACGTGTACAACTTTTTTTTTGAAAAATTATTTAATGTACATACATTGCTCGTTTACAATTTAAGTACGTGTATAGATATAGATATAGAATAGATATGGCTTAGGTCGATTTCAAAGGTCGAATAAGTCTTTTATTCGACATTTAAGTCAATAGTCGAAATATTAAAATTCGACGAAGTATACAAAATTCCCTAAATAAAATTAAAAACTAATAAGCAACGCAAAACCTAGTAAGTTACAGTGTCGAAGTTGCGTTTTAAAACTTAAAGTTAAAATCTCATACACAAAATAGTAACATCAGATCGGAGCTCTAATTATAGACATGGACAGACGGACCGAGCGAACTTTTAATACAAGTTTCATGAAAGGTCGACGTACTGCCGCGGGAAGTTTAAATTGCATTTGTAAGACTAATTGAGATTTAATGAAAATTTCATGGACGGGTCGGGGGAAGAATTTTAAGCGTGTGTTTTTTAAAGTATAGACTAAATTACAGCAACCAGTCTCGTGAATTTCAGGCGGGCAGTGCACACTTAAAATTAGAAACAGTAAAATTCATTTATCCTTACACATTATAAAACAAAGTCCCCCGCCGCTTCTGTATGTCTGTGTGTTCGCGGTGATCTAAAAATTTTTAATTCGGTTTTCATTTATGAACAGACTGATTCTCGAGGAAGGTATAGGTGTATAATTCGTTAAGTTTTTGTGTAAATTGGTTGAAATAATAAATAAATTTGTTAAAGATGTCAAACTGTCTGGGAGTTTTCATCGAAAACATTGCCTAATCCGTTTGAAATATAACAAAATAATGTATGGTGGGATTGTTTCTCTTTTATAGGTCTACAAAAAAGTCCGCAATGGCACATGTCTATCTTTTAAGGATATCTTACTATACCCATTGTAACTTCTAAAAAATGAACAAATTTTGATATTTATAACTTTTTCAAATGCTATTTGAAAAAACTATTTACAAGGATATAGTATTAATATTTATCAAATTAAATACGTTAATTACCTTAAGCATTTCATACACACTGTAATAGCCCTTACACCATACCATTTAAATGAACATCTTAGGAGTTATAGTTAATTAAAAATGAAAATAAATCCAAGCGGTCACGCGACGACGGTACTTGCTCGATGCAGACGCAGGCCTTTTATTAGGTACTCATAATTTTCACATTTTTCAACATGAACTAAGTCACGGAAATGAATATATATATATATATATATATATATATATATATATATATATATATATATATATATATATATACATATATATATATATTTAAATTAAATTAATTTTATTTTAATTTGCTATAATTAATTTAATAATGACATACAAGAATTTGAAAATGTAATTATTGACAATGAAAATGTAGGTTAAATTTCCAATCAGAAAATATTTTTTCGTTGTGATTCATCCAATGTTGCACAGTGTCTATATGCAACATCCCATCTTGTTGGTAGTAATAATATAATTAATAATTAATCCCCCTTCATCGTCGTCGCTTGCTGAAGACGCACGTATCTATAATAGCTGGCTACCATTTATTTTCAAAGTATTTTTAAACTTAACAAAATTAATTCAATTAATAAAAATAGATCTGCATAAACCATAAGAGGTCTGAAGAAACTACAGAGATGTGTGACGTGAGTACAAGTTAATTTCTGTGATCCTAGTACTCGGTGCCACAAATTCGCCAATCGCCAACGCACAGCATTTGTGGGAACGCCCCCCGGGTCTCTTATTGGTCATTGGCAAATACGTATAGATCAATCATAGCGGAGCGGGCTACGTCACTTTGGAATTGTGGAAATTGTTACGAGTTCATTGAAGCACTCCTTAAAAAATTTTTAACTTACATTGCCACTTTTGTTCTCGGACTGCGTTTCGTTTGAACTCCTCGATACTCATACTAACCTAGTAATATGGACTGCTTGACGGACAAGTCACTTTCTGAGTCCAACATAGATTTAATTGGGGGTAGATCGGAACTACCTTCTCCTAATTTTATTTCTCAGCGACCCAAAAGAAAGAGAAAAAATGATTTTGAAGCAGATTTTTGTGCATTTAAGGACGAGATTATGGATATGATACAGTCGCTTATGTTGCCACAGTCAAATGAACTCAAAAAAATCACCCCTAAACTTCTGGAAATACAACAATCCAACAAAAATATTGAACAGTCTATCGCCTTTCTTACAAGCCAAAACGAAGAATTTAAAAAAAGAATTGATACACTAGAAGGACAAGCTAAAAAAGATCGAAACTATATAACAATTTTAGAAGAAAGGATTGAAGATATGCAGAGAGGTAGTAGAAAAATGAATTTTGAAATAAAAAACGTACCTAAAGAAAGAAATGAAACAAAGGAAAACTTAATCAATATGGTTATGTGTCTATCGAGGAGCATCGATTGTGTTATGACCAGGACGGACATAAAGGATATATACAGGGTGCGCGGTAATGGAAATGGTAAAAATCACACTCCGATAATTGTCGAGACTTCTAGCACCATTCTGAAAAACGATATCCTAAAAAAGTGTAAGACATATAATATCAAGAGTAGAGATAAACTGCGTGCTAAACAGCTTGGACTCACTAAAAATGAAGATACCCCCGTATTTGTTTCTGAGC
This sequence comes from Bembecia ichneumoniformis, assembly GCA_910589475.2. NCBI lineage: Eukaryota > Metazoa > Arthropoda > Insecta > Lepidoptera > Sesiidae > Bembecia > Bembecia ichneumoniformis. The sequence continues at coordinate 18,551,304 of OU342526.1, read as the reverse complement.
AACTTACTGCAAAGGGCTCTCGCTTGTTTTTCCTTGCTCGTGATCTCTCCAAAACAAAATCCTATAAATTTTGCTGGACTAGCTACGGCAGAGTATATGTGAGAAAAGAGGAAACTTCACAAATTATTAATATAAAAAATGAAGCTCAAGTTCATAAACTGATGCAAGAAATTTGACTGGAGTATATTGTTAATTTCGCATATTTTTGTAATGTTCTGTTACTTAGACTTTTAATCTTTTGTTTTTATAATACCTTACATATTTACAACAATAATACAGACACGTTCATACACACGCCCCACACCTACACATCTACACAAAACTTTATACATGCCACAAAATCATTTTATCCATATTGCCTTACTATGTCTTTTATCGCGTTTTTTGCAAATTTAATTAGTATAAATTATACTTTAGATTTCAATTATGGCTCTCGCTCTTATTTAATAAGTATAAATATTAAGCATAACCTAGATCTGGACTTGGTTTTCAAAAATTATCATATTTCTCTTGATGGATAGCTCGGTGAATACAATAAACGAAATTGACGACCTAAATACAGCACAATCTGTTAAATGCGAGGTGGATGGGTTGGTTGACGTCATGCAGATTAATAACTTAGACCTAACTGTAATTTCACAGAACATTAGAAGCGTTTTTCGTAATCTGGATGACTTTCAATTGACTCTGTCGCAGCTTCGCTTTAACGTAGATATAATAGTATTGACTGAATGTCAATTAAATTTAAACAAACCTGTTCCTGATCTAACAAACTATAACACTTTTGCAACAACTAAGCATCTCAACCAAAATGACGGAGTGGTCGCTTACACAAAAAACATACATGAAGTAAAGGTAAAGGAAATATACCTCCAACACGCTTCATGCTTACAAATTACTATATTTGATCTAATAATTCTCGGCATTTATCGCTCCCCTTCAAATATAAACGCAGATACTTTTATAGACTCTTTGAACACACACCTCGAAACCATTAAATCAAACAAAAATATAGTTATTACTGGGGATATCAATATTAATATTATCTCAAAATTAGGAGAATTAACACAGGACCGTAATAATAGACTAAATTATCTCAATACCCTATCAATACAAGGCTTCCTTCCTGGTCACTCTCTACCTACAAGAGGATCCAATTGTTTAGACCACTTCATGCTTAAGGTTGATACGAACAAAAAATCTGCCTTTATTGCAGTCTTAGATACAACTGTTACAGATCATGCTACTGTTCTTTTAAAACTTACAAACGTAGTTAAAACTAATTATAGATATAATAAACAGAAAATTGTTATAGATTATGATAAAGCAACTGAAAGCCTTTTGGAAAAAAACCTGACTGATTTATTGAAATGTAATGATCCTAATACCTTAACCTATGAACTAATAAGAAAATTACAAGAATCTCTAAAAGAAAACGCAAAAATAATAAATATTACAAGAAATAAAAGAATCAGTAAACCATGGATAACCCCAGGCTTACTTCGATGCATCCAAAATAGAAATAAAATGCAGCATAAACTTCGCTTAGATCCTTATAATGAAATACTAAAAATAACTTACAAAAGATACCGTAACTACGTAAATAATTTATTGAAAGGACTAAAACGAAGATATGAGAGAGAACAATTAATTAAATCTGAAAAAAATCCTAAATGTTTATGGAATTGTATAAACAACATAGCTAACTTCAAATGTAAAAAATCTCAAAATGTTGAATTGCTCAACGTCAAATCGTCCCCCCTTGAGTCGGTTAATTTTGTTAATACCTTTTTCTCTAATGTTGGAAAAACTCTGGCCGAACAAATAAATTTAACTAAAATATCAAATAATCATAGCATTAACGTCTCTAATAATTCTTTAAACATAAATAAAGCCAATAACGCCTACGGCTCTTCAATTTCATCTTTTAATGCGTTGTCATCCTTTGTGTTGCTTGAATCTGATTGTAAAGAAATACACGACATACTTTTGAATCTCAAATCTGATAGTGCTCCTGGCTGGGACAACTTATCGGCTAGATTTTTACAAATGATTCATAAACTTATAGTCCCTATCATTTGCCATCTAGCTAACATATGTTTCCGACAGGGGATTTTTCCGTCTGCTTTCAAGGAATCAATTGTAACCCCTATTCACAAGACTGGTGACACAGATGACGTCAATAACTATCGACCAATATCTGTATTACCGACAATTTCAAAAATTCTAGAAAAGTTAATAAATACCAGATTGGTCAATTACCTAAACAAATATGACATTTTATCTAGCTCACAATACGGCTTTAGGCATGGAATATCAACGGATGATTCAGTAACCGCACTAACTACTCTAATAGCTGAACACGTCGACCAAGGTAGAAAATGTTTAGCAGTATTTTTAGACCTAAAAAAGGCATTCGACACCGTTTCTGTCCCCATTCTTGTTCATGCTCTTGAAAAACTGGGTATTCGTGGTGTTCCCCTTACTTTACTGGATGATTACTTGCGGGATCGCCGACAGCGGGTTAAGATTGGTAATTACACGAGTGACGTACAAAACATATCTTACGGCGTTCCCCAAGGAAGTGTTCTTGGCCCCACTCTTTTTCTTATATACATTAACGAACTTTGCAATCTAAATATTTCAAGCGGTAAGATTTTTTCCTATGCTGATGATACTGCCATAGTGTTTTCTGGAGACTCATGGGACGATGCTCGCAGGACAGCGGAGGAGGGGCTCATGGATATATCTGTGTGGCTAGAATCAAACCTCCTCACCTTGAACACCACAAAAACTTATTTTATGTCCTTTTCTATTGACAAAAGAACACAGCCAGATAATGGTTTCGGAGTGAGGATTCACAGGTGTGGAAATCTCCAAAATGCCAACTGTTCTTGCAGCTATATTGAGGGAGTTTCAAAAGTTAGATATTTGGGCGTTATAATTGATAATAGACTATCATGGCACTTTCACAATGAACAAATTATGTGCAGGGTTAGGAAACTGATATGGATTTTTAAAACACTTCGACATGTTGCAAACAAAGAACTTTTAAAAAAAAATTATACAGCCTTAGTTCAATCAGTTTTATGTTACTGTATACCAATATGGGGTGGAGCCACTAAAATAAAATTTCTGGAATTGGAGAGGGCCCAAAGATCATTGCTCAAAGTGATGCACTTTTTACCTCATAGATTCCCTACCACTCAACTTTATAACTATTGTGACGTCTTATCTGTAAGAAAATTATACATCCTAAATGCTACACTTAAACTACATAAATCCTTAATTTATGACTCTAATATAATTAATAAGAGACGAAATGATATAGTTGTGCATGCTAAAATTGTTAAAACCGCCTTTGCTCAAAGACAATATATTACCCAAACTTCTTACATATATAACAAAATAAATGAGAAACTTAATATTTACCCCATGACCCACTATAATTGCAAAAAGACCCTGACAGACTGGCTGAGGACCCTAAATTATGATGAAACCGAATCTTTATTAAAGATTATTCCATAACATAACTCTATTAAATTATTATAATAATGACATCATTTCACACATTACACATACACACTCACACACGCGCACACACACACTCACACACACAAGCACACACTCACGTATATTATTCTAAGTTTTTAAGGCGACGATGATGAAACGGGGACTCCTGATACAAGTATGCTTAATTACTTACTAGGAGTGCCCCAATAATGTGTATTTGTACCTAGAATAATATAAAGAAATAAAGTATTTTTATTTTTATTTATTTATTTTTTTATTAATATATGTCACTTTTTCATAAAAAATAGGCTAAAGCTAGTAAATGTTTCATACTCGTTTCTTGCATCCATACATACATACTCGATTACTGTTAACAAGACAATACATAAAAAATACATGTAGCGTATCATCAAGGTAAGTGAAGTCGCCAGCGAACAGGCCATGCTTAGCGGAACCTTCAGGGTATGAATAATTTAGTGTTAGAAATAGGACGCTTGGCTAAAGACCGTGACACACAGGTCCCTAGGTTGGCAAATAAACTTTGAAATTTATTTCACTCAAAATGTTTTACAAAAAGGAGAAATTAAAAAAGTTTTTCAATAGAATTCAATCGTTAATTGAATCGTTAATTTAAATCGAATTTTAAATTTATATTTCTCTTACAACTGGCATTTATTTTATAATTTTTTTTGCCAATTTTTAAAATAATCAATTTTATTGACTCCATCCATTACGTACTTAATTGTAACACAAAATATAAAATTTCATTACTATAGAAAAAATATTATGTTAAAATGTAATCTCTTGCAATTAATATGGATTAAAATAACTTTGAACTCATCACAAATTCAAAGCATTGTAGTGAAAGTATGAATTGTAAATTTATACAATAATCTTTGTCTCGCAGGTACACCCGCCCTGGCTTCAAAACCTTTACATATTATAAAATAAAGTCCTCGTCATTTATATGTTCGTAATAATCTCGAAAACTAATGAGCTGACTTTCATGCGGTTTTATCCTTAGGTTTTACAAATTTACAATTTTCGCAAATAGGTTTGCAAATTGGAGCATACTATGCACAGGTGTATGACCAAGGAGTTCTACACAAATCCGATAGATGTCGTAGCTTTAACTAATTCTATTGTACTATAATACATGGCGTCATCAATAGTGTCATATTTTTTTATTTTACAGAGCGGAAATCGCGGGCACCAGCTAGTTATAAAATATTCAAGGTTATAGCACGTGTGCTTTTGTGTTTCGGTGAGTGAGTAAGGGATGCCAGAGCCCTTTTTCCTATCCAGTTCCTTATCCTCAATCCTACTGTAGTCGGCAGCGCACTTGCAGCAGCTGTGAGGTTGCTTGTGTTATAGGCGACAGTAGCCACCTACCATCAAGTGGACCACCTACCATATATATAACAATTAATTTTTAAATATAAAATAATTTCAAATATTTCCTTGACATTTTTTTGACGAGTAGGTATATAGTTAAGGTGCTTGCCTTAGCGCTTTAACTCAGAGGGTCCGCGTTCGATTATCGGCTGGAAGCGATATTTTCAAAATTGAGTTAGATCTGGGTGTGCAGGTTTTCCCCAGTCCATTGTAAGTTTGTTAACTACACAATAGCCTATAATAGTGCTGACATTAATTTATTAATTTATTTTATTAAAAAAAGAAAACTAGAATTAAGCTAGGAATAAGTGAATTCTCGTATCCCATTTACAGTTTTCCTTAGTTAATGCTTAAAGTTTGATCAGGTCGTGGTCACGCCATGATAAACCCAACAATAGATCCGTAATCTGGTTAACGCATGCTTGCCATTATTGCCTGTTCGTAATCTAATCCTAAGAGACAATATGCTCATACACCGTTTGTTAGATGATGCTCCTTTAAATTGGGTTAACCGACTGTTAAGATTACCAAGTGTCCCACCAAACCCTAACATGTCTTAACGGATTGTTAAATGGCTTATGTTCTAGATACATGTTAAATTGGCAATGGACGATCTGTCTGTCGAAATTAAAAAGATTGGAAACAAAATTATTAATGGGTTTATATTTATTTTTGAAACTGAATTTGTATAAGTTTACGTATTTGAATAATGCAAGTGCGGCAAGGCTTTTACACCCCCCTAGTGTTGTTAGTCTCCTTAGAAGACGGCTACCTAGCATCAAATGGACTGTCGGCCTGCCTGCCACTTTAACATATAAAAAAATAAAATAATATAATACAACCTTCTAGAACAAGAAAATAAAATACCGAGACTCCATTTGCCATTTTCAATACATCTAATATGTTTCCTCATAAGGTTTATTTTAGTAATGGCAAGCCACGCCGCTATCCACAAATTTAGAACTGGACAGCCCATCTAAATTTAATAACTATTCTCTTACAGAAGACCACAAAGGGAAACGTTTCTTCTATTTCTACTTTATTCTTTGTCAATATATTCTTGATAACATAAAAGAAGAAAAGGGGGCAGCGTCTTATTAGATGGGAAGGCGATATTTGGAACATAGCTGGTGTTTTCTGGAAGAGGAAGAGTTATGATAGAATAGAATGACAAGCTCTAAGAGAGGCCTTTGCGGGAACGCAAGACAATCTCAGTACCGGTGTCAAATAAGGATAAGGTGTCAAATAGGATTTTGTAATGTGAATACTCACCTATATAAGCTCTTATTATTATTATTAGTATTATACATTTTTTTTAATATTTAATGTACAGACACGGCTCGTTCATAATTTTATTATATGTATAAATATAATATAATATATTAAATAGTTTTAGTTTTGTAGTGGCCGGGCACCACCAAATGGACCGTCAGCCTATCTGACGACCTTTACATTAAATAAAGTTAGAAACTAGTCAAGCCTTTAACCATCTTGAGGGACCCTATGGGATAGACCCTATGGGAATTATTGCAAATATTTGTCAGGAATGATTATAATGGCGCATTCACACATGTCCAGCGTCCGTGTTGCGGTCGTGCCGCTAATTTTGGCTAAGCAAGAATGTGTATGGTTTTTTATGTTAATTAAAAAAAATTCTTTTATTTTAAGTCGATTGTATCACTCAAGTAAATAAAATAACGATAAATATAAGTTAATTAAATATAAGTTAATCTAATTAGCGGAAACATAAATGTTATTTTTAAAAGAATGGTTTATTTGTTCAAGGAAAGTACAGTTTGTCTACTGAGAAGTGCCTTGACCGAAAGCGTATTTGCTTAAAAGGCTGACAGTGAATTCCAAACAGCCTCCGAAGTAAGGGAGGCTATTGAGTGAATATAAATTCTTAATGAACTTGGGTGCGTTTTCCTTAGTGTTTGAGGGTTACAGTGAAATAAGGATGCTTTCAGACGAAGACCTAATCCAGTTCCTTCATATTAATTAACTGCTAATTAAGTGTAAATAGTAACTACTTACCAAAAGATCCTTATAGAAGCATATCTAACGTATGTTTACAAGCTGAAGAGTTTTTTACGTGTTATCTTTGAAATTACTAGCCAAATTAAAAATAAAAACAGTTAATCAGTAATTTTTCATATCAAGGTCGACAGACAGGCTGACGGTCCATTTTATGATAGGTGGCCACCGTCGCCTATAACACAAGCACCGCAACAGGTGCTGCAATTGTGCTGCCGATCGTAGTACTATGGAGGATAAGGGATTTACAAAGGATAGGGAAATGGGATCAGACATCGCTAAATAACTCAGCACACATGCTTTAATTCACGGTAGTCATCTAAAAGGGGGTGGTTACTGTCGCCAGACGAGCTCCCCAAATGACTGCAATAATATAAAACAGTGAGCCACAATAAAATATATAATAATGACAAAAGTTTACTTCAGACTATTTTTCCATATGTTTTTTTAGCAACATATTAAGCTTATTTTTCATTGTTTTAAGTCCTATGGCTATCCTAAAAAAGGTAGGCGATATTTTTTCGTGTTCATTTTTAAATGTGGCCTATATTATGCTTTACTTTATATAAGTAGGTAATAGGATATTATTAGATTGAAATAATCTGTTTAACTTGATATAACTCTGAAACTTAATAGAACTTTATGTCTTCTATCTATACTAATATATAAAGCTGAAGAGTTTGTTTGTTTGTTTGAACGCGCTAATCTCAGGAACTACTGGTTCGAATTGAAAAATTCTTTTTGTGTTGAATAGTCCATTTATCGAGGAAGGCTATAGGCTATATAACATCACGCTATGATCAATAGTATTATATATAAGCAGGGTCCAGTACCGCGCGCCCCACGCGCACTCCACCGCCGTATAGGCCGCAGCGAAGTTCCAGTAATTATAAAAAAATAAATGTCACTCCGCTTAAATGTGTCACTAGAGTGAAATCTTTAACAAATATACTAAAAAAATATGTTTGTGTCTTTTTCAAAGTTTTAGCGGTAACAGGAATGCGAAGTGCGTTTTTGCATGTTTGATGAGGCAATCGCGGTAAAAGTCTTGCGTCGGAGACCGCCCTTAGAACTTGTTAGATGAATATAGTATGGAGTGTTACGGCACTGCGGTAACGTTCTCCCTACAATGGAGTGGGAATTAGGCGTCTTTATTTTTATTACTTCTTTCAAACTGTCCTAATGGACCAATGGAATTTGATTTGCAATTAGTGTGAAACAATCTACTTTCTGTTAATAAAATAAAAAAATTAAATTGTGTTCTACAGAATTTTTATTAAACTAATAATTAAACAATTTAGGGTATAATTAACAAAAGTTTTAATAAAAATGCTTTGTACCGTCAACCAAACCGGTCCGCTTCGGTGTGCCCCAAGGTTCACTGTTAGGACCACTTTTACTCATCATTTACATAAATGATGTTTTTAATCTGTATGCTGTTTTTAATCCTCCTATCTCCTTTACGCTGATGCTGTGTAACTGTTTGCGTCTATAACAAATCAAGAGACTGTGTTACCTAGCTGAATGGTGTATATCAAACAGGATGCCTCTAAATGTTGACAAATGTTAACTTATTAGCTTCACTTATAAATTTCACAGATTTAAAATAATTATTAAATTTGGGAATTTACATTGAAACGAGTCTGTGTGAAAGATCTTGCCATTGTCTTTGACGAGAAACTTACGTTTAGAGATCATTATGTTTACATTGTCAGTAGAGGCAACAAAACTGTCATAAGGTTCACTAAGCAGTTTACAAAGCCTGCTTCCATACTTTAATTGTTTGTGCTTTGGTGAGAAGTGTTCTTGAGTACTGCTGCCTTGTATGGTCTCCCTTCTATGCTTTTCATATTAATAGGATGGAGTATCTGCAGAAAAGGCTTTTAAAAATAATTTCAAATAAAAGTGGACCAGGTCGTTTACACTGAACGTCTTCGGACTTTCGGAGTGTTATCTTTGAAAGATCGACGAAGGAGATATGATATTATTTGTCTTCAATACACTGGATTGGTCCAATGTTCTCTCCGCGATTAAGATTAAAATAAAATACAGGTCACGTTTTACCCATTCGGATCCCTTTTTCGTACAAGCATACAAAAATAACACATCCAACTACAATCTTTTGATCAGTATATGTCGAACTTACAATGACACAAGGTCGATATTGATGTATTAGACAGGTTTAGGGGGTTTTCATAAACTTGTATTTTTTATGTTAAGATCGGCAGACAGGTTAACGGTCCATTTGATGGTAGGTGGCTACCGTCGCCTATAACACAAACAACGCCAAAGCTTCTGCAAGTGCGCTGCCGACTACAATAGGATTAAGGATAAGGGATTAGGAGGGGATAGGAAATGGGCTCTGGCATCCTTTACTCACTCACCGAAACACAACAGCACACGTTCTGATATTTCACGGTGGTCTTCTGTAAAGGTGTGGTTACTGCCGCCAGTCGGGCTGCCCAAATAACTGCGAAACGCAGTGTGCCCTGCACTACTTTCTAGAACCAGACCAGAGCCAAATTTGAAAAGTTCATTTTTCAAAGTTGACTAAGCCAGGAATCGAACCCGGGAACCTTAGAACAGAGCGTTAAGGCAATCACCCTAACCACTCATCCAACGGGCTCGTCAATAATAATATTAATATTTTAACTTTACTGTTAAGTATCTAATTTAACTAATTAGTTACTTACCTTGTACGCTATGCTATGTACACTGTTTAGGACTACAGATTAGCAATTAGTCTTATACATTTTTTTTTTTTTTGTTATGTCGACAGACAGGCTCACGGTCCACTTGATGGTAGGTGGCTACCGTCGCCTATAACACAAGCAACGCTACAGGTGCTGCAAGTGCGCTGCCGACTACAGTTAAGGATAAGCGATTAGGAGGGGATAAGGAAATGGGCTCTGGCATCCCTTACTCACTCACCGAAACACAACAGCACGTATATATGCTGTTATTTCACGGTGGTCTTCTGTAAGGGGGTGGTCACTGCCACTCATCCAGCGGGCCGTACATGTATTTCACGGTTTTGATTTAATTGCAATCTGTTTGTGTACCATATTAAATAAATAATATATAAAGTTCTGGTATTAAATTTAAATAAAATCAAAACCAATTTTTAATTATTTTTTTTCAAATTTTGTAGTGTAGGGTTATTTAAAAATAGAATTAACCCATCATAAAATAATATAGGTAATCATTTTTTTTATTAAGACGGTGACCGAATATTATGAAATAATAAATAAATAAAATAACTTATATTGATTATGGAAATAGCTATTTGCAAGGTACCTAGTGTTTTTTTTTTGGGCTTTGAAAATCTACTCTTAATATTTTTATAAACATTATCATGTCTCTATGATGATGTTTACAATGAAAAATTAAAATTAACGATTTACATTGCACGCCGAAAGATCAGTTCATCATATTGGAGCGCGGTGGCAAAATGTTACATTTATTTGCCATAATCATGGCAAACAAAGATTACTAAGGCCGGATAGTTCACTTGCAGCGCTTATGGTGTATAAGTAATGTGTGCGACACTTATAATTATAAACCTAATAATAGCAAAACTATTGTCCACTTCCTTAAATTAATTAGCGATTGGTTTTGAACTGAATAGATTCCGAACTTAATTAAACACTTAGCTTAATTAGCTTAATTTAAGCTCCTAACTGAATGAGGTATAACAATGTCATTTTAAATATAATTCTTTAGTAATAACTACTAATTAATCATTGGAAATCTATGAAGAAAACTTGTCTCCAATGTTACCTAGTGTATTCAAATAATTAACTGTATCGTTTCCATTGGTGAATTTATAGTACCAAATAATAACAAAAAATAAGCGAACGTTACCCGTTCATTTGATTTACGCTCGATCGAAAACTGCAGCATTCATTATAGACCTACTTGCGGAAGCGATTAAAATTGTAACAGATGCGGCGTCAATATTTCAAAATATTTTGAATTTTGAATATTTCTTTTGTTATTTAAATTCGTTTAAATGTTGAATCAGATTGTATTGTTTAAAATATATTCTACACTATAGTTGCCCGCGATTCTTGAGAGCCTTTATGATATAATAATCCATACTTCTATACTATTATTATAAAATAAATGTGAAAGTAACTTTGTCTGTCTGTCTGTCTATTACCTTTTCACGCCTAAACCGCTGAACCGATCATCATGAAATTTTGCATACACGTTGTCAGGGATGCATGAAAGGACATAGGGTACCTTTCATTCAGAAAAAAATACTGTTCCTGAGAGATCATCTAACGCCTGGCAAAGCTATAATTGCAATGAAGATATTGGCATTACATTGCTCATATATTTAGTCAGGCGTTATGCCGCGCGACAAAGTACAAATGATAACGGGATAATGTTTAAAGAGTTTAAAATTAACCATGACTGACAAATAAGTCTTGAAATAAAATTGGTAATAACATGTTCTCAGATAAAAAATATGATTAAATACTGGATATTATTTTTAGCTTCTTTATATTTAAATTTATTTTAAGTAGGATTTCTTTTTACATATTCAGATAAAAGGCTATCTGTCGATATATATACATATAGAATTAACTCCACATGGTTGCTTGTATAAAATGCAAACATTGTCTCTATTAAACATGTATATTGGAGCACCTTAGCATTCTGGCCATAGAACAAATGGTGCATGAGGCGGAATTGGGAAATTTAAGAAGAAGTTTTACAATATAATCTGTCTGTCGCCTTAAGTGTATGTACAAATTTATACATTTTCTATTAAGCTTAAATTTTAATTTAAATAAAAATTTGGAAGCATGAAGACTTAGCCTGTGTATGCAAGACCATAAAGTCACCAGTTATGTCCCAAATGTTACTATATCAGATATTACAGTCTAGGGAATTTGGGTGGAATTAAAATTACGAAAAAAACCTTCATATAGATAATATCTTATCTTTGAAGCTGAAACCACCAACATTTTAAGAGTAATCTAAGAGTAAAATTTCATTGAATTTGCTCGGACTGTTTCGGGCATTAGCCTTAACAAACACCGTGAGACTTGATTTTTTAAATATAAGGATTATTCGAAGCATACGACTTCACACAATTTCATCTGAGCTGAAAGGATTTTGCAGGCCATTTAGAAAGGCCGAATCAGTTTTCGGAACTGCGAACTCCCTGACTCCAATTAATGAGTGCTCTGTATAATTAGAACACGGCTGTCTGTAATCCATTTTGCTTCCAATTAAAATCGCCAATATACGACCTGAATATTTGTCTATGTATACATTTTATTCTCTTTATGCTAGCCAATTCTTTCACTTAAGATGTGCCTATTTATTCCTTTAAAAGTGATTTATACATTACAATTCACTATTAGGACATACTTACCTCTTTTTTTATTGGTTTTTTTCTTATTGGTTATCCAAAATTCTGTCACACTGCTCTATGGGAAGACTAAATGTCTCCGAAAACTATCACTTAAGATATTGGTTGCGTTTCTTAATAAGATGTGCCTTAAAGTTGCACATGTGTTGGTAACTGAATTATTAATTAGTTTAGTTACGAAACTGGTCTAACTTTAGGAATATAGTTTAATATTTTGATACATGGCTCAATTAAAAATTTATTATACCTATCATATTTTGTTTCATCATAATCGTCGTAGGATTCAGGCGTAGGGCGTCAACTACTGGATATATAATTTATATTTAACATACATTTACTGTAATTCCACAGCAGGTCGGAAGAGATTAAGCGATCAAGCTTATACTTTTTAGTTAAAAAGACTACATTTCTTTTTTATTTTTATTTTAACGAGACAAAAACATATTTTGAATAATAAATATAATCGCTGAACCATCGAATTCTCCATAAACTATGAACTGGAAAGTACAAAACCAATAAGAGGCCCGTTATCCATCATTATAGAAATTAAAGCATGTTAATTTCTGATTTTGTTTGTCTTCCAAGATTCCGTTGTCCTTTTATTATTCCTCTTGTGCAACTATCACCAAAACCTGTAATTTCTTTCACAAATACACAGGCTACTAGCGATCCGCCCCGGCTTCGCACGGATGAAACTTTTTTCATTTATCGCTCTTTACATTAGTGAAAACCTCATCAAATTCCGTTTGGTAGTTTAGAAGAAGCTTCTGAAGAAACGGACAAACGTATGGATGTATTTAGATATGGAAGATATAAAGTTCTAAGTTTCCGTTCTTATTATTTGTGTCAAAAAGGAAACAAAATTAATGAATTCATGAAAACATACTTAATCGTATTCCACTTTCAGTTCACACGTTTTGTTTTAATTTATGCTTTTAAGGCGTTAATGAGTAGATAACGCACGCGATTTTGTAATTTCAATAAGAACCGAAACGTCAACAAGGCTTAGCACCAGTATTATACTGGTCTCTCAGAGTTGCACAACCTTTTTTAAATTCAAGAGCGAATTTTGCAAACAAAAGCAGCCTGGGACGTGTTCTGTGAAAATTCTGAAATTTGATGACGCGTTCCTTCCACAAAAGGCGTTTGTGGATATGTAGAATATTTCTATGTTCTTTCTACTGTGTTCAATATCAAAAATTATTTCACCAATAGAACCATTTACTTACTATTTATAGCAATTATGCTACTGTTTAGAAAAAAAATCCCAATGCATAGAGAAAAGAACATATGGTCTGTTATTTACTACCAGCAGTTACCGTCACTCTCTTACATAACGAGAGTCTATATTATGTGTATTATAATAATACTATGTTACTATGGTTAGTTGGCTACTGTCAGTAGTTTAGAGTTAAGATTTTTTTTACGTTAAGATCGTCAGACAGACTGATGGTCCACTTGATGGTAGGTGACTACCGTCGCCTATAACACAAGCAACGCCAAAGCTGCTGCAAGTGCGCTGCCGATAAGGGATTGGGAGGGGATAGGAAAATGAGCTCTGGCATCCCTTACTCACTCACCGAAACATAACAGCACACATACTGTTATTTCACGGTGGTCTTCTGTAAGGGGGTGGTTACTGCCGCCAGACGGGCTGCCCAAATGACTGCGAAACGCAGTATGCCCTGCCACTACTAAACTATCACTACTAACTGTCAACATTTATTTATTCCTCTATTCCCACCTGTTCTGTTGAGTAGTTCTGTCGGCAGAACTTACGGATTTTTTTTACCATTAGTTCTGTTCACAGAACAAATGGGAATTGAATTCCCAGTAGTTCTGTTCACGTCTCCATACAGTTTGCTATCAATTATCAAGTACTGGCCACTCGAGGTAAGTATCTATTATTTATTTGTTTCCTGATGACAACGTCATGAAATTCTTTTAAAAGGGTATTTAGAAATGCGAAACTACTAATTCTATTGTACACTTACGACTTTTTAATGCGTTATTTCCACCGGAACTACCTAAATTAACGGTGAGATCAGAACAATGCAAAGCCAGGTAATATTACCAAAATAGGCCAAAATAGTTCGTGCGATATGAATCGTTATAACTAAATCCTAGAATACAGAACTTCAGTAGGATACCTGATGAATAAAAAACCTTAAAAATTTATACATTATTCATGACACACTTAAAGTGACATAGAAAAGCCTTTAATGCAAACGAAGTTTAGCTACTTGTTTTACTAATAAGTAAAACAAGTGAAATAACAGACGTTAGTAAAGCTAAATCATAAGAAAACGCATTCGAGTTTCTTTTAAGAAAATAACACTACATAAATGACACGAAATTAATAAAATTTTAATGTAATAATTACAAACGTGAAAGTTTTTGAGGATGGATGTAAAGATGTATGAGTGATACACTAATAAGAACTAAGCTGCAGAGCCTGGCATATAGACGCAAAGTTGCCTGTCTGTGTGTATTCTATAAGATGTACTTCGGAGAGTGTGCTCGAGAGCTGCATGAGATCATACCGCCTTCCCCTTTCTTCTATCGGACATGCAGACGTACGGCTGGTTACCATCCTCACCTTGTCGAAATACCTCTAATTCGGACCAAGCGCTTTAAAACATCTTTTGTGATGCGCACTGCTAAGGATTGGAACTCCCTGCCGGCGTCTGTATTTCCGAGCTCATATAACCCAGGTCTTTTCAAGGTTCGAGTGAATAGGCATCTTCTGGGTGAGCTCGCTCCATCTTCGGCCTGATCCTTCCTACATGGATAGATGCTGGTCAAGAGCAAACCCATATATAATAAAAAAAAATACATTTACATATTTTTCATATGTAAGTATATGGGAAGGCGGTGTGTAAATAACCACCATTGTGATGCATGTGCGGGAGTGATTTTAAGGGTTTCTGGGGCTTCACACAAAATTAAGAGCGATCGTGTATGGAACCTTTTCTATGAAGATATATAAAAGTTGGCAAAACAAGACAACATATACGAGTTACTATTAAAGTACTCAAAACAAGAAAGTTGGCGAGTACGTCAACGCTCGTAATAATACCCGCTCGACGGATGCATCCTGGTCCAGGTATCCTCTAGATGAGCAAATTCAACTCGAAGCCAGTCACCAACACAAATTTTTAAGTGAGTGTTTTCATTGTGGATAATAGTCCACAATGAAATCGCAGTAGTTTTTGAGTTTACTCATTACAAACATACATACATCTTACATACAGCGAAGCGAGTGGGGTCGCGTCCGCAATGGACGGCGACAAGGGAACAACTGCTGCCCTCTCTCGCCCGAAACTGCTAGAATCTAGATGGCCAGCGCAACACATACGCCCAACCAGTATTCATTTTTATATGTATGGATATACATATTATATTTTTTCTGTATTTACATTATTACAATAATTAAATCACAATAATAATACAGAAACTTAAAAACTAACCTAATTTTAAAATTGTAATCGATGTGTGTTACTTTATGACGCAAAAACTATTGAACGAATTTTGAAACGTCACTGCAAGTGCGCTGCCAACTACAGTTGAGGATAGGGGATAAGAAAAAGGGCTCTAGCATCCCTTACTCACTCACCGAAACACAACAGCATACGTGCTGTTATTTCACGGTGGTCTTCTATAAGGTCGCCACATTGACATTCTGTGGTGTTGCCAAATTGGCTGCCCAATTACTTTTCAGATTCAGAGCAGAGCCAAATTTGAAAAGTAAATTTTTCAAAGTTGACCTTGCCGGGAATCGAACCCGGGAACCCCAGAACCATTTTAACTCATTTTATATTACACTTACAAACTAAAGTCGCTGTTCCTCTCTGTCTCTGCTAACTTCTTTTAAACCACCGAATGAATTATGATACAGTTTTCACTAATGGAAAGAGTGATCTACGAGGAAGATTTGTGTACCGTAATACAATTTGATAAAAAATTGCATCCGTACAAAGCCGGGAGAGGGTCGTTAGTAAAGTATATTTTTTATATTGTAAAAAATGCATATTTATATTGCATTTACAATATAAAATGTAATTATACTGACCACGGAAATTGCAAGAATATCTGCAGATATTATATTAATCTAACCAGGGACACTAAAGAGGTCAGCAACGGCAATCTGACCACGGATACCTTTACAGAAAGTGTTCCTGGTTCGATTACAATACTCTGACCAAGGACACTAAACGGTGGCCGTGGTCAGATTGATCTAACAAACCGATCTGACCACGGATACTGAACGGTTTTTACCTACGATTCATGTTTTGTTAATTTTTTTTGTAGGGGTGCCGTGGGTCCGAAGGGTTTATAGTTAGTATCCCTTCGGACCCACGGCACTTCTTATACTACTATATTAAATTATTACTATATTAAATATTAGTATATTAAATACTAGATATACTCGTATAATATAAACATCACTATTCATGGGCGTATGGCCAGGGATGCCGTGGGTCCGAAGCTCGTCCAACCTTAATTATGTTTAAATTTTTTACTTCTCTCATGCATTACGCCTAATATTGAGGTTAACGTTTTGACATCTAATAAAATCATAAATCTTTGTAAAAACTTGCATTAGAATTGTACACTTAATGAGAATGAGTTTTTTTTTTTCTCCTCGTGAAGTTACTTACTGTTCTTCGTAATGTAATCCAGTAACAAGTTCCAAATCCTCGCCTGTTCGCCCCGATAATTTTATCGCATATCAAACTGACTGCACTAAATCACAATTACACGGGGAGAATTTTCAACTAAAACTGAACATAATTCGGTTGGATAACGACCCATGTGGCCAACATTGAAACAGAGATAACGTGTTATTAGTGTTAGGGAAAATTTACCTAGCCTCGAAGCTCTGCCTTCGCTTTTACACTGTCTGCCTTTCATATTCAAAGGAAATAAAATATTTTTGCTTCACAAAATTCATCGAGTCTCTACTATTTTAGTACTAGTTCTGGTAAAAGACTTAGTCGCCAAAACTGCTTTCATTCATAGGTATCTTGCTAGCGCCAACAGCATCTTAAAAACTATTGCTGAAAGATAAAACTCTGATTTTTAAACATTTTATGAATATTTTAATATAATAAGTTTTTCGGCACTATAATAATTAAATAACAACTAAAAATGGATCATGTTATCTGAAATGTAAATAAAATAAAATAAATTAAAAAAAAAATTAATTGAGTCCCGAGGACCCGCATGATTAACTTATTACAAGTAATTTTTAATATTAGCAGTAGCGCAGTTCGCTGATAACTTTTTATTTTATTTATTTTTATGTTAAGATCGGCAGACAGGCTGACAGTCCACTTGATGGTAGGGTGGCTACCGTCGCCTATAACACAACGCTAAAGCTGCTGCAAGTGCGCGGCCGACTACAGTAGGATTAAGGATAAGACATTAGGAGGGGATAGGGAAATGGGCTCTGGCATTCCTTACTCACTCACCGAAACACAACAGCACACGTGCTGTTCTATTTCACTGTGGTCTTCTGTAAGGAGGTGGTTACTGCCGCCAGACGGGATGCCCAAATGACTGCGAAACGCAGTGTGCCTTGCCACTCCTAAAGACTTTCATTTAAGAGTATTAAGTAAACACAAAATGTTCATACACAATTTATGAATGTTAATAAAGTATTAGGGCTTGGGTTGAGCAATTTAATAAGTTTAGATTTTATGATGATATTATTTAATGAAGTCAATAGGTTAATATGTATTAGAATTGCAATAGTGCAGTGAACAATATTGGCCAGCTATGTTATGAGCTATTTGAAGCAGGCAAACTCCTAATGCCGATAAAACTCAGTATTTCCACGGAAACCATTGGTTAATGACGACTCCCTTGACATTGACTGAGACTCTTAATTGCAAAAGACAATTGTGACAACTTCCCACTCAGTTTTGAGTAGATAATTCTCAAGGGCGTAGCTAGCTATCAGCCTTATAAATTATAGCTATTCAGCCTTATAAATTATAGCTATCCCCCGAGCTACAGGGGCCCCGACGTGTATAGGGAAATGGTATCCACAATTTTACTAACATTTTAAATTTTATAATTTAGTGATTTGGCAGAAAGCAATAATTACGATTAATAACCGAATGAAGATTTTAAAGCATTTTTGAAATAGCGTTTGGAGTTAAATTTTTAAATTATTTCAAAAAATCTATTAAATTTAAAATGTATTGTTATTTTAACAATAATATTAGCCTATAGAAACGAATACCACAGAAAAATCCATTATTTAGCTGTAAATGTCATTAAAAGTGACTGTAATTGGGGTCAAAGCGACCGTTTCTGTTTTACGTCAGTTGCATGTTGTCGCATTCATCATCGTGTTTTCCAATCCGTACACATTGAACCGTGAGGTCTCGTATACTTTCCAAATACTCTCTAGGTATAGTTATACATTATAGTTATAGGTATACCGATATACACTTTATAACTCTTGGCATCGTACAATGCATATTCAATTATTGACAGAGGTCCAAAAATGATACAAAAAAAACTTATTTTGTATATGTGCCTACTTATTCTTTAATTATGAACTAATAATTTTATACAAAACCAAAAATCAGCACATTTGTTTGTAAACTTTTTTCCTTTACTAGCTCTTGACGAGATTAGAACGATAAAATTGTTTAAGAACCATTACCAATACTTCTTTTGCCATCTTTTATATAAAAGACGGTAAAAGAATTGTAAAAAACCAATAGTTTTTTACAATTCTTTTACCGTCTTTAATAGAATCTTCAAGAGCATAAGTTTATTTAATTATGCTAATCATTTGGGCATCCCGTGTGCCGGCAGTAATCATCCCCTTACAGAAGACCGCCGTGAAATAACAGCAACATATCAATATATATTGAATTAAAAATGAAAAAGTTATTATAAAAATATTTACATTAAGTTTAAGTTTAACTTGAAATGTCATCAAGTTTCACAACAGCTAAAACAGTACATAGTAAAAGCACGGTGTTTACTTGTTGGAAAACGGCCAAATGGGGCCATTACAAATGTCGCGATGATGCACATACGTCATCTGAATAAAACTGTGTAACACAGGAACGCCATTAACTGATTGATTTACATAAATGATTGAGTGTATTATTAATTTTGAGTATTTTTTGTTTCAGGTAAGTGTTTTTTATATTGGACTGACACAATTGCAATTGTAAATCGAGTTACTTTGGGTAAATATTTATAAATTTATAAAGAAAACCGGAATTATTTTGGTTAAAAGTCTTTGGTTTAAAGACTTTTGTTTTAGTTAATTTCTCCATATGTAATATTAACATAAAAAAACTGTCTTTAAATTTAATAATAATAATAATAATAAATCTTCTTATTTTCAGGCAAATTAGTCCATTCGTAGTAACTTACATTACATACGAAATTGCGGGCTCAGCTAGTATAAAATATATTTTTTGAAGACAAATATTTGAAATTAACTCTTTTTTTTTTCAAATAATAACAACAAATTAAATTAAAATTATAGCTAAAATTAGAAAGATATTTAGTTTACATAACCTATAAACCTGTACGCAACCCCTAGGGGTCACAAACCTCAGAAACTCTTAAGTAGATGCATAAATTGCTGTACTGCTCAGACTGCTCAAACTGCATCTTATAATTTTATCATGCTGGCGCAAAGTCCACTTCGCATACAATATTGAGTGAGAGCACATATGTGAAAAGCAGGCTTTTGTCACTTTGGTACAAACATTGATGCGTCAGTTGCATGCAAATGCAGTTGGCCCATTCCGCGGAAACAGTCCTGGAGCGGGCAGTTATCCTCATAAATAGATTACCCAGTTGTCAGCGCACTTGTGAGCCGAAGCGAATCTATTAAGCGCGTTATTTCCGTTCGCGCAGACTAACACGGAGCTAAAGCTGTCATGGAAGAGTTAAGGCGCCACTTTGCTGCTGATTTTTTTAAAATTAAAGATGGGTTTGCTCTTGACCAACATCAATCCATGTAGGAAGGTTGAGCTCTCCCAGAAGATGCCTATTCACTCGAACCTTGAAAAGATTTGGGTTGTATGAGCTCGGAAATACAGACGCCGGCAGCGAGTTCCAATGCTTAGCAGTGCGCATTATAAAAGATGTTTTTAAGCGCTTATTGGTCCGAATTAAAAATATTTCGACAAGGTAAGGATGGTAACCAGCCGTACGTCTGCATGTCCGATAGAAGAAAGGGGAAGGCGGTATGATCTCATGCAGCTCCCGAGCACACTCTCCGAAGTACAGTCGGGGTACGAAAACCTTCGTCAATTCGTAGACTTTATCAAGTCGTAGACTCTTAGTACCTTTTGAAACTAAAGCACTATGCAGTCAACTGACAAACGTTTGAAATGAAATTTTGACATGACTGATAATTGTCCTGGTGCAAGCAAATGTCGACTTTCAGGTGACGAACCTCTTCTTACCCTGACTTTACATCTTATAGAATACACACAGACAGGTCCTGATGATTACCTACGCATCGCTGTCTCACTGTCGGTAGTGTTAAATAAATAAATGTAACATGTGAACTCAAATAATTTGATTAAACATAATTAATTTTTGTGAATTTTCTATACAATTCCATTAAATAACATTTGCAAGTATAAAAATATATATACTCGTACTTATTAAATTGTTTGTCTTGACGAACAGCGAACACTATTGCTAGTTTTATTTTATAACGTACGCATCCTCTAAAAACGATTTTTAATTTCCACTCCGCGTGAAGCCGGGTGCGGGTCGCTATTAATTATATATAGTGTCACATTATACTTCACATTATACTTTTTGAACATAATAGTTGTCGTAATCAATAAATGCTACATCACACAACAACCCTGAAAGACCTGAAGCTGCAAACAAAAGCGTTTAAATTACCAATAAATGTTTTTATGTGTTATACGATTTACAATAACAATTCACAAATTTGCAATACTTAATTTTTTACCTAAAAATAAAATAAAAATATGCGCCTGTAGAGAGTGAAACTTCTTTGGCCATCAAATATATAGTCAGAGAGAGAGAGAGAGAGAGAGAGTGAGAGAGATGAAATTTAAAAAAAAAGTTGAATAGTACTTTTGCAGAAATGTTAAAAGTAGCATCACATGATCGTTTTACTGAAGCGTCACACAAAACTCGACCTTGAAATTTCACTCTCATCGTGCACAAAGAAGTTTTGCTTCAAAAAGATTTGTTTCTCATTTTTTTGCTAAGATAGCTAACATTCTTCTTTTTAAAAATGCACCGAATAACCTGACTCGAACAGGGCTCAAACAATGATATAACATCATCATTCAGGCAAGAATGAAAACTAGGTTGCATGTGTTTTTAAAATAAGCTGAATTGTGCTTTTTGGGACGTAAATTAATATATTTTTAATTTTATCGTTTAATTAATATATTTTTTATTTTAATTAGTATAAGTTTACTTCTATTTAATTTGACTATTTAATCCTTACATATTATAAAACAAAGTCCCATACGCCGCGCCAGTCTTGATGTACGATCTCAAAAACTACTGAACTGATTTTCACGCGGTTTTCATCTATCAAGACAATGTTTCCTGGAGACGGTACAAGTGTAAAAATCGTTAAGGTTTTGTGTAAATTTGTTGATATATAACGTTGATTGTTGAAGAAGTCGGGGCAAATTGCTTTTATTTCATTTTATAAAATTTTGTATGAATTTATTTTGTATGACAACTCTAGTGTCCCATGCCAGTCAGTAAATTTACAATTACAAATATTATTTAAAAAAAATTACAAATATTAAAATTTTAGCACAAACAAAACTTATCAAAATACTCGTATGATAATATATATTATTTCACTTACATCAGATAGTGTAACTAATTCTGTTTAGAGATAATTTTAAAAAATCAATTACAGAGTTTGTCTATTATAAATGTTAATGTCTATATTCACAAACAAATTTTACCTCTACATAGAATTAGTGCGGTAAGGGTAAAAATATCAATTTTATTAATTGCAATTTCGAGCTTGTGTATACAGTAATAACTGGCACTACAATTAGGTGTTTTTGTTGTGCTCTTTATTGTCTTCAGAGTAGTTTTAAAAATATGACATAATTGAAATCTACTCATTCAAAAAACACTTACCTACTATATTGCTAACTTTCGCTGTGAGAAATCACATAACGTATTTGTTAACGCAAAATAGTATAATAGGCATGATCATATATTTTGAAATTCCCTTCCATAATGTCATTGGCGGATACGGGGGGGGGGGGGGGGCATGGGGGCCATGCCCCCCCCCAAAAGACCCAAAAGGAATTCCATATTTTTGACTTAACTTTTCAATTCAATTCAAGTACAATTCAATTCATATATGAACTGAATATAGAATAATATAATCCATATCAATCAAAGTTATCGAAAGTTTCATAGTTCATGTCAGACATTTGAGACAGTTCAAATACGCGATTACGCGGGTTAAAAGTATTTCCAATACAACCATAATGCATCTCAACTAGTAAAAAAATACACAAAAAAATTACTTGTGATATTAACCCTAACTCCGAACTTTGTCAGAATGCCCCCCCCCCCCCCCCCCCCAAATGAAATCCTGGATCCGCCCCTGCATAATGTAGATACACGTCTACCATATCCGAAAAAAACAATATTTCAGCAAAAAAACTAAATTTCAACGCGAATTATTGAATGTTTTTAAATCTATTTTGAATTACGCGCGAAAACGCTCTTAGGTGTCATGACGTCGCGTCTGATGAAACGTGACGTCACCGACATCTCATCAGATTTTTCATTCTGTCAAAGCAAAGTCAAACAACACGATGGCACTTACCTGGGCGTGACGTCATTCGCTCTGATTGGTGTTTCAGTTAACATGGCCGATTGCAGTTATTTATACTTCTATTTTATAGAAAATCTTATTAATCTTAATTTTAATACAACAAAAGAGTAATTTTTTAAACTCCTTTCAACATATATTTTTCTCCAAAATGATTTATTCTTTGATTCTTTAATACCGTCATCATGCCTATTGTCACAACCGGCTATTGCCACATCTAGTTTCAGTATCTCATCGATTTTTGTTCACAATTCGAACGTAAAGCTTCCAAAGCAATCGATTTCCGGCCTATTCGACTTTAAACGGGAATCAAACCCGATATCCGAGAAGATTTAGTTGCGGACTCGATAGTAATGAATAGAGCTGAGTGGTCCATTTCGTTTTAGTTGAGTTTATAAGTTTTAAGTCACTTTTGCTCATGTTCACAGACTAATGGATTTCACTTCTATCTGTTTTTTTCAAATAATAGGATACCAGAACTAGTGCTGGTTCTCCATATACCTTTGCGGGCATAGAAAAAAAATGTGATTTTGCGTTTCAAATGGAAACTTTTTATTATTTTTAATATTACAAACATTTTTTAAATTGCTTTAGGTTAGTGATGCTATGATAAACTGGACAGCAATCATACTCTCAAAGAAAGAAGATTATTGTGAAATAATGTTATGTGTAATCTTTTATTTGTTTGCGGAAGCAAATAATTACATTCCCATAACATTATCTCTCATTTTCTAATATAGTTGGTAATGCACTGGCGTTTTAAGCAGTCATAAAACTATGTATAGTCACGAGAAGCTGTGAGAAGCTGTGTCAGGGGTTTACAACATTTGGATCCAATATCTAACACAAAAATTAACCTAAACGACACTGATTTGTAACTAATATAAACAAAATGAAATACAAACCAAAATCTCTATATATAAAAATGAATCCCCATTTCCCTTGGTCACGGCATCACGCGTGAACGGGTAGACCGATTTTAATTCGGTTTTCACTAATAGAAAGAGAGATAAACGGGGAATGTTCTTATATATAAAAATTGCATCCCGGGCGAAGCCGGGGGCGGAAGGCTAGTTAGTAATAAAATCCAATATATAACCTAATCCGCAAGCAACCGCATTTTAAACTCGAATGACGTATGAGTATGACCCGTCAAAATTGCGGTCCAAATGTTTACGTTCGATTCTTTATAACCCAGTCAATTTAAATTGCTTGCGAGCGTCGAAGTATGCGCTATACATATACGTTCCTTATAATTGCCCTTGTGGCAAATTTGTTTGTTTACATAAATTTACAGCTTCACGTGACAGCGATTTAATAAATAGTTTTGTAAGATATTTTCCAAAGAAACCTTTGAATTGAATCAGCAGAAAATAACCCATTGAAAATTTGTAAGAGTAGCTTAAGGCTCTGCCTGTAGAAGAGGCATATTTAAAAATACCGTTTTAATTGCAGCTTAAACAATTCTAATTAATCAATTAGGAGAGATTTAAAACGTCGAACATTCTAAAAAAGTAGCAACGGAATGTAACCCGAGTGAAATAGATATCTGTGTACGGACTGTTTATAGAGGAAAACTATACAATTTATGTTTAGTATAATATAGGCATCTAAGGCTTAATACGGGAGAGAAATGGAATGGGCATACATGCATGCCCGGCGAAGATAAGGACGCAAGCGATCCCCAGAGTAATAAAAGTAACCAATTGGACACATAAAACTTTATAGATGGACGGAGTTTAATCAAGGGTTTAATCATATTGAATTGTTTACTATACATATTAAATCACTCTTCTTATTTCTTAAGAAATGGTTACTTCGTTACTTCTAAAAATAATAACACTCCTCAGCAATACATCTTAATAAGCCTTTAATTACTGTGAACAATATGAAGTCATGGTTTTTTCATCACAGGTCGCTTACAGTGGACAACTTCTCATTAGAAAATGATTTTTCTAGTTGCCGTCAAGACGGATGGAGGCTCAAATTTTGGTCTTCTTGCGATATATCTCCAACTAGTGAAGGTTGGCGATAAACCTGGAACAGTCTTTTGTTCGTCGGAACAACTCTACTGCATCAGCTATCCCCATCCACTCCCTGATGTTCTTTAGCCATGACTTCTTCCTTGAGCCAACTTTTCTCTTTCCAGGGACTTTGCCCATCATTACCAGCTGAAGCAGGTTGTATCGTTCATGTCTAAGAATATGAAAAGGAAACTTTTAGCATTTTCACCGTGACCACAAGAACGCCTTGGCCAATCATTTGCAGGACTTTTGCGTTGGTCACCTTTTAAGTCCAACTAATGGACAGCATGCGCCTATACGTCCACATTTCGAAGACCTCTATTTGTCTTTTGAGGTCCTTTCTAACTGTCTTAGCCTGACACACACACCCATACAACACAATGGGCCAGATGTAACAAATTTTAGAAGATTCGAGTATTTTCGATTTCATGTATGTATTTGAAATTGTGATTACATATTCTAACACTTAAGGAAAGCACTAGAACTGAAGCTACATAATTTAATACCCCGAGGAAATAAGTTCAAGAATAAGGTGTAATTTTCTTAATTTTTGCAGAAGTTTAGAATTCAAATGTTCGAAAACATTGCTAACACTGTTTTTTTGTCAAAGATCCGTAATATCAATGATTTGTAAGTCGTATATTCATTAATAGAATGTTTTGAATGTACCTCGTAAAATGAGGAATGGAATCTATCGAGGCGAAAACAAACAACACTTATTCCTTTATGAGGCATAAAATGTCTCCATTTCTCATTTCGCATCGGTAAGAAGTTTGAAAGGAATAACTTGAAAACCTTTGCGACTTCGGTCAACGGTAGCAATAAACTTGGGATCAAGGTAAAGTCGAGAGAAAATTGAAAATAGTTTTTTAAAAGCTAACTACATTCACATAGTTATTAGAGATATTAAGTTTAGTTTTTAGCGAAAAGAATTAAGAAATCATTTATACTGCAAAAAATAATAATTGAAACAACACAAATTTATGATTGAAGGCCTATAATTTCCCAATTTCTTATATCAAGAATACTAACGGAACCCGCAACTTCGTACGCGTGGTATTCAGTATAGCGCGTAACTTTTTTGTTTGTAAACCGATTGGAATGAAACAAACACTATAGGTTACGGGAAGGTTGCTACAATACATCAGTGAAGACCGCATTCAAATCGGTTAAGCCATTTCTGAGATTAGCGTGCACAAACGCACAGACAAACAGACGAAAATTCTAAAAACTTAACCTTGGTAACATAAGCACAAAGTGTTCAAATTGTTTTTTTTTTTTTTTTAAATATTTAATGTACCGATACGGCTCGTTTACGATTTTGTTATATGTATAGATTATATATTAATCAAGTTAAAACAATACCTACTGTTTTAAAGCTAAAATTACTTTTAGTAATTAATAAAAATGATAAATGGACTGTTTTTTAACAAAGTTTTTTTTTTTCAAATAAGTCAATATTGGAGAGATTATTCAAACAAATTATATGTTATTATGTTGTATCTAAGCTCTGACTCTCCTAGGATACAATGTAGTGATAAATTATTTTAATTTAATTCTTAGCGTTAATGCGGTGTATGAGTAAATACATATATGAGTAATTCTCTCTGCACTCACTGTTGTGGTGACAGTATTATATTCAGTCCAGGTAGGTGATGGTGAAGCCGTGGGATTTTTTTTTAGGTGGCTACCGTCGCCCGCAACACAAGCAACACCACAGCTGCTTGCAAGTGAGCTGTCGACTGTAGGATTAAGGATTGCATAGAAAAATGGCCTCTGGCATCCCTTACTCACTCACCGAAACACAACAACAGTCTTTGTCCACTAAGATAATTAAAGTGGACATTTTGGGAACAGTAAAAATATTTATTTTTTTAATTCCCAAAATGTCCCAAATTGGACACTTCTTGTGGGACATATTGGGAATAGACCATTATTTCACTGTGGTCTTCTGTAAGGGGGTGGTTAAAAGTAGCTAGTATTATAATTACAATTATATTAGCTAGTTATCACACTTGCTTTTCCCGCTGTTTTTTTTTTTCTTATTTTCTTAATTGCTTCTTCAAAGCAATGCCTATTTCCTGTGATTTGGTCATATCTACCAGTGCCAATATTTGCCCCAAACTCTGTTTCGCAAGTTGAATTAATCCACATCCTATTTGAGAGCTTTTGTTTGCAGCGATAACAAGTGGTGTTCGTTAGTTTGACGAAACCTTTGATTTTCGCTTTTGATACATTTTAATCACATCACTCATCAACGTTTTGGCTAATCCTGACGGACCGACTTTGGACGTTTATTTCTTTTGCTCATTTTTATTTACGGTAAAAATGTTATCAAACGTCATTTTGTTTGTTTGTTGTTTTTAAGTAGTGGCAGGGCTGCGTTTCGCTGTCCGTAATCTAGCAAGCTTTCCGTAAAAATATTTGTGTTATTCCAATCGGTTTAAAGCCAAAAAAGATTCTCATTATACCGAATACCACGCGTACGAAGTTGCGGGCTCAGCTAGTATTACAAATTATTAAATAAAAAATAATTTACACTCGAAATCATTAATAATTTATTTCATTAGAAACTTTTGCAAATTTTGCAACGTTTTTCCTTGACAATACTCAACACAATTACAAACTTTATGGTAGAGAATCCTTCACTAAAATGACTTGTCTCTATACCAGTTTAATGTTGCACATAAAAATAGTTGTACAAGAGAAAAATACCGTTACAATAGAACTGTAATGGCTGTAGTTAGTATCAGTTGCAAAGTTTACGCGTCATTAACTTCGAGTGCTAAAGTTGTCGGCGGTTAAACGTTTCCATTTTGCAATGGAGTGTGGATTACCGTACATCATAATGTACGATCGAAATGTGAATTGCGTTGCATTGCACCATCGACGTTTATGTCGTCCTGCCAACTATAAAACATATTTACATTTATGCAACATATTATTATAGAACAAATAATCTATCTATATAAATAAAAATGGATCTTCGAAATGTATGTACGCCCATAACTTTCGAACGGGTAGACCGATTTTAATTCGGTTTTGACTAATGGAAAGAGGGATAAACGGGGAATGTTTGTATATGAAAATTGCACCACGGGCGAAGCCGCTAGTTTCAAATAAAGTTTTTGTATAAGTATTTGTGTATTATGAAGGATAAAGCATTTGTTTAGATTAGGTACCACTAATTGACAACCTCAACCACGTATATTAGTTGCCATCTAACACAAATTAAAGGAGATTATTTATAATTAAAGATTTTCAATTGTATAGATCGGGCAAAACGAAAGAATCCGTTAATGTGACATTTAGAACCATGTGGTACAAAATCGCTACCAAATTTACAAGGCCATGGCAATCCTGATTACGGCGATCAGGATCAATATTTTTGTAGGAAAATATTCCTAATGCCTTTGAAACAGAACTGCGTTTCGCATGCAGTCATTTGGGCAGCCCGTCTTGCAGCAGTAACCACCCCATTATAGAAGCCCACCGTGAAATAACAGCACGTGTGCTGTTGTGTTTCGGTGAGTGAAATAAGGGATGCCAGAGCCCATTTCCCTATCCCTTCCCAATCCTTAATCTTATTGTAGTCGGCAGCGCACTCTCAGCAGCTTTGGCGTTGCTTGTGTTATAGGCGACGGTAGCCACCTATCATCAAGTTGACTGTCAGCCTGTCTGCCGATCTCAACATAAAAAAATAATAATAAACGTTATATGAAAGAAAAATCCCATTTGAAAAATTTATTCTTAAACCTCATATTTCGCCTCGTTTAGAATCCTACCCAGGAACCATGAATCAACAGTAAAATAACTACCGCAATAGATTAGACGACATTCATTTTATATTGAGAGTTTTAAAGTGGAACAGAATATTGTAAGCTATTCAAGTAAGTATACTAAGTCACTTTATGAGGTGGACGTCTAGGCGTTTAACTTACAAAGAAAGCTATTTTAAAAGTTATTTTAACTGGTATACATTTTAAATATTAATACAATTAGTGGTTTGAGAAAAGGCTCACAATGAAAATTAAGTACACTCAATTTTAATTTACTCTGTGACTAATAATTTTCGGAACCACACACGTACTGTATATTTTTTGTATATAATCGTAATTTATGCTTAATAATTACATGTAATATTATTTTTGTAATGAAAATAATTGTAAATTAAAATAAACAAACATAGATTTGGCTGTGCTGGAACTGAAACTTCCAATTACGAATTCAACATAAACCACTAATCACAAAGGCCAGCGGAATACGAGAGAATCTTAATTCGATAGATAGTGTAGAATATTTGGAGCGTATTTATACCAGACCAACGCACAATTAGGTTGCTTCAAACCGCTGAAAATTATACCGGAAATTGGCGGGGATTAGTTATAACCACATATTTCATTCATGCTCCTTTTAAGCGTTCGGAAAACAGTTTATATGTATAACAATTATAAAATAATTATTGATATTATTATATGAATACTGATCATCATAAATATGTTTATAGTTAATATGAATTTTATCGTTATAACTTTTTTTATACACATATCACTGTCTTGATATACAGTATGTATGTGCTGTGGCGTTGCTTGTGTTATAGGCGACGGTAACCACCTACCAGCAAGTGGACCGTCAGCCTGTTTGCTGATCTT
Source organism: Bembecia ichneumoniformis (assembly GCA_910589475.2). Lineage (NCBI taxonomy): Eukaryota > Metazoa > Arthropoda > Insecta > Lepidoptera > Sesiidae > Bembecia > Bembecia ichneumoniformis. The sequence continues at coordinate 18,521,445 of OU342526.1, read as the reverse complement.
AACATAAAAAGAATTACAATATTTGACATTTGTTTTTAAATTGTGGCGTCATTTTAAAGTATGTGTGTTTACATCACCATGGATTTATCGTAGTATGAGTTTCTACGATTTTAAGTGTAATTTGAAGGCCCAGCGAGCGTCGCTTGGCTTGAAACTGCCTTTCGCGATGAAGTACTATATAAGACGACTATTTATAACTCATTTGCAGAATTCAAACACGGTCGTGTAAATCGCCGTCCACCGTTGTGAACTACAAAAACATTGATTCTGTGCGCCGTATGATCGAAACAGATAGGCACGTCACCTACAATGAGATTCAGGCATCCTTAGGCATAGGCATGAGTCAAATATTACGAATCCTGCACGAACATTTGGGTGTGAAAAAGCTGTGTTCTTAGTAGATCCCACACAATTTGACTGACTGCGTCATTTAGTACAATGTTATGCTTACCAGATTCAACGAAGGGGCGTGAAATTTGGTGCAGGACATAGTAACAGGTGACGAACATGGATTTATTGCTATAATCCGAAAACAAAGCAGCAATCAAGCGTTTGGGTCTTTCAAGATGAGCCGAAACCAACCAAAGTAGCGCGCGTGCAAAGGGCCAAAGTGCCACAAAGCAGATGATTGCTTCTTTTTCAATAAAACTGGACAAGTGGCTACTGTTGCTTTGGAAAATCGTCGTACCGTGAATAGTGATCGGTACACAACCATTTGTTTACCGGTAGACTCCTTTTAAAAATAACCGTAAACGTTATATCATATTGCACCACGATAATGCCAGTTCTCACACAACCAGACAGACAAACGAATTTTTAAGGTGAAAATATAGAAATTATGAGCCATCCTGCATACAGTCCTTCCTGGCACCTGGCGACTTTATTTTGTTCCCAAAAATTAAGAACCAGATACCGAAAAACATGTTTCCGAGGTCACCATGGAAGAGTGGCATAAATGTTTTCAAAGTTTATTCATATCAAGTGCAAATACGCTAATGGAGAATATTTTAAGAAACAATAAATTCATTTTTGACCATTCATAGTAACTCTTTTTTATTCATTCCGGAAACTTTTAGTGCGCCACACGCAGTCGATGATACACAAAACAATGGGACTGTCTGCGTGTTTATCTCAGTTTATAATAAAAATATAGATGTCCTTAGTTATATAAAATATCTATCGTATGAGACAACAATAATCGCCACATTAAAAGTGAATTACCATTTTACATATAAATTCATTGCTCCAATTGACATGCTAATTGACACATAGGAAGAATTTCCGAGATATAAAGGTAGTGCTAATAAACTAAACCAGAACTTAAGCTGAGAAAACGAAGACAATACTAATTAAGGTGTACTTACTAAAAACGCTCAAAGTAAAAGTCATTACAAAAAAGACCGAAATACTGGCATCGTCCCTCAAGTGTCTCGTTAACTAAGACTACAGTGTAATTGTGTTACATTTTATTACATTCCTTTATACATTTCCGTACACACATTGTTAAAGAATAAATTAATACTACCGACATATTAATTAAATTATTGTTGTCGTACAAACTTCCTTGGGCCTAATAAGCTTTTTCTCGCGGTTTAATTTTAAAAAATCTATTTATCTTAAAAATAATCACTTTAGAAAGTAGAAGCATATCACGAAATTACGGAATTGGTTCAATTTACATAGGCATACACATATCGGCTATTTCGGTAATGCTCGACCAAAAGCATGGCAATGCCTGACTTTGTTTACGGTTAGCGTTCTTTCTGGCCTTTTTTTTTTCTTTTGCTCGACTCCTAAGGATCGTCAAATGTTGTCCGTTTTTAACGAGGGGAAAACCTTCCATAGTTCCCGGTTTGTAAAAAACCGGGTTATGTGAGATTTTTACTCACTAAACCTCCCCGATTGCCTATTCGGAGACCACACGATACGGGGTATTCGAGAAGAATGGTCCATGTAGCACCATTCTTCTCAAATACCCCTATGTTATCTTCAAGAGGTTTCAATAAGCCAATCACCGGGATGTTAGTCTATCCTCAAGTATTGAGCTGCAAATTCCAAAAATATATCTTTAAATCTGACTGGTAGTTCCAGAGATTAGAGAAAAAAAAAAACTAATTATTTAGCTTTATTTATTACAATTCATAAATGACGTTTACAAATTCAAAAACGTGAATTACACAAACCGGTTTCCGAGTATCTCAACTCAAAGAAGATATGTCCTTTAAAATAGATGAAGCTCAAAGAATTACTCATTTAATTTATAGTATAGCATGAGCAAAGATTACTTTGACATGATAAATAAACTCGAAAGATGATCGTAACAGAATTTTGGCACCAGCATTTAGCAAAAACGTAGAGTGACACGCTCTCCGACCAGGTGGACAGACGACCTGAAAGGCTTTGCGGGAAGCGGCTGGATCCCTATTTAAACGTGCTTCCAATTTGTTCGAGAGTTTGTTCGGTGTTACACTATATTATATGTATTTGGCTTGTTGTAAAAGTACAGGGTATTCAACGTGCAGGATAAACAGGAAGAAAATTATGAAAATACCACTTTCGAAGCGGCCGTTAAGCAGAGTAACTCGCAAGCCCATAATCTGTAATGGTCTTGTATTACCCGGTTAGTGGTGGGTAGTTTCTTTTAACGATAATTGTTGGCTGTATCGGTAAGAAACTCACTAAAGTATTATGCGTTAGTTAATGACGTAAACACATCAAATGAAATCTACTTAAACGTGGAACGTGTTTCGATTTTTTTAGCTGCTTTTACACAATTCTTATATGGGTTTGTATCAGAATATAGGGTTGGTTTCCTTGTTAAAAGGTTGTATTTATTTTAAATCAAAGTAATTGATAAAGAGTATCAAAAATATATAATCCCCTCTAACTTCTTCTAAAACTCCCAACTAATTTTGATGCGGTTTTCACTAATGGAAAGAGCGATAAAATAGGCTGGTTTATGTCTATATATTGCATCCGTCCGAAGCCGGCAGCGGGTCGCTAGTATTAAATACTGCACTGTAGAGTAAAGACATTCTCAAACCAACTTTTTGCAATTAAAATGAAAAGAAAGCTAATCAGACACCATCAATATATTTCCAATTTTAATTTCTTTTTGTTAATTCACTAAAAGATTTGCCTGCTTTTCGCACTTTGTCATCTTAATAATTAATTATGTCGAAAGGTTTTGAATGGGACGAAAAAAAGGGACGACTTTGATTGATCTAGATCTGCAAACGATGAGTTTTCTACACATCCTTTAGTATTGCAATTTGTAAATATTAAAGTGCAATTGCAATTTGTACTATAACTATCAGTTTATGAATTTAAAGAATATAATTACTCAAATATTAAATAGTAATTCAGTGATAGCTTATCACAGACTGTTAACTTGTGTCTGTAATTAATTAAAATTCCAAATTAGGAAGTTAATAAAATCGCGATATTTGCTTTAAATTTATATGATTTTTATATTCAACCTTACTAAGCCCTATTGTCTGCGAGTTAACGTAGTAAAAAATAGGTAAAAATAGGTCTAGTCGCGTAGATCCGCGAATTAATTGCCCGTTAGTTAACCTACGTAATTCAAATTTCTGTAGATTACTTTTTTTCTAATTTATCTATTTAAAAAAACAATGATCAAGATTCATATACCATTTTAAAATTTTCTGTGATAATAGGTAGAAGGTTAATAAATAGTCTATTACACGGAAATTGAAATTGCGCTGCCAAAAAAGATAATTTTTGTGATTGAGGCTTCCAGCCTTTTCTCACTCACCGAAAATCAACAGCGCAAGTGTTTATTGGAATTTTGTATGAGATATACAAAATTCCAACTAATAGACTGTCCACCGCTGCTATCACAAATAATTATAAATGTACCTAGAACTTCGGCTAGACCTGAGAACTATAAACCGTTTGCAGACAGATTTGCCAAAAACAAGTATGGTAGTGTTACACCTCTCAACTACACTATTAAAAAATAGAATGAATTATTTCATAAATGTGATATTGATATTTTTGGTGGACGGATCGGAGCCTTCAGAAGGGCTATTTGCGATAGTTATAACTGACCTTATCTAAGCTCAATTGTGGCGTTAAATGGCCTTTTCCCTCCTTTTTCATTTATAACCTAAAGTATTATTTTTTCTAATTAAAAAAAAACTGCTTTTTGTAAAATGGTTTAAGTAGTATATAATGTGTGTGTGTAATTTTAATTTTTTTTTCTATTGTAAACTAATATCTTTAATAATTATATAATGTTGTGCATACCTTTAACATAGATGCATATTTAGTAACAGAAAATATTTCTTCTATGTAAATGTATCAATATGTATTTAGTTGGTAAGCCTCTTTAATAAGTAAATAAATAAATAAATAAATAAATAAATAAATAAATAAATAAATAAATATTTTTATATTTTCAATGTGATATCGTAGTGTGTTAAACAAGGGATCTTGTACAGTTTTCTAAAAGAACAATTAAAATGAACTAAACAGAAAAATAGAACAAAGACAGCACTCGAAAATCTATTTCAACAAAAGCACAATGGAAATGAAAATACCTGTAGTCTACGACTGTGTATGAAAATTGTGAACCATGTATACACGGTTCTGAAAGCGGATACGTCGGAGGAACTGACCATCTATCCGCCTGAAGGGAAGCTGTGTGTCAGCTCTCTTTGAATCCATTGTTTTACTTAACGCGACATGCGTGTAGTTTTGCATTGAGAATATTCTTTCAAGCCTATTATACCACTTTCTGTAGCCAACATCGTGACCTGAAAATAGAGAAAAAATATTACCTTTTTATAACCAACTTTATGTCCGAGGCATACATTTCAGGAATGTATTATTCTGAGGATTTTTTTTAATGATAACTTCCCGGTACTATTGTTTAACCGGCAAATGTAACACCAGTAATGACTTCGTCAATAGTCGGCAGTTTAAGTGTGACATTGTATTTTATTTTGTGTGACAGTGTGACATAATATATTATTTTTTCTTCTACGATATCAATTATTACTTATAAATTTCAGAAACTTATTCAGAATTTGTAATTTCGGGACAGAAAATGCTCCATTCATTGAGTTTTTTTAAAATTATTAATTATATTAATCGTCACATCTAAACACACTAATTGTGTGTCCCTCAAAATAAGCACAATTTAGGGGCGGATTCCACGAAAACGGAGATGAGTAACAGCTTAGGGTGAATCTACCTAGTCCGCCACCTTCCCCCTTGACCGGGTGGATTCTTAGGGGAGATTACCGCCCGTCCTGAGGTCCCCTGAGGTGGCTGGCGTAATGAGCTATGGAGAGAACTATGCTCGGAGTTACACTGCGAGATTGAATCAAGAATGAGGAGATCTGTAGATGAACGAAAGTTACTGATATAACCCGGCGAATCAGTAAGCTGAAGTGGCGGTGGGCCGGACACATAGCCGGAGGGCCGGAAGGTTCTCGAGTGGAGGCTACGGACCGGCAAGCGCAGCATAGGACGTCCACCCACGAGGTGGATAGACGACCAGATAAGGGCCGCAGATCGATCCAGCTGCTTCTGAACGGTCCGTTTGTAAAATTATGGGGGAGTCCAATATCTAGCAGTGGACGTCCTACGGCTGAGATTTTTTTTTTTTATTTCTCGTTCGTAACAAACTTCGCCTCTAATCATTTGCAGCGCTTAATACAATTATTTTTTAGACTACTATAGTTAAATTTTGACACTGTTGTCTAAGGACTTCAGCTCCTACGAGAAGAGAATGACTGGGTTCATTATATTTTTGTATAATATTTACTATACTATATTAAATACAGTTTTTCTTCTTCTGTGCAAAATTAACTATTTTTATTTAATATTTATTGTATTTAGGCTGAGAGGATGATGAATGTTGTTGCATAGCCGCCTTATGGTGGCATAATATGCAATCGGCAGTGAAAAGGAAGGAATCCAGGCATCCTGCTCAGAGGTGTAAGGAACCGGTAGGGACCGACCACTGGGAGGACTGGACTGCAGTCAACGGGAGTCCCCCCCAGGCTAACATCGTGTAGGCGGCAGCACGATGCTGGGGGGCCCAGCCGAACCACTCGGGGTATTACGAGGCGTAGTAAGCTGGGCTTCAGTCTCGGATTGCAAGAAGGTCCAAACTGGGTCGAAGCTGGTTGACGTCTTTGGTTGGTTGGTTGGTGACGTGTTGCATAGCCGCCTTATGGTGGCAAAAAAAATATGCAATCGGCAGAGTAAGAAAGGAAAAATAATAATAAAATAAGATGGGCGCCAGCTAATTACCTAATAAATAAAATGCGGTAATTAAGCAATTTGAAAATATATATTAACATAAAAAAAATTAAATTAAATCAGGGAGTGAGTTCTAAAATTGCCCTGTGCGTGAAATTAAATTTATATATACACAACCCTCATTTGAAATCACAATTTTCACTTTATATATAATATCTAATGTAAGTAACTTAACTGAAACGGGAAAATTTGGACAAGCTCGGCAATAAAGTTAAAATCCTCTGGACTGGCTCGGCTTGTCTTCATGTGTCGTAGGAAAAATCCAATCTCAAAAAAAAACTTGGTAGCGTCTACGTCTCCCAGAAGTAACAGCTGCAAGCAGAGGCTTGAATAATCAACAGTTACGGAGAATCCTTATTACTCCTGAACTTGTTATTCCCGGACTTGATCCCTGAAAATGGTTTAGAAATATCTAAGCACATATTCATATGGAATTATGTGCCTGACCAGTGGGAAACTAAAAATCAATATACAAGGTCTCTAACCGTTATTAATTTAGTCAATAATTGGTCAGGCAAAAACAAGAACAAATAATATAAGAAAATAAGCAATTGTAAAGATATAACGAACTCAATTTAAATTCATGAATTTTACAATAATTTAGAAATAACTTAATCAAATATTATAAACATAAAACGTGTTATGGAAATATGGAAATTCACACAATGATAACAAAATGGCCGGCGAAAGCAAGCCTAATTTAGTATAAAAAGAAACACAGAATTAAATACTAACACTATTACAAATAAGATGAAATACGTACCCAAGAAATAAATGGGCAATAAATACTTATACTGAAAATATGTTGAAAATACAAAAAATAAAAATAAAAAATAAATATACTCGAAACTAAAACCAACACGGTCAAAATCAGAATGGCTTGTGTTACGGAGACAAAATTTTGTGACAACGAAAATTTTGAATTGATAATCGAACCAAGGTTTGTCAAAATAAAAAAAAAACTGATTAAAAATAAATAACATGAAGGAGTAATTAAAAATGAGGTGATATATGTAATTAATATATTTATTTATAATAAATAATAAAAAAACAGTACCACTACGGTACAATGTATAATTTAACTTAAGCATACTTTATATCTGCCACCCGATTTTCCCACTTTGCCTACTTGTATGGACATTATAGTATCTTACATTTGGATTTTGACGAGCCCGTTGAATGAGTGGTTAGGGTGCTTGCTTAACGCTCTAGGTTCTAGAGTTCCCGGGTTCAAAGGTTCAAGACAGAAACGAGGTCCTAGTAATTTTTACTCACTTACCGAAACATACTTTCTCCATAATATTTTTATTTGTGTTAAGATCGCCATCAATGGCCAAGATACCATTGATGGTGGTATCTTGGCCTATATCAATAGCATGCTATAAGTGCGCTGCTAATCACAGCTAGAATAAGGATGAGGTATTAAGAAGGGATGGGCAAATAATAAATAGTTTCTTATAAAACATACATAGGTTCCCTACTTTTTCTTTATGTACTATCATAACAAGACAATAAAGGCGTAACCTCGGCCTAGCCGGATGCGTTTGTTCGTATTTCACGCGAGAAAACCAGGGAACCGACCGGAATTCCCGGCGAATTATTCTCGCGCGACACTACGGTGTTAAACTTGGTTATGTTTATGGCTCTTTTTCTCATTTTAGTGTTGGATTATTTCATTCTACTGCTGAAAAATCTAAGAGCATTAAAATCTAAGAGTATTTTTATTTTTGATATTTCAATTTACTTCCCTTGTACTGAACACACGAAAAAGGATACATTCCCTGTTTTAGAATGTTATGAAAACTGCTTTAGAATTTTACTCAAAAAACACTAAGACATGAGTAATTATGCGTGATCTTTTTCAACCTGGGGAAAGCATTAGGTTGTATTGAAATCTATTTAGCAATAGTTCAATAGAGACAATATTGTCTGATTCATATTGAGTAAGTATTAGAAGTAATATTTAATTACAACTAGAACTGTTAGATAATGAACTAGAACATTCAAAATGTTCAGCCTTTTTAATTGCCACACGTTTCAGTCCTTGAGAATTAAATTAAAGTTTATTATTTAACTGTCCTTTATAGAAATTAATTAAAAGTATTTCCAGTTTTTTGTTTGTAATTATTTTTTTTGCATTTCGTGCTTTAAATTGAGGTCAAAAATCCATAGGCAACATGGTCACAAATGTAATTGTTAACGGTTGCTGATCTTTTTAAAAATTTTAAATTGTTTGTAATTTTTTTTATGTTTATATTTATGCATTTTATATATACATTCGGTTTACTTCATTTTAAAATTATATTGTATTGAATTTGACGAGCCCGTTGGATGAGTGGTTAGAGTGCTTGACTTAACGCCCTATTCTAATGTTCCCGGGTTCGATTTTCTGCAGGGTAAACTTTGAAAATGAACTTTTCAAATTTGGCTCTGGTCTGGATCTGGAAAGTAGTGACAGGGCACGCTGCGTTTCGCGGTTATTTAGGCAGCCCGTCTGGCGGCGTATCCACCCCCTTACATAATACCACCGTGAAATAACAGCACGTGTGCTGTTGTGTTTCGGCGAGTGAGTAAGGGATGCCAGAGCTCATTTCCCTATCCCCTCCCAATCCCTTATCGGCAGCGCACTTGCCACTTTCATATCCAATTCCTTATCCTTAATGCTACTGTATTCGGCAGCGCACTTGCACCACCTATGGCGCTGCTTGTGTTATAGGCGACGGTAACCACCTACCATCAAGTGGACCATTAGCTTGTCTGCTGATCTTAACATAAATAGGAGAAGAAAAAAAGAAAAAATCTAGTTTTTGATTTAGTTATTAAATAGTCTTTTTTCTCCTCTTCCACCATCTCCACTCTTAGCACTACTAACATATGAAATAGGAAACAACTTCTGAAATAACGAATTATGACGTTTTTGATCAAATGATCGTGTTTCTTAGCGTACCTATCACGAACTCCATGTTAGATAAAATACTATACAAGTAACGATTAATCAAAAAATACTTCAACATAAGTTTTAAAGCGAATTTAAAAAAAATGTAACACTGTTTTTTACAAACTATAATCATTTGAATATTCAGAAGGATTGCTGGCTTTGTTTAATTGATTTGAATGATTGATAGTAGTGCGAGCTTTAACAGGATGTTATTTTAATTTTACTCTTTTCAATTTACACTTTTGACAGGGAAACTTAGACGAAAAGTTCCTTTAGGCTATTGTAAAAAAATAAACCCTTTTGTTTTCTATAGCTATGCATAGCACCTTTCTATTGAGGTTCTTCTTCCTACGTCTTATTGCTCAGACAAAATTTTCATTTAACACTAGTCGTTGTTTTCCTCATAAAGCTTTCTTATTATTTTAAGCAATACCTAACTGTACGTAATTTTTCTTGGAGTTTCGTAACGTGATAGTATCATTATTGAGTAGATCTGAATAAGAACTAAAGCTTGTAACAATAAAAGCTGAAGAAGGAATTGGCAGGAGAACATAATCTGCATAATTCCTCGTGGTGAATGAGGGCTGCAGATTTGTCATGCCCCCTGGGTTAGTCTCTGGTCAGATAAGTCACATAGTTCTTTTTTTTTTAATGGTAAGATCGGCAGATAGGCTGATGGTCCACTTGATGGTAGGTGGCAACCGTCGCCTATAACACAAGCAAAGTCAAAGCTGCTGATTAAGGATTAAGGATAAGGGATTTTTATTTTCAAACCATATGTTAAAGTGAAGACCTATTCTCATACCTACCAAATATACAAAAAAAAATCGTAAAAATCGATGTCACTTTGTGAAATAATATTGCCATGTTCAATGTAATAGTGGGGCGTTCAGTTTTCGTCCAATCACAGGAGTTACTGATGATATGAATGAGTACATCGTTAATCTTATCTTATACAAAAAAAAAAAAGAAATTATTTCTATTTTACTTTATCCGAATGTTGTATCGATACATTAATCTACAGCAGGCCTACCATGAATGTCATTCGAAGTTTTCTCTCTCTATCGTACTTATGTAAGAAGTTGCAAGTGGGACACAGAGGGTAAACTTCGGATGCCGTTCATGGTAGCAAGGCAGAGCCATCTATTAATAATTAATCAAACTAACCTATAAATAGACACTACTGTTGTATAATAAACATTTAATTTGCAATAACAATTAATATTGATGTCAATAATTAAGATAAAAACTATCCTATCTTTTAAGTTGGACCAAATAACAGATACTTACGAAGTTTGATCAAAGTCGGTTCAGTAGTTTCAGAGTTTATCGCGTACATACATCCTGACACGAGATTTTTATATATATATAAAGATTAACCTTTACTAGTGTCAGTAGTAATATAGTTTCTAGTAGTTTGTAGTCTCTGGATTGTTTCTCTTCACATCTAAAAGTTGTGAACATACATTTAATGAGTTAAAGTACCTAAAAGAAATTAAATTAGTTTCTCTCGTATAGGCGTACCAGCTAATACTGATGGAGAACCTATAGAGTATGTGCGATGTAATCTCATGAGGAGGCATCATCCGTCACAAATGTCACAACTACCGGCCAAGTCATTTGTCAGTGCTATTGGTTCTGCGCATGTGAGCATGTTCGAGTACGCTTTCGGAGTATTGATGGTTGAGTGATTTTCGAAACGAACATGCGAGAAAAATGATAACACATTGATGTTGCTGAATTTCTGCAAAATTTCTTATTTAATTATTTATTCATAGTTATAGCCTCCAATTTGTTACGTGGTCTCTACAATAGTCTAATGCCACTAGTGCTTAAGTTGAAGATATATAATTAATCTTTCTTTTCATTTTTCGGTCCCTTTGAATAATTGTCTTGCGTTTGAATGTCCATATCGCCTGGTCAGTAGGTAAGTGCTTCAGAGACCTTCAAAAGTGCTAGTACCTATTCTCAAACATGCAAACCTTTAAGAAGTTAACTTGTCTGAAGAGTCTACCTTCATCGTTACGGATAGTGATCATAATTTTTAATTCACACGTGAATTTATTAAACATCAAAATTCAGGTCCAGAATACAAACCTGAGTCTGTCTCTTACCCTAGCTGTCGTATTTTTTTTCTTTCAGACGACCTTTTTACGCCTTTTAAAGATTCAGTAAAGATTTGTTACTTAAACTTATATTTCATTTAAAATGCTCACACCTTATCTACTAGCAAAATATAATGAAAATATTTCCAGGAGTATACGTATCACGTAACTTGTCAGCAAACAACAATATGACACTGGAAAAGGTATTGTAATTGATATCTATCACATTTTACATCAACTACAATGGTATTGATGCGATGGACGCTCTGACACAGTAATATTAACTAGGCGTAATATTACAAGTAGTTATTCTTATAGTTTGATCAATTTTTTTTGTAGGTAGTATACGTTGATCACAATTATGATCACGCGAAAATAATTTTTTATTGATATCTATATATACAGTAAGTATTCTTGTAATATTAATATAATGAAATTAGAATTTATATTAGTAACCAATTAATCAATTTTTCTTATAATTTCTTACAAATATTTTATGCCTTATAAATAATTGTCTATTTTTCTTATTAATAAAATCTGGCTACATCACAGTATTCACAGTTATCTAAATCTTATTCCCAGTATTTTTTTAATGTTAATATCAGCAAACAGGCTGACGGTATTGCATTTAAAACATGAATCCTCTTACAAAACTTGATGTCTAAGTAACGAAATATGATAGTGCACTTGACCATATCAGAAAGGAACGGAATATAAACAATAATAGCAAGTAACGATGATTCGAATAATCATAAATTTTACACGTGTCCTTTATGTAAGGACTGACTTTTATTTCATTGATTCTTAATTTTATAAATCTATCGATTTCTAACTTACATTAATAGTCATGCATAACTTATAGGGACATTTTCTTAAATTTTATTTCAAGTACAGCTGACACATATTGACCTATAAGCCTATTTTAAATCTATCGTTGGATGAGTGATTAGTTTGCCTTAACGTTCTGTTCTAGGGTTCCCGGGTTCGATTCCCGGCAGGGTCAACTTTGAAAAATGAACTTTTCAAATTTGGCTCTGGTCTGGATTTGGCAAGGCACACTGCGTTTTCGAAGACATTTAGGCAGCCCGTCTGGCGGCAGTAACCACCTCCTTACAGAAGACCACCGTGAAATAACAGCACGTGTGCTGTTGTGTTTCGGTGAGTGAGTTAGGGATGCCAGAGCCCATTTCCTTATCCCCAGCTAATACCTTACCCAATCCTACTGTAGTCGGCAGCACACTTGCAGCAGCTTTGGCGTTGCTTGTGTTATAGGCGACGGTAGCCACCTACCATCAAGTGGACCGTCAGCCTATCTGCCGATCTTAACATAAAAAATATATAAATATATATAAATATATATCTATTTCCGTTTGCGTTTGTACCCTTTCCGTTTGTATTTAAAAAATAACCAATCCTAGAATAATGACATGAGAACTATATCCTTGTAATTGCAAATAGTTTCGTTTGTTTATTCTTCTCGAGTGTCTAAAAAATTTCGAAACTTCCTCATTAAGAAAGAAGAGCCTTTTTCTCCTTTTTCTTCACCTATATTGTGGTAAAAGCATCCGTCAAGCGGCTGTCAACGTTCCCCGTCACGTCCGGCGATCGCATTTGTCGTTTCATCGATTTCGCATTAGCCACCTTTTGCTCTATCGGCGTGTAAGTCCCTCAAGGGCTGCACATTTGTTTTTAAATGGTTTTGTGATTACTTTTGCTTATCTACTTAAAACGGCCTTATATGTATACAGAACTCCTCATGCCAATATAACCTGTTAATTTTTTTTTACATTTACAGATGACACCGTAAATAACAGCATTGTTGTGTTTCAGTGAATGAGTAAGATTTCCTTTTATTTGTTTTAATAACTATCAACCTTCAAATGGATCGTCAGTCTGTCTGCCTACTTTAACATTGTAAACGTATAAAATTAAATATATAAAATTTTCCTCGTGTCAACAGATAACTGAATATCTAATTATTTTATATTATTTAGTTACATTCTGCATACTTTTGTGTTCCAACAAAAATTATGTTAGTTACATTCGGTATGCACAGATGTCACTACGTTTTATAAATTCAAATAGGTAATTTTTTCGACGACAGATGTCGCTGCGCCGGCCATAATATAACGCGCTATCGTTTCGTTCCTCAACGCGGACTACACTTTTCACAAGATTTAGACGTTTGCTTTTATAACATAAATACATGCGTCAGCTGTCGCACAAATGTCAAAGTGACAGATAAAGTAACGCTTGTTTTAGTTTTACTCCTCATAAAATTTCCATACCGGGGGGCTTATATGAATATAAGAAAAAAAAAAAAACAATATTGTTAAGTGTGGGGTGAGTCAAATTGCCGTGTAAGGGCGAAAATCAACTATTTATTGCCACAAATCAAGATGACTTCCAATAGGGCTAAACTTATTCTTTAAATCCGTTGAACTTGCCAAAAGTCGTCCGTAATTCCGTAATGAGTCGCAGGTATAGTTCCGTAGTATCGCTTTCGAATCGCAGAATCGAACTGTCCCGCTAGCTCGCCACTTCGCCTATTTATATCCGCTGCCAATTGTCTAGATCTTTCTCGAATTTAGTACAAACAAGAAACAAACAATTACAAGTAAACAACTTTTGTAAACACGTATTGTAAACAAAGTCATTGAAAATTCGGGAACGCTATTTTTGTTGAATGTGAACTCTATGTGGTGTGCATAAGGATCAATTTCCCTTGACAATAATTTTTCCAGAAATTGTAGACAGGCGAAGTCGCTTTTCTAGAACGTTCCATAGTGAGTCATAACTAGAACGTTCCCTGGTGAGTCATAACAATATCTATAAATTCATTGTACGGGCCTGGTTACAGTCTGGATGTATGGAGCAGTGGGTAACACTCCCGGCTAAAGAAGCGCACTGGTCTGCCGAACATTGGACTGAAAAATGTAGAGAGGATATGATGTGATTACTTTGTAAATTTCGACGACGACCCGGAACAATATTAATTTAATTCACATGTTTCCTGAGACAAATTCTAAGCCCATTACTTGACTATATTATTACCCGTGATCTCTTGCCTTTTTTTTTTCTTTTTAAAATTAAACTACTTAAATGTATAAGCTTTTAATTGTACTCGTAGATCTAAATACATATGCAGCTGACAAAGCTGGAAGCAATGTCATTAATTTGATTGACGTTAAACATGGCTTAATTGGGAATCAGTGATGACTGTTGTAATTAATTAGGGGGTTTGTGACCGTGAATTAAAGGAATGTTTCTACTCGAAATGGCAATACAAGGCGATTCCTTTGTCACGTTCGACTCGTCTAATAAATTCAAACTTTCCTCATATTTAATAACGGATTTTAATACCTACTTCAAATGAAAATTTTGAATTTCCAAGCTGGATGGACTGGAATTTATAGTATTATGAGGCGCATAAACTGAATAATTGAGTCGTAACCGCAAAGCCTCAAGGCGCAAATTTGCATACAAATAGTTCTAGGTTCTGACTTGAGATAACATTTAAGTTTCTAGATGCGATGCTATCATGCATGAAGTTTATTCTTCCGATGTGTAAATTATTCGGAAATTTATTATATATATATATATAATGTTAAGATCGGCAGACAAGTTGACGGTCCACTCGATGGTAGGTGGCTACCGTCGCCTATAACACAAGCAACGCCAAAGCTGCTGCAAGTGCGCCGCCGACGATGCTGCAGTAGGAATTAGGAGGGGGATAGGAAAATGGGCTCTGGCATCCCTTACTCACTCAACGAAACACAGCAGCACGCGTGCTGTTATTTCACGGTGGTCTTCTGTAAGGGGGTGGTTAATATAGAAAAATATTTTCAATTTTGGCTTCGGTCTGGATGTGGCAAGTAGTGACAGAGCACACTGCTTTTCGCAGTTATTTTGGGAATCCGTCTGGCGGTAATAACTACTCCTTTACAAAAAATATATATAAAATAATGGCACTTGTATTGTTGAGTTACATCTTTATTCTTCTTCTCCCGTTGAATTTATCAACTGCAGCAGAATTCCTTCTAGAGCTGTTTTTATATTTATACAGACATATAGGCGACTATGGCCACGGACCTCATGTCTGCCGTCAGCCTGTATGCCATGCTTTACCATAAAATCATCTATACTTCCTTCAAATAACCTAGAACTTTTAACCTATTTTTCATCCACTTCTTAATTAATTAATATTTTTAATACACAAAAAGAACCTTGGAAGAACGACAATATTTTCAAAATATTATTTTACAAATACATGATTTATGTTTTTTTAGTTAAAATTTATACTAACAATATAAAACTACTAAATAACTGGGTATTCGTACATATTGTATTGCACGGGTTTGCAAGCTTGTGTAATGTATGTCTAGACGAGCCCGTTGTTCGTATAATTATATGTAATTTGCTCTCTAACTAAGGGTTTCGAGATTGATTTTCAATTAATTATTAAAAGTACTCGGTTTCTTTTCGCCCCAAGCACGATTTATAGTCTGCGTAAAAGTCTTGATTAGTTTCAATTAGTCAAACTACTTAATTTGAGGTCTTTTGGATTATTGTGTTAAATAAGTAACTAAATGTTACCATATTATGTCTATTACCTGGGCCTACAGGTTTAAGTACGATTAAATAAATACCTAAATAAAAACTTACTTATCTTATTATTTCTTGGAAATTTGCAAAAACCTGTTTTTTTTTTGTTTCCTCAGTGTTTCTTTTTGTCTGTCTGAAGTAAATCCCATTGACGACCCGTTGGATGAGTGGCAAGAATGCTTGCCTAACGTCTCAGGGGCCCCGGGTTCGATTCCCGGCGGGGTCAAGTTTGGAAATTTTAATGTAATTTTCAAAATTGACTCTGGTCTGGATTTGAAAAGTAGTGGTAGGGCACACTGCGTTTCGCAGTCATTTGGGCAGCCCGCCTGGCGGCAGTGACCACCCCCTTACAGAAGACCACCGTGAAATAACAGCATATACGTGCTGTTGTGTTTCGGTGAGTGAGTAAGGGATGCCAGAGCCCATTTCCTTATCCCCTCCTAATCCCTTATCCTAAATCCTACTGTAGTCGGCAGCGCACTTGCAGCACCTATAGCGTTGCTTGTGTTATAGGCGACGGTAGCCACCTACCATCAAGTGGACCGTCAGCCTGTCTGTCGACATAACATTAAAAAAAAAAAAAATCCTCGGTAAGCTCTACTTAAGTGAGTAATACTTTCAATAATAGGGATATACTTTTACGTCGTAAATGATTAAGAGTCTCCTGGGTAAGAAACGTTTGCTAGTCTTTCATAGTGATTTCAGTTAGATTTGTTTATTAGCCAGTACCTACGTAAGTGACGATTTCTCCTCATGATAATTGCTAATTGGGACATGTTAATTCAACTTCACAGTTAATTTCTAATGAGCAATTATAAACCAAATTGCATTGTGCACGAGTCGTTTGTCATGTCGCTATAGGCGGTTGTCGTCGACGTAGCCGGTGCATCACGTGATGCCACTAACATGTGCATTTGGATGCACTCACACCGACATTATTAACTGGCTGCTTCAGTGACGGGTTTTGAATTTAGAATTCTTATTATTGTAACGATAAGACTTAGGTTAGCTTTTGTTAATTTATATTCATAGGATCATCATTCATGAATTTGTGATCACTTGATCCAACAGTAGAGGATCTAACAAATCCATTATTTCATTTATCTATTTGAGTGTTATCTACTTCAAGGTCGAACAGCTGAATTGTTGCTGTCTGTTGAAGCCATCGATTAAGACTTGTTGTTGACAGTCCAATTGAAACTATGGTAAAACGTAGTTGTCTGTGTAGCGTTTCGTAAAGTTTCACACTTGCTACCACGATAACGATAACGAAGTTCGCAAGAATAAAATGTATGAGATGTATCACGTGATTTAGCGACGGCATATGTCAATCCCATACATTTTATTGTTTTCGAACTTCGTTATCGTTATCGTTATGTTACTTTGACTAAGGCCCCTGGTCGTTTCGCCATGCTTTACCATAAAATCGTCGTGTTCAGCTTATTATAAACCAAATACTATATTATTATAACTGCTTATTATAACTGTATTACATAAGTAGTTTATTCTGTGTACTATTGTCAATAGACAACCCTGAGTACTTTTGTTTCTTTTCAAAATTTGGCTTCCTAATTGGTTGTCATTGCTAGGCTTCGGCTGATAGGCTTTAATAATTGTGCCTAAAAACCTCGTTGGAGATCAGCGATAAGAATTTAATATATATTTGCTATAATTAAGATTCTCTAGAAATTTTTATAGTTTGAGTCGTGTCATGACTTCTTCGTTTAATTTTTTTTTTCTTAGCTGACTTTTTTTTGAATATTAATGGCTTCAACAATAGTATAACTAAAGGTGTATATTTCTCATAATAAATTTCAGTGTTCTTTTTTTTTTAATTTTTTTTAAAATTTTTTTTTAGGATAGGCATCACACACGAATTACACGTACTTATGTGAATAATATGCCTAAGTACTACACATAGGCATGCTAACCTATATATGTATGATATAATTAGTAACCGTAGCACATGTAAGACTGATATTAACCGTCGCTGGTGTATGTACCTACGGTGTGACACGAGTCCTGTGTACGACGCAGAGCGTTCAGTGTACGTGGCGTTGTTGGATTTATTGCCGTCTGCCTGCGGCCGTACGGACACATCTCAAGTGTCTGACGAGACGAGCGGATTTATGCGACGGGTATTGTTGGAATTAAAACTATTGCCTTTTAAGGCTCACTTTTATGGGAAGGTTTCACAGATCTACGCCACCGATTTTTGTCTATAAAAAAACAACATTCCCTAGGTGCATTTTAATATTTGTTAATTCATTGGATATATTAAAGCTCATTAAACAAATAAGTTTTGCCATATTCGATATCTGTCAAACAAACTGTGTCTATGTTTGTAAATACATATGTATATTTTTTACTATATAATTACATAATTAAACGAACTTACCTGAAGTGAAGTTCTTGTGAAAAGGATTGTGAAACTACACAGTGAATATAGAAGATATATCGGACTAAGCTTGAGTATAATTTACTGTAAATAACAGTTGCAAATTTTTTTCTAAGATAAGTAAAAATAAACAAGTACCTACTCATTAAATTAGGTGCACAAAATTTCCAAGATCACTTTAAGGGTTTAATGGTGGCGTCAGTAGACCAAATAGGGATCAGTAGACTTACAATGGCGTGAACTATAGGTTGTTACAGAAAGTTAATATCAAAACTGAACGCAATGGGATATGTACAATTTGTGTAAATAATTTCAGAAAAATATTATTATTTTTATGTTAAGGTCGACAGACAGGCTGACAGGCTTGTCTGTGCGTTCGTGCACGCTAATCTCAGAAACGCCTTTACTAATTTGAATACGGTTTTCACTGATGTATTGTAGAAACTAATACTTCACGTAATATTTAGTGTTTGTTTCATTCCAATCGGTTTACAAACAAAAAAGTTACACACTATACCGTATACTACGCGTACGAAGTTGCAGGCTCGGCTAGTTCGAAATAAATTTTATTGTGTCTTCTAGTACATCGGTGCGCGTATAGTACCCCGCAAACTTCATGGCCATCGCGTGAGGTGGTGGGGGAAAGTTTGCGCATGGTACAAAAATATTGTTTCATTGAAAAACGCTATTTTTTATTACTGGGTTTTTATTGATTGAGCTAATAACGTTTTAGTTGGTGGTATAGAGAAAAAAAAAAATCACGAGAGACAAAGAGACCTATTTTTCGTTTCTGCGCATTCAAGGTTTGTCCAAGAAGTTTGCCGGCTACTATAACTTCCGTCCCAACTCCCATACTAAAAATACACTCTGATCTCTCTACTTTAACGCGCCAAATAAGTATAACTCAAAAGAGTAGGTAATAAAATAAATGATTCAATCGATTGGAGGAGGCAAAAGATTCAAAGAAAATTCCATTGTTGTATTATTCGAATAGCTATCGATTTCAAATAAGTTCATACAACTAAAATTACAGCAGCAAATTATAGTGGAATTTTGAACATGAACGCTGGTGCGACTCTAGTAAAATTCTAACATTGGAAACAAGACATGACACAACGGCCCACGGTTCTATTAGGCCATGTGTCGGCACGGAAAGGGTTAACCGTGCGACGTACAGTCGGCTTGAATAATTTATGGCCTGTGACGGTCCTCAGATGCACTTCGCTTGCGGCTTGGTCTTAGTTAGGTCTTAGCTCGGTTTAGAGCTGTACTATAATGCACCTTTTATTGTACGTCTATATATTTATGTGTCGAGGTAAGTGAGGATAGCGCAGACATTATATCCTCCAAATGTCATAATTGCAGATTGAAGTTAATTAAACTATAATATATTTTTAAAAGTAAATAAAAGATTAAGTGAGTTTGGCTTAAAACATAAACTATGGTTAATTTTAACTTGGTTTCTTAAAAATAAACTATGCAACACGAGTTAAATTTCCGAATTATATTTATCCCCGCACAGACTAAACATTTTAAATCTATACTTACATAAAATAAAATCGTTAAATAGTAAAAAAAAAAGAAATTTGCCCACGTTGTACTTATGTTACCGAGGTCAAAAAATAGTTTTTAAATGTTTGTCTGTTTGTCTGTGCGTTTGTGCACACTAATCTCTAAAACGGCTTAACCGATTTGAATGCAATTTTCACTGCTGTATCGTAGCACCACGTGGTATTCGGTATACCGAATACCACGCGATACGAAGTTGCGGGCTCAACTAGTACCATGAATATGTCTGCTTGTTTGGCCTGAATCTTTTCTATGTATTCTATTAACATAACTAAAAAAAATATGTAAGTATATTTTTCAGTCTTCTAGCACTCATAGTACATTTAGCCCATCACACCTAGAAGGAAATGTACTTTAACTTACAAAATTTTTTTTTTAAATGTTGAAGAATCCATAGCCCCTGGGTGGTTTTACTTATCAACTAATATTACTTAGCGCGATTTAAAAGCATATTTTGAAATAACCTCTGACCCGATTTCATTGTTTTACAGTCAAGGATTAAAGAGTTTCCAGAGCCCAATTAAGAGAGTGTTATTACAATTATGTGGACCTCTGGATGACAGTTAGGGACCCGAAAAAGATCGTCATACTAATGTCAGAACAATTAAAGTTAGCTGACTACCATCGCCAACAAACTTAAGAATCAATAAAGTGCAAAATAGAAAAAAGGTATCTGGCATCCGTCACTCATGAAATCTGAAAAGTGTTTCACTAAAACTAGAGTAAGTTATGGCATGAGTAATAAATAGATCGGTATATTTATTGGGAGAGTTTCATTCGTAACAAAATACACGTGTCAACGAAATGATGTGTGGTATTTGACCACTCCAGCCAAACCTATCATTTACAAAATGTTTGCAATGGAATTATTGAAACGGTCCGTTTGTAAATCCGTGTGAACTGGCATGCCGTTGACAGACGCTTGAATTATATATTGGGAAGTGCACTGTAACTCCGCGCACTATACACGTGCTATGTGTTGTTTAGTGTTTACAGATAAAGCTATAGGAAACTGACGCTTTAAGCCTAAATGTAACAAGACTCAATTAAGTTATTTGGAAATAAAGTCTCGATAGGCGGAAAAGGTTACATACCACCAGAAGTTACTTAATGTTCGGCCTATGTATATCATACTAACTGCACCCATGACTTCGGTATTATTTCAATTAAGGGGGAGACAAACTCTAAATACTAAAAATATACATTGTTTGATGAAAATGTTACAAGAAATGGACAAGACAATTGCTTTGAAAAAAATATATATTATACTTAAACATGTGAAGAACCAATTGTATTAATTAGAATTTTCGTTAAAGTAATAGAAACTCCACAAAAAAAGTTAGAACGCAAGAAGAATTTGACTTTTATTTAAAATTCTCTCGAAAACGGCTTATTGCGCGCATATGAATCCTGTACCTATTAATAAGTTAATATCAGATTAAAAAATTGTATTAATAAAAAAATTTATTTTGTGTATTGTTCTAATGGTAAAAACAGAAAAACACCATTTCTAGGCCTGTTGAATTGGATCCGCCGCCAGCGAATTCTATAGTAAATGTCATTTGCCTCAGTTGTTTCTAGAACGATTGGAATGAAACAAACATTAAGTGTTACGGGAAGTTTGCTACAATCAGTGAAAATCGCAATCAAATTGGTTTCTGAGATCGCACAGACAAAGAGATTAAAATTCTAAAAACTATTATTTCGAGCTCAGCAACACAAGTATAATATTTTTTTTTTTTAATATTCAATGTACACACACGACTCGTTTACGATTTTGTTATATACCTATTTTATGGAGGGGGGGTTAAAGGGCGGGAGATGATGTGAGTAGCCTATGTTAATCGCTGATAATTTAGCATTCTATAAGTGAAAGAATTTTTAAAATCGGTTCAGTAGTTTTTGAATTTATTTATTATCAAACATACATTATTACAATAAAATCTTTTCTCATATTATACTAGCTACATATTATACTACTACTGTAGCTTGCTACAATACACTAGTGAAAACCGCATTCGAATCAGTTAAGCCGTTTCTGAGATTAGCGTACACGAACGCACAAACAGATAAACAGACAAAAATTCTAAAAACTATTTTTTTGACCTCGGTACAAACATGGCTCGTTTACGATTTTATTATTTGTATAGATTATGTATTGATCATTACATACTCTTATATATTGGACACTCGGTAGGGTAAGGGATGAGCCGCCACCTCCATGTATCACTGGTCCGATTATTTTGTTCGACGAACGGACTGATGAGATTTAGGCAATTGGACAATAGACATATAATCTATAGGTGGTAAACAAAAAATCGATTCATGTTAGAATATATGTTTATATAAAAAGAATAAAAATTGGACAAATATGCAGGATATATTACAGACAGTTACGTCTAAAACTCCGAATTTCTTTCGAGAAAATAAGATTACCTCCAATTCCTTGAATCTAGTTACCAAACACGCATTAAGAACGTAGGTGGCCAGGCTAGACTGAATTAAGTCTGAAGTAACCAATTCAGAGCACGTACCGATGTGCACGTACTCTGTCCAGTTTGTAAGACTTGCTTCTTATCCTGAAATGTGATAAAGTGGTAACATCACTATATCAGCCCTAATAATGTTTACATCAAATTCTTATGAAATTACAGCGAATATTATTTCAATTTAAATAAGTTCCTTCAAATAATACTTTTTTTTTTTTTAATATAAGTTAGCAAGGCAGGCTGGTGGTCCACTTAATGGAAGGTGATTATTGTCGCCAGACGAATTTATAACTGTTCGATGCAATATGCCCTGCCAATACCATGAATCCTATTATTTGTATAAATCTTGAAATTATAAGTAACTAGCGACCCGCCTCCCGCTTCGCCCGGGGTGCAATTTTTATATATATGACCATTCCCCGTTTATCCCTCTTTTCATTAGTGAAAACCGAATTAAAATCGGTCTACCCGTTCACGCGTGATGCCGTGACCAAGGGAAATAGGAATTCATTTTTATATATAGAGATTTCATAACTATAGCTGTAGGTGCAATGTATAAGCCGAACATGTTTTATTTAATGCATAAAAGTATTTTTTTCCAAGCACGAGTTATATATAATAAAATTCCAAACAACATTAAAGAGCTTCAAGAAGAAAATGAAGAATCTACTCGTCGACAAATGTTATTATAGTATAAAAGATTACATGTCAGATAATTCATTGTAATAATTAATAATATATTAGCTTTATTCATTTAATGTAATTAAAATATTTGCACACCCTCCAAAGGTAGAATATAGCGAGAAATATCTATTGTAAAATCTTTGTAACCTATATTCAGCAAATAAATGATTATTATTATTATTATTGTTAAAGAGTTTTGGGGTTGTAATTTGGTTGCGGAATTTTTGTTGTGCTATAGTAATTGGTCGCAGAGGCGAGTGTCGATTGCTTTGAAGCTATCATGCGGAAACGCTGTGACTCCACTATGACGCGCCTATGTGGCATCGCCAACACCTTTCTGAACGATAGAACGATAGTTGAATAGATCAACTTAATTAATTATATAATGATATTGTTGTGAACCATTCGAAACAAATGATATTAGTATTATTATACGCAACTTGGCCGGTCGTAGTTGCATTGATCATTTTATCAAATGCCACGGCTTTATACTAATGGAAAAATTAGTTTTGTAAATGCTTAGTGTTACTTATTAGATCTTTTTTTTATGTTAAGATCGGCAGACAGGCTGACGGTCCACTTGATGGTAGAAAGCTGCTGCAAGTGCGCTGCCGACTACAATAGGATTAAGGATAGGGGATTGGGAAGTGATAGGGAAATGGGCTCTGGCATCCCTTACTTCACTCACCGAAACACAACAGCACACGTGCTGTTATTTCACGGTGGTCCTCTGTAAGGAGGTGGTTACTACCGCCAGACGGGCTGCCTAAATGACTGCGAAACACAGCAGTGTGCCCTGCCACTACTATACGTTTACAGCATATGTACACGTGAGGTACTTGCCAGATACTTTGAGTAAGCTTTTTCTGGTACGATTTAAACGCATATGTATAGAGTAAAACGATAAATGTCCTTTATTTTATTTCGTCTTTCAGAGATCCCGCCTACATTATCATTTCAAAAAGTCGTAATAATGCGTAGGTTTTATAAATAGATGCGTAGGTAGGTAGTACTACAAAAATAGCGTTATTTAAATATAGCTATATTGTAGGTATACAATTTCTCCAGTAATCGGTTATTTTATTTATTTCTACAAAGTTAATTAAAGTTATATCAAGTTATATCCACGCTTTTGGGGCATTCAAGAAAGGCTATTTAAACCTACTAAATAAGATATTATATTTACTGAGGACTCCATTTTGTTTTCAGAAGTTGTTTTGATATGAAATTATATATCAAGATTTATTTGCTTTAACAATGTAGATGTTGGGATCTATTCAAAACTTTTGACCTTGCTCTAGCCTCATAAAACAAACAGTGTAGTTATTTTATTCCGGACGATATTTGAATTTTAAGTTAAATTAAGACATTTAGAAGCATAATTTATTATAGGATTACTTTTCTTACCTTATATCCTTTTACATCACAAAGGCGCGCTTCAGGAAAGGCGGGGAAAGTGGTTTGCGGGATACGAGATACAACGCGCGAAACCCATTAAGTTTTATAATTTTAAATTTATTCTAAAGGACAGGCAGACTTCATATTATAAATTACAATTCTAATTTATATAGAATAATAAATTTATTTCCGGCGAAGGTACTGAATCGGAGATTATATTCTCTTGAAATTATAGAGTAAATTATATAACATATAAAAAAGTTATCCGGAGTATCCAAATTCAATTCGAATGAACTGCTCGAGTCGCACTTAAAATCGACTTAGGAAAGTTGGCCGGCACGACAAAAAACAATTTAACTCGAAGCAAAGGAAAAGGAAGTATTTCGAGTCGCGATACAAAAAGACAGCCGAAGAGAGAACTGACGCTAAGTGAATAACTGAATAGTTAAACTCTCATAATATTTACATAAACCGAACATTAACGGATTGGTGTGAATTGCAAGCGGAAGCGACATAACATTTGTCTTCAACCATCGCTAAAACCAAATTATTTACAAATATTACAAAGTACAATTTCATTTGTTTGTCATAATATTGTAATTTTTGTACATTATTACGCTCAATTCAACTTGTATCCTAAGTTAAATTGGAAGAGGAAGAAAGGCAAACCATATTATGTGTCCAGACAAA
Source organism: Bembecia ichneumoniformis (assembly GCA_910589475.2). NCBI lineage: Eukaryota > Metazoa > Arthropoda > Insecta > Lepidoptera > Sesiidae > Bembecia > Bembecia ichneumoniformis. The sequence goes on along the minus strand of OU342526.1, from coordinate 18,496,272 downwards.
CAATCACCGTGCAATAAAAGCACGTGTGCTGTTTTGTTTCAGTGAGTGAGAAAGAGATGCTAGAACTCATTCCCTCTTTATCCCTTATACTTTACCTATTAGGATCGCTTCCACTTACAAGCTAGTATAAAAAACAGTTTTCTAAAACAACAAAGTCAAAGAATAAAGTGTAATTTTCAAAATTGACTCTGGTCTGGATTTGAAAAGTAGTGGTAGGGCACACTGCGTTTCGCAGTCATTTGGGCAGCCCGCCTGGCGGCAGTAACCACCACCTTACAGAATACAACCTTGAAATAATAGCATATTATTTCAAGGTGGTATTGGTGCTGTTGTGTTTTGGTGAGCGAGTAAGGGATGCCAGAGCCCATTTCCTTATCCCCTCCTAATCCCTTATCCAATCCTACTGTAGTCGGCAGCACACTTGCAGCAGCTGTGGCGTTGCTTGTGTTATAGGCGACGGTAGCCACCTACCATCAAGTGGACCGTCAGCCTTTCTGTCGACCTTAACATAAAAAAAGTTGTTTTTTTTTTTTTAAATTGGCTCGTTAGAGCTACTTACAAAGACGCACACTACATACAGAAGACCGCCGTAAAATAAAAGCATGTGTGCTCTTGTGTTTTGGAGAGTGAATAAGGGATGCCAGAGCATCCTTCCTAATCGCTTACTCTTAATCCTACTAAAATCTGCATCACACTTGCAGCACCTATGGTGTCTCTTGTGTTAATAGGTGACAATAGTCGTTTATCGTTAAGTGTAACATTGACCTGCTTAACAGAGAAGGTTCAAATATACAGTTAAATATATTTGCTGCCTGCCAATATACAAAAAAGAACACGAAGATAAATCAACCAAGATAATCAATAAAATCTACAATGCTAACTTAGGAATAAAATTACGTCTGTATTTCAAATTCAGGTATTGTTACGATAATCTATGGATATAATAAAATCGTAAACGAGCCGTGACTGTACATAATAAATTAATATAAATTAATTAATATAAAACTGAAATTGGAATTAATCATTCCAATTTCAGTTTTATCTTTGATAACATGATATTTTTCTAATTATTTCATGTATAATAAATAAAAAAATAAATAAATAAAAAAAACAAAAATGTTATGCGCGTACTAAGTTGCGGGTTCAGCTAGTAATAATAATAAGAGGAATTGAAATCACTTTATTATTACCATCTTAATTGTATTTGTCAGTATCTCCGTTGTCAAAAAAGACCTCAATTACAAAAAAACTGTAACACTATATTTCACTAATAAGTATGTGTAAACTCATATAAAAAAAATATAAATTTTATTATTAGAGGGTATCATAATGATATAATCGGTCACCTTTACTTTGATGTTCGTATGTATGAGGCCACTAAGTTAAAGTATGTCGATACTTTTTTTAATGTAAAGACAAGCAAGCTGACGGTCCACCTGACGGAGGTGGTTATGGTTACTGTCTTAAATAAACAATACTCGCAACACCAAAGAGGATAGTGACCTTGACAAGATGTAGGTCAGGGACAAGGTGACAAAGTAAAGAGCTCTGACCTCGCTTACTCACGCATAGAAATAATAAAAATATAGGCTGTTATTTAAAGCAGTTTATACCTGCGGAACTAATTGTGGCTTTATATACTTACTAAATCAATGGCGTTTAAGTCTTCTAAGTATAATTGTAAAACAGAAATTAAATTAAACAGAATTGCAAGTTTCGGATTTCAAGGCTATCGCTTCTGTTCAGTTCTTAGGCCGTGTTTGAACGGAGGCAGGCGTATGGCCCGCAGTAAATGAACCAAAAAAATACATGAAACACGTTGATCGAATACTCCCTTTGATGTAATGCCGGGGCCACATTCCAACGCTGCATGACTGTGTGAATACGTAATGTGCCGAATTGTGGGGTAAACGCTTTACTCTTGCGAATATGCATGCGATTCTGATTTATTGTTGAAATACTTTATATAATCTGACTCATTTTTAGTAACTTCTTACGCAAAACTTGATAGGATCCTTTAAAATAGTTAGTACTGTTTTAAAGGATCCTATCGAATTGTAGATAAAATAAGTTGCTACGAAAATATTATGTCTGAACCCCCTCCCTTCGAGATATCTAATTTTTTTAACAATCCAATTAAGTATGAAGAGGTGATTTCGATTTTATGTATGAGTCCATTATGTGGCACATCACCAACAGAAGAACTGTGGCAGCAAGAGGCAGGCTCCTTGAAGTTCCTTTGAAAAAAATCGTTAAACGCATTGCAGATGTCAGAACAATTAACTAGCCTTGCATTCTCACATATCATTGAATCAGGATAATTAGAATTATCATTTCTATGTCACTTAATGTAGGACCAAAAAGATTTTGGGTTGGATTTGATCCACCTTTGAGATTTTTTTAAATACTCTTTGAGGCAAGTCCGCTGCAATGCCTTCATTCTGCTACGCAAATTGGAGAACTCTAGATAATCCAATGGATTACCATAACGTCTCCAATTCTTGTGAAGTCTAGCCTTTTCCCTCATCAAGTTGATAAGAACTCTGCTGTACCAAACAGGATATCTACGAGATCCAGAGATGTACACTTTAGGAACAAATTTATCAATTACGAGCGCCAGAATATCGTAGAATTTTTCCACAACCAACTCCAAGTCTTTAATTTTCGAGATAAACGACCAATCCTGATTCAAGAAAGTTTTATTGATTTCATCATAATCAGCTCGTTGAAGCCGGTATCTAATGCATGACTTAGGTTTGATATCAATAGTATGCATTTTCAGGGAGGGGTGATAATTATCTTCATTGACTAATGGGAAATCAGAATGCTCAAGCTCAAGCGCAAAATTTGAAAATACAAGGTCCAATGCACTATTGTGAAGATTTTTTGACAGATTAAATTGACTGAGACCACGTACGTAGTTAAATTTAAGAATTCAGTTGAGCTTTGCTGTAACTCCGTTGATCCTCTTTTTAGAATATGTGGTCCACTAGAGCTCCAGTCAATACAAAGCAAATTAAAATCACCCGCAACTAACAGCAGATCCTTTGAGTTTGCAGCAAATACATTATTCAGAACGCTCATGAACTGCTGAAGGTGTAGGGAAGTATTATTGTTCGGAGGTAAATATACAACTGCTAGGTGTAAATCACGAGAGCATCCAAGTGAACATCCCGAGATAGTTAACCAAAGACGTTCCAATCCGGGTAACTGCCACTCCACACGGACACGAATCTGTAGTTGTGAAGCACAAAAAACCATTACTCCACCACCCAAGGACCCGCGATCAAGGCGATATACACTATACCTACTATCGCATAGCTCAGAATCCAGAATTCCGTCACACAACCAAGTCTCCGTGAACAGAGCTATATCACAATCGAATAAAAGCATGTTTCTAGAAAATATATTAGTTTTTGTTCTTAATCCCCTGACATTTTGATAGAAAATTTCAAGTGTTTTTTTTGTTTTACTGTTGCCATAGAAGGATGATGCAGGAGTAACAATGGTAATATAGCAAAACATACAAATGGACTTTTACAATGATACGTCTTGTCTTCGGAAATACGTACATAGATAGAAAAAGACTGACTCAGCCTGAATTCCACAATGACATCCGTACTGGCAGGAATAGCACAGACTAACAGCTTGAGAAGCACATAGTAAGCACATAAGCACATTATAACAAATAATAAAAAAGAAACAAAGAACATAGTCTTTGTTTCTTTTAAAAGAACATATTAGAGGATCTAGCTTGGGTCGCTTAAGCAGGATTCAAGCTGGCTAGACATTGATAAAATGGCAGCAGCACTAACTACGGCAACTGTTTCAAGAATATCAGATGGTGCTAATGACGTGTCTACGCAAATTATATACCACATGAATGGACAAAACATATAATTTGTAGAGGAAGCATCGAGACGATTAATTGCTTTCTCAAAAGTTAATTCTTTAGATGCAAGAAATTATAACCTCCAATTATAATTACTGAACTTAAAATTGTTACAAATTCTATGTTCTTTGTGTATTAAAAATGCAATATTCAGTATAATATATTGAGTAAATTGGACTAAACGGATCAATTAATTTGAAAGATAGTTTGATAATCCCCACAGGAAATTACCAGACTTGCCAGTCATAGTGAGGGTGATGATTCTATAATATTAATAGAGCTTCCATTTATACATGAATTTTAGAACTCTTCCTCGAGAAATTTTACTGCATTTTCACAGTAAAGGTATATTTTCTTTAATTATTATGACTATAAAATTTAGACTAATATAATTCGAAGTTAATATAACACATAATTATTTATACATATTTTTAAAATTATTTTAAAAACGAGCATTTTTTTTAAATTGTTTGGAAAATTAACTTGGGTGTGAAAAATAGAACTTGGGGTCTTTATATAGAACATATTTCTTTGTCATTTCTAGTTTTTAAGAAATCCGTATAATGTACTTAATCCTTACTTTTACTTTTACTAATATTATAATTGTGAAAGTAACTCTGTATGTCTGTCTGTTACCTTTTTACGCCTAAACCGGTGAACCGATCATCGTGAATTTTGCATACAAGTTTTCAGGGATGCAGGAAAGGGCATAGAAAATGACAGCATGGGTCATATAATCATAAAAATCCAACGTTTTTATGATTATATGACCCATGCTGTCTTATACCTTTCATCCAGAAAAAAAGTACTGTTCCCGAGGGATGATCTAACGCCTGGCAAAGCTATAACTGCAATAAAGATGTTAATAGGCGTTACATTGCTCATATAATTATTTAGTCAGGCGTTATTTTTTTCTAACGCGGGCGAAGCCACGGGTACCGCTAGTATTAAATAAAATACATATTACCTATAGCAATAATAAAATTGAAGTGTGTGTTAGTAATGTTTTTTTTTTCCAACGCGAGCGAAGCCACGGGCACCGCTAGTAATAAACAAAACTGAAGTGTGTGTTAGTAATGTCAAAATAACTGCTTTTTACTAAATGTGGATCGAAGTACATTCGGTATTTATTAACAAAAATCAACTTCGAAACTTTTGTCTGCCTGTCTGTCCGCCTGTCTGTTTGTTCCAGCTAATCTCCGAAATGGCTACATCAATTTTGATGAGACTTTCACCAGCAGATAGCCGATGTTATGTAGAGTAACTTAGACTACTTTTATTTTAGAAAAAAATCTGCGCGCGTTCCATGCGCACGCCGGAGCGAGTGTAACCGGATTCAGCGAGTACTTACTAATAATCATGGTAGTCGTCATCGCCAAAGCGTCCAATGCGTCGTATTGATTTATGTAACTTATTAAGCGAGATTACTCATTTAGTTACTAAGCATTATGATGAATCATCAAATAAGATTTTGTCAAGATGATGTGACATTACTATATTATTATAATATGTACTCTAAAAAAGTATTTTCTTGATCGCCATTTATGAATTTCTCTCCCCAAAGATTATCTGTTCTAAGTAATGAATTATTACGAACCTTAATAGAGCGTGGGCAACAGGTTTCCAAAATTAAATATTAAAATCGCTTAAACCAAGTGCACTTAAGTACGTGCTTTGACTCAATGCATACCACATAATGTATGGTGAATTCACGATAATAATTTCCCAGTTCTCGACACAATTTTGTTATCTGGAGAACTGTGATTGCTAATAATGAAACCGTTTTGCACCAAAGATAATTGTATTAGTGTATAGATGGAACAATAAAAATTGAAGATTCCTTCGATACTCGATACCCGTCTTTCTAATGGCTGCATGTCGTATGTTAAAAAGAGATAACAATAGCCGAATATGACGTCTTAAAACGCTGCGCGCCATAAAAAAGGCAACGTCATATTTGTTTATATCATGCTGGTTAACAAGCGCGTTTAGCTTTATGTGATTTAAAATACATAAAAATCTGAAAGTGTGATTTCATAAATCTGTTGCTTGCCAAGAATGGCTTGTACTGTTCCCGTTTGTCCAAGTAGAGTGGGTGTTTTGAAGGAGAATAATGGAAACATATCATTTCACCGGTAAGTCGCACAGCTCGCACTCATTAATTTTGGTGTTTTGTAAACAAATTTTTATAATTATTTACTAAAAATGAATCATTGTACATGCATACACAGCTCTAAGGTTGATTTATTTAAAAAAAAGCTGGTGTTTATAACTAAAATTTACAAAAACCAAAATTAATCGGAATATTTGACATTTGTCTTGCTTTATAGTGCTGTAGTCTGATCTTGATAAGTTTATCGATATCGATAACTAATTTATTTTTAGTAGAGTGTTGACAATTTCTAGCATTCACTGCAAGTTGAAAGTAATTTTTATCAATTTATAACAGATTTCCCACCGACATCGATTTAAAAAAAAAATGTGGACAAAAAATGTAAGAAAAGCCGACGATTGGAGAGCTTCGCAATATACAAGAATATGCTCAATGAACTTTGAAGATTCTTGCTTTCGCCAAGGATATCAGCGTAAAATTCTACACTCGTATGCAGTGCCGACAATATTCCCAAAATTACCACCATCGTGTAAACCAGTAAGTAATATCTATAAGTTATAAAGAAGTTATGCTTCAATCTATGAAAATTATGAAAATCTTTTGAATCATTAATAACCAAAAACTATTTCTTTTCAGAAATTACCCAGAAAAAGAAAACTTACTAATAAATACGTGGATACCCAAGCGTCAACAAAGTCTTAAAATTAAAATGTTGACGAATCACAGATGAACGATTTCACAGATTAAAATGAAACGATATCACAGATTATCCAATTTGTGATATCGTTTCTAAAAATAAAACTTTAAGATTATCGAGTTTTTTTTCTCTCGTAATAAAAACCTACTCCCGTTCTACCCCTTAAGGATGGATTCTAAATATTTCTACTCAAAAAATAACTAATCTTTTGAAATATTTTGGTGAAATAAATGCGAGAGGTTGCATACAATCTCATACAACCGATTAGCAATGCGGCGAGTACCAGTACGCACCCAAATTTTATTTATATTGAATAACCAAACAGTACACCGAAACGCATTTAGCCATACTTTTTATCCGTCATATATTTAAAATCTATATCAACGATATCTAGTTATCAATAAAAATGCACAGCACTATTATACGCTATAACTTTAGCTTGCATTGTATAGTCCAAATGGAGACATTCACTCAACTTCGACCCGACAGATTATATATGTATGTCTCTTTCAATCTTATGACAATTTGAAGGTGTTAGAAAGAATAAAATATTGCTGCATTTTGTGATCCATCTATAGGTACAGACTAATACAACATCTTTGTTTTGCACGCCTTTGTGTACTGTGTCACAGAACAATATAATGCACTATGTTAGAAAGCCATATTTAGCGAAGTATTAAACAATGTAGCTGAACTATCGAAGTCTCTCGTAAATATTCCAAGTTCTCTTCTTGCGGAGCTCGGAGGGGTTTAGCCACGTTCTAGCTGAAGCGTCGCGCAGATAAGTTTCGCGACATGCTGCTGTCTGGTGTGCAGGAATTATTAAAAATAAATAAAAATAAATAAAATAAATCTTTATTTGCGCGAACACATGTTTACAGGATTTTAATTTGTATACAGCAGTTACAGTACAAAGTATGTTCTACCCGCCAAGGGCATGCAAATATTTGTGTTTAATTGTTTATAAACTATATTAATATAAAAAAGGAATTAATGTTTCTTATTATAAAATTCTTTAACATCATAATAACAACAATCTAATAACCATTTTGTTAATGTTCTTGTAAATTTAGGATCCGGCAATTCCTTTATATTATTAGGTAGTTTATTGTATGTTTTAATTGCCATAACACAAACATTTCTATTAAATAGTTCTAATCTACATTTAGGAACATTACAGAACATTCAAATTACAGGAACATTTAAGTGAGATGTGAATTATTTTTCTTCGTTTTTATAATATTTCACAATGTTCGCCCACTGTTCCAATTCGATCATTGTCAGTTGTTTTTATTGATAAAGTTCGTCCATAATTACTAAACATTCAAAAGAAAAAAAAAATCGCTCCGCAGGCTTTTGTTCAATGAACATGATAAAAGCATGAGTAATGAGTAAAATAACTGTTTTATTTTTACCTATTTATATATAAGTACATAAATAATTATATAAAACCAGTAATGGTAACTATACACAGAGTTTTATTTATTCTTTTTTTTACAATACAAATCGGAATAATTACAATAATGTTAAGAAGTTACACAATTATGCAATAAATCATGTGTTATTTATTTCATATACCGCAGAAGCTTATTGGTTCAATTGTACTAAGAGAATGTCAATAAATTAAGTCCATATTTTTCAGAAGCTTTTATGGCATTTGCTCATTGTTTTTTGTGTTGTTTGAAAAAACTCAACATATTTTGCAGTTATCGAAAATTTATTTCCTTTTGAAGATTGTATAAAGCACTAGCGACCCGCCCCTGCACTGCAAGATTGTATAAAGCACTAGCACTGCAATTTTTATATATATGAACATTCCCCGTTTATACCTCTTTCCATTAGTGAAAACCGAATTAAAAACGGTCTACCCGTTCACGCGTGATACCGTGACCAAGGGAAATGGTCACATATATAGAGATTTGCATACAAATTTAAGCACAGCCAGTTTGGATATTATTTTGAGGGCTCCTATTCTATTAATAATATTGTTAGTAGTGTCAAGGCGCACGGCATTTCTGAGTAATAAATTGGGCAGTCCATCTGGCGGCAGCAAATACCGAAGACAACCACGAAATAACAGCATGTGCTGTTGTGTTTCGGTTAGTTAGTAATTGTTGTCAGAGCCTGTCCCCTCTTAAACTCTTATCCTTTGTCTTTCTGAGATCTGCAGCTCACTTGAAACATGCTATCAGCCACGTACCATCAAATTGACTTTTACATAAAAAATATAACTTTAGATTTCTATTTTGTTGTCCTACAATGGGTACTGTGTGTCACAGCTGCGTCGCGGCATCGTGAGCTCAGCGAAGATAAAGTTCGTCTAATTAACACACTTGCTCGTCACGTCACCACCTGTTATTAGTTAGCGATTGCACTTCTCTGGTACAAACAGTCCCTCTGAATATCTGAAATTAATTATATTATTTAGTTTTTATATGAAGTCAAGTTTTATATGATATTTTTACAATCGTGCGTAAAAAAATAATTAATTAGTATCTCTGGCAAATTTCTTCAAGCGTTCATTTTTCAAAGTTGAAGAGCCAAATTTTTTGAATTTTAATTTTGAATTTGAGTTCCTTTACGTAATTAACTTAGTTATACAATAATTAATGTACAATTGTACCTACATACATTGAATCAAAAGACTAAAATGTAGGTATGTTTTTTTTTTTTTTTTTTTTTTTATGTTATGTTTTACTGCATATTCACAGTAAAAGTATATTTTCTTTAATTATTATGACTATAAAATTTAGACTAATATAATTCGAAGTTAATATAACACATAATTATTTATACATATTTTTAAAATTATTTTAAAAACGAAATGCATTTTATTTTTAAATTGTTTGGGAAAATAACTTGGGTGTGAAAAATAGAACTTGGGGTCTTTATATAGAACATATTTCTTTGTCATTTCTTAGTTTTTAAGAAATCCGTAATGTACTTAATCCTTACTTTTACTTTTACTAATATTATAAATGTGAAAGTAACTCTGTATGTCTGTCTGTCTGTTACCTTTTCACGCCTAAACCGGTGAACCGATCATCGTGAATTTTGCATTGTTCGTCCATAATTACTAAACATTCAAAAGAAAAAAAAATCGCTCCGCAGTCTTTTGTTCAATGAACATGATAAAAGCATGAGTAATGAGCAAAATAACTGTTTTATTTTTACCTATTTATATATAAGTACATAAATAATTATATAAAACCAGTAATGGTAACTATACACAGAGTTTTATTTATTCTTTTTTTTACAATACAAATCGGAATAATTACAATAATGTTAAGAAGTTACACAATTATGCAATAAATCATGTGTTATTTATTTCATATACCGCAGAAGCTTATTGGTTCAATTGTACTAAGAGAATGTCAATAAATTAAGTCCATATTTTTCAGAAGCTTTTATGGCATTTGCTCATTGTTTTTTGTGTTGTTTGAAAAAATCTCAACATATTTTGCAGTTATCGAAAATTTATTTCCTTTTGAAGATTGTATAAAGCACTAGCACTGCAATTTATATATATATATATATGAACATTCCCCGTTTATCCCTCTTTCCATTAGCGAAAACCGAATTAAAATCGATCTACCCGTTCACGCGTGATACCGTGACCAAGGGAAATGGGGATTCATTTTTATATATAGAGATTTGCATACAAATTTAAGCACAGCCAGTTTGGATATTATTTTGAGGGCTCCTATTCTATTAATAATATTGTTATTAGTGTCAAGGCGCACGGCATTTCTGAGTAATAAATTGGGCAGTCCATCTGGAGACAGCAAATACCGAAGACCACCATGAAATAACAGCATGTGCTGCTGTGTTTCGGTTAGTTAGTAATTGTTGCCAGAGCCTGTTCCCTCTTAAACTCTAATCCTTTGTCCTTCTGAGATCTGCAGCTCACTTGAAACATGGTATCAGCCACGTACCATCAAATTGACTTTTACATAAAAAAATATAACTTTAGATTTTCTATTTTGTTGTCCTACAATTGGTACTGTGTGTCACAGCTGCGTCGCGGCATCGTGAGCTCAGCGAAGATAAAGTTCGTCTAATTAACACACTTGCTCGTCACGTCACCACCTGTTATTAGTTAGCGATTGCACTTCTCTGGTACAAACAGTCCCTCTGAATATCTGAAATTAATTATATTATTTAGTTTTTATATGAAGTCAAGTTTTATATGATATTTTTACAATCGTGCGTAAAAAAATAATTAATTAGTATCTCTGGCAAATTTCTTCAAGCGTTCATTTTTCAAAGTTGAAGAGCCAAATTTGAAGAGTTCATTTTTCAAAGTTGACCCTGCCGGGAATCGAACCCGGGAACCCTAAAACAGAGCGTTAAGACCAGCACCCTAACCACTCATCCAACGGGCTCGTCGTATCTCTTATGGTTTGAGATTAACCCCCAATGACCCATTTGGATTGATCATCCTGTATATTTTCTAATGCCAATCTCATTTCGCAAAGTTTCTTGCAGCGCATTCTTCTTGGCTATGATGGTCCTTCCGAAGCGCTGGTAGACTCAAGACATGCGGCGGCCTATTTGCAGAGTAAACTTTTGAATTTTTGAATTTTAATTTTGAATTTGAGTTCCTTTACGTAATTAACTTAGTTATACAATAATTAATGTACAATTGTACCTACATACATTGAATCAAAAGACAAAAATGTATGTAACCTTTAGATATAAAATTCTTGTTTCCGTTTGTCAAAACTCGAAACTCGAAAACTATGGATCGACTTGAAATTTTTACACAACATGGCATTTTAACAGAATGGTGTTATATATACCTACTTTTTATTTGAGACACAGCAAAGCGTTGCCGGGTTCAGCTAGTAAATTAATAAAAAGTGTATTTGCGGTATCTTCATTAATTTTAAAATGGTCTGTGATCATTTCGGGTCTCAAGACCATGTTCAAGAATTGCTTTGTGGTCAAAACATCAAAACTACCAATGTATCTCTAAACATTATTATCATTATCTATGATATGTTACAATAATCTAAAATGTCAAAAAAGAAATATAATAGCAGTGTTTCTACCAAAGAGCTCTGACAACATTCAGCTGCGGATAAGAATATCTATACAAAACGTTTGTACAACATAGCATAGCTGATACAGAAATAATGTCTAACATTATCATAATACGCAAGCCGAATCGCTACTATGTAGCGAAGAGGGATGCATTTCACGAGGCCCACTTCTCAACCCTGGGGGGAATCCCCCTTCAATAATCAAGTTTCCGAGTTCCTCGTCCAAGACGTCGCCGTCTCAGAATATTCCGCCAACATTGTCCTTTTCAAATATCTGTAGGAAACTGAGTGAATTAACATATATTTATGACAAAGGCCGCATCTCCTCAATATCATTATGTTACGACCTCATCCCGTTTTAATAGAGTTGGGTGCATTACATATTAAAATTTGAGATTTATCATTATACATAAATGGTAGAATTAAAAAAGCTGTTGTCTTTCTTTTTAATTGGTTTCTAATTTAAGATATATAATTTCCAATCAAGGTTAAAATTAATATCTACTTATGACAGTAAGATGTAATAAGTTCTTCAATAATTGCCAAAAATAAATTTTTTTCACTGTGTAATTGAAAAAAAAAATTGTGCCTTTAAAAATTTTATTCAGAGAATCAACCAAATTCGATTCATAACCGTCCTTTAAAAAAGATTTAAATTTTGCTAAATTACCTATGTTTTTATAATAATCACCTTTTACTTAATGGATATGTATGTACCTACTTAAATTACGTTATTCATACTGAAATAGTTTTTAAATTTATACTAAATTTAAATTTAGTTTTAATATTTATTTTTTAATTTATTTAATTTATAATAGAGACAAAGTAATGATTTTACTTAATTTGATTACATAAATTTGTTTATGCATTCTTAGTTTTGAAATTAAATAAACATTTATTTTATTTTATTTTAAGTTAATTTTATAGGAAAGTCGAATATAAAACTCATTTCTCAAATAAATTTATAGACAGAATAACAACAGAACGCAATTGGGGAAATTAATTCTGTAAATAATTTAGAATCAAAAATGTGATTCATTAGTACTCTTCTCTTTTATATGAAACTAGCACCAGCTATGTAGTTTCATAAATAAAAAAAAATTGCAGTATAGCTTTGGCAGGCGTTAGATGACCCCCAGGAACAATACTTTTTTCTGGATTATGTCCTTTTCTTGCATCCCTGAAAATGTGTACGTATGCAAAATTTCATGATGATTGGTTCAGCGGTTTAGGCGTGAAAAGGTAACAGACGGACACACAGACAGAGTTACTTTCACACATTATAATATTAAGTATGACGAAGTAAGTCAATGACGAAAACTTTTTCTCTTAACAGTATATATATCGTTCGTTCGTTCGTTCGTTTCAGCCGATGGACGTCCACTGCTGGACATAGGCCTCCTGCAATGACCGCCAAACACCACGATTTTGTGCCGCCTGAAGCCAGCGACTCCCCGCGACTCTTTTAATGTCGTCAGTCCATCTAGGGGGGGGTCTGCCAACACTGCGTTTCCCGGTGCGTGGCCGCCATTCCAGCACCTTAAGTCCCCAACGTCCATCGGTCCTACGAGCTATGTGCCCCGCCCATTGCCACTTCAGTTTTGCGATACGTTGAGCTATGTTGGTCACTTTGGTTCTTTTGCGGATCTCCTCATTTCTGATTCGATCGCGCAAAGATACTCCGAGCATAGCTCTTCATGCCCTTCTTATGAGGCCCATAGTATATATATAATATAATAAATTGTCTGTTGAAGTTCACGTTAAAATGCAAATCTCCTGTCACGACGGTTATAAAGGAATCATGAAATTTGTAAAAGTGGTTGGTTGGTTCCAGTTTAAAGAAAAAGCACAAGAAAAAGCTAGTCTTAAAATATATAAAGTCAAGTGTCTCTAAAGTTAATCTCTGAATACGTCCAACCGATTCCAATGAAATTTTGTGAATTTGTATGGTTGGTTCCAACTTCAAAGATATGATTATAATCTAAAGGTACGCCGATGAAGTTGCTAGCAAAAGCTAGTATTCTATAGCCTTTGTTTATTATTAAAACATTTACCATATTTTGCTAATATTGTGCTTGTTAATAAAATGATGGTATAAACACTGCTTGATCGTTGAGTCCCACAGAGTTAACAAATGAAGAGCTTTTTCAGAGCATCCTGTAATTTAACTTTACATAAATATGTTTTGTAAAACAAAATAAAATCCCCCTTACTTTATAGGGATTGAAAAAAATGTTGAGTTTTTTAACCAACTGCGACCCGGCTCTCAGCTAATGGGTAGAAGCTCCGTGAACCATGAACGCAGCATACGCCTCTCTTGATGAAAGGTTTAATTAAAATAAAATGTAATTATTACACAAAATGAATATATGAAACAAACTTATAAGAGAAAGCCTTTTTTCGTAGCACTAGCACAATCCAGTAAATGTCTGCTTAGTGATAGTAGATGGCTATCGTCGCCGTAGACACCAAATCAACACAATTTCAACTGCACCCTAATATGGATAAAAGATTAGGAAAGGGAAATGGGCTTTGGCATTTCTTACCAGACTGAAACGCATCAGCACATGTGCTTGTTATATTATGTCATGGTGGTCTTATGTTAGGGGTTAATTACTGCTCCAGCGTGGCTTCATCCAAAAATTTTTCATCAATATACTGTAATCTCTATATAAAAATGAATCCCCATTTCCTTGGTCACAGCATCACGCGTGAACGGGTAGACAGATTTTAATTCGGTTTTCACTAATGGAAAGAGGGATAAACGGGGAATGTTCATATCTATAAAAATTGCACCCCGGGCGAAACCGGGGGCGGGTCGCTAGTTACTAAGATTTTTTCCACAAAAATAGTAATAATTGGAATATACTATGACAATACATAATTATTTGGGCTTACAAAATTTAATTATGAACGGAAATTTTAAGCTGTTATGAAAATCTAATAATAAAAAGGCACTATGGGCCTTCTGAGAAAATTCAACGTCGCTTAACGAGCTTTAGAAAAGTCGATGCTTGGGTTATTCATAGAATTGCCTGAAATTTAGCAACGAACGTATCACTGCTGGTATTATGAAGATAAGTAAATACAATATCGTTCTTAAAAATATTCAAAGATTCAAGATAAGTTAGTGGTAAAGCATTGCTACCACTATTATAACAATTTCCTGCAGGATCGGCAGCGCATCTAGTGTAGTTTTGTGTTCTTAGTCGACGATAACCACATACCATCAATCTGTCCGCTGCCACCCATATAATATTAAAAATTAATTATTTAATCTCTAAATATAGTGGCCTCGGCGCCGAATATGGTTTGTACCATTCGGAGTCGAGACACTCGTTCCGTGGGGCCCTGCAGCAATGAGCCTCTTCAAAGACATCTCGAAGAGGCTTATTGATGCGACGGGAGACCGAAGAGCTGGCACTTTCCTCGGCCAACGTATTAGTTTGGCCATTCAACGAGGAAATGCTGCCAGCGTACTTGGTACAATGCCGCAGGGTCCATTTTTATATTATTAGTTTTTAATCAATTTAATATTAATTTATTTTTAGATTAGATAATTTTAGTTTTTAGTATTTAAATTGAAATAAATATGATTTATATAAAAAATATCCTTTTAGGAATATCAAATAAATAGGTAAAAAGACATAGCTGAAATTAGTCGCACAACACATATAAACCTGAACATGAATTTTTATAAAGATCTAACCCATTCATCACGTGTTCTGTACAAACTTTTTGTGGTGCGTTATTTTATTCTGTTGGTCAGAATTGATGAGTGAACTGCTGAATTCGCGTTAGTAAATTCACAGTTGATTGATGATATTTGTTTTGGAGGTTTTTCTAAATTGTTAAACCAGACTGACAACGTAGTGTATGGAAATACAGTATGCGTATATTTTTGGATGTGTAGTTTACCAACATATTGATTGATGCATTGTTACATGTGTATATAACAACAGTATCTTTGTCACATGATATAAAACCCTCTGCACATTATTTACCATAATGTTTCTTAATCCATTTTTTATAAATAAACTAATGACCTATCCCTACTTCGCTCGGACATATTTTAAAAAGGACAATTTGAATCATTACTAAAATAATAATGAAAATATTTGAATAGAACTAGAGTTTTTTTTTAACCTGTACCTTCAATTGTTTAAAACGGCATGTGTGTTATTTCATGGTGTGTTTCTTAAGTGAGTTAGGGATGCCAGAGCCCATTTCCCTATTCCCTCATAATCCCTTATCCTTAATCCTACTGTAATCGGCAGCGCACTTGCAGCAGCTTTAGCGTTGTTAGTGTTATAGGCGACGGTAGCGAACTACCATCAAGTGGACTGTCAGCCTGTACGCCGTTAACATTTAAAAAAAGGGTCACTCTACGATCACAGTGGAAACAAAAACAAAAAAAAATGACAGAAAAAATTCGATTCTAAAACAAGTAATAAATCGAGTCCATCTGTCGGTCGAAAACCGAGCATTACCGAGAGAAACGACGGAACACAGTTAGTAATTTAATTTAGTAATAATTAATTTAGTGGTTGACAATTAAATAAAAGAAAATGGCTAATTACAATTTTTTTTAAATTTCTTTCGCTAAAATAAAAAAAGCAATGAAGTATTTAAATCTGTTTTAAGGACTAAATAGACAAACAGAGTTATAAGTATTTTATCCTTTTTATAAATTACAAGTAAGATTAAAGAATAATTAGAATGGGGTTACCTCGTTTTTGTAGTGCCTCTCAAATGTTTGCCGAAGCAAGAACTGACTGGTTTCATGCAACCATTAGGAAGAAAACAGCGTCGTTGCTAGAGAGGACACTCTCACGAGCTAGCGCCAACAGCATCTTAAATATAACTCTGCGATTTTTAAACATTTTATGAATATTTTAATATAATAAGTTTTTCGGCATTGTACTTATGTAAATTAAATAACAACTAAAAATGGATCATGCTATCTGAAATGTAAATAAAATAAATAAATAAATAGTCACAGGAGAAATTTTTAATTCACCTCCGAAAAAAAAGACTTGATTATTTCTTATAAATTTTCTCATAATAATTATACTGGTCAGGATTATGGACGTATAATATTGAAAATGGCAAACTGAAACTCCGCTTCATTTTTCTACTGTGAACTCGCCTTTAATAAATGGTTTTTACTCCAACGAGCGTCTTGATGAAATGTAATGATGTAGCCCGGGTTTTGTGTTAGCCTCTTTGCAGACGGATGCTTTTATTTAACAGTAAGACGTGACTATTTCAGTTTCTTTTGTTTTTACTCGGAGCTCTAATGTGATGTAGGGTTTATGTTACTAATGAGTGAGGCAAAAAATACCTCATCACAACACATTATTCTATTTTATTTGTTGATGGAAATCTATATTTTTTATGAATCTTAATTGGTCATGGAAAATATTGGCTTTATCCGTCAAAATTTTGAATTCTGGTTGTGTTTATAACCCGTTTCCAGTTTTCAAATCCGTGTTATGTTAACACAAGAAATATTCAAATAAAATATTCAAACCTCAAAATATAAATTATCGAAAATTATTTCTGAGTCATCACCTCTGATCAGATCAATTTCATAGCCGTATTAAGTTCCAAATAAAAAAAAAACATGTAAAGTTAAAAAAAAACTATCATTTGACCCAATTTCACTTATCTAGTTTTAGTAGTTTATGATTAAGCTTGCCACTGGTACCAATTTTGCTTACCAGTATAGGGAAACGTCGATAGGTAAATTGACGATTCACCTGATGGAGTGTGGCTTATGCTGACTGAGGAAATAAGTGACAATCGGGAGATACAAGTGCCACTAATTTTACTTCTCACCTGAATAGCCAAATGTTCTAGTGGAATGTGAAAATGTCTGCTGGAGATTGTCCCACAGTTCTCTTATTCGTGAGATAAAAAAATCTACTCATTCGCATCCTCAGGAGAACACTGCCAGGATATCACATAGGTATAAATTGATTCGAAGTATGTCGTTATTATCCCAAAATGTACCCTCATTAACGTCGCTTAAAAAAGAAGATAACATACCCTTCCAATCTGTTTAGCCTTTAATTATTTTAGCACCTATAGTGTTATTGAACTATTTAACGGTTAAGAGCTAAACTAAACGGAGCTCCGTAGAGACCCTCAACACGTTTGAACCATTAATCGTAACTACTAAAGTAACTACTTAATTAGTTTCTAAAAGCGACAGTCGAACTTTGCAGTGAAAAATTGTGCTTTCAAATGAATGGTCGACGAATTCACTCTTTTATTTTGTTATCAATTTATTTAAGACAGAGGAAAATAGATTATGGCAAAAAGTGAATGCATGAAACTCCAAGTTCCTAAACAATGCAGATCGAGACAAAAATAAGCTCTTTATGTAAAGACACATTGAATACTAATACTAGGCGGAATAACGCCTAACTTTTTTGTTTGTAAAGAGAGTGGAATGAAATATACACTAAATATTACCGGAAGCCTGTTACAATACATCAGTGGAAACTGCATGAAAATCGGTTAAGCCTTTTCTGAGATTAGCGTACACAAAGACATAATAGGCAAACAACGATTTTATTGCAACCATCAGCGTAAGCTGAAGCCTACTTAATTACATTTTTTTTTTTGTTTGTAAACCGATTGGAATGAAACAAACACTAAATATTAGGGGAAGCTTGCTATAAATCTATGCTATAATATATTCTGTGCTATAATACATCAGTGAAGACCGCATTCAAATCGGTTAAGCCTGAGGTTAGCGTGCACAAACGCACAGACAAAGAGACAGACAAACAGACTAAAATTCTAAAACCTATTTTTTGACCTCGGTACAAATTGTTTTTTTGAAAAAATATTTAATGTACAGACATTAAATATTTTTTACGTTTACGATTTTATTATAGAAGATAGGATTGTATAGAATAATGTGTAGTGATAGTCCAATGGGTGACCAATGTGTTGAAAAATACTGTCCATTTAAAAATAACAAATTTATGTATTTGCTAGTATCAACTAGTATTAGTGGAGATTAGTGGAGGATGGCTTCAGGCGGCACAAAATCGTGGTGTTTGGCGGTCATTGCAGGAGGCCTATGTCCAGCAGTGGACGTCCATCGGCTGAAACGAACGAACGAACGAGTGGAGGATGTGGTTGACTTCATACAAATTCTATTACAGTATAGGAGAGTGACGTCACGATTTATGGTTCCAGCAATACTGCGTTGTGCATGTTAACATCTGAACATTATAGCGCGAAAATACGTAATGCGCGTTCATGAAATGCAAGAACTATAGTATTTGAAACTCTATCGCAACACTATATCACTTTATTGGGTACATCAATTACCGACTCTATTTTATATATTAATTATAATATATAGAAACATATATATGTTCAGGTTTAGAGGTATAAGTGTCAACAAAGAGAATGGACCTATGCGAACTTTTCGTGAAGATTCTTTCGAGTTTCGAGTCCAGTTTACAAAGTTAATGAAAGTAATATTCACTGGGTAAGGGACTTAGGATGATTGCACAGATTAAAGCTGAAACTCGAGGTAGACTACAGAGTGATTTAGGATTGCGTCTCAGGTAAAATGAAACTTATACTAAGGGATTAAGAAGCATAATGCCTAGACGGTGTTGGGTGCATTAAGCTACTAACAAAAAGGGGCTTAGCACCCGTCAACACGGTGGATGGCTGAGTACAAATTACAAAGAGTAGGGTAGGTAACATTTAATAAAAATACCTATTTTAATCATTAGTATATATTAATTATATTATTTTTTCGTATTCTGTACATATTACCATTTACCTGCTGGGTTAATTCATTAAGGAAAATTAGGGGAACACTAAAACTCTTCGTGTGTATTTTTTTATCGTTAAGATCGGCAGATAGGCTAACGGTCCACTTGATGGTAGGTGGCTACCGTCGTCTACAACACAAGCAACGCCACAGCTGCTGCAAGTGCGCTGCCGACTACAGTAGGATTTAGGGATTGAATAGGAAAATGGGCTCTGGTATTCCTTACAGCACATGTGCTGTTATTTCACGTTGGTCTTCTGTAAGGGAGTGGTTACTGCTGCCAGACGGGCTGTCCAAATGACTGCGAAATGCAGTGTACCCTGCCACTACTTTCCAGATCCAGACCAGAGCCAAATTTGAAAAGTTCATTTTTTAAGGTTGACCCTGCCGGGTTTCGAAACCGCGAATCCTAGAACAGCACCCTAACCACTCATCCAACGGGCTCGTCTTTTTTATTTATATGTTAGGTAAATATTATAATAGTAATTATTGTAATAACGAAATTAATAATTATTATATGAAATACATAAGCAGCTGTTTATATATTTACTAATTTTACAAACCGTATCAGATGAAAAATCAAATTATAGGATTGTTTTAGCGTAAAGTAATTAAATTATTAACTTTGAATGTCTATAGGTGCACCCAATACCCCATAACTTCCTTATCCCTTATCCTTAAACCTACTATGGTCTGCAGCACCTATGGCGGCGCTTGTGTTATAGGTGACGGTAGCCACCTACCGTCAAGTACACCGTCAACCAGTCTCTCGACCTTAACATAAGAAACATGCGCACTGCTAAGGATTGGAACTCCCTGCCGGCGTCTGTATTGCCGAGCTCATACAACCCAAATCTTTTAAGGTTCGAGTGAATAGGCATCTTCTGAGTTAGCTCGCTCCATCGTCGGCCTCATCCTTCCTACATGGATAGATGTCAAGAGCAAACCCATCTTTAAAAAAAAAAAAACATATAAAAAAGTCACTTTACGTTTCCTAAACCACACATAAACCACCCAACGGTTTGCACTAATGGAAAGATCGATGAAGGATGAAGGTTTTTGTATATAATTATTGGAAACAAATTGCGCCCGTGCGTAGCCGGGGGCATGTCACTAGTGTTTTATAAAAAAATTGCAAAAAAATTATGTAAATAGTTCAAAATAATAGTAAAAATTAAAGGTTTAACTTGTATATTTTATGCTTCAAGTTTAAAAAGTTAAAACTATTATAGGTATAATCACTGCCAAATCTTATAATATTATATAATATTATACCTAATATTATAATGTTATAGGAACAATCGTAATTTTCCAGTAAAATTCCAGAAACTTCTAAATATGCTATTTTATGTAATATAAAAGTCGGCAGGCAGATTGACACTCCAAGTGGAGTAGGTGGCTGTTAACACAAGCAACGTACAATATGTACAATATGTATTACAAATGCGCTGCCGACCTTTGTAGGATAAAGGCTAAGAGTTACGAAGGGATAGGGAAAGCGGCTCCGACTCTCCTAAACACCGAACATCCCTTAGCTGTAACACAAAAACATATGTTCTGTTATTCCACGGTGGCCTTCTGTAAAAGGCCACCCCCTGGTGCTAGACGGGCTGCCCAAATATGACTGGGACACGCAGTGTGCCCCGCCATTATCGAGAGGAAACTGTAACCATACTGGTTTATTTGTACTGTGTCATAGGACAGTGGACGTCCCTCGATCCAAGGTTCGTTGCCCGGCAAAAGTCACTTTCACCAACACAATTTCATGAGAACGCTCGCCGCCTAAGATTTATAGCGTTCGTCTCCATTCTTGAGTCGCTGCCTTTTTATTAGAGTCAGACGATATAAAATATATTTTTTTCACTGGCGTTAGTCTTCGTCAAGCGCTAGATAACGACTTAAAGTTTCTATTCAAAATATTTATACATATTTACTTGTATTTTAATAGGGAAATGTTTATGTTCTCATTGTCCCCATTGCAGAGGCACAAGCCTACCCTCTCAACAAGGGCATATGGACCACGCAGGCCCAATGCGGGTTGATGGACTTCACAAGCACCTTAGAATTTCTCCTATGTAGGTTTCCTCGCGATGTTTTCCTTCACCTTTTGAGAGAAACCAGTAAAATGAACTTTTTAGAGAAAACCCATTGATACATGGCATTCTGACCGGGGATCGAACTTGGACCATTCGACATGATAGGCCGCGTCTTTCCCACTGCGCCACCGACGCTCTTTTCCTAATTATAATGTTATAAAATACTGAATACTTATTAATTCGATTAAATCTAATTATACGAGAATATGTAATTGTTAATTGAATTAATTGAACTAAGTTTATAATTAATTAAATATTTAATTAATAAAATTTTACATCAGACTATCTGATATAGCACACAAAACTTTAAGCAAAGGCTTACCGAACACTGCTGGAAGACAGTGGATTATTGAAGCTTTTGTATTTCAGATAAAAGCATTTCATATAGTGAGTTTTATTAACAGCTTTTATTCGAAACGTAACAATAAAGGCACAATATCACAATTGATTGTCAAAAGAGTTGAAATTGGAGGCAATTTTCATAGCAGATGTAATTTAAAAATGATTTTTGTAGGAAATACGCAATTGTTAAATGAACCGTACGAATGAGTGGAAAGATGAAAATTGTAAAATGGGTGTAGTTTCTATAAGATAATGTTACGGGTGGCTTGCTACAATACGAGCCGTGAAAATTGGTTAAGACAATTTTGAGATTAGCTAATCTTCACAAAATTTTCGTAAAGTGACCATTGTAAACTATATTTTTAAATTTGTTTATTTCATACTAGCGACCCGATCCGGCTTCGCATAGATGATTTTTTTTCTTTTTTCATCCTTGTTTATTTCTTTTTCAAAAAATTCATCGGGTGATTTAGACGAAGTCAGCTGTTGACAGACAGAAAATAACAGTTTTTATAATATATAAATATAGATATAGAAGTATATTGTACTAAAGATTTTTGGTTATATGTAAAGAAAGCGTATTTAACAAGATGACATTACTTAAGGACGTATTCACAAATATCAATGGTTTTTCGGTACCAATTCTATATCCAAGAAGCACAACTGTAGAGATACCATGGTATAAAATAAAAGGTAATGTATTCATCTCTAAAGATAGCTAATAAAAGCTGGGCAACCCAATACAAAATTTTCACATAAATACATTTTTACCATCGCAAGAATCGCTAAAAATATCGAAAAATGGTGTCTGGATAGGTACATAAATAGCTAAATCCGCTGCATATTTTAAAATGAAAATAATAAGAAATTGTAGCTTATACAGTCTTCTATACGTCTAGCTTATTATTTTGTACTCAAATAAATTACTTTTTCATTTCTGAGAAAGAATAGACACTAAAAAACGCACTATATTTTCTCCATACATTTTTCTAAGGGATCGCACTGCGACCTCTTTCGCCGTAGGTTTCGTTCGCCATTCCCCGCTTAGACGCGGTCATGAAAGTACGGGTGTATCGCCTTTTTTTCTAAATAATTAGAACGACAAAGTTCCAAAGTACATCGTGCGGCTTCAATGTGTATGTGGGCACTTTGCTTGTAGTGTGCTGGCGCAGTTAGCTGAATTCGAGCGCGTCAAAAATGTAATTACGTCCGTAATCAATATATTTTATCCAAATTAATAGCGTTGTAGGTTTTCTGTTAGTGATATAATAATAATCTTTATAGTAATAAATAAAATTGAATTGTCTTTTTGTAATGTCAAAATAACTGCTTTTTACTAAATGTATATCAAAGTATTTACGGTACTTATAGCAAAAAAAAAAAAAACAGTCTCTGTCTGCCTGTTTGTCTGTTTGTGCCGGCTAATATCCAAAACTACTGCACCAATTTTGACAGAATTTTCACTGAAAGATAACTGATGTCATAAGGAGTGATTTAGGTTACTTTTATTACGCCCATGCCGCAGAAAAGCGGGGCCAAAATTCAGCTAACAAATAAAAAAGTGTTAAAACAGCTTCGACTGAATAATAAAACATATATTTTTAAAACGGAATACTGTATCCAATCACAACGTAGTAGGTCATGACGTATGCCTGGACATAGTTGAAACCCGTTTCAGTATATCTCGCGGTAAAGGAAAACAATTAAACCCTTCACTTGTTCCAGTAAAAGTTTGCGGTGAGCGGTTGCATCCGACTCCTTTGTATCTCAAGTAGACACTCCAGAACATGAAAGCAAGCGATTGATAATAGTAAGAAAAATGTTGGGGGAATTGAATTATATAACAATGACCTAACTGAAATATATTAATCTATAATAAGCTCTCGTTAGAAAGAAATTAAGGAAAAGGGGAACCCCCGTTTTGGGCTATGAATGTACAAGCCAAAAATATATACAAAAAAAATCCTTTTTTTAGATTAGCCCAGCTAAAGCTTAGCCTTGTTAACAATGGCCAAATGCATAAAGTATGTGAATTTGTTTTTCCACAAACGCACCTTGCTGCTACTCCGTGTCTTGGTGTATTCTATACTATTTATTGTGTTTGAACTTGGGATTCAAAATAATTTACTTAACGTGGTTTCTATAAAAAATATACTTATTAAATGGGGGTAGAACACACAAGCTCAAGTAGATATTCCAAAGAGTTCCAACCGCTGATGTTCTAATACTCGAGAACGTAAGATGAAATAAATAAATAAATAAATATGTTACATATAAATGTAATAACTGCAATAATTGCAAAAGCACATTTCTAAAAGACCTTAATACATAAATAACACAGCACTTACGCGAAAGAGCGTGCAAATATATATTTTTATTTAATGAATTTATATACGCAAATCTAAAATAGGGGATCGGACAGTAATCAGATTAAAATCTAAAATGTACTTAGAAAGAAAATATAGAATTTTTTACGATTATTTATCGAATAATAATTTAATATAATTCATTTAAATATTTTTAAATGAAGAAATAACATTTTATTATTTACAATATTTTTAACCTATACTGAAACACCAATCACAGTGCGTGACGTCATTTGTGGGCAATCATTGTCTTATGCCAATGCAGCTGTTTTGTTATGATATGACCACAAATGACGTTACGCGCTCTCAAATGAAGTATCGTGGCGTTTTGGCGGCATTTTCAAACAAACAATATTAAAACATGATTTTGAGTACCTAAAAGGCTATAAATAAATAAAATAGTATTTTTATGGGAATAAATATCCATGAAGATTAATTTAAAACACTTTCTGAAAATTTGTCCGATCCCCTATTATATCATATCTTTATCTATACCTACATATAATAAAATTGTAAACGAGCCGTGTCAGTACATTAAATATTTCTTCAATAAAACACGTTTGTACACATTGTACCTTATGTTACCGAGGTCACAAATATAGTTTTTAGAATTTTGTCTAATCTCAGGAACGGCTTAACCGATTTGAATGCGGATTTCACTGGTGTATTGCAGCAAGTTTCCCATAACATTTAGTGTATGTTTCATTAGAATCGGTTTACAAACAAAAAAGTTACGCGCTATACCGAATACCACGCGTACGAAGTTGCGGGCTCAGTTAGTTCTACATAAATGAATAATAATAGCAACAGCCTGCATTCTGATCTAGATCGAATCTAGGTGATGTTGGAGGCCCTATCTAAGTCTTGTTGAAATGAGTTGTAACCTTGTATCGAAGTGCTGCTTAGTCCATTCAACACACACGACGAGTTTTAAGTTTTAGTCATTTGAGAAAAATCGCTTTCGTTTATGAAATATTCCAAAGGTTACAAGTCTAGAAACTCCAGGGATGAACATTCGCTAAATACAGCTCTCGTCTCACCTCTCTGCGGTGTCGACTTGAACAGTCACGTGCGACTACTTGACATATTATGAGGTACATGTCATGTTTTATTTAAAATAATTATCATGTGAAACGACATAAATAGATTCTAGAGCTTTAATGTTGATCACGCCTGGCAATTATAAAAGTGGACTCTATTTTTCGTTGGTGGTACGAGGAAATGAAGGAAAATCTGTCACCTACCTCCTAAATCGCCAAGTCCTTGGTCCTCCGGCGGCGAAGATGGCAACAGAGCCGTCACACACAGAGACCAGAAGTTTCAGCACTTCACCACTTCAATGATTACAGTCGCGGAGCGGAAAGCGTGACTAAATAGATAAACTACTATCATATTGGCTGATAACGTTTTTCTTGGACTGACTGCGGTTTCATAAAATGGCCGGTCGCGCGGCTTGCAGTAGTGACAGACATATGAATATAGGTATATGGTGGGAGTGAGACAGCACTTACCACAATGAATTACTATTAATTAATTTAAATTGACGATTGGCGTCAACAAAAGCTATTTCGAATTTTAATTGGAACACAAATTTGATTTGCCAAGACGACAACAAAATGAAAACGTGCGCGTGCGTTGCGTAACACCGGCTTAGTTTTCGTAGCGTCTACGACGTAACCGAGTGACGTCATGCATTCCAAATACAATAACCGTTGTAGCATTCAATCCTGGTTGTTGACAAATGTAAAACACGCTATTCTGTCCCGCTGCGATGACGTCATGCGCGATAACGACCACTCAGTTTTCAATTATACCAACGTTAGTGTGTAATTCTGACTGAAACTGTAATATAAAGTCGGCATCCTGCAATTTTGTGTGTCGGATAAAAATTGCATTCAATTTTTACTGTGTCCCCTAATTGCTAGGAAAATATGGTTAGATAGTAAAAAGTACGGTTCACTGAACGCAAATAAATCGTTTCTGATATTTTTATTAGCAATTTTATTTGTAACATTAGAATTTTAATAATTAATATTTTGTTTTTGTTGCAGGTAAGTTCAGACTACAATAAATTTTGGAGCTGGTGTATGAAATTGTAAATATTCATTTTTAAATATAACTTTTATCGCTTTTTTTCTTTAGGTTTTATGTAGACTGGCATATATGTAGAACGTTGGCAACAATAATATGTTAAAAAGTGACTTATAAAATAGTAGTTTAAGAAAGAAAACCAATTTAGTTAATAGTTTTCCGTTAGACCGATCAATGGCCTGCACATAATTTAGACTAGGGCTTATCCAGGTAGCTGATGAGATCATTAGGCCAAGAGCCGGGATTAGCGACGACGTATTGAGCGTACAATAGGCAGGTAATTGATATCAGGTGTCCGGGGATATCGGACGATACCGAATTTGTTTATACCTTACTTTAATCAAATAGTACTTTATCAATGCTTCATTAAACAAATAAATAAATTAATTAATTAATACACTTATGACAAAATAAACATGTAAATTAAAATTATTATAATTTAGTTCAGTTGAATCTTATTTTTAATCTTATAGAATAATAAAATCATATTCATTAACAACTTCTTACGAATAATGGCTATATTTAAAAAAGTAAGCTATGGCTGTGACTTCCTTCGAAAAATCTTTTAACTTTTGAGGAGCCCGTTGGATGAGTGGTTAGAGTGCTTGCCTTAACGCTCTGTTCTAGGGTTCCCGGGTTCGATTCCCGGCAGGGTCAACTTAGAAAAATGAACTTTAAAATTTGGCTTTGGTTTGGATCTGGAAAGTAGTGGCAGGGCATACTGCGTTTCGCAGTCATTTAGGCAGCCCTTCTGGCGACAGTAACCACCGCCTTACAGAAGACCACCGTGAAATAACAGCACGTGTGCTGATGTGTTGAGTAAAGGATGAGTGAGTGAGTAAAGGATGCAAGAGCTCATTTCCCTATCCCTTATCCTTAACCCTACTGTAGTCGGCAGCGCACTTTCAGCCCCTGTGGCGTTACTTGTGTTATAGGCGACTGTAGCCACCTATCATCAAGTGGACCGTCGGCCTGTCTGCCGATCTTAACATTAAAAAAATTTCAAACAAATATGATTCTATTTTCAGAAATTGTGTTGAAAGGGTTCTAACATTGTATGCATCACTTCATTAAACGAATTGCAAAATCAGGGTTACTTTTACGAGGGAAAAAATGTGAGGGCAAAGAAACCTTCTCATATCCAAATAATCCAGGGCCAAGGGAAGGTTGCGAGGGCAAACAAACGGATGAAACAATTTGCGAGAACCTAATCAAATAAGTGTAAAAGCTAATTTAATATTCTTATACCATTTGCATAATCACCGAAGCGACTCAATTTGGCCGTTAAAAATAAACTTTGTATGAAATTTGGAATGTATCTTTTTACTGTAATTAAACTATTAAATATCTTTAAAGAATATATAAGTATAAATAAGACCATTATATACTACTAGCGACCCGCTACTAGCTTCGCATGTAGTTGTAATTTTCAAAAATCCTTTCTCAGCGGATGCTCACTTTATAAAATAAATCTAGGTTCCAAATTTTAGTTTTCTAGATTTAGTTGTTTTGGCTGTTCGTTGATAGTCAGGACAAACGGTTTATAGGCATAGAAAATTAGCGTTTGCTTAAAATAATTATTTTATATTATGATTAATACATACCAGTTGTATGTTTTAGTTCATCTTGTACAGATTACATTCAAAGGTTATCACAGAACACACATACAACCATCATCATCATGTTAGATATAGGATGTCCATCGCTAGACTAGATTTCTAGTAACACCTTGTATATGGATCTCGTCATTACTGATTCGATCGTATAGAGTAAGGGAGAATAAAGTTGATATAGTTGAGCCATAGTTAAAGAGAGATATACAACAATGTGTTTTAATATATTGAAATTTATCAATAAAAAATAAAATAAATAAAATTACAAACATTTAATTGAATTAAAAAATAACAAGACTATAAAAATCATAAGCGTTCGTAACGATTTTGAGAGTAATTACTATTTATTGGTTTTATTCTGATTCACGACTTCTTTCTTTAATGTCTTGTTAGAAAAGTATCGTTCTCAATCAGACGGCCTGTTGGATGAGTGGCAAGGGTGCTTGCCTAACGTCTCAGGGGCCACGGGTTCGATTCTCGGCGGGGTAAACTTTGGAAATTTTAATTTATTTTTCAAATTTGACTCTGGTCTGGATTTGAAAAGTAGTGGTAGGGCACACTGCGTTTCGCATTCATTTGGGCAGCCCGCCTGGCGGCAGTAACCACCACCTTACAGAATACCACCGTGAAATAACAGCATAATTATACGTACTGTTGTTTTTCGGTGAGTGAGTAAGGATGCCAGAGCCCATTTCCTTATCCCCTCCTAATACCTTATTCAATCCTACTGTAGTCGGCAGCACACTTGCAGCAGCTGTGGCGTTGCTTGTGTTATAGGCGACGGTAGCCATCTACCATCAAGTGGACAGTCAGCCTGTCTGTCGACCTTAACATAAAAATAAAAATAAAAATTATATTCCACCGTCATAGGCCACGACAATAATTCCTGATCGGACTGTTGTAATATTTGTGCAAGCGGTAAAAGGGTTTAAACTGCATTGTTTACTGCGATCCATTAAACAAATGCGCCCTCCCCGCGCACGTCTGTACGGTAACTCATTGAAACAATTGAATTTATGTAATGGTTGCCATTTAAAAACATATTTTTAGTTAAAACTCGATCGGCGCGGCCTTTGTCCGTTGACTGAGCGAATAATGAAAATTATAAATCAATTTGACGTACATTAAACCGCTGTTATGGGTGCGGTGACCGTTGCACCCATATCACATTCGGACTGATGAAGCGCGCTCCAAATAAATTTTAATAAATTAACATAAATTTAACGCAAAAATACCAAATGTTTGCTGCTTTTACTGTAATGATGATGTATGTCTGTGACGAACTTGGGTCCATATGAAGCTTCGATTCCATTTTTTTTAATAGTTAGATGTATCAATTGCTGGACATAGGGTTCCAAAAAGTGTATTCTTAATATATACTAGCTGCTTATTATGATTATGATGACATTCATATGGTAATTCTAGATATTCCCAATAGCCCCGATAAAGTTGTACTGTAACGGCAGTATTGGTATTTTTCTTTATTCTGTTTTTTTTTATGTTATGTCGACAGACAGGCTGACGGTCCACTTGATGGTAGGTGGCTACCGTCGCCTATAACACAAGCAACGCCACAGCTGCTGCAAGTGCGCTGCCGACTACGGTAGGATTAGGATTGGATAAGGAATTAGGAGGGGGGAAATGGGCTCTGGCATCCCTTACTCACTCACCGAAACACAACAGCACGTATATGCTGTTATTTCACGGTGGTCTTCTGTAAAGGGGTGGTCACTGCCGCCAGGCGGGCTGCCCAAATGACTGCGAAACGCAGTGTGCCCTACCACTACTTTTCAAATCCAGACCAGAGTCATTTTTTGAAAATTACATTAAAATTTCCAAAGTTGACCCCGCCGGGAATCGAACCCGGGGCCCCTGAGACGTTAGGCAAGCATACTTGCCACTCATCTAGGAAATGATCCTCAAACGCCTGAATAAATCTTCATAAACCATAGGCTACGAACCATCTCGATCACATCAGCTTTTAAACAAACAAAAAAAAAAACGGATCAAAATGGGATCATCCATTTGGGAGCTACGGTGCCATAGACAGCACACATACACACAGATACACACATGAGCACAGCTTATGCGTCGGGCGTCGGAGGTTAAAAATAAAAGCAAGTGTGCTATTGTTTCGATAAATGAATGAGTTATGCAAGAGCCCATACCTAATCCCCACTTTATGCTTATGTCTTTGCTTGTATATGGTAAGCACTTAACATCAAGTACCAGCTAGATTTGCAAACCGTCAATCTGCTAATCAAAAGGTCAAAAAAATAATCAAAATGCTTAAGTTTACATGCTTAAGTTTAAGTTAATTTAACATTTATTGACTGTTTTATATCCTAATCCTATCCGAGAAAAATTTCTATACGTTTCAATTAACTTTTAGGCGTTTCATCTGTCAATAAGTTTATATTTATATATACATTCACATATAATAGCATCTGCAATGCGTCTGTACCTTCATTGGTCCAAGGTCGCGCTTTGCTCCAACAAAGACGCCTAATCCTTTGATAAGGTTTATAAGCCCGCATTGTTGCCACTCACCGACTTACAGCTCATTTTGCGTTACTAAATAAATTTTAAATATGTTTTTAATTTTATACCTAAAAAATATAAGTAATAATAAGAATATACAGTTTATTTTTTTAATTTTTTATACCCTAAGGTTGCCTGGAAGAAATCGCTATAAAGCGTTAAGGCCGCCTTATGTACTATTACTTGTTGTTTCTTTCTTTCTTTTTTATCCTTTTTATGTTTACCTATAGTACAAATAAAGAGTTTTAATAATAATAATAATGAGCTCATCTTTCTAACGGCGAGTATTTGCACAGACACAACCAAGTAGCCAGGATCATTCATCAGCAACTTGCCATTCGATACGGTCTTATCGAGTCTGAGGTGCCGTACTACAAGTACGTGCCTTCGCCCGTTCTCGAAAATGGTCACGCTACGCTCTACTGGGATCGCTCCATAATCACGGACAGGACTATTGTCGCCAATAAGCCTAACATCGTGGTTATTGACCATCGCTGTCCCGCATGACGAAAACCTCGTAAAAGCCGAAAAAGAAAATCTTACCAAGTACATCGACTTGGCTCACGAGGTGACCGCCATGTGGGACGTCGATTCGACAATTATTGTCCCGATAGTCGTTTCGGCGAACGGTCTTATAGCAAAGAGCCTCGGCCAACATCTCAAGAGTCTCTCACTAGATGGCTGGATCAAGGGACAGATACAGAAGGCGGTACTTCTGGACACGGCACGAATTGTCAGGAGGCTCCTCACTCTGCAGCCCTAACCACCGGTAGTTTGGGCTACTAGTGGATAAGATATCTAATTTTAAGTTTTTTATAATGTTTATTGTTTTTATATATATATTGTAAAAAATTTAGAATTAAGAAAATAAATAAATAAGTACATAATAATAATAAATATTATATTACTATATGCAGTGTATAAATGCATAGTATATCTACTTATGAAATGCTAAGAATGAATCGATTTAGTATTTCTATAAGAAAACTACATTTACATATAATTTTTGTTACAGTATAAATTATTTTAATTAATTATTTAATTATTTTAACCTACATATTCTATGTAATGATAAAATAATATGATAGATCAAAAGTTTATTGTTGTTTTCTGAAGGTTATGATAATAAATTATGATTTGCCAATATCCTAACTACATTAAACTTATTTTATATAAAACTAGTTGTTGCGCGCGACTTCGCCCGCGTATCTTTATAATATACCTACCATGTTACTCGCTGATAATGTAGCTTTCAATGAGTGAAAGAATTTTTAAAATAGGTCTTTGAGTTTATTCATTACTGACATACATACATACATACAAATCTTTTCTCTTTACAATATTAGTATAGATATAACTCTTATGATTCCAAAATTGTACTAGTTTTTGTTTACGTTCTAAAAAGTATTAATTAGAATTTTAACTTTAAGGGTAGGTTTAATTTAATTTATGTCCTTGAATAATTTAGACTTACTCATTTAGAGAATGTATAAAAAGCCTGGCGGATTATAATTTAAGAGATATTTATATTATAAATAAAATTGAGTTAGTTTTTTTTTTTACTAGTACTAGCAATCGGATTTGAAAATTTTTTTTTTGCCCAATTCTTGCCAACCCTTAGAAAAAGAGCATAAAAAAGTACAGAAAGAACGCTAAGCTAAAACAAAGATTTAAGGGTTGAAACAGCGGAGCTTAGCTAGTGTTTCGTAAAATGTACCACGATTTAACTAACGCCTATCACATGCTAGTATCTGTACTGTAACTATTTAATGGCACCCGACATACAGATAATTGTAAGTACAGTGGAATAAGAAAAGTTTTATATTTTCAATTACAGTTTACGATTACAAAGAACTGTTAGCATAAAGCCTTTTGAAAAAGTCCCACGACGCGGCGATCCGATGGCAATACGATATAACAAGAGTCATGAGTTTCTCTTTGAACACTTTTTATTCGCTCTGAAATAGGGAAAATGGGTTCGGAAAACCGTCCGACCTTTCGCAACGTTCGACGTAGGCAACGTTAGACTTTAACGCGTAAAAGAGAATTTGATAGACGTAAAAAGAATTATATAATAAAATTATTGAAACGAAACACCTCGAATTTTGTCTCTTTTTGTTTATTTATTTAGTCAAAGATTATATTATTATATTATAATATGTGAAATTGTTATATTTAATTATATTAAATTTATACCTCTTATATAATTGTACACTGTGTTCACTCTTACATTGTTATACCCGGCCTCTGGCCTCTGTCCCTCCGTGCGTGTGCGGTGACATAATTGCCTAAGGTCGCTCACATTGAATGTGAAAGGAATGCAACTTCTGTACGCTAGTATTATTATTTATTCTGTGGTGATACTCTTAAATGCATTTTAAGAATAATGGCCGATGTCCGTGAGGCCAAAGATATATGCCCAACGGAAGATCAGCGCACTGGCAAATATTGTATCTTCTTTTCTGTTAAACTTGTATTGCGTGCATAATGTGTCAGTTTCAATAAAAATATGTTTCTTTCTTTCTTTCAATGAAAACTTACATATTAAATATTAACATAAATATACAATGTCTACAAACAATTACATTAGGGAATATGCACTTTTTTTTACATATTTTTAAAAGATATGTTATATCGTTATATAATCAAAAAACAAAAATTTAAGAACAAAAAAACAGTTGCGGGCACCTTAAACGCCTGCCCTTTTAGCGCGCTTGTTGTGACGTCACAGTATACAATAACAATAAAAATGTTAAAAACCATAAATCAAACATCTACGCCCTTGATGTCACTGTTACAGACTTTGACGTCACATTCGGACTGACCGTTCCAAGTATCTTGAATTACCCACAATTTTTTGTAATTTTTAATAATAGACATTGTTAAACAATAAAATTGATACTATTTATGAGTTGATTACAAAATAAATGCTCAAACAGAAAACATTAAAAGGTACGAGTACTAAAACCTAACAAATCAAATAAAAGTATATAGTAATCGATTGAGTTCTAACACAAAGCACTTTTGGTTGATAAAGTAGGTTAAACATTTTTGCGTTAGAATGATAAAAAAAATTTAGTTGTTGGTAATAAAAGAAGATTTTTATGTATAACTTTTAAAAGCTCTTAGTAGAGAATGTCATTATCAAGAATAAGAAAAGGATTTGAAAGTAAGAACTTAATTGTTTAGCGAGCTGCACTGTTATAATTATAAGTAAGTATAATCCGCAATTACAAAATACGTTTCAGACAGACCTCTCCCGCAGAAAGCATCGTTAAATTATCCCATTTCATCCAACACCAGAAAATTCACTGCAATTTTTCCACGAGATAAAAATATAGCACATACTTAAACGGTTGCCTCTGAATGAGCCCCTTAGTGTACAGCGTGCCGCGTGTTGAGCGTACAATTTGTGGTTTCGCTCAGGGCGATGTAGTCTGTATTTCATTAAATATAAAAACTAGAACAGCATGCGCTCGTGTAGCGAGCAGTAAACTTGTGGGAGATTGTATAATCGCAAGGTGGTAGCTATGGGTGTGTGGATCGCAGAATTGTATGCGAAATCTGCCGTGAAATTTGACGCTGGGACGTCTATTTTTCCCTCATACCACCCGACGCGACGTCGTGGAACGAAACGTAGCTGGATTGAAAATTTTAAAAAATTCTCAATTTTACACTGCCCCCCTTGCCTTCCCTACCTTCCGCTTCGAGAAACTTTTGTCGCCCATCGATACTGCCACAAACAATGTTTGACTTTCAAGACATGTTTCGCTTCTTATTTATCACGACATGTAAGAAGAAACCTGGAAACTATCTGAATACCGTTCCTGTTATTGTCATTCCTGGCTCTCTCCCCGATACATTTTCCAATAGAAATCGTTCTGCCAAATAGTTATGCCTCTTACAAAATGTAAAATATGCTCGTAAAATCGACCCTTTATACGCAAGACGTGTGATGACTCGACTCACGTTTGAAAAATATGTTTTATGTACCATGGTAATTGCATACTGAGATGTAATATTTTGATACTGTATCTTGTAGCAGAACTGTGTAATAATGCTTTATTAGGGTTCCGTACGTCCGAATAAAAAAACGGAACCTTTATAGGATCACTCGTGTGTCCGTCTGTCCGACCACTCCCCCCCCCCCCCCCCCCTTATCTCCGAAACTACTGAACCTAAAATTTTGAAAAAAAATACAGAAATTAGTTTTCTACTTACAGATTATAGGAAAACCTATAAGAAGTCCATGATATTAAAATAACATAGTAAATCACTCAACATCGTACATCCTGCGAGTTCAATTCGCACTGGTCCCGTTTTATTTTTACTAGTGACCCGGCCCCTGCTTCGCACGAAATCACTAATCTTCCTCGTTTATATAGTTCCTCCCATTAGTGAAAACCGCATCAAAATATTTTGGGCGACATTACATTTTCGGAGGAACAGACACAGGCGGACAGCGACTTTGTTAGAGATAATTTAATTAAATTAACATTTATGACAAAATCCTCCCGTAAATGAAGCCTGCAACTTCGTACGCGTAGTATTCGATATAGCGCGTAACCTTTTTGTTTTTAAAGCGATTGGATTAAAACAAGTACTAAACAATAGGATAAAAAGTGACATTTTTTTATGTATAAATGTGGCATCTATATTACCTTATCTTATATAGTAGATATTTGGGTATTATATGTATATTAGACTAGCTGAGCCTACTTCTTCGTACGAGTGGTATTCAGTATAGCGCATATTTTTTTGTTTTTAAACCGATTGGAATAAAACAAAAACTAAATGTTATGGGATGCTACAATACATAAGTGAAAACCGCATTCAAATAAGTTAAGCCGTTTCTGAGATTAATGTGCACAAACGCACAGACAAACAGACAAAAATTCTAAAAAACTATTACTTTTACTTCGGTAACATAAGAGTAAATACCTACAACGTGTACAAATAGTTTTTTTTTTAAATATTTAATCTGGTCTCGTTATAGACACGTCTCGTTTACGATTCTATTTTATGTATATAAAATATAGTGACAGCAATTCAATAAATGTAAGGAAACTTAAATGCGTGTCTAATTTGTTAATACTACTTGCTTTAATTAGAAATAGCTACAGTTTATATCTTTAAAAAATTTAATAAATTTTTAGTGGGAGCAGTGCACACTGCGTTTTGCACTCATAAATAGGGTATCCCGTCTGGCGTCAGTGTAACTACGACCTTACAAAAAACCATAGTGAACATAAATTATGTGCTGTTTTGTTTCGGCTAGAGAATAATGGTATCCTATCCCTTATCCCATCCCCTCCTAATAGCTTATCCTTTATTTTATTAAAGTACGCAGCGTAATTGCAATACGTCTACAGACGACGATAGATACCTTCGATTAAGTAGACCGTTCGGCCTGCCTGACGACCTTATAAAAAAAGAAACACAATCGCTATAAGTCTGTGACTTATAATCAGAATAGGAGATGAATTGTCCACAGGCGGTAGTCCGATCGCGGGCAAATTACAACGATCAATTTCTGTACAAAACCCGAGGGGTTTGCGAATGTTGGATGCAATCTTCGACTTGTCTTTGTCACGCGGATGCGGTGCGATACAGGTGATTGTGGTTTTAAGAGGGAACATGTGATACTTATCATTGGACCGATTCATTTCGCAATATAAAACGTTTTGTGAAACAATCTCAACATTAGGGGACCAAAGCTTAATTTAGTATATAATTTGTAAATATATTATTTAATAAATTAATAATAGGTTTGTAAACATGATTTTGAGGAACCTTACGATTAACAACCTTGTCTATGGTGTTTTGGCACAATCTCAATAATTTGTAGAACTAGCAATTGAATAAATTGGCTTGTAAAAATAGTTTTAGTTGTTTTATGTTATTTTGAGTTTTCCATTACATAACAGATTTGAATTTTATATTTATATTGTTACGTGCGGGGTGAGTTAAAATGCCGTGTAAGGGCGAAACAAACGATTTATTTTCACAAATCAAGATGACTTTCAAAATCACTAAACTTCTCCGATGAAACTGTTAAATTTGCCAAAAGTCGTCAATGAGTCCCTTAATTTGTGTCTCCGGTTCACTGTCACAGATAACTCGCAAAAGCTCCGAAGAGTCGCTTTCGTATCACTTCCATCTCGCCCGCCTGCTCTCTTAATTATTCCTTGCGTAAAACACCTCGATGTATATCGAATTTTTCAGAAAATCTAAACAAAATCGTAAATAAGCCATTGAAAGTTTCGGAATGCTATTTCTGTTGAAATGTAAACTCAATGTTGTAAACATAAGGACCAATTTCCTTTGACACTAGTCGGAAAAGGGCGTGGCTACCATCGATAGGGTGGTATGTTCGAGACTTTCGGCCCGCGCGAACCCTTTTTCAGAACGTTCTATAGTTAGTCGTAACAATATTAATAAATAGTGTAATAAAAAAAATAAAAAATCTAATGTATTTTCAATGTATTATTTGGGAAAATTTTAGGAAATTGGAGATAAGATATTAAAAGAATATTAGAAAAATGAAATACTTGGCAAAGTTGACATCATATCAAATATCATCATTTTTTGTGTCTTCACTATCTCCATATATCATGAACATATTGTTGGAAATAATAAAACAAACTTCATTTAAAACACATTTAACTTCCTATATCAGTCATAAATTTTGAAATATTCTATTTTGAATTTCTATATTAATTTACGATAAATGTGCTACTTAGAATTGGTTCCTTAAAGCGTTTCTCAATTTTTGATATCGACGTCTTCAATTTTTAAAATTTATCCACACGGGCATAAATCACATTGTACAATGCAACGGTAATGCAACAATAAGTCATCTCTCACGTAGTGTTTCGCGAGACGCATAAGAATTGCAGGCGTATTCTAATAAATTTCTAAATCGACATAACTTGTTTCGTATTCAGGCCGTTGGCGAGGATTTCTGAACACAATACGATCACATTACAAAAGGGCGATGCTTTGCATATCTACGGAGATCGGTGGAGGCAACGATGTTTGTCGACGTAGACGTTTTGCGCCCGCCCCGGTGCACTTTTTTCCTTGTTACTTGGGTGTGTGGCGCCTTTGACAGCGTTTATTCCGCTATGCAATGAGCACATGTATTCTTTGGATTAACGTGTCCCATTGATTGATTCTATCATGAATTTAATTTGTACATGTTGACCCTTTTTTTTCTTAAAGATGAATTTGCTCTTGACCAGCATCTATCAGTGTAGGAAAGATGAGACCGACGATGGTGCGAGCTCACCCAGAAGATGCCTATTCACTCGAACCTTGAATTTGGGTTGTATGAGCTCGGAAATACAGAAGTTTCAATCCTTAGCAGTGCACATTATAAAAGATGTTTTAAAGATGTGACTCGTGTTATCTATTAATTGAATTAAAAACTATATTTCAGATCCACAAAATTATTGTATCCAAAAAAAAGTGTCATATGTGTTAATGCAATACGTTTTCTTATTGTATGCTCAGTTTTAAATTCAAATTTCAACGTTAAACGCAATTCAGTATCGAAAAACTCCAAAAACTTTACTTGTAGAGATTTTTGATAGGATAGATTCACACTTTGCAATATTCATTTCTGCACATAATTTTATATTTATTTTAAAATAATTATTTGCATTTGTTTCAATATAAACAGTTATATTAATTGTATTAAAGAAAACTAAATAAAAATTATGAAATTAAAAACTGAATTCTTTTGGCTAATAAACCTTTTATTAGTTAACAGACGCATTAAATAAGCGCACTTCTTTGATATTTTGTTTGATTATATGTATACCTTTCTTAAATAAAAAAAACTCATATATATTATGTGCATTCTAGGAGATCTCTATAATACAACGGTTAAATAACTACATGTCGAACGTAGCATATTTAACGCGAAAAATGGCACCATACATCAAGTACAGTAAACGCTCTCAGTGCGACAGTGTACGCCGAAGTTGTGCCATAAAAGCTCTTTTGCCTCTCCACCTTCCCTTTAGCATTTTGTAGACGGCACCGACCACTATTTTTTCTTTCCTCTAAAATCTTTTTATGCTGCTTATTTACGTAATGTTGTTTATTTTTAAAAATCTGCTAAAGTTTTAATAACAGAGAAAAAAGTTTGCATTGGCCGCCTCATTGTTTTCAAGTCTATTAAAGTTTGTAAGACTCGTTTTTAACAGGAGCTCTAACGGTTCTTTCTTGACTTTTGATTGCATTAAAACTTAATTTTATTAAACATTCGTACATAATTATTGTGGGAATTATGGACAAGGGATCCTCTTCAAAACATCCTCTCATATAATTAATATTATTTATTAAAAAAATCAGAAAAGCTGTTTATTAACTTTGAATTATTTTTGTATATAGGTAAGAGAACACAAGCACTTTATAACACCTACAATACAAGAGTAAAAGTACTATGAAATGGAAGCTTTCAACAAAAAGTGATTATTTTTTTAAATTTAATTGTGCCATACCTAACTGCCAAAATGTAGTTACGAAAGCGTTTGAAAATTCAAGTTGGTAGTTGTTACACAACTTACAGTAACTTACGCAATAGCTTCTAACTTCACACTACATTAAACTCTTAATTAGTGCTACAAGAATATTAATATTTGTTTGTAATTATTAATTTGGTTGTTTGTTGTATTGTTGTATATTGTTTGTATTAGAGGAATAAAAGATGGTTTCTTTCTTTCAAAAATACATTGTTATAAAAAAGTTGACCGACTTAATGGTGGTAAGTGGTTATTGTTCGCTTACTAACAGAAGTAACGCCATGGGGCTTATAAATGCGGCCTGATTTGCTTTGTTCCTCAAAAAAAAAACAGCATTTGTGCTAATAAGTTTTTTTAATGTCGCTAGATGGGTTTACCAGTTTTTCACTGCAGAACGCAGAGCGTCCTGGTCATGTCAATTTGTTTCTTCTAAATCACAACCCCAACTCAAATTAAATTGAATTCGCCAAGCGAAGCCAAATGTAAAAGCTAAAGTGTGCACGAATAATTATCAAAGGATTAAAATTCAAATTTCAACTTGCATTCACACAAAACCGACCAGAATTACATTGCCGGAACGCGTCGAGTGTTTCCATATTGAAAGAAGCTGAAAGGTGCTTTGCAACGATGATTGAATAAAAGGAATTGCCCAGTCAGGCTGTAGATGCATAGTATAAGAATTACCAGTGAAGGTTTTTTTTTTTTTTTTTTCAATGAAAATAAAACGAATATTCACTCGATGGAAATGGTGGATACCGTTGCCTAAAAACACAAACTAATACCCAGAGCATGCAATTACAAGAAGCATTACAAGAAGAATAACAAAGAAAGCAGGTTTGCATGTTGGTCTATCACTAAGTAGCGCATTGAGATCTGGCATCTTTACTTAACTGCCTATATACAAAATCATAATTGTTTTTAATTAAATATTTTTTGTATTTTGTAGGTAGTAGGTTCTGGTCTTAATAATTAATTAATCTTTTTTCAAAAGAAAACCGTCCGATTCTCAGTCTTTGCAGCACATGGATGAAATAACCTCTGGTCAAGATATTGATCGGTTTAGCATTTTATTGTTCAAATGATTTTTTTAAAATTAGTTTATATACTACTATTTAATACACTGTGATAGCTACCACTGTAACAAAGACAGTAACAAAAGCGGCATGGGAACGGACAAATGTTTGCATCCACAGCCTTCTGCCAAATTCTGACTTTTCATATTTGGTATTGCCAGTAATTGTATTTTCAATTTATTTCTCCTTTTCACCAATTAATAAACTATTTGGAGTTGACACTATTTATTTATTGCGGTGTTTGGCGTGACACATTGTTTTGATATATTTAATAAGTAATTATTGATAGGACGAACATTTTCCAAACGTGAAAATTATTCTAATAATTACACTAATTCTACTGTAGGATATAAACAGAGTCTCTTGTCGATTCTCGAACATGGAATCCTAATCAAGAGCACATCATGAATATCAATTGTTCTTTACCCATCTAGATATATCTTTCAGACCTGATTAAACAAACTGATTTCAGGATACATTAAAATGACACTCAAGTTTCTTGTTATGAAATCATACACCTACCTAGTATGACCTAGATCTAGCAAGTATGAAAAGACTTTAGAGCTGTAATCCAGTGAGCCATCATACTTCTGTTACCAACATAATATTGTAACTGTTTGTCAAATATAAGAAGAAATGCTATTATGCTTGTGCTAAGCTGCTTGTGAATATCATGCAAACTTATTAACCATTTGGATTCTAAGCGTAAATCTAGTTTTTCGACCTCATATTTCCTTACCTGCGAAGGAAAATAGGAAAAAGTTTAGTATTTTGGAAGGCACGCTGCATTCCGTGGTTATATCATGGGGAGTCCGTCTTTGGTGGTAATCTATAACCCCACCTCACTTTTAAAATACTGTCTAGCATAAAAATGTGAGTTGATTTATTGCCCTTTATTCAAACGTCAACCTATTTCTTGTTTTCAAGTTAATTTTCAGTTCTAATCGCTACACGTGTTCTTGATGAAACTTGTTAATACCACTGTTAAAAATATTTCCAAAATCATTTAAAATAATCCAACAGATTTACAGACAATTTTCTTTAAGCTTTTTATTATACACTGGAGGTATCTTTCCGGGTAAGTTTTATCGTTTAAGTCCTCCCGGGAATGATGTAGTGCCAACTTCTCCTACCCAAAAGTATAATCTAATGTCCCTTATGAGAATAACTAAAATAAGTTTTGTTTAATAATTCTTTGAATAAATCAATGAATATTATTATAAATTTAAAGAGTGTCGTACGTAATGGAGTAGTTAACATTTTCAATGATTTGCCTTCTATAAATAAAGTGGGAGAGATGGTCTTTCTAAAATTAGCAAGTATTTAATTGCGGACAAAAGCAATAATTCAGTTATAGTTATTAAAAAATATACACAAATTTAAAGTTAATCAAAAAATAAAGAATTACTATAATTTTGTAACAAATAACAATATTTAAAAAAAAAACGAAAAATATTATTTTGAATTCAAGACATTATTCTTGATAAGGATTAAAATTATCTACGCCCTTTTTTTAATTGTTTTGTGAAATAAAATTAATTAAAGTTCAGTGAAACGTCGATTACAATTAATAAATAATTACAATTTTGACGAGCCCGTTGGATGAGTGGTTAGGGTGCGTGCCTTAACGCTCTGTTCTAGGGTTCCCGGGTTCGATTCCCGGCAGGATCAACTTTGAAAAATCAACTTTTAAAATTTGGCTCTGGTCTGGATTTGGAAAGTAGTGGCACACACTGCGTTTCGCAATCATTTGGGCAGCCCGTCTGGCGGCAGTAACCACCCCCTTACAGAAGACCACCGTGAAATAACAGCACGTGTGCTGTTGTGTTTCGGTGAGTGAGTGAGGGATGCCAGGGCCCATTTCCCTATCCACTCCTAATCCCCTATCCTGAATCCTACTGCAGTTGGCAGCGCACTTGCAGCAGCTTTGGCGTTGCTTGTGTTATAGGCGACGGTAGCCACCTACCATCAAGTGGACCGTCAGCCTGTCTGCCGACCTGACATAAAAAAATAAAAAAATTAAAATAAAAAAATATTATTTAACTAGCTGAAGCATGCCACTTCGTCCGCCTATATTAATTATTTAAATCTATACTAATATTATAAAGCTGAAGATTTTGTTTGTTTGTATGATTGAATGCGCTAATCTCAGAACTACTGGTCCGAATTGAAAAATTCTTTTGTGTTCGATAGTCCATTTATCGAGGCTCTATAACATCACGTTACGATTAATAGAAGCGGAGCTTCAATGAAAAATGTTGTAAAATCGGGGAAAATTATCCTTTTTGAAAGCTTCCGTTGCGTGCGCTGCGTAAACGGTTAAAGTGATGCAAAAATCGTGTATGACGGAATTTTTCCCCTTTAAAAGTTCTAAAAAAAGTCGGCAACAGCATAAATATATCTTTGAAGGTTTATTCACTATAACCTTTTTTATGGTAATCAAATTTGTTCTAAAATAATGCATTATTTGCGAAGGTGTTTTTATAAACATGATATTAATCATTGTCCCAATAAATACGTTAATCATCACCAGTATTTCATTTTGAACAATATTACCCTTGACCAATTTGATTTCAATGTCACCCTCATTCTTGTAGTCTAACGTGGACCTTTGGGGGTCCACTTGGACCACTTTAGGAACTAAGGCTTTAAACCCTAATTTTAATGTTAACCATTTCTTGATTACAGCAGTTAATTTTTAATTTTAATGAAATATAGTTCCTTAAAGGGCCTTCTTAAAGGGCAACGTCAGTGATAATTAAAGGTGACATTTTCTTTGATTATGTCAAGGCGTCGTGAAAGGTCATATTAATTATTGACACATTGAATGCCCCACATGACCTAAAAAACTATGGGGATGCAAAAGGTATTAAAAGGTTTATAAAGCATGTGTGGCACTTCCGTAGAAATGTCAACTACTAGTGTTTACCTGCGACTTCGTCTGCGCCCATTTTCTTGTGTGTTAAATCTTCATTGCTAATATATTTTTGTCAGGCGTTGAATTTTTAGATAATCCCTCGGAAAGAGTATTTTTTCTGGATGAAGGTACCCTATGTTCTCGTCTGTATTCCTAACAACGTGAATGAAAAATTTAATGATGATTGCTTGAGTAGTTGAGGCGTGAAAGCATAACATACAAACTCACTCATTTCACGAGTCTAATATCAAATACGGCAAAGTTTAAATTTAAACATTATTTATACCAAACATTCTCTTTGCAATATGAACGATTTATTTTGTATCAAAAACGATCTATTGTTATAAAAAAAACGATATATTGCTACCAATTACTATAAATCAGAAATCGTGGACTTTGCCATATTTGATATTAGACCCATGATTTATAATATTGGTTAGGATGAAGAAAAGTTTGGTTTTGCAGTTACATGCGATAGATAAAGAACAATGGCGAACTCCCATACAAATTTTTGTTGACTTCATTTTTTTTGCGTCTATGTATGAAATATATTGAAAAGTGTAGAGTTTTGATTCCTGAACTGACTGGTCTTTGGTTTAATACTAAATAAAGTCTGCAATTAAAGATATCCTCGTTTGAAGTTTTTGAGGTTAACGTA
This sequence comes from Bembecia ichneumoniformis, assembly GCA_910589475.2. Classification (NCBI taxonomy): domain Eukaryota; kingdom Metazoa; phylum Arthropoda; class Insecta; order Lepidoptera; family Sesiidae; genus Bembecia; species Bembecia ichneumoniformis. Next base: position 18,452,490 of record OU342526.1, on the reverse strand, counting down.
TTTTTAGATTAAATTGGTACAGAACTAAATATTTTTACGTATATATAACATATTGTGACATTTAGTTGTGTGTTCGATTTTTATTATTTTAAAAGGTAAATACATTTCCAAAATAAACTAATGTTGTGAAAAAGTATTTGCTTAAAAGTTGTGAAGTTAAGCCACAGAGTGCACAAAGAAAACTAAGTCATTACAAATACTAGACTAATGACGATTTATTCATTGTTTAATTTAATATTTATAATAATTTCCAGACTTAGTTCCAGCATTAATGTAACTTGAAAAAACTTGTAAAAATATTTTTCTTCTATTTATATTAATGACATTTAAAGACGCTTGAAAATTCTTTCAACAATTATTTCGCATTTGTTCTTTACGTTATAAAAAATAAAGTCGAGATTTGTGATCATTAATTATATAAGACAATTTTAAAATAGTGAATTAGATCTGGTATCGCTTCATCAACTTAATACAATAATTCATACAAAGCACAAAAAAATCACTAACCATATCTGCACTTTCTAATTACCATATTTACATTAAAATCAAAAAATGAAAGCAAACACGGAAACGCCTTAATCTGACAACCGCAAACCCATAACTAAGCGAGGCCCAAAAAATTCACTGCCGAAAACTTAGCATATGCAAACTAAAGTCTGGACACGGTAAAAAGTTAACGGAATAGAATGTTTTCAACTTAAAACTTATTTTTTATGTTACAATTTATCTTTCTCTAAACTAATATGCTTACTTTACTTTTGTTATAATATTTAATAATAAAAATCCATCTAGTTTAATTGTTGAGGCACAAGACGCGAGAGCTCTTAGCGTCGCATGTGGTTGCGTGATTGCAGGTAAAAATTACTGATATATTTTTAAAAAAGTGTGTATCAGCTCCGATACACGAATGGAGTTTACTAATTTAAACTATAAAATTTGCCTCGTGTCAATAGATAATTGGATAATTAACTAATTTATATTATTTAGTTACATTCTGCATACTCAGATGTCACGTGTTCCAACTAAAGTTATGTTAGTTACGTTCGGTATACACAGATGTCACTACATTTTATAAGTTCAAACAGTTAATTTTTCGAAGACAGATGTCGCTGCGCCGCGCCGGCAGGTTATAATGTGTATGTATGTATGTATAAAGAATAATATGTTCTTTTTAATACAACTGCAAATGCACATAAACGATTGTTATGGCAAAAAAAATTGTTTGTTATGGCTGGCAGGTTGACGGTCTCCTCGATGGTAGGTGGCTACCGTAGCCTATTAATACAATAGGTTAGTATTAGTGAAGGGAGATTGAAGTCACTGACGCCAGAGCAATGGACTCCCCATTGCTCTGGCGTCAGTGACTAACTCTCCGAAACATTAGCAGACATTCATGCTGTTATTTCACAGATAGTCTTCGATGGTTCAATTGTTTCCTGCCACCACTTGTTGCTTCCACACTTGTTTTATATATATAATAAAAAATATAAAGCCTGATAAAATATAAGAGCAATAAATTGTTAAATCTTTTTTGCTGTTACAGTTTTGTCAGGCGCTAGACGTTAATTTTATATGATCCCAGGGGAACAGTGTTCTTTTCTGTATCCCTCACAATGTGTATGCAAATTTCATAATGATCCCTTTAGTAGTTATAGCTTGAAAAAGTAACCGACATACAGAGTTACTTTAATATTTATATGTATTATTGTATTTAATAAAACATATTTTTTTCTATTGTTGAGACGAAGACACACTCCTGTTATGCCTTTGCACCGTGCCTCGCTATGCAGAGTTTGGCCGCCACGTTTCGTTTATCACTAGAGGTTTTTCACCGGTGTCCGGTCTGGCCGAAATTCCCCACGTGCTTGCCTGACATAAATCCGGGCCTGGAAGGGAAGCCGCGCCATTAGATTCCTCCTAATACGTCACTTCGCACTCTATTACTTCTATAGCGTTGACGGCATTTCTTATTTTTGCTTCTTTTTTGCTGAAATTAATATATAAAATTTTCCACGTGTCAATAGATAACTGGATAACTAAATTACTTTATATTATTTAATTACATTCCGCATACTAAGATGTCACGAGTTCCAAAAAAAGTTTTTATACACAGATGTCACTACGTCTTAACCGATTTTGCCATTATCCGACGAAATTGAGATATTTTCATGGATATTTTACTCAGCCACTGGCTAGGGTTCATAATTGTCAACGTCAAAAGGTAGTCTCCTTCCTGCGATATGACAGATAAAATTGTGTGCAGTTAAGTGTGTTGCTGTTTGTACATTGTATTCAAAGAATAACAAACGGAAAGAGAGCCCGTTGGATGAGTGGTTAGGGTGCTAGCCTTAACGCTCTGTTCTAGGGTTCCCAGGTTCGATTCCCGGCAGGGTCAACTTTGAAAAATCAACTTTCAAATTTGGCTCTGGATTTGGAAATTAGTGGCAAGGCACACTGCGTTTTCGCAGTCATTTGGGCAGCCCGTCTGGCGGCAGTAACAGTAACCACCCCCTTACAGAAGACCACCGTGAAATAACAGCACGTGTGCTGTTGTGTTTCGGTGAGTGAGTAAGGGATGCCAAAGCCCATTTTCCTATCCCCCTCCTAATCTCTTATCCTTAATCCTACTGCAGTCGACAGCGCACTTGCAGCAGCTTTGGCGTTGCTTGTGTTATAGGCGACGGTAGCCACCTACCATCAAGTGGACCGTCAGCCTGTCGGCCGATCTTAACATTAAAAAAAGTTTAAAAAAAATCATGTCGTCAACATCTTATGATTTTTTTTATATCTGTACCCTGTGGTTTCACATGAAATAATGTAGAGACAGAACACCCGATTCTTATCTTTACATTCTTATTCGTTTGGGGGCCACTCTCGTCCCCAACCTAAAATTTGACCTATTACTTCGTTCCGGGTAGTGTCCTTTTCTATTTCTTTTTTTATTCGGTTCCTAAGCCTGTCAATAGCATATATCAATATGAATTGAGCTATCAGTTACTATTAAAAAATCATCAAATCCGCCTCACAGTTCTGGAACTGTTAACCCATTCTTTTTTTTTTTTTTTTTTATTAGATCAGGGTAGCGCTTGACCACTATCTCACCTGATGTGAGGTGTAGATGTGGCCGAAGGTGGACCACGCTTACCCAGTAAATGCCCATTTACCCTGGTTTTGAAGACCCCGAGGTTGTAGTTCTGTTGGAACACAGACGCAGGCAATGAGTTCCACTCCTTAGCAGTCCGAACAAGGAAGGTGGAACTGAAACGCTTCGTGCGTGATCGAGGTACATCGACCACGAAGGGATGAAACCCCCGCCCACGCCTAGTGTTCCGCAAGTGGAACGGTTTCGGTTGGATTAATTCGTACAGAATAGATGCACACTCTCCATAGTGTAGACGATTCAAACAAAAGGAGCAAAAAATAAACTTTTAAGCTTTATTCCAATTAGTATATCTAGATATATGATATTTTCAATTAATTACAGATAATATAAGACCAATACATACAATTATTATAAGAACCTACGTAAGCTATGAAGAACACAATTATAATGAAATTAAAATTACAGAGCATGTTTTATGTAAAACCGTGGCGGCGTAAAAATAAATACCTTGACAAAGCTATAAAAGTCAACTTTAAAATTGCCTCGCGGTGTAATAAGTGTTAAGTTAGAATCGTGCAAAATAAATTATCGTATCACATGAAATCGCACCATTTGTAGTGGCTACCTTTTCTTTCAACAAAACCTCTTGGTTTATTGAAGAAATGGACACACATTGCCCACAATTTCTAACGAATGAGTTTCTGTTCCATTTATTTAAAAAACTGCCTCTGGTTTCGTAGGGCTGTAATTTTTTCTGAAATTAATATACATAAAGAACAATGACGAAATTTTTGTTCAAAGAATTTTGAAGCGTCTTTGAATGTGATCAATATAAAGAGAAATAACTAAATTTTCCAAGGTTTTTCAAATCATACTAATGGTCTGTCTAAATCCGGATATAAATATCAATTTTAAAAGAAACACAATTGACTAAACATCTCCTTGTGAAGTAGTATATAGTGTTCTGTGACATATGACAATTTAATGTGACAAATAAGGTACAAAAACATAGAATAATAATGCTTTAGTTATTATTCTATGTACAAAAATTATTATAATACCACAGAACACTATAATATTACTCGTAGCAAGACTTTAATCACAATTTACCTAAAAATATTTTATTCTGAACTCAGTTTTAAGTAGTTACAGTTTATTTTAATCTAAAATACGCTAAATGTATATTTTAATCCAAATAATAGGTGTTATTTTTGTACCGGACACGTTACCGGCACCGTTTGCTGGGATTGGAGGAAAACACCACGTAACTAGATCAATGTATTCAGAGCGGGCTTAGGCTCAGAGTCTCAGCGGGAGCGGTCTGTTCGTGCCACTTCGCGTCCTATACCCCGACTGGTTGCCTACTACGCGCACTACACTATTCTTCCCGGTCTCTTCTTACGACCGCGTTGTTCAGGCCTCTTCATACGGCCAGGAATTCACACACACCTTTTCTTCAGCCTTTTCGCGGCTATTCTTCGGGCCTCTTCATACGGCCAGGTCGGTGACTCCTTTGCGATCGTGGAAGTGGAAGTCGAAGTGGAAGTGATTTTGGCTAGGAAGTCGGCGCGTTTATATAGAGCGTATCCCCACCAATATTCTCTCAATTCGCGGAATTATCCCCACTCTTCCTAAGCCCGCTCTGTGTCTTTATTCATTATTTACATATGTGCGTTTCATTTTTTATCTTATCCTAATGGAATTTCTACAGGATATTTCCCCTATCTTATTCTACATATTTACAATTTATTTACAAGAAATATCCGTTCTAAGGACGTGTAGCGAGACGGCAAAGGTAAAGTTTAGGGTCCCCCTGTTGCCGTCTCGCTCTAACCTGTTGTCTTTGTCTTTTTATTATTATTATTTACATTTCTATATTTCGTCGCGTACAATTTTACATAACCTCAAAATATTAAAACTAAAATATCTTTAATTCTAGACTTTGCTTAGTAATAAATTTAAGACCACTTAGTTTAGTAATAAAAAGTCTATACTTTTACATATTTTTCATTTGTAGACGCGAAAAGTATATTTTGAACAAAAATAGATACGTATTACCTATCTAAAAACTCTAGTATAGACACAAAATACAAAACTTCGATTGTATCTGACCTGGGAATTGTCCAGCGGTTTACATTTACATACCACCCGACAATTTGAAATTCGATACTAAATAAACATAGGGTAAAAGTGTCGGACACAATATTATGTAGGTATTATACCTGGTATAAACTGAGCAAATATTATTCTATCTAAAAGAATGCAACTTCTCTTATGATAAATATGTGAAGATATACATATAAAGCATCCTAATCCCTTATCCTTAATCCTACTGCAGTCGGCAGCGCACTTGCAGCAGCTTTGGCATTGCTTGTGTTATAGGCGACGGTAGCCACGTACCACCAAGTGGACCGTCAGCCTATCTGCCGATCTTAACATAAAAAAGCAAAAATTGGTTATAATCTACATCTGTATATCTCATAAAATCTGTTATCATTGAAGTCATGAAGTGCGATGAAGTCATGAATCTGGATTTAGCCAGAAAAAAAATATGAATCCAAGGTATTCCTTCGAAAAGCAACTGTTCAGAAAACTATGCTTAAGGCGACGCCAGCCCCTAATGATAAAAAAATCCACTTATTTGTAACCGTTTTCCTTTTAAATTATCATAATAATTATAATTTAAAAAATACTCAAATCATCTGCAGGATATATGAAAGGGGATCATCATAATTATTTTTTAAATTATATTTAATTATATATATAAAAAAATTACTAATTTGCGGTCTAATGTCGATGTTGTAACCGTGCGATTTGCTTAATAATCAATATTTTAAATTGCTAATTCTTAAGATAAATTTTAACATCCACTATCTGAAGGCTCATCAAAAGAAAAATTTGAAACATTTTTCTTCATTTAATTTTTAAATAGATATTTCCGAGATTTACAAATAGCGACTTCCCCTCAGCAGTCCCGTCAATTCAGTACAGAACGAGTTTTGGCTGGAGTCGCCTTAAGGATACAACGCCATGTTCATTTTTGTTTCTGTCATGTATGTATGGCTTTGTATGCGGGTTTAGTTTTTTTTTGTGATTTTTTTTTCCAACGCGCGAAGATACTTCTGGAGGCCGGGGATGACAAAAAAAATCATCGATTTCAGTCAATCCGTTCTCGTCATATAATCAACTAGGCTCAGTGCCTGCGACTTTGTCTGCGTTGAAAAATAAGATATAACGCATCTTTATTGCTGTTATACATTCGCCAGACGTTGATTTTTATTTTTAGATAGCTAATGCCCGCGGTTTATTCTATTCTAACTATTGTTAATAGAACTTTTTAAATCGATTGAGTAATTTCGAAGATTACCTCCTACATACAAACTTTACCTTTTTATAAAATAAATAAATAAATAAAATAAAATAAATCTTTATTTGCGCGAACACATGTTTACAGGATTTTAATTTGTATACAACAGTTACAGTACAAAGTATGTTCTATCCGTCAAGGGCATGCAAATATTTGTGTTTAATTGTTTGTAAACTATATTAATAAAGGAATTAATGTTTCTTATTATAAAATTCTTTAACATCACAATAACAACAATCTAATAACCATTTTGTTAATGTTCTTGTAAATTTAGGATCGACAATTCCTTTATATTATTAGGTAGTTTATTGTATGTTTTAATTGCCATAACATAAACATTTCTATTAAATAGTTCTAATCTACATTTTGGTCTTTGCAATAAATTACCTTGCCTAGTTTTTTGTTCCTATTTCGTTATTTTCGACAAAACAATTCGGATATTTTCTAACAAATATACACAACGTCTTTATATACAAGCAAGGTAAGGGAAGTATATGTAACTTTTTAAATAGTGGCACACAACTCTCCATAAAGCCCACGCCACATATTGCTCTGATGCATTTTTTTAATTAATGCATATAATATTAGTATAGAAATAAACTTCCATACAAAATGTATGAGAAAATGAATTTTCTTCAGAATATTTTTGTGAATATTTTAATTATTCCGTTGCTTTAATAGTTATTCTGGTATTCGGGAGCGGAGAAAAACTCAACAAGTCAAAGATCATTAACATTGTTCCAGTCGTTCTTGAGATATTAATGGTAATTTATGATAATTTTATTTTTTATTTAATTTGGTATTAATGGTATTAATGATAATTTGATATTATTAGATTACACTGATTTACTGAGTGTTTGGGTAAATGGTAACAATTTATGTAGAACGCCTTACAGGACAGTAAACGAACCACGTAATGTTTACTGTCCTGTAAGGCGTCTATAGAAATTGATGCAAATTTCTGCTTTTTTTTTCTTCTCTCCCTATTGTTCATTTGACATGTTGTTGCATTTAATAACCACAGAGTTATTGTTGAACTAAGAATATGAGTACATTATACATTGTGATAGTACAATGTTGAAGTATAAATACTGTTTCTTAAAGCGGTGTCATCTCTCCTGGGTGTGTCTCGTATCAGTTGATAGTGTCTGACATCGGCCGACGGTTGCCCGCCGCCGAACAAATTGCTGGGAACTGGTGTTTTGCCGGCAGCTAGCACGTGCCTCGGATATTTTGCTGGAAACTCTAGATTGTTTTTGGTTTTAAACTGATATCGTTTTAACAAAAACGTGTTGTTTCTGGAGAAATCGGGCGTTCTATTAGCAATAGTTAAAATCTACCAAGCTAAAGTTTTATTTTTATAAAAATAATTTAAAAAAAAATCAAACGAACCAGATTTGCATTAAAAACATTGAAAATTCGCTTACCACATCCGGAAATCGAACCGGGTAAAATCCGAAGAAATAACAACCTATAGGTACTTTTATTAACTCGACAGAGTCAATCATAGGGATGAAATTTTTAACAAATATTGTAAATTAAGTTAGAGGATATTATATTATATATAACTTTGACTGTAATGGCACATCTACAATGCGGAGGAGTTGTCTTATTAAGAATTAAGTGCGTTTTTCTTTTCATAATGTACCAGTCATATCGTATGAAACCGGGGGTTGTATTCAACAACAATAATAATAGTAATAAATTAATAATCATTCATTTATTTGCTTAAAACATGGTAATAAAGGTGTTACAGAAGAGTTCAAAAAGAACATCATGTTTTGCCGTTTTATCATAGGCATGCAAAAATTAATTTAACAAGAGTAAGCATATCAATATGATAACAATATCTAGTATAGTAAGATGTCATGTCAAATAACTATTTATGAAAAAAAAAAAAAACGATAAAAAAAGACCTCAGATTTGTGTTTAGTGTGTATATGCCCTTAAATTTTCGCATTAATGTATGACAATTCTAATTTATCTATGTTTTGTGAGCCCTGACTATCAAGAATGTAGGTTGCTAATCTATTTCTTTTTATATTTTATACCGAAGGTCTAAACGAGAAGTTCAATTCGAATAATTTAAAGAGGAATTTACATGTATATAATAAATGTACTTGTAACATGATACCAGTGTTTTGATTGACTAATTTTAACAAAAACATTATTGTGACTTAAGACAAGGCTAACATCAGACCGAACACAATTTTTACCAAAATGTGTACAACCTAATAACCTACGAGTTAAGGTGCAATATTGCACATCGAATTTTTGTAACTTCTCGGAGATAACCGAACAGATTTAAAATTGGAAAGTTTTTCTTAAATATTGTGTAAAATATGAAAAATGAAATAAAAGTAGAAGATTAAAACTTTGGTAGGTACAGAACTTTAGTTAATTAATAAGCTTAAAAAATAATGTAGTTATCGGTGAATTTTTTTGTTACTATGACGAGAAAGCTTTTTTTGGGCAATAATTTACTATTTTGTTTTCTCAGAAAATAATTTTTTTTGTATAAATCTGTCCGATTCAAACTTTTTTAAACATCGTTTAATATGCTCTGTATTTTTATCTAAGTTTCAATTTTACTCTAACAAGTCAAATTAGGCGACGAAAATAAAGCTTTTCTACTGAGTCCTCGCCTTAACTATATAGTGTCTCGCGAACTTTTTCGCGAACTATTGACAACACTGTCAATAGTTTTCGCAACATGCACCAAATAATGACATATAGGCAATTTTTTTTAGTTTTCGTAGGGATCTCTACATGAAAAAATAAATACAGCTATATTGCTCTTTAATGTAGCTTTCGATAGATGAAGAATTTTTAAAGTCGGTCATTATTATAAATGCTTTAGTTGATTCTATACTGGGCTACGCGCTCGATTGCTATGGACTAACTTTTAAATCCCATATTGAAAAATTAGAAAATATACAAATTAGATTTTTGAAATTATTAGTTAACAAAAAAGTAAAAAAAAATTAAACAATGACTACACAAAATTATTTAAAATTTGTAAAATATTACCTATTAGTATAAAACATAAAATACTTATTTTTAATTAATAGTCATGGCAATCGAGATTCAGTATTAGATAAGGTGATAAATACGCACAATACAAGGGCAATGTCTTTGGGAAAATTTGTAGTTCCTAGGGTTAATAATTATTATGGTGACAGAACTATAAAGAAGCGGTTGCCATATATTTTAAATAGTTTGCCCGAAGACATTGTCCACGAGAAAAATAAAACTATATATAAAAATAAGTTAATGAAATATTATCTGCTTTCTTTAAATTAATTAATGAAATTTAGGTTTAGGTTTAGGTTTTTAATTTAGGTTACATTTATTTTCAAATTTAGTCCTATTTTATTATTGATGTTTAGTTTGACATCATTAACTTGATCTCTCTCACAGACAAACTGCTTTCCAGTTTTATGGGACTTTGTAAATATTTTTTGTAATTATTCATGTATAATAAATAAATAAATAAAATAAAATAAAGTAGTTTTTGAGTTTATCCATTACAAAAAAACATACAAAAAAAACCTTTCCATTTTGTAATATTGGACAGTGTAGGTAGAAATACATATATACATCTGTAGATATTTGTAAGATTGTACAAATAACGAAAAAAATAAAATAAAATGCGTCTATTTTATTTATTTTGTTAGCTATTTTATCATATTATTAAATATAATGTATTTAATGAAATAACTTTAATGATATATTATTGAAAAATGAATTACCTGGCGCCATCTCTTCGATGTCAATATGTTTGGAAGCTTAAATGAACCCTTCAAGTAGCGACATCTGGGAAAGCTTCCCGTATTAAGCAGAGCCGTCCCGCCCTAGAGAACCGTCCTTCCAAAAGCTACACTAAAATCTTTCTAGATGGCAGTAGCAAGAATAAAATTATTGCATTATAATGGTTTGAAAATAATATTATTATAGGAGTTTAAAAAAATTTTGAATTCATAAATAGTATTATAAATATTAATTAAATTTTTCTTTTAAATTAACTAAGTGAAATTTATCAATTCTGTTTCAATTCCTAACATTATAATATTAACATTTATTATTTATTTCTAAGATTTTCTTTCATCGTTTTATTATCAATGTGTTAAAAATAATTATTTTAGGACAAATAGAGTGTTATAATTTGAATCTTCTTGTCTTTTTGGAAAATGTTATCCGGAATTTATACAAGATGGCAGTAGGTGTAACAAAAATTTTAAACGTTGATTTTTAATATCAGTTTTAAAAAAATAATGCCTAATTTTTAAATATTATACTTCTTTGCATTTATGGTAGCATAAAAGATTTTATGGGAACAAGGTAGAATGTAGCGAGAAATATATATGTATTGTAAACCCATTGTACCTATATTCAGCAAATAAATTATTATTATTAAAAAAAAAGTCCCGTAATTTCAATAAAGTCTTATCTGTACTAATATTATAAAGCTGAAGAGTTTGTTTGTTTGAACGCGCAAATCTCAGGAACTACTGGTTCGAATTGAAAAATTCTTTTTGTGTTGAATAGTCCATTTATCGAGGAAGGCTATAGGCTATATAACATTACGCTACGATCAATAGTATTATATATAAGCAGTGTCTGTTTCTCCGGTTCTTCTAAACCACCCAAAGGGTTTTGATACGGTTACCACTTACTAATATAGAAAGAGCGATAAAGGTATATAATTCGCAAAAAAAAAATTGCGTCCGTTCGAATCTAGGAGGTCTCTAATAACAAATATATAGCCAAATATTTTTTTTTAATGTGAATGCAAAAATGAGTTTTTTTATGTTTTCGAAGGCTAGTTGTATGTAAGTAGGACTCTATACCTATACAAATTATTAAATAGATTTTGAAAGAGAAATTAAAAAGTTAAATTAGTTACTGCGAGGTCAAAAAAAGTTACTTTTTCAGTTTCGGGTAATAATTGAAAGTGTATAAAATGATTTGTCTATTCAAAATAATACAGGAAATTAAAAATTCTCAACTGTAATTTTATTTTGCTGAAGAAAGTGATTTTAAAAATGTCTTCATGATTTTTTTTTCTTTTTGAGATACAGTAAATGTTATTTTCAATTAAACATGACTATTATTTCTATGGGAGTTAAATAATACTTACCTTTCACGTTTATTTTTTTTGCTTCTATCACTTTTTATAAATGCCTGTAAACGTAAAACGTACTGAAAACCATAGTATAACCAAATATAGTTAAACTGTTGCTGTGTACGTACATACACGGTTACACGCAATACGCCTTATTAATTTAACAACCAGTCTTTAAAGGTGTAAAGGGGTGTAAAAAACAGTCTTCAAAATATAAAAAGCAGTATGGAATCACTTTTCTAAGATGAGTAAGGTTTGAAACCAATACTTTCAAAAATTACAATTGAGGTTTTAGCTTATAACACAAAACCTCAACCTACGCACACATGTTGTTACGCACAGACCACAAACCGGCTTCACTATGTTGTTCGCAAAATTCTGTCTAGTCCTTATTTGATCTGAGATAACTGTATTAGTCATAAAATATGAAGTGTAACACTTCATCAAAATCAAACTTTCATCAAAAAAAATCAATATCAAACCCATATATTCCCTGAAAACATTCCTTCTATATCATGGACGTACAAAAAAGGTCGGACGGAACTCCCGCTAAGACAAAACTGAGTCACCATAATGGCGGCGGCTATTTATGTGTGCAACACTATTGGCTACACTGGACTTGGGATAAATTATTTTTTTCTAGTGAATGAAAATTGATTTTAATGTATAAAATCGGGTAATTATTAATTTACCTATGAAAAGTGATTCCTAGATTTTTTTCTTTCGGTCACTATGGTTTTTAAAGCATTTCACCACACAAGACATGCTGTATATTTATATTTTTCGCCGCGTAACGTGTCGGTTGTGTTGACGTTTGCACGAGAAATGGCCGACTAATGTGTGAATGTGTGCGTGCTGTCGGCCTGTATGTACAGGCGAACTGGCCGACTCTGAGTGACACAGCGTTTTGTTAGCGAGACTCTGTCCGACTTTTTTTGTACGTCCCTGTTCTATATATTGATAATTTTAAAATCACATGAATAGTTTCAAAAATTATCTCCACATAGAAACTTACAAAATGTATACTAAATTTGAAAGCCCCTTACACACTTATAGGATCCTTGACATTTCTTATACATTTGCTGTCATTATCTATAGGGGTTAAGTACTCATATAATTAAAATAAAAAAATATATACCTACCTACAGCATACATAATATCCTTCTCCTAAATATTTCTAAATTTATTGAAATTACTAGCTGAGCCTGCAACTTCGTACGCGTGGTATTCAGTATACCACGCGTACGAAGTTGTACGAAGCGTAACTTTTTTTTTGTAAACTAATTGGAAAGAAACAAACACTAAATGTTACGGGAAGCTCGCTACAATACATCAGTGAAAACCGCATTCAAATCGGTTAAGCCGTTTCAGAGATTCGCGTGCACAACACAGAGACAAACACACAAAAATTCTAAAAGCAATTGTTTTTGACCTCTCTAACATAAGTACAACATGCACAAATTGTTTTTATTTTTTAATATTTAATGTACAGACACGGCTCTTTTACGATTTCATTATACAAATATGTATAGATTTCAGTGTTTTATGTATTAAAACGTAAAAAACAAAAATATTCAAAGTATACGTTTTACGTTCAAATCTCTATGAATATTATAGATACATAATTATTTTTTAATACACAATTTGAAAGACATAATCGCCAGATATGCGACTTTCTTCTGTTGCCAAGGTTGACGAAAACTGTAAAGTGAAAACGTTTCGCGACCATCGACGATATAAAGAAGCAATCGCTGAAGGGATTATCCGATCCAAAAATCCCAAATATGCGTTACATAAATGCTTTGAAGTATGATAAAGACATTGGCAGTAGTTTATTATTCCGACGGTGATTACTTGTTAATAACGATCGATTAGTTTTGGAATTCCTAGCAATGTATAGCAACGTTCTCTACCAATATCAGGAAGGGAGCGTGTGTGTAATACTTAATTCTGTAGAACTTATATTATTATCGTATTTCCAGGTAAAACAAAATCGGCACATTATCAATTCAAGGGTACACAAAAAGCAATTTTCCGTTAACAATTACTGTGTCCTCGCGAAAGAGAGCTCAATAAATAATGTCCAATAAACGAAGTAGACTGCGATAGCAGGGAATGTTTATTTGTTGTTCAACTCGTAATGAGGACTTGGGAAGCCGGAGCCTGTGGAACAAGCGACAAGACATCACTGAAGACTTTAATTTAAAATTTATTTCTTTTACTATGTAAACGTTGGCAGACAAGGTGATGTAGATTGTTGACGTTCCCTATTAACATAAGCGAACCCTTAGTAGGATAAAGGATAAGGAATCAGGAGGGGAAAAGAAATTGGACTATAGCATCACTTACTGGCTCTCCCAAAAACTACTGTCGCCAGATCGGCTTCTCTATTTATGATTGCGAAAGGCAGTGTGCACTGTCACAACAAAAAGAGTCGCCCGATTTCTTTCTTTTTATATAATCTTAAATGAGAATCAGATATACGGGTTGATTGCTTATCAATCTGATTTCGCTTTGAAGACTTATAGATAGAATATACTTAATGAAAGTCAATACCTTCATAAAGGCAATAACCATATGTGAAATAACAGTAAATGTGCTCAGATAAAATAAAAACTAAAGATAGAACTTTGTGGACGGCAAAGTGAGGCCAGCAAAACTACACTTCGCCGTGTACATATACGGTTACGCGCACACAAATGCAATCAGACTACGCCTCGCCTTTAGTTGAGAAAGATCAGCCCATGGAACTTGACATAATAATATATTAAAATGGCTTCACTGTGTTGATATTGTGTTAGTAAGATATGCTAGAAGATTATTCCCTATTTAATATCCTATTTTCCGTTTCTTCACTGCCCCTTTGTGAGTGATTTGTAGGCGACGTCCTAAAGGTACATACAAAGGACTTTGTGCTGTTTGTGTCAATATTACAAAAAATCTAAATTCAAAAAAGTAAGGATAAGACTTATAACATAGTCCTCTTCCAATCCGTAGTAGTTAAAAGGTTTTTTCTGAATAATTTTTTTAAGCAAAATTTTATTCCGAAACGATGATATAAAATAGGAACTCGCCTGACTCTCGAATCTCGTCCCGTCGCCTATCGAAGCCCGTCGGATGCCGAGGCAACTCAGATCACCTATAGCAACGCTCAACCTCCCCAAGTATCTATGGTAACACCCTAACTTGAGGTCTTTATGAAAACGGCCTTTATGTTACAAATATAATGAATATGTCATGTATTCAAAACTGGTAAATACTTCATGCCGGGGAATGATTCCGATATTAGGTTTTAATAGGAAATGTTGTTTACAAAAGGTCATTTTCAATAATATTTTTTGTATAACAACAGATTTCTATTTAAACCTTAGAATTGTGAATTTATTTTTATTTGCAAAAGTGATTGTTATAGCATTTGCAGATTTATTTAAAACTAGCGCACAGCCTCCGGCTTCTCACGGGTGTGAATTTTTCCAATTTTTCCTTCATAACAACCTTCATCGGACTCTAACGAATACTAAATATTAAAAAAAAGCCGACTTGGTCCAGCCTTTCTCGAGTCTTGTGCTTAGCAAATACATTTAGCGATTCATTTATATATGTATATTGTAGATGAAAAAAAAAATAGATAATGAAATAAAAAAAATTCAAGGTCATCACAACAAATATGTTTCAATACAAATTAATGGATTAGTTGAGGTTAACGATCAAATTCAATAAAATATTACGATCAAATTAATTATGTAACTTACGAGTGAAGTAATAGTAACTACCTTCCTTAATTTTTTCTCCAATCGTAAATGGTGACTGAATTGAAATGTGCATCTTTCAATTTGAAATTAGAGATTCAAGTTCAAACCCCAATGGTCTTGCCATTACCAACAGCGCTACTGTAGGCATAAAAGCAGCAAGACTCACTTCAATAGACTGTAATAACTTTTTTATTACCGAAATAAAAATTTGTATTAATCGGTTTGGGTTCACTAGATAGATGTGGCTGTCGTCGCATATTAACACAAAAAACACTAGGGGTTTTTAAGTTGACTGCCGACCTTAGTAGGATATAGGATTAGGATGGGACAGAGAAATGGTGTTTGGCATCCCCCTGGCAGAAAACATGCTGTTTCTGCTGTGTATTCCAATAACCACCTCCTTACATATTCTGTAAGGAGGTGGTTATTGATGCCAGATTTACTTAAATGTTGGCGAAACGCAGTATAACCAGTTACTACAAAGATTTACCTCAATCTCCAACTTGCATAAGTTTGTGTGTTATTTTATGTAACGGTATAACGAATAGGCAAGGGGTCTATTACAGGTATTACGAGACTGTCCTGTGCACCCTGTCAATCACTCAGAAATAAGGCTCTTTCGAAAGATTCCACATCGGTGTTAAGTGATAAAATCTATAAGAAACTTATAGACTCTCTCTATAAGTCTCTAAAATGTATGAATTCTTCAGCAGATTATCGAGATTATTATCAGTAGTTATTATTCGAACCCTTCAAGTATGTTAGTTCGTTAAAAATATTCCAAAAATTTGTGTGACTTATTGGACGCCAAAAAGTCTGTGCTATGGCGTTTTTAAAAAGTGCCTTACATTACATACTAATATGAAAATAGAGCAAAAGTTGCACTAATAAAATTCAAATAAAGCCATTTTAACATGAGTTACGTTCGGAAAGCATTCGCGTATGATGTGAAGAATGATATTGTATGCATTTTGCATGAGAGCGGTATTATCGGATATGGTAAAGAATTTGAATATTCCGCGCCGTTACTGTACTACTGTAACTCGAACAAACATTTAAAACTCTATAATAGGTTATTACTTCCATCTTTTGAGGAGATCATGATACAATCTTCTCAGATGCCTTCCCTTTTTTCTTTTTCCTTCTCTGGTGGAAGATGGAGACAGCTGGCACTTGACCGCAGCAGGTGGCATGATCTGGAGGAGGCCCATGCTTTGGATAACCGGTTAAGATAAGGTTGCAGATGTCTGATTCAAACATGAATTACAAAATACATACACATATAAATCTAAATACAATTATATATGTATATAATATTTGTAGAAAATTATCAATTTTCTATATTTAGTATTCTGATCATAAAAATTGTAACTTCTGTAACTTATCAGTGATTAAAAGCTTATTTTATTTATAGGTTATTACTTACATGCTTTGATACGCAAAATCAAAGCATAGAGCATATTTTTGTTTCATTATCATCTCACAGCCGTAGGACATCTACTTCTGGGTAAAAAACGCCCACATAATTTTCCAGTAGTTACACCATCTTGCTTGATATTACATCATCTTACTTATGCTTACAGAGTTTTGTTAGGCGCTCTCTCGTTGACCAGTGTGTTCAATGATCATACCGTTTGTTTAACAATAAAATAGTTTAAATTAAGTATTTGTTGCATTACTACGTA
This sequence comes from Bembecia ichneumoniformis, assembly GCA_910589475.2. Lineage (NCBI taxonomy): Eukaryota > Metazoa > Arthropoda > Insecta > Lepidoptera > Sesiidae > Bembecia > Bembecia ichneumoniformis. Next base: position 18,435,458 of record OU342526.1, on the reverse strand, counting down.
ATATTTCATAATTGTTCCTACATTTTTGTTGTAAAATTTTATTGCACTGGTACTACAAATATGACCTTAAATTTTAATATAAACTGCTTTTTTTTAAGGCACTTCTTCTTAAAGTTCATCTCCATTACTGGATTAGCCGACAGCTCTGAAAACTTTTACCTGTCCTGGGCCATAAGGAACAGATTTTCTGTACTGGAGATTCCGATCCATTCCCTAATGTTACGTAGCCAGGATTTCTTCCGCCTTCCAGGCCGCCGCGCCGTCTCCCTTCTATTTCACTGAGTAGAACTGATGAATGCAACTGAAGCAACTCCGTAATACATGCTTCAGATATTCAATTTTACACTTTCTGACGGTCTGCAACAATTTCCGGGTTATACGCTAGAACACCTTTTCAATGCAGAATTTCTAGATCAAACAATACATAATTTGACTTTTACACAGTATTAGGTACAAACAGGCGAGACTTCAAAATAGTAGCCCATCCAGGACATACGTAAAAAGATCGAAACATTAGTAATTTTAGTACGAGCTCTGTGAACCGATATGTCATTGATGGGACTACGGCAGGGCGAACACAAAAGCATTCTTCGTTGTGCATGTTTGGTAATATCCGACATAACTATTTCATGAAATTATTTTTTGGATGTTGAAAATAACTAACAAAGGCCGCGTAGAAACGATATTTTAACTACTATTCATAGAATATGAATAATACAATATTGAAGTTTTTTTTTAACATATACTTAATGCGTTACTATAGACATAATAATCTTCATATGAATATGAATCCCCATTTCCCTTGGTCACGGCATCACGCGTGAACGGGTAGACCGATTTTAATTCGGTTTTCACTAATGGAAAGAGGGATAAACAGGTAATGTTCATATATATAAAAATTGCACGCCGGGCAAAGCCGGGGGCGGGTCGCTAGTAAATAATAGATTTCCACTTGAAACATATCATTTTAAAATGATCTTAAATCACATTGCATGGTGAAACGACAATATGAAACTACTTTTGTAAAGTACCTACAAATCAGTCAAGTAAAAGTACAAAATACCCACAAATTTTTAATGATATTTCTGTAATTAGCCGAGTTTATTTGAGAATGAGCTTACGTACAAGCTAATGTATGAGTTCTAACCTTTTTTATAGACTCAGACTCAAACGGATTCAAATTCGATGAAGAAGAATAAAATGGTTATATTCCCATTTTTAATTTTCATACAAAAATATTCGTGCCTTTAATCTACAAAGGTTAAGAGAACTAATTATGTTGGTTTACATAAATGTAAAATGTTTGAGAACATTTCGCAAAATATGATATCGAGAAATATTCCACTTGAAGGCCCAACCGTGATTCGTAACCGCTCATTTTAATTAAATTTGGGAGCATTACGAAACCATATTAAAAATTAAACAGGTAATACCTATATAAATGTAAAAGATAACTTATTATGGAGGATTTAGGAAAACAGCATACGAGGTCAATATCTTTATGATGTTATGCCAATTATACATTAGTATTATTAATTTTAATAAAAGCTGGACACTCTACATTTCTCAATGACTTGGGTAGCCCGTTTGGCGGCAATAACCACGTCCATACAGAAGACCACCGTGAAATAACAGCACGTGTGCTGCTGTGTTTCGGTGAATGAGTAAGGGATGCTAGAGCCCATTTCCCTAACCCTTCCCAATCCTTTATCCTTAATCCTAGTGTAGTCGGCAGTGCAATTGCAGCACATGTGGCGTTGCTTGTGTTATAGACGACGGTAGCCACCAACCATCAAGTAGACCGTTCTTACCGGATGCCGTGGCCGCGTACAGCATGATATGTAAACTGCAGCTGTCACTAATTCTGGTGCAGATGTTTACGGGTCATGGCGGATTTGCAAATTAATCTGCACAGGTATAAAAAAGTTTCCAGCCCGGACTGCCAATGCGGGCATGGGGTAGCGAAAACTATTCCGCACTTACTGGTGGACTGCCCCAGGGTGGCGCGGGCGAGGTTCATAGTGGAACATAATATAGATGTAAATTTATCCATAGAACATATACCAGAAATAGTAAAAGGTAAACAATCATGGTTTCGCAACATTTGGGCAGCCCGTCTCACCCACCACAACCACCCACCACCCCCTTACAGAAGACCACCGTGAAATAACAGCACGTGTGCTGTTGTGTTTCGGTGAGTGAGTGAGGGATGCCAGGGCCCATTTCCCTATCCCCTATCCTGAATCCTACTGCAGTTGGCAGCGCACTTGCAGCAGCTTTGGCGTTGCTTGTGTTATAGGCGACGGTAGCCACCTACCATCAAGTGGACCGTCAGCCTGTCTGCCGACCTGACATAAAAAATAAAATAAAAAAAAGAATAAATTTTTTAGACTTTTGCCTCAACTTGGCATCGGTGTCGATCAGACTAAACAAGATCTAGCTGAAATAAATATATGCTAATTGCAAAAAAAAATGTGGTACTAAGGGGAATAGGTATACTAATCCCCCCCCCCCCCCCCCCACAATATTATTAATGGATGCATACAATAGAAAATAATAAGAAACTGTAATAAATAATTGTAATAGTTAATTAGTAAATAATTGAAATTCGAAATAACAAATTATGTTAAATGACAATATACGGACTTAAGTGGACCATCAGCTTGTATGCCGTCCTTAATAATGGAACGACCGACAATGTCTTGCCTGCTAGCAAGACATTTGGTACTGCCGGTAGGACTTTCAAAACTTGTAAAGATTTACATGAATTTTGTAATTTTTTTCGGATCGCGCATTGTTATGGAGTTATTACAAAAGTTTTAAACAATGATAAAGTTAAAATTAAATGGTATATGGATAAACAACGAGCACGGTATATCAACAGATTTATTACAGGAATTACAGGGAAACCAATCCCTGTAATTCCCCATCATCGTCATCTGATGAGTCATCCAGCTCCGAATCAGAATTGATAACCTCTTACTTTTCGAAAATCGGTTAAAAAATAACCAAATCAAATGATGGTATGCTAGCCCACAAATGTTACGCACCTCTGCAATTACGTACTTCTTACTTAGTGCACTGTCTTTCTAGCAGGATTTTCTCATACCAAAAAAAGTCCTGCTGGCAAGCCCATCAAAGTGGCTATTCTAGCATTCTGGAAGGCTATTCTAGAAGGATAATAGCTTAGACGTTCTATCATTAAAATAAAAAGATACTTAATACTTAATGTACTCAATTTATAATTATAAGTATTGTAATTATAATCAAATTAATTATTATCAATTGTTTAACAATTAATTGATTTATTATTAATAATAATATGGAGATGCCAAAATACTATTGTAAACCCTTTACCTGATACGTACAACGTGATCCCACTGGGAGCACAACTCATCGAGGTCATCAAAATAATTCGAAAACAGTCGTCCCCTCCTTTCGCACTTTCGCGAAATATCTCATTAAGTTGTACAGCGACCACAGCGAAGTTAGATTGCTGCGCACCAGTTTTGATTACTACCAGCTCCTGATAGGCAATTTCCTGCCCTTTGTAGACGGGTTCCTCGCGGCTTCCTGTTGCCTGTGTGCGAATATTACGAATTGATTTTGCGATATCACCGATGTTTCTTTGTATTTTCGCGTTCCTACACAAATTTTAGATATTAATAATTAATATGGCATTAGTTTTATAATTAGTTTCAAAAAAATTCTTGATTTTATGTTAGTTATTTCAAAAAATGACATATTTCATATAATCCTTATACCGTTTCTTTTTTTTATGTTAAGGTCGACAGACAGGCTGACGGTTCACTTGATGGTAGGTGGCTACCGTCGCCTATAACACAAGCAACGCCACAGCTGCTGCAAGTGCGCTGCCGACTACAGTAGGATTGGATAAGGAAAATGGGCGCTGGCATCCCTTACTCACTCACAGAAACACAACAGCACGTATATGCTGTTATTTCACGGCGGTATTCTGTAAGGAGGTGGTTACTGCCGCCAGGCGGGCTGCCGAAATGACTGCGAAACGCAGTGTGCCCTACCACTACTTTTCAAATCCAGACCAGAGTCAATTTTGAAAATTACATTAAAATTTCCAAAGTTGACCCCGCCAGGAATCGAACCCGGAGCCCCTGAGACGTTAGGCAAGCACTCTTGCGACTCATCCAACGGGCCGCCAACGTATTCACAAGTGAGAAAAATATCGGCGGGAAACCTCTTCTGTATTATTCTGTATTATTATTATTATTCTGAAGAATGTTTATCTTATATTGTAATCCACTAATTGAGAGGTCAGTAGGTACACACCGTCGCCTATAAACCCATCCGAGACAGCGTAGATGTTGACCTTGATCAGTTAAGAGATTAAAAGTTAAGATCATATGATAAGGCTCTAAAATCAGTAAAGGTGAGTACAGATTATTTATATAACTAAAATATGTTATAAAATATAAAAAAAATTACATATAACTAAATATGTCATAAAATGTTATAAAATAGTTATGTGGACGGTATGTGTTAATAAAACAATGTTATGTAATATTTGCATCAGTTATTTGTATCACGTGTAAGGTTATCATACGACCGAGACAATTGTAGACTTGTTATACCTATAGCACGTTATTTACGAGCATATGACAGCATACGAGCATATTATGAGTTATTTGACAATATAAAGCATATGACAATGACAAATGACAATCAAGTTAAAATTTTAAAAAAATTACTAAAAAGTTACGCAAATTACCACGTAACAATAACATTTGTGATTTTATATGTTGCCTGTGAATTTTTGCCTTCAAATAATGCAAAAAAATAATTTCGAATAAAAACACGAAATAGGTAGTTTTAATTAATTTCTATAGAGGATAGTTAAATAATATACTTTAATTTAAGTCTCAAGGACTGAAATGTGTGACAGTTAAAAAAGGCTGAATATTTTGAAAACATTATTCTGAATCTATTTATGAATAACTATACAAAACTAACTCTGTGTATGGTACACTAGTTGGTGACTTCGTCTGCGTTGAAAAATAACGCCTGACATCGTTGAATATCGCTGTGATGACGTTGACGTCGTCGCTTTAGACGATACCTTTGCAACCTAACATTTTCTAGGATCCTATACATTAATCCAGGTAATAAACTAAATGTGTGCCAAATTTCATTCAAATCGAGTCATTAGTTTTTGCTTGAAAGAGTAACAAACATCCATACATCCTCACAAATTTTCGTATTTAAAATATTAGTAGAATAAGTAAATTATGCACTAAGTAAATATAGGTAAAAGCCGGATAGTTGCCTCAGTGGGATACATGCCCCGGTTTTTAATAAACTATGTTAGGAATATAAGTTGTGTTGGCGCTTTAGTACAATAAGTAGTGACCCCCCGCAGGCCTCAATGCCGCGTAAGCCATCGGAATAGGCGCACGTGTTTTGTCCGTGTGAGCAAAAATCTTCCGCGGCGAAACTTTGACGGGCGTTATAATTATATTGGTAAGTAATTTCTATTGAATATTTTTATTACTGATAGTTGTACCAGTCAACTTTTTGTTTCTTTGCATGCATTAGAGTTCAAATTACATTGTTTATTATGGTTTATTGCTAAATAATTTTTAATTATTTCGCAAATAAAAAGGGCAAGTATCCGTATCAAAAAGGATAGTCGCCCTACTTACTTTCGCGGATAGTTGCCCCTAAAGTGACTAAAAATTTTTTAACAAACAAAGACGGATTTAATTTTTTTGTTGTTTTTTCGAATTTACTGTGACTCTAACTTGTTGTAAATAAAGTAAATATCTACTTAACTGTTTTATAAATTTATTCTAGATAAGCAAAATGCCTCGCAAATATAAGCGAAAACCAGGCGTGGTGCCACGAAACATCAACTGGACAGAAGATAGCTTAGCACTTGCCTTCGAAGAATTGAAACAAAAAAAAAAAGGTATCAATGAAATTTCTCGAACATACGGAATACCCTCTCGAACCTTACGAAGACGCTACGGAAAGAGTAACCAGCTACTGCTAACTCAAGGTATATTTTGCATTTAAAGGTGTATACCTAGCAGTGTAAATACAAAATTCTATCTACATACCTTCTTATCTGATGTATATAATTGTATTTTTGTCACTTCTAGGAAAATATCCTGTTCTTGGCTTCGAAAATGAAAAAAGACTGGTAGCTCATATATTGAAGCTCGGGGATGCCGGTTTTCCTCCTGACAGAATTGTGATTCGCCAATTAGCTTATCAGTTTGCCGAAAAATTGGGATTAAAGCACAACTTTAACAATGAGAGTAAGATGGCTGGACCGCAATGGCTAAAAAGCTTTCTTGAAAGAAATCCTGAAATAGCTTTGAGACAAGCCGAGGGTTTATCTATTGAAAGAGCGAAGGGTCTCAACAGAACAGAAGTTGCGAATTTTTTCAAACTCCTAAAACTATTTTAACTGAGAACAATTTGCTGGATAGGAATCCAGATAGAATATTTAACATGGATGAAACCGGTGTCCAACTCAATAATAAAATTGGTAAAGTATTAGCTAAGAAAGGTACTAAAGCAGTTAAATCAGTTACTTCCGGTGAAAAAGGAGAAACAATTACTCTTGTTGCTTGTTGTAACGCTATTGGCAATTTTCTCCCACCGGTTCTAATTATGAAAGGCGTAAATAAGAAACCAGAATTCGAAGAGGGACTTCCGCCTGGTTCTCAAGTTTACATGCAAAAGAAATCGGCATACATTACCTCAGATCTTTTTTATAAATGGCTGACTGAACATTTTATTCCACGCAAACCGCCAGGGAAGGTATTACTGATTTTGGATGGTCATTCATCACACTCAAGTGCTGTCAATATGCTAGAAACTGCTCGGGACAATGATGTGATATTACTTTGTTTACCTAGTCACACTACTTCAGCTTTGCAACCATTGGATGTATCAGTATTCGGACCATTTAAAAAATATTATAATGCTGAGACAAAAAATTTCATGCGCACCAATCCACAAAAAAAACTGAATCGGTACAACTCGGGTCAGCTAATATCCAAGGCATGGATTCGAGCAGCTGTCCCCGCTAATGCTAAATTTGCTATATCAGATCTTGCGTTGGAGGAACTTGCGCAGGAACGAGAATCTAATCCTCTAAATGATCAAGTACCAGGCGTTTCTGGAGTGTCTGCGTTAGAGAAGCGCTCAAAAGATTCTGAGCAAAGTCTTGCGTCAAATGAAAGAGACCAAGTGTCATCCCTAAGCAAACAAGTATCAGGTATTTGTACCGTACCGGAATCTGAGTCTAATCAAGGTCTACATCATCAAAACGAACTGCTTCCATCAGGATATAAAGTTCCAAGTAATGCTGATAATCTGGAAATTATCGTACATGAGTTTGAACAGAAAAACGTGAACCAAAATCACACGCCACCAAGGCCGTCTTCAAGCCTATTAAATTTGTCTCAAGATTGTTTAACTTTAGAAGATTGCGACATTGAAGATTACATCTTTGATAATACTGAGATATCATTGCCATCGCTGATATCTTTAAATGAATCCCAGAACCAAAATCTTGAAAAAGAAACACCGTCTAAATTTTTACATCAAGCATCTCCTATACCCCGAATACCGTTAAGCATAATTAAAAGATCTAAACAATCTGCAGAAATTTTAAACTCCAACGATAAAATTGTCCAGAGGAAGAATAAAGCGGAGAAAATAAAGAAAACAAATAAAATTACGGAAACTAAAATTAACACAGAGACAAAAAAAAAAAACCAGCTGGGAACAAGAAAAGCAAGGAGAAGAAAAAAGGGCTACCGCAAAAAAAGAAAAAGACTAAAAAATATATTGATGTAATTAGCAGTGAAATTGAATCTGATAACACTGATATTATGAAACAGGACAAAATAAAAACATTAAGGAAGAGAAGATTACAAATTTACAGTTCTAACAGTTCTGACATTAGTGGAAGTGAAGAAAATATCTTCAGTTCCAAAACGCTTAAAGGGAAAGCTACCAAAGGACTACCAATCAAAAGAAACAAGGACGAAAAATCGATAAGAGACATTCAAAAGATATTAAAAGTAAAAAATGCTAATTCAATAGTAAATACGACTAAAAAAGTTTCGATTGGTAATTATTGCGTAGAATGTTTTGATAATTACAATTTGACTAAATCAAAATCAGATTGGATTCAATGTGAGATGTGTCGGATGTGGTTGCATGAAACGTGTACAACATTCAAAAACTATTGTATGAGATGTGGAAAGTTAGAAAGCTTAGCTTCTGGTAAAAATTAATGTTAATACCAAAGTTGATTACCAAATTGTTGTATTCTTAAGATAAATGCTAATATTTTATTATAACTTACATACCTTTAAGTTTGAATAATATTTTTATAATTTAAATCAAAAACTATTTAATAATGTTAATTAATATTTCAAATTGTGCTTAATAAAAGATCTCAGTAAATTATAAAGACTGTTAAATAAATAATAAAGATTACTTTAATTGATATAAATTTCTTTCTATCCAAAATAAAAATCATACCGAGGTAACTATCCCCGCAAGAGGCAAGTATCCCCCGAAGCATTTTCCACTAGGGTACTATCCGCCATAGTAGGCAACTATCCCTTTTCTGAGAGGTGAAATAAAACAGTATTTATTCAAAACCAGTGTTAATTATGTATACAAAAGTAGGCTATTATAGAAGATAAAAGACCTATGTTTTGAGATACATACTGAATAATTTTCAGCAAGTTCATATTTTTTAAAAATAAAGCTTTTTCGAAAAGTGGGGCAACTATCCGGCTTTTCCCCTACACTATAGAGTAGCAAACTAACTTTTACACAAAAATTTGTGGAAAGAATTGCCTTTGTTCATACTGTCCTATATGTTAATAATATCTTAGACACACAATAAAATCGTAAACGAGCCGTTTATGTACATTAAATATTAAAAAAAAATTATACATGTTGTACTTATGTTACCGAGGTCAAAAAAATTGTTTTTAGAATTCTTGTCTGTACGTCTGTTCGCTTGTGCACGCTAAACACATAAACGGATTAACCGATTTGAATGTGGTTTTCACCGATGTATTGTAGCGAGCTTCCCGTAACATTTAGTGTTTGTTTCGTTCCAATGTATGATAATATTTGTTAATGGAAAATTTAGGAATGTTTGTTGTCTCTTTTTCCCCATAGAAACAGCTTTCCGGTCCGGTCCGTTCAGAATATAGAATGCTTCAATTCCATTTCGTATACCCGTAAAAGTCTACATTCTTTAGATAAAGAAATAAATACGAAATATTAGTGACTTAGCACGTCTCAGATTCAGAGGTAACTCGCTTAAAGATTGACGCACTCCAACCACCCCATTCTCGTTACTTTAAAAAGGGGTAACGTAATCTGATGTGGTAATGTAAAAACAGTGTCGGAGCGGGTTACCTACGACCGGGGACAGAGACTGATCATTTGTTATGCCAAGATGACACACAATTATTTCTGAAGCGCGCTCCTCCACTGTGAGCAAGAGATAGGGCTCGGACATTTTTATAACGGAAGGTGTCGCGCGGTTTAAAAGTTCAGATGCACTCTTTGCATGATGGAGTTAGAATACCTTTATTTTGGTCTCGTCTGAAGACAAAGTGTTGTCTGTGACCTGACAAGAACCTAGGTACTTTGTTATTATAAGCAAATTCTAAATGATAATATGATTGCTCGCAGGTTCGCCAGATGTTCGGAGGACATCAAAGTGACTCTTTTTAAATCTTTCTACACGAGCAGCCTGTGGGCGAAGTATACTCGAAGGCAGTAGAGCGCTCTGCGAGTTCAGTACGACTGATGCGTTTAGGGTGCTGATGGGGCTTCCATGATTTTGTAGTGCATCGGGAATGTTCGCCGAATCGCGGGTCAACTGTTTCTATATGATAGGTTCGGGCCAGCTCTAGCTGCATCCTCAGCGCATTTGCTGCTAGGCTTGACTGTCAGTACCTGAACCACTGTTGTATGGTTCATGTACTGACTAATAAACGTATGTAAATACTAACATAGATTTAAGTTGTAACTAACATAATTTGATCCTTGTTGGTCCAAAATAAATAAATAATAATAATAATTATTATTTATAATTGGAAACTAGTATTAATTATTAAAGGGCAAGCTACTTGATTTACCTGATGGTACAAAGAAGCTGGATTCGATTCAGGCTGCTTCAGAGCGGTCCTGTTGGAAAGTTACAGGGGAGTGCTATGTCCAGCAATGGGCGTCCTACCCTTGAGATGATGATCAAACTCTGTTCAAAGGGTTATTATAAAATCGCTGATTTATTTAAGCGATTACGAAGCCTGGATTTAAACGCTTCTGAGCTCAAATTAATGCTTGGTATTGTATGTATATAGGTACTGTAATTTGTGTATAATAATTGTAATTGTTATATATATTATTTTGAAGATGACAAAAAGAATGGTATTCCGAGTTTCTTTCGGGGTTTCTTCTCAGAATCGCAATCATCTTGGCTATTGTTTTTCTGAAACCCTGGTAATATAAAATATACCTATAATCGATTTCAAAAAAGTGATCTTGTTATCCTATTTTTGAGAAATAAACTATTTGATTTGATGACAAGCTGCTTGAAGATGCTAAATGTGCTGCTGCGGGTATGAGAATTAATTACCAGTTTTCTTGAAAATCTTCATTAGGTTTTCTTTGTGACTATTCGACTTAAATCCTTGTTTATCTTACTTATTGTACTTTATGTTACTCGTTCACGCAAAAACTGCTTTACAATGATGAAACTTTTCAGTAATATATGTAGTTTACGCAACAGAATAGCACTTAGGTTATAATATATTATAAAGTAGGCTCATATTAAAACATTTAATGTCCTTTTCCTAATACTAACTTAACTAATTTTTGTCTTTCTTTTCAGGTAAGTTGTAATTGCTTCAAGATTTCAAACTGTAAGTCTGTAAGTACAAACACTAAATATTTAACAATATTATTTCTACAAACCGTGATTCACTAATCGCTTCCATTTCATTGAAATTTATTTAGAATTTGTATGTAACATACACATATAAACATCTCGAAATAAATTTAACAAAATTAAAAACGCATTCCAAACAAAATCCGTTACTTACCTTACAAAGCACAAAATGGACGTACGTGAAATGTGTGGCGATTAAGTTTTTACTATTTAGTTAAATAAGATAAAATTAATATTTTATCTTTGCAACTATCACAAGCCGGTACCTACTTATCTTTATCTAGTTATAAAACATACATAACCATACATAAATATACATCATGAACTAAATTTCTATCATACCTATTATTAATTTATTAGTAGGATCTAGCAACTAAATGGTGTTCTATTTTAAATCATTATTACCTTACTAAACCTATGTAATTATTTAGATGAGCTAATCTATGCTGTAACGAATCTTTTAAGTTTTTTTTTTCTATTTTTTTACAAGTTCTTGGCCGAATAAATTGATAGCAGGGGAGCACACAGGGCTGGATTAACCACCTCAAGAGCCCCTAAGCAATCGTCTCAGGGTTCCTTAACTTTTAACTTCCTAAACTATGAGATTATATTTATAATTACGCTGTTTTTGCTACACTACCAAGATGAGCTATCATTCTATTAAAAATGTCATTAAATGCAAAGTTTTGAAGCGTCTCTAATATAATCTGTTAAAATCGTCTCGGTAAATATAAATAATATTATTCTTCAGTAACTCAAAATAGGTTCCGAAATGTACTGAATTGTGACCAAGTTAGTATAAAAAAACTAGGGCAATAATATTTTGTTATTAAAAATTTTTACGTACAATTCTTCTAATTTAATTTTTATTCAAAATGTTCATGTTCTTTTTTTTTTCAACGAACTCAGGGCCTCGTTTTTTTTACGTGGAAAAATCTGCGAGCCAGATCCCCACCGACCATTGGGGAGATCGGTGGGTTATGTGGGATTTCTACTCTCTAAAAGCCCACAGGTGTTTCCTCGCGCCGTCAATTGTAATGAATCGTGGAAACATACCTTGGCCCGCACACTCGCGGGCTCCACCTCGATTAAGTGCAGAGTTTGACCTCTGCGCCATCGAGAGACGTGCCGGAAACACACAGCACGTCTCCCCTCTTTGCCCGGTGTTGTGATGACCGCTGACGACCCCACGTCCGCCGCCCCCAGGCGAAGCAGCACGAGCCGCCTATACTCACCTCATACGCTGCCTCGCAGCGGGCAGTCAGCGAGGGGATTCATCTCTTAAGAACCCCATGACCTCGGAGGCCGCTTCCACCTAAAAAGCTCGGGGCCCTCTAGCCGATGCTGGCCCCCTAGGCAGTTGTCTGCATCGCCTGGCCATGGGAGCACACAGTATTCATCAGAAATCATCGACGTAACACGCTCTACGTCGATGGTAGAAATAACCATTTAGACAATACCACCGTTAAAAACAGCATGTTTGCTATATTTTTAGTTCGCTGCTTGAGGATTGGATGCCAGAACCCATTCCCTCATCTCTACCATGTCTCTTACGGTTTATTCTGTTAGGACAAAGCACATGCACCCCTTTTAGGAGCGTGCAAATAATGCAGCAGTGATCTGCCATCAAGTATTGAAAGTTTATTAAAATCGATATAGTAAAATACTAAAGGAAATAGAGACAAAGCGAGGCAAACAAGGCGAATACGTGAACACTAATTCCAGGCGGTGTACGACGCAAATCCATCACCTCCTATTACCGTGCCAACGCTTCTCAAACTATTAAACATTAATAAATCAACGTTGTCTCGAATTGTGGATGCTTGTAATCGCATTAGGTTACAACACACCAACACACGCGTGCAGGCACATATGCGCTCTGATGACAGTGTATTGTGGCGGCTTAATCATATCTAGGTCTCGTTAATTATTCCCGAAGGTTGTGCTATCTGCCAATCTGCACCTAATGAAGGGCTTATTGTTATTTATGTATTGTTTGAGAACCGGCGTTCGCTTGTAACGTGTTTACGTTATAGTACGGTCATTCTATGAATGCGTTTTTGACATTTCTTTATGTCCATTGCATAAAGTTCATTTCCGAATAAACGATACAGAAAATGTATGGAATTGACACCTGTCAGAACAGCGCTCTTATTATGGCCGGAGTATAAGTTTTTTTCTTGCACATTCTTAATTAAAAAATTATTAAATAGCCTTAAGTATACCATTGAATTATAAATTCGAAAGTTTTGAAGGTGGAGCTCTTATATGTAACTACTAAACGCATGTTTACCTAACTACTGAACGGATTTCGATAAAACTTTAGAGTAATACGCATCGTAAATGACAGATAGACCAATTATTTATGAAGATATGCGAACAAAGTCATCGATTAAAATGAAATTTACATAGTCCGGGCCGTCACATTAGCTATAATGATTACTCTAGTCAAGTCTTACCTATATACTATACATATATACCTACTATTACTATAATATTATAAAAATAAAAAAATGTATGTATGAATTAACTCAAAAACTACTGGACCGATTTTAAAAATTCTTTCACCTATATAAAGCTACTTTATCAGCGAGTAATATTTTATAAAGAGACGCGGACTAAGTCGCGCGCAACAACTAGTAAATTATATAATAATATATATAATAAACAATAAAAGTAGTATCATAGATACAAATGTTTTAGGTACCTACATACTTAACTAATATGATTATAAGAAAGTATTAATAACTATTTTACGTTTTTATTTTAGATATACGTTTAGTAAATTAGTAAGTTTAGTAGGTACGACAAGGCATGTTTCGCAGTTATATACTTGGCAGCTCAGCTGGCGGCAGTATCTAATAATTTCCTACAGGATTACAGTATTAATCATAATAAATAAAATTATATTTATTGAAGCCATAACAAGACATTCCTATCTTTATCTTATTATCCCGGTTGGGAATGCGTTTTCCTAGCGTTACTTGTGTTATAGGCGACGGTATCATTACCAAATAGGATCCTCAGCCTACTTTGCCTATCTTCATAGAAAAAAAGTCTAACGTACGCGTACGATTAATCATTGTTTATGCAATAGGAAAATAAACGCAATAGGAAAGTAGGAAAATAAGGTAAATGAACGCGCCATCTATTACACTACAATAGAATTAGCTGAAGCTGCGACATCTATCGGATTTAGGTAGAACTGCTTAGAAGAACATAACGCTTTTTAGTTAACGCTTGTATTAGGTAATTTTACTCATCATAAAATTTCCATAACGGGGGCCCTATATGAAAATTCTTAAGGAATTTTCTTAAGGAGTAAGGAAAGAGTATTCTTAAGGAGTACACTTCAAAAATGAGCTGAAGTTCTTAAATGGGTATTATTACATTATGATTATGCACCTTATCGCAGTACAGCTCTTTTACCCCACCTAATGTGGCTTGTGTTTATATATAGGCTACGGTAGCCATCTACTGTACCCCAAGATCTTAATGTATGGACGATACAATAATTAAAAACTAGGTATTAAAAAAAAAAACGAGAAAACTGCCATATACTAATAACTTGTACTACTATTGTTCGCAAGAGTTAATACTTACATGTATGCATAATACGCCTATGTACCTATTGTGTAAGGAAAGGTGAATAGAGATAATAGGAATTAGTGAGGCCGACCAAGCATGAAGAACGTACGCACAATATGATGACCTATGCCGATTCCACTGACGCCCTCAGTAGGAGACCGAATATTATTTGAATAAACTTTTACAATTCACGACCGAGTGACGAGTTCTTATTGAAATATAATAATAATATAACTTATTTCCAAACAATTAAATTACAATGGCCATAAGTTATCGTTGAACCCCCTCACTAAGCTGTGCTTGTATCGTAGGAGTCTACTGCAAATGCCTAATTAATTTACAATACCTAATATACAATAATAAATACAAAACAAAATTTTATAGAATTATTAATAATAAATACAGAGTAACAGAGTATAATAATATTTTTATTTTTTAGTATAATAAATATTTTTATTTACTTACTACATTATAATATCGAATAGTTTTATAAGGGCAGTCATAATCTGGGTTGCCCATCTGGCGGCAGTACCTACTAACCACCATCTTACAGAATTGGTATTCTGAAATAACAGCATGTGTGCTGTTATGTTTATCTGCGAACTGCGATTTATCCCTTGCCCCATTGTGGAGTGGACTGTTAGCTTGATTGTCGACTTTTAGACACGTACAAAATTTCATTCGGTTTCTTTTGCTACTTAGGTACAGTGATAAAACTACGTCTATTTCTTTCTTATTCCTTATGTTGCTTGAGCTAAGCGTTATTATTATTTGCTAGACAATGGCTTGGCGGTACAAAATATCCTTTTTTACCATCTCTTTTTAACAAGTGTTGTTTTTACAATATGAGCTAATGATATCCGTTATTTTTGGGAAGTATTTACTTTGCAGGTATCTAATTTTCGCTTCTTTTTCTTTTTATATGTTGATAGTTTCGTTGATAAATATTCCTACTGTTTACCTGTTTAATTAAAATCACAAAATTTTAAATGAAGACGTAAACCCCTATTTAATCAAATTGATGTGATTAATTTTCAGATATCCAATCGTAATCGTACTGTCGTAATCGTACGTATAGGAGTCGTATCGTACGGTTTGAATCGCGTTTTGCCACCCCCGAACGGAAGCCCGACTGTCTTTTGTCCGAACACTCGCATCCAATATTAATTAAAACGAATATTGTCAACGGCATTGCGAACTCGAGATAGGGCTAACAATGTACGAGACAAAAATTATTTCGACTTTGTGCAAGCTTTTGTACCTATATACCTATTTAAGTGACTGCTCAACTATCCATTACTTATATCATGTGCAAGACATCATAAATTATATTGTTGATGATAAGTAGGTATATTGCGTATTTTTTTTAAATTGTACGTTAATTTACGATAGAATAATAATTATATTTGTTGGTTTCTTTGCTTAATAATACAGCTTGAACACTATAAAACTTTATTGTTTCAATTATGTGGTACAGTACAGCAAGAAGACATAGTCACACAGAGCTAACATATACAACACAGTGTTGCCACCTAGTGTGAGAAATTACTTAAGTTAAATTTTGTTCCTTTTTTTTATATATTTAACAATAATTTACACAATTACTGATGTTAATAACTACTGTGCATAGACTAATTTATAGTTAACTTATCGAACCTATAAGTCTGCTGAGTTTTAATAGTTGCTCAAGTTGGTTATAGATAAATATACCTAGTATACCAGTATTTGTAAATAAGCTATCACTCATCACCATCATCATGTCAGCCGCAGAACGTCCACTAGATACTGGACAAAGGCCTCCCCTTTAATTCTCCAAAAGGATAGATCGACAGTGAAACTATCCAGCCTGCATAGATCCTTATTAGGTCGTATTCCACATTGTGGGTGGACGTCCAACGTTGCGCTTGCCGGTCCGTGGCCTCCACTCGAGAACCTTCCAACCCCAGCGTTCGGCTGTCCGTACTATGTGTCCTGCCCCTGACACTTAAACTTGCTAATCCTCTGGGTTATGTTCGTCTACGAATCTCATTTCTGATGCGATCTCGCAGTGTAACGCCGAGCATAACTCTGTCCATAGCTCGTTCAGCGACCTTGAGCTTTCTTACGAAGCCTACCTAATTGGACTGTTTGTCTCGAGTAGATGTACTCGTCAACAACTTTGAGAGTTACCTAAATTTCTAACTGTTACTGGAGTGGGCACAACATGGACATTAACTTTCGTCTTGTCCATATTCATCTTAAGGCCCACCCTTTGGGAAACTCGTTTGAGACCATCGAGCATCGTGTTGAGTTTTTTAGACTTCGCCATGACCAAAGGTGAGTGTTGCCTTGGCGCTCTATCTCAGGGGTCCCGGGTTCGATTCCCGTCTGGGCCAACTTTGGAAATGAACTTTTCAAAATTGGCCCTGATATGGATCTGGTAAGTAGTGGCAAGGAGCAAGGAACCTACTCAAAAAATAGGAACATAGGTAATTGTCACATAGGTAATGTTGCAAATTCAATTTCACATGAAACTTCAACTAAGCTCTCAATAGGTATACCTACCTAGGCCACAGAATAAATAATAGTGCAATTACTTTGGCACAACAAAATCAGTCTGTATGTCTGCTAAGTTCATTTCAATTATGCAACACATTTTGAGTTTTCACTACTTATTATTTTCAGAACTTTTCCAGGTACGATAAGTACAACGTACAATATAATTATATTCAAAATTTAATATTAACCGTGGCCATTTCATTTAGATTAAAATTTCATGCATGCGATGCGAACCGGGAGAGTAGCAACAAAATATTCGTAACCTAATATCGCATACCTACATTATGTAATTGAATTTACCAAAGTTCTTTTAAGCTTAAGCATGCCCTACTTAGATAGTTGTGGTGGATTGGGTATCAAATAAACGTGTAGGTACCTACTTGCCAAAATTATCTGGAGTTCTACTTGGTGGAGAGAATCTGCCAATTCCTGGCTACAAAGAGACAGGAGGCCAACTCCGCCTACGGCATCGTTAGGCGCAGTGAAAATTTTGAAAGCAACAAGTACCTTAAAGATGCAGCTGACTCGCCGGCCGATTCTGGCACTCTGCCACGCCACGCCTAAGCCTACGATTGGTTAATAACTTTAACCAATTGACAAGCTGCTCTGTGTGATTGGTTGGCATGCTGTAATGCAGGTGGATGACGTCATTATATAGGTCAGTGGGAGGCGAAGCGTGTTTCAGTTTTAAACGAACCTTGCGAAACCAATGGATTTGTTAAAATTGTGTCATTCTTGGTGAGTTAATATTGATTGCAGTTTTCACTTAGGTATTTGAAGTGGCCCAAGGTGTCTTTTTTTAATATCGCTTTGTATTTTCTAGGGCTTTCTTCACATAGGACAGATCAGCTTTTGATCAGTTTCGATCATTGAGATGATCAAAGCTGATCAAAAATCAAATTAGTTATCAATTACATACTATAGTAACAACCTACTTACTATAATATATACTTAGACAACTTGATTGGTTCAGCGGTAGTAGTTCTGCCTGCTATGTCAGAAGTAGCGGGTTCGATTACCACTCAAAAAAAAATGTCTGTCTTGGTTCTGGTTGTTTTCATAGGTTATTTTATTTATCAGTTGTCCAGCAGCCATACTACAAGCTCTGCTTAGTTTTGAGCCAGATGGCGCTGTGTGACATTACCTACCTAACAAA
Source organism: Bembecia ichneumoniformis (assembly GCA_910589475.2). Taxonomy (NCBI): domain Eukaryota; kingdom Metazoa; phylum Arthropoda; class Insecta; order Lepidoptera; family Sesiidae; genus Bembecia; species Bembecia ichneumoniformis. The sequence goes on along the minus strand of OU342526.1, from coordinate 18,417,198 downwards.
ATATAAAATAAATGTTCACATTGTCTTGTCTTTTACATTAAAAAAAATTGCAATATAATTAAGTGGGTAATCTATTAGAATTCATGAAATTAATTTTGTTTGAAAGCTATCTTTGTCTTAATTTTCAATCTATCAAATCAGAGTCAGTAGCACATTTGTGTCCTCGTGTTTATAGGCGAATCCACCTGACTTCAAGCAATCACGTATACAGAGGGGAGGATAGTTGGGATTTAGGTATCCCCCCCCGAAATCTGACTGAAAAAAAAAAACGATAGATGTCATTCATTCAGAAAGGAATAAAAAAGTGAGTTACTCAAACCTATTGTCATTACATTGAGAGAACTATCCTGCACAAACAGAACTGTTGCCCAAACTGCGTCTACATTCATAGCTGCGATGGAAAAGAGTTAGTTTCTTGATTTCTCTAAAAACCTGTGAAAGATTTTTCAGAAAAATTAAAGTAAAGTACAGTGATTACAGCGATTTTTACACAGTTCACATGGTTGTTTCAATGTTTGTCCCCCCCCGAACCAAAAGTCTGGATACGTGCCTGACTTCAAGACCTTCGACCCTATTTCAAATAAAAAAAGCGAAATTCTCTAACGAAATCCACATTCGCTTACTCTTCAATTTACTATCACATCTTAAAGTTGTGAATAACTCGTGTTGTTGAGCAAAACTGTAAAGATGGAACTGAATCGCTTTACGTGAACTTATAACAGTTTTCCACGGTACAACGAACAAGCATCTTTGCCAACAAGTAGGTACCTACGACTATGTGTGGTGCCATCTGAACCGTTCACAGACGTAGTTAGCGTGTGAATTCGTGTGTGAGTTCTACCTTCTTGTTATCGGTTCTCGCTAACTAGTTGTTAGACGTAGCAGAGACGCGATATCTTTAATGCGTATTCTTAGAATTTTTTTTTGCAAAGAATTTACTTATTTTATATTCAAGGAAAGGAACATATTTTGTAATTTCACATACAAGTGAAGCTGAAAAAAATAGAACATTAGCCAAAAGAGTTTGTAAAGGGCTAGTACTATTATTTATTCTGTGCTAAAGGTAAATATTTACATGTGTAATATAGTATTATGCAAAATTTAAGGCACTATTAAGAATTTTGAATTTAAAAAAAATTAAAAAAACTTGAACTAAAAAAAAAAATATAGTTTACTCTCTCTCTCTCTCACACTGGCAACACTCTTCTTCCAAAGAAGAAGGAGAAAATTGTGATCATGAAGAAGTTCAGAGGAACAATTTGCCATGTTTAATCATTATTATTTATTTATTTACACTTATATTGGTCCCTTGTTATGGGATGAATCACGGGCCCGAACACGCGCTAAACGGACGGACTCCCGACACGTTAACCCTCGCCGATGGCTCGCGTCTACTAAACGTGGTGAGCACGAGACAGTGTTATCAGTGTGTCTGTGTGTGTGTGAGGGAGAGAGAGAGAGAGAGAGAGAGAATAAGTAAATAAACGCATGTCCAATATAAGTGTTTCCAGTCTATTCGCCAGTCCAACGGTCCACTTGATGGTAGGTGGCTACCGTCACCTATAACATAAGCAACGCCATAATTCACCGAAACACAACAGCACACGTGCGGTTATTTTACAGTGGTCTTTTGTAAGGGGGTGGTTACTGCCGTCAGACGCGCTGTCCAAATAACTGCGAAATGCAGTGTGCCTTGCCACTACTTTCCAAATCCAGAGCCAAATTTGAAAAGTTCATTTTCAAAGTTGATCCTGCCGGGAATCGAACCCGGGAACTCTGGAACAGAGCGTTAAGGCAAGCAACCTAACCACTCATCCAACGAGCTCGTCAATGATTGAAATTAGTTGTCTTGTAACGTCTTCTACTGCAAGTTAGGCCATTTATAAAATACTATTTATTTTTAAAATTAATATGTATATTCTTTTTCACATAAATAAAGCGATAGCATAAGAAAGAAAGAAAGAAAACCTAACACCTAAACCAACGACCTAAACACATATGAACTCTCAAAGATGTTCAGACGTCTGTATGGTTTAGTTTACTGGTGTGGAAATATTTCTATGACACATGTGATTTCTCATACAGCCTCTCGTCGATACTGAACTAATTGGAAATCTAGGCCAATCATTTACTCTTATATAATATTCTTCTATATTAAGTTAATTATGTATTAATATACCTACATTAAAAAATTTTTGACGGCAATCTCCGCAATGGCCCAACTGGTTTCGATAAAATTTTGTGAAAGGTTAATTCCAGAATTAAAGATAAGATATGATTTAAAAAGATCGTAAGCAAAAGCTAGTTATAATATTATGTACCTAATAATGTTCATAGGCTTTATTCATATATTTTTACACGATAAACTAGAAAACAATAAATAACATTGTTGTAACTAAAGCCAAAAAGACTTCTCCTTCAATCCTGGCTTTTAATGACCTACCTTCTCTATCTCTGTCGTTATCAATTTCGTCAAAACAATATCACAATCACATATAAATATTAAAAAAAATATTTAAAAAGCAGAGTGAGGAACCTCCTGACAATTCGTTTCGTCTCAAGAAGTACCGCCTTCTGTATCTGTCCCTTGATCTAGCCATATAACGAGAGCCTTTTGAGATGTTGGTCGAGGCTCTTCGCTATAAGACCATTCGCGGAAATGACTATCGGGACGATAAATTGTAAAATCGTCGTCCCACATGGCTGTCTCCTCGTGAGCCAAGTCAATGTACTTGGTAAGCTTTTCTTTTTCGGCTTTCGCGAGGTTTTCGTCATGCGGGACAGCTATGTCCACAAGCATCGTCCAGCGCTGGGAGCGGTCGATAACCACGAAGTCAGGCTTATTGGCGACAATACTCCTGCCCGTGATTATGGAGCGATCGCAGTAGAGCGTAGCATGACCACATTATTATTATTGTTATGAATTAAATATCGTCAAAATCAATACTATTCATCAATAATATTCAAATAATTAATATCACGGTGATCTTCTGTAAGGTGGTGGTTACTGGCTCTAGATGGCCTGTCCAATTAGTTTGCGAGCCCTTTTTTTAGGAGGGGAAATGACGTTTATATAGTGCATAAACGTCATTTCTCCTCCTAAAAAAAGGGCTCGTGCTGGACTGAGTTCACAGCTAAGCCTTATCCTCGGATCCCCACGCACCGTTACGTTCTCTTCGAACCCAGCTTAGGGCGAACCTCACTTTAAATATGGCGGCCCACTGGATGCCGTGAGCCGCCACGCGTCCTTATTGGGTGTTTCAGAGCATCAGACACGTGTCCTTCTGACGCCCTGAGGTTGTCACGCGATGTGCGCCGCGGCATACGCCCGGGCACGTCGGCCGGCCCTTCGACGCCTGAGTAGATCAGCCTGGGGGTCTACCTCGCGGGCCCACTCAACAAGCTCTTTTCCACACAAGGGCCGCTTCACAAATCGTCTTGACGGCATTCCAGCCGTCAGTTTGCAAGCACTGCCACTACTTTTCCCGAAATTAGTAAGTTGCGAGGAATAAAATTGTTGAAACATGAATATAGGCATGGATGTAGGTAATATTGAAATGTCACAAACAATTAATTCGTCTACGGTAACCGATCATGTTATCGACAGTAAATCAATACGCAACTCATAATGACTGTGCGCGGCTTGCAACGCGCTGCAAGCGTTTAATTAAACTGGTCATTCGTACCTTTGCCCTACTTTATTATCGTTATTGAGCTTTACTCATATTTTCACTACTTATTTATTTTAGGGATAATTATGAGACCATAGATTACAGAAAGAAAGATAAATCTTACGATCAAATTCTTAACGCATTAATAAAGAAAAATTCCATGTTCAGATTAGGTATAACTCACGTTTCGTTATTTGACCTTCAATGCAGCGTATTGACAATTGTAATTCAATGAAATAACTTTAAATTTGACGAGCCCTTTAGATGAGTGGTTAGGGTGCTTGCCTTAACGCTCTGTTTCGATTTCCGGCAGGGTCAACTTTGAAAAAATGAACTTTTCAAATTGGGCTCTGGTCTGGATCTGGAAAGTAATAGCAGGGCACACTGCGTTTGCAGTCATTTATGCAGCCCATCTGGCGGCAGTAACCACGCCGTTACAGAGATCACCGTGAAACAACAGCACGTGTGCTGTTGTGTTTCGTTGAGTGAATAAGGGATACCAGAGCCCATTTCCTATCCAATCCCTTATCGTTAATCCTACTGTAGTCGGCAGGGCACTTGCAGCAGCTGTGGCGTAGCTTGTGTTATAGGCGACGGTTAGTTATTTACCATCAAGCTAGTGGACTGTCAGCCTGTCTGCCGATCTTACACTTAATAAAATTACAAGTAAAGTTTGTAGTTTTTATTATTAACTAGCGACCCACGCCCGGCTTCGCCCGGCGTGCAATTTTTATATACCCTAAAACATTCCCCGTTTATCCCTCTTTCCATTAGCGAAAACCGAATTAAAATCGGTCTACCCGTTCACGCGTGATGCCGTGACCAGGAGAAATAGGGATTCATTTTTATATATAAGTTTTATAAAAAATTATTGGGCTTGTATATTGTGAGAGTTCTTAAAAAGGAGTTTAGCTATTTGTCTATAATGGCCTGAATAATTCGTAATCTAAATACACACGAATATAATTAAAGTTAATATTTTACGTGTGAGACCGAAGACACGTTTTTCTTTTTGAGTAAGTGATATAAAACATATTTTATATAACACTTCATTATTAAAATGGCCGTGTTCAAGGGTACATCTAAAACAACCTTTTTAATTTATAACCAGGCGACATACGAGTAAAAACAAATCCCTAAAATTCATTTAATCACTATTATCTCGGCCAAAAACTAAAGCCGTCGCATCGGCCCCATCATTCGTTCCCCGCATAATCCGAATTAAGCACCGCAAGCCACCGTAATGCGGCCCTTGTCCTGTTTCTTTCTTATCTCACTGCAAAATTTATCTAGGCGATGTCGTAAAATACTCTTAAAATGGTACCATTTTACACTGAATTGTAAATTTTAAAGTAACCATGTTGTTACATACCTACCTACGAGCTAAAGAATTAGTTGGGATTATTTTTTGTTTCTCTTGATCCTGGATTTAGTGCTCTGAGGAGGTCCAGTAACACGTCTGACGACTGTTAATTATATGCTGATGATGTTCAGGCTAGAATTCTAAAATTTTCAAACTTTTTAATAATATTATTATGTGTGCTATACTGCCTTCAAAAGACATAATTATATACCTAACACTAGCTGAACTCGGCCACGCTTCGCTGCGGCCCCTACGGCGGCGGCGTGCGAATGGGGCACGCGGTACTGAACACTGCTTATATATAATACTATTTATCGTAGCGTGATGTTTTATAGCCTATAGCCTGCCTTCCTCGATAAATGGACTATTCACAACAAAAAGAATTTTTCAATTCGAACCAGTAGTTCCTGAGATTGGCGCGTTCAAACAAACTCTTCAGCTTTATAATATTAGTAAATTAGTAGATAATAATATAAGTATACCTACATGTTTCTTATGTGATGTTCTTATGTTCTTATGTTAATGTTTCTTATGTGACAAGTGGACAACAAAGTTAAGTATATAATATTGCTCCTGAGCGTCATGTACTTACGTGTACCGAGATAGGTAAAATTGTTATAATGCACTGTTATTTTTAATGTGTACCTACACTCTTGTTTTATGTTGCAACAAAACTATCTGAGCCCGCAACTTCGTACACGTGGTATTCGATATAGGGCGTAACTTTTGTATTTGTATACCTTTATTTTATTGTAAAAATTAAATAAATTTTCATTTGTTTCATTCCACGGAAAGCTACAATACATGAGTGAAAACAACATCCAAATCGATTAAGCCGTTTCTGAGATTAGCGTACACAAACGTACAGACAAGCAGATAAATAGTCAAAAATTCTAAAAACAATTTTTGACCTCGGTAACATAAGTGAGCAACCATCGACGTAATATCCAACTAGACTTGGATATTGCTTTTTTTTTAATATTTAATATAAACACGGTTTCTTTAGAGTTTTCATATTTTATTTTATTTTATTTAGACGCACTCAAGATACCGCATACAAGCAATACCGCCTTTCTTGAAGAGCCCCATGCCTGTTATAGCAAATCCAGACCTTCTGATCATCAAGGTAATATTCCTAATAGTACAGTCCTCAGAGGACACAAAAATGGCATATTAAATGTTTAGCATATATATTTTGTTTTATTCTGGAGGAATATTGGCATAAAAGCCACTGTGAAATAACAGCACGTGTGCTGTTGTGTTTCGGTGAGTGAGTAAGGGATGCCAGAGCCAATTTCCCTATCCCCCTGCTAATCCCTTATCCTACTGTAGTCGGCAGCGCACTTGCAGCAGCTTTGGCGTTGCTTGTGCTATAGGCGACGGTAGCCACCTAACATCAAGTGGACCGTCAGTTTGTCTGCCGATCTTAACATTAAAAAAAAGTCGTAGTACCCAGTGAGTTGACTACCTGCTTGCTGAACCTATGAACTCAAGATAAATGGTTGGATCGAAGTGTAATGCTGCTCAATTAAGAAGGCCTATAGTAGACTAAATAAAGGCCAGTTTTAAACAGGACCTTAATAACTATGTGAGTGCCGGTATTTTAGCCTATGCAAATAATGATGAAAGCTAGTGGGATCGTATGTTTATCACAAAATGAACAATTACAAAAGTTCTCGGGTTTCCTTGGAATAATAAATTCACGTTACACTGGGCTGTAACAACCTGTCGTATAAGTGGAAAGTACCTACGGCGAGCGGAGCAGCGATTTATTTTAGCGTTGCATCGCCTTTATTGCTCCGCTTGTTAAAACGAATGAGCTTTTTCTCCTACCAATTGCATTTTTAGAAAAACACGAAACGTTCCATAAGAAAATATCGTTCAATTAGCTGCTAGTTACTCGTTTCCGTTTAATTTTATTTAGCACATATACATTATTTTGTCAGATTTTTAATGAGGCTTTTACATTTGACATTTATGTTTCTAACTTGGATCATCCTACTAATATTATAAATGAGAAAATTTGTATGTTTGTTACTCAATCACGCAATAACATATAGGTTAAACCTATATGTTATACTTTTAGGATATAGGATACTTTTTATCCTGGAAAAATGTTAGGTTCCCGAGGGATCGTCTAAAAATATAATAAAATTACTCATATGTTTTCTCATATATGTCATATTTTTCAAAGCGGACGAAGTCGTGGATACCAGCTAGTGCATAATATAAGGTACCTAGTATGAGTATAGCAGCACACACAGCGTTCCGAAGCCTTAAATCTTTTTACTTTGGTTAAGTACATTTTTACTAACTTAGTATAAAAGTTTAGTAGTCATAAACTTGACAACTCGTTTGGCGGCATTAACCACCCCCTTACAGAAGACCACAGTGAAATAACGGCTCGTCTGTTGTCGCGTAAGGGATGCAAGGGCCTATCCTATCCTCCTATCTCTTTTTTCTGTAGTACCAAGATCGGCAGCGTAATTGCAATCCTTGTGGAGTTGCTAGTGTTAATAGAAGACGTTAAATTTCCATCATCAAGCAGACCGTCAGCCTGCTGTCTGGCCTTTACATTAAAATATTATTCGTTCGATAGCATTTCTTTAATTAGCGTGCAAGAACACACAGACAAATTCTAAAAACTATTTTCTTGACCTCGGTATCATATTATAAGTACAACGTGTACAAATTGTTTTTTTTTTTTTTTTTTTTTTTAATATTTATTGTACAGACACGGCTCGTTTAAGATTTTATTATATTATTATATTATATGTATAATAAATATATAATATAGTCGCCTCTAGTCTTATAACTAAAATATATTAATTTAAGTCTTAATAATGTATTGTTCTTGAGATAGATATATGAAATAGATGAGACTGAGAATTAGTGGGTGTTGAATCTAGACTAATTGGTAGAGTTAGTTTTCATATCAGTCAAGTCAATACAACCTCGTTGCATTTTGCTTTGAGATATAATAAACTAATGCACCATCGACTGCACCCGTTTCTAACAAAAGCAATGTTAATATTTATGTGCATGAAATATTTATCACCGCATTGTTCGTTCGCATTGCATTTCAATTAATGGAATATTCCGTCCGCGTTATTATAACAAAAAGAAAATCATGTTGTCACAGTATAATTATGTTATGGAAGATGCAGTGATCAATCTCAGGGTTAAGTATATTCACATTCTATTACATTTACAATTCGTGTAAAATTACATTTCCACGTTACTCTTGGTTCTTTCTTACAGAATGACTCTTTTACAGTGTTTCATGCTATGTAATATATATTTACGATAAATCTGTCCTTATGCGAACAAACCTAGTAATCTTCTTCTTTTCGATGCAATTTCATCAGATAGATCTTTCGTAAATTTTCTACTTCTTTAAAAATTTGGGTGTTTTTAAATTACTGAATCAGGAATAATTTTACTTTAAATAAAGTTTAATTTCAGAGCGAATATTGGAAAAATTAACGAAAAAATAAAGCTGATGAAATTTACACAACAACAGTTAAATACATTTAATAATTGTTTTTATATTTAAAGTTTTATTTTTTTAATATTATCAAGGGTGGCAAGCAAGCTGACAGTCCACTTGATGGTAGGTGGTTACTGTCGCCTAAGGACACAAGCATCACCATGTACATGTGCGCTGCCGACCCTTTTTTTTACAAGAGGAATCCATCATGGATACCCATCGGCCTGGGCACAGACCGGTGAGATATGTCGGACTCCCGCCCCGAGATGGTCTTGGGGTAGACCTACCGACTAAACCTCTTGGCGTCCTCCTCATCCGCTATTGGTTAAGTCGGACTAACACTCTTCCGCAGCTCCACCGCGGGGTTCCGCAACCGGACATGGCTCATTTGGACGGCGCACCCGAACTGCCAAGGTGCGCCGTGCCTCACAGGATGAAGCGGGCGGTAGAGTCCCCATCTACCGCCCTAGTCCTGTCAGGGATCCAGGTGGCGGGTGTGCGCCAGCCGCCTGAATCCTATTCATCGGCGACGGAGGGGATGGGACAGGACGTCGTCCTCCCGCTCTCTCTCCGCCGCCTCCTTCTGCGAGATGATATCATCGCAGAAAGATTGATTCGCTTGCCAAGCGGGTCTGCTGCCGACCATAGCTCTCACTACTGCCGGCAGAGAGAAGTCCAATCCAATGGTCGCGCTGCCGACCTTGCAGTGCAGGAATTTGTTTACAGCTCGCTTGAAGAAACGACTTAGAAGGGAGATTGTTCCAAAGTTCGCGTGTCCGTGGGATAAACTTTCTACTCATCCGAACTATGCGCAGTGGCACTTTATCCAAGTAATGCGGATGAACTTCGCATCTGTAGCACGAAGTGTGGTAGTAAAAGTTTGAGGTAGGCATTAATTGGAGCTCATCCGAGCACTTACCATGGTACAGCCAGTAGTACACGCAAAGAGAGGCTACATCTCTTCTTAAAATAAATGGTTTAATTATGAGCATTGGATCGTCAACAATTCGAACAAATTCGACTCTACAAGGTAATCAAATGGATCTAGTTGGTGCTTAGGCACGCCAGCTCAGAGGTGAGAGCAGTACTCCATGTGGGGCCTAATTTGAGTCTTATAAAGAATAAGGCACTGTTCCGATGAGAAATACTTAAGAACTTAAGAAACTTTCAGTCCGTTAAGAAAGTTTTCACACTGTTATTACTTCTACTGTGTCAAATCTCGTATTTGTTTACGGTTCTTGTTGAATTTATCGATAGGAAAAATCCGAGTCGTTGGCAAATATTTGAGGTGCGATTCTAATTTTTTTCGATAAAGGTGTTTCGTGTACACTTTCTGTTTGTTTTCCGGGTTTAAAATTAGCGATCAAATGCTTTTAAATTTTGTTTTCCTTTTGTATTTTAATTTTGTAAACAAGCAACGTATTGGTTTATTTCAATATTTAAAGAAAATTTATAGCTCTGAGCTTTTTAATATGCGTTTTTACTTTTAACAACTTTATTAGTTTTTTTTTTAAATTAATGTATTGATGAAGTTTCAAATATGGGGATGGGTGATATATGGGTTGAGAACATCTCTTAGAACACGATTAATAACACGATTAATAACAGGTATATTAATACCTACTAGCGTTTGCCTGCGAATTTCTTCCGCGTATCTTTAGAAATTATTACTCACTGATAATAATATTGGCGAGTCCGTTAGGGTGCTTGCTTTATCGCTCTTCTAGGGTTTCCGGGTTCGATTCCCGACAGGGTCAACTTTGAAAATGAACTTTTCAAAGTTGGCTCTGGTCTGGATGAGGAAAGTAGTGACGAGGGTACACTGTGTTTCGCAGTCATTTGGGCAACCCGGCTGGCGGCAATAACCCGCGCCCGACCCACCTTCACACTGATGCTTCACACCAGTGTTAAGGTAGGGAAATTACTTTCCCTGCCTTCACACTAGTATGAAAATAGGTAAATTACATTCTCGACCTTCATACTAGTATTGGTTGGGAAAGTAATTTCCCTACCTTAACACTGGTGTGAAGCATCAGTGTGAAGGTGGGTCAGGCGAGGTAAAAATCATCATAAACTTACATTCTAATAAGTAAATACTAGTACATAAATTGAGTAAAAACAAATATTAATAAGATAATAAGATAGATTAATAAATATAATATATTAGAAGATAAACCTACATATAAAAACTAAACAAATAAATTTACGCTATGTATGGGAGTGACCAGTGACCATATCTCACAGAAATTACCCTTGGATAGGTTACTTTCCTAAATAAACTAAAGAAACTCTTTTTTGGTTTGGTTTTAATCGGGAAACCAACTCATTATAATACTAATCTTAGTTAATAAGTACAACGCTGCAACACTTTGACGTCTTTAAAAGTGATAGTGATAAGTTCTTACTTAAAACTGCTACGACATTACTACAATTACAAGTTTTTGTTATCAAAATGAATATTTCAAGCAAATTTAACCCGGAAAGGAGACAGACTGAACAAAGTATTTCCATCTGGCAATTTCTCCACTTTTTCCATGATCCGATTTCATGCCAGGGAGTCCCTCTTAATGAGCATATAATGATGAAAAATATAGCATTAGAGTCGACCCCTGCCTCCGATATTAATCGTTGCAATATTTCTGTAAGCGTTTATTCCGGAAGATAGTGGATATTGTTTTAGTCGAGCGATATTATTGTCTAGATTTTCAGCTATGAAGGTACCTACAGTTATATATAGTCTTCTATATCTTCTCTATCTTATATATAAAAATGCATCCCTATTACCCTTGGTCACGGCATCACGCGTGAACGGGTAGACCGATTTTAATTCGGTTTTCGCTAATGGAAAGAGGGATAAACGGGGAATGTTTTAGGGTATATAAAAATTGCACGCCGGGCGAAGCCGGGGGCAAGTCGCTAGTCTTATATATAAAAATGAATCCCTATTTCTCCTGGTCACGGCATCACGCGTAAACGGGTAGACCGATTTTAATTCGGTTTTCACTAATAGAAAGAGGGATAAACGGGGAATGTTTTAGGGTATATAAAAAAATTGCAGGGCGAAGCCGGGAGCAAGTCGCTAGTATATATTATATAAAAATGAATCCCCATTTTCCTTGGTCACGGCATCACGTGTGAACGGGTAGACCGATTTTAATTCGGTTTCCACTAATGGAAAGAGGGATAAACGGGAAATGTTCCTATATATAAAAAAGGCACCCCGGGCGAAGCCGGGGACGGGTCGCTAGTCTTCTTCTTAATATATAAAAATGAATCCCCATTTCCCTTGGTCACGGCATCAAGCGTGAACGGGTGGACCGATTTTGATTCGGTTTTCACTAATGGAAAGAAGGATAAACGGGGAATGTTCTTACATATAAAAAAAATTGCATCCCGGGCGAAGCCGAGGGCGGGCCGCTAGTAGTTTATATATCTTATTTACTAAAAATTACTAAAGTTTTTAATGGGTATAAATGTCCGCATGTAAGTACATTATTTAATAACTCTATAACTTGTGAAACGTTTTCATTTTTTTTTCTTCGAAAACAGTTGCTTTCACAATGTTATTAAATAAATTAAATAATTGAAAAATAAATTAAACAGAAAAACGAAAATACCTATATAATGTTAAATTTATTCAAAATTAACCACTTACATAACAAAGCAGTATCATTAAAACGTTAATACTAAAATAACTATTATCATAAAATAAACAAATATTTATGTAGCAAACTTTATCTAAAAATAAATATATTTAAATGTAAGTAGACATTTTTTTTTTTCAAAATATTCAACTCCAAATATTAAAAAAAATATTTCATGGTTAACAGAAAACATATTATTATTTTAATTAAATTATATTTAATTATATTATTGCTTGACTGAAGTGACTATAAACAGAGGAGTTAGCACATATAATATTTTTTCATTAATACTAATATTATAAAGAGAAAAGATTTATATGTGTGTATGTATCTATGCATTTTTGTATGTTTGTAATGAATAAACTCAAAACGCGCTGAACCGATTTTAAAAATTCTTTCACCTATAGAAAGCTAAATTATCAGCGAGTGACATAGGCTACTCATTCTACCCCCGTCTCCCCCCTTTACCCCCTCCGTACAAATTATGTTTGGAATAAATAAACTCAAAGATGCAGTAGTTACTCCACTTGTTGTTCGATGTGGAATAACTGTTATAGGTATAAACAACTTTACAAAATATATTCTCTCTGTGTGTCTCTTTATAATATTAATATAAACATCAAAACCTGTTCAGGAACCCTTCGGTCATAACTCATCGTTCATTTTCGTAACTTTTTAATTACCCACTATGAAAAAGGAGTACGAATCTAGCTATAAAAACGAAATTTTGTGACTTTTCCGCCTTTTTTCAAAAAAAAAAAACCACACTATTAATTGATATTCTAAACCTTACTTAACCTAAATTACGAGTAAAGCGTCTAGTTCATGACGCACGATTCGTATGTTGGTATTTGATATTTAATGTTGATATAAGCATCAGGCCCACCAGAACGTTCTAGAACTTGCAAACAATCGTCGATAAGATCTGCAACACTATCTTCTCGTGTAATTACTTTGTCCGGATCCTGGCTGCCTAAAAAATATTATTTTGTAATAATTACTTATAAAACATGATTTCTACTATGGTCATTTAGATACGGTAGACCTAAAGCCACTGAAAAAGTGGAAACAGTTAAAGAAATTTTCAGAGATTTATAAATGAATTACAAATATATAAAAGTGGTGTATTTATTTAAGAACATGACAAACATGAATATTTTCACGAGGAAACTGCAAATTAGGGAACTGCCACAGAAAAGTATGAACAGAAGGGACGAGGGGGCAATTTTTATCCTCCTGTAATACATTTTTTTTATCTAAAATAAAAAAATGAAATTATCATAGAATTATTACTACATTTATTGAAAGAAACTTACGACCATAGCTTCTATAAAGATTAAGAACGGGTAATATCTGCCTGTAATAAGGTACGAGTGCCCTGCCAACATTCGAACACCCTTCGACCATTATGATTATGCATTTGAGTGCATGACATATTACAGAAGGTCGTTTAGTCAGAAAAGCATCTGAAATGCCAAAGAAATGTGTATTACACTACAATTATGAAATTGCATAAAGTTAATTATGAAATTATAGTTATGTTAAGCTGTTGGTGTGTAAATAAATAAATAAATAACTAACAATTAAGGTGGATTTATATTACACCGGGGCGTGCCCCGGCCTTTGAGAAAAACACGGCGAGCGCAAGGCTCGGTGGCGGCACGGTGTAATATGAATCATCCTTTATTATACGCCTTAGTAAAATTTTAAATATTCTTACTTTTTATGGGTATAATAATTTGCGGAACCACAGGTAGAATTTTGTCGCCGCCCTTTGTAACCAAGTCGTTTATACCATGTTCCACTATGAAGTTAAAAGGATAGTTTGATTCGGACATGCCATCAAAGAACATAGGCAAATAGTGGCTCAAGTCCAATTTCTCTATTGGTATCTGTACAAAGCATAATTATAATTAATGTATATTTGCTTTTCGTGGTCAATCTGCTTTTTGTCGTCGTTATAGGCGGATTATATTGAGCGAATTTATAAGTTGCTAATTGGCGAGTTATAAAGTGCGACAATGATACGCAAAATTTTCCACTCGCTCAGTAGCCAACTAGCTAGCGAATTGAAACAATTCTTTTTCGACATTTTCTTGACAATATAAACCAAATATGAGATTACACACAGTTAGTTTACCAGCTAACAAGCCTACATGCAAGTGAGTAGCGATTTAAGTAGCCGGCTTCCATATTTTCGTGGATTGTTACAATCTGCTACTTAGCTAGTGAATATGATGTTAATCAATTTGAACTTAAATACTGGCTGTATTTAAATAGGTTGGATTTTCATACATGGAAAAAGGAAAATAAAAAGATAGTTGACCGAAAAGAAAATTATGTTTGATAGTTTTAATATGGAAAATGTTATTGTTATATATTAGTTATTGTGGATTAGTAATGTAAAGAATATAATTTATTTATTTATTTATTTTAAAATTTACAGATAGTTTACACATTTAGTTATTCGGTGAACTTTACACTAAGCATAACTTGAATTGTAAAGGCTAGAATTTAACAAGATATAAAATTTGAGAATTAAACAAGTCATTAAAAGAAAAGGAGATTTGGGTCTCTCTCTCTCTCTCTCTCTCTCTCTGTGTGTGTGTGCGTGTGTGTATGAGTATGTGTGTGTGCGAGCGTGTGTGTGTGTGTGTGTGTGTGTGTGTGTGAGAGAGTGGGTGTGTGTGTGTGTGTGCGCCAGCAAAATCCTGTTTCAGATAGTAAGTTAGTGTTGTGACTTATTGGATGCCTTTCAGTAAAAGTTCAATATCGTCATAATGAAGTCCGAGAAGCCAATTCCGAACAATAGGTTTGATGCTCTTGGTATTTTTGTCTTTTATATTACAATGCTGGTTTGTTTTAACAGAACGCCGACCAAAAGAAGTATTAATATGTGGTAGTGGAATTTTAAATGAATAATTATGTGCACATACATGATGGAAACATTACAGTGTTTTATTGATATAGAATAATCTGATCTCACAGGAATGACGAAAGGTTTAAATTATAATTTTAATGTAAATAATCATCAATTTTAAGATATGATTACAGTGGGCTTGTTTACTAGCAGACAGTGAATTCGCCGGCTAGTGTCTAGTAAACTCGCTCAATGTAATCGACCGTTTAGAGATATGAGGGTCTAAACAACAGCTAAAAGAAGAAAAGATAATTCTACCCTCCAACTGAGCCTCTTTCCTTTGCTTGTGAACTCAATGGACACAGGAAATTCTCCCCTTTCATAGGACTTTACAAACTGTGTCGGCTTCAGCGGTTTAACTTCGTAAATGTTGCACTTCGGAGGCGGTGCCACTTTAGTGTTTTTCTGCAAAGCTTGTATAGTGAAAGCCGGAACTACACGTATTTTCGGTTTCTTCCTTTCCGTTCGGTTACTCTTTCTTAGTTTCAATCGAAATTCCTTCCCAGAAGTCTTAGTATCACAAGGAGGTAACAATTCCATCGTGGTGACCTAAATTCTTGTTTATAACGAAAATGTAGTGTGTCTGTTTTTATTATGCTTATTTAAACACAAAAATAATATTTTTGTACATATATATTAAAGATTTGAAAGATGTCAATTTATATTTGTCGGTTGTGTTCGTTTCTTCAAAGAGGTGTTCTGTATTTAAGGGGGAGACAAACGCTAAATACTAAAAATATCCATTGTCTAATGAAAATGTTACAAGAAATAGACAAGACGATTGCTTTGAAAAAAATATATATTATACTTAAACATGTGAAGAACCAATTGTATTAATTAGAATTTTCGTTAAAGTAATAGAAACTCCACAAAAAAAGTTAGAACACAAGAAGAATTTGACCTTTATTGAAAATTCTCTCGAAAACGGCTTATTGCACGCATATGAATCATGTACCTATTAATAAGTTGATATCAGATTAAAAAATTGTATTGATAAAAAAAATTTTTGTGTAATGTTCTAATGGTAAAAACAAAAAAAAAACACCATTTCTAGGCCCGTTGAATTGTCTCCGCCTCCAGCGAGTTCTATAGTAAATGTCATTTGCCTCAGTGAATTCCTTAAGTATACAAAAGCAGCAATTTAATGTTTGCAAATGATTTTATATCGAGTTAAAATTTAGAAAGCGAAAGAAATTAGTTCCAACATAAAGTTTTTAACAGAAAAATATTAAAAGATATACGCGGTGGTTGATCTCCGTCCATTTTCGATATAATGGTTGAACGATGAAGAAGTAGTTTTGGCGAAGAAGTGTTAAAACTGAGGCAGTTGTTTTTCATAACAGAATTAACTAAATTGGAAATAACTTTTACTTTTTTATATTATTAAAATTACTTAAAATTATTCCCAAAAAAAAAAGATAATAAAAATAACTCCTTGACCTGATGTATTTTATTCCAACAATACACTAAAGACATCCAATAATGTCTAGTATTGAAGTAATCTACAGCCGATTATTTTATTTTTTTAATTAGATTATTAACAATTACTCGATTTTGTTTATTAAATTTGTGCTAAAATAGTGTAAACTATTAAACTATTAATAATATAATTTAAACTATATTATTTAAACTATTAATAGTTTAAACTTAAAAATTTAAAATTTTTATTAGTTATACACTAATAAAATCTCAACCGCAAATTATATATGTATATATATAATCTTAAATGAACCGTTACTGTACATATTTTTTTTTTTTCAAAAAACTATTTCTACACATTGTATTTATGTCAACGAGGTCAAAAAATAGGTTTTAAAATTTTTGTTTGTTTGTCCGTTTGTCTGTATGCCTGTTTGTGTGTGCGTTTAGGCACGCTAATCTCAGAAATGGCTTAACCGATTTGAATGCGGTTTTCACTGATGTTTTTTCATTCCAATTTGTTTACAAACAAAAAAGTTACGCTCTATACCGAATACCACGCGTACGAAGTTGCGAGAAGAAAATTTACTTGAAATTTTTCCATTGTTCATTATCTCCGAAGTGCATCGATAACCTCTCTTGCGCATCGTAGTCACTATTTAGATTTAGTCATTAATACTAATTTTCTTCGAAAGATCCAACCATAGAATATTTCACCTTTTTTCTAGATATATGTAAATTTCTAGACATATATTAAAATGTCACAATGACGTCGTTTAAACAAGAGTTTGCTGTCAAGAATATAGAAGTACATAAAATCCACTTCAATATTTCAGAAAGTTATAATCTTTGAACTGCTGGCAGTTATTCTAATTGATTATCTTCTCAATTAAAAATGGGGCAGCAGAAAATTACACCTCCCTGCTCGCCAATAGACACTGGAAAGGAATTTCGTCGGTCGTTAAGAAAACCCTGTCCAAATATTACGAACAAAGCAATACTCAGTGCTCCAAATCGAGTCGTACCCGGTTTCACAGTGGAATCGATGCAACATAATACTAGAGTTTTGCCTGCAAAGAAATGTGGTATTTGGGATCCAAGTCCTAGTAAACCAACTGCGTTTATGCAGTCTTATAAAAGAGGGGAATTTCCCGTTTCAATTGAATTCACTAGCTCTGGAAATCGACTCAGTTGGAGAGTATGTTTAAATATTTTACTTTATTTATTTGACGAGCCCGTTGGATGAGTGTTTGGGGTGTTCCCGAGTTCTATTCCCGGCTGAGCCAACTTTGTAAAAACAACTTTTCAAATTTGGCTCTGGTCTGGATTTGGAAAGTAGTGGCAGGGCACACTGCGTTTTCGCAGTCATTTGAAAAGCTCGTCTGGCGGCAGTAACCATCCCCTTGCAGAATACCACCGTGAAATGACAGCACGTGTGCTGTTGTGTTTCGGTGAGTGAGTAAGGAATGCCAGAGCCTATTTCCCTATCCACTCCTAATCCCTTTTCCTTAATCCTACAGCAGTTGGCAGCGCACTTGCAGCAGCTTTGGCGTTGCTTGTTTTATAGGCGACGGTAGCCACCTACCATCAAGTGGACCAGTCTGTCTGCCGACCTTAACATAAAAAAATATATTTAGTTCTATTATAATTGAGCGACGGTGACGTAATGGGAAAGACACGGCCTATCATATCGAGAGGTTCGAGTTCGATCCCCGGGCAGGCCATGTGCGAATGGTTTATTTTTTTCTAAAATTGTAAGTGTATTTTACTGGTTACTCTGAAACAGTGAAGGAAAACGTCGTGAGGAAACCTGCATACGCCAAAGAAGAAATTCTATGTGAAGTCCACCAACCCGCACTGGGCCAGCATGGTGGACCATATAGCCCATACGCCCTTGTCAGAGGGCAGGCTTCTGCTTCTGCAGTAGAGACATATAGTAGGCTATCAGTGATGATGATTATAATTGTTATAGATACCAATAGAAAATCTGGATTTTGACCACTATTTACCAATGTTCTTCGAAGGTATGTCCGAAGGTACTTACCCATTCAATTTCATAGTGGAACGCGGTATTCATGACCTCATCACGAAGGGTTCTCATAAGGTGCTGCCTGTGGTACCACAGCTTATCATACCAATTCGAAGTAAGACTCTTAAAATAATACTCGTATGTTAAATTTTATCGCTTTTTAAGTTTAATTGAAGAAATTATACCCATTAATTGTAACTATATTTTATACATAAAATTCTCGTATCACAGTGTTTGTAACGAAACTCCTCCGAAACGGCTGGACCGATTTTTACGTTATTTTACGTATGACAATAGATCGTAAAGTATTTTGTACCCTCCTACCCCCACCCCCCATTTTTTCATCGCGATTTTTAATATTAAAATAATTTAACCGTCGCTCATTGACGTGAAGTGACGCGTCACTTTAACATAATATGGTTTGAAAATAAAATTTGACCCTATAGGTGGCGCCACAATCGGGTTACGGAATTATTTTCGGGTTCTGGCGGGTCAACGTCTGCTGGGTCAGCTAGTTTTATATAGATTTAGTAAATTTATTGCATTTGGTGTAATAGATTACAATCTTATTTGTATTTAGTTTAAATAACCCAACTTTAAGTGGGTTATTTGTATCTAGCTAAATTAACTGGCGTAGCTCTATAATTCTGTCTGGTATGTCGTTTACACTTATAATTGAAGTAACTTCTCACTGTATCTTGTTTCGAATGCGCCGGTTTTCGCTTTGTTGGTGCAACTATTAAATATGTAATTAAAACTAAATAATTTCAAACTTTCACCATGATGATACTAATAGAGAATGTGTCCTAGATTTATAGTTGGACATATTTCACCTGCCGAAAATATCTTTCAAGCGCAGTGTCTTTAGTGAGCTGAAGGACAATTAATTAGAAACATTATTATTATTATTAGAATAGATTTTGAATTTTGAATTTAAAATCTGTTTAGATAATGAAACCCTATAATGTAGTAATACCGTCTCAATTGTATGTTGATATTTTCTTTATTGCTGAAGTGTTTTTGTTCCAATAAAAAATAAATAAATACCTAAATGGTCATACAGAGATATCGAAACGTTGGACAGTCAAAATGAAGCGAATGGCCACCTGTTATTTATTATGTCCTCAATGGAGGAGGTATGTGCTTAGTAGTAAGTTTACAGCGGCTAGGTATTTCTATTTACTGTTTTTGACACATGAAAAGAAGGATAGGTAAAACTATACTTACCAAGATATATTTCCTTTATTTAAAACTAGCGACCCGCTAAAGTTAAGCATTATAAAAACCTTCCTCGTTTAACGCTCTTTCCATTAGTGAAAACCGCATCAAAATCCGTTCAGTAGTTTTTGAGATAATCTCGAACATAATACAGACAGACAGACGGGGCGGGGGCCTTTGTTTTATAAAGTAATATGATGGTAATAAGTGTAACTAATTTTATTGGATTTATAATACGAGCATCCTAAGATCTTATTAATGACTGTAACTAAAATATACTTACATTTCAGATGCCCTTAAGTCAAAACGTCCCAAGGTCATATGTCATGCTCTCAAATGCATTATCATGTTGGTAACTGGGTGCGATCACGTGGGTGAAGCACTTGTGCCATATTACAAGCAGATATTACCTTCACTCAATCTCTATTTAAATTACGGACGCAAGTATTTTCCTATTATTTTTATTTTAGTAGTGATAAGCACGTGTGCACGGACACTGTGAAAAAAGCACGTGTGCTGATAGTGTTTCCGGAGACAATTTTCAAGGAGCTTGTTTTTCCCCTGTGGTAGCCATTATTTTCCCATGTGATAGTAGTCATTTACATAAAGAAACACAGTCGAAAAGCTTTTGCTAGTCAAAAGCGGACGACTTTTGTTTTCCAACTTAAATTGAGCATTTAAATAAAGAAAATCTGGTTTTTCATCTTTCTCCATCTAAGCATGAGTACCTAACACAATCATGCTATTTGAAATTAATGTAAATTCATTTACAATAAATAAAGTCTTCTTGTTTTGCCGAAAGATAGTATGCAAAAATTGGTTATCTGTGTTCAATTTTTTTTTTATGTTAAGATCGGCAGACAGGCTGACGGACCACTTAATGGTAGGTGGCTACCGTCGCCTATAACACAAGCAACACCACAGGTGCTGCAAGTGCGCTACCGACTAGAGTAGGATTAAGGATAGGGGATTAGGAGTGGATAGGGAAATGGGCTCTGGCATTCCTTACTCACTCACCGAAACACAACAGAACATGTGCAGTTATTTCACGGTGGTCTTCTGTAAGGGGGTGGTTACTGCCGCCAGACGGGCTGGCCAAATGACTGCGAAACGGAGTGTGCCCTGCCACTATTTATTTTATTTTATTTTTATTTTTAATTACATATTAGGTAAAATCTCAACATCAGTGACTAAACTCTATACAGTGTTCTCGAACGTCTTTGTGCGAAATCGGTAGAGCTGCCCACAAAAATCGGTATATTTGTACCCAAAATCGGTATATGACAAAAAAATACAATATTCAATCAAATGCGTTTATTTATCAAAAAATAAACTTAAAGACTAATTAGTTACATTAAACACACTTAGTAATAATTATTTTATACGCATAAAGACGATTTTTAAACTTGCTAGTGCACATTACGTTGAAGTACTGTCATTTGTAGTTAAGTAAAAAGTAATTAAATATTTTTACCTTGCTTAACTAGTGTATTAGTTTTTTGAGATTTTGTCACAGTAAATGATGATATCTTCGGTTGTGATTTCATATTCTTTGATGATAACAAATGTGCTTGTGAAGAACTATGTTTCTTTAAAGCGTCTTTTCCTGGTGTAATGTTAATATCCTTATTACAACTCTTACAATATGCATAGCTTACGCCTTTACGAGCCACCCAGAGAATTCTTCTTCCCATTCTTTTCGATAATATTGTAGATATTTTTTTCTTTTTGCACTCGCGCTTGTACTAGGTTCCTCGTCAAAAGACATTTTAACTTAATAATAGCACTTCGCAACTTTAAACTTGAGGATACTTTCTCTTTGAAGTTAAAAAAAAAATGAACAATGAAACATTCCGCAATAACAAACTACTCATCCATACCTTGCTGTCGAGGGATTCCCCGTAGCGTTAAACATACGTATATAAAAAGGGTTGCCCGCATAAAAGTGCGAAATCGGTAAAAAAATTGGAAGAATTTCCATGTATTCTCTAAAATCGTGGAAAAATCATTGCATTTCGGTATTTCGGTAGGACAGAGCCCATTTCGGTAGAAATACCGAAAAATCGGTAGGTTCGAGACCACTGACTCTATATAATATTCCTTGTCACAGTTTGTCATGTTTTTGTCATATGTAAAATGTTAAAAATATGTCATTGAGGTTTTCGTGAACATTACAGACATTTAAGTGTTGTTTAATTGATATTTAAGGATTAATTCATAGTCTGAGGTATGTGATGTAAAATTCGTTTTAGGTAGATTATATTTTTAAATTTTCCCTTCAAAATTAGATCTCTACCTGTAACGTTCGCACGTGTAATGTTTACCTGTAACTAATATATTACTTACTAGCGACCCGCCCCCGACTTCGCCCGGGGTGCAATTTTTATTTATATGAACATTCCCCATTTATGCCTCTTTCCATTAGTGAAAACCGAATCAAAATCGATCTAATTCATTTTTATATATAGAGATTAGCTGGTGCCTGTGACTTCGTCCGCGTGGAATATATATCCTCTATTCTGAAATTCTATTGTAACTATCGGTGAAAGATTTTTTTCTTAAATCAAATGAATATTAGTCTTGAAGATTACCTCCTACATACAAAAAAACATACAAACCTTATCTATTTACAAAATTAGTATCTTTGTCTATACTAATTTTGTAAAGAGATAAGGTTTGTATGTTTTTTTGTATGTAGGGGTAATGTTCAATAAAAATATGTTCGATAAAAATAACCTTAAAATTGCAGGTAGTAATAATGTTGAAGAAATAACAATTAGAGAGGAAAGTGTTTCAGATTTAATCGATGATTGTTTACAAGTATTGGAACGTTACGGTGGACCGGATGCCTACATCAATTTGAAGTATCAGATACCGACGTGTGAATCAGTCAATCAATAATTTTATTTTATTATGTATAATTATGAAAAAAGGGGCCTTTCTGCTTCTGTTTTTGTACTTAATAAATATAGCATTAAGTTGTTTCGGCTAAAGTTAGCTAAGCTGAACGTTTTTTTTTTAAATTTACTGTTTATTAATATTGTTTTTCTGTTTTATTAAATACATGAGTAAATACAATTTAATTTAAGCAAATAAAATGTAATTTTTAATAAAAATAAACTGTGAAAATAGTTTTAGTTGGGTTTTGCTTTGCTTTTTTATATTCTAGCTTTCACCTGGTATGCCGCCTACCTTGGCAGGATTAAAGATAGGGGATTGGGAAGGAAAGGGAAAATGTGCTCTGGCATTTCTTACTTACTCCCCGAAACACACCAGTATAGCAGGTTCGTCATCTGTGGAGCCTACTAGATGTTCGTCAAATTGGTTACTTCTACCAGACGAGCTCCCCAATTAAGATTCCGTGATAGAAGAGTATCGGTGGCGTAATGGAAAAAACGTATCCTAACATGTCGAAAGGTCCGAGTTCGATCTCCGGTCATGCCATATACCAATGGTTTTTTTTAAATCTTAAGTGCATTTACTAACTGCTCCAAACAGTGAAGGATAACATCGTGAAACAACCTGCTACGCCAAAAAAGAAATTCTAAGGTGAAGTCCACCAACCCGCACTGGGCCAGCATGGTGGACCATATCCTGTTGAGAGGGTAGACTGCGCCATCGCAGTGCGGACATGTAATAGGCTGTTGGTGATTACTATTTGCTAAATTAAAGTAAATATTAGGTTTTTCCAAAAGAATGTGTTATTATTTTCGGTTAGACAATTTGTATTTTAAGTCAATTTGAAAGTTGTCTGATTAGAATATTTATTTTTTTGAGTTGGTAGCACAGAAAACTATATAATACTCACAAGGAGAAGAATGCAAACTAGCATATAAACAAAAGAGGACCCAAACCGCCATCTATCGGCTGCCTCCACTCAAAATTTCTAGCGTGACTTTCGAATAGGTACTTACTTTGTTTAGTTTAGATTATACCATTACAATTTCTCACATTCCAGATGTGAATTTTTGGAATACTATTGTATAAGGTGTTTTTTATCAAGCCTACAGTTTGGTTGATTGGTTGAAAGTAGGTACACACACACACACACAACCGTTTCTACATATTTCTCAATATATATATATCTCTCCCTCTCTGGCACTCGGCAGAATGCGCCAACGTAAGCCTCAGGAAGAACAACTTGAACAATATCACAGGGATTTTAAATTTAATATTTCCAGCGAGAAAATAAAACAAGTTCCACTTGGCCCCGTGCAATATTGGCAAAGGTTGTTCGTGTGAGATACGTGACGTCAACTACTAGGTACCCTCGAGCAAGTATACGACACGGATAAAGCAAATTGCAGGCAAAAATTCATATAAGCCCGACGATATTTTAGCCATTTTACGAGATGTTATGAACATTGTACTCACTCGCTTACCTACGTCCTACCTAGCTAGTGCATTCATTATATTTTATTTTTGGTTCGGAGAGCCGTAACAAACATTTCTAGCCAGACGGACAAACATTTCATTATTTGTCAATTTTAGTTCATAATTGATTAGTTTATGAACTATTAGAATTACAAATAGACAGGACACACTGTGTTCTGCAGTCATAAACTGGGACCCCATTTGGCGAAAGCAACCATCACCTTACAGTGGAATAGCAAGTGTGCTATTGCGTTTCGGAGAGTTAGTAAGGGATAAGGAATTGATAGAAATCCCCTATGTCATCAATCTCCTATTGGCGTTACTTGTGTTTATAGGCCACGGTAGTGTTTATAATATTTCATGCAAACGTCAGGTAGGCTGACGGTCCACTTTATGGTAAGTGGTTACTGTCGCACATCATATTGTGTTGCAAATGCGCTGTCGATTAAAGATAAGAGATTAAGAAGGTATGGTGAAAATTGGCTCTAGAAACCCTTACTCACTCACCGAAATACAACAGCACAAATGCTATTATTTCAAGGTGGTCTTTATTAATATGTTTACCTAATATAGGAAAATATATGTTTAATGTTAATAAGAAATAATACATACCTGGAGGCAATTTCATTTATTTAATCCATCTACCCAAGGATAACCGATCTGACGCCTACTGATCTGACTACGTCCACCAGTCTGACTACGGACATTGTAATTTAATTATTCTGACCCAGGGACAGTAAACAGACGTGGTCAGATTGATCTAACAAACCGATCTGACCACGGATACTGTACGGTCTTTTGTAAGGTGTGTGTGGTTATGCTGCCAGACGAGTTGCTCAAATGACTGTGAAAGGCAGTGTGCCTTAGCCTCTACTTGCTTGATTCAGAAATAAACCAATTGAAATAATTGAAGTAACTCTCGCCCCCTGAGACACCGTCAAGGCAGGCACTCATCCATTGAGTCGTCTAATCGACTAATCTACTCTCTATATTGATCTATCTGTAGTATACCATAGATAGTATAGAAATGTTGTTTCTATAGTGTAGGTAGGGGATAAGCAGATTGTAAAACGCTTTGACCGAAACTGATCTAAATATTGACTGTTACGCCCCAGAGGTGAGGCCAAAGCGGGCCTGTAAATGCAAATGCAATCGCTTTGATGTCTCGCCTGATGTGACAGCTAGCGAAATTAAAATCTCCATCAGTATCCCGAAATTATTGCATATTTAAAATGGGTATTTCTATGAAAACTATAATTTAAAAAAAAACAACAATGGGTAGGTGTTAAAGGTATTGCTTTTTATAATGACATATTTACTTCATTTGTAAACCATTGGAAAAATTAACAAAGTTAACATTGATGGCTTTATTTTTTTATTATGATAAAAAAACAGTCAAATTGTTGGAAAATGTTGCATAAAAATCACAGACATCAATAAAAATCTTCGAGATTCAAATTTGAGACTCAATACAACAATCATATACAATAATGTCTAAAAAATTAAGATAAAATTCCCTACAATTTTTAAAAATAATTAACAAAATATACATATAAATCCAAAAAACAGTAAAAATAAAATTACTTACTTAATAAAATATAGTTATAATGAAAAAAGAACTTCAAAAGCATATAAAAAATAAATTACAAAGATTTCTCTAGTTTTAATAACCTCGCGGGACACGTATTCACAGACGCATAATTGCTACCAAGGAGCAATAAGTCAAGTCAGCGGCGTAAGTTAATTTGGACTCGGTTTGTCGACACTTTATCTTAAAACCGCCTTTAAATACATTCCTTTAAAACTTGCTTCCAAATAAATAAAATTACTACAATTTTTTAAATTTTGAATTTAGATGAGATTGCCATTCGTTTTATTAGACTAATTCTGCACGCTGGATTCGTAGGTAGGGATCATGTATTTAATATTAATGAACGCATCCGGACCTCCGTAACGTTCCAGCAACTGAAGGGTATCTTCTATCAGATCTGCCACGTTTTCACCGCGTGACGTCGTGTGGTCTATATCCTCACCAATGTTACCTGTAGCAAGGACAAAGACATTAAGTTTTTTTGACGGTCTTGTAGCTTAAATGCTTCATCATCATCAGCCCATAAATGTCAACTGTTGGACATAGGCCCTTTTGAGAAATAATTGAAAAACATTATACGACTAGGCACTATTACCTACTTTAGTTACAAATAAAAGAATAAAGCTAGAGACATAGTGGTCCCGTCTACGTATGCAATGTAATACTTCTGTGCTCTTGAATTTGAATGAAAACAAAGGACTTATTATCATCTTTTTTTTTACGTTGGGAAATCCATCATGGATACCCGACAGCGAAGGGGACGCTGCGGGTTATGCCGGACTCCTACCGGCTAAAACGCAACGATTTTCTAGCGCGGCCGTAGATGGGCATGGTCGCAGGACGTTGTTATACAACCTCGGCGACCAATATAAAACACCCTACAACTCCATGGATGAGACGCGCAGACATACGACAACCTCTCTTGTCGAACGCCTCTATTCAATTACACGCCGCGAACCTTTTCAGTTTCACACCACCAATTGGCGTACTCTGTGCCAGTGCAACACTCGCACAGAGTACGTTTTAATAGGGTATTTTAGTCTATAATATGAAAAAAAATCTAAAAGTATATTATTGAGATAGCTTAGGCAAAAATCAGTTGGAAAATGTTAGTTTTAGTTCGTAAAATAACAAAATAAATTTTAAAATTAAATTCAAAGTTTTCAGAATTTTTAGTCTGTTCTTAAACACAATGAAATAGTAGCCGCCATGTTTACGTCATACGGTTGTGTAAACAAAAAAGTGTCAGTCAGTGTCATGTCAATTACCGGCGCATTTGTTTACACAGCCAACTGACGTCATGACCACAGAGCAAAATGGTTTCCAGCGTTTTCGTCAAATTACGCGCGAAATTTGAAAATGTAAATTTTAAATGCATTTTTATTAAACTTATCGATTGAATAAAAATTTGGTGTTTTTTTTAGTGGTTCATTAGCACTACAGAATCTAATTGAGACACTTTTTAAAAATGGGTGTAATTGTGTGACACGCTAACAATACTAAATTAATTTGAAAGTCTTGTATTTGCAAAGCGAGAGGTCAGATCATCCGAATAACTAATTATTGATATATTAAAACAGTATTTTTATAATTCATTAATGAATTGATGAATTTAACAATAATTAATGTCAGTTTGAATAAAACGAAGCACTATACATTTCGTCTGATTTGTTCGCTTGTAACGATGGCACAGAGTAAGCCCATTGGTGCCATCAATCATCCGCGCACCGCCATAATAATTGACACATTGAGAATGCCAGCTCAGGAGATATTGTTTTCAGCCTATAATAGACTTGTCGGGGCACAGAGTAGATTAATTACATGTGGTGTTGCCGCGACAACACATTTCGTGCATGTCACACAGCCGACGCCGCGCAGTTGACACCCGACCGCATTGTTACGAAATTCTACGCGCGCCACCCCTACTTTTTGTAAGCCCTTGTTCACATTTTCTGCGAACACACTTGTTGAGTGAAGGTGCTGAGGCGTGACTTTAATTATCATGGGTCCCCTTAAAATTCAACACTATATTGATCGTGTAAACAATATAATTTTATGTACATATTTAACATTTGTTACTTTACTAACCATTTATTATGGACACTAGTTGAGCCCGCAACTTCGTATGCGTAGTATTCGGTATAGCACGAAACTTTTTTGTTTGTAAACCGATTGGAATTAAACAAACACTAAATGTTACGGGAAGCTTGCTACAATACACAAGTGAAGACTGCATTCAAATCGGTTAAGGCGACGCAGCGATAAACAATGAAAACGGCTCTGATTTCATACAAAAACGAGAGCGCGCTTGCTTATGTCGTACGGTCGAATGCGACAAAACGATTTATATTAAAAAAACTATAATATTAATCGCCGTTCCCATCACATTCCCTTAAACTACGATGATTCTTGCAAACGTCACTCATTGATGACCTTGGAGGATAGACGCACTGTCTCCGATATGTCATTCCTCCACGACATTTGTTCTGGGACTCTTAATTGTCCAAAACTGCTGTCTGAAATGTTGCAGCTTCAGGCCGGGCCTAGGCGTGGAAGAAGGATCAAATTATTCCATGTCCCACTATCACGATCTAATTACGACCGTAACTCAGTTTTTCACAGATTACCCACAACATACAACGACAAGTTTATAGACTTGGACATTTTCCACCTGCCGAGAGCGTCCTTCAAGCGCAGTGTCGTGAATACACTGAAGGACAAATAAATAATCACTCACGCGCACACGCATACACACAAACATACACACAGCCACACACACACACTAACACACACACACACACATCCTAACTCCAACTAGATCCTTTTCCCCATCTTCTTAAATCAATTTGTTTTCAACTTAATTTTCAACATAACTTGGGTACATAATAAAACCCTGTAAGTGGCAATGTGCTTTGTGATGTCTTTTTTGAGTATTATTTCTGCTGTATTGCTGTAGGGTTTTTGTTGAGAATAAAAATAAATAAAAATAAATAAAATATATTTTAAAAAATCCAACTGCAAAATTGAAGTGTATACTAATGTACATAGAAAATTTGAATGTATAAATTGATCCCGTTTGCCTGTAAAATGTAAATCTGTGTTTTAAAAGAGGTTTCTTTGAATTTTTTTTCTCTGTTATAAAAGTTTACCAATCGTGTAATCCAACTGACAAAATGAAGTCAGTAACATGAAGAAAACATCACTTTCATTTACGTTTTGTCATTACTGAGAAAAATCTAAATCCCTGCCACCAAAATTTCCAATGCGTCGTCTTAAGCCGTTTTTGAGATTAGCGTGCACAAACGCGCAGACAAACAGACAAAAATTCTAAAAACTATTCTTTTGACCTCAGTAACATAAATACAATGTTAATATATATTTAAATATATAAAATAAACTATGTCATATTTTTTTTTTTTTGAAAAAAAAAGTGATGTAATACGGCTAGTTTACGATTTTATTATTATGTATAAAGAGATTTATTGATAATTGCAATACGATTGAAAAAATAAAATGTCAACATGTGGTTAATATTCTACATACGCTTGACAGTTCATATACGAAGCTAACTATAAATTAATTAATTTATATTTAAATACATAAAATAAATTATCTCAAGAATTAATAGTTGAATTTGAAAATTTATTTCTGCTTTTGATAGTTCAATTATTGAGAATGTTTATAGGCTTTTTGAGATTATAGTACGACCCTTAAATTGCCGTACAAAAATAGAAAATCAGAGAAAACTCAAAGCAAAAACTAAGTAAAGTAAATAAGTGACTATGCAAAGTGTTTAAGACCGAGAGTTACAATTGAGGGATTTGTTTATGAAACCAATATTGACCAGTCGGCTTCTTTTTATAATCTATACATACACATAATAAAATCGTAAACGAGCCGTGTCTGTGCATTAAATATTTAAAAAAAAATTGTACACGTTGTATGAGTTGTGGGTTTCCGGGATGATGGCCCAGGTCTGTTGGAAATTCTTCCAACAGACCTGGGTTCAGTCAGACTTCAGTCTCGCTCGAGAAGTCGAAAAGTGCAGAAGTGAAGTGCAGTGATGTAATGTACTTTTTCTTCTAACACGGACTACACCACCACCTGAGGATGTCAACCGCAGTTGTTGACGAAACGTTTGGAAGAATTTCCAACAGACCTGGGCCATCATCCCGGAAATCCACAACTCATATGGATACCGGCCGAGAAAACCTACATTCTACTATTGTACACGTTGTACTTATGTTATCGAGGTCAAAAAAATTATTCTTATGTCCGTCTGTTTGTCTGTGCGTTTATGCACGCTAATCTCAGAAACGGCTTAACCGATTTGAATGCGATTTTCACTGATGTATTGTAGCAAGCTTCCCGTAACATTTAGCTTTGTTTCATTCCAATCGGTTAGCAAACAAAAAAGTATTACGCGCTATACCGAACACCACGCGTACGAAGTCGCGGGCAGAGCTAGTATGTAATATATGTATTAGTTATCATTACTCATTTGTACAGATATCCAAAATCAATTTCAAAATTCAAAATCTTTAGGTATTGTAATAATACTTCAGTAATAGGCGCAAAAGTGACAAAATGTATACGCGTCACTCCACAGAAATGACAGCACACGCTCGCCCCGCGAGTGTGTGCACAGCCTAAGTAGATATTTGCTTTGTTTGTCTAACAAGTGTTTTGTCACGTGTGTACATAGCTGTTAACGCCTCATTTCTCGCGCTATAAAATAGTTGTGACACAGGTTCGGGACATAGGGTTGTTTTTGTTACATTAATAGAAACAAAGCCTTGTCGTACGACCATTTTGTCGTTTTAAACTCTCGTTTTCTTTTTATTTACACCGTAACATAAATTTATGGGTTCAACGCGACCGCTTTTGAGATTTGTTCGAAAAGTAATTTTTGATATTTATCTTGATGCTTTTATTTACGTTTGCCTGATTAATTATTTTAATGAAAGGCAAAAAATTCATTAAAATTGTTAAGTGATATTTAATTACGTTTTAATATATATTAGTAGTGGCAGAGCACACCGCGTTTCGCAATCATTCGGGGGACCCGTTTGGCGGCAGTAACCACCCCCTTACAGAATACCACCGTGAAATAACAGCACGTGTGTTGTTGTGTTTCGCTAAGTGTGTAAGAGAGCCCATTTTGCTATTCAGTCCCTTATCCTTAATCCTAGGGTAGTCGGCACCGCACTTGCAGCACTTGTGTTATAGGCGACGGTAGCCACCTACTATCAAGTGGACCGTCAGTCTGTCTGCATATGTTAACATTTAGAAAAATACTAGCGGTCCCAGCAGACGCTGTCCTGCCCGAACTAGAAAAAAATAATCTGTAACCTGATTGCAGCGCTACCTATCCGCTCCAATTGTGAATCTAAACCGTTCAGGGGTCAGTCACATACACGCACACGGAAGGACAAAAGAAAATATATAAAGTTTACAGAGAAAATATGTATTTTTCGTTATTATTATTTAATACTTTTTGGACACAAGAAAACATAAAATTTTTGGTTAAATTTAATGAGGTAATAAATTTTGTAACTTAGTTTTATGTTTTGTGGGAATATCAGAGATTCTCCTCCACATGGAGGAACTAGGTCCTCCATAGGTTCGAATATAACTAGGTGCTACGAAAATGCATTTCATATTCATCATAGACTGGCAGATATTTTCAGTTTTGAAGATATACCTATCGTGTTGTTAATTAACACGATAGGTATCAAAAACAAAACAATTAATGGTTTTCGTAAACATTTCATTTAAGATACTCTTAAGTCAACATTTGTTTTCTCAAAAATTTAGATCTCAGCCAACGAACTGTTGCTTCATTACATTTAAAAGGGGTTAAAACCCATTTTAAATCTAAAATATGACAGCAGAACAACCAACCACCAGATTGTACATAATTCATAAGAATAGGTAGTGTACACTAATGTTATGAGTGATATCGGCATAAATTATCCATCGTCCATCGTTCCCATCGCAAATAACAGCTTACTAAAATATGGTGAATATTTCCAAGTAGTGATACCTATATGAGGGAAACCGTGAAATGTTCTCAATCTTTGAAATCATAAAGTCTTTTTTAATCATCCTCTTGTAAAGATCAGTTTCAATTTGCTTTATATAAGCTCAAACTTACGATTTTTGTCTTTGAAGAGATTCAGCACGGGCAATATCTGTCTGTAGTAAGGCACAAGAGCTTCGCCAACTTTATCACAGCCCGTTACCAAAAGCTGCAAAGACTTGAGTGCGTGACACAGGACCGCATGGCGTTTCGTTGAAAAGGCATCTGTGAAAAAATGTTAACAAAATTAATTATCTAATCAATTTATTTAAACTAAACTAGCTGTGTCCCGCGGTTTTGCAAGCGTTGATAACTAAATAACACAATCATTTTTTTCTTTTCTTTTAAAAGTACATAATATACACGCCAACTTCTATGGAGATCGTTCAAATGGCATTAGTGGTATCGTTCAAACGAGGATTTCATATACTATAGATATTTTTGGACATTATTTTATAGATTTTATTTCTATTTTACAGCAAAAAAATCATAAGCTCATTCGTTCCATAACAAGAGAAACTTTAAGCTGAGCTGAGCAATAAAAAATACATTTTTTATCGAGCTTTGTCGGGGTGAATCCAGTCAAAAGATACACAAATAATTTAAATTTAATTTCGGTAACTTTAGTAAGCAAATACTAGCTAATCGGCCCCAGCTTGTTACAGATGCAATTTAAATTGAATAGTATAAAGGGCTGTTACAATGTGTATGAAAATGTTTAAGGTGGCTAACATATCGTCGCCTTAGTGGTGAAAAGAACTAACCCACACTTTTGACTAAATTGAGTTATGAACATCATCATACTCAGCATTAAACGGAGATTCTAGTGGTGAAGAGATCTAAGAGATAGCTCAAATAGAAGATGTTTTTTTCCTTCAGAAGTTAAAATAAAAAACATTTTTTGTAGGTGCTTATTTATTTCAATTGTCATTATCGTGGAACCAATTTAGTGTGGTATAGCTTACTTCACCACTAAGGCGACGATATTCAAATTGATAATGATTAATACTCTATCAAAACATTAACGTATTATGCTATGCCTTCCTCAGGAATCACTCTGTTGATAGATATAAACTGCATGAAAATCCTTCAGTAATTTTTAAGACCATTTAAGATAGTCTCCAGCCATTGATTGTATATCAATTTTGAATTGTCGGGCAAAAACGTTTTTTCTTTGAATATCTGGTCCTTGGCAGAATATCAGTGTTGTGGTCTGCACCACAACTGTAGGTATAGTGACTGAGCCAGGGTTCCTTTTCCTCTTGATATTTGTTTATATATTTATTTGTTTCTTTTGTTTGTAATTACTGTTTATTTGTTCATATAGTGTT
Source organism: Bembecia ichneumoniformis (assembly GCA_910589475.2). Classification (NCBI taxonomy): domain Eukaryota; kingdom Metazoa; phylum Arthropoda; class Insecta; order Lepidoptera; family Sesiidae; genus Bembecia; species Bembecia ichneumoniformis. Next base: position 18,384,066 of record OU342526.1, on the reverse strand, counting down.
CTGTCTTCTTTCTTTCTTTTAATTTTTTTTCTGCAAATTATATACGCAAACCGTCCTCGTTTATTGTTTTTTCCATTAGTGAAAATCGTACAAAAATCCGTTCAGTAGTTTAGAAGAAGTTATCGTAGAAATATAGACAGACTTTATTTTAAAATATGTATAGTTATAGAAATAAATATAGATATAGAAGAGACAAATTCAAATTCGCAATTTTAGAAAATAATTTAAGTCAATTTTTAATTTAATTAAATGTAAATTATAATATTATATATTATACTCACTCTTTAAAGGTATAATTAGTTGAGGCACAACGGGTAAGACTTTGTAAGCTCCTTTGCTAATCATGTCGTGAATGCCTTTCTCCACAATATAGTTGTAGGGATAAGTGCTCTCCGAAAGACCATCGAAAAACATTGGTAAATAGTGGTGGAAGTCCAGTTTCTCTATTGGAACCTGTTGATGTAAAAGCAGTAAAAAATTAAAGAATATAATTCTTGTTTCATTTCTTGTTCGCTGCAGAGTCGTCGCCAAAGTAATAAATGTATGTTGGGTACCATCGACCGACTACGTAGGATTAAGGATAAGGGATTAGGAGGGGATAGGGAAATGAGCTCTGGCATCCCTTATTCACTCACCAAAACACAACAGCACACGTGCTGTTATTTCACGGTGGTTTTCTGCAAGGGGATGGTTACTGCCGCCAGACGGGCTGCCCAAATGCCTGCGAAACGCAGTGTGCCCTGCCACTACTTTCCAGATCCAGGCCAGAGCCAAATTTTTAAAGTTCATTTTCAAAGTTAACCCTGCCAGGAATCGAAACCGGGAACCCTAAAACAGAGCGTTAAGGCAGGCACTCTAACCATTTATCCAAGGTGTTCGTCAAAAAATCTAATATTATGACGATTACTTACCCTCCAAGCGAGCCTTTTGCCTGCCGTAGTGAATTCTATGGAAACAGGAAATTCACCTCTCTTGTAACACTTTTTGAACATTGTCATCTTCTGAGGAAGCGGTTCGTAGATTCTGCTCTTCGGTGGCGGAAGCACCGTTGTGTTCCTTTGTAAAGCCTGCACTGTGAACGCAGGAACAATCCTCGTCTTCTTAGTCGTCGCCCCATGAGGATAGTTGGGACTGGGTTTCCTCAGTGTGGGCCAAAAGTCTTTACCGCACAACTGCGGCGCGCACGGTGGCAAGAAAACCATCTTGTTGACTATGTTACATCAAAAACATGATACACAAAGCGCAAGTAAATAATCTAATAATATTGATCTAAAATGTTTGCCGAAGTAATAAAATAAGAAAGTAAATTTGCTCTCGGCCGGGCTTCGATTCTGATTGTTTATTTTGAAACGTGATCGTTGCTTGGCAACGGACGACGTATCGATTGATTGCCGCCAGCAGCGCCGCCGCGTGCCTCACGCCGTCTTAGGCCGGATGCACACATTACGGAAATTTGACGCTAAATCATTTTTTATTTATATTGTGCGAAAATAAAAAAAATATTTATTTGCATAAACACATATGCATATAATAGTTGTATAATATATAATAGTTGTATAACATATAATAGTTGTATATAGGATATACAACTATTATAGTACAAAGTATATAGTTAATGTTTATATTATATTAATTTATTTAATGGTACCTAATAAAATTTATTTATCTAATTACAATTTTATAACTAATATAAATACTTATAAATAATTTAAACCTATTAAGTATTTAATTGTTATAATACATTATAACTCTCTTTAATAGCTTATTTATTTTAATGTCACCAATAAATGAATAAATGTGTTTTATTATAAAACTCTTTAAAATCACAATAGCAAATATCTAATATCTAACTATTCTGTCAAAGTCCTTGTAAATTTTTATCTAGGCTTTCACGCAGTTAAAAATCAAATTTACGAAATGTAAATTGTATGTATTTTAGAAAAAACAATAAACATTTTTTTTTAAATTATCTTACACATCCAATTATTAGTTACTTATGTATGTATGTATAAATAAAGTAAAAAAGCCTTTATTGCTGATTTTTACATTCTTACTTAAAATTAGTGCCTAAACTAAATTTATTTTTAATTATTATTATTAAATAGATCGACAAACGTTATTATTCAGCTTGTCTCCCGACAAAGGCCTCCTCTAAAGATTTCCACTTAGCTCTGTGGACTCGTACAGCATTTCCTTTAACAATTTTAATTTACCACATTCTCAAATTTGTCAGTAAACAAATTTGAAAAAGGGTTATGCGATATGCTATGGTGACTCCTTAGTACTTACATTTAAATAAAATAAATAAAATTCACTTACTTCAGGCAACTAAAAATGACTCAGATTAAATATACTAAATTAAATCGTTCAATTATACTGACTGGTGCCCGCAACTTCGTCCGCCTATTACGCCTGGCATCTTTATCTCACTGTTAACGGCAGTAGCGCCGAATTTTTTATATTTTTAGACAATCCCTCGGGAACCTATCAGATTTCTGGGATCTTATGTGTTTTTCCAGGTAAGAAACTATCTGTATGCCACATTTCATCCAAATTCGTTCAGCCGTTGCGTTTGCGTGATTGAGTAACAAACATCTACACTTTCGCATTTATGCATAATATTATTAGGATTAGAAGAATTATTGCTTAATAAACATGCTTATGTCAAATTTGTAAATATTTTCATTATTATGTTCAATTAGTAGAGTCATGGAGTGATTTCACTCTTTAATAAAATAATATAATAAAATAATTTAGTGGTAGGGCACACTGCGTTTCGCAATCATTTGGGCAGCCCGCCTGGCGGCAGTGACCATCCCCTTACAGAAGACCACCGTGAAATAACAGCACGTGTGCTGTTGTGTTTCGGTGAGTGAGTAAGGGATGCCAGAGCCCATTTCCTTATCCCCTCCTAATCCCTTATTCAATCCTACTGTAGTCGGCAGCGCACATGCAGCACCTGTAGCGTTGTTTGTGTTATAGGCGACGGTAGCCACCTACCATCAAGTGGACCGTCAGCCTGTCTGTCGACATAACATAAAAAAAAAGAATAAAATAAAAATAACAACGTAATAATTGTCGATGATTACAAATCAATAGAGATAGTATATGTAGATGGTGGCATATCACGCCGTAATATATATTTAAATAATTAAATCGTATTGTATCCCTTTAAGAGCCCTTATAATTTCACAGGTTTCAATCTCAGTGAAAATTTTATTAGAGCTTCTTTTTGACAAAAATAATAGAGGCCCTTAAAAAATTAAAAAATTTAAAATGTGGGATTCAAATGACTATAATCGTAAATTTCCATGTTATTTTATAACTATTGCACACAAAAGTATCTGTTGCTTTGAATATTATATTACACAAGTTTGTCAATAATAGTAGTCAGTAACTACTTAATTCTACTAACCTGTAAAAATAACGAACAATTAAATCTAAGACCTTTTATCTATTTGTTAAAATCTAACCTTTCAGATTAAGCGCATGGTGTGTATTGGCCTTTAGACCCCGTCCATGCCACAGAATTATATTAGCGAGGAAGAATTTTATTACATTTTAATATAAGGTATTTTCGCAATATCTGGTATAGTCGAGGAAAAAATCTCTTGAATTTTGATCGGGGCGTAAGGACGAAAACAAGTTCTTTGACAAGCATCCAATAGGAAGTTCTCAAATAACTTTTATGGAGAAAGTAAATTATAATTTGGTAGTAGAAGAAAAATTCTTTTCACATTGGACGTATATTTACTAAATACCAAATCTAAAGATTGCGTATCTGATCTGTAGGGCAGGCCATTTTAAGTGCTAATGTTAATACATTTATTGTCTTAATTATTATTGCTTTGAGTAGCTATTTTTTTATGTAGAAGCATATTAATAACAACTATTAATATTCATTTAATAATTGACCTAAATAATACAATGTGAGCAGCTTATTAAAATAAATATACACCGTTAAAATACCATACATACCATGCTTTTCCTGAAAGTTTTAGGCTATTGATCAACACTCTAACCAGTCTCGATGTTTTGAAAATTGCTTTAGGATTTTGGAACACAGAAGTTCCTTCCATAACTATAATTCTTTCACCTTTAGAGCAAATGTTCATTATTATTATATTGAACACAGTCATGAAATCGCACAACACAGGGAGATGAAGGTACAACAGGGACTCAAACTAGCATCTATCGTTTTAAAAGCCAACATTTCGACGTACTGGTCTATCACTGCTTACTGCATATATTGCAGAATTTACCATTGTAACTATTACCGTGAGCGTCGTAAAGAGATATTTACATAAAACGCTTATTCCATCGGCCATAATAATGAAGTCGTGTCAAAGATAATCACGCCACTGATAGAAATCTCGTAGAAACGATAAAACTGTCAAATAACAATAAAAGAGGGAGCGCCGGGATAATCTGGAGCCGCCAACACGTTATCTAAATCGCTCAAATCGAATCGAAAATTGTTATTTTATTGATGTGTGTATACGCCTTTAGAGCTTACGTGACGGAGATTTGGCGCCAAATTGAACGGCCGGGGACAAGGACGTTCGATATTTAAAATTTAATATCGCATCAGCTGCGGTGAGCATTATGAAATTTTTTATAACGTCATCGGTAGGATGAAGTTTTGAATGAAACGCGAGTGGCCCCTCCTTTTGAGACGGCCTCTTTTGCATAATGCTACCTCCATGCTGCAATCCTTTTAAATGGCTACTAGGTTTCTATTGATTTTCCAATATTTTCCACTCATCGAATTATATTAGTTACTTCTGGCACTGTTCTATGTCGTACTTATAATCTCTATGCTTCCACAAATACTTATACGTTTATAAGTTTATTTAAAGTTTTATACCTGGATGTAGCCCATATAGTGTTTTTTTTTATGTTAAGGTCGACAGACAGGCTGACGGTCCACTTGATGGTAGGTGGCTACCGTCGCCTATAACACAAACAACGCCTAAAGCTGCTGCAAGTGCGCTGCCGACTACAGTAGGATTGGATAAGGGATTAGGAGGGGGATAAGGAAATGGGCTCTGGCATCCCTTACTCACTCATCGAAACACAACAGCACGTATATGCTGTTATTTCACGGCGGTATTCTGTAAGGAGGTGGTTACTGCCGCCAGGCGGGCTGCCCAAATGACTGCGAAACACAGTGTGCCCTACCACTACTTTTCAAATCAATAATAATAATAATAATAATAAAGCTTTATTTATCCCATACATACATAATCACAATAATTACAAATGAAATAATCAAAGTTAACATACATTGAAATATTAGTCATACATAGTCAAAAAGTCAGATAGTCAGGTATAATAATGATAAAATTTATTCTTTAGTATTTTGAATATTAGTGATTTCGAGTCATTTGAGTCTAACATTTAAATTACTATTTTTTTTTTCTGTATGGGCCCCTCTTGGGTAAAAGCCTCCTCCATAGAATGCCAAACACCCTTGTCTTTCGCTCTCTCAATCCAGTCCCTGCCAGCAACTGCTTCTATTTCGTCTTGCCACCTGGAACATGGTCGACCTCTGCGTCTTTTTCCCTGTGGTCCTTTCCATATTGTTAGTGCATGAGTCCATCTCTCGTCTGTGTACCTTGCCACATGGCCAGCCCATTTCCACTTCAGTCTCTGAGCGAAGGTTGTTGCATCAGTTACCTCGGTTTTATTGCGAATAGTAGCTTTAACCCTGTTTCTCAAACCAATGAAATTAAAGAAAATAGTTATGGACTCAGCGATACTGCCATGGTTGCCTATGGTTGCCAAACATGGTTGTTCGATAAAAAAATAAAGTCGAAAATTCAAACCACACAGAGAGCAATGGAGAGAAGCTGTCTAGGAATCACTTTCAAATCAATACTTTTCCTTAAATGCGACTGTCAATTAGCAAATATTAATTAAAGCGACTCCAGCCGCCAAACTCGTTCTGTACTGAATTGACGGGACTGCTGAGGGGGAGTCGCTACTTGCAAATCTCGGAAATATCTATTTAAAAATTAAATAAAGTATAATTCAATTTTTTCTTTTAATGAGCCTTCAGATAGTGGATCTTAAAATTTATCTTAAGAAAGCTATTTAAAATATTGATTATTAAGCAAATCGCACGGTTACAACATCGATATTAGACCGCAAATTAGTAATTTTTTTATATATATAATTAAATATAATTTAAAAAATAATTATGATGATCCCCTTTCATATATCCTGCAGATGATGTGAGTATTTTTTAAATTATAATTATTGCGATAATTTAAAAGGAAAACGGTTACATATAAGTGGATTTTTTTATCATTAGGGGCAGGCGTCGCCTTAAGGGAAGAATCTATTAAATATGGCGTATTTATAGCAAACATAATGATGTAAACACCAATAACAGATATTGAATGACATATCTGTGTTATTAATATTTATTTATATTCAATTTATGTACTAGTATTTACTTATTAGAATGTAAGTTTATGATGACCTTACCATGATTTTTACCACCCACATTGTTTTATTTTTCATATTTGATTTTCCTTACCCTAAGGTTGCCTGGAAGAAAAGGCCGCCTTTTGTACTATTACTTGTTGTTTCTTTCTTATTTTTATTCCTTTTTATGTTTATAGTACAAATAAAGAGTTTTAATAATAATAATATCTATTATTATTACGAAATGGCATATATTATTATATGCCATTGCGCTTAATAATAACATATGTTTTGGTGCTTGACAAATAAAAACAACATGCAAAATTGTGCATAGTCTGTGCACATATCATCTGCGACTGCTTAGTGTTCTATGCAAATACTACAAATAAATTATTTGATTTGAGCCAAAGTAGCTGTGGGTGATACAGGGGTGCCTTCTATGGACAATTGGTGCGAACCAAGGAGAAGGATATAGAAAGTGCCGAGGTTTCGAGAAAGATCTAGCTCGGGAAAATGGAAGCGAACTCGGGACAATCCGAGATTATATAAGTGGGGGAAGACAGGTCACGGGGCTTCTAATGCCGATGGCGACGTCGAAGAAACAATAAGTTTTCGCCAATTGTCAAATTTTAAATTTTGAACTGAGGTTATCCTGGCTGCCTGCAGAGTTTGCGACACTTCCACATTGGCGACTTGATCTAAGTCGGCCCAATGAGTTCGTGCTGCCTCAAAGCCCAAACTTACGCCCAAACTTACGCCCGGCATCATCAAGGACGAGGAACGAGGTGCTAGCTGTCTGCAGACATGCTGGTGCTGAGCGGTGGCCTTCAGCTGGCTGCTCAAGGTGTTCACGAAATATAAGTGGTCCATTAAATATCGTAGCAGGATAGAACAGATCCCCCCAGTGCTCACTCAGTGTTTTTCCTTGCAGTGTTCGGGTAGTGCTGGGCGTTATATTTGCAATTGTAAAAATACTTGTACGTCGTGTAATTGTGTGTGCAAATAATTTAATTAAAGTGTTGTGTGGTAATATCTGTCTTTTATGTCTGTCCCAACCTCCCTTTAAACAGTAGGCGCCCCTGAGAACACCTTTAAACCAGGTCTCGTGTTTCTATATGTGACTTTCGGTCGACGAGTGAGGGTTTCGTGTTGTCGCAATCCTCTCAAACAGGCGCAACTTGAGCGGTTACAACTCTCACTTTATAGCTTCTTGGTTCTGCAAGTTTTTTCATAATATACTAATTAATATTAAAGTATCTTGTATCGTAAAAAGATAACAGAAAGAGAAATATAATAAACAAATTTAGCATACAGAAAGAGAAAAAACAATAACAGAAATAAACAGAAGAGATCACTATAATAATATTTGAATAGAATGCCTGTATTAATTTTACAAAAAAAAAAATAACAAATTAAGCTTTAGGACAAATCGACATTAGATTTTAACGGTGAATCAGTGAGTTAAGGAAATCATTGATATTTGATCCAAATAACGAAATGTAAGATATATCGAAACTAGCTGCTCTCGTCGAAGTAATAAAGGAAATAAATTTTGATTATTCAGCTGTCCTCACAGCAAGGAAGCCGACTAAGCTGTGAAGCGGAAATAAAAAGGGAATGGAAAGGCTTGCGATGTTGCTATTCATCACATTGGAGAAATTTATACAGGTTTCCGGAGTTACTGTGGCGGTAAGGGACCAAACTCTGTTTCGCATTATTCTTTTATTTAACTTTTGGAACATAAAAAATATAAACTTAGATAACACGTGATATTCATAAACTTGACTGGCGGCAGTCGCAAATATAAGGAATCCGTCAAGATCAGCAATAATTTAGGAAAATATATCATTTTGAATGTTGTTACTGGCTAAATCTGACCGACAAAGTAGACATCTAATGTACCACTGAGTGAATTAAAATTTTATGCTCACTTGCTCTATTCTAATTTGATAATAAAATCTCTTTATTTATAATTTGATAGACCAATAATTAAAGGAAAACCACTTTGTGTTTCCTCAAGGAGACACAAAGTTGGAGGCAAGTTGACGGTCCACTCGATGTAAACGGTCGTCTATTAATATAAGTAATGCCATAGAGAATTCAAGTGCTCTGCCGACCTTGGCAAGATTTCGCTTAGGGATTATGAGGTGGTAGGATAAATAGTCACAGTTTAATAGTTAATTGTGTGTCGAATCTAAATCAGGCTAATTAAGATAATAGTTATTATGAACACCAATACCAAAAATGTCATATAAAATCGTTCCTTTTTTAATGTTAAGGTCGACAGACAGACTGACGGTCCACTTGATGGTTTACTCGAAGATCATCATATATTATAATGGACGGAAAGATCAAAATCGGAAATAGATCTCCTTAAATAGAGAGTTATAAATTCGTCCCTGTACTAAAGGCAAAAATGTTAACTGTTGCGAAATACATTCCCGAAGTAGAGGCAAAAAACGGCAGCTACATTTCATTACTCACCGAACTGAACATTGTCGTGTATGCAAAGTTAGAGTAATGCAGTGAAAAATACACTCTAAAGACATTTCAGTGATACTAAATATGTATATTTCATATTAAAACAAAGTTTTACTATGTTCATTTAAGACGAAAACATATAGTGTTAAAATTATAATAGTTAAAAAGTTAATAATTGCAACTATTTATGGCAATCTCTTTTTATGCATAGGTCTGTCGGTACATTTAACAGTAAGTGGCTACCGTTGCCTAATAATTAACACCAAGCAACGCCATAGGCAGCTTGCAGCAGTTTTGGCGTTGCTTGTGTTATAGGCGATGGTAGGTGGCTACCATCAGCCTGTCTGCCGACCTTAACATAAAAAAAGTTTCTGCAAATGCGCTGTCGATATAAATGATAAGGTATTAATAGAAAATGGGAGAAAGAAGAGCAGACATTCTCTTATTTCACATTGGTCTTTTGTAAGATGGTGGTTTCTATCACCAGATGCTCTTCCCAATTCATGATTGTGTAATACAGTTTGCTCTGCTGGTAGTAAATGTATGTACTTTTGGTCTAATATTCTATTTAAAAATAGTATTTCTATTTTTAATAACGGTCCATAAATCCGGATAAACTTCATTTCACACACCGGTACAGGGTTCATTACAATTTCGGACATTTTATGTTTGTTCGTTTTGTAACTGCACCCTTCCCATACTGCAACACTGTCAGAGGTTTTGAACGGAACCGGAAAAAGGAAAAAGGACTAAAAACTGTTGGCTTTCGTCCGATACCAGATTTTTTCGTATCCGAATTTCATTGTCTGTCCCGAATTAATGTTTTGTAGGAACGCGCAGTTTTTCAGTTTCTATCTCTACCTACTTTTTTAATACCCTTGATATAAATACATATTTAAAAACGAGCCAGTTTTGACATACTTAGCAGAGACGTAACGAAATGTCTCGTCCACAAATTACAAGTCGCTCAGCTAAATACGTGGAGAGGGCAATGCTTGCCACTTCTTTGAGGGAAATGATTCGAATTAGATCAAAGACATCCATCGCAGAAACGAAGTAGTTAACATATCTTAATGAATCAGTCAGCTGAAGTGGGAATGAGTGAGACATATCCGTGATCTGATCAGCTGCGCGCTGGACCGATGAGGTGTGGTAGCGCTCAATTAATGTGATGACGATGAAATTTGATGGTTAAGAGTTTATGTTACAAAATATACAGCTACAAACTACACTCATGTTACTCATATTACTATATTCATAAGTTATGTGCAAAATCTGATGAAAGATCGACCAAAGACACTAGAGCCATATTAACCTGATACTGCACCGAAGATATCGTACAAATATGAGACATGGAAAGGGCTATGCTCGGGGTTACACTGCAAGATCGAATCAGGAATGAGGAGATTTGTAGATGAACGAAAGTTACTGACATAACCCGGAGGATTAGTAAGTTGAAATGGCAGTGGGCAGAAGCCGACAGCCGCTGGGGCCGGAAGGTTCTAGAGTGAAGGCCACGGACCGGTAAGCGCAGCATAGGACAGATGACGGTGAACAGATGACTTGATAAGGGCAGCAGGTCGACGGTGGATCCAGGTTGCTTCTGACTGGTACATTTGGAAAATTAGGAGGGAGGCCCAAGTCCCAGCAGTGGACCTCCTGCATCTGAGATGATGAAGCAACTATAAATGAATTGCAAAACTTTTTCTATCATCATTACTCACTGATATGTTTTTTACTCCGTCGGTCATGGTTAACAGCTGTCCCCACTCAACTAAGTGAAAAAATAAGTGACTAAGTGATAAAATAAAATAATAACTAAGCCACTAAAAAATAGTAAGAAACGTTGCAGACATCACATTTATAATTGCAAGTTACATCTACAGTTCTACACCCTTTGTAAAGGAAACTTTAAAAAGTACAGTTAAATTATTGGTTTGGAGCAATTGGAGAGATTAGTATGCATAACATAATATCCTATGTTGAGTCCATGTGGAATAATGTATCTTGAAAGAAAAAATATATATGGTTGACTGGTAGATAATACCTTAAGGCATTAAGTTCGCCTTTTGTACGATTGTGCAATAAAGTTTAAATAAAAAAAAAATGTGAACACGAAGTGATGTCTAGAATGATTTCAATTTCACACTGTGTATGAAGGACTAACAATTCAAATAAGTTTATAGGAAACTATAAACTTATTTGAAGGACTAACAAACATCCATTCATCCATATTTGCAAACTTTCACTATTATAAAATTAGTTGTAATTTTGATGATTTTATCTATTTTAATATGTTAAATGAAACGTTTAATGAGCATTAAATTGAATTCCTATTCAATTAAGTTTAAGAAGCCGAATTCGGTATAATATGAATTACTAACTTTTGCATGCGACTTGTTCCGCGTTTCTTTATAAATTATGGCCTCTGTGTTATTTTGACGTATGAACTACATTTGTATGAATTTTTATCAAAATCAGTTCAGTAGTTTTTATATAAGAAGTAATAAACATCCATACAATCTCATGAATTTCTAATATGATAGATTAAACATGTTTAAAACAATGTTGATAAAGTAAACAATTTACCTTTTAAGAAGGTATACAGCTTGGTTATAATTAACGATCTTATTGTATGAATCTCTTGTATATAATGGTTCCTATAGGACGAGGTAGAACATGATAAATAAGTAGGTACATACGTAACTTGTTAAGAAAACTTGATCACTTTTAATCTCTTAAATTCTAATGCGGTAGTATGTATTTAGGTAGCAACATAAAGTAACATCGTACAGTCAAATTTACGAGCGCCTAAGTACAAGCCCTGGTCTCACGTTCCTACCATAAAACAGATTCATGCTTGAACGACGTTAAGAATAAAACAGGAACGATACATCTTACTGGTAACGTTGAAAGTTTCATTTTCTGTTCAGATTTAAAGCCCAATTCGCGTTTTAAAACATTCAATATAATACTTCAATGCGTACGTTAAAATACTAAAACCGTCTTCTGCCTGTTACGTTTACCATTTCAAACCATTGTTTAGATTTCTTGTCGAAATCTCGAAATATATAAAAATGAATCCCTATTTGCCTTGGTCACGGCATCAAGCGTGAACGGGTTGACCGATTTTAATTCGGTTTTCGCTAATGGAAAAAGGATAAACGGGGAATGTTCTTATATATTAAAATTGCACCACGGGCGAAGCCGGGGGCGGGTCGCTAGTTTTATATATAAACAACTAGGATTCAGACCAAGGCTACATTTTAACTAACGATTGCTGTTATTAAATGTACAATTATTAAAGTATTTATTCATTTCAATTGTTTCCGAAATTAGTGAATTATCTTTCAATTCGTTCATTACAAATCAGGGAATCACGTTATCAATACCAACAATTCAGATGAGGGCGTTATTTTAAGGAAGTTACAATTACAAGATCTACCATCGACTCTTTAAACTACTCGAATTAAATTTAGGTAAAATTTTATAGAATAACTTTTTCACGCCTTCCATATGCCATTTGACTTTTAGACTTGTGTTGAGTTCGTGTCAAGGCAGCTGGACTAATAGCTGTCTTGATGACTAATTTATGAGCCCGTTGCTCTGACTCAGAGGTGGCACCTTCTCAGCTGGAAATGTAGTACAGTGTTTTCTAGTTATAAATCAACCCTGACGACTGTCAAATAACAGCACGTGTGCTTTTGTGTCTCATTGATGTGTGATACTTGCCAGAGCCCATATTCTGATTACTTTCTAATTAATTAACCTTTGTCCTACTAAGGTAGCGGTAGCGTACTTGCAGCATCTGTAGCATTAGCTTGTGTTAATAGGCGAGGGTAGCCACTTACCAACTAGTGGACTGTCATTCTATCTGAAGACCTATACATAAAGAAAATCTGTAATTCTATTTTCCGAGCATATCTATACTAATATATAAAGCTGAAGAGTTTGTCTGTTTGAACGCGCTAATCTCAGGAACTACTGGTTCGAATTGAAAAATTCTTTTTGTATTGAATAGTCCATTTATCGAGAAAGGCTATAGGCTATATAACATTACGCTACGATCAATAGTATTTTATCTAAGCAGTGTCCAATACCGCGCGCCCCACGCGCACTCCACCGCCGTATGGGCCGCACCGAAGCGTGGCCGAGTTCAACTAGTTATTAAATAAAATCTGAAGGCGCAGCCTCTGTGCCCTCATGAGCGTCGTGGTCATATGTCACTTATATGTCATAATGTCATTCATATATTAAGGATGTCTATTAAGTAATAAACACAAATTAAAATCGACACAAAAATTTAACATTTTAGCAGATTAATAAGCAGGAGTGGGTTAGTTTTTATGTGATTGTATAAAATCGCAGGGCATATTTAAACTGCGAATGAGTCTGGCAAATGGAAATCCTAGAATCACATAGACTCTGTGTAAAATACACATGCCAAAACACCTTAATGAACCTCTTTATTTGTCGTTAGCAGCATAAATAACACCGACTCAAAGCAGACTAACGATGCTTTAAATTATCCCCACTCTTCTCCCCAATTTTGGGACACAACGCCTTGCCGTTTGGAGAATATGTCTCGGTTGGGGAATAAGATCGTAAATGAACTATGGAATTAATGTTTGTACTATTAGATTAGGTAGTCTTTAGAGCAGTAGATGGAGGTAATATGCATTAATATTTTTATTAATGACTAGCTCTTGCTCGCAACTTCGTCCGCGTTTATTCCAACTCTATTGCTCATATATTTTTGTCTGGCGCTGAATTTTTATTTTTATAAAATCACTCAGGAGTTTTTTTTTCTGGATGACCCTTTGCATATCCTGTATCCTGGAAAAGTGTGGAAAAGTGAGGAGGTGAAAGGAGGGAGGTGGGAGGAGGGTGAGTAGCCTCTGCTACTCGCTGATAATTTAGCTTTCTACAGGTGATAGAATTTTTAAAATCGGTGCAGTTGTTTTTTAGTTACAACATCCATACAAATCTTAACTCTTTATAATATTCATTATAGTATAGATAAGCGAGAACGCCTAACGAGGTTCTTCTCCATGTTGGTGCTGGTGTGTCTTTTTAATTCGATAAATCTGCAACGATTTCAAAGACCGTGTATCACGCACGACACCAACAACGCCATCTGAATTACAGTAACACACTACGACATGCTCCTTGAACGTAAATTCTCTATAACCATACGAGCTCGCGTACCTATATTTCATCCGAATGACTTTGTAAGAAAATTGAATACCTTCGCGCAGCACTTACTTCGATGGTTACGAATTATGTTGTTTGGACGCTATATCAGGGAAATGGATTTGTTCGTTCGAATAAAATTGTTTGTTGGTATGTTGTAAAGAATCATTCTATTGCGAGACTGGTGAAAAGTTACTCGGAAAATATTTTTTTGTAGATAAAAAATGTGTTGATCGGTTGGAATGGAATGAAGAAGTACCTACTATACTTATACGAGTTGCTAAGCGTTCTATTTTATCGTAACAAAGAGCTCTAAATTTAATTTTGTCATAAAACATGATGTAAGAATATAAAACTATGTTATATAAATATTTATGTGGGATTGGATCTTAATGATAAAATAGCTGATTTTCTGCAAGATTTTTATTTTTTACACACACAATATGGCTCGTCGTTACACCTTTTCGTCATGGAATGATGTCTTCTTACCTACTTATTATTGAATCCTTTCACTCACTCAATCATCTCTCTTTCCCACACATTGCTTCCTTCAAAAACTATGTTAGTTATTACGTTCAGAAACTTCAATTACCTCTATACAAACATTAATAATTTAAACTAAAAATAAAATCCTACATAACTATGTTATTTTTATATGCTACTAGCGACCCGCCTCCGGCTTCGCTCGGGATGCAATTTTTATATATAAGAACATTCCCCGTTTATCCCTCTTTCCATTAGCGAAAACCGAATTAAAATCGGTCTACCCGTTCACGCGTGATGCCGTGACCAAGGGAAATGGGGATTCATTTTTATATATAAGATGATAGGTAGGTAGTAAAATCAGCCTCATTTTATAGATTTTAAATGAACTTGAAATTACAATGATAATAAAAAAATAAACTACAATAATTTAATTAGTAATTAGATTAATAATTAGAGTTTTTTTTTATTTAAAGGTCGGCAGGTAACCTGACGGTTTACTTGATGGTACGATTGGTACAAGTAGGTGAATACCGTCGCCTTTAACACAAGCAACGTTCATGTTAGAGACGGGACAGTGAATCGCTAACTTATTAGGATGGGATAGGGAAATAATTAGAGTAATTAAATTAATATCTATACGTATATAATAAAATTGTGAACGAGCCGTGTCTGTACATTAAAGATTAAAAAAAAACAATTTGTACTATATGTACTTATGTTACAGAGGTCAAAAAATAGTGTTTAGAATTGTCGTCTGTTGGTCTGTGCGTTTGTGCACGCTAATATCAGAAATGACTTTACCGATTTGAATGCGGTTTTCACCGATATATTGCAGCAAGCTTCTCGTAACATTTAGTAACAATCGGTTCACAAACAAAAAAGTTACGCGCTATACCGAATACCACACGTACGAAGTTGCGGGCTCAGCTAATTATTAATAAACATTAAAATGGACAAAGTGCTTACAAATCCTTAGAAAAACTAATAATTCAATATTTATTAATCGGAAAAAATTAGAAAAAGTAATTAGTCCGGAATAGTTGCTACTACTAATAATAAATAAAAAATGAATTAAATAAAGTCGGAATGAAATTCGACTTTATTAGTGGGCCTTAAAATTCAATGTCAATGAGCATCAAAAACTAATCAAAAGCAAAGTTACGAAATTATGTGAATCAATCTCCTTTGTATTGGGGCTTCCCGCGGAGGATCTATCTGAAGCAATTACAGTGATATGCAAACTGCTCACAATCACGAAGGCGTAATTTAAATCTCCGCGTTGTTGCTGCCTTAAAATTAGCAACTGGAAGTGACACTTGCCTGTAACAAATACTAAAATGTACCTTATCTTAATCTTCAAAGAGCTCATTCTCCGCAAAACGGTGTTAAAATTATCATGACGCCCAAGGCGGTTAATTGCGAAGGTCTTTTACGCGAAGGTTTTTCATCACTATTTTTTTCTTCTCTATTAGATCAAGTTATTTCATGCGTCTATACCTAAAATAATCTACTTTTGAAATACTAAAAGACCTTATAGATAATATGTCATTTTTTTTTTTTTTTTTTGGAAAATTGTGTTATTTGAATTGTCAGACAATCATTATGTCGCCTAGAGGATACCCACTTCTATACATATAATAAAAACGTAAAAGTTTTTTTTATCAAAAAAAAAAAAAACTGTACACGTTTATTTATGTTACCGAGATCAAAAAAATAGTTTTTGAATTTTTGTCTTTTTGTCGGTTTATATGTCTGTTTGTCTATGCGTTTCTTCATGCTAATCTTAGAAACAGCTTAATCGGCTGATGTAGCAAGCTTCCCGTAACATTTAGTGTTTGTTTCATTCCAATCGGTTTAAAAACAAAAAAGTTACGCGCTATACCGAGTACGTTGCTGCGAGCTCAGCTAGTTATGTAAATTACTTTGAATTGACACCTTTTTACAAATTGGTATTAGATTCAATTGCATTGGTCATTAATAAATAAATATAGTGTATAACAATATAATGTATTTATAGAATTGCAAAATGGGAATTTTAGATTTTTAGTTCTTTATTAGGTATAAAAAATCTAACCATTGACCATTGACTTAAATCTCTTATGAGCTCTTTTTTTAAGGGTTCTTTCGAAATTGAACTATATGAACGATGTAAGATCTGGTAAGATCAGAATTAATCAGTTATCATTAAATACAATCCAAAAAATATGTCAATATTTTTGATACATCTAGCGTATTTATGATCATTGTCAGGTTCCCTAGACAACCTATCTTGAGTGGAGCTCCCAGAGGGGTACGGAATAAGTCCGTTATAAATGAGTTGTTATTTCTACAAAATATTATCCAGTGCGTGCTCTATGGTTTGTTATTACCAAAGTAAATTTTAATGTTGTTTTTTTTTATGTTTTCTATTTTCAATCTGCATTCAATGAGCGATTTTATGATAAGTATAGAGTAATTGAGTCTATGTTAAATCCATAGGTACTAAAGTATGGTCTGAATTTTAATATCACAATTTGTAGCCATATTTTTATATTAATTATGCGTATGCGTTTGGATAAAAAATATAAAATTTACTGGATAGGATGGGTTATTTAGTAGTTTTTACCATCACCGTTAGAGTGAGAGGTCATTACTTCTAATAGGGGATCGGACAAATTTTCAGAAAGTGTTTTAAATTAATCTTCATGGATATTTATTCCCATAAAAAATACTATTTTATTTATTTATAGCCTTTTAGGTACTCAAAATCATGTTTTAGTATTGTTTGTTTGAAAACGCCACGATAGTTCATCTGAGAGCGCGTAACGTCATTTGTGGTCATGCCATAACAAAACAGCTGCATTGGCATAAGACAATGATTGCCCACAAATGACGTCACGCACTGTGATTGGTGTTTCAGTATAGATTAAAAATATTGTAAATAATAAAATTTTATTTCTTCATTTAAAAATATTTAAATGAATTATATTAAATTATTATTCGATAAATAATCGTAAAAAATTATATATTTTCTTTCTAAGTACATTTTAGATTTTAATCTGATTACTGTCCGATCCCCTATTCTTTTTTTTTTTTTTTTTTTTTTTTTTTTTTTTTTTAAATCGAGGTAGCGCTTGACCACTATCTCACCTGATGTGAGGTGCAGATGTGGCCGAAGGTGGACCACGCTTACCTAGTAAATGCCCATTTACCCTAGTTTTGAAGACCCCGAGGTTGTAGTTCTGTGGGAACACAGACGCAGGCAATGAGTTCCACTCCTTAGCAGTTCGAACAAGGAAGGTGGAACTGAAACGCTTTGTTCGTGATCGAGGTACATCGACCACGAAGGGATGAAACCCCTGCCCACGTCTAGTGGTCCGCAAGTGGAACGGTTCCGGTTGGATTAAATCGTACAACATAGATGCACACTCTCCATAGTGTAGACGATAGAAAATCGATAGGCACGCTACTTTTCGGCGATGCTGCAGGCTTTGAAGTTGGGAATCCACAAGGGTGTCGTTGCCAATAAGGTTCCTTGCTCGCCTTTCAATCGAGTCCAGTGCGGCCAGTTGGTAACGGGCAGACCCATCCCAGAGGTGACAGCAGTACTCCATGCAAGACCGGACCTGTGCTTTGTATAAGTCCAGGAGCTGCCTCGCACTTTATTCTCACTTTAAATAAAAAAAAACATTCATGGAAGAAGGCCTAATTAGGATTCGAACCATTGTCATATCGGCAGCCAGGTGCCGGATGACTGTACTGGACCCACTCTACTTTATTTTATATGCAAATAAAATAAAATGCATGTCGGGGCTTTTGATTAACGAGAGTAAACAGCAATGACAACTGTCAGTTGTCAACTGGACAGCGGGAGCGGAATGTCATTGTCGTGGACTCTGACACAACACCGGGCGCTAGCGCAGAGGCATCGTGGCCGAGCACCTTACGAGAAGGCAATCGGTTTACATCAAGTGAATTGTGCTACGTGTTTGGTGGAGTGTTATCTGATTTGGTGCGATTGGCTGGTGGACAATGCGATCGAGGACTTATTTTGTGCCGATTATAGCGTTTGGTTTAGAATTACAACGTATGACCTAATGTTGAATTATATTCTCCGCGCCCGACTATTCGCGCCTATATGTCGTGATCGAATAATATGGAGACCAAAGACAAAGAGGACCCTAATCATGTCCTTTCATTGCGGAGGTTCCTAATGAAATCCCTTCATGCATTTATAAAATCACTAAGAATTGTTATTTGTTTTTGTTTCAGGTAAGTTCTTCAAATCTATATCTGCCAAAATCTAACGCTGCGTTAAAATATAAGGTGAATTTGTTTAAAAAAAAGTATGTAAAAACTTTATTTATCCTTTTAAATCAATACAGTAATCCTTTTACACAATGTAATGCAATTATTATTTCAATGTTTTTATTTATTCATTTCTTTTTCAATGCTCAAAACACACGCAAAAGTCTTTTTCGGAGTCAAAACTGTGTCCATTGAATAGTATTGTTACGTGCGGGGTGAGTTAAATTGCCGTGTGAGGGTGAAAGGAACGATTTATTTTCACAAACCAAGATGACTGCCAAAATCGCCAAACTTGTCCTATGAAACCGTTAAACATGCCCTAACTCGTCAATTATTCCCTAAATGTGTCGTCGGTTCACTGTCGCAGGTAAATTAGCAAAAGCTTTTATGGGTATCCTGTGGTATTGCTTGGCGCTTCACACAAAATTAAGAGCGATCGAGTAACAGTACCTGCTCGACGGATGCATCCAGGTCCAGATGTCCTCCAGGCGCCAGTCACCAACACAAATTATCGTCCACAATGAAAACACTACTTTAAAATTATAATGCGTTGCTAGGTTCATAAAGCGTTTTTAAGTGAATTATTGTTTACAAGCGAATTGTTGTTATAAGCGGGTTCGTATCCGCAATGAACGGCGACAAGCGAATAACTGCTGCCCTCTCTCGCCCGAAACTGCGAGAAGGCCAGCACAACTCAAACGCTCAACCAGTAACAAGTAGGTAAGTAAATAACTTTGCAAACCGAGATAAACTGAGATTTTCTTTTTTTATGTTAAGATCGGCAGACAGGCTGACGGTCCACTTGATGGTAGGTGGCTACCATCGTCTATAACACAAGCAAACCCAAAGCTGCTGCAAGGTCGCTGCCGACTACAGTAGGATTAAGGATAAGGGATTAGGAGGGGATAGGGAAATGGGCTCTGGCATCCCTTACTCACTCACCGAAACACAACAGCACGTATATGCTGTTATTTCACGGTGGTATTCTGTAAGTTGGTGGTGGTTCTGCCCAAATGACTGCGAAACGCAGTGTGCCCTACAACTACTTTTCAAATCCAGACCAGAGTCAATTTTGAAAATTATATTAAAATTTCCAAACTTGAACCCGCCGGGAATCGAACCCGGGGCCCCTGAAACGTTAGGCAAGCACCCTTGTCACTCATCCAACGGGCCGTTAGTTTTCGAAATAGGTATTTTGTGAGATGTCTGTCTAGATTTATATCACGGACGCGTTAAGACGCTAAATTCTCATGATTAAGTTAGAAACAGACGTTAGTTCGTATTAGAGGTACGTAGACGTTGGATATGACGTGTACGAATGCATGGGTTATCCAACAAGATAGATGTTTCGGGTTGCATTTCCGTAATATAGTAGATGTAGTTGTAGCATTGTGGCAACCCAAAGCTCTTTGCTATAGAAATTTGTGGTAAATGCAACTACAAAGATTCAAGACGCTTCACACCGCATTCAATTATATTATATACTTTCGCATATAACAGAAAAGATCTTGACGATATTGTATTTTTTTTTAATCTTAAGATCGGCAGACAGGCTGACGGTAGGTGGCTGCTGTCGCCTATAACACAAACAACGCCATAGCTGCTGCAAGTGCACTGTCGACTACAGTAGGATTAAGGATAGGGATTGGCTCTGGCATCACTTACTCACTCACCGAAACACAACAGCACGCTTGCTGTTAATTCACGGTGATCTTCTGTAACGGGGTGGTTACTGCCGCCAGACGGGCCGCTCAAATAACAGCGAAACGCAGTGTGTCTTTCCACTACTTTCCAGATCCAGACTACCGCCAAATTTGAAAAGTTAATTTTTCAATCTTGACCCTGCCGGGAATCGAACCAGGGAACCCTAGAACAGAGCGTTAAGGCAAGCATCCTAACCACTCATCCAACGGGCACGTCAAATTATATTGGATTTAGTGTACCTACCTATTCTCTTTAAACTAAAGACTAGTGAATATATTTTTAAAGAGATACAATAGTAAAAATCATTAAAAAGACATAAAACCAATTAATGATATACTTAAATGTGAACGGAATAACATCCATTTTGAATTAATGTTTCAAACCGTTTAAAAAATATATAGGAATTTTTTTATAGGAAAAATATATAGGAAGTTACATTTAAAAGCAAGCAATACAAGGAAGCATGCTAGTGCACAGCCGAGCCAGAGAGTATATAGGCACAGTCTAACCATACTTACGTCATACAGTCAGGCAACGAATGTACTTGCGTAGAGCAACGTTCGGCGAACTCGCTGCAGTTTGTAGGCTCAAACATTGAGCGTTGCCCTACTGTATGACGTAAGTATGGTTAGACTATGATATAGGTAAGGGTAAATGTAAGGAACAAACTTGACGCACGGAAACATTAATTTAATTTACACAGGTCTTTTTTAAAGGGATTAATATAGTTGAAAAAAAAAAAAACTACCTACCGCATTTATGTGTTGTTTCTACTGCAAATTATAAAGTTCTATTAAGGGGGAGACAAACGCTAAATACTAAAAATATCCATTGTTTAATGAAGATGTTACAAGAAATGGACAAGACAATTGCTTTGAAAAAAATATATATTATACTTAAACATGTGAAGAACCAATTGTATTAATTATAATTTTCGTTAAAGTAATAGAAACTCCACAAAAAAAGTTAGAACACAAGAAGAATTTGACTTTTATTGAAAATTCTCTCGAAAACGGCTTATTGCGCATAT
Source organism: Bembecia ichneumoniformis (assembly GCA_910589475.2). Lineage (NCBI taxonomy): Eukaryota > Metazoa > Arthropoda > Insecta > Lepidoptera > Sesiidae > Bembecia > Bembecia ichneumoniformis. The sequence continues at coordinate 18,362,453 of OU342526.1, read as the reverse complement.
GAGTCCTGTACCTATTAATAAGTTAAAGTCAGTTTAAATATTGTTTTAATATAATAGTTTAAAAATGTTTTAATAATTTCTTTTTGCGCCTTGTTCTAATGGTAAAAACAAAAAAACACCATTTCTAGGCCGGTTAAATTGTCTCCGCCGCCAGCGAGTTCTATTGTAAATGTCATTTGCCTCGGTGAATCCCTTAAAAAAGACAAAATCACAAAATCTATTATCTATGCCAATGTTATGGACAGATAATGGTTTTTCTAAGTTGGTTTATAAATTGAGGGTGATTTAGGAAGACACTGCTGCAACTTTTTTTTTTGACTAAAACTAGATGGAATTAAGCTATTATATATGCTATGCTTAGTGCAAAGGTCACCGTAAATACATATATTACGAGTGTATTTACCAAGCACCCAATTGCATTGGAGTTAGATTGGGGCAAGGCGGTTAGCACGACATAATAATGGGCTTCCGATGCCTTCTTTCTCACATATAATTAAGACATTCTACTTATATATTACTAATATACTTATATTAATTACTTTAATTACTTAATATATTAATTAATTACTTTATATAGGTATTACTAATATATTGGAAGGCAGATAATGAATCTCTTTGTAAAATTTCTGATAGACTCAAATCAGAAAAGGCGTTTCATATTATGAACTTATCGAACGTTTCACTGCAATTAGGTATATTTAGTTTAGCCTACATTAAAAAAAAATCTCCAATATAATTTATAGGTATATGTACCTATATCACGATTCAACACGAGTCTAAGTGTCTGCGAAGAACAAGAGTAATATTTCAGTAGCTGACTTTTGGTTTACACTGTTTATCTCCGGTTAAAAATTTAAATGTTTAGTTCCGCAAGTTTGTTGATACTGGACGGGAGCTTGATAAATTAACTGCAAAGTAAACAGCTACCCAGTTTATACGGAGTTTGGAAAAAGTTTGTAACGACAGAAAGCTTTTGCAGCGAATAGTAGGTACATTCAATTATTTAAATAAATTAAAAATTAACACAGAAATAAAAAGTAATTTCGACTACAATGTGTGATATAACCCAACTTATGTTTTTACTTGTGAAAGACATGATAGAATTATTAGTCATATAGATGGATGTCGCCTCTTGGTGTAAAATGAAACCAACCGCGATCAAGTAACAAGGTATATTGAGAAAAAATCGGTAGGGCGACACGAATTTGTGGGTGTACGGCCTATCTGCTCTCGCTCTTAGTGCAAGTATTCTCCTGGGAGATCCAGCCGTCGAAGGTGATAGACGTGGATGCTCGTAGCCAGGCGTAATGGTGGTCGTCCTGCGGATACGCACGGCCGAACCTGGATACGACAGTACCACGGGATTACTCTCTGGTATATCTAGCCTCCGATCTGGGTACCCAAAGACGGCAACAGGATGAAAATACCTACTTAGTAGCAGTAGCCGCAATGGTGCACAATTAGCAATAATCGAAGAAACAATAAAATGTAACAGGTTAAAAGTTAAAAAGAAAGAACAAAACGCTATATCTTAATCAATCAAACTAATCTTAGTCGAGGTAGTATATAGATCGATGGTCCCATCTCACTGGGAATTTTAAAGTTAGATGCTTGTCATTGATAGCCAGTAGCTTGTTCTAAAAAAGAATATAATGCAACGCAAAAATGGAAAACAAAAGAAATCAAAGAAATAATACCTACGCAATATGAAATTATGTATGCTTAGCAATAATTAATTAAAATATGTGCTTTATATGCTATTTGAGACTTATCCTAGCGCGAGAAAACACTTTCCGAGGCGTCGCTTGCGCGGGGTTCGATATCCAGTGTCTGAAAATAAGAAACATTAGCTAATAATAGTATAAAATTATTAAAATAATCAATCTTCCATTTGGTTTCGTAGTAATATTCGCTTTTACGCCACGATCTTATTTATATTTAATCACACGATAAAGAGATGTCCTCACATCGAAAGAGGCCCATAAAAACTATGATATAGCAATAAATGATGGCTTTCGCTGCATCCATTACGGAGATGAAGCTATGAACTCTGAGATTATCCACTTAATGCATCCAGAAGTTACCAGTGTTATGTGCAAGTGATAAGTTTTAAGCGATACTTGAAACGAATATAAAGGATCTGAAAATTATTATCCATAGCTTATTTAAGCGCCAAGTATAGTTGGAAGTTCGTCTTTTTACTTTATGCTCATTTTTGTACTCTTTTATGTACAATTGACCTGACCTATCTCTCTAATTAATTTAACAAAATTCAAAGCTGAGACAACATATAATATTAATATTTTTAGTATAATATTTAAGAAAGCAGATTTAGAAAAAAAATGCGTAGTTTAATAGGTTCTTAAAACAAATCAAGACCCAATTGAAGACCTTAAATTGTGCCTTATGCTGTTCATCATCATAAACAGCCTATTATGTCCCCATTGCAGGGGCACAGACCTCTCGACAAGGTCGTATGGGCTATATGGTCCACTACGCTGGCCCCTGAGCGGGTTTGTGAGCTTCACATACGCCTTAGAATTTCTTCTTTGGCATATGTAGGTTTCCTCATCATGGTTTCCTTACCGTTTTTTGACACTTTTGTAGAAAAAACCGATTGGCATGACCGGGAATCGAACTCGGACTTCTCGACATGACAGGCCGCGTCTCTCACCACGCTCTATGTTGGCATTCTACCTACTAATTAATTTTCATTATGAATTGCAATACTAAAATCTTGACCCATCTTCTGATACACTGTTTGTCTCTTGAAATTAGTTACAAGTGCTCACTAAAGGGAATTCCTGTGCGATCAAAATGTTTATGCCCATAATATAATTCAACCTAATAACCTTTGGAATTTATGTTCGTACTAATTTATATAGAAGGATACGCACCTAAGCAGCCCGCGTTCCACTAATCGCTATCCTCTAGTAATTTATCCGGGGCACGTGAAACTTTCGTCGTATGTTCTCCTGAGCTGTAAAAGTGACTCGGTAATTTATTGGCCATGCTCGAAGTTGGTCCAATGGGTTGAAAGTTCCCGCAATCTTACCTTGGTCGACATTAGACGTAACGTTGGCTTTAACACGAGCTATGTGTAATGGTGTCCTTAAAACAACTTACAATTTTTATATGGATCGAAACTTGGGATTAATGTGCAATCTTCTTCCGGTTCCAACAAATATTCTTATCATATGGTGAGGCTATAAAAATACTTTGCTTATTTATTGTGAAACAAGTAGCAACTATTTTTTTTTTTTTTTTTTAAATTGAATAGTATTTATCTTCAAACACGTTTTTCTTATTTATTTTATAATAATAAAACACCGTAATTAGTCTCAGAGACAGAAAATCTTTGCCTATTTTGTGTTTATAAAATAAATTGTCAATGTCTATAGTTCTCAAAATAACATTGTTTCGATTATTCGGCTGATTTTAATGGATGTTTAGGCGTAGTTGTGACTTTGTTTGTTCCTTTTGGCATAATTAGACTATTAGCATTTGGTATTTAAAAGTGGCATCTAATGTTATATGAAAAGAAAATATGAATAGGATTATGTAAAAATGAAACAGTTCTGTACATTTTTTAATTTGTAATGATCTGAGTTTGTGATATTGACAAACTCTAGTGTTATTAATAAAAAAAATAGTAAACGAGTATTTTTTACTATGTTCGAAATGATTATGGTTGAATTTCTATCAATATGCTAACCCTAGTTATAATCAAATTCTTTGTTCAGTCCATTTGCCGACTGCTGGAACAAACAGAGCGACAACCTAAAAAGAATTTAGTCTTTTCGTAGTTTAGGCTAAACTATATTTCAAATGAAAATCAAATCGAAAACATCAGTCTGTATATTAGATATAAAAAAAAAATACTACGCGTACGTTGACATAAGTACCGAGGTCAAAAAATTGTTTGTTTGTTTTGTTATTAGATATTTTGTTTGTTTGTCTGTACGTTTGTGCACACTAATCTCAGAATCGGCTTAACCGATTTGAATACGGTTTTTACTGATATGTTGTAATAAGTTCGCACGAAGTTGCAGGCTCAGCTAGTCTAAAATACCTCTACCCAGACTAAAGCAGCGTTCGAGAGAAACGTTTTCGTTCAACCGTTTTTTCGTCGACATACTTTGCAAATTTGATTACCACGAAAGAGCATTTTCATTTTAAGCCTATGTCCATTCTGAAATTCTATTCTAACTATTGGTGAAAGATTTTTAAATCGGATGAGTAGTTGCGAAGGTTACTTTAAGTAGTGGCAGGGCACACTGCGTTTCGCAGTCTTTGGGCAGCCCGTCTGGCGGCAGTAACCACCCCTTACAGAGGACCACCGTGAAATAACAGCACGTGTGCTGTTGTGTTTCGGTGAGTGAGTAAGGGATGCCAGAGCCTATTTCCCTATCCAATCCCTTATCCTTAATCCTACTGTAGTCGGCAGCGCACTTGCAGCAACTGTGGCGTTGCTTGTGTTATAGGCGACAGCAGCCACCTACCATCAAGTGGACCATCAGCTTGTCTGCCGATCTTAACGTAAAAATAAAAAAAAAATCATATTACTTAATTAATTAATATGCAATAAAAATACTTAATTTTTTTTAAATTTCTATTTGTAATTTAGTAGTACTACTTCTATTATGTGTATGTATTTCAGTTTATATACTGTTTATTATTCCGTACTTTCTGCCAATGTCCATACCCTCAGTGGGGGAAACAAAACTTTATTGTCCGATGCTTTTAGTTCGGAGCACTCTTCGTGTAACGTAGAGCATGCAGGTACTTTTCTGCCATTTTATTCTAACTTAATGACGAGACGGGAGGCGTGTTGAAAATATTCAGAAAGCTTAGTTGCTCTTTCGCCAGAACTAATTACATACTTGAGCAATCTTAAGTGTACTTCGAAATATAATATCAAGTCGGCAATTGGCTCAGAAGTTGAGCGGCGAAAATAGAGTTCATAAGTCACAACGTTAGGTATTCCCCAAGTGGAGAAAGAAACTAAGAAAGTTGCCGCTAGTGAGGTCATTAGAGAAGTTCGCAAAATCCATACATCAGCACTGACTTATGAGCTTAAGTTTTATAAAAAGAAAATCGCTCGCCAACACACAAACACAATTATCGAACATTACGCGTCAATCACGGCCGAAAGTTTCCTTCAAAACCTCTCTATGGGTGCTCGCGTTATCACAAACATTGCTAGGAGGCGTCGTCATGGCAACGGAAGGTTTTCTGCGCAGTCGCGCCGGCCGTTCGCTCCGCCTCTACGACCGCCTGTTGCTGCCGTGCTCACCGCACGCCAGTCACCATCAGACCCTCATGGATATAATCCAAAAACATCACCAATTAAAACTACATTCTTAACATAACAAATAAAGTTCATTTTCATTTGAGAGGATTTAGCCGTAAATTCGGATACCCTGTGTTTATGAGATAGTTTATGGAACTTAAAACGTGCAATAACAGTTACATTTCCATCTCGTTTCAACACACGTGGCGACCTCAAAGCATCTCGCTCGCACGAGTTCATGAAGACTTGCAAAATCAGGTACTTTAAATGATATTTTTCAAGGTCCAACTTCTAAATGCATTAAAAAAAACCATTGTAATGGAAAATTATCGTATATATAAATTTTCATTAATCTTGCCCAAACTTATGGGAATTTTCAGATGCAACTTATATAATTAACCACGGTACCATGTTATTACCTTATATTTAATTTCAAATCTGTATATACAACATCGACATAAGGTCTAAAATATTTTGCTTAACACACTCAGCAGTAGTTTAAAACTTTCCCGCAAAGGGGCGCCACATGTTATACGCTCTTGTTCTGAGGGACATGATAATGTACTGTTACTTTCGAACATGAATTAATTTCAAATTTAATTACCATAACCGTAGTACATATATGTGACAAGGTAATTAAAACATATGAACATATCTATGTTATGTATTATAGTTAACATAGATATTATGGTAACATAAAATAACATATATGTAAACAAATTAAATAAAAGAAATAATATTTGGTAGAATTAAGAATTTTTTATAAAAAATTTACAAATATAATTTTTCATTTAAACATATTATTTGGTTTTGAGCAAATGCAATTTTGTTGTGATTTAATCATACCGCTTTTAATTCAAATATATTTATGAAGTAATTACACAATTTTTTTTTATTAATTTTCTAACAAATTTATAAATTATTTATAATTATTATTTAAAGTAAGTAAACCTACGCCATTTAACAATGCCTGTCTGTTGTTGCCAACAATTATTTGTTTACCACGTTCAAAACGAACGATTACATTTTTCTTAAATGTTATGATTTTTAAAAAGATAACATATTGATTGAGTTCAAAGAAAATTAGGATTTATAACAAAAAGAGAGGAATAGAAGCTATAATAAAAAATAAGAAAACTTCTTCATATTTATAATAATTTGTAATAATTGCAGAACATATTTGCTCCATAGATCGCCAAAACGCAAGACAGAAGCCGCTTCCACTGTTAATAAAATAATGACAGTTGTAGAAAAAGTATTTAATTTCATAAATATTTGTAGAGCAATAAGATTCTTATTTTTTTTAATTAGTGTTTACAATAATATTAAGAAAGAATAGTAAAGTTTATTGAAAAGCAAAATTCTTATAACTAAAACATGGCAAAAAAGGTTATACTAAGTTTCTTTCATTTTTTTTTCACAGGATCGTCACCATATTGGCTATTTTTTAAAAGAGGATTAAGAGTTATTTTATACCTTTGTAATCAATAAATTACTTCTTTTACTGTTTCATTCTTAACAACTTTCTAACTCAAATAAAAAATAAATACGTAAACTCACATTCTTTCTTGCATGGACTAAATTTCAGTAATAATTTTATATTATAATTCATACAATATTTAAATTACCATGGCTTCGATTGGAGGTTCCATCAAGACATAAGTTTTGTAAACTACAAATGTGATACAAGCACTAAATACATTTACAAATGTTGACCCATTAATTTAAAGCGGCATTTTATATAGGTACATACTTTTTTTATATTTTATTTAATGAAAATACCAACAGCACAGCAAAATTTACTAATAGGGGATCGGACAGTAATCAGATTAAAATCTAAAATGTACTTAGAAATAAAATATATATTTTTTTACGATTATTTATCGAATAATAATTTAATATAATTCATTTAAATATTTTTAAATGAAGAAATAAAATTTTATTATTTACAATATTTTTAATCTATACTGAAACACCAATCACAGTGCGTGACGTCATTTGTGGGCAAACATTGTCTTATGCCAATGCAGCTGTTTTGTTATGATATGACCACAAATGACGTTACGCGCTCTCAGATGAACTATTGTGGCGTTTTGGCGGCATTTTCAAACAAATAATATTAAAACATGATTTTGAGTACCTAAAGACTATAAATAAATAAAATAGTATTTTTTATGGGAATAAATATCCATGAAGATTAATTTAAAACACTTTCTGAAAATTTGTCCGATCCCCTATTCACACAAACAAATTATAGAAACACATTTACATTTGCTTGCCAATTACAGGTACTTACAGCCTACATATTACATATTACCTCTGTTAAAAATTTAAAAAATAAATACATATATTCAATGCATAATTTTCAAAATTATTGCAATTACCAATTACATATAATATACATTAAAATATACATAATCGTTATACATGAATTAAAATTTAATTAACCATAAAAGTCAAAGTAACATAAAATAATATAAAAATAGCATATATCAACAATAAAATTAAACTATGAACAATTCAATCAATAAAAAAAGTATAATAAGTATTGGCTTAAAAAATCCCTTAAAACCTTTTTAAAGCAGCGAATACATTTACTTATAAAGGAATTACTGCTTTTAGTAAGCCTTTTCCGTTTCTAGCCAACTTACTGATTTCAATATTTTTTTTCTCATTTAAAGCCTATTATAGCTCAATTTATAAATAACGCGAACAGCTTTTTTGCACAGTAAGAATATTACTTTTATGCTTGCAGCAAATCAGCATAATATTTTCGAAACAGTCTCAATGTCCAACAGTATTATTAGAAATTCTAACTACTTCACGCCCCAGATATACCTACGCCAGTTCACACCATTTTCTTTCGCCAGTGCATGGCTATATTAAAAACCCTATTTATTTTTTTGACACTCAAAAATGGATTTCACTAAATTTTATAAAGAAGTGATGTTTTATTAACGGGAATTGAACCCTGAGGAATATCCATTGGCCCCGGAGGACCAGGTGATCTTGAATGAAATTTAGTGAATGCATATAGCTGATATAATTTATAAAACAGTAATAAATTTAGAATTCGTAGGCTTAAAACTTTATATTACTTTATAATGATTGAGAAGATATAATAGAATGCAATACACAAGTTGAAGTTCCGCCTGCGGATAATATATTAAGTTCGCAATATCAGGCGTCGACTTTACAAGGATTAGGAGTTCGGCCACGATCGTTTTAAGTGGAAATTCTTGCCCTCGCAAAATCCGACTTGGGATTAATATAGAATAGTACGCTAACTCTGTACGTAGATAATTTGCTAATCGATTTGTGCATTAAGTAGAATACTTCTAGTATTTCTATTTAGTAAAAATCTTATTGCAAATTTAATTTGTTTTTATTGGGTAAGAGGGATAAACGGTAGTTATCCCTCTTTCCATTAGTGAAAACCGAATTAAAATCGGTCTACAACGCGGTTCACGCGTGATGCCGTGAAATCGAAATCTAATAATAATAATCGCTGAACATACATGGTGGTCCATTGGATAGTTATTGGGCCCCTCTTCCACCACACCCCATTTGATCCGTCGATGCTGGGTCACGCTGTATATATTATAGATATTCTAAAATACTCAATAAATTACAGCTCCTTCCATTACTGAAAATCGTATGTTTTCTTTATTAAAGAAAATATAAACATATATCACTTCATATAAAGTTTTCTGGTTTCATAGTTTAATATAATAATTATTTTTTAACCACTAAACGGTTTAAAATCCGTTTAGCGGAGAAACAGACAGAGGCGGACAGCTACTTTATTTTATAACTAGCTGAGCCCAGAACTTCGTTCGCGTGGTATTCGGTATAGCGCGTAACATTTTGTTTGTAAATCGATTGGAATCAAACAAACACTAAACGTTACAGGAGGCTTGTTACAATACATCAGTGAAAACCGCATACATATTGGTTAAGCCGTTTCCGAGATTAGCGTGCACAAACAAACACACAAACAGATAAACAGACATTTAAACCGCATTTAAATCAGTTATCAGAGATTAGCGTGCATAAACGTACAGACAAACAGACAATAATTCTAAAAACATTTTTTTGACCTCAATAATATAAGTACAACGTCTTCAATAGTGTTTTTTTTTTGATAAAATATTTAATGTAGGTACACAGCTTGTTTACGATTTTATTATAGTTAAATTTAAAATAATAAATCATTAATATTTTGCAATATTATTAATAGGGTATTTTTTTTATTAATTCTAAATGCCCTTTACATTTTAATTTCCATCATTGTGTCTGTTTACATGGCTGTTATAAGGTAAATTATTCTCTCTTGTTCTTAGGAAGTAACTATGAACGTAGACTGCTATAGTGTAGCATGAAGGAATCGCCGAAACAAACAAGAATATCAAGTCTCGAGTGAAATATGTAAATTTAAAAAAAAATGCAACAAATAAAAGGGTTTCTTAAAAGAAAGGTATTTAAATGTAAAATTGTAACAATCTTTCTTACTTTATGTAAAATATTCCGTAAGAAGTCTTTTACGACTTGAGAGAAAATTGCCCGATCTATCTGCGCCCTCTTACCTACCTCTCAGTATAATTGCATTGTTTGCAGACTCTGACTAAGGAATATTTTTAAAGTCCAGTTAATAGGCCTGTGCATCTTTATTTCAACTCAACTTTGCAATTGAACTCACTGTCTAAGCGAAGATCATACACACACATTTATTTATCTAAAGGCCAGCAGGGCATATGTACCCCCCCTGGTGTTGCTTGTGTCCTTAGGCGACGGTAGCCATCTACCATCAAGTGGACCGTCAGCCTGTCTGCCACCTTTAATAATATAAAACGCTAGTGCGTTGGATAAAGAAAAAGATTAGAAGGGAATAGAGAAATGGACCTTGGCATCCCTTACTTACTGAAACACAACAGCACAAGTGATGTCTTTCACTATGGTTTTCTGTAAGGGGTTGGTAACTGTCGCCAGACAAGCTCACAATTTCACAATTTAAATCACGTTTTTATATTTAATCTCTACCTTGCATTTAGACAATTCTAGTATTATAGTATAATATAGTAATTTACGAAGAATTTCCAATAGCTAAATATGTTAGAACTGAACGTAGTACGAGTATGAACTTTACTTTCAATATCTGCCCCGAGCGGCTTTATGGGAGACATGTTCAAAATATCATTCAAACTTTCGATTACTGTGACGCTGAGCAACTCTCTCTAAGGACTATGTTGAATATTGTAGCACACACTCAACTGAATTTATAATACTATTGTATACGCAATAAGTATTAAAATCTATAGCACAATTACGATAATTCCTGCGAAATTTAGGTATATCTTATTTTATTATTAAAATTAAATAGTATTGTAGAAGAGATTGGTCATAGATACATCATTTCTCAAATGGAAGATACAATATAAATTATAGTCCATTTATCGAGGAAGGTTATAGGCTATATAACATCACGCTACGATAAATAGTATTAAATGTAAGCAGTGTCCAGTACCGCGCGCCCCATGCCGAGTTCAGCTAGTTACGTATATAGCTAGTGTTTTGAGCTAAGGTGAGCTTACTTTCAAGATAGCTAATCTTTGCCTTTGTTATCAAAATATAGGACCAATAGACAAAAATGTTACATAAATAATTATGAAATATTTTTGTCTATTGGTCCTATATTTTAAATAATTAAATAAAAAATAACATTATCCTATTACCGATCTAATTTTTAATATCATCATAATAAAATATTATTATTTATTTTAAAATATACTTAAAAAAACATTTTATTACGTTTGCAATCAATCATGTTACACCGAAACAATATAATTAATAGGTATAATTTAGACTCAATGACCTATCTTATTAGGTACTGGTTGTGCCCGCGACTTCGTACGCGCTGTAGTTTTTTTTTTTTATCCCACTGGAACCTAAAATTTTCCAGGATAAATAGTATCCTATTTTTGATCCAGGAAATATCAGCCGTTCTTGCATGATTGAGTAATATAATTATTAGAATACATTCCAATATGAATGCTTGTCGAAGTGGTGGCGCTGTACGAGCCTGGGAACTCAGTAATAGCTATTTGGGAGAATTTGTTGTCTCAACTTACTATAATGCGAATAACCGAAGACAGAATGCGACGCAACACATTCGCCCTACTTATTCAACTCGCGAAAATAATAAAACATATGCCAGCAATTCCAATATTTTAGAAAAACCTTTAAAGATGGTAGCTATTGACTTTTAAATTCAACTGTACAGTACGCCCTATTGTCCCCGAGTTAACGTAGTAAAAAATAGGTAAAATACGAGTACAATTACTTCTAGTCGCGTAGATCCGCGAATTAATCGCCCGCGAGTATCGCCGACATCCCAATTTCAAATGTACATTATAGGTATAAACATTTTTGCATTTTAGTCAGTAATTACAAGAATTCAACTTGGGAAAATTTCATAAATTCTGCACATTTTACAAATTAATAATACTAGATGTGTGGCAACGTGCCACTTGGGGGTAGAATACGTGGACTGTATTTAGAAAGAAAATTGAGGTTTTATACTAAGATGCTTCCTATAATATCGGTCTCTAATCCCAACCACTAAATCAAGATCACCTACCTGAATTGCTGCTGCAGTTCTTCTCTGTTGTGGTTCTGTTGTTGTGGCTGTGATGTTGAATCTTTGCCACCGGTGGTCTTGATATATTTGAAGAAACACTTTCAATAGGGGATCGGACAAATTTTCAGAAAGTGTTTTAAATTAATCTTCATGGATATTTATTCCCATAAAAAATACTATTTTATTTATTTATAGCCTTTTAGGTACTCAAAATCATGTTTTAATATTGTTTGTTTGAAAATGCCGCCAAAACGCCACGATAGTTCATCTGAGAGCGCGTAACGTCATTTGTGGTCATATCATAACGAAACAGCTGCATTGGCATAAGACAATGATTGCCCACAAATGACGTCACGCACTGTGATCGGTGTTTCAGTATAGATTAAAAATATTGTAAATAATAAAATTTTATTTCTTCATTTAAAAATATTTAAATGAATTATATTAAATTATTATTCGATAAATAATCGTAAAAAAATATATATTCTTTTTAAGTACATTTTAGATTTTAATCTGATTACTGTCCGATCCCCTATTATATAATAGTTCATATAACAATAGTTCACATAATTTTATTAGTACACAAACGTTTTGTGGTTTTGATTTCACAACACGGCGGAACAGTTGTCGGCAAATTGGTAATTTTTTTCTTAGAGTGGCGCCGCACGTGTTCGAAAAAGGAACTAGACGTCTGTGCGTTCCAAATGACGCAGCGATGGTGATTTTAATTCAGCCAATTAAGATTAGAATTCAGTTTATGTTGCTATGCAAACCTTCATATTTATGTGCCAGAAATGTCATGTGTTATATATTGCTACGACCATCATGGAATTACGTAGTATGGAATAAGTAAGCTGTTCGAGAAATAATTTTCACGAAGAAAGCCGATCAGTGACCAAAGGTAGATCAGAGAGAACTTAAAATAAAAGTTGAAAAATTAAAGACAAGAAATATCATGTATGATCTTCCGGCTTGCACAAGTCTGCAAGGTAAACTCTTAGAGCCGGTGACACAGAATGAATTATTCATTGCGTCGTTTAATTTAATTCTTGTATACTAGGGATTCGTCTTGGAATCGCTGTGGTGCAACGAAAGATTAATTAATCTTTTGTTCAAGATTAATTTTAAATTAGCAAACGTAATTAATTAAAAACAAAATGTACAATTATAGTACGTATGTAACTAGCTGAGCCAGCAACTTCGTACGCGTGGTATTGGGAATAACGCATTCAAATCGGTTAAGCCTTTTCTGAGATTAGCGCGAACAAACGCACAAACAAACATACAAACATATAATAATACGTATCTGTGTCTGCACATTAAATATTAAAAAAAAAACCAATCAACATTTTTTTAGAATTTTTGTCTGTTTATCTGTTTGTCCGTGCGTTCGTGCACCCTAATCTCAGAAACGGCTTAACCTATTTAAATGCGGTTTTCACTGTTATATTGTAGCAAGCTTCCCACAATCGGTTGAAAAACAAAAAAGTTACTGGCTATATACCGAATATCACACGTACGAAGTTGCGAGCTCAGCTAGTTTACAATCTAAATCGAAATGCAGAATTTTTACAAATATTCTAAAGCAAATTCTCAAAAGGAAAACGGCATCAAATCAAAAAAATAGACACACAGACAAACACTGATAAATAATATTACATAGTGTATTGGATTTGTTTTGTACCGAGTAAACAACTGTACACAACTATTCAGAAATAGTAATTTCGGCAAAGGGTAACTTTAAACAAATACTTTCCATTCGATCTTATTCCAAAATTGAATCGTTTGTTTTGTTTGTAAAACCTGTCCAAACAATGTCTAACAAGTTTTCAAATCGCTTCAATCAAATGTTCGTAGCAATTAATTTGGATTTGAACAGTAGGTCTGTACGACTTACTTATACTTATCTACATAAGTAACAATCTGTCGCGCACCGTCTGTGAATAAATTTCACAGAGTGTTTAATATCGTAATAAAAAAGAAAGAATTAAGCCGATTTTATTGAAAGTGTAGTCGTGTAGTCATCGGAAATTTAAATTATTAAATATTAAAAGTTATACCTGTGAACTTTATGAATGAATAATGAATAGATAAATAAATAAATAAATAAATAAATAAATAAATAAATAAATCTGGTATATAAATAAAAACTGATCTTCGAAATGTAAGTACGCCCATAACTTTCGAACGGGTAGACCGATTTCAATTCGGTTTTGACTAATAGAAAGAGGGATAAACGGGGAATGTTCATATATATATAAATTGAACCATAGGCGAAGCCGGGGGCGGGCCGCTAGTAAATAAATAAATAAATAAATACTTCCTAACATATCACATTCATAATGTTACTGTGAGCCCCATAGTATCAGGATAAAAGTAGGTTAGTTTTAATTCTGAACGTTGGGTATCTGTGCACAAAGGTTAACAGCGTCAGTTACCAATCAGTTTAGCGTTTAAATTATACTACTAATAGTAACTTCCATGTTTTACTTATAAGGCACTAAGTCTCAAATAACAATTTAAACGTTGTTTTTTAAACCATAAAACATATTTTACATAAATTTAAAAGTGTTTTAAATATTGTTATGAAATCGTGATAATTTATATCTAGAAATTCAATGGGTAGAATTTTTTCACTTTCAACGTAATTAACTAGACCAAGAGCTGGAATAACCGATTCCTTTTAAAGTCTATCTTTTTCATTCGTTAAAAGAAAAATTTGATCACAAATCAAATACGAAAAACCCTTCCAGTACGGAAACAGATTTAATTGCGATGAAAATCCAAGCAAATTCTTCGAAAAAAAATATAACGATGTCGTCAAAATATAAAACGATTGTTAGAAACGCCTCAAGTAGTACGTTTCCGTAATACGGCAAGTTTAATTTGAGTACGACTCAGCGCAAGCCGTTTTCATCCGTACAATGTGGAATAGCAAAAGTTAGCTTGTTTATTTCCAGTTTAGAGGTGCGAAGGCTCGCTAAAGGTAGGCGGAAATACCCTTATAAATTAAAGTATAACAGATCACTATATATATGTCGCAGTCATCTGGTTGAATCTGCTATTTGATTGAATGACTAGCGCGTTCATTGAATGACGACATTTAATTGAATGACTAAAGGACAACTCGTCAAGTCGTTGAATGTAACGTTCAACGTCTTGACTGAACGTCATTTAGCGAAGTCGTTGAATGGGATATAGCCGACTTTGTAATGTTTGGTTAAAGTGCCCATGAGTTCGCAACTAACCTTACTTTAAATAAAAATAAATGAATTATAAAATGTTTCATTAAATCAAATTGTAATATTTGATTAGGGTGAATTTTGGGACAATTAAAAAATTACTGATTTATAAACTGCTGAGTTTAAAATAATAAAAGATCGTAGCATGATTTCCAAAGCTTTACTTAATCTCATATTTTTGCTTAGTATAAAAAAGTAAAAAAACCTAGAAAAAATTATCATATTATTTCAAAAGTAATTTATTAAAATATGCGCTATCAACACAGTGCTATCTGTACGAGCTGTTTGATGCCATATTTGTTTTGGTGACTACTAGCGCCGCAGTGGGAAAAAAATGAACTAAATTTGAATTACCTGACTGATTTCATGTCCGCTATGTTCAAAGGGCTATATTACAATCCGCTAACTAGTTGGACGTTTAGTGACGCTTGTTCAATCAACGTTCGGCCTAGTCATTCAATTAAATGTCGTCATTCAATGAACGCGCTAGTCATTCAATCAAATAGCAGATTTAACCAGATGACTGCGACATATTCATTGCTTACTTTCATTCATATATATTTTTCAGTTCATTATAGCTGTACAAATTTTGCCTATAAACAAAAATTTAAAGGGTTATTTCGAAGTAATGATTTGTCTTAAACTAATACTGTCTTAATTAAAATGTGAGAATTTTCTTGTTTTGTTTGTCCTCTAACAAAAATAGAGACAGAAAAAAATCTGCTTGACGAACGAACTGATTTCGTTGGCACTTTCATTTGTAGGTTCGTTAATATTTGGGGTTTGTTTGTAAATAAATAATTAATTGCAAACAAAATGTAGTACCAAATGCTAATTATTACTCTAGTACCTACACGATGAGGTCTAATTTTGCTTATAGCCAATTTTTGTACCAATTATTTTCTAATTTATTTATTATTACTTAAGCAACAGCTTAGCACACTTGACGTTTATTAACCTTAACACTGGACATTAATGGCCCAGTGTGCAAGCCAATTTAAGCTGAACACATCGATTCTTTGGTATACAAACTTATATATATCAATCTTTCGGTGACATGTTAACAAATCCGAAAAATTCAGAAATTTGAACAATAATATTATATTATTGTTCTACTATCCACCCATAATAATTTATAATAAACCGCTGACCCGATCATTATGGAATTTTGTATAGGGAAGGACATAGGGTACCTTTCATCTAGGAAAAAGTACTGTTTAACACCTGGCAAAGCTATAACAGCAATAAAGATATTAGGCGTTACATTGACATCAAACAATAATAAAATAATAAAAATAAACAGTCAGAATTAGTAACAACAATGTCCTCGTATAAAAAAAATTCAAAATTAAACGATGTAGAGTTGGCATATTATTTTCTCTCACAAAGAGAAAAGCAAAGATACGTACAAATTTTACAATGTTGCAAGATAAATGTCCCACGGCATAAACGTCGTGAATAGTAAGGCCAAGTAAGGTCCGTAAAATCAAATGTAGAAATCCGTAAGATTTGTTCTTCATTGCGTCCATTGTTACAATTGACTTTGTCACGCTTACAACATGGTTGCAGATTCCGGCAATCAAAGTAATGACAAGAGTTGACGGTAAATCCCTATTAGGTCCCCCATTGACCGCCCGGGGCCCGAAACTTTCCCGGTTTACGGGATTTAACGGAATCACTCCAGGGAAACTATAGCCTGGCTACCAGCGAAGGATTTTCGGACTTATAACTGTACTTTGAATTTATCGTTGCTATTTATACGCAATACATACAATATAAATGAAACTATTTATTTATATTTTCGAATTTTTAATACAGTACAGTACTTTTTGCATGATGACATTTTAAATTTAAATTACAATATAGAATTTTAAAATATTACTGAAGTATAAATACGATTTAAAATATACTTAAATTTTAGTCTGATCAAATTATTTGCCTTATAGGATTAAAGTCAGATTCCTTCCACAAGGTTACGAGGGTAGGAACGGACTTTAAACTTCATTTCCAACGAAAGGGTATTAGGGCTTAAAAGTTCCGGCGGCCCTAATACGATGAGACATCTGGTCTGCTATTCGCAGACGAGTAGAGTTATGAACAGTGTTATTATGTCGCTCACAAAGGCATAGATTTTAAATCTCATTAGGATTTGTAGTGTGCTATTTTTTAAAGTAAAACAATTTGTAATATCATCTATTCAATTCTTTATGCCAATCATTATTGGAATTATTAAATGGCTGCATCCTCCAAAGGATCCTCCAAAGTCTTTTGGTCGATTTGTTTAAGTATTGCGCTACTTAAACAAATAGACTTCGTAGATTCGAAACACATTAATTATTCTTTATTAATGATGATGGAGGGCTCACGTAATCAAACTTTGTAACGAAAAAATAAAATTTTAATAGGAGCTCAGGTAACGGCTTAAGGAATAACAAAATCCTAAATTAATTTAGCAAACGAGATATCTAAAAAGTTTTATTTTAAACAAAACTCTTGAACAATTTTGGAAATTGGCGGCGCGATTAAGATTCATTATGCCTGTAAAGTTTTATCTCTGGCGCCGAGAACCGGCTTGAGAACTTGTTCAAGAAAGCAATAAAGCATTTTGGCAGATTCTGAAGTGGTTGGGAGATTAAATGTGCATTACGGCTCGTCTGAGCGACAGATGTAACGGAGCTGTGCGCTGGGGAGCGTGCTGGGACCGATGCTCCTCCTACGTTTCGTTTCAATGAATGTTATAGGTGTTAACAATGAAATATTTAAACCTCTGGGATTGAGTACATTCCTTTTTGAGATAAATGGTGGCAGGCAGTCCGACTGTAAGCCACAATCGTTTCTGAGGGACACAAACAGTACTGGAAAGGTAGCGAAGTAGCCTAAGAAAAAGTAGCGAGAGGATGAGGATAAGGAGAAAGCTTCTGTAAACCTTTACTCACGAACCACACATGTACTGTGAATTCACGGTTGTCTTCTGTGAGGGTTAGTTACTACTGCTAAACAAAGACTACCAAAGATTAACCCCTAAATTTATATTTTATACTAGCGGCCCGCCCCCGGCTTTTCCCGGGATGCAATTTTTATATATAAGAACATTCCCCGTTTATCCCTCTTTCCATTAGTGAAAACCGAATTAAAATCGGTCCACCCGTTCACGCGTGATGCGTGACCAAGGAAAAAGGGGATTCATTTTTATATATAAGAAGATTTTATATTTTATCTTACTAACAATTAATGAGAAACATTATGAATATATTTGGGTATTTGTAATTTTTTTTCAGTACTGAAATGTTACTGTTACTGAAACCACTGAAAGGATTTGGAATAAACTTTTAAAGTAAATCTTTGGATTCCAATACGTGGTTTATGTTCCGTGTAAATTTTTTGTGTTTAGAAACAAGAAAATAAATTTATTTGGACCCCACATATATATTTTTTTAATAGTTAATATTCTATAAAGCATATAGCCTCGAATCAGCGCTTATTATCTTGTAAGTACTATAAGCACCACAACGGTGATCTTCTTTTAACACCTGACTTACAATAAAAGTGCAGAATTAGATGGTGTTATCTACTAAGAATTATTTTAATCAATTATAGATTTCAATATTAGCACAAGATAAACGGCATTGCTTTTTTTTTTACTATAGATGGGTTTGCTCTTGACCAGCATCTATCCATGTAGGAAGGATGAAGCCGAAGATGCAGAGAGCTCACCCAGAAGATGCCTATTCACTCGAACCTTGAAAAGATTTGGGTTATATGAGCTCGGAAATACAGACGCCGGCAGGGAGTTCCAATCCTTAGCAGTGCGCATCACAAAAGATGTTTTAAAGCGCTTGGTCCGATTTAGAGGGATATCGACAAGGTGAGGATGGTAACCAGCCGTACGTCTGTATGTCCGATAGAAGAAAGGGGAAGGCGGTATGATCTCATACAGCTCTCGAGCACACTCTCCGTAGTACATCTTATAAAATACACACAGACAGGCAACTATGCGTCTATGTGCCAGGCTCTGCAGCTTAGTTCTTATTAGTGTATCATCGCCATTGAGCCTCCTAGCTCTGCGATCCACCGAGTCGAGTGCAGCAAGTTGGTATTTTGCTGAGCCATCCCAAAGGTGACAGCAATACTCCATGCAGGATCGGACTTGTGCCTTGTATAAAGAGAGGAACTGTCCAGATGTAAAGCATCGCTTCACTCTATGATGCCCAACTTTTTGGCCGCTGACTTTGCGATTGCGATGACTTTGTTCAAAAAATAGCTTGTTGTTAACTTCACATAATTCGCAAATAATTGAAAATGTGTTCTAAAATATTATTACGTCAAAGCTGTCTACCAATAAATTTGCGCCCATTTAATTAAAATTACCACAGCAATGTTATTTAAAATATCGGCATCAGCCAATAATTTCGCACAAAACCTGTCTGTGCCTCATCGGGAACTAATGAGATGGTAAGCTGACAGTTTTTCAATTGTTTTAAAGCGAAACCAGACGCGTGATACGGCTGCCATGAGAGTGCATACGCTTTGTTGCGGTTCCAATCAACAAATGAACACGATAGTGATATTGTGATTGAATTTTATTTGATTCGACTGTTTTATTTGTGCGCCTTCAACGTTGTTAGAATTAATACTTGTTTACTTGTATTTGTTTATTGTTTGATTGAAGTAAATTCGAGATAGATCTAGACGTTTGACGGGGAATATAAATCGGAGAGTGGCGAGCTAGCGACACAGTTCGATTCTGCGATTCGAAAGCGATACTTCGGAACTTGCCAGCGACAGTAAACCAGCGACTCATAAGGGAATCATTGACGACTCTTGGCAAGTTTAGCGGTTTTATCGGACCTTTCGTTTAGCCCTTTTGGAAGTCATCTTGGTTTGTGGAACGTATTCATTCATTAGAAATTCATAAAATACTAATTATAAACTTATTACATATTGCATTTGATACATTAGGAATATATTAAAAAAAAAAGAATTAAATTATTATCTGACTGTTATAAATTTACCACAAAATCACTTAACCGGTTTTGGTGAAAAATGGTTCCGAGGCATCTTGAACTTAAGATATATAGAATACTAGCTGTTGCACGCGTCTTCGTCCGCGTCTCTTTATAGAATATTACTCGCTCATCATATGGCTTTTTATAGGTGAAAGAATTTTTAAAATCGGTCCAGTAGTCTTTGAGTTTATTCATTACAAACATATATTTGTATGGAGGGGGGGTGGGCTAAAGGGCGAGACGGGGGGGGGGGGGGGGGGTTAGCCGCTTATGTTACGCGCTGATAATGTAGCTTTCTATAGGTGAAAGAATTTTTAAAATCGGTCCAGTAGTTTTTGAGTTTATTAATTACAAACATTTATACATACAAATCTTTTCTCTTTATAATATTACATAACATGCTAGTGAAAATAGTGTGTACATTTGAATTTTATTTTAGAAATTTTAAAATAAATTTATTTTGCGAACAAACAAAAATGGAAATGTTAAGAGCTCTTATTTTATCTACTCTTTTATCAAAAGTATTGAATGATATTTTACACATATATAGGCGGTTCTTTATAAAAAAAATCTTTTACGGCATATAGTTGAACATAAATCATAATAAATCTCCCTCACTCCATCCAAAATTCACATGACAAATGCACCGGCACCGAGCCCTTTTTTCATTTACACGAAATACACACTACGAAATGGAAAACTAAACTAAATAAAGTTAGTCCAATACCCTCTCCGGAGTCCACGTCAGTTTTAGACAAATAAGGAAGGAAGGAACGTTTTCCGTTTGGAGAGAACCTTGCGAAACGACTGCGAACCGAAGAAAAAAACCTATAGATTCGCCTACGAAACTCAATTTTGTGGTTCTGTACTTCGAGATGTTCTCTTAGATCCGTATCAAATTTTAATTCGTAACTTTTCTTACCAAAAGTCATTTTATTTTCTTCTATTACAGGGAAGATTTCAACAAGTCACGTGCAAACAGTGACATAGAATACAATTTACTATTGGCTTGTAATCTAAAAACAACGTGTCCGTGTTATGTTTACACTACTTCAGTTTTAATTAAGTAAATAGGTATACATATTATATACTTACTAATGTTATAAAGCTGAAAAGTTTGTTTGTTTGTTTGAGCGCGCTAATCTCAGGAACTACTGGTTCGAATTGAAAAATTCTTTTTGTTTTGAATAGTCCATTTATCGAGGAAGGCTATAGGCTATATAACATCACGCTACGATAAATAGTATTATATATAAGTCGTGTCCAGTACCACGCGCCCCATGCGCACGCGGCCGCCGGCGCCGGCGCCGTATGGGCCGCAGCGAAGCGTGGCCGAGTTCAGCTAGTAGTAAATAAAAATTAATAACAAATTTTACTACTGATATTTTGTTTTCTTTTATTTTTCCCTCTAATAGCTCAATCATTGGAGATGATTTTTTTTTTCAAAAATTAACCTCACGCTGTGACTCTTCGGAGCTGAGCAAAAATTAAAGCCATCGAGGAGGTTCGATGGCAGGACGATATTTGCTTGCAATCCTTTATGAAGAACTAGCTGAAGCCTGCTGCTTCGCCCGGGTTGAAAAGAAAATAACGCCTGACTAAATTATATGAGCAATGCACAGTGAAACTTGGTTAAGTGGGACCTGGATAAGTGACGTTAATAATGTTATGGATTTTTTGTTTACATTTTTGTAACTTTATATAAAGCTCTATAGTGCGGGTGTGGGTTCTATAATTGTGTAATTCTATAATATATTCTATAATTATTCATAATTATAATTCTATAATTGTTGGTTCTCATTGTCTTTAATCATATCTAACTATAAATGATTATCGCACTTTAGAAGCACATTTAGAGGCAAAATATAACATACTAGCGACCCGCCCCCGGCTTCGCCCGGGGTGCAATTTTTATATATATATGAACATTCCCCATTTATCCCCCTTTCCATTAGTGAAAACCGAATAAAATCGGTCTACTCGTTCACGCGTGATGCCGTGACCAAGGGAAATGGGGATTCATTTTTATATATATAGATTTTTGTTAATAAAATGGGAATAAAAATAACTTCAGAAATTCTTAAGGAAAATAAATCTTAGAAACTCTTCCTCGTGAGGGATGCCAATCGTGAGATCGATGGAACCAAGTTTATCTTGAAAACTTTGTGTGATATCAGTTAGCGGTTGATGTTATAGCCCTGTCATGTCTTATGTCATCTGCAGGGTATCTTACGCAATATGCGAATATTATTAACAAAATGAAAGTAAATTTACTAATATGGAGATTTCGCAGAAATTCTTTCGTTTCGTTATTTCTTCTCGGGGAGAAGACATTTTCTCCGTGTAAAATATTAGTTAAAAAACTTTCACTAAAAGGTAGTAATGTAATTCAGGTTTATTTAATTACTAGCTGAGCTCGCAACTTCGTATGCCTGATAGTATAGGTATAGCGCGTAACTTTTTTGTTTGTAAACCGATTGAAATGAAATAAACACTAAATATTACGGGAAGCCTACTGCAATACACGAGTGAAAACCGCATTCAAATCGGTTAAGCCGTTTCAGAGATTAGAGTGCACAAACGCACAGACAAAAAGACAAAAAATTCTAAAAACTATTTTTTGACCTCGGTAATATAAGTACGTGTACAAATTGTTTTTATGAAATTATCTTTAATTTACAGATACGGCTCGTTTACGATTTTATTATACGTACTTTTTTATGTTAAGATCGGCAGACAGGCTGACGGTCCACTTGATGGTAGGTGGCTACCGTCGCCTATAACATAAGTAACGCCAAAGTAACACTTGCACAAGTAACACTTGCAGCAGTGCCCTGCCGACTTGATAAGGGATTAGGAGGGGATAGGGAAATGGGCTCTGGCATCCCTTACTCACTCACCGAAACACAACAGCACACGTGCTGTTATTTCACGTTATGTGCCGTTATTATACGTATAGATATAGATTAGTTGTTTATATAATTTATAGTCTACTAGCGACCTACTTTTATCTTCAATTATACACACAAACCATCGTCATTTATCGCTCTTTTCATTAGTGAAAATCGTATCAAAAACCGTTGAATGATTTAGAAGTTAGTGGAGAAACAGAGAGACTGACATCGACTTTTCATTCATAATTTAACAGGATTTTTCACTGAAAATAAGTCAGCACTAGGAGCATTACAGGAATTTCAAATACGATATTGTCACACGAATTCAACTCCAAATGAGTTGTCTGCAGATTTAAAATAAAACGTACATAAAGTTTATTTTTGCATTTTCATTCTTGTTACGTTGCGTCTCTCTAACAACATTAAATCTCCAGTTTTCCTAAATAACAGGCCCAAACAAGATAAATTCCAAGTCACATCAAATAATAGCCCCTAAATTTCACAGTGGATCCCTAAAAGCGAGACGTCACAGCAACCGAAGAGGTTCTATTATTAAGTTAGACCGTCCACGAAGACGGCACACCAGACGCTTGCATGTACTACACTGCGAGTCTACTGAGCTACGTATAAATGTTGTGTGTATTAGAGCGAGCATTGTATGCGGCGCGAGGCGCCATCTCGAAACGCCCTTTGCCCGATGTAACATTGTTATGTAAGCTGAATTTTCGTAAGGAGCGACTGAAAAATCGTACAATCTTTTCTTGCGTCGCAGTCGTTGAGAGTCTTTCCCATGTTCTGTATATTATCAACATTCTGAAGAGCCGTTGTTTCGTCATCTAGTTCGTACAATAACACCGAATGCAAATTCAAAACATGTTCATGCCCAGCACGTACTCTTGTATATGTGTACCTACGTATTTTTCTATTTTTTTTTACTACAGACACTTTTTCAGGGACATAGTACACTTATCTGCCGCTTTTTTCTATATTTATGATCTCTTTTTTTAAACAACCTAAGGACTGCAGAGAAGCTGTAAATATAATTTTATTATATTAAGTACTAGCGATCCGTCCCCGGATTCGCTCCTATTAATTACATATACACAAACGTTTTCCGTTTATCGCTCTCTCCATTAGTGAAAACTGTATCAAAATCCATTGAGTGGTTTATAAGAAGTTAACCGAGTAACAGAAGCGTAATTTATTGTTTTTGAATTATACATCTATTATACTAGCTATTGGCCGAGTCTCCGCTTGTAATATGTTTAATTAATTTTAGAACGTATTTAAACTATTATTCCGGGGGAATGCGATGGCATGATACCAGTATCTTAAATATTATTTCATTTACATTGGCTATCTTAAGGATTAAGGATAAGGGATTAGGAGGGGATAGGGAAATGGGCTCTGGCATCCCTTACTCACCCTCCGAAGCACAACAGCACACGTGCTATTATTTCACGGTGGTCTTCTGTAAGGGGTTGGTTACTGCCGCCAGACGGGCTGCGCAATTGACTGCTAAACGCAGTGTGCCCTGCCACTACTTTCCAGATCCAGAACAGAGCCAAATTTGAAAAGTTCATTTTTTCTAAGTTGACCCTGCCGGGAATTGAACCTGGGAACCCCAGAACAGAGTGTTAAGGCAAACACCCTAACCACCCATCCAACGGGCTCTTTTTGCACAAGTTCATTGTTTTATAATTATGTTCAACATCTTATGTCTGATGGAGTAATTATGCTTACTAATGCTCACGCAATGTCTACTTATGGTACTATTGGTCAAAATTGAACCTCAACTATTTCGAAGGTTAGAATAAAAACTGTTTCCAAGTGTTTTATGATAACACTAAAGCTAGTCAATATATGCTAAACAAAAAAATATATTGGTCTCAACCCAAGAAAAGGGTAAATTGAACTATTTTCCTATTTATATATTATAGATACTTAGGGAACAGAATATATAATACGCGCTTTAATTTTGAAGGATTTAATTATATGTATAGTAAATATTATTAAAAAACAATTAAATTATTATAATTTACTTTTAAAAGTACCAAATTATTATATTATTAAAATTTCATATTGATTTTTGTGATAATATTCAAAAAGATGCTTAGTTAAATTTAATTATGAAATGTATACGTAATTTCAGACTTAATTATGGTATACCTCCACGATAATAACATATCGTGGAAAACACATTCTAAAATAATTGACCATAATACTGCGCCCAAACGACAATAGCGAACACAAGCACAGCAATCACAGCCACAATACTCCACTGAAAGCTGATTAATTCGTCTAACGAACTCTATTATTTACCGCTAAACATTCGTTAAATTCGTCACGGCCTGTCGCCCACACGAACCGAGGGCGGCTTCAGCCAACAGCTACAACTGCCACTAACGCAGCCGACAATTTTCACAATTGATTAGTTAAAATAAAACACAACTTCATAACTATTTATGTAAACGAGTGATCGCCTACTGGTCGATATGTGACCATATTACACTTCGAAAGTGGGGAATTAAACTGACTGTATTTAATTTTTTGTTATTGATAACACTAAAGGTCATTAATGATTACTGAACAAAAGAAGAGATTTCTTTTTATTAATTTATTTATTATATATGGAATAACATATTGCTTGGATACGTGTGATGGCTCAGCAAAATACCAATTTGCCACACTCGGTGGAGCGCAGAGCAAGGAGGCTCATTGGCGACGGCACACTAATAAGAACTAAGCTGCGGAGCCTGGCACATAGATGCAAAATTGCCTGTCTGCGTGTATTCTATAAGATTTACTTTCGAGAGTGCGTTCGGGAGCTGCATGAGATCATACCGCCTTCCCCTTTCTTCTATCGGACATGCAGACGTACGGCTGGTTACCATCCTCACCTTGTCGAAATCCCTCTGATTCAGACCAAGCGCTTTAAAACATCTTTTACAATGCACACTGCAAAGGATTGGAACTCCTGTCGCCGTCTGTATTTCCGAGCTCATACAATCCAAATCTTTTCAAGGTTCGGATGAATAGGCATCTTCTGGGTGAGCTCGCCCCATCGTCGGTCTCATCTTTCCTACATGAATAGATACTGGTCAAGAGTAAACCTATCTTGAATAAAAAAAGTTGTTGTCAAACAAAAATCTGCTATGTGCAAAAAGTATAATTTTGAGATATTGACAAAGAGTTTTTCTGAAAATTTAACATGAAGGTTTATTTTAAAGAAAATTGTCTGATTTGAAACTTAGCGTTGTTACATATATATGGGATTGTTTAAACATGAAAATTTAATAGTTTGGTTATTATTATAATAATAGAGTAAATTTTGTACACATAAGATATTCTAACTGCACATATCTTAATTTATAAAGAGGTCTCAGTTCGACGAATAGTGATCATAAGTACATACTTAGCAGTTTTTACGATACATAAGGCAGTGAACTATTCACTAAGGTTAAAACTTTGGAATCTCAAAAATGTGTATATTTTGGTTTGACAACGACGATAAGTAACGTAATATTTACTTTGCCCTAAAGCTTAAAAAGCTTGTATAGCTTTTAAAAACAAATTAGAGCAATGTACCTATTGAATTGTTTTTTTTTCTATACTACCTATTTATACGTAGATAATAAAAGTTAATGGCAAAATCTAAGCGAAATTCAAATACCTTTTTTTGACAATTATTTACAAATATTTTATGTGATTTCATTTCGATTCATGTCTCCACCTAGATCGGCGTTATTTATGGAAAAATCATATCAAAGCGAAACGAGATGCAATAAATCTCAGATTCAGAAGTCTGCAATGGTTGCTGGGTAAATCCTCTAATCTGTCCACGGAAAATAAACTACTCATTTATAAAGTAGCTATAAAACCTATTTGGACGTATGGGATTCTACTCTGGGATACTGCTAGCCATTCCAACATAGAAATTCTCCAGCGATCTCAGAATGCCATACTAAAAACTGTTCTCAAGGCACCCTGCTGGTTTATAACCAACGCTGAAGTTCATCACTTCTCGAATCACTTCTCGAATTCTAGTAGGTAGTACTATAAGAGAGGAGATTGCCAAAACTTGTAAAACTTAAAATCGTCTCAGGGCTCACCTGAATGCCAAAGCCCAAAAGCTACTTTCCAGCAATCCACTGAAAGCATTAAAAAGGTCACACATTCTGGAGCTGGACAAAAAGTTCTCTTCCAGCTAAGTTCAATCGGAGGAGTAAAAATTAGCTCATTCTTTTTTATTAAGAGTGGCATTCTTGAAGGAGGATACTCTCACAATTTAAAAATATAAATAACAAATTCGATTATAGTTCAGACTGATTGCGGATAAAATAACAAAAAAAATAATCATTGCACTAACTAAGAAAAACATACGTGTTCCAATTTGTTGGCAAGATTTTGGACGCAATGAAAATTATATCTATTCAGTAAAGTAGATAATCAAGTTAACCTTGATTATTTTAGATATTTTAGCAATCATTTAAAACATTTAAACATCTTTGAAACGTTTCTGCTGTGCTGTTTGTTATTCACGCAAATAATTTTTAATTAGAAATGAAATTCTACACCTACATGGAAGGCTGTTTATTGTAACAGTAATGACTTATACCTCTTATATCTTTGTATAATTTTTTATTCGTATAAATATTTCTCTGAGCATAAGACTCTCGTTGAAGTTAAGAGAAATGGACTGGAGTCCCAGAGGGTTGGTCGGCGTAAGGTATTCAAAGGTTTTCTCTGACACGCTTTGATGCGCTTGTATATTTTTAAACCACAAATACATAACCGTATTGATTCGTTTAGTATAACAACAGTAATAATACGTATATTAGTGCTAAAAATCATGCGTAGTTTAAGTTATCTTATTAAAATTCTATATGTGATTAAATTTTAGATTTACTACTTGATAGCTCGTTATCAACATTGTTATTCAAAATTGAATGCCCACGCCGCCTATTGTTAGGCAGTTGACTTGCAAGATTTAAGCTAAGACTTTTCTCTAAGAGCTTTGTTACTTATTAAAAAAAAAAATGACTGCTTCGGTCCAATGAAGCTTAAGTTTACTCTAAAGAAGGAAGCTATTAATATTTCATCCAAATCCAGCTATTAGCGATTTACAAGTGATCAAATATAATATATACATCTTAAAAAAAATTCTAAATAAAATATTATATATTTTTTTATGACAAGATCGGCAGATGGGCTGACGGTCCACTTGATGGTAGGTGGCTACCGTCGCCTATAACACAAGCAACGCCAAAACTGCTGCAAGTGCGCTGCCGACTACAGTAGGATTAGGATAACGGACTAGGAGGGGATAGGGAAATGGGCTCTGACATCCTTTACTCACTCACCGAAACACAACAGCACACGTGCTATTATTTCACGGTGGTCTTCTGTAAGGGGGTGGTTGCTGCCGCCAAACGGCTGCCTAAATGACTGCAAAAACGCAGCGTTTCCCTGCCACTACCTTCCAAATCCAGATCAGAGCCAAATTTGAAAAGTATCGAACCCGGGAACCCTAGAACACAGCGTTAAGGCAAGCACCCTAACCACTCATCCAACGGTAACTGTCTATCATGAAATATAATATAATGCGATTGTGTAATTTTTTTCAATATATAACCTATAGAATACTGAAGAATCAACGAAATTCATTACCTCTAATACATTTTAGTGTTATCCGACATTACGTTGTCAGTAAGGGCACTTTCGGAGATGGCGTTTAAGAGTTTCTCTACACAAGAGTCACTCGAGATAGCTCTTAATTCTTCTTTTATAAAAATTATTGTTACCTTATATTTTTTCCCATTTCGTCGAAGGCTAAGTTGGACACTTGAAACGTTTTTATTTAACGCCACTTCACCTTTGATGGTTGATTTTAATCTTTACATTCATCCCGACAACATTACTTCTTATTCACTTTGAGTTTTTTGACTTTTGAAAGCATAAAAGCGTCAGTCCGTTCACATTGAGATTCTTGAAAAATTTCTCTAAAGGTTCCGTGATAAGTTAAAATGATTATAACATAAAAGGTTACGATAAGCGAACGTTTATTATTTTTTAAAGGAAGTAAGAAATTTTGTATTAGTGCTTATGTATTTTAAGATATTATACATTACTGGCGTTTGTCCGTGGCTTCGTCCGTGCTGCTTTTTTTTTGAGTGGAAAAAAAATCACACTTGACAAAATTATATGAGCAATAATTTATTCAATCTTTATCTATACATATATATATATATATATATATATATATATATATATATATATATATATATATATATATATATATATATATATATATATATATATATATATATATATATATATATATATATATATATATATGTATAATAAAATCGTAAACGAGCCGTGTCTGTTCATTAAATTATTTTTCAAAAAAATAATTTTGTAACTTATGTAACTTATGTTACCGAGATAAAAAAAATAGGTTTTAGAATTTTGTCTGTTTGTCGTGCGTTTGTGCACGCTAATCTCAGAAACGGCTTAACCGATTTGAATGCGGTTTTCACTGATGTATTGTAGCAAGCTGCACGTAAAATTTAGTGTTTGTTTCATATATTCCAATCGGCTTACAAACAAAAAAGATACGTATATACCGAATATCACGCGTACAAAGTTGTGGGCTCAGCTAGTTGCTCATATATTGCGACGATCCCCCGGAAACAGTACTTTTTTTCTGAATCAAAGGTATCCTATTTCCTTGTCTGTATTCCTAATAATTTATTCTTATTTTTATTTTTTTCCACCCTTTCTATAGGGTGGAATCAAAAATTTCTGTCACCCATCGATATTACATAATACTTCTAGAAGCTTACCTATACCAAAAACCTCTGAGGGACTCAAAGTTTGATTTGTTATTAAGTGTTCCTGGACTATTAGGGTTTTAACTATTCTAATATAAAGTATGTCATGATAAACAAATTGGCACTACTCTTTTAAATTATTTGGAATTTTTTATTGTGTTTGTTGGATGTTGTTAGAAACCTCGGGCCCTCTAGCAGGAAATGCGCAGTGGAAGGCTTATAAATTCTGTTGAAGGTCGAGCATCACCAGCATTGACCACGATAAGTGGTACTAAAACTATACGTAAGATAGTTAGATACGTAAAACTATACGTAGATACTATACGTAAGATACCATCAGTCGCCGAGATCTCGTCGTCTTGACACGGCAGCGAAATATATAAATATAGATCGGGAGCGGGAAGGGAATAGGTTACCGCTTCTTCTGACAAAGTCTTCGAAGTCCCGACGGCAAGACTCTTCGGGTGGAAGGCCGCTGATGACAAAATCTTCCTGTTGAGGAATTAATTGTTCCATTGCACGCGGAATTGAAAATATCACTTCACAATCTACAAACCCTCACGTTACCAATACGAATCGAAACTCAAGATGGCAGCTCGATCCAGAAATTTATACCTTTAGTTTTAACCAAAGCGAGTTCGGCCATATGCAAAACGCACGACAACGCAGTCCGCCTCATACGAAGTTCAAACATGATCTATTTTTCCGAGCGTTGCCAAAGCTGATGTACTAAAGAGATCGGGGCGCGCGCACTTACGAAAAAGCTTCGGTTGATACCGAACAGATATTGTTGTCTAAAATTTTATACACAGAACATCAATATGTTTAATCATTAAGTGCAAGACTTTTTCTCTAAGATAATTGCGGCAAAATTTTCAAGAACTCAAACGAGTAATATACAGGAACCCTGCTGTTTACTCGTAACCCATGTCTCGCGTTGTTAAAATAAGAAAAAGAACTGGAAGGGCACACAAGGGTACACAATAGGACTTCCCATCAAAAGTAGGAGGTACACAGAATGACTCTTACTAAAGAATGAAATATCTATAATGCTTGCGGTTTTGATTAGATGCGTGAAATTCGTATGTCCATAGTCTATTCGCTTATTCCCGCCTTGATCCTTATTCTTAATCCTGTCACAGTCGCTTTGGTATAGTTTATCCCAGGCAACGGCAACCGCCTGTCATAGATATTGATCCATACTTTATGCATCAAGATTCAAGCCACTAAGCATATTTACGTGATATTATAGGAATGCAGTACCACGATAGAGTATTTACATTGTTTACATTTTTCCAATTTTACATCCAAAGATTTTAACATGATTTAGCAACAAATATGTTCAGAAATCCACAACCTTTCACATTATAGTATTAAGAGATCTAAATCGCGCAGAACATAGCTATAATTTGCTAAAAGTATCGCTATGATCTGTATGTATTGTCTTAAATCAAAATTTACAAAATAAAACTTGAACCTGCATTACTCACTGCCACTATAAATGACAAACAGACACAAAATAACAACATTAAAGTATTACTTTGCTCAGAAATCCCACCCACCTCTCACCGCACGACAAAATGTTGTAAGTCACGAAGTCGACACCTGCTACAGTCAGAACCAATTACAGTAACACTGCTTCACTAACACATAATACGTACGGTTTTTGTGGACGACGAACATGAAAATGTTCGGGAAGATTGATGATTCATACACATTGATGCGCTTATCATTTTGTACTATTAATTCGAAGCCCGAATCTTTTTGTATTCATATGCGTAGTCCGTATGTCACTTGCTCTAACAGCGAAGGAAAGGAAAATAAAAAATCTGCATGTCTGCAAAGGCTACATTTCTTTGGGTACATATTAAGCAAGACTGTATGATAATGTTCAGGGATAAAAGGAGAAAAATCTGTTGATATTTTGCCTCTCAGCATCTTGGAATTATACTTCTGCATCATTGTACTTTACCTTAAAAATATAATTATATTTTTTTCTATCTCTTTGTATAATTCAAAGTGACAATAAGTCTGCGTCTGTGTTCCCACAGGACTACAAATTCGGGGCTCTCAAAACCAGGGTAAATGGGCATTTACTGGGTAAGCGTGGTCCACCTTCGGCCGCATCTGCACCTCACATCAGGTGAGATAGTGGTCAAGCGCTACCTTGATTTAATAAAAAAAAAGGGAACACAGCGTTTCGTAGTGATTAATATCTGGCAACTATAACTACCCTTTTACATAAGACCACAGTGAAATAACATTATGGGTATTGTTATGTTTCGAGTAAAGAATGCCAGAGCCCATTTCCTTATTTTCTCCAAATCCATCATAACGTTATCTTACATTAAGGTCGTCAGCACACTTGCAGTACCTATTTTTTATTTATTTTTTTATTTATTTTATTTACATTTTAGATAACATGATTCATTTTTAGTTCTTATTTAATTTACATATGTACAATGCCTAAAAAACTTATATTCAAATATTCATAAAATGTTTATGGCGTTGCTTGTGTTAATAAGCGACAGTAGGTACCTACCATCAAGTGGACTATCAGCTTGCCTGCCTACCTTTAATATATGAAAAAAAAACAAACAAACGGACAATCTGATAGGAAATTAGTTTCCTATCCGCCTAAGCAGTGTGTCCCGTCACTAATCCACTGCGCGTAAATCATCGCACAACTTAAAACACACAAATAACAACTTTGATACAGCGCGCCCGTCTGCGAGGCAAGTTAACGGCAATTTGCATACATTATCATCTCAGGTGTAGTCTGCGATAGCGAATTTCCTGTGAATCTCTTTGCTTGTACACTCCAACACAATTTCTTCATTACAATTTTTAAATTAATTTACTATTTTTTTTTTATTGATACATACCTAAAGTATTATATATTATGTTAAATAAAACACAATAACAAAGTTAATTGTGTACTATATTTAACTTAGCGATTTCAAGAATAGAATAGTTTGTATAGTTTGTACATAAGATGGCGCAACTAACTGCCAAGGCTATTGTTCACGCTTTAGCGCCTTCTAGCGTGATCTAGCTAAATTAACGATTTACGCCAGCTGTCAAACATGCGTTATTCTGTTTGGTCCTTTTTCCCCCCTTCCCTAAAGTGTTGTAATTTTATTTTCTACACACAAACAGGCCAACGAACCCAACAGGCCTATTTATTTTCAATTTTTTTTAATAATAACTAAAATCATAAAATTACCATAAGCGTAAAAATCGCTAAGCCCAAACCGGCTACAACTATAAACTATATACTTTTAGTTTCGTAGTTGCATATCACGTCACTTCTGACTTATGTACAAGTACATATTTGAACATAAAGAATTGTGTCCAAAATATTAAGTGTGAAATTTAAAAAAAAATATATCAGGGAGTTAATTTAATTATATAAGAAAAGATATTTGTCTATGTTATTTATATTGAAAATATTATTGATACAATGTCACATCTTTAATAATTGATCATTTTCCTATAAAGTCATTTGTCTAAATATATTATGTTAGTCCAAGGTCCGGATACATTATTATGATAGTCTGCGAACAAAGGATAAACATTGAAAGGGCTACAGTAATTAAGCAGAGGATTAAGAGATTATTAAAAATGTATTAGAGGGGGTATTAGTACTAACATCGAGCGTATCCAAAAGCGCTTCCTCTATCATCTTACATATCAGGACTGTAAGTGCAGACAATTATTATCGTATGAATCACGTCTCTCTCACTTTAATTTGGCCTCTTTGCGTAAGCGTAGGAAAGTTCTGGACCTCATGTTTCTTTACAAGCTTGTTCATGGTATTACTGACGCTCCAGACATTCTTGAGCGTCTTTGTTTCTCAGTACCTCGACTGGGTAGCCGATTACACAATCGTAAAACATTTCACCTACCTGTGTGTCGCACTATTCTCGGTCAACATAGTTCACTCTATCGGATGTGCTCTTCTTATAATGGCATTCAAAATAAATTAGATTTATTCTGTGGTTCTGTGGTCTCGGCCAAGAAATCATTTTTTAACCATGTATCTATTTAAATTTTTATTTTTATTTTTTTTAAATCTTCTCTCCTATGAGTTTATTTTGTATGTTGTGTCCACTTGTAGTAGGTTACATTCCGACGTAAATGTTATTTTGTATATTATTATTATCTTACTTGTATATGGAATTGTATACCAGTTTTGTGGACCTGTAATAAAAAAAAAAAAAAAAAAAAAAAAAATTCAGCTTATATTACCACGCAAAAATGTGTCCGAAAACAACAACAATACCACAATGCAAATTCACGGTAAATTCACTAGTTTGGTGGTAAAAACGAAACAGATAAACATAAGAGAACTTTCGCAATTACAATTAATGCATTTGTAATCGTAATTTTATCGACTGAAGCTCCAATTAACGATGCATTTTATTAAATTAAATTACTTAGATACGTTAACTTTGAAAAACTAACATTTCAAATTTAGCTGGTCATTTCAGAGATCGGACTAAAAGACAGAGAAAAACAAAAAATTGATATCGGGTGATTGAGTTCTCGTAAAGTTCAGTTAAAAATAGGCATAATTCCTGAAGACAACAGACACTTCATAAAATTTGAATTGTATTACACAATAAACTAAATTCTTTGGTTCGTTTTCGTAACTATTTTCATAACTAACTATTTTCACGTTCTGTTCACAGTTGGTTATGAAAATAATAATATATTTTTTCCTTCCGCAACTAGTTAACGTAACTGGAAAGTTCTCAATGTTGACATTGTTTTCTATTCGACATAATTACAAATTAATTACTGTAACTGTTCTTCAATTTACATAATTACACACATTTATATACAGCTTTACATTATTAGGGTTCCGTACGTCAGAATAAAAAAACGGAACCCTTATAGGATCACTCGTGTGTCCGTCGGACCGTCCATTCCCCCCCTCCCCTTATCTCCGAAACTGCTGAACCTAAAATTTTGAAAAAAATACAAAAATTAGTTTTCTACTTACAGATTATAGGAAAACCTATAAAAAGTCCATGATATTAAAATAACATGGTAAATCACTCAATATTGTGCGGATAGGTAACGGAACCCTCTTCACGCGAGTTCAACTCACACTTGTCCCCCTTTTTTTTAATGTTTTAAATCTCAATCAGCGCAAAGCAGTCTCGTATCTCCTTTCACGTCTGAGCCAAGCTTTCGCCAACATTTTCCACTGACTTTTTGTCGAAGTTAGGTATTAAAAAAAAAATAGGAAACATTCGTTGAGCTTTATAAAAGCTATAACAATGAAATGTCAGTGAAGTTAACGTATTGCCGTGTCGGACTGTACCATATTTAAGTTCGCTACGTGTGGTACTTGAAACTGTGTCCCAGTTTCCGGTTTCTATAGCAATAGCAGTCATAGTTCAAAGCTTAGAAATGTTACGTAACTTGGTATGTACGTCGAGTGCTTGTTTGGGTTTGCAGTAAACTTGTTTTCAAATTGACGTATAAAAAAGTGGAATTTATTTCTTTGTCTTAAGAGGGCACTTTCCAACTCGAACAGCTTACTTATTCCATACTACGTAATTCCATGATTACTCATTATTTATAGGTCGTAGCAATACATAAAAAAATATGACATTTCTAGGACATAATATAAAGGTTTGCATCGCAACAAAAAACTGAAATTAATTTTATATCGAGTATAATTAATTTCTAAAATGTGCGGAATTTGTGACATTTTCGCGGGTTGAATACTTGTATTTACTGACTAAAATCCAAAAATGTTTTTCGATGGAAACATCCTACCTATAATGTACATTTAAAATTGGGATGTCAATAGCTACCATCTATAAAGATTTTTCTAAAATATTGGAATTGCTGGCGTATGTTTTATTATTTTCGCGAGTTGAATAAGTGGCGCGAATGTGTTGCGTCGCATTCTGTCTTGGGTCATTCGCATTATAGTAAGTTGAGACAACAAATTCTCACAAATACCTATTACTGAGTTCCCACGCTCGTACAGCGCCACCTTAATATAAGTTAAGGCATATATACGTTCGTTTATTTAGAAAAAAAAAGTCCACAAAATTCGCAGTCATTTAGGCAACACGTCTGGCGGCAGTAACCATCCCGTAATAGAAGCTATATAACAGCACGTGTACTGTTGTGTTTCGATAAGCGAGTAAGGGATGCCAGATCTCAAAATCACTAACCCTTTTCTAATCCCCTATCCTTAATCCTATTATAGCCGACAGCGCATTTGCATCACCTTGGCGTTTCTTGTGTTATAGGCGACAGCAGCCACTTACCATCAAATGGACCGTCAGCCTGTCTGCCGATCTTAGCATAAAAAGTAAAAAAATCAAGTAAAATCTTAATGGCGTAAGTACTAGTACTTGTCCTTTTGTGTATAAATGTATAAACTACGCGTATGCTAGTATTTGTGATAACACGGATTATCGTTTTTGTCATGAAAAAAAAAATGCCTCTGTTACTGTGGTATGAATCTTCTCAAACTTCTGGTAAGAAACTTTTTTCCTTAACTTTTAATTTATTTATTAATATATATAATTCTTCGTTTTTATAGGTGCTGCAAGTGTGGTGACCCCCTTAATGTATCCTAATAAAGATAAGGGATCAGCAGGGAAATGGTCTATGGCATCTTATTTTCACTCACGCTGTTATTTCAACGTGGTCTTCTCTAAGGTTACTGTAACCACACTGAATTTAACATCAACAAGGCCCAAATTAAATATTTTACCTTAAGATATACCCAAATGATTATACTGTATTTTATACCCAAATGCTTTAATCGTATGTGAACTTCAAATGTTTAGTACCTATGTCTTAAAAAGTATGAAGAATTCCAGCCATCATTTCACCCAAAAGAGATATGGAGCTTTCAGGAAATATTTCGAGGATATTTGTGTTTTCCGGTTTATTCGGGGTTCGGATATTTTGATTCGCAAAATATAAATTCAAGTTCTAGGTCTTGACACGTGGGTCAAACTATGTGTTGACATGTGACATTAACTTATCCATATATTTTTTCATTTCAATTAAGATGGATTCAATATTAATATTAATAATCTGTTGTGCGTTTGTTCTTTGGAGGCTGTCTGCCTCATAAGGATTTTTTAATATTAAGACTCTTGAATAAATTCTTTATTGAAACGCAATGCAAGAAAAGATAAGGTTTTTATTTAAAAGGCTTGCTCAGGCTAAGGCCACACTACAAAGAGCCTCGCTTAGTAGTAAGAGCCGAGCTATTCGCTTAGTGACTGATCCTAGTGAACGTGGCTCTAGCATGAGTTTACGATACTACACT
The DNA here is from genome assembly GCA_910589475.2 of Bembecia ichneumoniformis. NCBI lineage: Eukaryota > Metazoa > Arthropoda > Insecta > Lepidoptera > Sesiidae > Bembecia > Bembecia ichneumoniformis. Next base: position 18,325,230 of record OU342526.1, on the reverse strand, counting down.
CGCTAGCGAGAGCGTAAAATATTTATATGGAAAATTGACAATTTGACATTGACAGTTCACGATTTTCCATACAAAAGTTTTACGTTCTCGCTAGCGAGTGTAGTATTGGTGTAGTATCGTAAACTCATACTAGAGCCTCTGACGTATTATATACTATCACGTTGGCCACACTGCTCGTACCAAGTTGTACATAGTTAATAACCAAGCGAATCGCGTAGCAAACGAACTTATAATTTACAATGGACCTAGTGACTTTACAGTTTACAATGAAAGAAGTTCTAATAGCTGCTGTTTTGAAAAAGGAACCAATATAGAACCAAACTTTAAAAAAAATCTTTTTTGAATTGTATATAAAGAACAATGGCGAAATTTTTGTTCAAAGAATTTTGAAGCGTCTTCGAATGTGATCAATATAAAGAGAAATAACTAAATTTTCCAAGGTTTTTCAAATTATATTAATGGTCTGTCCAAGTCCGGATGTAAATATCAAGTTTAAAAGAAACACAATTGACTAAACATCTCCTTGTGAAGTAGTATATAGTTCTGTGACATCTTCCTTTAATTGAGTAAATGACAATTTAATGCGACAAATAAGGTACAAAAACACAGAATAATAATGCTTTAGTCATTATTCTATGTACAAAAATTATAATACCACAGAACACTATATATACTCGTGGCAAGACGTTAATCACAATTTACTACCTAAAAATATTTTATTCTGGACTCAGTTTTAAGTACATACAGTTTATTTTAATCTAAAAATACGCTAAATATATATTTTAATCCAAACAATTGGTGTTATTTTACATAACCTCAAAATATTATAATATCTTTAATTCTAGACTTTGCTTAGTAATAAATCTAAGACCACTTAGTAATAAATCTAGTAATAAATCTAAGTCTATACTTTTACATATTTTTCATTTGTAGACGCGAAAAGTTTAAGTCAACAAAAATTTGTATGGGGGTTTGCCATTGTTCTTTAAGCACTGAGTTAGTTCTAAGAGAGTGACATATTTGTTCTGTTCACACCAAAAGACCGCGCGAATTTTGTGTCACCGAGCTATGCCCTTGTATGTGACTATTTGTATCTTGTACGGAAGCGTAGCTTTTAGCTTAGCTCTAAGGTTTGCACGTATGACCTTAGCCTTACAATCTCAATTTACCGCTAGCTTTTATGCATCTAAAATCGATTATACCCAAATCCGAAGTTAATCGTGTTATGTTGGCCAAATCAAACCCATGTCTTTTGAAAAAGCACTCCATAAACCAGAATAGGGTTAATAAGGGCAAGGGGGATTTGAAATGAAACAATTATTTTAAATTTCATTCCTTTTGGGCTAACAATTCTAAATTAAAGCCAAAGATACACTGGGGGAGGAGTAAACAGGGTGGGGGGAGGTGGGAAGTTAGCAATTTCCGCGAATCTTCAGATCAATTAATTAGGACGCTCCCCAAATTGAACAGGCCATTTTTAAATTTAGAATGCGGAGGCTCGGAATGCCGAATACTTCGGAAGTACGCAGTGAGATTGGTTCAGACTTCAGATATTAAACTCGTTTGAGATAGGCGATACGAAGTTGCTTGCCGAATATTTTAACCGGTTATATGGATGTTCAACCATAGACAATGTGACGCTATATATAACAAATCAAATCAAATAGTTTATTTCTCAAAAACGGAATTACAAGATCACTTTTTTAAAGTTGAAATTTCGGGGTTTCAGAAAAAAATTGCCAAGATGATGATCCTGAGAAGAATCGAAGAAAGGAATTCAGGATACCGTTTTAAAATAATATATAAAACAATTAAAATTATTACACACAAATTCCAGTAAATATATATATATATATATATATATATATATATATATATATATATATATATATATATATATATATATATATATATATATATATATATATATATATATACTAAACATAGTATGAGCTCAGAAGCGTTTATATCCAGGCTTCATTATCTCTTAAATAATCAACGATTTTATTATAGCTTTTTGAATAGAGTTTACTCGTAGTTATTTTTTAATTTAAATTTAACGCACAGTGGGTCTACAAATCTAACCGGTAAAAAAACAGTTATTATTTGAAATCATACTATTGAAATAGCAGCCGAAAGATGTGCCCGCTATAGATGTGACGGCTATAGAAATCATCAATCAATTTTCATCATTTCAATCATATCAATCAAATTTCATCAAATCGATGATTTTTAATTCGAGGTGCTCCCTTGATAGATCTCTTTAGTTGTTTGTGCTTGAACACAAGTATTTTTTTAAAATATTTTTATCTATACTAATATTATAAAGAGAAAGGATTTGTATGAAGATATGTATGTTTGTAATAAATAAACTCAGAGACTACTTCACCGATTTTAAAAATTCTTTCACCTATAGAAAGCTACATTATCAGCGAGTAATATTTTATAAAGAAACGCGGACTTAGTCGCGCGCAACAACTAGTATTAATATAAACAAAAAGCGCGTAATCTCCATTTCAAATTTTCACGAAATAAATTATTTCACGAAGATTCACTATGTCAATGTAATTTTCTTAAGAGACTGTAGATTTACAGGTAAATCATAGTTAACTTTTTGTCAACTATCAAGGATTGAATTGACGTCTGAAGATACAAAAAAAAACCCACTAAAGATAATATGAAACAATTCGAATCCCAATATCCAATATTGTTTTATGTGAACATCAATACGTTTCACTTAAACACAAATAATAAGGAAGAAAATAATGATACGTCATATTTCAATTTTATTCCTCACAACAATCCTTGACTCGGAGAATGTTCTATTAAATTATTCTCCCCTTTTAGGAAACGGCCCACTTGATATATTGTCTGCCGGGTACTCAAGAGGTATTACCGTGTACGTACTGTCCGTAATATGTTACCTGTGTTAGTAATTAGGTATTGTACCGTAATACTGGCTGGAAAATAACAAGAAGCTCGATTTGAGCTCGATTGTAGGAGGATTTATATTTAGATTAAATAATAGTTCAAGTTTTAAGTAAAATTAAAATCATAATGTCCTTTTTGTGAAAGGCCAATAAAATTAAGGGGTACAAAATTTTTTCTCATATTTTAATGAAATGTAACTTTACAAAACTACTACAAAAGATTTATTTGACTAGCTGTGCCCACGACTTCGTACGCGCTGTAGTTTTTTTTTTTAAATCCCACAGGAACCTAATATTTTTCCAGGATAAAAGTATCCTATATGTTAATCTAATTGATTAATTATATGTGTGCAAAATTTCATCCAAATCTTTTCAGCCGTTTCTGAGATTAGCGTGTACAAACGCACAGACAAACAGACAATAATTGTAAAAACTATTTTTTAACTTCGGTAAGATAAGTACAACATGTACAAGTTGTTTTTTGAAAAATATTTTTAATCTAGGTACAGACACGGCTCGTTTACGATTTTATTATATTTATAGACAATCCGGGGTTTTAGTAGCTTAACTGCATAATCAATATGATTTTTTCCCAGAACATCGACATTATAAAAATTAGAATATGTGATAGGAATGGCAGGTCCTTGCGCCCGTATCGTAGCATTAACTACTCCTTTAGAGAAATTCACCATAAAGTGCCTTAATTAAACAAAAACACAAACGATTGTGTTTTCGTGTTTAGTAAAGAAGGTCAAGGCCCACGGGGATATTTTTTTTCGAGGAGAAATCCATTTACAGATTTCCTACCGCTGGCTAGGCGGTAGGGGTATGTGGGAATCACCAGTGCTCCACGCTATGCTCTAGGTCATAGCGACACTGGCACTACCCACTAAAACTCCCCGGTGTCTCTTTGCCCTTCGAGAGGGATGGACCGGGCTCTGCCGAGGCAACAACTCCGATCCACCCCAGGGCAGCTTAGCCATTGCTGGCTAGACTAACTCCAATGGAAGATTGCCCGGAGGCACCAGGGCAATCCCCAGACGGGGGGAAGGCCCACGGGGATAACAAAAATAAAGGCCTATCCTGAGAGAGTCAGAAATGCATTTACACCTTCTCTATTGTTGCTAAGATAAGCCTGCATATCACTGTTTTTTCAACAACAAAAAAAAACCTATTATTATTGTACACTAGCGTTCCGCCCCCGGCTTCGCCCGGGATGCAATTTTTATATATAAGAATATTCCCCGTTTATCCCTCTTTCCACTAGTGAAAACCGAATTAAAATCGGTCTACCCGTTCACGCGTGATGCCGTGACCAAGGGAAATGGGGATTCATTTTTATATATAGAGAAGATATGTATTTGCAGACGCCGATATACATTAAAATAAAAGTCATGGTGAATGTTTACTTGCATTTATAGCATTACTGATGCTATAAATGTATTGGAAATGCAGAATGTACATCTAATATATAAAATTCTCGTGTCACAGTGTAACAAAACTCCTCCGAAACGGCTGGACCGAATTTGGTAGATATGAGAATAGGTCGTAAAGTATTTTTCACCTTCCTACCCTCGCCCTCAATTTTTCAATTGCGATACAGTATTTTTGTATGAAGAATATTAAAATAATTTATTCATTGACGTGAAGTGATGCGTCAGTTTAACATAAGGTTTGAAAATAAAATTGGACCCGATAGGTGGCGCCACAATCGGGTTACGGAATTATTTTCGTGTTCTGGGAGGACAACGTCTGCCTGGGTCAGCTAGTATTATATAAAAGTAGGGTGTATCAAAAGTAGAATGTGCATATTATATAAACACTTATAGAATAAAATAGAATGTATAAACTCTTATCAAATAACCCCTTTGACATGCTAGCGATTTAATAAATAGTGAGATTAACATAAAACAAAGTTTAGACAAATATTTGTCCATATATGCAATCTGTCTCTCGAGGCAAACAGCGTTTGTGGTTGCATAAAATTATTTGTACATCAGATGAAAGATCAACAATTTCCACATTAAAGTCATGTGTGTTAATAAAATGTTCTCGAACGCTATACATACCACTTGTTGTGTGTTTCAACAACATTCATATTGAGTTAGATATAATTCTCTCGTGTTAATGAAACAGCAACTGCGATTCTGAACATAAGTTTTCTTAACTTAGTGTTTATAATGATATTTAAGTAATTTTAAGTTAATTGAAGTTTTATGGGTTATTTTATACACACCACTCTGTAAAATAGAAACAGCATTAGCTATAAGAAAAAGAAATATTAAATTCTCTTCAACCTGAAAATATTTTTCTGTTTATGCAAATAGCATAAAAATCAATTAAAAATAGCAAATAACAATAGAGAACATTATACACTAAAATTTCTTTATTTTTTTTTTTTTATTAAAGTAGGGTTTGCTCTTGACCGTCATCTATCCATATAGGAAAGATGAGGCCGACGATGGAGCGAGCTCACCCAGAAGATGCCTCGAACCTTGAAAAGATTTGGGTTGTATGAGCTCGGAAATACAGACGCTGGCAGGGAGTTCCAATCCTTAGCAGTACGCATTATAAAAGATGTTTTAAAACGCTTGGTCCGAATTTGAGGGATTTCGACTCCTTCTTTACACTTAAAAAATATGTAACTTTATTTACAACGTTACTTACCATACTACATACAAAGGATTGTCCTGGCACTCTTGCGCATAAACGGGCACACGCGCGCACTTAATGCATTCAATTTTTTTTTTCATTATTGTTTAATATATGGTACCTGCGTTTTAAACGATCCTTAGAACATAGTTTCTAATCGGATGTTATATCTATCTGTATTGTTTCGAACAAAATTAAAAAAAAAAAGTAAATGGACGAACACAAGGCCTTAGAACATCCTCAACGTAATTTACAGCGTTCATATTACCATTTACAAAAACGAGCTCAGTTCGTCTGTTTTTCATAATACCCGCCCATACCATAACTGTTGAGCCGTTGTATGGATGCACTTCCTGAACGCACCTCAGTCTTTCAGTATTTCCAGGACGACGGTACACTCAAAAAAATGTCGTTTTTGAGTAATTTAAACTCAAAAACTCGAGAACGGCTAGAAGTATTCGTTTATTTTTTAAATATTCGTTGAAGTCCGAGATAGGTTCTTATGAAGACAAAATTATAAAAGCTCTACGTGGCTAGTTAGGGATATAAATGAATTGAGAAATCGCTTATATTTTTTAAAAACTGTTCTGTTTTCAGCTACGGCTATTTCTTGACAGTTTAAGGTACTAAGTGCCTTACAGTATATGGTACTTGTCTCAATTTTGGACGAACCTTACTTATATATTCGACTATTTATACCTACTCTTTTATATAAAAATAAACGGAAGTATCCGTAAATGACGAGTCTGGCAGCAGCGTCACCCTAAGTTGCGACTTTGCGACTTGCGAACTACTCGGGCCGTGTTTCCACCTCATTCTAACTTGTAATTTGTTGCGAAACGCAATTATACAGGGAGCGCTCCCGGCTAATAGCCCGGCGTTATTTTGAGAACCGATAAAACGGCATTGCTTCAGTGAAATCCAAGGTAACAGTGACACTTAATACTATTGCACAGTTATACAAAATATATTAAAAAATCATAGATCTAATTATATTTATTAGCGATCCCCCATTGGTCGAAATTCTAACATATATATCACAACACAGAAACAACAGTTAAACGAGCTTCAAATTTCCTATCATTGTCAATTTGGCAATCAATTTTATTGTTATGAGAAATTGATCAGATAATAATAAAATTATATCTTATCTATCTTTTCTATATATAAAAATGAATCCTATTTCCCTTGGTCACGGCATCACGCGTGAACGGGTAGACCGATTTAATTCGGTTTTCACTAATGGAAAGAGGGATAAACGGGGAATGTTCTTATATATAAAAATTGCATCCCGGGCGTGTCTGTACAATAAAGTTTTTTTTTCGAAAAAACAATTTGTACACGTTGTACTTATGTTACCGAGGTCAAAAAAATAGTTTTTAGCATTTTTGTCTGTTTGTCTGTACCTTTGTGCACGCTAATCTCTGAAACGGCTTAACTGATTTAAATGCAGTTTTCACTTTTGTATTGTTGCAAGCTTCCCGTAACATACAGTGTTTGTTTCATACCAATCGGTTTACAGACAAAAAGTTCACGCTATCCGCATACGATGCGTATGAAGTTGCAGTTTAGCTAGTAGGTAATATATCCCTGTACAACATTACTGTAATGTATATCTCTATGTGAAAATAAAATTTAAAATAAAAAAAAATTTTTACCGAAACGATCACGCCTTGTGTAAAGGCATTCTTTGATTAGTAATTAATGATGAGCACAAGGTTTTTCTAACATTAACTAAAAATCAATGGAGATTGGAATTTTGACTGAAATGTTTATGTTAATATATGAATAATGAACTATGGAAGGTCGGAACCATCACCGAACGCTTAAGACGTCTTATTTGCCTCTATTGTTATGGGATGCCGTGTGGGATTGTAATTCGTTAAAGACGAATTAGGCTTGTCATCCACTGAAAATAGATTTTATAGTTGTCTAAGAAAGCAATGTTTTTTTTTTAAATTTATTCTTGCGATATATAATTTTGTTTTAACAAATGATCATTGAACTTATACTTCAATAAACAAATCAATTCTTTATTGTAATATTAAATATAATAACAACTAATTTCTCAATTATTAAAATTTATAAAGAAATATAAGAAAAAAATTTATGCTGCAAAACTCATGGTAAATAGTTGTTATTTGCAATTTATTTACCAGAATTAATAATACGTAATTTATTTATTTTTAGTAAATAAAATAAATAAGTTTTTATTAAATGTAATATTATTATCAATAACAATAAGAAATTCCAAAGTTTCTGAGAATGAATGTTCTTTTATTGTTTCTTTTTCACTGAACGGATTTCGATGAAACTTCATTTTAATATAATTTATATAACAGAATAACAGAGGTTATATTGATATAAGCCGACAAAGTCACGGCCAAAAGCTTGTGCTGCATATAGTCCAGTGAATAGAGGAGGGTTACCTTACAAACGGTCCGGTAGTTCTAAATTTTTGATATGTTTTCTAGGATGATTTTCTAGGATGATATAGTGTTTAACATGCAAAATGCACAAGTCCCTCTCCTCCCCCTATTTTTCATTTTTTTAAAAAGTGCATATAGGACTTATAGGAACATATAGGAAACTTAATTCTTTACAATATTGTGTAGAACTCTTTTCTAGTTAAAATGCACCGAAACGAAGATATAAGCGAAAATCTGAAGAAAGTGCCGATTTTTTTCGGTTTTTTCAATATGGCGGAGGCGACGGAGGAGGGGGAATAGTGCATTTTGCATGTTAAACACTGCTATTCATCCTAGACAACATATCAAAAATTTAGAACTACCGGACCGTTTGTAAGGTAACTCTCATTTTTTGGTCTCTATTTATTGGATTAATAAACCAATCGAAACACTATACTTTGTGCGTAGCACTGCTGCGGTTTTCGATGCTACAATTTTTTTTCTACGCTATGTAGCATTATATATAGGCTACGAATGATTTATTTTGTATCTACAGATTTTGTAGTGTTTTATACATAGCTCTTCACTTCTTTTTTTAAACATTAAATATTTATTCATATAAGCTCTTCTTTCTACTTGAATCTCCGTTTAACTGTTATTCTAATATGCATAATTGATGTCTCAGAACAATAGATATATGTACATATTTTAGTCCAAAGGAGCATGTGATGTCTATAAGTGTGCATACGCCCTAACCCGGTATGCCATTAATAAGCGAACTGTCACAATGGTTAGTAAGCTCTGTTTACAATGGGTCGGGTAACGGCCATATTAATCCCAGACCTGGCTGGTTCTGTTTGATGACGTCATTGTTCAAGACGTTTGCTCGTAGTGGGGGGATTGTGGGTGAATAATCATGACTAAACTCGCAAGTTTATTTTATTTTGAAAATCAATTTAATCAATTCAGAGAGATGTTTACCGTCTTATACATCAAGCAAAATGGCAATGCTTTTTGAATAAATTAAATTTAAAATAAAAAAAAAATTGTGTATCATTAAGTGTGACAGGCGAGCTGACGGTCCAATTGTTGGTAGGTGGCTACCGTCGCCTAAGGTCACAAGCAACATCACCAGCAAGTGAGCTGCCGACCTGAAATTTAAATCAATTTAAAAAATTCAAAAAATTTAAAAGATAACAATCTTAAAATAAAATAAAATTTTCTTCTGTATATACAATTTCTTTTTATTTTATAGGTATGGTTAAATGAAAACTTTTTAAAAGAGAATGAAGCCTTCGAATAATTTTTGTTTGAAATTATTGCTTTTCGGCGTTTAATATTTTAACTTATCTTCAATATTTTGAAATCATATCAATGGAAATAAGAAAAAGGAACTATTTATGGTCTTGACATGTTTCTGTCAAGAAACTCTATAAGGCTAAAGCAATTTTAGTGCATACATTTATCACGTTAAATAGATTTTTGGCATTTTCAGGAATATATACGCCTTAATAAACAAAACTTAAAACATATACTTAAATAAGAAAACAAAATAATTACCACCAAAGGCAGCGGTGAATATATATATTTAATATTTAGTAGTATAAGGAGCATAAATATATAAAAAAGTAAAAGAATTTAAGAAAAACGCAGGAATATTGCAGCGAGCGGCAATTCAACTCGTACGTGGTTCCCAGACAAATGTAAGCTACCATCAAATAAATAAAGTCTGTTTTAAACAAAAACCGCCACATAAAAACAAATAATAGAGGCGATGGTAGACAGACATAAAACTAGATTAAATCAGTTCACACACCATTAGCGAAACCTTTAGTTGTCGACCGTCTGGCGAAGCAAAACTTAACTGTCCTTTCGCATAATCGCACAACTTTATATACTGGTTTAAGACACATACTATTAAAGTTTATAGAGTTGATATTGAAAATTATATTTTTTGTATATATTTAATTATATATGACTAGTTAGATAAACAACAATGGAAAAGACGTGTTGAATTTTACTGAATAACGACAGTTATGGGTATGATTTATATTTTACACTTGAGAAAAATATTAACTTTATATGGAGGGGGGTAAAGGGGGAGATAGGAGAGAGTACGAGTAGCCTATGTTACTCGCTGATAATGTAGCTTTCTATATTTGAAATAATTTTTAAAATCGGTCCAGTAGTCTTTGAGTTTATTCATTACAAACGTACAAAAATACATACATATATTTTTTTATAAAAATATATGTATGTATTTTTTTATAATACTTACTGATATTATAAAAAACATATATTTTTTATAATATCAGTAAGTATAGATTAGTAAAAATTTATCAAAGATAAATGTTTTACATATTATACATGCCAACATTTATAACTTACATGGAAATATACCTACATAATTTCCGCATCCGCATAAGAACATTCATGCGTTAAACATATAAGAGACAATTTAATGTTATGGTCGACAATATGCTAACATTCCACTTGATGTTAGGTGGCTACTGTCGCCTATAACACAAGCAACGTCACATATGCTGCAAGATGTCGATTAAGAGATGTCAGAATAATCATGCAAGGTGCATCCTCCCTTGCACATTCTGTCAAGGTAGGAAGCGATAATAATCAAATTAACTGTCACTTTGTCTACCTGTCTGTATCATAAAAAAGTGCAAAGCTTCCGTAACAATTTATTTAAATGATTATTAGAATCAATTGCTTATTTGACAAGGCAACTGCACAAACAGGTGGATGGTGCTTTTTGGAGGCTAAAGATGGTAGATTAATTCGATGTTCATAATAATTAATATTTGTTTATTTTCAATTTACCTCTAAAAGAAACCCATACTTAATATAAAAGATTAAAGTGTTTTATTGTTTTTGGGTGAGTGGTTCGACGAGCCCGTTGGATGAATAGTTAGGGTGCTTGCCATAGCTGTCTCAGGGTTATCGGGTTTGATTTCTGTCAGGGTCATATTTAGAAATGAATTTTTCATAGAAATGGATCTGGAAAATGGTGACAGGCACACTGGGAATCATTTGGGCAGCCCGTCTGGCGGTAGTAACCGTCCCCTAACAGAAAATAGCAACATGTTTGCTGTTGTGTTTCGGTGTGTGAGTAAGGAATGCCAGAAGGAATGCCTATTTTCCCTCTGCATTCCTTATCCATAATCCTACCAAGGCAGGTAGCGCACTTGCAACACCTGTGCTGTGGCGCTGCTCGTGTTAAAGGCGAATGAGTCAGCCTGTCTGTCAACCTTAACATACATATTAAAAAACTAGTCGGATTAAAAATAAATAAATTTATATTTGATAGCGCAATTCTTGAGAAAGATTACATGCTATTTAACACGAGCAAAAAGCCGAGCAAAAAGAAAAAAAAGTCATAAGAACGAAGTAATATAGCGGGCAAGCTAAAACCAAAAATTATCGGAATATCTAAAATGTATAACTCTTACGTCAATTTAAATTTTCAATTAAACTTCGAGTTAAACCGCGGGACACAGCTAGTGTTAGAATATAATATTATGGTTGAACGACAAAGATATTTCAACATATTCGATATCATGTCTGGAGACAAATATGATATGAAAAAAGTTCTTTTCACTCCCGGTGACAACAAGGCTTTCGTCCTTTTCATAACGTATCTAGTTACATTTGTATGAGGCTTACGTTAATATGTAGTTGCTTTGTGAGGTAAACAATTAATCAGTTATGATGAAGGTATAATGGCACAACAAAGGGTAACATAATCTCATAATGCGAGTAATGTTGCAAGTGAAGTGTGCTGTCATGTTTATCATATTATTATCAAATCTAATGTTCCTTGCTTGAATGACGTGTCTATAAGCTACAAATTTCTTATCATTTTTCGCAATAAATATTTAACTCTCACTTGGATTTGATTTTTTTTAAAACATATTTCAGAGATTCCCAAACTCGCAAGTAGCAATTTTAAAAGGCACAAGATAAACAAACACCAAGCGCTTTAAAACATATTTTGTGATGCGCACTGCTAAGGATTGGAACTCCCTGCCGGCGTCTGTATTTCCGAGCTCATATAACCCAAATCTTTTCAAGGTTCGAGTGAATAGGCATCTTCTGGGTGAGCTCGCTCCATCTTCGGCCTCATCCTTCCTACATGGATAGATGCTGGTCAAGAGCAAACCTACATATAGTAAAAAAAAAAAAAAAAAAACAAGATAAAAAAATCTAAAAAAGGTAAAATATTATTAATGTTCTTAAATTGAAGATTACTGTTGATTAGAAATCGTCTGTTACCATAAGACGAAAATCCTGAATCTTGAGTCGTGTTAATTTAATACGAATATAAATTTGAAAAAAAAAAAATACTATTAAAATTAGATATTATACTTTTTTTCCACACCACCGAATAGAACAAGTGTTTGTGAAAGTATTTTAGTTTTATTTCGAAATAAACGAGCACGTACGAACAGATCTGTCACTGGCGCAGTACTGTTTCAGTGCGAGCGAGAGTTGATATTTATTAGTGACAAATCACTGATCAAATCAATTTTTTTAAATTAAAGATGGGTTTGCTCTTGACCAGCATCTATCCATGTAGGTAGGATGAGGCCGACGATGGAGCGAGCTCACCCAGAAGATGCCTATTCACTCGAACCTTGAAAAGATTTGGGTTATATGAGCTCGGAAATACAGAAGCCGGCAGGGAGTTCCAATCCTTAGCAGTGCGCATCACAAAATATTTTTTAAAGCGCTTGGTCCGAATTAGAGGGATTTCGACAAGGTGAGGATGGTAACCAGCCATACTTTTGCATTTCCGATAGAAGAAAGAGGAAGGCGGTATAATCTCATGCAACTCTCGAGCACACTCTCCGAAGTACATCTTATAGAATACACACAGACAGGCAACTTTGCATCTATGTGCCAGGCTCGCTGGGCAGCCCTTATGGTGGCTATATAACCATCTTCTCACAGATGACCACCGTGAAATAACAGTATGCTTGCTGTTGGGTATCGGTGAATGAGTAGGACCGTTTACTTATCCCCATCGAATTCCTTATTCCTTATCCTTTATCCTACTAAGCCCGTAAGCACACTTGCAGCACCGTGATTACCGTAGCCATTTAACATCAAGTGGATCGTTAGCCTGCTTGCCAATCTTCATAAAAAAAAGTTTAAAACTTAATGTACGAGTAGGTATATAATTTTAATTCATTTAAAAATTACATACTTATTATTGATATGTTGAAAGTTGCGAAATGAAATATTGTATTAATGTATTTGGTGAATCCTTTTTTCTCCAAACATTCAAATATTTTACAACTTCACTCACATAGAATTGGGACGTAAAATTAGTTATAAGTTAGGTCGGAGAAAAAGTCTTTTCGCATATAGTATATATAAACTTGTAATAAAATCTCTTTGGCTGTACTATGTATTTGTATCTGGCTGATTTTGAAGACATTAAAAAGGTTACATTTTAAAAAAAGAAACAAATTAACAAAAAGTCAATCTTTATTCTTAACAAATGCCATTACTAAAAAAGTATTTCAGCCGTATTTTCATTTTCAACTGATATTTTCTTTTTTTTCTTACAAATAAATTTAATATAATACACATTATGCATTAGAAGTGTCCTTTATGGAAAAGCCTCAAAATAAAGATTTAAAAAAAAAAGTGTTTGTACCGTCTGAGTATTTAAATTAAAAATGGCACTTTCATGGGATTTCGTTTCTTAGAAACATTTACAAAAACAAGGTTTTTTTTACAAAAACATTTACAAAAACAAACCTCGTGAATAGAATTTACAATTTCTATTCACGAAGTAGGAATTTGAAGTAAGTACATTGCTAAAACGAGACTTCAAAATGTTTGTTAACAATAAAGTTTGTTAACAATGTCTTGTTTTCTGTAAATCAAATTCATTGACATGAAAGGAAACGAGCAATGCACACAAAAAGAGAGTGCAGACACGTAGTCATCTGATTCAGTGAAGCTGTTTTAATATTACTCCCACATTGCACTGCCTCATGAATATTATAACAGAGTTGAGTTACTTCAGTCCCATGAAAACGCTAACGCAATTTAAAATACGTGTATCGAAGCAAATCAGACGTCTCTATAGTTACCGTTAATATTTAGGTTAATTAGTCTTTGTTCTGATTTCTAACAGCGCGATTTGAATATTGAGTTTATCGTTATTTTCTGTGTATTTGCTTTCTTAATAATAATATTGTATGAAACATTTAGTAATATTGAGTTAATATAATTCTTATAATTTTTTTAAACAATAAATAAATAATATTGAAAAAAATAATTTACAAAGTGGCCCTGCTGAGAATCGACCCCGGGACCCCTGAGTTACAGTGTTTACAATGCCCTACAAACCTTTGTTACGGTTTGTCTGTGGGAAGTAGAGTCTGCCAGTAACTACATACATGGTGATGTTTCATGGTGTCAAAGAACGGTTTCTGCCACAAATATTTTATAATTTATGTTTGTAGAATGCAGTTTTAGTTTTTTTTAAGTTAAGATCGGCAGACAGGCTGACGGTTCACTTGGTGGTAATGGCTACCATCGCCTATAACACAAGCAACGCCAAAGCTGCTGCAAGTGCGCTGCCGACTACAATAGGATTAAGGATAAGGGATTGGGAAGAGATAGAGAAATGGGCTCTGGCATCCCTTACTTCACTCACCGAAACACAATAGCACACGTGCTGTTATTTCACGGTGGTCTTCTGTAAGGGGGTGGTTACTGCCGCCAGATGGGCTGCCCAAATGACTGCGAAACGCAGTGTGCTCTTAATGTTTGTAATGTAAGCCATTAAGAAAAATAACACACCTGGATTAACATATAATATGATATTTTTTATTTCTTTTGCAATGTTTTCTTGAAGTAATAGTCGAATTTCAGTGTTGTTTAAACTGCTTACTAAAAAACTTTTTAAATAGGCAGCTTATCAATATTAACAAGTGACAGGTAGTATAGAACAAATATTCTAGTAGTTGAAACTACTCCCAAGCAACAAAATTATCCTATAGTGCACGCTTTATAAGCCTGCAGCACTAATAATGGTCTCTTAGTGGTTCTAGAATTTGCTATCACGCTGATAGTAGCATGCAAGGAGAATGATTGGCCTTGTAGTATATCTGTTCTTATATGCTAACTTATTATCGTCTATAGAATTAAATTAACAGCACAGTATAAGCTGAGATGTCCTATAAAAGTATTGCACAGGTGTAAACACGCTTGGGAATAAGTTCTCTGGTAAGCTATACTTAAAATTGCCTACAAGAATCACTATAATTTCATTATAAGTAAAGTATGCTTATAAGGGCCAGTTTTATAAACGACATACCTTTTTCCCGTTTGTTACACTGCTGGTAACGAACGCTAAACGGTCCGTCAATAACGTTTACTGACGGTGGTTCTATAAAAGAATATAACCATTCGGTAACTGTCCGTAAAAAGTATGCCGAAGTTTAGGAATATTGTCGATGGTTTCGTTGTAGTCTCTCAAGAGCTGTCAAGAGTCGCGTCACAAACACGTTTATATACGAACACTTTATGAACATAAGGTTATTGTTTTGTCTTTCCTATTGTATCACACCAGCAGTTAAAATGTAAAACACGAATACAAACAAAATTTTGTCTCAAAATTTCTCTGACAAGGTAATAATATGCTATGAGATTGGATTCGTATGTGTGTAGTCTATTGCTCCAATAACACAAGGAAATTTAGCAATGTTATAAAATTCTTCCTGTGTACTTACTGAAGCGTCCATATGTATATAAACTCTTCGCGCAAAGATGCTATTACTTGGGACACTTTCCATACAACAGTACAAGCAGTAACCTTTGACACTCCGACGAAGTCTCCAGTGGCTAACAACACAGCACCCAATGAATAAAACCGGAGTGTCACTAGTAATTGAGTGGACGGAGAAAGTGTATTGTTTCTAGCAGTAGCCGATTTCAGTCTTGCACCAATCTTTAGAAGAATAGTCTCAAAACTTTCTTTAAATAATCTAAAACGACACATAAAATCCGTATCGTCGAAAACATTGCAGTAATCAAAGGACGAGTAATACGAGGCTTAAAAGTTCTCTCACGACGTGCGTGAGTCATAAAATCGTCCTCAGAGTCACTGCTACTCGTGTCATTATTATTAAAAACGAGATTAAAATCACTGCTGCCGGAATAATCGTCACAACTCATTATTTTACAATTTGTTAAAAAATAATATTACAAATTCAACTATTACTTCTTATTTTCTAACCTCAACTTGTCAAAATAAACGATACGTAAGATAAACCGACCCTATCATAGTCAGTAACGAGCCAGTAAACGCTAGCTGTCAAATTTTACTGTTGACTAACGAACAGTTGTTTATAATACACTATATTATACTATTAGATCATTTTTTCGTTTATTTGATTCAAAATTTAACTAACGGATCGTTATAAAACTGGCCCTAAGGGCCAGTTTTATAAACGACATACCTTTTTCCCGTATGTTACACTGCTCGTAACGAACGCTAAACGGTCCGTCAATAACGTTTACTGACGGTGGTTCTATAAAAGAATTTAACCATTCGGTAACTGTCCGTAAAAAGTATGCCGAAGTTTAGGAATATTGTCGATGGTTTCGTTGTAGTCTGTCAAGTGTCGCGTCACAAACATGTTTATATACGAACCAAGGAACATTAGTACTCTCTAGCGAGAGATACGAACACATTACGAACATAAGGTTATTGTTTTGTCTTTCCTATTGTATCACACCAGCAGTTAAAATGTAAAACACGAATACAAACAAAATTTTGTCTCAAAATTTCTCTGACAAGGTAATAATACGCTATGAGATTGGATTCGTATGTGTGTAGTCTATTGCTCCAATAACACAAGGAAATTTAGCAATGTTATAAAATTCTTCCTGCGTACTTACTGAAGCGTCCATATGTATAAACTCTTCACGCAAAGATGCTATTACTTGCGACACTTTCCACACAACAGTACAAGCAGTAACCTTTGACACTCCGACGAAGTCTCCAGTGGCTAACAACACAGCACCCAATGAATAAAACCGGAGTGTCACTAGTAATTGAGTGGACGGAGAAAGTGCATTGTTTCTAGCAGTAGCCGATTTCAGTCTTGCACCAATCTTTAGAAGAATAGTCTCAAAACTTCTTTAAATAATCTAAAACGACACATAAAATTCGTATCGTCGAAAACATTGCAGTAATCAAAGGACGAGTAATACGAGGCTTAAAAATTCTCTCACGACGTGCATGAGTCATAAAATCGTCCTCAGAGTCACTGCTACTCGTGTCATTATTATTAAAAACGAGATTAAAATCACTGCTGCCGGAATAATCGTCATAACTCATTATTTTACAATTTGTTAAAAAATAATATTACAAATTCAACTATTAGGTACTTCTTATTTTCTAACCTCAACTTGTCAAAATAAACGATACGTAAGATAAACCGACCCTATCATAGTCAGTAACGAGCCAGTAAACGCTAGCTGTCAAATTTTACTGTTGACTAACGAACAGTTGTTTATAATACACTATATTATACTATTAGATCATTTTTTCGTTTATTTGATTCAAAATTTAACTAACGGATCGTTATAAAACTGGCCCTAAGAGTATCAAATAAAACCAAACGAACTAGAAACCATTTGCACTTGTTACTTGAATTTATAAGGTTCTATAAGTTCACAATATGGATCCCTAATAAGTCAATTAGTTCTATAACGGCTTATTCCAAGAGTAAGTATTTGGTTTTATTGTGGATTTGTCGAAGTCTGTTATAATCTTTAAAAAAAAAACACGTTTATAACTTACATTATATTTTAGATCTAAATATACTGTGCGATTAAATCTCAATAATAAATCTGTATGTTATTACTGTCTACATAATACTACACTTTTTTTTTTCAAAGAGAAATTGTCCCAGACCGTGACTAATGAAGCTATGCTCAAATCCAAGTCGCGTTTTCCATTGGTCTCCAAATGAAGACATTGGACGTTAAACCGATGTATCTCGTTCACATTTAATGGAGCGGTTAGGTATTAACTCTACGGGCCGTTTGCTCCGCGATCCCGAATGTAAAGATCTGTTCACAAACACATACACACAATTTGTGTTATTCAAAAACGTAACACGATCTTAAAAACTTTTTCGGTGTGTGAATAAGAGACACTAAAATCAATTGTTTAAAATCGGGATTGTTACACATTTATCCTATTTTTTATTTATACTCTTTTTATTAGCTTTTTGTATTTTTAAAGATTGTTTTGATTGTAAGTAGAAAAGAGAAAATATAGTTGTCACTGAGCCTGGACCTGCCTCTGGTTTTTCTCGATTTCCCGTATTTCCCATAATTTTTAATCAGCAATTCTTCAGCTATCGATAACAGGGATCTTAAACAATAGGTACTCTTTATCCTGTGTCCTACCAATAATTTTTGATTCCGTTATCATGTACTTACACTGGGTTCTCTGAGGCATCTATAAACAAATGCTACGCCATTCATAGTAGAAATTCTATTTTCTAATTATTGGTGAAATATATTATTTTTTGAAATCGGATAAGTATAGTTTCAAATATTACCGCCTACAAACAAACATTTCAACATACATACAAACTTTATATGTATATTCCTGTTAATAACTAGTTATATTAACAATGTTAAATTTGTTACGAAAAAGATACTTGGATGAGTGGGTAGGGTGCTTGCCTAACGTCTCAGGGGCCCCATGTTCGATTCGCGGCGGGGTCAACTTTGGAAATTTTATTGTAATTTTCAAAATTGACTCTGGTCTGGATTCGAAAAGTAGTGGTAGGGCACACTGCGTTTCGCAGTCATTTGGGCAGCCCGCCTGGCGGCAGTAACCACCACCTTACAGAATACAACCGTGAAATAACAGCATATACTTACTTACTGTTGTGTTTCGGTGAGTAAGGGATGCCAGAGCCCATTTCCCTGTCCCCTCCTAATCCCTTATCCAACCCTACTGTAGTAGGCAGCGCATTTGCAGCAGCTGTGGCGTTGTTTGTGTTAGCCACCTACCATCAAGTGGACCGTCAGCCTGTCTGTCGACCTTAAAATAAAAATAAAAATAAAAAAATTGGTACTAACGAAGTAGATACTACTACTTTTTGTAGATAGTAATGTAACACAGTTACCAAGTTAGACGAAATCAAGGAAAATAGAATAGATTTTGGGCACCGTGTCTCTCAAGTTTATGACTGTGGAATAGGTACAGTGTGCTTTATCACTAAAAACAAAATGAAAATGAATTTAGCAATTTAATAAAATTCACTCATTAAAAATTAGTCACGTGATTGAATGTTACGTCTAATATAACGGTTACCATTCCACGTGTAAACGCACCCTAAGTGACTTGGTACGTGGGCGATAATTAAAATAAAATAGGGGACACTGTTTGCAGACGACTTTTATTAACTGTACGGAATGCTGAACGCGTCCGAACAAAGAGTTAGTTGATGTCCGTTGCTTTTTTCGTCTGTCGTTTCTGATTGCTTTGCTTTTTGTATTACAAAACATGTACAGGTCTAAAGTGTGAAAGAATTGAATCTCTGGTGTTGTTGTTTATTTTATAACTAACTGTTGCACTCGACTTCGACCGGCAATTTTATATGGAGCGGGGTAAAGGGGGAGATAGGAGAGAGTACGAGTAGCCTATGTTACTCGCTGATAATGTAGCTTTCTATAGGTGAAAGAATTTTTAAAATCGATCCAGTAATGGCAGTAATCTTTGAGTTTATTCATTACAAACATACATTTGTATGGAGAGGGATAAAGGGGGAAATTCAAATGACAATTTAAGATCATATGATAGAGATTTTAAAAAAATAATGCATAAATATATTGTTTTTTAAAAACTTACTTTCACTTATTTGACTGTATTTTTAATAATTTTCTATTGTTTAAGATTTTTGTGAGTGATTATTAGCTAATTAAATTTACATGACTTAACCTTTTAAGAGGTTTAATTTTGAACAAATATTAACGTAGCTTTAATTTATTTAACTATTAAATAACAAAATCTCAAGAGAGCTAAAAGAGATAATAAAAGAAAACGTAAATACGGCCTTCCAACATAAAATATCAAGTCTCTCAGCACACAAGAAAGACAACTATTCGTTGTGGAAAATAACTAAAAACTTTAAAAGACCTCGAAACCATATCCCACCCATAAGAAAATCTAATGTTGACCCTTGGGCCCGGAGTGCAAGTGAAAAGGCAGAATTATTTGCAAAACATCTATGTGAAATATTCACTCCAAACCAGTCGTCGATGGTAGACTTTGAGAAGGAAGTTGATAATATTATTAATAGTGATCAGCAGCTATCGCTACCTCTAGTGCTGGTTACTCCGAAAGAACTTAGACATATTATAAACTCGCTTGAAAATAAGAAAGCACCTGGTTTCGATCTGATTACGGGTGAAGTACTTAAAAAATTGCCCAAAAAAATTATTGTCTTTTTGACAATGCTATATAATGCAATCCTTAAAGTACACTATTACCCAAAACTTTGGAAGATATCACAAATCTGTATGATCTTAAAACCTGGGAAACCACCTAACGACCCTAGCTCATATAGGCCTATAAGTCTCCTCCCTATCCTATCCAAGGTCTTCGAGAAGGTTCTTTTGCAGCGATTGAAACCTGTTCTTGAAGATGACAAGATCATTCCTGATCATCAGTTCGGATTTCGTGAGAATCATTCAACAGTTGAGCAGGTGCATCGAGTAGTACACAAAATTAGACAATCACTAGAGAGAAAAGAATACTGCGCTGCTGCATTTATAGACATACAACAGGCCTTTGATAGAATCTGGCACAAAGGACTGTTGTAAAAATTAAAAAAATTATTACCAAACTCACTGTTCATGATTTTGAAATCCTATTTAGAACAAAGACAATTTCTAGTGAAATGTGGGGAAGACTACTCAAAGCTATATAACATCTTTGCTTCCGTGCCGCAAGGATCAGTCCTGGGACCGCTCCTCTACTCCATTTATACAGCAGACCTGCCCGAAACTGAAGACGTCATAATGGCCACGTATGCTGATGACACAGCATGCCTTGCAAGTGACAGGGATCCCAACTGTGCATCCTTAAAACTACAAACGCAGCTTAATAAAGTAGATGCTTGGCTACAGAAGTGGAGAATTAAACCAAATGTAAAAAAATCTGTACAAATAACATTCACACTTCGAAAAGGTGATTGCCCACCCGTCTCTATGGAGAATAAGGTACTACCAAGTAGTAATAGTGTGAAGTATCTGGGATTACATCTGGACAGAAGACTCACCTGGGCAAATCACATCAGAGCTAAAAGGAAAGAAGCTAATCTACAATTTAAATCACTAAACTGGCTGTTGGGGCGTCAATCTCCGCTGTCCGTTACCAACAAGCTTCTTGTCTATAAAACAGTCATAAAGCCCATATGGACTTATGGTATAGAACTCTGGGGTTCGGCTAGCAACTCAAATCTAGAAATCCTACAAAGATTTCAGAACATTGTATTAAGAACTGTTTCTGGCGCGCACTGGTTTATAAAAAATACAGAAATTCAAGAATATTTGCAGATGCCAACTGTTAAAGAAGAAATTAGCAAAACCAATAAAATATACAAAGAGAAACTAAGGGAACACTCGAATAAATTGACGAAGTGTCTCTTGAACACAGATCAAAATGTGAAACGCTTAAAAAGATGGCACATAGTTGACTTGGATCAAAGAACATGAATTCCATCATATTACTAGGGTGTCATTCATAGGAATGCCTCCTACAACTGCGAAATTTGGGAACATATCTGATTAAGGCTATATAGCCGATTGCAGATTATTTTTGAGAAAAAAAAATTAAATAAAATTTGGTTTATTTTAAAAGTTTCAATATATTTCATATTGAAAGTATTTAGTATAATTATGTCTATACAATGTTCTTTAATTTTTGTGACTTTGTTGACACAATGGGAATTCCCCTATAATAGTTTTTGTATAAAAAGGTCATAAAAGTCACATGAATGCAATGTAAACTTGAAAAATAATAATATTGAATTTTAAGCTTTTAGATTGAAATGAAATTGGAAAATTCACCTTGAATTTCGATACAAATTTCCGACGTCTTCTCCTAAACTATTGAGGGTTTGACACCTTACAACCGCAAGCCATTTGACTATACGCCAATCACTTGCCGTTTGCAAGGCAACCGCACCAATCCTCGGAGCCGCGGCTCGGTCAACCGCAAGATATTTGCTCATAATTCCACTTTAATAATGTTACCAGTAATAATTAAGCTGTGATGTGATTGAGTATACAGCCCAGTGTGACAAACGGAAGATTGTCTCATTGATAGACGCTGGATTAATGATATAGCGATTTTTTTTCTATGTTATGGATTGAAATGGTGGCTCTTGGATCGTCATCTTGGCTTTTTTCCGAAACCCTGCTAAATATAAATTTTAATTAGTAATGAAGATCATAACAGTTTTTTGGAGAAACCTAGATGAGAAATAAATATTTTGATTTGATTTGATCTAAATATTTTGAATTGATTAGCACTGTGAAGAAAAATGTAAGTCTGAGAAGAGTAATCTTCACAAATTTTTACAAATTTGCTAATTCGTAAGAGTGATAGACTTATTTATACATGTAATAAAATCGTAAACGAGCCTTTCTGTACATTAAATATTTTTTCAAAAAAAAAAAAAAAAAATTTTTACACGTTTTGCAAGTTACGGTTTGCAAGTTTGCACACTTATGTTACCGAAGTCAAAAAAATAGTTTTTAGAATTTTTGTCATATGTCTATGCGTTTGTGCACGCTAATCTCAGAAATGGCTTGACTGATTTGAATGGGGTTTTCCCTGATGTATTACAATGATGTATTACCTGATGTATTACGGGAAGCTTGCTACAGCAAGCTTCTCGTAACATTTAGTGTTTGTTTCATTCCAATCGGTTTACAAACACAAAAGACGAAGTTGCGAGCTCAGCTAGTAGCACATATTTTCTGACCCAGCAGCAGTGGGATATGTGGGAGTGGGATATATTACCGGGCAGTCAAGCAAGAATTAGGAAGAGATTATGAGTTGCAAATATAAGAATATGCTCTAACAACCTTTAATTACTCACGCAAATAGAACAACACAATTAAAACATGATTTCACAATTGTCTTCTGCAAGAAAATGGTTTCAGTCGCCAGACAGACTGATCAGGTCTGTTGTGGATCGCTGTTTGCCCTGTCACTGCATTGTCTTCAAATTTTGTTAAATTTAATTATTTAAATATGATATGCAAAGATAACCTTTTTTGAAAGAACAGATATCTACTTAACCATCACTTAGATTAGTTTATTATTGTACATATACTTCAGTATGTTTAATAAACGGTTTTGTCATTCAAATTTCATGGAAGATAGCCCTTTAAATATCAGATTTTGATGAAAATATGATAAAGGTTACTTTAGTTGACCTATCAATGAGCCCTATCAATGTCAGAGCAACATCTCATCATATTTTGTTCACGAGAGTTTCGGCTGAAAGTCATAAACTTTTAGAGGCTTCCAAATGAAAGGGCTCTTAAACTACAGCTTCTTGATTTTCCTATAAGTTTGCTGTGTTCGCGACTATAATAAGTAAATGCTCTTCTTAAGAGGAATCTTTAATTAATTTAGCTTATATTGTACAAAGATAGTTTTAAACTAAAAAACAAAAAAAAAAATTTGGCAAAAATGATAATTTGAAAAATGTAATTAAAGTACTTCTTCAGAAGGACGCAATTAATTAAAAGTATCAACTCCACTTGTAGGAAATTTACTCTGAATTCCTTTTTGGAATTTTCTATTTAAGAATCGATTTTCATATAAGGCATGAATTGGTATGGAAATTTTATGACGAGTAAAATTAATATAAGCGTTACTAAAAAGCGTTACGTTCTTCTAAGCAATTCTATCCAAATCCGCCGCCACTTCACCTAATTCTTTTGTAGTATAATAGATGGCGCGTTTTCTGTTGCGTAGTCAAAGACAATCGTATTTAGCGCCATCTATTTTGCGCCATCGTGAATAGCGAATGTTGAATTCTTTAATTAGTGAAATAAAAAACAGTGTTAATCAGTGCTTTATTTCTTGAAATTAGGGATAAAAATTTATAAGAGAATAATACAAATAACGTTCGGAAAATGCTGTAATGTCATCACTTAAACCCAAACACCTTAGGACACGTTCTGACGCGATACATCAGCGTACTATTGGCACGGTCTCAGCCCCCTCCTCCCTCCACATCCATCTCCCCCTCTACCCATTTGCATGTAAATTGAATAACGACGACGTGGCAGAGCTTCGGCTATCCGCTTCGCACTTTGTCCTGAGACGGATACGTGTTACAATAAGTTTTGACGTTATGGAGTAACAAACACTTTTGTAACGGTTGAAATAGGTTCTTTAAAATTGTGAAGATGCTTAAAATATAGATTTTTCATAATAATCTGTGTTTGCGACTATCATTACGTGTAATTATTATCAGTGACATTTCTATTTTTATGAAGCCTGTTTGATATAATTGTTAGTCATCGAATATCGCCGGCATAATATAATAATCATTTCATTTTATCGCTCAAGTAGGTATACGATTACCTGTTGCTATCCTACGGAGAGCCTACTTGGAAACTACCCTATTATAGGTTAAAATTGAAATCCTAATTATAATATTATGAATGTTAAAATCCTAGTACAACAATTAAAAAAAAAACGAATCATTTACGAAACATCATTTATAGTCTCACCCAAAGTAAATAATGTACCTATATGGTGTTAGATCATGGCAAATGTCTAGCTTCGATATATCTTAGTATCACAGTATCTCGAAATATCTTTAGTAGTGACAGGGCTCACTGCGTTTCACAGTCATTTGGACAGCCCGTCTGGCGGCAGTAACCACCCCCTGACAGAAGACAGTGAAATAACAGCATGTATGCTGTTGTGTTTCGGTGAATGAGTAAGGAATGCCGGAGCGAATTTACCTATCCCTTCCCCAATCCCTTATCCTACTGGTGTAGTCGACAGCGCACTTGCTGCACCTATGCTTGTGTTATAGGCGACGGTAGCCACCTACCGTCAAGTGGACCGATCTTAACATTTAAAAAAATCTTAATACAATGTATGTGTTTACAGATTTACGTTAAAATTAGGAATAAAAAGTTCTAAGTAAACTGTGATGGACAGAACGGTTCCTTGTAAACCTGTGGGTTTAGCTTGCAGGGAACATTATTTAGTTAATTTAACTAATACATAATATTTTCGTTTCGAATAAATAAAAGAAAGTAACTCTCTCTCTCTCTCTCGTATTCACGAACTAATGACCCCTAAGGAAAACCCTAAACCCTAAGAAAGAAGATATGTTACTTTTAAATTCAAAGGATAAAGCTGCGTACATAGGCTAGTTTAGCATGAAGTATTTGTTTCTATTTAAAACCGAAGATCTATACTAAAAATTTATCTCAAGACGCAAAATTGAAGCAATATAAGAAATTTAAATATTTAAAAAATGCATAAGAAAATCAAGTCCCTTCTGGAAATATTGTCGAGCGAATAATCTAGGGAGAAAAAAAGGTAAAGTTATTATTCGAATGAATATACTTTGTAGGACAGAATGGTAACGAGATCGATTCATTGCTGAATTAAACTTGAATCAGAGCTTCGCATGTAATGAGGCTTTGAAAAGATATTTGAAAATTTTAGATAATTACTTCTACGACAATAGAAGCTGTTGGATCGCTTTTTTATGCTGCGCAGCTTTAAGACGTAATTTTAAATTATTTTATAGAAATTTCTATCATAATTTAAGGTATTCTAATAATATTGCATAGGTTTTTAAATAAACCTTTATGATAGTTGAAATCATTTATAAATATAATGCAAAATATTCGTAAATCGGACAAATAATTCCCAAATTCTGAAATATTCACATACAAAAAATTATTAAAACAATTATTATATTTTATTTTAAATTAAAATATTATTATTGCAGAGAGGAAGTTTCTGAAATGAGTATTTTCACTAAAAAGGATCTTTCAACTGCAATTTGAATAATAATATAAACTGTTAAAAGAAATATAATTAAATAATTATATTGTTACTTGCGGGGTGAGTTAATGAGTTATTTTCACAAACCAAGATGACTTCCAAAATCACTAAACTTGTCCGATGAAACCATTAAACTTGCCAAAAGTCGTCAATGATTCCCTTAATGTGTCACCGGTTCACTGTCCCAGGTAACTTCACAATTGCTCCGAAGATTCGCTTTCGTATCGCTGATTGTCGAACCACTCACTCACCTCGCCCGCCTGCTCTCTTACTTTTGCTTGGCGCCAACGCCTCGATGTCTTTCGTATTTTCCAGAAAATGTAAATAATTTCGTAAACAAGCCATTGAAAGATCGCGAATGCTATTTCTGTTGAAATGTAAACTCTATTTTGTAAACATAAGAACCAATTTCCTTTGACACCAGTCGGGAAGGGGTGTGGCTACCATCGCTAGGGTAGAACGTTGGAGAGTTTCGGCGGACGCGAACGCTTTTTCCAAAACGTTCTATAGTTAGTCACCTTTTTTTATAATTTTTGTCATAATTATGTTTTATTTGTATCTATCTAGAATCTATTGCACATATCTATAAGATAATATCTTTTCAGACAATTTTTGTGACCTCAAACCTCATGCAATATTTACGAAAAATATAATAAAGGTTAGAAATTATATGGTCTTAAGTAGACGGTACTTAAGACCATCTTAGAAGACGGTCTTAAGTACTATTATTTTAAAGGTTCTACTTATTTTAAGGGGTTTTACATGTGTCGTAGGGTATGTTGAAGTTCTTAAGTCACTATTGTTATTTTTTTTTTGTCATTCCTTTGACTTATACGCACAAAAAAACATAACGTTTTTACAAAGCTTCTTGCTATCAATACAACATGATAGAGAAAACTAATTAACATATAGGGATTTTTTTCCGAAAACTTGAATACAATATTTATATGAAATTGAAAATTCAAAATATAATTAATTTTTTTTAGTAATTAATTATTTTTATAAACACATGAACAATTCAATATTTGTTTACAAATTCTCTACGCTTTATTTAGACTCTAACACTTAGTACCACTGTGTTGGAAACAAACGGACAGACTGTAGATGTTCTATTATAACACTTGACGGTGTTAAGAGCATTAAATGTAACCACTCGCTAAATAATATATTGCGCTGAAACTGAGGTATGAACACAGTATGCTCGTTCTGCAGTAGAATAACTTTTAACTTTCAATGTAATGGTTTCTAACTAAACTAATGCCAAAGAATGATCTCATAGATAAGTCATAAATATGAGAGCAAAATAGCGACACTCGTCATGTGAGTACCAATCATTAAAAACAATAAAATATTTAATTAATTTAATTTTTTTTTTAATAAAACTTTTTAGATTGCGTAATACAGAATTTCAGTCAAGTTTATTTTTTTTCAATTACAGCTTCTTAGAAAAACGTACAGATTCTAAAAGTACTAAGTCAACAATAGCTAGTCAAATATTAGCTTAGAGATCCTTATGATTATTATTTCGTCTTCTGTTATAATAAGACATACGATTTTTCAAATATTTTCAGATTGGTATGATTAAAGTTTTCTTAAAATTTCACAATGAAAGTAACTAAAGTATACCAGCAGTTCAGTGGCTATAACTGTAATTTGACAGATTTTTCTAACCACTTATACTGCGGAAATAAGTCCATTCGCCAACCTAGCGATGTGAAGACCTCACTGAAATTTTCTAATTAAGGCGACTCCAGCCGCAAAACTCGTCCTGTACTGAATTGACGCGGCTGCTGAGTGGGAGACGCTACTTGCAAATCTCGGAAATATCTATTTAAAAATTAAATAAAGTATATTTCAAATTTTTATTTTGATGAGCCTTCAGATAATGGACCTTAAAATTTATCTTAAGAATTAGCTATTTAAAATATTGATTATTAAGCAAATCGGCACGGTTACAACATCGATATTAGACCGCAAATTAGTAATTTTTTTAGTATATATAAATAAATATAATTTAAAAAATAATTATGATGATCCCCTTTCGTATATCCTGCAGATGATTTGAGTATTTTTTAAATTATAATTATTATGATAATTTAAAAGGAAAACGGTTACAAATAAGTGGATTTTTTATCATTGGTGGCTGGCGTCGCCTTAAGGTGGTGTCAAAGAAAACGGTGACAAGATTCAACTTTTTTAGATATACCTCAACTATATTTAAGTGACACTGTAATTATTTTTGACTTTATTAATTTTATACATAACAATATATGTACATCTGCATATAACCCATCAACTAAATCAGTAATAAGCGAAACGTAATTACTAATAAAGCATGTTCGTAGCTTCAATATAAATACTTGTATGTTATTTGGCATTATTGATTTTGGATTGACAAAAAGAGAGAAGTGTTTAGTAAGCAAAACCGTGAGGGAGTTAGTACAGAGTCAGAGATGATTGCTATTTATTTATTAATCAATGTGCCACATTAAATCCCTTAGTTGGTACCAATATGATACCTATATAATAATAAATGGATTAGTATGAAGATGTTGCATTCTAAGCATTAATGTGTTGTGTGTAAGCCTCTCGGATGGAGGTAACCGACCGAACCTCGCTTATTATGAGAGGCTTTCAAGTTTATTGTAGCTTTTCAAGTGAAAGCTTGTTGATTTTATGTTAGAGAGAATACATTTCTTTTTCTAACTTTTTTCATTTTTCATAATAACGTAATAAGATGTTGGACGAACAGAAAATCAACCTGAAATTTATGTATATTAGAATTTTTGGTTAATAAATACCTGCTATTATTATGACCTATCTTTACTAATATTATAAAGCTGAAGAGTTTGTTTGTTTGTTTGGTTGAACGCGCTAATCTCAGGAACTACTGGTTCGTACAAAATTCTTTTTGTGTTGGATAGTCCGTTTATCGAGGATGCCTACAGGCTATATAACATTACGCTACGACCAATAGGAGCGGAGCTTCAATGAAAAATGTTGCAGAATTGGGAAAATTGATCCCTTTTGAGACCTTCCGTTGCGTGCGCTGCGTAAACGGTTAAAGTTACGTAAAAATGATGCATGACGGAATTGTTCCCCTTTAAAAGTTCTAAAAAAAAGTCCCCGACAGCATATTATGTCCATCTTTTAAAGTTGACGAAGTCGCGGCCACCAACTAGTAATAATATATTTAACGAATCTGTTAAATTTTCAACTATTTTTCAGTTGAACAGAAGCTTCATTATTATTGGCTTGGTTATTTTATGCGAAGTTATAGCGGACCCCAGATAGTTTTATGGGATGTCCAGCTACAAACATGTGCAGTGGAGTTGAACAGTGAACACCCAACAATGACACACAGAGGATATAGGATAAAGATGAGGGACGAGATGAGGATACTTGCATAATAGCATTTTTCTTTCTTTACTCGCTCACCGCACATAACAAGAGTGGTGCTGTATTTTCATGGCAGTTTTCTATAAGGGAGGAGTTTCTGCTCGAGACTGACCACTCAGTTTTGAACTGCAATACTGACTAAATATCTTTTGTAATATAAATATGAAAATATGTATAATATTTATTAAGGTATTTTAGATACATATACATATGTTCAAAGAAAGTACTTTTTGAAGCAAAACTTGATCTACTACGCTCGCTTTATTTATTTGACTTTATTAAATTAATTATTATTTTTTACTATAAAAAGATCAATCAGACTACTTAATGCTACTTTGTAATTCCAAATTAATCCTCTTTTTTGTTTTCAGGTAAGTCAAAACAGATTTTAATGTAAGTATGCCGACAAAAGAAGTATTTAAAGTGAAACATACGATAGAACATAAAAAAATGGGTACAAGCCCTTAACGAGTGTAAATCTCATCCCTTTACGTAATGGGCTCAAGAAAGGAGCCTCGAAAACAAAAGGGGTGCCAAGCAAAGTTCATTAAGGAATCTTTGCTGAAACCGTTGCCAAGTGTAGCAGTAAGTACTTACACGAACGATAACCATGTTTACAATAACAAGACATTGAAATTCACTGTGCACGCCTGTGTTCCATTTATGCCGTCATCACTGAGACATGTGTCTATGTGTATGCCAAGTCAAGTAACTCTGTTTCTATTTTTGTAGGGACCCACAAAAACCTTTGGATAGATAAAGTCCATAAATTGTCCAGAGCCCATTGGGCCCCCTTCTAATCTTATACTGTAGTCGGTAGCTCATTTGCAGCACCTCTGGCGTTGCTTGTGTTATAGGCGACGGTAGCCAGCTACCATCAAGTGGACCGTCAGCCTGTCTGCCGATCTTAATATAAAAAATACACTACATGGAGTGTAGAAGAAAAAAATATGAAAATATCTTTAATTATTTTAAACAACAAAAATTAATTGCCTAATAGTCCAAACAACACAGCATATAAGTAATTAAAAGTAAAGTTAACAGTTCCATTTTCTCAGGTTGGTATGAGCTTTTGACGACTGTAAACCGAACAATAAAACACTAATATAAACACAATGGGTCTACACGGAAATAAGCTATTTATAGAAAGCTTTTAGTGTATTGAAACATTGTCTCTTTGATCATTTTTACAACCTAAGTGAATGTACATCTATGTAGCAGACTGATGGGTTTCTACTTTTAATTTTGTTAACAGGTTACGGATTCCTTACGTTTTCCTTCCTTGCAGGACACTCAATAGAGCGGAGATACTTTTTTTATATGTACTTATAAAATTGTTTGTCCTGGCTAACTATCAACGCACAGCCAAAACTACTAAGTCTAGTGAGCTTAAATTTGGAACATAGGTTTATTGTATAACTTAAGCATTCGCTAAGTATCCGCTTCTATAAGTTACTGCCCTGTCATTACTTTCCAGATCCAGAACAGAGGCTTTCGATTTCCGACAGGGTCAACTTTGAAAATGAACTTTTAAAAGTTGGCCCTGTCTGGAATCGAACCTGGGAATTCTAGAATAGAGCGTTAAGGCAAGCATCCTAACCATCCAATGGGCTCTTCATATATGAAATTAATGTATGGAGTAATATTCTTATTTCATTTATATTTAATAAACAGAGCTATTCAATAAGACGTGGTCTTTTACAGTGCCTCTTTTTAGGGCCCAATATCTGGCATAGGAGCACAATACTGGGATTGAGAGCATAGATTTCTTTTAACTATACTTAATGCTTCTTACCCGAAGACCTCCAACCCAAGACTGTCTGGAAAGCGTGAGGCGTTCAATGCTTAGAATTAAAACTTACATACTAACTTAACTCAAGCAACTCTCACTTGGGTGTGCTTGTATCGTCGTTGTAACCTATAGTTGCGATCAGTACCATAGTCGCTGGGAGATGCGATCAGTATATAGCGACTAGAGGGGGAGAAACAATCGGATATATCTACAATGAGGCCACAAAGAGGCTGTCTCGAATTTATTATTTAGTGTATTAGGGAGACCTATATATGATTTACTAAAGATATGTAGGTCACATATTACGGAGGCTGTTAGCTCAATATTTTCAGCGTGTACTTCAATTATTTTTTATTATAATTTATTTTTTATTATTTTTATTTCTTATGACCTGCAAAAACTTAGGTTAACTTAAAACAAATCTTAACGATCGTTATACTTATGTGCTTATTGGAAGCGGCTTAACAGTAAACCGCATTCTTCCGTCCAAGGTAAGTTCAAAAACAAAATCCGTGTCAGTAATGTCTATACTACATCTACGATATTTGTTTTAAATTTTAAATATTTAAGAAAACCAATTAAAAAACGTAATTTCACTGGCGCACCTCTCTTAATATATCACCACACACGACACTTCAATAAAATTAACAATGATTAATGAACAAAAATAATTGATGGCGTCATCAATCATAGAAGTTATAGTCTCAGTCTTATTTAGTAGATGCGTAACGGGAACGACACGACATGTTATCGGACTGACTTTCCGAGCGATGTCGCCAGTCCTCTGTAGTCTAGGTGCTACATTTTATGTTGTATTATATTTGACACAACCAGCATAAAGAAATTTTAGATTAATTGCCACAAAGTAATAAGTAGTGGCAGGGCACACTGCGTTTCGCAGTCATTTGGGCAGCCCGCAGTGATTTGGGCAGCCCGTCAGCCCGGCAGTAACCACCCACTTATAGAAGACCGCCGTGAAATAACAGAACGCGTGCTGTTGTGTTTCGGTGAGTGAGTAAGGGATGCCAGAGCCCATTTCCTTATCCCCTCCTAATCCCTTATCCCCTCCTAATCCCTTATCCTT
Source organism: Bembecia ichneumoniformis (assembly GCA_910589475.2). Taxonomy (NCBI): domain Eukaryota; kingdom Metazoa; phylum Arthropoda; class Insecta; order Lepidoptera; family Sesiidae; genus Bembecia; species Bembecia ichneumoniformis. The sequence continues at coordinate 18,292,841 of OU342526.1, read as the reverse complement.
AATCCCACTGTAGTCGGCAGCGCACTTGCAGCACTTGTGGCGTTGCTTGTGTTATAGGCGATGGTAGCCACCTACCATCAAGTGGACCGTCAGCCTGTCTGCCAATCTTAACATTAAAAAAAATCTACTGAACGAAATTTTCGGTTCTGAGTTCAGTACTTAAAATGTAAGATGCACGACTGCATTTTTACCTATAAACACTCACTGACCAAAATGCGTATTTGCCTAAAATGTCTTTTGACTATGAACACTTAAAGACTAAAGCAGAATGCCAAAATGCTCAATTACTAAAACGCGGATTGCTTACAATAAACTAATTTTCCCCTGAAACTGGCAGATATGAAATGAATTTGAAACTGAATCTTTGTTACTTTCAATATTATCTTAGAGTGTAGTTTTTAAAAGTGTCCTAACATTATAGGTGTAATTTTAATAATAAATAAGAAAAAAAAACGCAATATTAGAATTTTAAAACATCTTGTGATTTAAATTTCCACTGCTAATAGTATTTTTATTGTGATAAAAGCCTGTTTTTAATCATCTTTGTTGACATGCTGCTAAATTGGTAGCCCTTTCATAGTTAGCCAAGTTAGGTGCGGCCATCGAATTACTTACGGTGGACGTTTACTCGATGCTGGGCTTAATGCATTTGTAAATTAAGTTCATATATTTTGCTCATCATTTGAAGTCTATAGTTTTTTAAAGCAAATATTTTTATTTGTAGTGATTTTTCTCGACTCACCTCAAAGTTATTTATTATGCACTGAATTCATCAATTGCAGCCACCTGACTTTAATAATCATAAACCATAAGTAAATAACAGATTTGCTGTTCAATTTGTGATTTTAGGATGCCAAGATGCCTTTCTCCATCTTATCGATTATCCTTTATCCTCTTGGCATCAGGAGCATACTTACATTTCTCCTTTTTAAGCTAATTATGTGGGTTATAACCGACGGTAACCACCTACCATTAAGTGGAGTAATAATGAAAAAAAAACCTTTTGATCATAAAAAGCAAGCATAAAGACAACCTAAGACGTTTAATAATAACATAATTTTACTAATAATTGTCCAGCCCACTGGTCGAGTGGTTAAGGTTCTCGTCTCAGTCTGCTTAAGGGGGTTCGATTCCCCACGCCAACTACTTTGGAAATAAACTTTTCGAATTTGGTTCTGGTCTGGTTTTTGCAAGTAGGGTAACAGTAATTACCCTCTTACAGAAGATCACCGTAAAATAACAGCATATGTGCTGTTGTATTTCGGTGAGTACCTAAGGGATGCTAGAACCCATTTTCTATACCTTTTTTATTCTTCGTCCTTGATCCTACTATGATCAGCAGCGCATTTGCAGTACCTATGGCGTTACTTGTGTTAATAGACACGGTAGTCACTTGCCATCAAGCGGACCGTCAGCCTGTCTAACGACCTTTACATAGAAAAATATATTTAAATAACAAAATGCTCTAAATATGAAATGTTCATTATTTGCTTATAAGTGTATAAGATATCGACGACATTTTTGTGATGAAAGAGGCTTAAATCTGCACTCTTATTCATTTAAAAGGAATTAAATTAGTTGCAGTCTTCTTTCAGACTTTCAAGTTCGTTACCGTTGAAGGAGATCTCATAATACGTACGTAGTTTTATTTCTCTTTTGCAGTGGAATTATTTGTCATGTGAATGTCCACTGAGAACGCTTTAGCCGTCTGTGGAGAATATTCTAAAACATATGCGAAAATTTCGTTCGATTGCTAGTAAGAATTTTGTAGCACTTTTTCTTATTAAAAGAAAATGTAAATCAAATGCATTAAAATCCTTCAGTATCTTCTATTTTACATTTTCTTTGTAGTGTGTAGGTGGAGATTGCCATTCGTGTATTTTTTTTTATTATCGACGAATGATCTTGTATTTTCCAGTTTGTATACTCTACATTGTTTCTTTATTTATCTTTGAGTCCATTGCTTAAGTGATTTGACATACAAATTAATTTAAGACAGAGCACTAAGACCAGCACCTTAACCACTCGACCAATGGGCTGGGCGATTTTATTAGTAAAATTATTTTACTAAATGTCTTAGTTTGCCTTGCCTGCTTTTTATAAATTTATATTTTAAATACAAATAAAAAAATAGTTCGTATTTTTCAATCCTTTTTGTTTTGACGAGACCTTCGTGGCCTACGAAATGCCTTTGCCTTTGTAATAATAAATTATGTATCACCATAGTAATAATTAAAAATAAAAATATATTTATATATTTTCATTTTTCTAAAATAAGAGTAGCCTAAGTTATTTCCTTATAACCTCCGAAATGGCTAGACGGATTTCGATGGGACTTTCATTAGCAGACGACCGTTATATTCTTATAGCCATCTGCCAGTGTAAGTCCCGTCAAAATAGGTCCAGCCGTTTCGGAGATTAGCCGTAACAAACAGAAAGACACACGAAAAAATTTTAAATTCATTTTTTGTTATGTATCATGTATACTTCGATGTACATATATTTAGCAAAAAGCGGTCATTTTGATTTTACATACAGACATTTCAATTTTATTAATTATCATAGACGAAAATACACACTTAATTGAGAAGTTTTTTTTATTACAACAAATTTGCTAATCGATATTTTAAATATAATAAAAAATGCGTCATATGAATATTGCTTAGTGATTATAAGTCTAAGATCCGTCATAATATGGAATAAGCCCCGACCGGAAAATAAACCCCGACCATTCCGCCTTTGCCATTGCTAATTATGCAGTGCGTCCGCTCCGATGATTTCCCATAGGAACTGTGTCCTATGCACTGTTTTAATCATATACGGGCGGGAACTAGAAGAGATTGCATCAGAACAAATAACCAGTTTGAACCAGTACTTCTGTGTAATTTACTGCTGCGAGTGGATTTCATTTTACATGTAACCTTTGGTTATATGTCATTAATGTAGGTAGGTACGCAAACTATGTAGGTAGGTAAGCAAACTAAATTTGTCCATTTATAAATATTCCTGAAGTTATTTTACAGCAGTTAGGTCAAGAACCATGCATCATTTAATTTTATTTTTATTTTTATTGAGCTTATTGGAAATGATTTCAATCATAGAAGTGATGAGGTTGAAGTTTCCTATGAAGTTAGATTTATATTATTATTTATAAATGAAAGTTGATCATTCATTTATGAAATATTTATTGAGATCACACCTTTGGTGCCGCTCTTTTTATATCTCCAAAGAAAATGGTTTCGACCAAATCATAGCTAATGAGGGAAAGTTTTATATGTGGTGATCTTATCATAATCATAAAAATGTGAATCTTTAAGTATTCTAAAATCTGTTTCACCAAAGTTTGAGGCACGCAGGTGTTTTCGGACACCGGATCAATACACCCTCTGTCTTATTTGACGCGGAGCTAAAAATTATTCAATTTTATCAAGAAACGACGAATGAAATGTGTAAAACAGACTGTGGTGAAATATTTTGAAGAACAAAAGATCTTGTGGGAAATGGATCTTATAAGAAAACTATTTATTGTAATGAAAAGTGTTGTAATAAAAAAACTGTACAGTTTTTCCTGCTTTGCCTCCATCTTTTATATGTTTTTAAAAGGCTTTTTATCGTTTATATAAACGATAAGAGTTCTTACATTTGAAATTTTTGAATGACACCTCTTCATTTATTCATTTATTAATGAAGATGTGTAATTATTTAATATTTTAAATGACTTATCTTATCTATACAAAACTAGCGTTCCACCCCCAACTTCGCCCGGGATGCAATTTTTATATATAAGAACATTCCTAGTTTATCCCTCTTTCCATTAGTGAAAACCGAATTAAAATCGATCTACCCGTCCACGCGTGATGCCGTGACCAAGGGAAATGGGGATTCATTTTTATATATAGAGACTAGCGACCCGCGCCCGGCTTCGCCCGGCGTGCACTTTATATATATATGAACATTCCCCGTTTATCCCTCTTTCCATTAGTGGGAACCGAATTAAAATCGATCTACCCGTTCACGCGTGATGCCGTGACCAAGGGAAATGGGGATTCATTTTTATATATAGAGATTAATATTTTTTCCCTTCTAAATATTTAATAGATACTAGATACAATATTTTAAAATTCTCTATTTACTTATACTGCCATACTACGAAATCTAAAATCATAACGTGAACAGGTTTAGGTGATATTCACTTCCAGAGTCAATATGATAAAATGTTACCTTCGGGTCGCGTGAACCCTCCAAAATACTTAATAATATTTTTACGCTAACTTTCGCAACACGAAACTTGGATACAAAGTTCCTTTCGGTAAACCTAGGGGAAAGTAAATATCAACTTTAATTTTAGTTTTATCTGAAACGGGCCCCAAAAGATAGGAGAATTCGATTTCGATGCAGCAAATTGCACGATTATTTTACTCAAATACATCATCTACTGAAACGTTAAGTTTAGTTAAGTTTATAACAAAAGGGTCTATCACACATATACCTCAAACATACCTAAATTTGTCAATACTTATAATAATGCTCATTTAAGATAAATGTGCGTGTTGATCAGTATATGGAAAGAAAATTTCGGCCTAAGAATTTTACGTTGGACCGATTGATCTTACTTCTTATAGTTGCAAAATTATTCATACTAGCCTATTTTGATAAATAGATCCTCTGGTAAATGTAACAGTTAAGTAGCTGGCTTCAAAGAGTTTATTTTTCTTATTATAAAATATATACTTGGAATGCGTTGCCTTTGAACATCAAACAATCTAAGTTACTGGACATATTCAAAAAAGCACTCAAGACACATTTTCTGTCAAACTGTAGACGACTTTATTTTTTTTAATTTTTATATGTAGGATTATCTTCTTATATATTATTATATTCAATGTATGTACTAGTATTTAGTTATTAGAATGTAAGTTTACGATGACCACTTTTACCACCCACATTGTTTTATTTTTCATATAATTTTACTTACCCTAAGGTTGCCTGGAAGAAATCGCTATAAAGCGATTTATTTTTACTTATTCTTTTCTATATGTTTATACATAGTACAAATAAATAGTTAATAATAATAATAAGTCGTCCTGAACCCCGACTGACTATGCTTCTTTCGGGGTAATACCGTCTCCCCCTCATTTTGGCTTTTGGAGGGGGAGACGAGTTAAATAATAATAATAATTATTATGTCATAAAAATTTGCAGGTTACCAAAATCCTTGGAATCTAACGGTCGATTTCATGATAGGTGACTCATATCGTCTATAAACACAAGCAAAACGATAAGGATGTACTGCTGACCTAATTTCTTATCCTAAAGGATATAGGGACTTTAACCTGCGGATATAAGCCCCGCAATGTGTCCTGTCACTATTATAAATAAGAAAAATAGAGAGAGATACTTAAATACATTTTCAGTAATAGATAAGCGCAGCTACTTGCCTTTGTAGATTGTAGCCTTCATTAATAAGAACAAACGCCTATACCGAATCATAGTCGTCTTATAGCGATAATACAATTATGCCGAAGCCGAATTAAGGATACAACATAATCTTATGTATACATAACTAACTCACGAGTGAATAGGCATCTTCTGGGTGAGCTCGCTCCATCTTCGGCCTCATCCTTCCTACATGGATAGATGCTGGTCAAGAGCAAACCCATCTATAATAAAAAAAATAAAAAAAAAAAAAAAAGATATGTATTTAACATTATGCTACGTGCGGCGGACTGAGTTAAGATGCCGTGTAAGGACGAAACGAACAATTTATTTTCACAAGATGACGTCAAAATTGCCAAAACTGTTCGATGAAACCGTTAAACTGGCCAAAAGTCATCAATGATTCCCTTAATGTGTCGCCGCCGGTTCACTGTCGTATGTAACTTCGCAAAAGCTCCGAAGAGTCGCTTTCGTATCGCTGGTTGTCGCACCACTAACCATTCTTGACCGGTCGCACTCTTATTTACACTTGGCGCCAACGCCAGGATGTATTTCGAATTTACCAGAAAATGTAAACAAGATTGTAAACAAGCCATTGAAAGTTCGGGAATGCTATTTCTGTTGAAATGTAAACTCTATGTTGTAAACATAAGGACCAATTTCCTTTGACACTAATGGGAATGGGGCGTGGCTAGCATAGATAGGGTGGGACGTTCGAGACTTTGGGCAGGCGCTGACGCTTTTTCCAGAAAGACCCATAGTTAGTCGTAACAATTTAAATATGGCGTCTATATACTCTTCACCAGACGGGCTATCTCTTTATGACTAAAAAAAAATTTTTTTTTCTTCTCCCAATTAACTGTGAGATTATAATTAATATATAAATTACATTTTAAAACATATAAATAATAATAAGATGCAGGTAATTATAAGTATTTTTGATGCAATTGCCCAAAGAGCAAATCATGAAAGAGATATACGTTTGTGAGCATTGAAATAACATCTTTAATTAGTATTGTAATAATCTCAACCCTCCATAATAGGTACACATGCATAACATCATGAGCGTCGTGTCACGAGTTATTATTGAGCTCGGAGCTAATAAATAAGCAAATAAAGTGAAGTCCATTAATATTCATGGGCGTATTACCGCGATACGTGACTGTAACACACTGCCAGCCGACGACACTGGATCACTGCTGGCTTAGTTCAGTTCGTTCATATTTTAAGATTCATTTTTACACGAAACACTTAGCATTTTACAAAAGTGTCTATAAACTAAAATCTATTTCAATATAATTATATATAAATATTTTTGAGAAAATTCAGAAAATTCAAGATTAAAGGAATAATTTTCAGCCTCACTGGTCGCATACAAGATGCTGCATTTTCGAAACTCGATGTTAAGACTTGTCTTTTAGATTATATTTAAAAATGTGTTAAATTTTTGAGTCTACATTTAAGATCAGTTATAATATAGATAAAATACAAAGAGCCCGTTGGATGAGTGGTTAGGATGATTGCCTTAACGCTCTGTTCTAGGGTGCCCGGGTTCAATTCCCGTCAGGGTCAACTTTCAAATTTGGCTCTGGTCTGGATCTGGAAAGTAGTGGCAAGGCAGACTGCGTTTCGCAGTCAGTTGGGCAGCCCGTCTGGCGGCAGTAAGCACCCCCTTACAGAAGACCACCTTAAAATAACAGCACGTGTACTGTTGTGTTACGGTGATTGAGTAAGGGATGCCAGAACCCATTTCCCTATCCCCTCCTAATCCCTCATCCTCAATCCTACTGTAGTCGGCAGCGCACTTGCAGCAGCTGTGGTGTTGCTTTAGGCGACGGTAGCCACCTATCAGCGAGTGGACCGTCAGCCTGTCTGCCGAACCTCTTTTTCGTGTTAACTAAACACCTTATTTATCTGCCAAGGCTTTACGTTAACACTAGGCTTATCACGTAACACTGTCCGCCTATCATACATATATGTATATTTATAATATCCAATCTTAGAAGCTGGAGCCAACTATACACATTTTCAAAATTTCATTGAAATCGGTTGGGCGGCTTCGGAGATTAACTTCGTTGATTAGCTGCGTTTATCCATTAAATTGCGTTATCGATTTATTAATTTCAGAATTAAATTTAAAGAATTATACTACGGGGATCTCATTTAAGTGTCATTCGTTTTATACTTTACAATATACAAACACCTTTATACATATTCACATAATATTATTAATTGCTAGCAGCTTCTATTGCTTCAATGGTCCAAAACTAAATTTATACAATTTTTCCACTGAATTGCGTTACCGATTATATTATACAACTTTTACAAAACCTTTCAACGCTATACGGGTGATTTAGTAACCAACTTCTAAAACATCTTCACCAACTTTCATAGATAGTATTATTAGAAGATATTAGCTTCACTACGCAGCTGCGTCAACTAAAAAAGTAAAATTAACTAATGTCCCTTACTATACTAACAAAGGGTTTGAAATTTTAAAAGCCTTATCAAACTGAATCAGAGTGTTTCTAAATATGAAGACATGAAAATGTAACAGAGAGTTAACTTACTTTTTTTATAATTGAGAGTATGTTTTTGCAGTGAGTTTTGAGTAATTTACGATAAACATAAGAAAAACACTAATTAAAATAGTCTAGAAAAGCATACCTAACTGAATTTATCTAATTAATGAAAAAAAAATGGAATAACAATAGGGGCTTATACTTATTAGATAGAATTTTACATCGAAAGAGAAAGCGAATGGAAGGAACTAAGAACGATAAAGGAGAGTAAGCTGCGATATTTTGGTAATGTAATGAGGGATGAAAGAAACCATATTCTCCACAACTAGTGATGCAAGGAAAAAGACACGGTAAACAAGAAAGCCATCCCAGTTGAAGAATTTGAGAGAGTAATTTGGTATGAGCACTCGCTCCCTCTTTCGTGCAGCGACTTCCAAGGTTAAAGTTCCAAGGTTAAGTGACGGTCGCAAACCTTCGTAGAGAAGCAGCAATTTAAGGAGGTGAAGTATTATAATTTCCGCAGAAACCACTAGCGTTGTTAATATAGAGAACCAGAGAAAACAATTATATTAATACCAAAAACATGGAATAAAACTCATCAGAGATCAAAATCGGAGACCAGAAAAAAGTATATTAAATCAAGAATAGTGCACAAACGCATATGAATTAAAAATATACGTCATATTCAGATAAAGTATGTTATAAAAATATTCAATTAGTCATAGATTAATGCAGCTAATCGGTGAATATGGATAAATGAAGAAAACAGGTCCGAGATAAATGTAAGATACATATTTCATGTATCTAACTAAAAATAGAAAGTGCGATACACCACAATACTATTGGAAGTAATGCAGTCTAACACTCTGGCAAACGTAAGGAGCGAGCGGGTTTGAGATAATGTGCTATCATTCGTCTTCGTTCCAGCAATCCGCCGGGGCACGGGGTTACGGCCTACACTAACTTGCTTAAGGAAACAAATTGATGCCGGATTTCGCGGACTTTTTTATGGACTCCGCACAGATTCGAATTTCAAACATCATGAATTTAACGATTCTTTTAGTGATGTACTTTTTACTCTGAAAGTAAAGTATCTAACGAAAACGTGTTTAAAAATTTACAAACAAAGACTACTACAAAGTTTTTTTAGCGATAATTAATTATATTGTTCTACCAAAAATATTTACTAAAATATTCTTTTAGCAAGATTGTTTATTAGGTACTAGATGATGCCTGCGACTCCCTCTGCGTTGAAAAATCCTAGTATCTATATTATAAATGATATTATGATGGATGTTGAACCATAAGGAGTCAGTGACAAGGAGAAAAATAGTTTTGGTTCTCCCATACAGAACTAAAACTCAAAAGCACATAATAATATGCGCTTATGTATTGAATCTTTTGTGAAACGGTTACCGCCATCAGACAGACCAGCTACTTACATCATTACTTTGGAACGCAGCGCAATAAAATTGCTAACTTGAATATATAAAATTTCATTCAAATGTTCTTTGAATATGTTGTTTTGTTTTTTGTAATGTTTGTAGCGTTTAAATTAAATTTAAAAATTTTGCAGATTGTATGGTTGCATTTTTTTATAATTGTCTAGCGTTCTGCCCCCGGCTTCGCCCGGGATGCAATTTTTATATATATGAACATTCCCCGTTTATCCCTCTTTCCATTAGTCGAAACCGAATTAAAATCGGTCCACCCGTTCACCCGTGATGCCGTGACCAAGGGAAATAGGGGTTCATTTATAATTTCGTAATACATATTAAAAAAGATAATAAGATATACTATAATAGCTGACATACCACTGACTGACATAATTTTTCTCTCGGAATTAGTACCAGGGGGGTTCCTCTTTATAGCCGGTCGTAGAGGAGGTTCCCTAATGACCACCAGAAAAATCCCGAATCCTCGGAATACCGATCTGGTAAAAGTCGTCGAAGGGATCTCGGAAACCGTGAGGAGGGGGTTTGCGGTATATTATATAAGGTCATCAGTGGTTAGCACACCGCGACCTAAAAAATAGACACGGACGAAATTGCGGGTGGAAACTAGTTTGTTTAGTAAAGTTAGTGACTGTAAAACCGTCCAACCAATTTAATGAAATTTTCTGAATGTGAATGGTTGGTTCCAGCTTGAAATATAAAGACAATTTTTAAAGGCACGCTGACGTAATAGTCCGCAAACACTAGTATTATATAAAAATAACTGTTACCACTATTATCCTATAACAATTTATATACTATAGTAAGTACTAAAGACAATTAGCAGACTGTTATGAGAATTAATGTAACGCCTAAAATCTTTATTGCAGTTATAGCTTTGCCAGGCGTTAGATGATCCTCAGGAGCAGTACTTTTTTCTGGATTAAAGATACCATATGTCCTTTCCTGCATCCCTGACATCGTGTATTCAAAATTTCAGCGGTTTAGGCGTGAAAAGGTAACAGACAGACGGACAGACAGAGTTACTGTCGCATTTATAATTTTAAAGTATTGATTGAAAAAAAAAAAACCTCATGTACGATTAAAATGTACGATGTAAATTATGTATTAGTCAAATTTAGACTTAGTCGATTCATTGATGAGTGTTAATAATTTTAGCTGGGGACGCAATATTTAAGAGATCCCTTATCTTTAATCCTAACACTAGTCGGCAGCGCACTTGCAGCAGCTTTGACGTTTTTTGTGTTTTAGGCGACCGTAGCCACCTACCATCAAGTGGACCATCAGCCTGTCTGCCGATCTTAACATAATAAAAAAAACCACGGGAACAATTCGAATAGAACTTTTAAATTTCTTTATAATATATGATCTTATGTTTTTAAACAGCGACGCAATTTTACTATCAGTAAGGAAACGCGAGTATATTTAAGTGACGCGCAAAACAGTAAAGAAGTGCAGCAGCAGTAACAAACCAACGACCAAACTTTATTCGCAAATTGACTTCACGTATTCGCTTAAGGTGCACTTCCTTTCATCCGGACTTAGATTTTCAAATGGTACAAGACACAAACTTCTAGTTAATTATAAGATGCAAAACCGTCATAGTTTTAGGGAAAGTAGTTGGCTGAAGTAAACGCAATACTTCAGTTGAAACTGTAATAATTATTATCGAAAAGATAATAGTTAAAAAACAGATAGCATCATAGTTAGGACGCTGATATTGAGTCAGTGACGTGAGCCTACTTGGATTACCTACTTTTGTACTATTTTCCAAATCTATATATCAATAAATAAAGACAAATAGTTCAGTGCCTGATTCGTATGTGAACCGATTTTCCTTTTGCTTTGGTGTAATTTACAAAAAAACTAGCTGGTGCTTGTTTTTTTTATAAATTACACCGTAGCTTCGCCCGCGTTGCAAATAAAAATAATGCCTCACGAAATATATGAGCAATGTAATACCTAAAATCTTTATTGCAGTTATAGCTTTGCCAGGCGTTAGATGATCCCTCGGGAACAGTATTTTTTTCTGGATAAAAGGTACATTATGTCTTTTCCTGCATCCCTGACATCGTGTATCCAAAATTTCAGCGGTTTAGGCGTGAAAAGGTAACAGACAGAGGGACAGACAGAGTTACTTTCACATTTATAATTTTAAAGTATGGATTGAAAAAAAATCCTCATGTACGAGTTATAATTATGTATTAGTCAAATTTCGACTTAGTCGATTCATTGATGAATATTAATAATTTTAGCTGTGGACGCAATATTTAAGAGATTTAAGTGTGAATGGATATTAATGGCACTAAAGGACATAATCAATACAGTACCACTAAATTGTTTCATTACGCTATTGTATCATTGTATACTTGTATCATTTTCAGAAGTAATTTGATATCTTATTGAACCTAGTTTAACACGCTTCAGTTCCTCATTTGTAACGCACTTTTGCTTGTATTAAGAAATAAGAAAACTACACAGAATGACATTCTAAAGACTTCTTGCTTTGAAACTTTGTTCGCGAGACTTTTCTTGGTGTTAGGGTATTTTAAGTTTTTAAGCTATTAGTTGTTTTTTTATCGGATAAAAAATTATTCTCAAGTTAATGTAAAAGAAAAATAAAAGTCGGAAAATCATTTCACAATAAAATGTAATCTGAAATTCTATTACTTTCATTCTCATCTTTATGAGGCGGCGTTCCATTAATACTTGTTAGTGAAGATCTCCTTATCGCTTTCCATTTGGAACAGCTCATCATCACTGTCTTGGTCGTGCCCTATTATTGCCCATTTTAAAATAGCAGTTAAGGCCCCGTAGGTGATGTCGCGCCGCTCGACAATAGGTATTTGACGCGCGGCGGTGGCGCCGCCATGTGATCTTTCGTGAACTAAACTACGGACAGCGGTTGAGTCGGTGTAAACGGTTTTGATCCTTTCCATATATTTTTATAGTAATTAATAAATTAGTAATGTCTTTTTTCAATATTTTTTTCTCTTATATTTATTAAGAATTATACAATGTTAGTTACTTTATATTAGTTTAAATATTAAATATTTTTGAGTATGTACCTCCATTACTGATACATATGTGTGAAAAAGTAAATCACTAATAGTAAAATCGTAGAGAAAGCCAATTCATTATTTATTATTATTTTATTTATCGTTTACTATTATTTCATTCATTATTATTATTTATTGTGATTGTTTATTTATTATTTTTTGAAAATTTTATAATAATGCCGGAAATCCGAAACTATTAATAAAATTAAGGAAGGTACCTAATAAATCCATAAATTCTGTTACAAATGAAAATGCATTTTTTTTTTATGAAGTAAGGTAATCATAATTAAACTTACGTATACATATTTATTGAAGCCTCAGCAAAAAAAAATTCTTTTCAAAATGGCCACCTTTAGCTTTGATAAAGGTCTTTATTCTACACTAAACGCAACAATTAAAGGATATAAAAAAAAGTTCCAAATTTTTAGGTGATTTTCAACAGGCTGTAACTTCGAAGAAAATGGTCGTATAAAGCTCATTAAAAAAGGAAATTTTAGCTTCAAGTTTCTAGTTCTTGAATCCAAGCTTCAAATTTTTTTCTCGTTGGCGATTTATGAGTAATAGTCAGATAAATCAATGTTAAAAAAAAATTCAAAATTTTTCTCGTCTTGAAAATAGTGTAAAAACCGTAATAAATTTTTTATTGTAATGGCACAGTAAAGATCTTTTAGAGAATTTAATTCCCTATAACTTGACCTCCTCATAAGCTCTGTACAATGAAAATACATGGTTTTTTTAACCAATTTCCAAAAATAAGGAGGTTTTCAATTTTGATGTCTTTTTTTGTATGTATGTTACGTGATATCTTCGCCAATTGTAAACCGATTTTCAAAATTCTTTTTGGTTCATATAGGGTTGAGGTGACAAAGCGTTCAATGACAAAGCGTACATTTTGTCATTTTGCTTGTTGTAGTGTTCTTCAATCGTGGAAATGTTTTCTTCAGTAACGAGGATATTTCTGTGTCTTTCACCGTCGTGTCGGGACAGAAGGCGTTTTGATCGAGTCACTCTCTTTATCTGTAGGGATTGATTTAGGGCATGTCCTGTATATCGACAATAGCACCGAGCTTCAGATTTTGTTTTAATATACGCGACAGAGTCCTACCCGGAATCTTCATTTCTCGCGATAAGATTTTTATTTCCTTATGGGGTTTCGGCGAATTCTGGCTTTAACAGCATTAACAGCCTTTGTAGTTCTAACAGCACGCGGCCGTCCCAATCTTTTATGGTCATCGACAGAAGAAGTGTTAGTATATCTGTCGATAGTACGATATATACGAACATACAGCTGATACCAAGCTTCTGAAGTGTCTTGAATATGACCGACGGCTCCATACCCACTCTGTGTAAGGCTGCAATCCTATTTTCTTTAACACCCCATTTCATATTGTAATTTGATAATAAACACGAAAAAAATATGTGAAATAGCGAGAAATCAAAAGAAGTTTTTGACATAAGTGTTTTCCAAATTGAAAATGAATAAAGACTTGAAAAAAGAAAAAGTTTTGTAGCTTTTTCGCGCTTATAATTTGTTTTCTTGTTCCACCTGCAGTCTTAGTCTATGTTGGCCAAGTTTCAGATCGCTAGGCTTACGTGAAGTGGCTGAAAAATTGATTCAGTTTTGTTTGCAGACAGACAGACCAAAAGTAAAGGATGAAACATATTACACCGGGCCGGGCGCTCACCGTGTTTTTCTCAACGGCCGGGTTTGCTAGTTGTCACCGTGCCGCCGACGGGCCGCCACCGGGCCTTGCCCATGCCTTTCATTTCCAAGTACTATTATACTATTTTGTATTAATATTACTATACTAGCTGTGCCCGCGACTTCGTATGCGTGGTATTCGGAACAACGCGTAACGTTTTTGTTTTTAAACAGATGTTTTTTTTGTTTTTCAACGAAAATATGAATTTCGAAATTTCATCGTGAACAAAAAATTCCTCATCCCGAGACCTCTTAAATGAGTACCAACACGGGGGGTCTGCGACGCACCGCTCCCGAGATATTTTTGAAAAAGTCCAAAAATGCGAATTTCGAAATTTCGTCTTCACCGAAAAATTCCTCTCCCCAAGACCTCTTAAATGAGCACAAACACGCAGGGTCTGTGACGCACCGCTCCCGAGATATTTTTGAAATTCTTTTTTGAAAAAATATTTAAGCAGAAATATATTATACCTACCAGGAATAAATTAATATACATATATTATTGAAAAAATATTATACCTCGAGGCAGTCAGCCTCGGGTTAATTAATTAATTAATTAATTTATAATTTTAACAATTTAAAAAAGAAACTAAGTATACATTAAATGATACCACTAAAAAGACTAATACCCGAGCGGGCCTCGCGAAGCTGTCTCCGAGCGCACGGTGAAAAGAAATATTTTTTTGAAATTTCGCAATTGGAGCGCACGGACACGGCCCGGTGTAATATGAATTGGTTCATACAAAAGCATACTAGCATCTTCACCGGGCTCCGGACGGGGCTCGGCCCGGTGTAATATAAATCATCCTTAAAGGTAGTAAAAATTATGTCCATTAAATATTTTTTTGCACCTATCAACCTTCTGAATTCATGAATTTTTTTTTCATTTCACAATGCCAAAGGCACTGTTTTTTCTCTCACGCGTCATTGTTAGATCAATAAAATATTGGATTACTTATAATTCTATTCTATTTTTCTTCGATATATAGTTATCTTCGTAATAAAGAAAAAACAACGAATATCTGAAATATAAATTACATACTATATACATCGCAATTATACTTTATAAACAAAAACATAGTTTTCATCAATATTTAGTAGACAACAAAAAAAATATAAAAAGAAAACTGTCAAAACATTTTGGTTGCGCTATATTGTTTGCCCGGTTCGCCGTTCGATCGCTCGATGTGGTCACGTGGGCGCACAACGAAAAGCGATACATCCTCCCTCTAGAAGCGCTTGGCGCGGACTGACCGGCTAGGGAATGTGTCTTCTAATATATTGCAAGATTTGCGTGTTTTTACGAAATTTTTTTTTAGTATTTTTTGTAAATCTATTTATTTAATTTTTTGCACACAAGTAGTTGATGATGTAAAGTTTACAGTGGTATTTTTATTTTTAGCAAACAACATTTAGCCTATTCAGAAAAATCATCAGTTTTGGGTGGATATTTTCGAAAATTGCACTGCCTTTTATATTTTATTTTTCGAAAATTTTGTACGAAAATAAAAAATTGTTTCATTCATTCCTTAGAAGACTTCTATGCCAATGCACAGTATTTTTTTCGTTAAGTTTAAACTACAATGTCGACTGAAAACAGCAAAAAATTGAGTCCCCGAACATCAAATTTTCTGAAACGGATGTTAGAACATGATGGATAAATCGAAATTACAGAAATAAAACAAAAATGTGGCTCATTTATTCCATTACTATTGAAATAATCTTTCTAATGACATATTACAAAGTACTCAACTCTGTTTATTTTATGAAAAATCTCTAAAATAAATTGACTGAAATCGTTGCAAAATCACCATAGGCCTCTTAATATAACAACTTGTATTTTAAGATTTATCCCAAACGAATCGTGTCTCTATTAAAGACTACCTGAACTAGGCCACGCTTTGCTGCCGCCCCGGTACTGGACACTGCTTATCTATATTAATAATTTCGTCAAGGGGTACGGTAGACTCGATTGAAACCTTACCTGAATAATAAAACATAAAAAAATAAAGATTTCGAGTCGACAACATATATCCGCAAAATTCGGATTATCAAGTATTTTGTTAAATTCTAATGATGCTGAAAGACAAATCGCAGTCGCCATACTGGTCAATCTAGCGAAACGTCACTCACTGACACCTGTGACATCTTGACTTGAGTGGTTAATAAACGTTCCGTTTCATTCATACTAGCGCACATACGCCTCATTTTAAAAACAAACAGTGTTATTACAAAAAAGTTAAACATACATTGAACAAGTGTCTAAAAAAAACTTTATTACAAAAGCGTGTTTAAGCAGTTAGAGTTAGGCACGGTTTAAATAATACTTTTCATATTTAAATACATGTCAATACTTGTCCAAGACTCAAAGTTAGTCTACTGCTTTGTCTCTAATTTTCGCAAGTTGTATTTAGTGGTGTGATGAAATATCGGGTTATTTTACCTTTTATTCTTGAACCCAATTTTCTTCACGTTAACGAATTTTTATTTTAATATTGCAATTGTCCATTTTTTTCCATAATTTTTATTTATATTATACTCATTTGACAATGAGTAATGACGATTGACAAGTCTCGATAAACACATTCCATTCTTTCAACCGATCACTGTTCTATGTGTACAATGTACTCATTATACACGTAAGTTTTGGTTCCAAAACATACTTATGGCGGTGTATTTAGAGCAATAATTAATTTATAATCACACACGTCACTGTTTTATTTATATATAGATAATTTTAAAATATTTTCTGCGTAGGATATTCTATAAGCACATAACAAATTTGCATAGAAAGGAACGTTTCGGATTGAACCAAATGAAGTTGAACGAACGTTTTGTAATGTTGCTATTTTATTGTTACTATTTGCTATTTTATAATTTTAAAATAGCAACATTTGGTTGCCTATAAGTTGCCTAGCGATGTTTTGGTTAGTCAAAGGACAAACACTATTTTGTAATAGCGAAGGTTAAACATTATTTGAGGCAGGGTTTAAACTGTGAAATTATATACAAATGTCATTAGACGCTGTTTGACAAAACACGTGTTGAGACATAGTTTAGTATTTTTTTTTGTAATAACACTGAAAGTGTCCATTACAAAGAACTGTGACTCATTTGACTGTGTAAAACGAAACGTCTCGCCGCAAACATTGAGTGAAATCCATGCCACTTTGCCTTTAATATTCCTTGAGAACCGATAACTACAGAAGTATCTACCTACATTTTGTACCTACATGTGTACATATTATGAGTCAATTACACCCGAGCGAAGCCGGGTTTTCATCTAGTATATAATATTATTGATCGTAGCGTGATGTTATATAGCCTTCCTTGATAAAATAATTTTCAATTCGAACCTGTAGTTCCTGAGATAAGCGCATTCAATCAAACAAACAAACAAACAAACTCTTCATCTTCATATATTAGTATAGATTGAAAAAAAAAAAAAAAAATTTGTACACGTTTGACTTACCTATGTCAAAAATTAGTTTTTAGAATTTTTGTCTGTTTGTCTGTGCATTTGTGCACGCTAATCTCAGAAACGGCTTAATAGATTTGAATCCGTTTTTCACTGATGTATTGTAGCAAGCTTCCCGTTACATTTAGTGTTTGCTTCATTCCAATCGGATCGTAGTCAGCGTTATGTAGCAAACGAGTTATGAATTTTATGAACAGAAGGAAAGTGTATCATAAAAAAGTTACGCGCTATACCGAATAGGTACCACACGTGCGAAGTTGCGGGCTAAGCTAGTATTAAATACATCATGTCCCTGCTGTTAGTACTAATCCTACTGTAGTTCTTAATCCTATTCCTTAATCCTACTGTAGTCGGCAGCGCACTTGCAGCACCTGTAGCGTTGCTTGTGTTATAGGCGACGGTAGCCACCTACCATCAAGTGGACCGTCAGCCTGTCTGTCGACATAACATAAAAAAAAAAAACTAAAACTTTCTCAGTAGGATGTTTCTATACCTATTCAATGCGAAGTATACGATGATACCATATATCTTAAAAGCATCTATCATTCAGAAAATAAGATAAATAAGATATATTGTTTTTATTTATTAAATCTTAACATTGTTTATTTATTTTTTGCCTTTGCAATGTGAAACAAAGATGATAATTAAATTGAAATAAATAATGTCGCTTATGCCTAATGTATTTCAAACAATTTGATTTATTGATTGTCTGAAATCAATATGTAGTCAACGTTATATTACATTTCGATGATGTAGTCACATTCATCAAAAAGACTAACATTTTTAAGCATTAACTTGATAGACGCTGAGGTCTTTTTCAGAGTTTTTGGTACTTGATCATATAGTGGACACTGATGATATTAAAATAAATATTAAACACTAGCTGAACCCGCAACTTTGTACGCGTGGTATTTGGTATAGCGCAAAACTTTTTTGTTTTGTATACCGATTGCAATGAGACAAACACTAAATGTTACGGGAAGCTTGCTACAATACAACAGTGAAAATCGCATTCAAATCGGTTAAGCCCTCTCTGACGTTAGCGTGCACAAACGTACATACAAAACAAACAAAAATACTAAAAACAATTTTTTGAACTCGGTATGATAGGTAACAACGAGTTCAAATTGTTGTTTTTTTTTTTTTGATAAAATATATATATTTAACGTATGCCTCGTTTGCGATTTTATCTATACTAGTCTAATATACTTTTTTTTTAATGTTAAGGTCGGCAGACAGGCTGACGGTCCACTTGATGGTAGGTGGCTACCGTCGCCTATAACACAAGCAACGCCTAAGCTGCTGCAAGTGCGCTGCCGACTGCAGT
The DNA here is from genome assembly GCA_910589475.2 of Bembecia ichneumoniformis. Taxonomy (NCBI): domain Eukaryota; kingdom Metazoa; phylum Arthropoda; class Insecta; order Lepidoptera; family Sesiidae; genus Bembecia; species Bembecia ichneumoniformis. The sequence goes on along the minus strand of OU342526.1, from coordinate 18,273,863 downwards.
AGGATTAAGGATAAGGGATTAGGAGTGGATAGGGAAATGGGCTCTGGCATCCCTTACTCACTCACCGAAACACAACAGCACACGTGCTGTTATTTCACGGTGGTCTTCTGTAAGGGGGTGGTTACTGCCGCCAGACGGGCTGCCCAAATGACGCAGTGTGCCCTGCCACTACTTTCCAAATCCAAACCAGAGCCAAATTTGAAAAGTTGATTTTTCAAAGTTGACCCTGCCGGGAATCGAACCCGGGAACCCTAGAACAAAGCGTTAAGGCAATCACTCTAACCACTCATCCAACGGGCTCGTCAATATTATACGTATTATAAAGGGAAAAGATTTCTATGTATGTTTGTAATGAATAAACTCAAAAACTAATGGACAGATTTTAAAAATTCTTTCACCTATAGAAAGCTGCATTATCAGCGAGTAACATAGTATTTAATAAAGAGACGCGATCGAAGTCGCGTGTAACAGCTTTCTACTTTCGATCATATGCCATTGCAAATTATCAACCTTATTAACTTGCCATCAACGGAACCCAGTAGGTACTCGTACATCACTGGGTATTCCTGATAAATAATTCCGAAGCTCATATTACTTAGGCTGAAGAGGAAACTTGCGATATGCTCTCGCACGCACACGACATAAATTTGTTACAACTGATTACGAAGTTTGTGCAGAAGTTGTCATCACAACTCTTCCACCTTTGCTCGCAGACGAAATTTTTTCATTGTTACGTTATATCTCCTCCAGTTAGGGATCAGAGTTCATGAGCGTCCCGCACGCTGCGCGCCCGCGTACGTGCTCCGAATAACGCCCCACATTATATTCATCGCTTTAAAGCAGCCGGATGAGTTGGAAAGAGACGCGTTCATACGAGCGAGGGGGATGCCCGGTCTCAGCAAGATTTCGTGACCTCTCAGCGGCTTCAGTCCCCAGAAATATGGACGGTAATAACATAAATCCCTTTGGCATATAAAACACTAAACGCTCTCGGAGGTGTCCCGACACTCGCGCTTTTTATGACTAAAATACTCAAAGGTTTATAAAATATTAGTGAGCTTATGAAATTTAGCAGATTCTTAGAATCGTGGCAGCATTAAGGTGCAAAGAAATATCTTGGGTTACACAGATTTGAAGAAAATGTAATATAGTTTCGCCCACATATACATATAATTATAAAAAACAAAATCATGAAAATTTTTACAATTCAGAATCCCATTTTGACGAGCCCGTTGGATGAGTGGTTAGGGTGCTTGTCTTAAAGTTCTGTTATAGGGTTTCCAGGTTAGAATCAGGGTCAACTTTGAAAAATGAACTTTTCGAATTTGGCTCTGTTCTGGATCTGGAAAGTAGTGGCAGGTTTCGCCGTCATTTGAGCAGCCGGTTTGGCGGCAGTAACCACCCCCTTACAGACCACCGTGAAATAACAGCACGTGCGCTGTTGTGTTTCGGTGAGTGAGTAAGGGATGTCAGAGCCCATTTCCCTATGCCCTCCTAATCCATTATCCTTAATCCTACTGTAATCGGCAGCGCACTTGCAGCAGCTTGGCGTTGCTTGTGTTGTAGGCGACGGTAGCCACCTACCATCAAGTGGACCGTCAGCGTGTATGCCGATCTTAACATAAAAAAAACGGGACAAGTGAGAGTTGAACTCGCGTGAAGAGGGTTCCCTAAGATGTTACCTATCATGTTTTTTTTAATCTACGCACAATATTGAGTGATTTACCATGTTATTTTAATATCATGGACTTTTTATAGGTTTTCCTAGAATCTATATATATAGGAAATCTATCCTATATCTATAAGTAGAAAACTAATTTCTATATTTTTTTCAAAATTTTAGGTTCAGTAGTTTCGGAGATTAAGGGGGGGGGGTCAATTTTAGTCTATTTTCTTGAATAACTTGGAAACTATTTATTTAGAAATTACAAAAAAAAAATACATTTAAGATCTTCACAACAAGATCTACCATTTTATATGTCACACGATGCAAATGACCTCCTATATACAGATTTCATCTATTCAAGTCACACCTCTGCGTTTGGGTCACAGAAATTGATATGTGTGTGTACCAAATTTCAACTTAATCGGTCTAGTAGATTCGGAGATAATTGAATGTGACGGACGGACAGACGGACACACAAGTGATTCTATAAGGGTTCCGTTTTTTTATTCGACCGTACGGAACCCTAAAAACAATCAAAAGTATCCATTGCCTATCCACACTTTTCCCCTTAAATCCGCCGGTCCTGCTGTCCACCATACATCTAAAAATGAAATAACATGTTTCAACGACAATATCAATGATAATTTTGTAGACTAATAAATGTACATATGTCTCTCCCAATACAAGAAAGAATAACTACATGTATATCATTATCTCATTCATCCTTGTCTCCATACATGCTATCAACACCAGTGAATTGTATGCCGAGTTATACCGAATTTAGGCTCATTTGTATGCTGCCGGCAATTGCATCCCGTCTAATCATAACAGAGCAACATGTTACGCATACTCTAGTTCAAGTTACAAATCAGTCTGAGGTTACAATAGAATGCCAATTAAACGATGAAATACACAAATAAATTTTATATCTCTTCATTGCCGAAGATCCCGAACGTACACTTGCACTTTTACACTTGCATGGTTATGATGCACCTTTATTTAGTACTAGCGACCCGCCTCCGGCTTCGCCTGGCGTGCAATTTTTATATATATGAACATTCCCCGTTTATCCCTCTTTCCATTAGTGAAAACAGAATTAAAATCGGTCTACCCGTTCACGCGTGATGCCTTGACCAAGGGAAATGGGGATTCATTTTTATATATAGAGATTATTAAAAACTAGCGACCCCTACCCGGCTTCGCACGGCTACATTTTTTCAGCAAATTCTATACAAAAACCTTCCTCGTTTTTCATTCGCTCTTTTGTGAAAACTGTATCAAAATCTGTTAGGTGGTTTAAAAGAAGTTATAAAAACAGACGGAGGCGGACAGCCACTTTATTTAAATAGATATAGAAGTTGTGTTAAGAATTAGTTTTTAAAAAGACAATTTAACCTTAATTGTAGGCAAACATCTAGTCATTAAATTTCATTTGATATTCGAACTATTTAACTACCGAGTTAGAAGGACAAGCCTTTTTTTACGAGGAGTAATCCGCTTACATATCTCCTGCCGTCTGTGCAGGGGGTCGCCCAGCGCCTGATCATAGCGGCACTGGGAATACCCACTAAAACTCCCCGGTGTCTCCTTGTCCTTTGAGCAGAGTGAACCGGGCTCTGCCGAAGCAACAACACCGATCCATAGAAGGACAAGCCTACAATTCTAAGCTTCAACCGCGGAACCGTGGAAATTTGGGCAAACTACGTAGGCAGAGTTGATCGGCATCTGCCAAACTGGTCCGTCTCTTAGTAGTTTCAATATAACTGTTCCGATAATGTTCTGTCTGTATACAAACTATGTGTGAACTGACTTCTTATTTTTAAGATAAATTTAGATAAATAACGATATTTATCTAAATTGCTGAAAATATAATAAAGGCTTTTGACTAGAATCTTTTTGAAATGCAAGTTGTTAGACTGTGATGTTTTTCACAAATATGCGAACACTGTCTGTAAAATTTAGCTCGGTCCGGACGCTATAAAAATCTGAATAAGTAAATGTTTGAGGGATGTAGCCTTATGATTGATTTCTTTGACTTGGTCTAAGTAAAAAGCGAAACTTCAATTATATATAATCATTTTAAAACTAAGGTTCATTCTCAAAAATTAAAATTAAAATAACATATCTTTTTATCAATTATTAATTAATGAATACAATTAATCAATTAAAGGGAAAGTTTAGAGACAAAAAAATTCATAAACTTATGAGTAACACTTAATGTATAACTCAGTCAATGGATTAACGTCGGTATGGTTAGCAGAAATATTTATTTATGAACTATTTAATTAGTGGCAGGGCACAGTACTTTTCACAGTTATTAGGGCAGCTCGCCTGGCAGCAGTACGCACCTCACAGAAGATCATCGTGAAATAACAGCATGTGTGCTGTTGTGTTTCGGTGAGTGAATAAGAGATGCCAGAGACCATTTTCCTATCCAATCTCTTATCCTTAATCCACTTGCAGCAGCTGTGGCGTTGCTTGTGTTATAGGCGACCTGCCATCAAGTTCCAATGACCGTCAGTCTTAAAAAATACTTTACATTAAATTTTGATATGCTGTGTCGTGTAAAATATTTAATAATGTATTCTCTAATATTATCAATTTTCTTTCTAAAGTTAGTAATTTAGCTGTGCATTTATAGGTCTTTAAGTCAGCGACACATTATTTTCTAAGAATTAATAATAGTTATATCTTTAAAGCTTTCTTCTAATTATCCAGTAATAAAACGACAACATAATTCAAAATTTCACATAGGAACATTTAATAAAATAATAAAACTAATTGACATACACCTGTAAAACGCTGCCATTTACAATCCCCTTCTTTAATTGACCTCTTTAATTTTAATGATATAAATATTTAAAATTAAGGAACTACAATTGGTTATCTATTTTTATTAATTATAAAAGTTTATTTACACAGGTGGGTTGGCAGATTATCATAGTCTATGAGCACAAATCAGTCTATGGGTTGTAAGTGCGATGCCGACTGTCATAAAGCAGAAGTTAACCGACAACGTAGAGATAGCGAAATAGGCCCTTAAAGTACCATTTAAACTTTGAGTTTGTTAAATTTACAATTTGTTTTCTTTATACTCGTATAAAATTTGGTTCAAATTTAAGCGAAGTTATCAAATATTTTGTATAATATGGTATAATTCCCGGCATCTAAGTTGGCAAGAATGGCGAAATGGCAAGAATGGCTTTTAACGCTTTTACAAAGCGACAGTGATGAAGACGCCATATGACAGTATGTTTAATAAATTATTTAATTAAATTACTAATAATTTAAGTATTTCATTTTATAACTAATTTCTTAATTAAGTTTAGCGAATTGGTTTTTATACCTCACCCTAAACATTAATCTTATATATAAAAATGAATCCCCATTTCCCTTGGTCACGGCATCACGCGTGAACGGGTTGACCGATTTTAATTCGGTTTTCGCCAATGGAAAGAGATATAAACGGGGAATGTTTTAGGGTATATAAAAATTGCACGCCGGGCGAAGCCGGGGGCGGGCCGCTAGTTTAAAATATTACAATTTTCATTGTGCGCGAGTGTAGGATGCGCAAACTTTCCCCACTACTTTAAAATCTTGCCAAGTTATATGCCGGTCACTATAATATAGATGTAAAAGTTTTATATAATGCATCAGGTTTTATTAAATTTAATATGTTAACCTCATAATCAATATGCTTTATGAATGCAAGGAAAACTTTTTATCACAATTTCTGAAAAATATGATCGAAAGAAAGAAAAAAAAAAGAAACTTTTAAATTATCGCTTCGGTTCGCAACTTAAACTAATTTTGTCTCGACGTTCGCAGTCAGCGTTATGTAGCAAACGAGTTATGAATTTTATGATCAGAAGGAAAGTGTATCATAAAATTGATATGTTACTAAATTTGGGCAATTGAATGCTATAAATATGAAAACACTCTTGAAATGAATCAATTTCCTTGTATCAATAACTTGTCAATAACCAAAATTGTCATAATATTCTTTGCCTCCGAAATAATAATTCTTTTACTACAACGATGCCTGAAACAGTTGTGACAAAAATGACTTAACTAATTAATTAACTAATTAATTTTAACAAAATGTGTATAGAAAAAAATGTTAACAGGCCTAAAAGACAGGTGAAAGATAGCTCATTAAAACATCATGCCTTACGCTCGTAAACCTTTGCAAAATTTTCATTACGCCGTGAAAGTGGCATAATGATCGGACCGCCATTACCGGGCATTATCTGGCGCTGTAGAAGCGTTATCTTATATCTTGAATGCATAAAGAACTATAAATGTCAGATATCATCTAATTGAACCGGGAGTAATGGCTGGAGTCAACGGTGAAGCATTAAAACCGCCTAAAGTAACGATCGAAAATGTTTAAATTTTCTCAACAGATGAAGGTCGAAACTGCAAACGTAAAAGCGAGACCCGGTTTAATTAAATTGGTGAATGGCCGAGTGATCTTGTCACGGTGATTCCTTGGATACTATGACTGCCTACAAATCTTCTTCGTACTGTGCACAGGGGTTGCCCAAGAAAATGCCTTTTATTTACTAGAAATCGTCATATTTTAATTATAATATATTTTGACGAGCCCGTTGGATGAGTGGTTAGGGTGTTTGCCTTAACGCTCTTTTCGATTCCCGGCAGGGTCAACTTTGAAAAATAAGCTTTTCAATTTTGGTTCTGGTCTGGATCTGAAAAGTAGTGGCAGGGCACACTGCGTTTCGCAGTCATTTGGGCAGCCCCTCTGGCAGCAGTAACCACCACCTTACAGAATACCACCGTGAAATAACAGCACGTGTGCTTTTGTGTTTCGGTGAGGTATCCACCCTCCCAATCCCTTATCCTTAATCCTATTGTAGTCGGCAGCGCACTTGGAGCAGCTTTGGCGTTGTTTGTATTATAGGTTACGGTAGCCACCTACCATCAAGTGGACCGTCAGCCTGTCTGCCGATTTTAACATAAAAAAAATGTATATAACAATAAAAGTTTTTAAATGCTTCATTTGATGAAGAAATACAGAGTAAGAAACCTCAGATGTTCTATTCAATGGTGAATCTGTGATACAATCATTATAATTACAACTGATGTACTCGTAAAAGCCGTCCATCACTATTAATTTCAATTGAATTCAAAGTTACATAAAACTTTTTCAAACATTTATTAATATTTTTTTTTTTATTATTTTTTATTAATTTTGTCGAAAAAACACAAGCTACACTAGGAGTGATACAGGTTACATCTTGCAAGTTACCACAGTCCCTGTAAGAATTTGTTTACCCAGAAACATCCCACAAAGATTGTTACAGTATTCTTGCATCTTCGGGATAGGGTTCTGCCTATTCGGACCAAGAGCAGTGGCTACTTAGGTATGTACTCTAGCCATGGTGGTAATAACCCATGGTATGCATTTACAGCTTATAAACCGCACTATGTGTCATAGATGCGCAGTTAATCCGTATTATTTGGATAAGATATCAGTGCGCACGGTCCGGGTGGAAAAATCTCACTTCTGAGGTGTTTCTAACCCAGCTACAATATGGCCTACTTCAAGCGTAAATTACTGTAGAGTCGGCAGTGCACCTGATCGGGCAAATTTTCAGAAAGTGTTTTAAATTCATCTTCATGGATATTTATTTCCATAAAAATACTATTTTATTTATTCATAGCCTTTTAGGTACTCAAAATCATGTTTTAATATTGATTGTTTGAAAATGCCGCCAAAACGCCACGATAGTTCATCTGAGAGCGCGTAACGTCATTTGTGGTCATATCATAACAAAACAGCTGCATTGGCATAAGACAATGATTGCCCACAAATGACGTCACGCACTGTGATTGGTGTTTCAGTATAGATTAAAAATATTGTAAATAATAAAATTTTATTTCTTCATTTAAAAATATTTAAATGAATTATATTAAATTATTATTCGATAAATAATCGTAAAAAATTGTATATTTTCTTTCTAAGTACATTTTAGATTTTAATCTGATTACTGTCCGATCCCCTATTGTATTAAAAAAATACCCACATGTACGAGTACCTTCTAAAACACAACTTATTTATCCACGAAAACTCCAGTAATTAATATACAAGCTAGGCCACCCTTGCGTCGTCGGTGGCGCAGTGGGAAAGAAGCGGCCTATTATTTCGAGAGGTCCGAGTTCGATCCCCGATCATGTCATGTACCAATGATTTTTGTGGATCGGAGTTGTTGCCTCGGCAGAGCCCGGTCCACCCCGCTCAAAGGGCAAGGAGACACCGGGGAGTTTTAGTGGGTATTCTCAGTGCCGCTATGATCTGTAAGCGGATTACTCCTCGTCAGGCCACCCTGTAGCTTTTCTGAACATCGATTTCACTATATATCACAAAACAAGAATGTTGTTTAGATGACATAAAAATAAGAAATGAACACTAAACGAGATTGGGCAGTTGACACAGAATTTTCGAGGTATAGTCTATTTGTATTGTTTGCTCAATTCAACAATCACAAGGATAGAAAACCTCCTCAGAGTTGATAACAAAATTCCACGTGGAAATGTTTTACGAATTTATAGATTTGTTCGGCGTTCAATAGAATGCTGTTAGGGTCCCGCAGGAATTCATTACAATAGAAATTTGTTTGGGATATGAAATTCCTAAGACGCCTCGCAGTTTTGGAAATATTCCCGTTATTTCCCATTGAAAGGTTTTTGTTGCTTTTACATAGTTTGTTGAGTTTGTGTGACATAGTATCGCATTTGATTATTTTCTAAATTCTGAATACCTTGAGTTTAGCAACATAATTGACCTAATTATTAAATCCCATTTACACCCTTCTTCTTGTAATTGGACGAGCCCGTTGGATGAGTGGTTAGGGTGCTTGCCTTATCGCTCTGTTTTAGGGTTCGATTCCCGGCTGGGTCAATTTTGAGAAATTTGGCTCTGGTCTGGATCTGGAAAGTATAGTGGCAGGGCACACTGCGTTTCGCAGTCATTTGGGCAGCCCGACTGGCGGCAGTAACCACCCCCTTACAGGAGACCACCGTGAAATAACAGCACGTGTTTCGGTGAGAGAGTAAGGGATGCCAGAGCCCATTTTCCTATCCAATCCCTTATCCTTAGTTCTACTGTAGTCGGCAGCGCTCTACGGTAGCCACCAACCATCAAGTGGACCGTCAACCTGTCTACCGATCTTAGCATTAAAAAAAAATTTGAATTTTTTGAATCAATATTTATCAATTAGCATTTACATTTTATTTAATATTTTGGTTAAATATATTTATAATACGTTTATAAATGGATTTGTAAAAGAAATAATAACAAATTCACAGGGAAAGTTTTAATTAATTTAATATTCTAAACATGTTTATGGCAAATTTTAGCTCACAAAAACTTAATAAATAAATTGCTTTTTGCACACGAACTCACAACATTCAGTTTCGCAGTTGATACAACCCATAAACAAATAAGGGATAACATTATTTAAAACTTTTTACGCAAAATATATCAAATATTACACGTAATAGTAAACATAAAAATGCAGGTCAGATATTGTGTTTTGTTGACCCATGTCACAACCGTGTACGAATTCTGAGCACCATTTTGTTTAGACTTGCCTCTTTTCCCCCAGCTCGTTAATTTCAAGGTGAGACAACGAAAGGATAGAGAATCGCAGAGGTCAAACATAATTGGACAACGTTTGACGGTTCTCCCTAGAGCAAAATAGTTGTACAGATAGATGAGTGGCACCGAAACACTATTTTTTGTGTTTTATTTAAATTTTACATACTTGCTTGGTTACTAATTTCCGGACTTGTGGTAATATATGAATCTGTTGCTAAATAGCAAAATGTTAATAAAAAAAAATGGAAACAAAATCCAAAATAAAAAAGTGTGACCACATTTACTTGATCTTGGGCTTGATAAGACAATAATTAGGAAACTAGACCCCAGTGCCACAGAAGTTCATAATTCCCAATAGTTCTGAGAACCAACTTCTTACTATGAAAACCATAGATACCATAGATAGCGAAAACAAACGACGGTGAATGAGCGTACTTTTTTGCATATTTTTTTTATGGCACGGACTAATACAATTCTCAATATTTTGTCCTAAAAATATCTTTTTTTAGTAAAAATATGTCATTAATCGCCTTGTCACAATTTCTTTTTACAAACTTAATTGGAATTTAAGTCTGTACACCTTTGGTTGCATCTACTCTGTGCACGCTTGATTAAACGACAGATGTCTGACAGACTGAATCGATGGAAGCCCGATTAGGCTGTGGCAATAACTGCCACAGCCTAATCGGGCTAAATTGTAGGTCGTTTTTTCATCTCAAAATCTAACGCTCGCTGCTTTTCATCAGCTCGTAGTTAGTACCGTATCTAATGCTAAACTGTGGGTAATTTTTTCATATCAAAATCTAACTCTAGTTAGATTAAATAGGTTAGTAAGTAATCTAAGTTAGTAATCTCGGCCCTGCTTCGGTGGGTACTCTAGTAGCCTAGTTTTTAGACATCTCCTATCCTCTTCGCTTCGCATATCCCTGCTTTGGTGGAGCCCGGGCCTTATCCTTTGGATTTTTTGGTGATAATGCATCTGGTATATACTTTTGTTTATAGGCGGTTTTTCTTGTATACAACCAAATAAAAAGAACAAATATGTATGTTAGGAGTTGGCGTTGAATCAAATGGTGGATAATGTGTTAACTACAGCATAATTTGGAACAATGTACAAGTAAAGCCAATTTTAAATATATGTACATAAAAATTTCACTAGGAAAATCAACATATAAAATTTTCGTGTCACAGTGTTTGTAACAAAACTCCTCCAGATACTGGACCGATTTTTATGATTTTTTTTTTGTATATTTGGTAGGTATGAGAATAGGTCGTAAAGTATTTTTCACTCTCCTGCCCCCACCCCCCATTTTTAATCGCAATTTTAGTGTTTTTGTATGAACAATATCCAAATAATTTAACCGTCATTCATTGACGTGAAGTGTCGTGTCACTTTGACTTTGACAATCGGGTTACAGAATTATTTTCGGGTTCTGGCAGGACAACGTCTGTTGGATCAGCTAGTATTATATAGAATCTCCAACATTTCAGCCTGTAGTGCATAAAGTGCACAAATAACTAACCACTCTAGAAGCTAAGGTAATAAGTTTCTTAGAGCACCGACGTAACGTTCCAAACAATGTATCTACTGTCAATCAAATAAGATTTAAGACGTATCTACATACTTACATTAACAAAAAAAAAAATCTTATGAATTGCGATGAGAATATTTTATGGCAAAGCAAATTTATGACGATGATGGTAATCTAGGATTGAGACGTAATAGGGTAAACAAAGGTTCGAATGTAAAGCAAAGCCAATCGATTGCCGACACAATTGGAGCATTCGTACAAACGATAGTGATTTATAAACAACGGCTTGTTGGCGATGTGTGGATAAACGCACCACATTTCACTGTTAGGCGCCGATATTGTAAACAACCGCGTGCTGAATTCGCACGATACATGTCCATCATTATAAGAGTTACTCATTCAAGGTTTAATGTCATTATTTTATTCTTTACTAGCGGCCCGACAACGCTTCGCACGGGTGGACATTTATTTTTTAAAAAAATTTGAGTTTATTTGTGGAAAACGGCTATTTTTTTTGGAGGGGGATAAAAGGCGTAGATGGGGGGAGGGTGAGTAGCCTACGTTTCTCGCTGATAAAGTAGCTTTCTATAAGTGAAAGGATTTTTAAAAACGGTCCAGTATTTTTGAGTTTATTCGTGTGTTCATACATACACACATACAAATCTTTTCTCTTTTTTTTACTAAAGATGAGTTTTCTCTTGATGGAGCGAGCTCACCCAGAAGATGCCTATTCACTCAAACCTTGAAAAGATTTGAGTTGTATGAGCTCGGAAATACAGACGCCAGCAGGGAGTTCCAATCCTTAGCAGTGCGCATCACAAAAGATGTTTTAAAGCGCTTGGTCCGAATTAGAGGGATATCGATAAGGTGAGGATGGTAACCAGCCGTACGTCTGCATGTCCGATAGAAGAAAGGGGAAGATAAAATAAATAAATAAAAGATATTACTTCTATTACTTGTCTCTTACAGTATCTTATACTTAAATCAATTTTAATTAAGCGGACCGTAGATTTTTCAAATTAGTTTCAACAGTAAGCAAGGGGTAATATTTTTTCGTTTATTTCTTCTTTTATTGAGATGTATATTTTCATTAAAACTTTCTAAAGCAGTCAAAATTTGATAATAAATCCTTCTCGTGTAACCGAAATTCTATCCTCGAGAATCGAGAACCATGATCAAACGGTCAAACGAGATTTATGTTCCCGCGCCGCGGATTAAAATATTAAAACTGCTGAGGTGTTTTCGAAACAATTTTTATTTACGACCCGGACAATTGTTCGGATTTCGTGTTTTTTTTTTAATGCCGCATGATTTATTGCTCGGGAAATATATTCCAGGAGGAATTTGTCGAAAACTGTTTCGCGATTATGGGATTAGTTTTGCGTTTAACCATTAATAATGATTAGTAGGTAAATAACAATAGTTACAAATCAACTTAAATGCAAAGACGAGTTTTTTTAAATAAATTCTTTATTCAACTTCGTTATTGTAAATTATGTCGGAGAATCAAAATGGTCGATATAACTCAAAAAATCAGTCATCTGAAGCGGTTGAATCGTTAAGGTTGATGTGTCTTGGAGTTGAGACTATTTGTCAATCGATAACCTCTAGAAAGCAGCTGTCATAGGATAGAATTCATGGGTGCTGCGGGCTGAGGACCGAGTGTTGGTGGTGGTAAATAAAAGATTTTATATCCCAACAGTACCTAAACGTTTATGGACTGATAATGAATTTATTTGTTTTTAAATACACATTTTTACAGTTCAGAGAATCAGAAAAAAAAAATTGCAATGAGATTTTACTACCTCCTTTCATAAACAATAGTATTTTTTGGTATCTACTCAGTATAATAGGCATGATGACAGATTTTGAAATTCCCTTCCATAATGTAGATACACGTCTACCAATTCGAAAAAACATTTCAGCAAAAAAACTAAATTTCAATGCGAATTATTGAATGTTTTTAAATCTATTTTAAATTGCGCGCGAAAACGCTCTTAGGTGTCATGGCGTCGCGTCTGATAAACCGTGACGTCACGGACATCTCATCAGATTTTTCATTCTGTCAAAGCAGTCAAGCAACACGATAGCACTTACCTGGGCGTGACGTCATTCGCTCCGATTGGTGTTTCAGTTAACATGGCCGATTGCAGTTATTCATACTTCTATTTTATTGAAAATCTTATTAATCTTAATTTTAATACAAAAAATTAGTAATTTTTTAGACTCCTTTCAACATATATTTTTCTCCAAAACCATTTATTCTTTAATTCTTTAATACCGTCATCATGCCTATTATCTAGATTGATTTTCTATCCCACTTAATAGGGAATATCCATTTAATTCAAAAAAAGCTTAAATATTTTTTATCAACATTTTTGCTTTACAATTATGTCTGTTTAAATATTTTTTTAATATTAGAAAATAATTATTAAAAATTGCAAAAAAAATGTGGTAAATTCAAAATACTTGAAATCGTCAGTTCGAATGTGACGTCAAAGTCTATGAAATGACAATGAGCGTGTAGATGTTTGTGATTTTTAACATTTGATTGTTATTGCAGACTGTGAGGTCATGACAAGCGCGCCAAAAGGGCGGGTTTTTAAAGTGCCCGTAGCTGTTAGTTAATTTTAACATATTTTTTTTGTTACTAAATTTCTGTTTTTTGGTCTTTTTTTTGTTAATTTTTTACGGTCATATTATAAGGATATAAGCTATCGTATGAAAATATAAAAAAATGCGCATATTCCCTATTCAAAGAAACAAACAACAACAAGTTTATAAATGAACAGGCTTTTTCCTTCTTTCTAAAATCTTGCAGGAGTGGCGTTGAATATGTTTATACATATACAATAAAATCGCTGTACACCTCGATCTGTTTTTTCGCTAGTTTCTTGTAAACCACCGAACTATTTTTGATACAGTTTCCACTAATCTAAAGAGCGAGAAACGATGAAGGTTTGTGTGAGTATATAATTTACAGGAAAAAATTAAATCGTGTGAATTCGGGGCGGGCTTTCATTATTAACACTAGTTAACTAGTCATCGTGTTAACATATTAGTAACGAATTAATTACGATGTCAGCACAAAACGTTGATGAAATTATTAATGCTGAATATCCGTTTCTACTAAATCCACAACGTAATCGCGTAATCGCTGGTTGTCCCGAGACGCGCGTCATTGCAAAATGCCCATACAATACGTAGACAGTAAGCAAAGTCTCAACATTTTGTTATATATTTGTGAAGTGATTAAATAGCAGCACATGTGCTTTTATGGTTAGATGTGTTTATGAGGGTGGCCGGAAGCTATTCCTCTTCTCATTACAAGATGGTATAGACGAAAAATGAACCTTGTTGCATTGATTATTCCTAAAAAATTTAAACCATCAAATAATTGGACAAGTATTTTGAATATTTACAAAACCGAACGCCAACAGCGATATCTCAATTAGTATTAAGTATACAATTTAAGTAAGTACTAAAATTAAAAATATACAAAGTTTCGACGAGTAGAAGAACGTGTGGGAAGATAAATTAGATTTAAAAAAGTTGAATTAATTTAAATTTAGAATTTTTAAAAATTTAAAATAAAACACACCGCGTCCATCAATTATTTAGAACTAACGACCGCCCACCACTTCCCACGGGTGTATTTTTTCTGCAAACTATCCTCGCTTATTGCTCTTTCCGTCAGTAAAAAACTCTATCAAAACCCGTCGGTTGGTTAAGAAGAATTTAACCGAGAAACAGACAGAGGCGGACAGCAATTTTATTTTTTAATGTGTACCTATAGATATCAGATTATTATATTTTTTGGTTAAGGTGGAGACAAACGCTAAATACTGAGAATATCCATTGTTTAATGAAGATGTTACAAGAAATAGACAACACAGTTGCCTTGAAAAAAAAATATATTAACATGTGAAGAACCAATTGTATTAATTAGAATTTTCGTTAAAGTAATAGAGACTCCACAAAAAAAGTGAACACAAGAAGAATTTGACTTTTATTGAAAATTCTCTCGAAAACGGCTTATTGCGCGCATATGAATCCTGTACCTATTAATAAGTTAATGTCAGTTTAAAAAATTGTATTAATAATTTTTTTTTGTGTATTGTTCTAATGGTAAAAACAAAAAAAAAACACAATTTCTAGGTCTGTTGAATTGCCTCCGCCGCCAGCGAGTTCTATTGTAAATGTCATTTGCCCAAGTGAAGCCCTTAATCCAATGACTAATAAGGGTTAAAAATTAAAAATAAAGAATTTGTTGATTATTTTGAGAATTATTCCCTATTATTATTCTGTAAACGTGCCTCTGTTTACACAATACACTGTGAAATCCCCATGAAGCCCACGTCACACGACACAACACGTCCTTTCGACGCAATCATCACGCAACAATGCGTACACGCGACAATGGCCTTACTTGACATTTAATTTTAATAACATTACAATCGATATATTTTTTTTTACTAATTTAATACTTGATAACACAGGTACTAGAGACTCGGCTTAGCGATAAATTTAATTAATTCTAATCCAACCACAAAAAAACGGTCGACGGTGACCTTTCTCAACTGTTAAAAAATTTGATTTATTACATAGATTTTTTTTTAATATATTGAAAACCTTTACATGATTTAAAAGAACAATTATATAATCATTAGCGATTTTGTCTATTATTAGGGTAGGGCAAATAAATATAAATAGAGAAAATTTGCGAGCCCGTTAGATGAGTGGTTAAGGTGCTTGCCTTAATACTTTATTCTAGGGTTCCCGGATTCGATTCCCGGCAGGGTCACTTTGAAAATGAACTTTTTGGCTATGGTCTGGATTTGGAAAGTAGTAACAGGGCACACTGCGTTTCGCAGTCATTTGGGCGGCCCATCTGACGGCAGTGACCACCAACTTACAGAAGACCACCGTGAGATAACAGCACGTGTGCTTTTGTATGTTGTGTTTCGGTGAGTGATTAAGGGATGCTAGAACCCACTTTCCTATCCAATCCTTTTAGTCGGTAGCGCACTTGCAGCAGCTGAGGCGTTGCTTGTGTTATAGGCGACGGTAGCCATCCACCATCAAGTGGACCATCAGCCTGTCTGCCGATCTTAACATTTAAAAAAATCTTAATTTTTAATTAATGCTTGGATGTTTCCATCTCGCTACAACCTGGAACTCTTCAGAAGAGCCGAGTTCTACAGTCAAAAACTGAGCAATCTGTCTGGCAGCTGTAACCACCTCCTTGCAGAAGACCACCGTGAAAAAACTGCTTTTGTGTGCTTTTGTATTTCATTAAATGAGTAGGGGATTCCAGAGCACACTTCCTTATCCTCTCCATTCTACTTGTGCCATGTATGACGTTCTTTGTAATTACTATTAATAGGCCGTAGTAATTTGGTCCATCGTACCAACTTTATTAAAAATAGCAATAAAAAATTTAATTCAATAATTAGGACTATTTTAATGTAGATACGCGTTCGTTTTATTTGCAAATTGTTACCGTAGTAATGTTATACGCTATTCAAGTCGTATCGTACACGAAACCAACTCAGAATCGCGCGTTTACGAGCAGACAATTAAATTACGGCATAGCAATAAATGTGCCGTATCCTTAGAAATGTCTATCTCTTCATTTTAATACCTAGTTAAAATTTAACTATTTTTGTGATGGCCTGTATCGTCCATTAAATCTTTAAAAGTGGAAGATTGCAGATGGGGTAACCAAGTCTCTAATTCTATCTGCTATCATATTTCTTTATTTAATGGTATGCAAATCGTACGAAAGAGCTAGACAGCTTCTTCTTCTTGGGGTGGCTCTCCAAGTAGTGCAGGTTGGCGATCAGTCGGTCGAGACCGTTGGATGAGTGGTTAGGGTGCTTGCCTTAACGCTCTGTTCTAGGGTTCCCGGGTTCGATCCCGGCAGAACTTTAAAAATCAACTTTTCAAATTTGGCTCTGGTCTGGATTCGGAAAGTAGTGGCAGGATACACTGCATTTTCGCAGTCATTTGGGCAGCCCGTCTGCGGCAGTAACCACCCCCTTACAGAGAAGACCACCGTGAAATAACACCACTTGTGCTGTTGTGTTTCGGTGAGTGAGTAAGGGATGCCAGAGCCCATTTCCCTATCCACTCCTAATCCCTCATCCTTAATCCAACTGTAGTCGGCAGCGCACTTGCAAGCAGCTTTGGCATTGCTTGTGTTATAGGCGACGGTAGTCACCTACCATCAAGAGGACCGTCAGCCTGTCTGCCGATCTTAACATAAAAAAAAAGTTCTCTTTGTGTTTTGTTCTATGGAACAGCTCTAGTCTACTACAGTTAGACAGCTAGAACTTGATTTTTTTATATTTATTTTTACATATGGACCATTTCATGTTCTTACCTTCTACCTAAAATTGTAAAGTAAAAATGTTTGTGGAGAATACATAGCCTACATTCTTCCCATCAATATCAGGACCAAAGTCGCGCCTTCGTGGTTTGTTGTAAATTAATTTCAACCGCATCCCGACTAGACCGGGAGCTAGAGTTTGAGCCGGGTTCTTGTTTCCAAATTCGAATTTTGTTTTTGAAACCTTCACAAACAATACGGTGTATTTCATTTAGATTTTGTTCTAAATTTTAATCTTTACATTGCATCGACTGACATCACTTTAAAGATATTATTTTATGGTTTGAAATCACGTTTTGTTTACAATAACGTTTATTTTAAATTTACATTTTTAATTTTATTTATATTACTAGTGTTTTCTCAGTTGTCTAAATTCTAAATTAAAAAAAAAATACACTAAAAATAAGATAACAATATACTAAAAAATTGTTAAAAAACTAAAAAAAAAAAAAGTTTTAAAGTTTTCAATTCAGATAATAACTTTGCTTGTGTTATAGGCGGCGGTAGCCAAGCCACCTACCATCAAGTGGACCGTCAGCCTGTCTGACTAGCTTTACAAAAAGAAAAGTTATGGATCTGAAATAGTACTCATTGGAAATTCATAAAATACTCTTTGTAAAGTGACTAAATATTTTATTTCGTATATTCGTCCGAGAATTGAGAAAAACTAGAATTGAGTTGTCCGACTGTTACGACACAATCACTTAATCAATTTTGATGAAAAATTTAAAAGTTAAATTCAAACGATTTAAATGTATTTATTGGTCTAAGTTAAGTCTATAGTTTAAGACTAGAAGCGTGGTTGTTTTACAAGTGATATAAAACTTTCGCAATACCTTCACAACATTAAGGAGCTAACATCTTAATATCGAAACGGTGGAACAGCTGTTCAAACTGATGCTGAGCTGGCGAAAGTTTTGGAGAATGACACTTAAACTGTTTAATTGGACACTTTAAGGTAAGCGACGATAATGAAGAGGTTTTATATGTCAGTAGTCAAAATAATCCACACGTTTCATATTAACGAAATAAACCTGAATATTTTTTTTATTAAATCAAGGTAGCGCTTGACCACTATTTCACCTGATATGAGGTGCAGATGCGACCGAAGGTGGACCACGCTTACCCAGTAAATGCCCATTTACCCTGGTTTTGAAGACCCCGAGGTTGTAGTTCTGTGGGAACAGAAGAGGGAACTCCTTAGCAGTCCGAACAAGGAAGGTGGAACTGAAACGTTTCGTGCGTGATCGAGGTACATCGACCACGACCACGAAACCCTTGCCCATGCCTAGTGGTCTGCAATATATGAGTAAAATAATCAAATTCATATTGTTAGTTTTACACATTGCGACATTAATTTTGTAATAATATTTGCATGCGTCTAGTGGTGGCAGCACAATTTCTTACAGAAGACAATCGAGAGCACGTTTCTCTATCCCCCGTATATTTCCTTTCTCTTATTCTATCAAGACTGGAAGCGCATTTGCAACCTACATTATGTTACTTCTGTTTACAGGAGACCATCAATTTATCTGGAGATCTGTACTTCAAAAATTTTTCTCACATGAAAGTTTATTGTAAGGGCGAACCTAAAAGTAAGGTCTCCAAGGCGCTGGAGCCGCGATGATAGGTATAAGATGAATTCCGGCGATATTGGCGCGAGCGCATAATCCCCCACTCTCGATCCAACCCTGTCCGAACACGCTAGAGCGCTTATAGCGTGCCCAGTAGTCGTTCGAGATGGAGCTTCAGATCGCCAAGTGTGAACTTCGCGCAGTTATTCGATTTTTAAACGCTAAAGTGGTTCAACCTATTGATATTAATCGAAAATTGAAGAAAGTGTACGGAGATAAGTGCATGGACATTAAAAACGTTCGAAAGTGGTGTGGAAAGTGTGCCGGCGGTCGCACGGAAATTCACGATGAGGAGCGGAGCGGTAGTCCGTCGATATAGGACGAGATAGTGGAAAATCACCATCCATGAGCTTAGTCTGCTTGTTCCTGAGATTTTCGAGTCCAGCATTCAGAGATTTTGACCGAAAAATTGGGCTATCGAAAGGTTTGACTGAAAAATTGGGCTATCGAAAGGTTTGTGCTCGGTAGGTCCCATGGATGTTAACGGAGGACCACAAACGGCAACGTGTCGAAACATCCGGCAAATCCGCCAACAATGGGCTAATTAGAAGGAGGAGTTCTTGGATTCCGTCGTGAGTGGGTCTTTCATTTCACGCTGGAGACGAAGCAACGGTCACGTGAGTGGCGTCATTCGACTTCGCCCAAGCCGCGAAAGTTCAAGCAAACATAGTCCGCGGGAAAAGTCTTAACTGTTCGGGGATCGGAAAGGGATTTTGTTGATTGACTTTATGCCACCTGGGACAACAATAAACGCTGACACCTGTCAGCGTTTATTGTTGTCTAAGAAACTTTAAAAAGCTCCGACGGGCGATCCAGATTCGTCGAAGAGGGATGCTCAGCAAGAGTGTGAGACTTCTGCACGATAACGCTCGCCCTCATGCTGCCCGTGTAACGCAGGAGCTTTTGAAGCAGTTTGGATGGACTGTCGACTCCCACCCCTCTTATAGTCCTGATCTGGCTCCTAGCGATTACCATCTGTTTCCCAACTTGAAGGCGCACTTTGGTGCGATTCAGCAACGATTCAGCAGCGACGAAGAAGTTAAAGAAGATGTTAAGAAGATGTTAAAATGTTCAGAAGAACGCTATCTGAACAGCTTGGCGGCGGACTGGTTCGATACGGGGATACAAAAGTTGACCTAGAGTCTTCAAAAATGTGTGGATGTAAATGGAGATTGTGTTGAAAAATGTCTGAGCCTTAAAATGACGTGTTTACTTTTAAAATAAATCGTTTTTTTTTCTACTAGTATTTTTAAAAAAATCAGGAGACCTTACTTTTGGGTTCGCCCGGGAATAAAGGAATTTTTCGAGCAAAAATCTCATTAAGTAAAGAAAAGTTTTTTTTTTTTTTTAAAAAAAACCGTGTCGATAGAACTGGCATGCAAAATTAGATAACACATTCAAAAATAAAATTACTGACTGTTCTGTTTCTCCGCTAACTTCTTATTTTATGGTACAATCATCGATATTAATAACGTCTGCCACACGAACAAATCGTATAGAAATTTTGGCACCCAGCTCCCTAGGTACTATTTATATTATAAAACTAGCTGAGCACTTCGCAACGCAACTTCGTACGCGTGGTATTCGGCATAGCGCGTAACTTTTTAATTTGTAAACCGATTGGAATGAAACATACATTAAATGTTACGAGAAGCTTTCTACAATACATCAGTGAAAACCGCATTCAAATCGGTTAAGTCGTTTCTGAGATTAGCGTCCAAAAACGCACAGACAAACAGAAAAACTAATTACAGTAAAAAAGTACAACGTGTACAAATTATTATTATTATTATTATTATTTTGGAAACATCTTTAATGTACAGACACGGCTTGTTTACGATTTTATTATAATTATGTGTAGATAGATTACATAACTGTTGGCAACTGGTTGGTTAGTGGCCACAAATAGCAATAATAAAAAAGATATATACGTCAGTTGTAAAAAAGAAGAGTTGCGTGTCAGTTGGTTTAGCAGTTTTATTGTATAATTTAAATATATATTATTAGTAAAATCATTATAATTTCATTTCATACAGTCCATTCGTCAACATTTTGGTCCTTCGATTATATTATTATTCTACAATTTTAATTTTTTGTTCAAATTCAAAATTATCATTAGCTGTCATATAAATTTTACATTTTTTCATTTCATTGTAGATCATTTGTAGATAGTATATATTGTGGTGAAATTGCTTCTACAATGGTAAAAACACGTGCGACAACTAAACTGACACACGCTGACAACTCTGTGGTAGCGGGCGACTCCACCGTCGAACCCGCCCAGGCCTCCGGGAGCCTCCCGATGGTGCTGGATCCGCCTGCGCCGCACCCGAACAACACGCCTCCACCATCGCCTTCGCAACATGGCACCTACGACACGCGGCCTTCAACGCTGCCTCCTGATTCAAACAGTGAAATTACTTCCCTACGTAGCGCCCGCAGCTCGTCAGCCACGATAGTCGCCCGCAAGCTCGCCGCAGAGGCTGAGCTGCGACGTCGCCAACTTGAGCGGGAATACGTGCTCGAACATAAGAAAAAAGAAATAGAGGAGATTGAACTTCGCGCTACCATTGCGGAATTAGAGTGTGACGGATCATCTACGTCTCGTACGACCTCATGGGTTAGAGACGTCACAGCTGCAGAACCGGTCGCGCCCACTGTTGCCCCGGGCACCCTTCCACTGCTTGTACAGGCAGTGGACCCCACAAGCAACGCCGAGGCCATCGGTCTGCAACAAACGTGCGTTAACACTGCCGCGATAGTGACAAACGACGAAGACCCCATAAGTCGTTTAGCGACATCTATAACCGCCCTCGCAGACTTAAAAAATACTCATCTTCCTATGTTTTCAGGAAACTATAAAGAATGGCTGCCTTTTAATAGGACATACAATCAAACTAAACATCAGTTTACATCCTCAGCTAACTTGACTCGCCTAGGCAACGCACTACGTGGTCACGCTCGTGAGGCCGTTGAAGCTCTTCTTTACACGGCCGAGGACCCGGAGGATATCGTGCGCGCTCTGGAACAATCATACGCTCGACCGGAGATAGTGGTAGCACACGAGATTGCCGCGTTGCGCAACACATCGAGAGTGAGTACGCCCGAGCAATTGAACGCTCTCGCTAACAAGGTACGAAATTGTGTCGCTACTACGAAAGCTTTAAAACAAAATCAATATTTATATTCTCCCGAATTATTCAAAAACATTTTGTCAAAACTTAACGATTTAACAAAAGCTCGTTTCTCTGACTATGCTGCAGACATGCAGGAAACAAACATTTCGAAGATAGAAACGCTCTCCCTTTTTCTCCTGCGAGAGGCTGATAGGCAACTAAAGTATACATACGTGCCAGATTTTATAACAGTCTCCGCCACCGGAACTAAAAGTGCTCCTAATTCAATTATTAAAAGGGAATCTGTTCATACAACAGGCATTAAAGAATCGACTACAGAGTTTGATTGCATTTATTGCAAACAAAAACACCCATTACACACATGCAATAAATTTAGGTTACTCAATGTGGAAGAAAGATGGCGTTGGGTTCGCGATCATAAAGTGTGCTATCGTTGTTTAAAAAATAAATCGCATCGATGGAGTACTTGCAGGGCAAAGCGCTGCGGCACTGAAGGGTGTCTTCGCCGCCATCACGCGCTCTTACATGATGACGTCACAGTCTCGCGCTCTGCACCTCAAATCTGTACCGATCCTTGTATGAAAACTAATAATTCTGTTACAGACGAATGCTACGCTCTCGCCAATAAGAATAACAAAATTGTATCCGACCATCCTTTTCCGCGTAATGTTGCAGGCACTTCTCAGCCCCATGTACGTCCCCGTGCGTCTTTAAGAGTGCTTCCAGTGGTCGTGCGCGGCGCCATCGGCGAGTACAATACTTACGCTCTCCTTGACGAAGGCAGCTCCATGACTATGATAGACGCGAGCGTCGCTAAAAACATAGGTGCTGAGGAAGTACTTAGAGAACCAATTCAGTTAGCTGGCGTAGCCGGTATGTGTACGCAAACAGAAGTAGGTTACACAAAGTTCTACATTCGCGGTCGTAACATGTGCGACGAATATCTAGTAGACCATGCCCGTACCGTCACAGACCTGTCATTACATCCACAAACTATATCAGAGTCGGCAATACGCAATTATAAACATTTAGAAAATTACGTTGATATCCTTACTTTAAATAATGTCACACCAATGATTCTTCTCGGATCGGGCGACTGGTACTTAACTATAGGTAGAGAGAGTGTTTCCGGAAAGCCTTCTGAGCCTGTTGCCATGCGAACGCTCTTAGGTTGGACACTACACGGTTACATGTCTAGTAGTACAAAGTCCGTACACGTTATCAATCATTCATATGACGAACAATGCGATTCTATAGAAGCTTTGATACGAGAACAATATAGGCTGGACTCTATAGGAATTAGCAAGTTGCCACCGAAAAACAGCACAGATGATCAACGTGCCATAGATATCGTAGAGTCTACTTTGCACCGTCTTCCGACGGGTCGATTTGAAGTTGGTTTACCGTGGCGGTACACTCGGCCCACGAATATTCCTGATAGTTATCCGCAAGCATTGTCACGTTTCAAATCCTTAGAAAAACAAATGGCTAAAAACAAAGATTTTGCTAAAGCTTATTGTAAATTCATAGATAACATTTTTGAGAAAGGATATGCAGAAGAGTGTCCACGTCACACTTACTATCCTTTTGATACTTCTAAGAATGACAATATCAGGTGGTACCTGCCTCACTTCGGCATCTACCATCCACAAAAGAAAAAGTTACGGGTGGTACACGACGCAGCCGCGATTTCAAAAGGTGTAAGTTTGAACGATTTGTTGTTAGTAGGGCCTGACATGCTACAATCCCTATTGGGGATATTATTTAGGTTTAGAGAGGGTAAAATAGCTGTTACGGGGGATATCCGCGAGATGTTTCCCCAAATAAAAATCATAGAACGCGATCGAGACGCTCAAAGATTTCTATGGCGCGATCCTAGAGTCAATTTATCCACTTCAAATCCTATAAAAATAAAAGAATTTAGAATGAGTTCCATGATTTTCGGTGCTGCTTCAAGTCCATTCATCGCATTATACATTAAAAATAAAAATTGTATAGAGCATAGAAATTCACATCCTGAAGCAACCAACGAAATTATTTACAACCATTACATGGACGATTATATTGCCAGTTTTGACAATGTAAATATAGCTTCCAAAACAATATTTGATGTCCTTTCGGTTCATAAAACCGGTTGCTTTGAGATGCGAGCTTGGTTGAGTAACGACATACGCGCTCTAGACCATATTCCTAAGGACTTGTGGGCAGCTCCCGGTACTGAAGCCGTATTACCGACCGACGTTACCACACTAGGTTTGAAATGGAACCCCGCGAGTGACACTTTAGGATTTCGTACTGGTACCTCTACAAAAAACGATAAAGACACTATTTTTACCAAACGCGTAGTGCTGTCACAGGTTATGCAGGTATACGACCCTTTGGGCTTAATAACCCCTGCTGTAATTAAGGGTCGAATTCTTGTTCAAAACCATGGCCGGCTTGCTTGTGGTGATGGGCGATAACAAGGCGAGTGACGCGGTGTTGACCGTCTAGCAGGATGCGTGTCTTCGTAGATTCATCTTCGGATGGGAGTTCCCGAACTCTTGAATCCATGACCAGCAGGCCGTCCAGCAACTTTGGGGCCAATGCGAAAATACGGCTAGTCTTTTTTAGCGGCTTTGAATTATGAAGAGCCGCTAATTCTTCACCAAAACTGTCAAATTGTGATTTTGACAATAACAAATTCTCAGCCAAAATGACATCTGATGCGGTAACCTGATTACAAACATAGTGATTATTAAATAATTTAGAATTTGGGTGAACAGGTTTGTTAATTAAACATCTAAAGCGTCGTGCGCATACAACAACACGGGCCGCGGCGCGTAACAAACGTATCCAGACACTGAATCGGTTCGGGTCTGGTACTGGTGGACCAAGAAGGTCAACTATTAGAACTCCCACCACTTCTTTCACTTCAGGAAGTGGTGCGATGTCCTCAGTCTCTGGTTCGACAGGCCATTCCTTCAAAGACCGCATTAGAAATGAAGGACCTGTGAACCACCTGTCCGTCCAGTGGGTCTGACGTGTCGCATCATCAGCAACGTTCAGTGCACTGGGAAGCCATCTGTGATCAATCGGATTAGTATTTTCCAAAATTTCTGACACTCGGTGTGCTACAAAGGGCTTGTAACGACGGGCATCTCCGCGGAGCCACTTAAGTACTGTAGTCGAATCAGTCCAATAAGTGATCGAGGATGGCTTTATTCTATGGTCTTCGACGATTGTTCTAGAAAACCTAGACGAAATGAGTGCGGCCTGTAGTTCTAGTCGCGGAATTGTAACGGGCTTTAGAGGTGTGACACGTGCCTTACCGCCTATGAGGCACAACTTAATTTGTCCATTGCTAAATTCGAAACGCCAATATGCCACGCATGCGTAAGCCTGCTCACTAGCATCAGAAAACATATGTAACTGAGTGTCCACAATCAGCAGGTCGCATGATGCATACCACCTGGGGATTCGCATATTTGATAGGGAGGAAATTTCATTTTGCCAATCTAAATACATATTTACATACTTTGGCGGTAGTGCATCGTCCCAACCCAAACCTTCGCGCCATAGGTCTTGAACAAGAATTCGACCCTTAATTACAGCAGGGGTTATTAATCTACGAAGACACGCATCCTGCTAGACGGTCAACACCGCGTCACTCGCCTTGTTATCGCCCATCACCACAAGCAAGCCGGCCATGGTTTTGGTGAGCTGGTTTTCAACGAGCTGAGAGGAAGATTCTGGATACTAAGATGCAGAAGAACAATTAAAGCCATTGCGTTTGAATGCACGGAATGTAGACGTAGAAGAAAACAGCCGCAGACACCGCCTGTCGGCGACCTGCCAAGGGAAAGGCTCGAACACCATACCAGACCCTTTACCAATGTTGGGTTAGATTATTTTGGACCATTACAAGTCACGATCGGAAGACGACACGAAAAACGTTGGGTAGCGCTATTCACTTGCCTCGTTACACGCGCTGTTCATCTAGAAGTCGTTTTCAGCTTGTCCGCCGACTCTGCAATAATGAGCCTACGACGTTTTATAGCCAGGCGCGGGTGTCCTAGAAAGATAATCTCAGACAATGGAACAGCATTCGTAGGAGCTAGCCATGAACTAGCCCAATTATTTTCAACGTCCATCCAAGATTTCGCAGCAAACCAAAAAATTATTTGGTCCTTTGTACCACCAGCTTCACCTTTCATGGCTGGTGCTGTAGAGCGAATGGTTCGTTCAGTGAAGAATGCATTAAAGGCCACCCTAATGGAACGCGCCCCAAAGGATGAAACCCTGCAAACCTTCCTAATCGAAGCTGAGGCAATATGCAACTCTAGACCTTTAACCTATGTTCCTGCTTCTGATGACGCACCGCAAGCAATAACTCCTTTTCATTTTCTACTTGGCTCGTCCTCCAACAACCAGTGGTTGGCCGGCAAACTAGATGACGGTGATCTGACGCGTAGATTTAATTGGAAGCAAGCGCTCCGTTTAGCAGACCATTTTTGGACACGTTGGCTACGAGAGTATGTCCCAAACATGATCAAGAGGCCGTCGAGCAAAGACCAGATTCAAAACATGAAGGAAGGGGATGTGGTAGTCATAGCCGACCACAGCCTACCTAGGGGCGTATGGCCTCTAGGCCGAATTTTAAAAACATACCCGGGCAAAGACGGTATAGTAAGAGTGGCCGACGTGGCTACCAAAGGCGGAACATTAAGGAGGCCGGTGCGAAAATTAGTCTCCTTGGTAGCCACTGACCAAGCAGTTGCTGCCACATGGTAGTGCCTTGCACCAGGGGCGGGTATGTTGGCAACTGGTTGGTTAGTGGCCACAAATAGCAATAATAAAAAAGATATATACGTCAGTTGTAAAAAAGAAGAGTTGCGTGTCAGTTGGTTTAGCAGTTTTATTGTATAATTTAAATATATATTATTAGTAAAATCATTATAATTTCATTTCATACAGTCCATTCGTCAACAATAACAAAACGTGAACACGGCAGTCAATTTAAAACTGCATTCTAATTCAGAAGCTGAATCGTAAATTGTTTTCCTAAGTGCATGTTCGCCATAATACAGATTGCAAACTAAACTTACAAAGTAACACAACGGAGTAACAGTTTCGATAATAAACGAACTTATGTAACAGTAATGTAACCATTAACAACAATAAGTGACAATTAGCTGCCCAGAACTAATTCTAGCCGCACAGATGCGGAGCTGGCTATATGCTAATTAATTCCAACTTCATACCCACCGCTTGACAACTGGTATGAATATAAATCTATAGCCGGAGTGGTTCCTGCACATTTGAACTCGCGATTGCTGCACAACTTTGCTCAAACTGAGATCACTTTAGTTCAGTTTGCGATGTATTCTCTGCGTTCAAGTATTTACTTAAAATGAACAGGGTCTGTTTATGAATATCTTGGAACGTAGTCTTAATTTATTAACAGGTTTTATGTTAAAAACGGTAGCATACAGGTCGACAGTCCATTTGATGGTAGGTGGCTACAATCGCCTAAGTACACAAGCACCAAGGGGATGCAGATACGTTCTCGATCACGTAAGAATGTGACGGGGCGGAAACGCTTCAGATAATAAAAGACGAAATATGATTTGTATATTATTAAAACACTCGAAAGACTGATTTTGATCCTATGCCTAGATAGGATAGATATAGATTATTAAGAAACAAAAATAAGTAGTCTTAATTTTTAATGTATTAGGTTGTATGTTTTATTATCCCAAGGATTGGAACTCCTTGCCGGCTTCTGTATTTCCGAGCTCATACAACCCAAATCTTTCCAAGGTTCGAGTGAATAGGCATCTTTTGGGTGAGCTTGTCGGCCTCATCCTTCCTACATGGATAGATTCTGGTCAAGAGCAATAAAAAAAATAAAAAAATAATTAGAAAAAAAAAAAAATTTAGAGTGAACTTCCAGGGTAATTTATACGCTATATAGCGAACGTAGCCGCGTGCATGAGTTAGTTTTCTTATAAACAATATTGCTTAATATACATTGACCATAATTTGTAATGAAAATTCGATCAAGTCACACTTTGCTTCCATAGTAATCTTTATTCTTAGTTTAGTCTCGATTTCCCAAACACACTTACTAATGCACTAATTCCAGCAGTTAAATTCATAATTAACGGCATAATTCACTGCCAAATAATCTATACATATAATAGAATCATAAACGAGCCGTGTAGAATTTTTGTCTGTTTGTCGGTTTGTCTGCGTGTTTGTGCACGCTAATCTCTGAAATAGCTCAACCGATTTGAATGCGGTTTTCACTGTTGTATTATAACAAGTTTCCCGTAACATTTAGTGTTTGTTTCATTCCAATCGGTTTACAAACAAAAAAGTTACGCGCTATACCGAATACTACGCGTACGAAGTTGCGGGCACAGTTAGTAAATAATAAACTGTGTGGTTTTTCTGACTATAATTTAGCAGCAAACACCATCTTACAGAAAAATATAAATAAATAAAAGCAAGTGTGCTGTTCTGTTCCGATGCATTTTCACATCCTCGGTTTATACTTACACTATCATCTCCTCTTTTTGTTGTCGTCGTACGTATATTAAATGTCCCTGTCTATGGTATAATAATTATTTAGATGATATCCTATCTAATTAACTTTCTACTTGTACATCACTCATATACATAATATTTCATAAATTCTCGCATTATCTTAGACATATTTTTAGTTAAGGTCGACAGACAGGCAGACGATCCACTTGATCTATAACACAGGGCTGCCAGAGCCCATGCTCTGGCAGCCCTTACTCATTCACAAAAACACAAATACTGTTATTTCACAGTGGTCTTCTGTAGAACCCTTATTCTCGATAAAATACCTTAAATTAAAATTAAAGGTAAAAATTATAGTAAGGTATCTTATCGAATGTTTATCTCATTATATTTTAAATTATAATCACGACTCTATAACAGATATAACAGATATCATTTCGTATGTAGTCTGTACCTAATCCGAAAGCAGAAGTTTGCAAGCTTCGGATCTGATATTTTTTCTATAACTTTTAAGTTTCTTGAGAGGTCACTCAGTTGCTAATTTAGTTTCATCACAAACTTCTGAATATGGCGGTCATTTTAACTCCAATATTATTTTTGTCTTGAAGATAATATCAGTTCAAGGAAATTGTTTTTTCGTATAAAACTTTTCAGTACCTGGGTACCTTAGATTTTGTACAAAAACCAATCTATTATTACAATAATTTATTAATAAATTGCCTTTTCATCATAATCTAAAATAGACACTTTTCGTTTGAGCCGACTATTGATTTGACGTAGATTTCTCCATAGATTTCTCATAAGTAGCCGAGATCTCGTCGTCTTGACACGGAAGGGAAATATATAAATATAGATCGGGAGCGGGAAGGGGGGTAGGTTATCGCGCCTTCTGACAAATCCTCGAAGTCCCGACGGCAAGACTCTTCGGGTGGAAGGCTGCTAGATGACAAAGTCTTTCTGTTGGTGGCGGCACTCAGGAAGGCCGGAACTAAACCCACTAACTGTCTTTTGATTTATCCACGCGGTCACGATGCTACCGGAATTAATTGTTCCATTGCACGCGGAAACTGAAAATATCACTTCACAATCTACAAACCTTCGCGTACCAATCGATAACTTAAAGGGACGAGGATGACAGCTTGAACCAGAAATTTATACTTTTAGTTTTAATCAAAGCGAGCTCGGCCATATGCAAAACCCTCGTTTCTTTATCTCCTTAACGACCGTTTCGCACGAAATCCGCCTCATACGAAGTTCAAACACAGTCTGTTTTTCCGAGCGACGTCGAAGCCGATGTACAAGAGATCGGGGCGCGCGCACGTACCCAAAGATACCGAACATAACATTTAGAACTTTGATTGATCCCTCAAATGTAAAACATTCAACGAGCTACGGAGAGAGAAATTACTTGTTTTCGATAGGTATATAACACAGTTCGATATAAGGAATTCCGTTGGAGAACTAAAGTTATCGACATTGCTCAAAGTATCACATGATGAAGTGAGACTAGAGAGGAAATAACTGAGTGCGTAGTGCGAGTTTGCCTCGATCAAACGCATCGAACGCATAAACGTGACTTTGTATGGGATTGAAGCAGCGCCATCTAGTTGGCCACTACATAACACTGCTTCATTCCATACAAATTCACGTTTACGCGTGATCGAGGCAAACTCGCACTTCATACTCTGTTGTGCAGTAAATGGGAAATGGAAAAGTTTTGGATTTGAAGAACATCGTCTAAACCCTTAGTTCCGAAAGTGGTTCCGGTGGATCCCTCGAGGATCCACGGGAGACTCAACGAGGGTTTACGTTGGCGTAACAAAAAAAAAATGGGGGTGACAAAAAAATACCAATCAACTCCCCATTTGTGTTTGGAACTCAGCGGTAACGTAAATTTTAATAGTTAGTGTAATCTTCACATTTTTGTCGGATTTTGGGAATATAGTAGAATTTTGAAAGTGGTCTATGAGAAAAAAGTCTGGGAACCTCTTGGTCTAAGCTAATTTGTAATTTTTTTTCTTAACTGACAATCTTATCTAGCTTCCACACAATCAAACTACTTATCGGTCTATCAATTCTATTGCTAACTCAAAACTAGTCCACTATTACTGTAACTTTTTGCAAAATCTGTGAGTACTTTTATATAAGTTGTTGCAAAATATGATTTTCCCAAATCTTGAATCCATTTTTAGTGCTAAAGTGAATATATTATCTTATGGCTATTATAAATGTATCGCATGATACGCCTATAAAACAAACGGCATGTAGCATCTTTTCGGAACTTCGAATATTTTTCGGATGTTATCTATCTTTGCCATAATAAAGCCGACCAAAACATTACTGGAACAATAAAACTCTGCAACACTCTCACACTGCAATATTGCATGATATACTGATACCCGATACTTCGAACTGTTTATGGGAGAATAATCGAAATATACTGAACGGGCGAAACTTAGCCAATGTGGACCTCGCCTCTAGGTTTATAGACGTTATTACGTGTTACTTAAATATTAAAATCAGCAATAGAAATTTTCATAAATACAGGCATAATAGATACTTAATTTAAATAAATGTATTTATTATGTAGCATCACTAGGTTTTTAAGCGACTTTGTCCATGCAAATAAAACTTTGCCAATGTCTTCCCCTATGATATGATAGACATTTACAAGTATGTATAACAAGTTCAATCAAAATTGGTCTAGCCCTGAAAACGTAACAAACTTATTTTCGAATTCATTTTTAAATTAAAAAAATGTTTCTTGAAAAAAAAACACTAGAAAAATAGATATATTCTATTAGTATTTCATGTTTTAATTTAAAATGAGGAAATATTATTCAAACTAGAAAATATTAAATATACTTTTGAAAATGATCATTCTTTTAGTGCGTGACTCTTAGCTAATTTTACTAATTTTAAGGCATAAATTTAAATAGCAGTGTTAATTTTGAAACAAAATTTGAAGAGACAACTCGTCTTAAATGCTAACTCTTATATTTGAATCTAATATATCAATAGAATCGTACACAATTTCTATTAAGATACGTAATAGGGCACAAGGAACCTGGGCCCCAGTTACCGCATCACACAACGAAGAGGGTAAAAAATGAATCAGTTATTTATGAAAACGGCGCTGCTCTGTTTTGTTTTAAGTGCAAAAGTTTTTGTTCTAAATTCTGAAACAGCGAAATTGTTTTAGATCTCGGGGTACACCTTTCGTCAGTACCTAAATCTTGGTATGAAATACAAAATACATTGTGATTTATGTAACCACAATTACTTAAAATACTCAATTATTATACAATTTGAATACTTTTAATTTCTGCTGTAATGTGAAAAAGTGTGCATTAACCATTAATTCATTAAATTAAAGTTGTCATAGACTAGAATATCTTTAGACGAATATACATATAATTGCGGTTGAATTTAAGGTATAGGTAGATCGCATTTTTTCTTAGAAATTATTCTGTACTAGCTGGTGCCCTCAACTTCGTCTGCGTTGAGAAATGATTAAATATATGAGTCCCCAACTTCGTACGCGTGTTCGGTATAACGTTTGTTTGTAACAATACATCAGTGAAAACCGCATTTAAATCGGTTAAGCCGTTTCTGAGATTAGCGTGCACAAACGTACAGACAAACAGACAAAAATTCTAAAAACTATTTTTTGACCTTTTAGGTACAAATCGTTTTTCTTTTTTTTTTTTAAAAAAAATATTGTACAGACACGGCTCGTTTAAGATTTTATTAAATGTATAAATATAGATTTATTAAGTATAATTATATTTCGGATATGTTGGACCGCGTTTTCAATCTGTCTACTTCAACAAATATATTTCTTGTTATTTACGGAGATGATAATGATGTACTAATACATATGTAAAGAGAAATATTCCTCTTTAGATCTCCCCTGGAGCCGCTGGTAGGCGACTCCAGGGGACACCACTTACATGTACTCCTCCAAACACACCACTTACCTTTTCGTCAGCGGCTGCTACGACGATTTTGTACAGTGTTATGTTTGTATGTATAAATGTGGTGTACCTAGCTAATTTTTATAATTGCGAAGTGTAAAAACTGCAGCAACTCACTTAGTTTGTGGTTTATTTTATATGCGGAAAGTCACTGGGACGCGGAACATTTAATTTTCACCTTTAAATTGCTAAATTCAACTGTCTGCTTCTATCACAAAAAACTGTCGCGCGGTACTGACGCGGATTCTCGATCATATCAAGATACCGCCACAGGAAAAATGAAAAAATTATAAAATAAAAATCTTAATAAGCGCCACCTAGCGGACAAGAATGATATCTCCGCGCTATGCCAAGTGGCGCGTTCATCCCCCCGAGGGGAGGCTGAAACAAGACGACTTCTCACGTGTCGTGCAGAGAAACTCAATTGTGTTTAATTAATTACGTCGTCGTCCAAATCACAGAAAAAAAAAATTATTATACATATAATGTCATATAATACTGAATTACTTTTCTGAAGACTCTAAACGACAGTATATGTTCATATGAATGGTAGTTATTCCTGTAATAGTACGTATACAATAGAGGCAACAATAGCAGACCAACACAAAATTTGACATTTCTAATCCTCTGTCTACATACATGCAGCTTGTAAAGATTCTAGCTGTACTTCTGGCAATGATCGGTTTTCTTCGGACAGCTGAACCCACCGCTTCGCTAGCTGTTCCTTCTGATTCCCATTGATTCCCATTTTATTTGGTCCCTAAATCTCATAGGCTCAAAACGCCTATAAACTTCCTCAAGAATTAGGCTATCGTCTTAAAAATAATAATTGTAAGTGTAATTAAGTGTAACTTAGAATTTACAACAAAAACCACTAGAGTAATAAAAATTGATACTATACGATCCAGTACTTTTTAACGAGTCAGCGTTCGGGACGCGCTCGCATAATTATTTAATTATTTCAAGGCGATCGCGCGTGCTCGCACACCCGGGTCATTTGATCATACAATATCAATCAATAAATCAGATCAAGTCAATCGTTTCATTATCAAGTAAAAGGTGTAGTCAATCAAGGACGCTACAGATACCCTCTAGTGAATAGGGATTTCAAGTTAAGTGTTAGTGAATCAAAGAAGGTTTCAAGAATATTTTTTAGTGGCGTCAATTAGGTTATGGTCTACTTTGATTATATGGGATTGTATTGGACGGGAGAAAAATTTTTTAGTATAATATCTAACTTGCGACAGACATGTTGTCATTTCACGGTGATGCTCCGAGGCTCTAGTATGAGTTTACGATACTACACTAATTCTACACTCGCTAGCGAGAACGTAAAAATTTAGTATGGAAAATCGTGAACTGTCAATGTCAAATTATCAATTTTCCATATAAATGTTTTACGCTCTCGCTGGCGAGTGTAGTATCGTAAACTCATGCTAGAGCCACTGTAAGTGAAATGAACTGCGGAGTTTGACTATGGAACGCAATATTTTGATACTTTTAAATTATGTTTAAAGAGCAACTTTTCTTTTAGTGGTAGTCTTAGCTTACCAGCAATTTGTCATCTGTGCTAAATTACCGTGTTAAATATCTGATAACTAAATTAAAACTGGAGATTTCGGCTATAAATTATATATTGACGAAATTATTGACGGCCAAATTATATATTTAGTAGTGGCAGGGCACACTGCGTTTCACAGTCATTTGGGCAGCCAGTCTGGCGGCAGTAACCACCCCCTTACAGAAGACCACCGTGAAATAACAGCACGTGTGCTGTTGTGTTTCGGTGAGTGAGTAAAGGATCCCAGAGCCCATTTCCCTCCTAATCCCTTATTCTTAATCCTACTGTAGTCGGCAGTGCACTTGCACAGCAGCTTTGGCGTTGCTTGTGTTAAAGACGATGGTAGCCACCTACCATCAAGGTGTCTGTCTGCCGATCTTAACATAAGAAATTAAAAAAAATTGACGAGCCCCTTGGATGAGTGGTTAGGGTACTTGCCTTAACGTACTTTTCTAGGGTTCCAGGGTTCAATTCCCAGCAAGGTCAACTTTGAAAAATGAACTTTGCAAATTTGGCTCTAGTCTGGATCTGGAAAATAGTGACAGGGCACACTGCGTTTCGCAGTCATTTGGGCAGCCTATCTGGCGGTAGTAACCATCCCAGATTACTGGGTAGTAACCAACCCAGTAACCACCAACCTTACAGAAATAACTGCATGTGTGCTATCCAATCCTACTGTAGTCGGCAGCACACTTGCATCAGCTGTGGCGTTGCTTGTGTTATACGCGACGGTAGCTATCTACCATCAAGTGAAGCGTCAGCCTGTCTGCTGATCTTAACATTTAAAAAAAATGGAATTAGAAAATCTCAGTTCACTTTATAGTAATCTATACTTTATAGTAATCTATATCTCCTATATTATATTAATCATGAAATTAATTAAAAATGAAATATTATTAGTGTTACTCACCATTCAATAGTTAACTTTTTCAACTCGAACTAAATACGTGCAGTTTTTTTAAATATATTTTCATCTTGTCACGACATAACTTATTTGACAAATATATCCGAAAATAGTTTTCTATCATCCAGATGAATTTCGTCGGAACCCGACGCTCCGTTCTTTCTAGAACAGGCAAAAAGTCTCCCTCACTAAAAATCTAATACACTTAAGGCTCCGTCCATTTTAATATGTGTCACCGAACAGGCATTCCCTTCGGACGGATTCGGGGCATACAATTGTTATTCAATACCACTTCATGAAATATGTATTTATTGTCCGTGGGTAGGACGGTAGAAATTCATACCCAATATTGCAATGACGCGTTCTTTCTCATCGTTTACGAGTTTTGGTAACGTTTAGATAGAAACATTATGTAAATAAAATTTGGAACATTTAAATTTGGAGCGTGGACAGAAAACAAATGGATTTTGAATTAGAAATTCCAATATTAGATTGTTTTCTTCGCTACCTTTCTTCTAAAATTGGTTTATACAGTCTGCGAGCCGTTGTTTTTGAAATATTTGTTTTTGAATTTTACAGCAGTAATTTTTGCTTCAATGTGCAATTGTTTCGTTAAAAGTTTTAGGTCGCAGTTAACATTGCATAAAAACTTATGCATGTTTGTATTGTAAATTATTAAATAATGTACTATTTTTATGACTTTATGGCCATAAAAATAGTAGTGCCCTCTATACTGTCACCAATGGTCTATGGTCAAAATAGCAGTGCCCTCTATTGACAAGTAGTCCGGACGGAGGAGAAACATTAGAAAATGCCGACGTTTCTAGAACGATCTAGCTCAGGAAACGGAAGTGAACTAGGGGCAACCCGAGGTTATATAAGTGGGGGAAAGACACGACACGAGGCTTCATATGCCGATGGCGATGTCGAAGGAAAGGAATAAGTTTTTACTAGTTATCTAATTTTAAACTGAGTTTGTTCTGAGTGCGTGCCAAGTTTGCTCAATTTGTGAATGAGGGAGGGAGTGCCTGGGCGGAAAAGCTGACTCCCTACTTTGGCGCCCTGAGCTCTGAGTCGGCCCAATAAGCTCGTACTGCCTCAAAGCTCAAACTTACGCCGGATTCCGGCATCATCAAGGACGACAACGACGAGGTGCACCCGCTCAAATTGAGACGCGAGGCGTCTGGCTGGTCTTTCTGCAGACACACGTTGGTGCTGCGCGGAAGCCTTCGGCTGGCTCCTTCAATTGTTGACTGAAGCTAAGTGGTCCCTTCTTAATATCATGTGATGGTAGAACAGATCACCCCAGTGTTCACCCAGTGTTTTCCCCGCCATTTGTTATATACACACTATCAAGATCCTTGTACGACCTATTATTGTATGTGCAAACATTGTTATAAAGGTTGTGTGGTGAGAATAAGTCTTTTATACCTGTTCCAATCTCGCTTCAAGTAGCTTTCACCCCTGAGAACACATTTACACCAGGTTTCATGTTTCTATCGGTGAGTTTCGGTCGGTGACTGAGCATTTCCGGTTGTCGCAATCCTCTCCAAGAGGCTATGTTATTTGAGCATTTTTTTTAATTTTTTTTAAATAAAGATGGGTTTGGTCTTGGCCAGCATCTATCCATAGGAATCATGAGGCCGACGATAGAGCGAGCTCACCCAGAAGATGTCTATTCACTCGAAAAGATTTGGGTTGTATGAGCTCGGAAATACAGACAAACGCATTATGAAAGATGTTTTAAAGCGCTTCTTACGAATTAGAGGAATTTCGACAAGGTGAGGATGGTAACCAGCTGTACGTCTGCATGTCCGATAGAAGAAAGGGGAACAAGAAAGGAGAAGAAATTCGACTTCCTTTTAATTATTAAATATTTTTTCATTGCAACTATTTGCGTGGTCGATGGTAGTTGTACCAAGCTGTTGCTCCTCTGGTCTTTTCTCAACGTCTTTGATGGACATAAGTGTAAAAGCTCACAATCACATAAAAGCATCAAAATGTCTGGTGATCTAACCAATAAAATAGAGAAGCTTACAATGATTGATTACATTTATTATCTATTTAAAGTAGTCAGAGTGCATTATTCCTAAATCTATTAGAGTCTAAACAATTGTTCTCAAGAAAAATATCCACTGCGCCGTCTTGGAGAGACAGTTTGCCGAATCATTTGAGTTTGCAAATTGTTTGTACGGAGCGCACTGAGCTCGATTCCTTCTCTATGTTTATTCTCACAGTGAGTTTCAAATTCAATTCACATCCCTTGGAGTCATACGAATTCGATTCGATAGTGCTTAATGGGGTAGGGATTTTCGTTTCCGTCTAACGTGTTTTGCAATGCATACTGCTTCTGCAGAAGAATGTAAAAGAATAAACAGAGTCGACAATTTTCTTCATTGTCAACTAAATCGTACTGGCTGGAGGAGAATTCTTTTTTTTTTTTTTTTGTTTTTTTTTTTAAATTAAAGATGGGTTTACTCTTGGTCAGCATCTATCCATGTAGGAAGGATGAGGCCGACGATGGAGCGAGCTCACCCAGACACGTGTTTGTGTACTGCAAATAAGTATTACGTCTTATTTGAATTTCATAAAACTAGAAATACATTCAGAATTAGTTATATACATTTAAATATTGTTTTAAACTTTATTAAATACCACAAGATCACATCAAGAACTCTTTAAACTTTTGTTCATAAAGATTATTCAAAATTATTATTAATTTTGTACTGCGTTTTAATCTATGACTACTTTTGTCAACCTTACTTTTGATCAAACAAGAATTCAAATAAGATAGTTGGAAAAGAGGTAATAGCTGGTTTAAAATGGTCATTCCTCAGTACTCTTTAGCTTGCTTCAAAGCAGCAAATTTTTCATTAAAAATTCCCAAAATGTTTTTTTTTTAATATATATTTTGGTTTTAAAATAGCAACAGTTTAAGTGAGCAAGTAGGTGGGAAAGCCGCGAATCCGAGAAACACAGAACCGGGCATTGTTTAAAATAATTACTTATGATTTATTGTGCGTTCACCCGTTTCAATATATCACCGACAGTGCGATCTTAATTCTTGGGACGCCCCCCTGATGTCCCCCTTTGTTGTCCACAACACAAACGACAGCGGTTGCTTTTGTGCTTAATATTTAAAAGGAAACATTTGGAGAACATGTATGTAGTGTGTGGTGTGCTGCAGAACCATTCGTGTTACCCTCCCAATACTGATCGAAAAGGACCTCTGCATCTTAGACTGACAATCTTAGATTGATAATAACACTGCGTTTCGCAGTCATTTGGGCAGCCCGTCTGGCGGCAGTAACCACCCCCTTACAGAACCGTGAAATAACAGCACGTGTGCTGTTGTGTTTCGGTGAGTGAGTAACGGATGCCAGAGCCCATTTCCTTATCCCCCCCTCCTAATCCCCTATCCTTAATCTTACTGTAGTCGGTAGCGCACTTGCAGCACCAGTGGTGTTGCTTGTGTTATAGACGACGGTAGCCACTTACCATCAAGTGGACCGTCTGCCGATTTTAACATTTAAAAAAAATCATTTTAAGAGAATTAAAATAATAGATAATAGATAATTGTGATTTATATTTCCACCTTTCATAGCACATTAAAGGATGATTCATATTACACAGTGTATTCACCGGGCCGTACGCTCGCCGTGTTTTTCTCAATGGCCGGGGCACGGCCGTGGCCGGGTGTAATATAAATCGACCTTAAAGGATGAACCAATTCATTCTTCACCGGGCCGGTTCCGCCCCGGCCGGAGCTCGGGGCGCTTCAATCGTGACATGTTGTAACATGTTTGTTTTCACCGTGTGCTCTATGTCAAATCTATGGCTCTGAGAAAGCTTCGCAAGGCCCTCTCGGGGTATTAGTATTTACCCAAGGCTGCAGCACGAGCCATGGCTCGCGAGCCAAAATCGCGAAGCTGCCTCGGGGTATTAGAATTTGAGGCTGCCGCGCGAGCCATGGCTGGCGAGCCAAAACCGCGGGGCTGCCTCGCGGTATAATATTAATATAATACTATATACATAAGTATATATAGTAATAGTAATACAAAATAGTATGATAGACTTAGAAATGACAAGGCACGGGCACGATCCGGCGGCGGCACGGTGACAAATGGCAGACCCGGCCGAAGCACATTGAGAAAAACACGGTGAGCGCATGGCCCGGTGAAGGCTTCTGGCTCGCTTTGCGACTCTACCGTAGCAAACAAAACTAAGCGAATTTACATCGTTTTTTATTTGAAACAACTGAAAAACTATGTAAAATAGTTTTAAATGGGATATAATATACACATTAAGATATGAATGAATATTATATTAAACCTAATATTTTTTTTGTTTACAGGTAAGTTTCTAAGAAATGGATTTTTGGAGAAACGAATGTCTCGTGTTAAAGATATAGTAAAGGTTTGTCAAAATTGTTTATTTATTAAATTTAAATTACTTGAACTTAAAATTAAATCTAACTTGTTTCACTTGTCATAATTATGTGAACTTTTAAAGGTTTTATATGGTAAATATTTTTATTGAGTTCATTAACAACAAAAGTAGAGAAAGAAGTAGCGTTAAATGTGCAAAAAATACTCTTTAATAAGTAATAATGTAAAAAAGCGTATAAATAATACAGATATTTTTTTTATTTTAAAATCGGCAGACAGGCTGACGGTCCACTTGATGATAGGTGGCTACAATCGCCTATAACACAAGCAACGCCAAAGCTGCTGCAAGTGCGCTGCCGACTACAATAAGAATAAAATAGCACATCCGTGAAATAACAGCACACGTGCTGTAAGGGTGGTGTGGTCTTCTGTAAGGGGGTGGTTACTGCCGCCAGACGGGCTGCCCAAATGACTGCGAAACGCAGTGTACCCTGCCACTACTTTCCAGATCCAGACCAGAGACAAATTTGAAAAGTTCATTTTTCAAAGTTGACCCTGTCGGGAATCGAACCCGGGAACCCTAGAACAGAGCGTTAAGGCAAGCACCCTAACCACTCATCCCATGGGCTCGTCAAAATTATATATTAAATTAGTTTTTATGTAAACGACAGCAGAGAGGCTCACAATTTTTCGAAAAGTCAACCAGTACTTGAGAATGAAAAAAAAAAGAAAAGAAAAAGAAAAGCTTCAAATGTGCTGATCCAATTGTGGTTAAGAAATCCGACTGTGTTACCCACTGGTCTATCACTGCATATACTATCACTCAATTCGATGTTCCCGCTGTCACTTATAACTTACGTCCTATCGTCAAGCTTCAGGCAAATGCTTATTTATGTTCAAGCTACAATGAACTTGTCCCGTTCTCAATTCGTTTCCAAGCATTAGTCTGAGCGTGCTATTGTCCTGGCACAATGGCTGGTGCATTTAATGCAAACTCTAAACAAACTCACTTGCTAATGAATATCAATTGATTTCTGTTTTTTTTTATTTGGAATTAAACAGAATAGCTTTATGTTCTTTGTGAGCGTAATCCGTTACTACATAAGCCGCATAAAGTGTGTGGAAGGCCTGGCCTTTTTAATTTATTGGACGGATACAAACTATTTTATTCGTGATATTAATCTGATAACAATAAAATAAAAACGCTGCTTTTAATCTCTCTGTTTGTAATTTTTTATGAGGTCATAGATTTGGTTTCGTGTCTTTATATTGTAGATATTTAAATTTCGAAATATTGGAAAAAGATTTTTTTTAAATGTTAAGATTGGCAGAGAGGCTGACGCTCCACTTGATGGTAGGTGGCTACCGTCGCCTATAAACACGAGCAACGCCAAAGCTGCTGCAAGTGCGCTGCCGACTACAGTAGGATTAAGGGAAAGGAGATAGGGAAATGGGCTCTGGCATCCCTTACTCTTTCACCGAAACACAACAGCACACGTGCTGTTATTTCACGGTGGTCTTCTGTAAGAGGGTGGTTATTGCCGCCAGACGGGCTGCCCAAATGACTGCGAAAAATCCAGACCAGAGCCAAATTTGAAAAGTTCATTTTTCAAAGTTGACCCTGCCGGGAATCGAACCCGGGAACCCTAGAACAGAGCGTTAAGGCTAACCTAACCACTCATCCAACAGGCTCGTCAAAAATGTCTATATTTTAAATTTATTAGTTAGCTGAGTCATTTAAATGCCTTAATTACATTCAGGATTTATTGAGGCTAAGCCCGCGACTTCCGTACGCATGGTATTCGATATAGCTCGTAACTTTTTTGTTTATTAACCAGTTGGAATGAAACAAACACTAAATGTTACGGGAAGCTTGCTACAATACATCAATGAAGACCGCATTCAAATCGTTTAACCCAGATGATTTATGTATACCGATGTTATTGATTAGTTAGTATTCCAAACACCCTTTATATTT
Source organism: Bembecia ichneumoniformis (assembly GCA_910589475.2). Lineage (NCBI taxonomy): Eukaryota > Metazoa > Arthropoda > Insecta > Lepidoptera > Sesiidae > Bembecia > Bembecia ichneumoniformis. Next base: position 18,232,543 of record OU342526.1, on the reverse strand, counting down.
CTTTGAAGTGATATTTCGTTTTTGTTAAATATTGTAAATGTTATTGATTTCTAATATAATAACAATTTATTCTGAGAATAATTTGTTTTATTTAAAAGCAATATCGAGTTTTAAATTTAATATTTATATGACTTTTATATTCAACTGTACAGTACGCCCTATTGTCCGCGAGTTGACGTAGTAAAAAATAGGTAAAATACAATTACGTCAAGTCGCGTAGATACGGGAATTAATTGCCCGCGAGTTGACGTACAACTCGTTTCTGAGATATTAGCGTGCACAAACGCACAGACAAAAATTCTAAAAACTATTTTTTTTTTACCTCAATAACATAAGTACAACGTGTACAAATTGCTTTTTGATTAAAAATCTTTCTTTCTTATATACAATTACACTTGTACAAGACTGGGCAGTGTGATTAGTACTATATATGTAATTTCAAAGTTAGTACAAAATTATATTTGCAAGTGTGATAACCAGGTGGTTCTGTATGTACTTGACTAAATATACATACATATTATATAAACCACATAACTATATTCACATAGGTCCGAGTCACCAATTACACCGAATACATCACACCCGAGTGAACACAGGGATGTGTCGTGTCGTGTAATACGAGAGGCCTTTCATTGAGCGTACAGCGCGGAACATCGGTAACGCCTGCACTTCCATTAACAGGGCGTCCGTCTATTACACAGTGACGTAACATAATATATTATAATCTTAGGCATTGTACTTACTTATATAGTATACTAGCTGAACTCGGCCACGCTTCGCTGCGACCCATGCGGCTCCGGCGTGCGCGTGGGACGCGCGGTACTGGACAATGTATAATACTATTGATCGTAGGGTGATGTTATATGTTAGCCTATAGCCTTCCTCCATAAATGGACTATTCAACACAAAAATATTCTTTCAATTTAAACCAGTAGTTCCTGAGATTAGCGCGTTCGACCAAACAAACAAACAAACTCTTCAGGTTATATATTACTGTGTAGCTGTGTAATATATTACTATTAATTTCATGTTTATAAAAACACCTTCGCAAATAATGCATTATTTTAGAACAAATTTGATTACCATAAAAAAGGTTATAGTGAGTCAACCTTAAAAGATAGACATAATATGTAGTCGCGGACTTTTTTGGGAACATTTTTAAACGGGAACAATTCCGTCACACATGATTTTTGCGTAACTTTAACCGTTTACGCATCGCACACAACGGAAGCTCTCAAAAGGGATAATTTTCCCGTTTTTGCAACATTTTTCATTGAAGCTTCGCTCCTATTAGTCGTAGCGTAATGTTATATAGCATATAGCCATCCTCGATAAATGGACCATCCAACACAAAAAGAATTTTTCAATTCGGACCAGTAGTTCCTGAGATTAGGGCGTTCAACCAAACAAACAAACTCTTCAGCTTTATAATATTAGTATAGATAAGTAATAAGTGTAAGTATAGAAGTAGAGATTTGTGTCATAACCTAATATTAATTTTATAAACAGATTGATACCATTTTGGCTTTTTGGAAATATAGCTTAACTAATGTTAGCCCGCGACTTCATCCGAGTCTCTTTTTCTAGTGCATCGAAAAATTTATTCAATCTTTATTCCTCTTATATTTTTGTCAGGCGTTGAAGTTTTTTTTTTATGATCACCCGGAAACAGTACCTTTTTTCTGGATAAAAGGTACCATAAGTACATTTCTGTATCCTAGTGATGTATCCAATATTTCATGATGATCGGTAGAATAGTTGAGGTGTGAATGCGTAACAAACAAACTCACTTTCGCATTTATATTAGCTGCTAGCTGAGTCCGTAACTTCGTGCGCGTGGTATACGGTATAGCGCATAACTTTATTGTTTGTAATCCGAATGGAATGAAACAAACACTAAATGTTACGGGAAGCTTGCTAAAATACATCAGTTAAAATCTCATTCAAATAAGTTAAGCCGTTTCTGAGAGTAGCGTGCACAAACGTACAGACAAACAGACAAAAATTTTAAAATCTTTTGACCTCTGTAACATAGTACAACGTGTACAAATTATTTCATGTACGGCTCGTTTACGATTTTATTATATGTATGGAAAATATTTTAATGTTTAAATTTTTAATGTTAGACAAAATATGAGGCCCAGTTAAGCGCAGTTGATCAAAATTAAAAGAAATACCATTAAAAGAAGAACTTAAAAAGTATAATAATTGCTTGTTAATAAATTTATTGTTGTTAATTCTTAATGGAAACTAAGCGACATCTAAAATAAAAACTTACGGGAATTGGATAAATTTTTAAATTCTGGAAATTTGTAAGTTTATTTCTTTGTGTATTAGTAATTTCCGTTACACGTTACGGTGTAATAAGAATCCTGTGCTAAGCGAAGGAGACACAATTTACTACGAACGAGCGGACAGACAAAGGCCCACCTCAGGTGCCACCAATACCCGACCTAATTAAACTAGAAAAGAACTAAAATGTTCTCGCAAGTGGATTGCAAGTGTTCCTGAGGGTTATTTATATTTTCATCTGAACTATGCAATGGATTGTTTGCTATTAACAGTTCGTGCACAATATTTTATTTAAAATCTGATTAATCTCTACATAATGGAACAAATCTTGTAATTAGTATAACGGCTTTTATTATTATTTTTTTGTTTTGAGCTTTTTCTGTAAAAAAAATTACAAAAATTAATTAAATTATAATAGCCCATTACTTCTTATGACAGTTATTTTACATTAAAGCATTTGAAATAATTAAAAAAAAATTGACGAACTATTTATTAGTAAGTTATATGTTTCTTGACGTTTCTGCTTGCCAGGCAAATCTTGTAATAAGTATAACGGCTTTTTTTTGTTTTTAGGTGTGTCTAAAAAAAATATACAAAAATTAATTAAATGATAATAGAAAGCCCATTACTTCTTATGACAGTTATTTTACATTAAAGCATTTGAAATAATTAAAAAAAAAAATTGACGAACTATTTATTAGTAAGTTATATGTTTCTTGACGTTTCTGCTTGCCAGGCAAATCTTGTAATAAGTATAACGGCTTTTTTTTGTGTTTAGGTGTGTCTAAAAAAAATATACAAAAATTAATTAAATGATAATAGAAAGCCCATTACTTCTTATGACAGTTATTTTACATTAAAGCATTTGAAATAATTAAAAAAAAAAATTGACGAACTATTTATTAGTAAGTTATATGTTTCTTGACGTTTCTGCTTGCCAGGCAAATCTTGTAATAAGTATAACGGCTTTTTTTTGTTTTTAGGTGTGTCTAAAAAAAATATACAAAAATTAATTAAATGATAATAGAAAGCCCATTACTTCTTATGACAGTTATTTTACATTAAAGCATTTGAAATAATTAAAAAAAAAAATTGACGAACTATTTATTAGTAAGTTATATGTTTCTTGACGTTTCTGCTTGCCAGGCAAATCTTGTAATAAGTATAACGGCTTTTTTTTGTTTTTAGGTGTGTCTAAAAAAAATATACAAAAATTAATTAAATGATAATAGAAAGCCCATTACTTCTTATGACAGTTATTTTACATTAAAGCATTTGAAATAATTAAAAAAAAAAATTGACGAACTATTTATTAGTAAGTTATATGTTTCTTGACGTTTCTGCTTGCCAGGCAAATCTTGTAATAAGTATAACGGCTTTTTTTTGTTTTTAGGTGTGTCTAAAAAAAATATACAAAAATTAATTAAATGATAATAGAAAGCCCATTACTTCTTATGACAGTTATTTTACATTAAAGCATTTGAAATAATTAAAAAAAAAAATTGACGAACTATTTATTAGTAAGTTATATGTTTCTTGACGTTTCTGCTTGCCAGGCAAATCTTGTAATAAGTATAACGGCTTTTTTTTGTTTTTAGGTGTGTCTAAAAAAAATATACAAAAATTAATTAAATGATAATAGAAAGCCCATTACTTCTTATGACAGTTATTTTACATTAAAGCATTTGAAATAATTAAAAAAAAAAATTGACGAACTATTTATTAGTAAGTTATATGTTTCTTGACGTTTCTGCTTGCCAGGCAAATCTTGTAATAAGTATAACGGCTTTTTTTTGTTTTTAGGTGTGTCTAAAAAAAATATACAAAAATTAATTAAATGATAATAGAAAGCCCATTACTTCTTATGACAGTTATTTTACATTAAAGCATTTGAAATAATTAAAAAAAAAAATTGACGAACTATTTATTAGTAAGTTATATGTTTCTTGACGTTTCTGCTTGCCAGGCAAATCTTGTAATAAGTATAACGGCTTTTATTTTGTTTTTAGGTGTTTCTCAAAAAAAAAAAATTACAAAAATTAATTAAATTATAATAGAAAGTCCATTACTTCTTATGATAGTTATTTTACATTAAAGCATTTGAAATAATTCAAAAAAAAATTTTGACGAACTATTATTAGTAAGTTATATGTTTCTTGACGTTTTTGCTTGCTAAGCAAATCTTGTAATAAGTATAACGGCTTTTATTTTGTTTTTAGGTGTTTCTCAAAAAAAAAAAATTACAAAAATTAATTAAATTATAATAGAAAGTCCATTACTTCTTATGATAGTTATTTTACATTAAAGCATTTGAAATAATTCAAAAAAAAATTTGGCGAACTGTTATCAGTAAGTTCTATGTTTCTAGACGTGATCTTGTATAAGTTGGATCAAATTATTGATTTCGCTACACCCGCGATTTCTCCTCTTATAGGTGTTTTCCTCAAACGCAATAATTGAACGGCGGCTTCCGTGATAAAGCAAGCTTGTGAGCCTTGATCTAACACGGCACGAATTGGTTACATGTCCCCTGATTTGGACTTGGAATTTATTAAGGCAGTGGAAAATAGAACTTTTCTGGACTTCTCCCTATCGAGAAACATGACACTATTGGAGTACCATCTGTCGAGCTACTTGATTCTTCATAAGAACCCCATTCTCCATTATTCCGGCCTTCTCCATTATTCTGGCCTTATTAACTCGGATGTAAGAACGAATGATGATGCTTATTACAAAGCCGGCAATTCATCGAAATTTTACAATTATACACATTGTTATTCAAAATAAGGTATGATCGAAGTTTGACTTTGTAAAGACGTCATTAAGAAATCAGATTCTTTATTGCTAGCAATCAGTTGTATTCAAATTCAGATAATTTTAATTCACACAGCAAAATAGTAAAATGCTTATTTAATAGCATAAACTATTGATATTTATAGCAAATTCCTCAACCGAGGTACAAATTAAAGTTCTTGATAAATGTTTCCAAATTGATACCAATTTAATTAAAATTATTTTATTATTACATTCTCTCCGACATAAATGAATTTATTAATTAATATTGAAAATTTATACCTGTTTAATAAACCTGGTCTATTTTTCAAGGACTCTTCAACGTTTTATAAGCGTGGTTTAATTTCCAAGTAGCTATTCAACGTAAATATTGGGAAGCTGCTCTAGTTATAATATCCTCAATAATTTTGTTTTAATTATACATTCCATCAAGTTAAAATTTTGTTATCTTGTTACCAATGAAAGCTTTTCCAAATATTTCATCTTTTGTAATACTCAAACACAATTATTGATATGAAACATCTATAGGCGCGGGTGAAACTGATTGATAGCGTGGCGACGCAGTCCGTGGCGACGCGTCACCACGCTTTACGATGGTATATACATATACAGTCTATGCGTAGTAGTGTTTACGGTGTGGCGACGCGTGCCGCGGTGATTGTTGTTGTTGTTGTGATTGTTGGTGGTTGTTGCAACTTGAAATAAATATTTAAATTTTTGTATTCAATAAAAATAAACGTTAAATAAATAAATAAACTCATTTTATTTCACTCGATGTTTCACATTTACCAGGCGTCCCGTGACGGCTCATTTTTTTTGTTTATTAAATGGTTAAAAATATCATTTGAATGTTTTCGTATAGTCAGTTATTCGTTGATCCATTTAACACTTTCTGATCCGGGGGCCTTTTCTTGATCCAGTGCCTGCTGTATAGTTAGTTATTCGTTGATCCATTTTCACTTTTTGATCCGGGGGCCTTTTCTTGATCCAGTGCCAGCTGACTATAAATATGTAGCTAGATTAAAGTAATAGAAATACGCAACTAGATTAAAGTTATTCCGGTCAAAAGGTGGAGTCAACAATGTACAGGCTCGTGGCGTGATCAACAAAGTACCCAAAGAGATATATAAGGAAGATTGTTTTAAAATTCCTTTCAGGCCCTTCTATGACAATGGAATTTTTCAAGCGTATTTCTGCCCACGTTTCATACTTATACTAAAACTTAGAGTACATGAACATTCTTCTGTTCGAACATAAAGCAAATTAAAGTGGGTATTTCAAAAGAGCGACAACAAAATTGGTCCTTTATGTGTGCTCTCAGTATATTTCTAGAAACGTGTATTCTGTTGAATAACATAAAGTTGGTTGGTTTAACTTTATGTAGGTATTGTTTACTTTGATAATCCTTTTGGAGTCCGCTAGTGGGTCCGGCTGGCCTCGGGCTAAGGTTGGACCGGTTGCTACAACTTAAAAGTGCGTAGCGGAATCGTATATAACTGTAAAACATGACTCTTATTTATTTAAATATCAATAAATAATTTAAAATCAAAGTACCTAGTTAAATATAAAATTAGTTTTTTATAAAATAAATTTCATAACGGGTAATAACAATATAATTTCCACGGCAGTGTCAAAAAAACTACAAGTTAAGCAAGAAGTTTGTGAGCATGAATGTTTTATTCTGTCTTTTACTCTTTTAACTATAAACTTATAGATCTTATAGAGTTATGGGATTCTTGAAGAGGGAGAGCTGTCAATTTAGCAATATTAAAGGTTGTAAAAAATTTGTATTGCTCTTTGGTGCGCAGCATCCTCGAGTAGTGTTCACAGGTTTGGAATCCCCAATATTATATTTACATCAACAGAATAGAAACTATACAGAAAAAATTCTTGAGATTTTTGGAATTTAAATGTGAGTGTCAAGACGAGGATTACGAGGCTAGATGCCGGAGGTGGCACATTCTCCCTCTTAAGGAAAGGCGTTTCATTGTGGACAATATATTTCTTATGAAAATTGACTAAAACATTGTTGATTCTCCTTATCTGCTATCAAAAATAAATTTAAAAGTTCCTTGTAGGTCTGTCAGGTCTGTTAGGATGGCATCACAACTAATTTCCAGACATTACGCAACAAATTATGGGAAGCTGAACCAGCAGACCTTGTCCTGCCCGAACCCGAAAATAATTCTGTAACTCGATTGTGGCGCCACCTATCGGGTCCAATTTTATTATACCATATGTCAAAATGACGCGACCCTTCACGTCAATCAACGACGGTTAAACTATTTGGATATTGTTCATATAAAAATACTAAAAATGCGATTAAAAAATGGGGGGTGAAAAATACTTTACGACCTATTCTCATACCTACCAAATATACGAAAAAAAAATATCATAAAAATCGGTCCAGCCGTTTCGGAGGAGTTTTGTTACAAACACTGTGACACGAGAATTTTATATAATAGAGTTCAATATGCGAAAACTTGTAAATGGTGTCAAATTTTTGTATAAATATCACTGTAAGTTTTCCTTGAAAATAAATAAAAAAAATATTTTATTAATCTCTGCTGTAATTATTTCATGCCATACTAGTTTATGCATAGGTATAAACAGTATAACAATAAATACTTATATTTTAATCTACAAAATTAAGGAACGCTGTTAAAGAATCTTATGTTGAAGCTTCAATAAAATATAGAGCACACCTTTAATACCAAATTCACTATTACTGTAATTTTGTTTAATTAATTTGATTCTTTTTTGATTTTTAACTTTTAATCTCGTACACACGCATTACGAGTCTATAATAAAATTAATCCAGGACACGATTTACTTGACTTCCTAGCGATTTATGCGTGATTCAGTAAAAACATCTAAACGTCCTAACGTTAGATTCTTGTTTTGTGAGAGTCGATAAATTTTCGTTAAACGCGTTCTCTTATACCTTGTAACTGTTATAAAAGCGCAAAGAGCTCTCGGAAACGAGAGCTTTCCTCTAATTAGAGAACACGAAGACTCGCAACCAGCCGCGAGCAGTACCAGCTTTTTAATTTGATCGATTGATGTGAACTGACCTTGATAGGAGACACACTGGAAGGGTTTTTTAAAGGGAAAAATGCAAGAGTAATCTCTTTTGTGAGAGAACTTGTGAAGAGTAGATATTTTTGAAGTTTTTTAGGTTGATGGTGCGAATCCTGGTCTCTATCACTGATGTTATTGTTTTGTATTTCATGTATATTTAAATGTGAATTAACAATAAAACTCATTGGCTAGAAATCAATTCTTACATTCCACAATTAATTAGTGCCCATACCTTCTCACTTCAAAAAATGCCTATGCCCAGCCGTTGACGTAACTAACATATGTTAAACAAGCTGATGCCTGCGGATTCGCCCGCATTGAAAAATTAAAAAAATAATCCCTGATTAAATATATTGAGCAATCTAACGCCTAACAACTGTATTGCAGTTACAGATTTGCCAGGCATTAGATAATCCCTTAGATAACTTTTTTATGGATTAAAGGATTTTATGGATATCCTTTCCTGCATCTCTGACAACACGACGATCGGTACACGGTTTAGGCGTGAAAAGGTAACAGACAAAGTTACTTTCATATTTATAATATTAGTATATGGATGTTTAGATTTATAATATTAATAGATCTAAACAGATTTATGCAGATACAGAGACTGATTCACAGGTTAAAATGCTTAAAAGAGCTTCATTTATTTACTGAAACAGTTCATTTATTTAAACGTTATATATATATATTTAATTTATTTATTACAGATGAAATAATTAGAAAAATATATACAATGTCCCATAAAACTGGAAAGCAGTTTGTCTATGGGATCAAGTTAATGATGTCAAACTAACGTTATCAAAAATAAAATAAAACTGAATTTAAAAATAAATGTTAAATTTAAAAATAATTTTAAAATAAAATAATATGTTACCAGTATTTCAAAATAAATAGCAAAGATAATGACGATCCTGAGACAAACCCCGAAAGCAATTCAGGATGCCATTCTTTTTGTAATCTTTGAAATAAAATATATGACAATTAAAATTCTTACAATTATTATACACAAATCACATTATAAGCGTAGTGTGAGCTCAAAATCCTTTAAATGCAGGCTTCATTATTCCTTAAATAAATTAACGAATTTAATAATAACCTGTTGAATGCAGTTTGGTTTTGATTACACTTTTAAATTTTATTATAGACTAGCGTTCCGCCCCCGGCTTCGCCCGGGATGCAATTTTATATATATATATATATGAACATTCCCCGTTTATTCCTCTTTCCATTAGTCAAAACCGAATTAAAATCGGTCTATCCGTTCACGCGTGATGCCGTGACTAAGGGAAATATGGATTTATTTTTATATATGTGTTTATCTCGGGAATTAGAGATAGGCCTTTAATGAGAAATTCGTAGCAGGCAACTGGTAATATTGGACGTCAAAGAGCGGCTGCAATTGTATTACCGTCACTCCATAAACAAGGCAGATACTAATTATGCTCAATCAGATGCGGACTATTGCAGTTATTGCCAAGTTTATTGCTTTATTTCGAACTAATATACTATTGATTTAAAACAGACTACCTATTTTTGCTTTTTCTAGCTATTAAAATACATGATAATATAAGGTTTTTTTATTCAAATTAAAAAAAAGCAATTGACGAATTATGGCTAAATTATCGAACTAATTATTTTCAAGAATCCCACGAATGCTTAAATATTAATAAAAAACCTCGCTTAAGAAACAATTGTTTAACAACTACACTAAAACTGAACATAGTAAAACCCCCATACACATACTATATGTTGCATCAATAAAACCAATGGCGTGCTACAGTTCGTATGTAGGATCGATGAAAACGAAATGTCGGCCGCTCCGGTGACCTGTTCAGAGATAATAAAAAAGTTGGATGATACTGCCCGAGACCTATTGGAAAATGGAGTTCCTAAGTTTCTTTTATTTGTTACAATGTTACATACATATATACCTACAGGGACACTTTAGTCGTAACTATGACCATACTTTATATTATACTAATTTATTTAAAACGATACATTATTATTACGTTACAAACTAAAATAGATAACATTAAGTTAAAGAAAGGCACTATAGTAAAATGTAATAACTTTTTGATCAAAAATAAACGAAACAGGGAAATTGAATAACAGATTTTGAAGATTTTATATTTTCAAATAATTCACTAACAATCTCTGGTCCATTAAGATTAACTGAATTTTGTTTTATATTGTACTAGCTTCAACTCGCGAGTTCGTAGGCATGTCTATATTAATTATAGCCTATTTTTTATTCTTATGTATAAATTAGACGACTATAAAAGTTTCATCAAAATCCATTCAGTAATTTTTGCGTGAAAGAGTTGCAAACATCCTGACAAGGTGTTGGGTTTACTTAATTACTAGCTTTTCCCGTGATTTCGTCTCCATGTCTTTATAAATTATAGCTTACGTGTTATTCTGATGTATAAACTATATTTCAGTAAAGTTTCATCAAAATACATTCAGCTTTTCGTGAAAGAGTAACAAACATCCTCACAATCGCATTTATTAAATTAAAAAAATATGTTTAAAGTATATGTAGGTATAATTGCTTTAAAAAATGTTTACACCTAATAACATTAAAAAGAAAATATCTTAATTGTAACAAATTAAAATATTAGCAATTAATTGTTTGGTATGTTATTGAAAATATTAATAAAATTTCATTACTTTAATTAGAACAAATATAATTGCAATGAATGTAATAATCGGAGAATTAAAAATAAGCTTTATTACTTATTCTGACGAATTTAAAATTATAAATATCTTATAATTATTTTAAAAAAGGAGACTGTAAGTCTAGATTAAGAATAACTCTGTCTTACTAAGTATATAAACTATAAGAGACTGTTTGTTTCCGAATAAATAAATAATATAGCGACACCATACTATTGGTTTTAAATTACAAATTAAATTTATTGATATAAACATTATTACATAAGCATTCTATACTAACCTATTATTAATTTATTATATAATATATTTACAAATTATATACTAAATTAAGCTTTGGTCCCCTAGGCAGGGGGACCATATTTTTAAAAAATATTTAAACTTATGGTTACATTATAAGTTTAATGTACTCGACAAAATCGTAAAACAACTCTTCAATATAAACAGGAAAATCTAGAAATTTTCAAGCAGTTTCAAAGCTTTTTTCCTGTTCAATAGACCCAGCTTCAGATGCCTTAACAAAAAAATATGAAAGACAAAATTCTAAAACTGAAACATTGGAGTAAACCCCATTTAATGTAAGTTCCAAATTACTATTTCCAAATTGTTTTGGTTGAACAAACAAATTAAAAAAAAATATTAAACAGGAACAGTAAATAATAGAAAGCAGTTTCTTGTTCGGTACACGACGATACTTTGACAAAGTAAATTCTAACTGTACCCAAAAGTGTTTGCGAGTTCTCCGAATCCACCAACAGATGTAATGGGAGTCTTCAGCGTATCCAATATGTTGGAAACAGTTAGGCGACACACGAATGGATAAAAAACACTTTATTACTTTTACTGACATTTTTTTTTTAATTTAGCTGTTACCTGTTTGAAATTTGCGTTTGCCAACGGCTCTCCTCATACCAATAAGCATGATGACGGTATTAAAGAATCAAAGAATAAATGGTTTTGGAGAAAAATATATGTTGAAAGGAGTTTAAATAATTACTCATTTTTTGTATTAAAATTGAGATTAATAAGATTTTCAATAAAATAGAAGTATAAATAACTGCAATCGGCCATGATAAGTGAAACACCAATCAGAGCGAATGACGTCACGCCCAGGTAAGTGCCATCGTGTTGCTTGACTTTGCTTTGACAGAATGAAAAAAGTGATGAGATGTCGGTGACGTCACGGTTCATCAGACGCGACGCCATGACACCTAAGAGCGTTTTCGCGCGTAAAACATTCAATAATTCGCGTTGAAATTTAGTTTTTTGCTGAAATATTATTTTTTTCCGGATATGGTAGACGTGTGTCTACATTATGGAAGGGAATTTCAAAATCTGTCATCATGCCTATTGGAAATTAATTAAGAATAAAACTGTTGTTTAATTTGCACTAATTAAAAGTATCCCAGGTCTTAATACAGGGCATTGTCGTAATGCTCTCAATAGGCTTATAATATAAGGCTATCTTAAACCAATGTTTATTGGTGTCTCAACTTTCATTTAAACTCGTCCAATAGTTTATCTATGCTAGTACTAGTAATATTATAAAGAGAAAAGATTTGTATGCATGTATGTTTGTAATGAACAAACTAAAAGACTACTGGACCGTTTTTAAAAATTCTTTCACCTATAGAAAGCTACATTATCAACGAGTAACATAGTATTTTATAAGGAGACGCGGATGAACTCGCTTGCAACAGCTAGTAAGTCAATAAAATATCAATAGATCTTATGTAATTTGATCACAAACTAACATTTAAAACAATAATTGGAATATTTCATTTATTAAAATTATGTCTATTAATAGTTTTTAATTTAATGTGCTAAACACATCATAATACCTTATGAAATAACATTTTTCAACATATAATTCTCTTTAAACTGTCTTAAATGGAATTAGAACACTGTGGAACCTGCACACAAATTAAAATATACACGAACAAAAAGTTAAGTAGCGATTTTGCACAATTGAATAGACTTTACTTACTCTTCCTTTACTATATTGTGTCCCTCGGCAGCGGATTATGTATTTTGTTCGGAATTCCTAACCGATGTCTCGGTGTAATTGTGGATTATGCGCTCATGTTTTCATTTGTACTGGTGTCGAGTGGGGAGATTTTAGAGTTCTTTTCGCCACTTGAAGGAAATTGCATTTGCTTTGCTTTTACAAACAAATTATAATCTTTTACTGTTCCAATTTGCAAAGTGTAACGTACTAGATTAGCTGCAATGTATTTTTAAATTATGTTTGTACAATGTAGGAACTTAACAGTTGATAAAATGAAACACCTTTCAAGCAAAAAAAAAACTTCGGATTACTTCGCCAAAGTTTTGTACTTAGTTCTTCTTTTTTTATGTTAAGATCGGCGGACAGGCTGACAGTCCACTTGATGGTAGGTGGCTACCGTCGTCTATAACACAAGCAACACCACAGGTGCTGCAAGTGCGCTACCGACTACAGTACGATTAAGGATAGGGGATTAGGAGGGGGTATAGGGAAATGGGCTCTGGCACCCGTTACTCACCGAATCACAACAGCACAGGTGCTGTTATTTCACGGTGGTCTTCTTGTAAGGGGGTGGTTACTGCACCCAGACGAGCTGACCAAATGACTGCGAAACGCATTTGGAGTCATCAAATTTGAATTTCTCTAAGGTTTCCGATGTATATTATATGAATAACTTCTACGTAAGAAATTTTGGGAACATATAACATATTATGCAGGTTGATTGAAATTGTAGACATTTCTGTTTAATATTTACACAAGGTTCCTTAGCAAAACTTTTTCCTCATGACCCACACTGTCAACTACAGTAATTGATAGAAATTTGACCAGGTTCGATTCCTGTTCGCGTATCAGCGTAGGTTGAAAAAGTTTCAATGCAGTTTTTATTTTTTCAAAAATCGAAGCCTTAGTTCCTAAGGCTTATGATTTGAGATTTGCCCTGACTGAGCCATTTGGATTAATCACCCTGTATATATAAGTGCGTGTGTTGTGTGTACAGTTTTTTTTTTTAGATATACATTATATAAAAACTGTATTATTATCACGCAATCTTGCGTAAACACTTGAAATAATTTAGATTAAACTTAGCTATTCTAAATTAAATTAAATTAAGTTTTTATAACAATGCGGTCATAGTTCTTATCACTCCCCGAAGGTATTACCCAAACGCCTACATTTAATTTATTTTCCATCGTGAAAGATTGATGTAAGCAATTTCGTTTAGGCAGAGAGTCTATTGACGATGATCCTCGCTCTGGTCGGCCCTTTGAGGCACTCACAATAAACAATAATAAGTTAATGGAAGAAGTACTGGAGGACCTACGTGTAAAGCGGCAAAATACAGTCTTGAGAATTATAAGAATTAGAAGAACATCTTCATATGAATAAGTTGGGTGCCAAATCTTCTTTCGATAGTGCAGCCAACTGAGAGAATATCATGCTGTAAAGAACTTTTGGAGGCATTTCACACAAACCGGGACGGTTTCTTGGAATCAATTGTCACTGGGGATAAAACTATGGTATCACTGGGGATAAAACTATATCTTGGTTTGTGAAAATAAATCATTCGTTTCGCCCTTACACGCCATTTGAACTCACCCCGCACGTAACAGTATCAAAATTAATTATAGTGACTTAACATTTATTGTTTATAATCTTGCATTTATTGACTTATTTTTATTGAATTGTATTGTTAATATTTGAAGTTATCTCAAGTGTTTTCGTTACTTTAAAAAATTTTCAAACTAAATCAGAGAAATTGTTGTCGTTTATTATTATAATTGCTAACGTTTGTAGGCAACGTTAGACATAAAACTGGCCTTTGAGCTTGCCTGCCGCCTTTACCAATTTATTTTTGCAGTAAATTTTTTAACACACTTACTTGAGGAACTTCACGAAGGCGTTGTTCCAGCGACGTTTGATACATTTCGCACTAGACTTACAAGTTGACTTTAGAGTGTACGTACAGTGCTATAAAAGTACTTAAGTTAAAAAAGTAATTAAGTGGACGCGCCACGAACATATCCTGCCCAGGTGAAACGCTTGAATATGATCCCCTTTCAAAAAGAAAGTCGATGCAGTGGCGTCGCTCTGATGAAAAATTGCCTAGAAAGAAACTTATTCCATACACGATTTGGAAATAAACTTTAAATAAGGAAATAAAATTCTGTTAATCGAATCAGCAGAAAAGTAAATGTAATTTAATCTCCATAGAATTTTACCTATCAAAACATCGAAACCAAACGTCTCACGGAACATGTTTTAACACTACTTAATAATTCCCTTTATAGTCTGCCAAGTTGGTTACCAGCTCAGTAACCTATAAGCAACTTCCTTGCCACACGTTACGTAAGCTCTTTAAATATTTGTAACACCCATACTTTCACGGTAAACATTTGCAGACGGTCTGAATTTGTGGTAAAACAGTCTAAAATATCTAGTTTTCACATCCGTCTTACTTTTACACATGAAAGTTATTTGCTTTTCACTTAAAATATATATTTAACTTAAAAATTACTTCCTTCCAGACTTTTACATTTCTTCTAGTTGTCTTATTAACACCCACGTTTTACAACCGTATCTATAGTTTATATCTATATCTTGTATACATATAATAAAATTTTAAATGAACTGTGTCTTTACTATATATTTAAAAAAAAAAACACTTTGTACACGATGTACTTAAGTTATCAAAGTCAAAAAAATAGTTCTTAGAATTTTTGTCTGTTTGTCTGCGCGTTCGTGCACGCTAATCTCATAAACGGCTTAACCGATTTGAATGCGGTTTACACAGATATATTGTAGCATACTTCCCGTAACATTTAGTGTTTGCTTCATTCCAATCGGTTTACAAACAAAAAAGTTATATCACGTCGAACATTTGTTCGATTTTATGGTTAACTATATACCTTTATTGAGTTCTTATTAAAGAGAAATATTATTTATTAAATTCTTGTTAATTTATTACATAGCTGATCCCGCAACTTCGTACGCGTAGTATTCGGTATAGCACGTAACTTTTTTGTTTGTAACTAAGTATTATAGGAATTTTTCTGTAATACGTTAGTTAAAACCGCATTCAAATCAGTTAAGCTGTTTCAGATCTTAGCGTGCACAAATGCACAGACAAACAGACAAAAATTCTAAAATCTACTTTTTTGACCTCGGCAACATAAGTACAACTTGTAAATATTCTTATAAAACTTTAATGTACAGACACTGCTCGTTTACAATTTTATTATATGTATAGTTTTTTGCCTTTCTTTGTCCACATTATGGCTACATTTAGTGGAAGATGAATCTCACCACCTTAATTTATTTACCTGTTAATAAATAAATCTAGCCATTATCAAAAATGCTATATCAATCTGCACGCATTTGTATCTTAGTTATGTCGGAATAATTACACTCAATCCCTGTGTACAGTGATAAAATCTGTGAGTGGTAATGTATACTCAAACGCCCTCCAGCCTTTCACTAACCACTTTTGAGTTTGTCTTCGTACTCCGCAGGGGGTTTAAGTCACGGAGGTGACGTGCGAATATGATTTTAATAGGCACCGCTTTTAGTAAGCTGCTTAGTTTCAAGTACTTCATAGTTTTAGTTTAAGTTGGTATTCAAATGTTAGGCAACGGTATTCATTTCAGCAGAAAAACCTAGATATCAAATTAATTTTCTATTTAAAATATAATATGTATCTACAATTATAAACCAGCAAATATACAGTGTGCTTATTTTTTATATTCATCTATTTTTAATTAATATATTCTTTTATATCGTCGTTCTGTTTGTTTATTATTTTTATTATTTATCAATTAAATAATTCGTCGGTCAACTTTGGATTTTTGTTTCTTTAACTGTGTCAGACACAAAATTAGGAATTGAAACTTCGTCACAAAATTTACATTAACGGGATTGTAAATAATTTACTTATTGCCATTGCCCGGACGTCTACCGCCGCGCCTATCAGCCGTATATCTCTATAAAATAAAATGAATCCCCATTTCCCTTGGTCACGGCATCACTCGTGAACGGGTAGACCGATTTTAATTCAGTTTTCACTAATGGAAAGAGGGATTTCGCCGGCTTGCACGCCGGGCGAAGCCGGAGGCGGGTCGCTAGTATACATATAATAATAAAAAAAATCGTAAACGAGCCGTGTTTGTACATTAAATATTTTTTCAAAAAAAAACAATTTCTACACGTTGTACTTATGTTACCGAGGTAAAAAAAATATAATTTTTAGAATTTTTGTCTGTTTATCTGTTTGTGCGCGCTAATCTCAGACACGGCTTAAACGATTTGAATGCGGTTTTCACTGATGTATTGCAGCAAGCTTTCCGTAACATTTAGTGTTTATCTCATTACAATCGGTTAACAAACAAAAAAGTTATGCGCTATACCACGCGTACGAAGTTGCGGCCTCAGCTAGTCAATTATATGAGACTAATGGAGTACCTATAAATGCATTAGTCTAAAAACATGCTAGCCTTTTTCTTCTTTTTATAAAACAATCTTTACCCTCCATATTATGGGTTTCGCCAGTCAGGTTGAATTGCCCCTCGACAACATTCATCTAGGGCAAGCTACGCCACTAATCCATTGTTCAATGAATTTTGTGACATTTGGAGATAAATGAAATAATAAAGCTATAATATGAAAGGCTTACCTAATCAAATCCTTGGGACACAGGACAAACTCAAGTTAATATTGTACGAACTTCATTGATAGAATTTATACGAGTACCTACATTACGTTAGGAATTGCCTTTGCCTACTAA
The DNA here is from genome assembly GCA_910589475.2 of Bembecia ichneumoniformis. NCBI lineage: Eukaryota > Metazoa > Arthropoda > Insecta > Lepidoptera > Sesiidae > Bembecia > Bembecia ichneumoniformis. The sequence continues at coordinate 18,214,916 of OU342526.1, read as the reverse complement.
AGGATTTTCAGTAAGGGATGATTACATGTACTCGACAATAGTAGAGTATTAAATAGGAAGCACCTAGTCACCTATTAAGTCGCCTTTTGACGTAGAAGCTTTTAGAAGAAATCCTTTACTTTCTACACATTATACATAGTTAAATTGCTCTCCTGTATCTTAATATTAATTCTAATTTTTTTTATTTTTTTTTATTAAATTATGATTAATTTGATAAATTATGATGCTTTTTTATAATCTTAACAAAATTATTATAAATTACTTACAAAGACTGCAACGGGCCCGTCACAAACAAAATTCAGAAGCTTCAGCACTTCATCACTTCAATGATTACACTCGCGGAGCGGGAAGCGTGACCAAATAGATAAACTACAAGCACAATTTCCTGATAACATTAGCGGATGAAATAAATTCAAATTTCGCGAGATGAGATGGCCATAAAATTCATAAAATGGCCGGTCGCACAGCTTGCGGTAGTGACAGACTATGAATAGGTGGTAATGGTGGAAGCGAGACAGCACATATCACAGCGAACTATTATTAATAAAATTAAATTGACAATTTATTGGCGTCGACACACTGTATAGGTGTTAGTTGAAAAAAGCACAGTCATACAAAAGAAACATGTCTTTTTTCCCATTATTTATTTATTTATTTTTCCCATTATAGTTATTCGGTGACCTTTACACTAAGCATAGCTTGAATTGTAAAGGCTAGAATTTAACAAGATATAAAATTTGAAAATTAAACACTAGTCATTAAAAGAAAAGGAGATTTGGGTCTTTCTCTCTCTATCTCTCTCTCTCTCTGTTGTGTGTGTGCGTGTGTGTGAGAATGCGTGTGGGCGCGCCAGCAAAATCCTGTTTCAGATAGCAAGTTAGTGTTATGAGTTTATTGGATGCCTTTCAGTAAAAGTTCAATATCGTCATATTCAATATCATTATATTATATAATATTTCGACTAATAAAGAGATATTTTCCTTAATAATTCTATACAAATCACCTACTGCTCGCGTTTCACTGTGATAGTTGTTGGTATTGATTAATTCCGTGAGCCCTTGTGAGCAGTAGGGGCTGTACGCGACATTGGTCAAAGTCCAAATAATATGAGGACAGGAACTTTTTGATAAGGCCGCAGCTATATGCAGTCAGACGTCACATTATTGTGTCTACCATTAGACAGGAAACATGTGAATAGTCAAAGGGTCCTTTGATTCTCCTTTCCACTTTGTGTCGTCTACTATATACCAATTTAATTACATCAAACGTATTACTATACTTAATTATGTTATGGGAATTTTGAATACCGTGCGGCGAGCTCTTTCGAATAGAATAATTAAGTAAAACTAATGGGTTATTTTACACAACATATTTACAACGCTGTAACAAATAAATGAGTTTATGAGCACCACACTTAGAGAACATTTTTGTAACAGAGTAATTTTGTTTACATTAAAATTATAACAAAAATCTCAAAGAAAATTGAACTTTTTTTTTTCATGTTAGGGTCGGCAGACAGGCTGACGGTCTACTTGATGGTAGGTGGCTAACCATCGCCTATAACACAAGCAACGCCAAAGCTGCTGCAAGTGCGCTGCCGACTGCAGTAGGATTAAGGATAAGGGATTAGGAGTGGATAGGGAACATACAACAACATAGCAGACTGACTGTCACCAAAGGTAGTAATCGCGCCCATTATCACAAGCATCACCGTAGGTGCTTCAAATTCAATTCAATTCAATTGTAGGATAATGGATAAAGAATTAGGGGGGAAATGGGCTCTGGGATCCCATTTAATCTTTGTTTAATTTTTGGTACTTGTTTGATTAAAATTGAATATTTCTTATTGGTTTTTTTGTTTAAAAAATCATTATGAAAAACGTATACTATCGATTGTGCAAAAAGGTGACAGAAAATATTAATTTGGGAAATACAATAAACAGAGAATATACCTTTTTTTTTGACGAGGAGTAATCCGCTTACAGATCTCCTGCCGCTGGCTAGACGGCAGGAGTATGTGGGGGTCGCCCAGCGCCTGATCCTAGCGGCACTGGGAATACCCACTAAAACTCCCCGGTGTCTCCTTGCCCTTTGAGCGGGGTGGACCGGGCTCTGCCGTGGCAACAACTCCGATCCACCCCAGGGCAGCCTAGCCATTGCTGACTAGGCAACTCCAATAGGGGATTGCCCGGAGGCACCGAGGTAATCCCCAGGCGGGGGGGACCTTGTGCAAGCACACATAGTTAGCCAACCATGTGCGTAGGTCCCCTAAGGCATTTGAAAACGGGCTTCGTATGCCCGCCTTCTCCTGCCCAACCGCCTACGTCTGAGAGAAGCGAGACCGGCCTCTTTCTCTCGCTCCCTCTCAGCTGCCTCCTTCTGCAACATCACGTGTTCGCAGAAGGAAGCAACTACTTTCCAGTTGGTCACAATATCAAGCATGGCTTCGACCATGATTGACAGTGTGATCTCTTCACCACCCAGCGCCGCCTTCAACTCCGGGCGCTGGGATCTCCAGGCCGAGCATATCTGGAGCGTATGCTCGGCCGTATCGTCAGGATCGCGCAGTGTCATCACTCTCCCTCTTTTTATATGGTACAGATAATGACCGAAGCACCCGTGTCCGGTCATTACTTGCACCATATGGATGGTGAGGACACATCGGCGGCGCCTCACCCATTCCTCCAGTAAAACAGAGAATATACCTAAGATATTATTATTATTATTATTTGTAACGTGAATTATCAATTTTACTTCAAATATACTTTTATTTAAAGATGAGAAATGTATCGATATACGTATTAATCTATTTTAATAATAACATTACTTTTTTTAGATAAGTATTAAAGTTTTAAAATTTGTTTTCCAACAGGTTTGAACGGAAATGAAAGTGAGCGTATTGTCATTTGACGACTCTTAAGAGTTCTCCTATCAAAGCCCTGTTTTTAACAAATAGTCGAGCAGACTCCCTCGAGGAGAGAAACCCGGGTAGGTGAGCGGCGCGATGAAGAAAGTGCCGAACAACTTGGAACTTTGAAGGCCCGCCTTGTGTAAATAAGAGCGGAAGCTGGGGGCGAAGGGGGGGCCAAGTCGCGAGCAGAAGGCTCGACGAGGCTTTCAAAAACTATTTAAAGAGGCTTTGTAGGCAATCGGAACGGGATATGCCTTGACAAAAAAGAAATCACGGGGCGTGTTTTTATTTCGAGACTAAAATTAAAATTCATTTTTTCACTTAAGACAAATTAGCCTACAAGATCGAAGATACAAATTTCACTAAAACTAGGCGCAGAGTACAGTATACTCTTAGCGGTGTCATACCAAGAGAAAAATTTAATAGAATAATAAAATTTTATTAATCTATTAAATTTTAATTAATATTTTGACGAGCCCGTTGGATGAGTGATTTGGGTGTTTGCCTTAACGCTCTGATCTAGGGTTCCCAGGTTCGATTTCCGGCAGTGTCAACTTTGAAAAATGAACTTTGCAAATTTTGCTCTGGTCTGGATCTGGAAAGTAGTGGCAAGGCACACTGCGATTCGCAGTCATTTGGGCAGCCGTCTGGCGGCAATAACCACCCCTTTACAGAAGACCACCGTGAAATAACAGCACGTGAACTTTTGTGTTTCAGTGAGTGAGTAAGTTATGCCAGAGCCCATTTCCCTAACCCTTGCCAATCCCTTATCCTTAATTCTACAGTAGTCGGCAGCGCTCTTGCAGCACTTGTGGCTTTGCTTGTGTTATAGGCGACGGTAGCCACCTACCATCAAGTGGACCATCAACCTGTCTGCCCACCTTAACATAAAAAAAATAATAAAAAATCTAGTGTTTGAACTGAAACTTTCGCAGATAAATAAATATAAAGACAGTTTTAGTGGTTAAATAGGAATAGTATCAATAAACCGCAAGAGAGTTAATCGTCATATTGAAAATAATAACTCCATCATGGGTGTATGCAATATTCAGTGCTGAGCGAAAACCGGAACTTCCTGTTTGTTGCCGAGTGCGGAAATTCAATTATCCGACGATAAAAGTGTGGAGCGGACGGGGGCGGGCTTCGACCAACTCGAAATGAGAGGCCGGACTCGAAGAGGAAAATATTTCTTATAAATTTTCATGCTGCCTCGTAATTTATTCACGAAAAAAAGATTACTCGATGTACTTTTCAAATAATGTTTTCTCTACTACTGTATTATAAATGTGAAATTTAAACGCAATACCGTAATAATATATATGTAACTAGCGACCCGCCCCCGGCTTCGCCCGGCGTGCAATTTTTATATACCCTAAAACATTCTCCGTTTATCCCTCTTTCCATTAGCGAAAACCGAATTAAAATCGGTCTACCCGTTCACGCGTGATGCCGTGACCAGGAGAAATAGGGATTCATTTTTATATTATGTAATATAAATGAAAATGTTTGTTATAGTTTCAATAAAGTTTTAAATGAAAAATATTATAAAATACGTATTATAATATTATTTTTTTAAATTGTTAGTCAATTTAATAAAAAAACTGTGGGCGGAGTATACCCGAAGGCAGTACAGCGCTCTGCGAGTTCAGTACAATGATGCGTTTAGGGTGCTGATGGGACTTCCACGATTTTGTAGTGCATCGGGGATGTTCGCCGAGTCGCGGGTCGACTGTTTCTATACGATAATCCGGAAGCGGTGTGCATCCCTGGTGCATAGGGTTCGGGCCAGCTCCAGCTGCATTTGCTGAGCTGAGCGCATTTGCTGCTAGGCTTGACTGTCAGTACCTGAACCACTGTTGTATGGTTCATGTACTGACTAATAAACATAATATAATATGTATTATGTAATACTAACATAGATTTTAAGTTGTTACTAACGTAATATGATCCTTGTTGGTCCAAATAAATAAATTATTATTATTATTATTATTATTATTATTATTAATAAAATGCGTGTTGAATAAAATACGTACATGAAAAATGAAAATAGTAATGTAATCTATATATTTGATGTTGAATGTGTGAGAGTAAGTCGCTCGTAGCTGCGTTTCGAAGCCCCGACTTGAAATACTGAATGACACGATTTTCAGCAGAATTTACTTGAGAAAATATTGCTTTGAGTGGACCACATTGAACGTCTACGACTTCTGCGCGCTGATGTTCTTCGTAGGCAACTTTTCTGTTATATTTGATTAAACTATGACATTTTTAAAACTCACAATACATACTTTTAAATATATAATTGTTTCTAAATCGGCCCACTTTTTACTGTAACAACCCAAGGAAACAACGCAGTTAATAGGGGATCGGACAGTAATCAGATTACAGTCTAAAATGTACTTAGAAAGAAAATATATAATTTTTTACGATTATTTATCGAATAATAATTTAATATAATTCATTTAAATATTTTTAAATGAAGAAATAAAATTTTATTATTTACAATATTTTTAATCTATACTGAAACACCAAATAGTGCGTGACGTCATTTGTGGGCAATCATTCTCTTATGCCAATGCAGCTGTTTTGTTATGATATGACCACAGATGACGTTACGCGCTCTCAGATGAACTATCGTGGCGTTTTGGCGGCATTTTCAAACAAACAATATTAAAACATGATTTTAAGTACCTAAAAGGCTATAAATAAATAAAATAGTATTTTTTATGGGAATAAATATTCATGAAGATTAATTTAAAACACTTTCTGAAAATTTGTCCGATCCCCTATTGCAATCAATTAATATAAATGCTTAGATTACGATTAATAACCACTTATTCTGAATTTGAGAGGAATACATTCCATTCCTATTCATCAGTGCATTGACTTGTTTTGAGTAATGGGGGATATATTATGTCGATCATAGAGGCTGACACAGATCACCAATAAGTGTACAATATCGAACATAACCATTTCAAAAGTTAATATTTTTTTATGTTAAGGTCGGCAGACGGGCTGACGGTCCACTTGATGGTAGGTGGTTACCGTCGCCTATTACACAGCAACGCCAAAGGTGCTACAAGTGCGCTGCCGACTACAGTAGGATTAAGGATAAGGGATTGTTAAAGGGTTAGGGAAATGGACACTGGCATCCCTTACTCACTCACCAAAACACAACAGCACACGTGATGTTATTTCACGGTGGACTCCTGTAAGGGGGTGGTTACTGCCGCCAGACGGGCTGCCCAAATGATTGCGAAACGCAGTGTTATTTGCAATGAAAGCAATTATTTTCATTTTTGAATATTTTGTATTTTGTTGAGGCCTTTGTGGGCTTCGAAATACTGTTATAATTTTTAGTTATCACGACAGTAATAAAAAAATGTCAATTTTTCGCGTGTGCTAAATCGTTTGGAATACATAAGTTTGAACTATGTGCGACAAAATTATCGCCCTTAAATAGATCCACAAAAAGTCTTCGATTGTATAGGTCTTTCTTCTAAGTATTATTAATTGTACTTGTAGCTACCGTGTCACGGCCAGCGCTTCCGACCGAGGTCCGGCGCTGTTGTTTCCAAAGAGGAGATGTTGCCTCCACGGCGTCGACGGGCAAAAGGGTTGCATAACTACGCGGCCCGTATTTATATCATCGCGCTGTTTCAAAATATGTGCGCGCGAACGCAATACGCATTGGCACGCGCCAATCACAATTAACTTCGTTAATTATTATTATTCCGGTATAATAATAATATTCTATTGGTACGCCACTGTAAATATAGTATATAAGCAATGTAAATAAAGATCACAAAACATTCCTGTAAGATTCCTGCACCTATGGAGTATTATTGCTACCTCATCACAAGCAGCGCGAAAGTGCGAAAGTGGTGACCCCGACAGAAGGAACCGCCGAATAAGGAATCTCTGCCCGAAGATGGATGGAGCACAACCAGCGCAACCTCAAAATTTACCAGAAATTGCCAATATTTCGCTGGCAATGCGAATTCCGGCATTCTGGCGTGACAAACCGCGACTATGGTTTATCACTTTTGAAGCAGCCACCAGCGATCTGAAAAAGGGACAGCAGCAGTTGGCGCAGATGGTCATCGCACAATTAGAAAAACAAGACATCGAACAGATCACGGACCTACTGTACAGTCCACCTGCCAACGATTTTTATAAGGCAATCAAGGATCGTCTCATCACAGTTTACGAAGAATCGGATAGCCGCCAACTTCAGAAGCTACTGTCGCAAATGGAGTTAGGAGACCAAAAGCCTACACAGCTACTTCGGCGCATGCGAAATTTGGCTAGAGACAAGATTCCAGACGACACGCTACGACTCATGTGGACTAACCTGCTTCCACCGCACGTCCGTTCTGTGCTCACCATTAGCGAAACTCTCAGCACGAAAATAGCACTAGAAGAATTAGCGCTGCTCGCCGACAAGATGACCGAACAAGTACAAGAAGTGTCCACCGTCTCTTTACCACAGCCGAGTCAAGCAACCACATCAGCAGCTGACATGCATTTCCTCGCCAATGTTATAAAGAAGCTTTCATTGGAAATAGCGGAACTCAAGGCACAGAGAAGCTTCAGCCATCGTTCTTCATCCAGTACAAGAAGACCGTCGCAGACCAGCTCCCGTACACGCAGTACGACATCATCATCGCAGTACTGCTACTATCATAAACTATTTGGAGCGAGGGCAAGACGCTGCACAACGCCATGCACGTTTATCAAGTCGGACAACTCACAAAACAGCAGAACGCTAGCAGAAGCAGACAGCGTTCACGAAAAATCCCACCGCCTGTTCGTGAGGGACAAGAAGACCAACCTGTCTTTTCTGGTAGACACGGGTGCCAACATATCCGTCCTACCTAGGAAAAAATGGTCAACGTCAACTCCACTGCCATTTCAACTGTACGCAGCTAATAACACCGTCATCAAAACCTATGGGGAGAAGACGCTTGTATTAGACCTCAACCTACGACGACCTTACAAGTGGAAATTCATCGTTGCTGACGTTTCCAAACCGATACTGGGTGCTGACTTCCTCAATCATCACGAGCTCATTGTGGATGTCAAACATCGAAAACTGATCGACGGCCGTACAAGCCTATCAGTCAACGTTCCGATGTACGCGACCAACATACCTACCATTCGCAGTATTGATACGCAACAGCAATATCACGACATACTAGCCGAATTTCCTGGCATCACTCGTCTGACTTCGATGAAGCTAAATCCAAACCGAAGCGTAGAACATTTCATCGAAACGTCCGGATCGCCAGTCTTCAGTCGCGCACGACCACTACCTCCACATCGCTATCAAAAGGTGAAAGAGGAATTCGAGAACATGATGCAACAAGGCTTATGCAGACCGAGCAAGTCGTCATGGTCGTCACCCCTTCACGTCGTCCCTAAGAAGAACGGCGACCTACGAGTATGTGGCGATTATCGAAGACTTAATTCGATAACAAAACCCGATCGCTATCCTGTACCACGCATCAAAGACTTCACGCACATGCTATCGGGAAAGAAAATTTTTTCTACCCTTGATTTAAATCGTGCATATGCTCAAGTTATGGTTCATGAGAAGGATATTGAGAAGACCGCCATCATCACACCGTTCGGCTTATTCGAATTTCCTCGCATGTGTCCTGGCCTGAAGAACGCGGGACAGACATTTCAAAGATTTATTCACCAGGTGCTGCGCGGACTCGATTACGTCTTCCCATTCATCGACGATCTTCTCTTGGCTTCTGCAGACGAAGAAGAACACAAACATCATCTTCGCACTGTTCTAAAAAGACTGGAAGACTACGGCATCACTATCAATCCTGCAAAATGCGTCTTAGGTCAACCGAAAATCAAGTTCCTAGGATACATTGTTTCGCAAAATGGAATCAAGCCGACACCAGAAAAAACGCAAGCCATACTGTCCTACCAAAAGCCGTCAACAGTCGAAGAACTTCGTCGTTTTCTCGGTATGTTAAACTTCTACCGAGAAAACATACCTAACGCGGCATCAATACAAGCACCGCTGAATAAATACCTACACGACGTCAAGAAAAGAGACAAAACAAAAATCGAATGGAACGAAGAATCCTCCAGAGCTTTTGAGATGTGTAAAGACAGCATTCAAAGCGCAGCTTTACTCGCTCATCCTGTTCACCAAGCGCCTGTCGCGTTATTCTGTGACGCATCCGACACCGCAGCTGGCGCAGCAATTCAACAGTACCACAACAATAAATGGCAACCGTTGGGATATTTCTCCAAGAAGTTTTCAGAAGCACAGAAGAAATATTCCACATTCGACAGAGAGCTTCTAGCAATCTACATGGCTGTGAAGCACTTCAGGAAAATGTTTGAAGGTCGAGAATTGATCATCTTCACCGACCACAAGCCTCTCGCCTACGTGCTACAAAAATCGCCATCAGCCTCAGAAACTCCCAGAAGAACAAGACAATTGCTATTTATTGCTGAATTTACCACCGACATTCGCCATATAAGCGGAAAAGACAACGTTGTAGCAGACGCCTTAAGTCGCATAGAAGCAATTTCATGTCCATCATCTATCGACTATAACAAGATTGCAAAAGCGCAAGAAAGAGATAGTTGCATTTCTCAATTGCTCTCGAACAGAAATGTGTCAATGAAAAAAATATTCATACCTAACACAAATGTGAATATTCACTGCGAAACGTCTACACCGCATGTCCGGCCATACATTCCAGAAGAATACCGACGTACCGTTTTTGATAGTGTTCACAATATCAGTCATCCCGGAACACGAACAACGCGTAAGCTAATTACGCAGAAATTTTTCTGGCCCGCTATGAATCAAGACATCGGGGTATGGGCGAAGAGTTGCATACATTGTCAGAAGAGCAAAGTACAACGCCATACGACGAGCAATCTTTCGTCATTCCCGCCGAGTGACCGTTTTCAGCACATACATGTCGACATCGTAGGACCGCTACCCACCACAGCCGATGGACATCGATACCTAATCACCATTATCGATCGTCTTACACGATGGCCTGAAGCAATACCTACTCACGACATAAGCGCTGAAACAGTTGCCAGACAAATATTTGAACAATGGATCACTCGTTTTGGATGTCCTGCAACACTCACAAGCGACCAAGGACGTCAGTTTGAGAGCGACTTATTTTCAAATTTAATGAAAATATTTGGAATCAAGAAAACTCGCACAACGCCTTATCACCCGCAAAGTAACGGCATAGTCGAACGCTGGCACCGAACATTGAAAACCGCATTAAAAACCAAGCTATCCGAACATAGTAATTCATGGATCGAAGTATTACCTACCATATTACTTGGATTGCGTGCTTCATTACGCACGGACACAGGTGTTAGCGCGGCCGAACTTACCTATGGCTACAACCTAAGGCTACCTTTCGATTTTTTCAACTCTCAAACGAACATCTCAATCGGCGATTATACCTACGTAAACAAGCTACGTGAAACTATTGACGCGCTCAAGCCAACAAGTATCAAAACGCACGGTACTAAGAAAATGTTTGTGCATCAAGACTTATACACATGTACCCACGTATTTGTCAGAGTGGACGCAATTCGTAAGCCACTTCAACCACCTTACGAAGGACCTTACCGTGTTGTGAAACGAACTGACAAAGTTTTCACAATTCAGTTACATGGACGTCAAGCAAATATATCGATCGACCGATTGAAACCGGCATACCTACTTGAAGACTTTGAACCTGTTACCTCATACCTCAAGAATCCAGTTACCAGTCAAGACCATACCTCGTCAACCGTTACCAAGTTACCTCCCAGTAGTAAGACGAACGACGGTGACAGCAAGCGAACGCGATTTGGTCGACTCATCAAACTACCGGTACGCTTCGCTTGAGGGGGAGTACTGTAGCTACCGTGTCACGGCCAGCGCTTCCGACCGAGGTCCGGCGCTGTTGTTTCCAAAGAGGAGATGTTGCCTCCACGGCGTCGACGGGCAAAAGGGTTGCATAACTACGCGGCTCGTATTTATATCATCGCGCTGTTTCAAAATATGTGCGCGCGAACGCAATACGCATTGGCACGCGCCAATCACAATTAACTTCGTTAATTATTATTATTCCGGTATAATAATAATATTCTATTGGTACGCCACTGTAAATATAGTATATAAGCAATGTAAATAAAGATCACAAAACATTCCTGTAAGATTCCTGCACCTATGGAGTATTATTGCTACCTCATCACAATCAGCGCGAAATACTTAACCATTGTTATGTTTGGTAAATACATTAAAAATATAAACCTTATTCACAATCATCCCCCTGGCAACTCACAAGATTTCACTTGTTTTGGTTTGCCTTTGTGTCCGTTTATCTTGTTCTTCGTTGATGGCGGCCAAATATCATGACCGAATTGTTCCGCCTTTTCTTTCACCACACTTGTACAAGTCTTTTATAAACACTTTTGAAAGTTACACCAATTGCTTCTTTTCAAAATACACACACAGAGAAAGAGAGTTGCCACATCCCACAGGCTATATATATATGATTATAAGAGATGGTTATAATCTTAAATATTTAATTTAAAACATATTTGCACTGTACATATTGGAAATTAATATCGCAGTAGTTATGACACAATAAAAATCACATGCTAAAAAAATCCATTGCAGGTTTGTAAATATTTAAACCAGTGCGAAGCCGGATCAGGCCGTTAGTATTTAAAATGTTTTTTATTCATTTATATATTCGAATTCGAAAAACTCTAAAACCTTTTGACTTATCGTCAGAAAATTGGCACTTACATATTATACAATTTTTATTACTTCCTGAAAAAAGTATTTATGCTGTAAAATTTCAAGGCGATTGAAGCCGCAGGACACAGCTAGTCATGTCTAATATTACAATGAAGTACATTTAATAAGTAATGCAATACATTGTTTATAGTAAATAAAAATATATAGATCGTCTCGTAGGCAAATAATATTACGATGAAAGGTTGAGGGGAAACTTTATTATTATTGTGACTTCTTTATGCCTTCTTTGCAGATACGATATCAAGTGAACAGTTAAATAGAAAAAAAATGGCTTGCCTTGTGACTAAAGTTAGGTAATTCTAATCGTGTTTTTTTTGTGGCCACTGTAATTCGTTAGGATAAATTTTATTTTGTCTAGATCCTGCAAAGGGTCACTCGGTTTCTTGTTTAAGGAATAACAATATCATTGTTGTAATGAACCATTAAAAGAAATTTATAAAAATAAGTATATACATACGTACCTAATGCAGCTTGTTTGTAGTGTAAACAATAAGTCGCATTTTCCACCCATAGTATATCATGATCATTAAGTTCATTTTCATGTTTTTGGAGTTTACTCCTTAAGAATCGATTTTCATATAAGGTCCCCGGGTATGTAAATATTGTGAGAGTAAAATTAATACAAGCGTTACGTTATCTGTCACTTTGACATTTGTGTGACAGCTAACGCATGTATTTATAAAAGATGAATTTATATTAAACCGGACTGTGCCCTGGCCGGGGCCCAATCAAAATATTTATAGTAGGAACCAATCATAATTCACCGGGCTGTGTCAGTGCCACGGCCGTGCCCGGCCGTTGAGAAAAACACGGCGAGAGCCTGGTGGCGGCACGGTGTGATGTGAATCATCCTTAAGTCTATTATCTGGGCTTATAAAAGCAAACGTAAGCAGAGCCTGGTACATAGACGCAAAGTTGCCTGTCTGTGTGTATTCTATACGATGTACTTCGGAGAGTGTGCTCGAGAGCTGCATGAGATCATACCGCCTTCCCCTTTCTTCTATAGGACATGCAGACGTACGGCTGGTTACCATCCTCACCTTGTCGAAATCACTCTGATTTCTTAGCAGTGATGCGCACTGCTAAGAATTGGAACTCCCTGCCGGCGTCTGTATTTCCGAGCTCGTATAACCCAAATCTTTTCAAGGTTCAAGTGAATAGGCATGTTTTGGGTGAGTTGGCTCCATCGTCGGCCTCATCCTTCGTACATGGATAGATGCTGGTCAAGAGCAAACCCATCTTAAAAAATAAAACCGTTATAACCTGTGTTATAACACACTTTTTTTTGTCACTCGGCACCTGAACAATTTTCTTTTCATAAATGATTTCAATTCAGTTAACTACAGATAGTTGTGTATAGTTTGGTATCTATTATAGCACTATATATATGGACCTTTATAATAATTACTAATTTGTGTAACCTGGAACTAGGAACAACCTTTTATTCTTATTGTTTTATTTCTTGAGTTTAAATTGTGAAAGTCACAATTTTCTTAAATGTGTAATTATTCTTATGAAAACATTATCAGTGTTCTTAGAATAAGCACATTATCGTTTAATAGATGTACTTTAAGTGTGTACAGAATGTTTATGTATATTTTTTGTTTAGTAACAATTATTGGCGTTGAAGAGTTTTTAACCATAAACAAAGACGGAAACCAAGATTAGGTACATACATAGGAATACATAATTATAGATAAATCATACATTTATATGAAAATTTACTGAAATTTCCAAAATTTAACATAATCGAATCTCAAACAATACTGTTTTTAAAGAAACTCATGCTTATTGTTTAATAAAAGAAGTCTTTATCTTTATCTTGTCTTAGTGGCTATTTCTGTCTGCTAGAGTACCAGTATCACGTCGTCCATTGCTGAAATATTGTGATCGCCACGTGAACTAAAGCTCTCTACCTATACCTACCACGTTAAGGAACTGTAGTACTTATTTGATAGAGGCATTCTTCACATCTTCACAAGCCATTGTGTGGCTTCCTAGGATGTGACTGCGCTTGTGCATCAGAGGGCCACACTCTGATGCACAAGCGCAGTCACCAATAAAAGAAGTACTAAAGCAAAAAAAAATTATCTCATTCTGAAAATAAATATCAAAGAAATTCGTTAGTACGGACGATGTATAATTTGACATTATGAAGTAATTAAATCTAGGTAATTACATCTTGTAATGTCTAATTTTTATTAGAATATTAATCAAAGAACCTATACAAAGACCTATTGAATATAATGTGGGTGTTATGCTTAATTAACATAACACACTTTAGTTATCGTTTCAGTTAATAACATTCAAAATATGGTATTTTTCAAGTCATAGTTAATTATGAAGTTGATTATTATTTTTTTCCAATTTAAAAAGGTTGTTAGGCAATAAGAAGTGAACCTTCGGAACGTGTCCGCCCAATTTGGCCGAGGGTACTCGAAGCCGTGGCAATGCTAGTGACGGGCGGTAAGCACTGTGAAATTTATCGACCGTGCGCTAAAGACCACAGTAAATCCATTATCTGCAGTGTTCAACCAAAAGTTATGGCGGTTTTTAATTTTTAGTTATTTACAATCATTTATTAAAGAAAAATTAATCAAAATAAGAAACATTAGAATCAACACAACGTTGCCAATGAGATTAATTATGCTGGTAGCATAGAAATCTAGAGGCAACGAACTCCTTAAAGCTGTTTCAGCATCTCTTGGATTTTTAAATATTTCTCGTACAAAAAGTTCTCCAATTTCTGAAAGTGTGATAATCTGTAGGCGAAAGGTCGGGTGAATATGGTGTATGGTCGCGAGTTTCGTAACCCAACTCATGCAGATTTTTTTTGAAACGTGTAGTCTAGTGTTTTCGTGAAAAAGAATCGGGTCTCTCTATTGACTAAACCCCGTTGTTTTGTCGGAGTTTCTTGTGCATTTCATCGATTTGTTGACAATAACTATCCGCTGTAAAGCTTCTTCCTGGATTTAGGAAGTTGTGATGGAAAAAACCTGCCATAGACCACCATAGTCACCATAACCTTCTTTTAGTGCATTTTTTGCTTGGGAAAGTGCTTAGGAGCCTATACATGATCTAAACATTGAGCTAAAAGTCGCCGGTTGTAAAGGAACAATTTTTCTTATCACGTGTCAATCTGATTAAGAAAAGGATTGTTTTGGTTGCGTAGAAGAAGCGCCCACGATGACTCTTTTGATTTTCGTTCAATTCGCGCTTTTTCACCTTCCCAATTTTCTTCAAATGATGAACAACTGTTGAATGGTTAACGTCAAGTTCTTCAGCAACTTCTCGTATTGTTTTAAGCGTGTCGTCTTCAAGTGGTCGTCGTCAACTTGTGATGGTCGACGATCGTGCTCTTTATGTTCGAAGCTCCCATCACCACTATGGAAAACCACAATTGAACCCTACATTAGCCAGCAGTATTCAGGCCAAATGCCTCATTATTAATGCGGGCCATCTCAACCTTATTTGAATTCGTACAAAAAATAGCCAGAAATTGCTACTTTTCTAGCATTTAAAAAAAATTAGCTTTAATTAACAATAATAAATATAATATTGAAATATTTGTCGAAGTACTATTATAAATAATCTGCACTGAACTGAAACCAAAACCTTATGCCAAAACCTAAAACAAATCTGGTGTGTGTAGCACTCCTTTCGGCCTTGGCTATTTTTACTCTACTATCATTTATCATACCCGTTCTAGCAGACAGAGCATAATTAGCTCTGAAATGTCGCCCGGAACGGGTATGATCAAATCTAGTCCAGATCAAATTATGCTCGAATCTTAGTACTGGAACGGCGTGTATCCGCGGTTAAAGCAAAGTTAGCCTTGGCCGAAGGAGTGTTGGAACACACCCCTGTACAATCTGTATATCTGTTAATATGTGATAATAAAAAGTTACAAAATGTGCTAAAAACATAAAGTAGTAGTCCACTTTTATCATCTGTTATTGATTATGTACTGAATAGGACATTTAATTGTAGAGGAATGTTCTTATTCATGCGGAAATTCTTAAACATTTAATGGGCTCTTATGACAAGACTTCTATAAGTTGGTTACAAATTGTATTGTCATAAGTTTTGTCATATTAAAGAACTGGAAGAATAACATCATTAATTAGATTGTTAGGTTATAAATTTGACAATAAAAAAATACAATTATAAAAGCAATTGAATTATGCACAAGTACCTACTTGTATACGTAGCTTCGACTTGGACTATTGAGAATGTATACCTACAATTTTAAAAATGTAATATAGGATTCCAAGTTTTCTTACTGGGTCTTATTTAAGTTATGATGACTGTACACTCACGTACAAAGCCAAAATAAAAATTGTAAAGTGAAGTGTCAAAGCGCATGAACGCGCCGCACGCTTCGACACCGAGCCACAAAAAAAAGAGTGGAGTGAGTTTGGATTGTTTTACCGTACTAGCTCCGTCATAAATGCACTAATTTCAAGTCGAGCCACATGTATTTTGATGGCTCCTGATGCCTCCTGAGTCGCAGAATTACAGTGGATGCATAAAAACACTTGAAAGCAATCAACAATTGTCCACGTCTTGTGGATCTAGGTTTTAAGAAAATGCTTACATTCCGATTCGATATTGCTCAAAACCGAACAATTTATTTATTTATTTTGTTACGACTAACCATGGAAGATTCTGGTCAAAGCACTCGCGCCGGTAGAAACTATCGATAGTAGTCACGCCACTTCCCGGTTAGTGTCAAAGGAAATTGGTCCTTACGTTCCCGAACTTTCAATGGACTTGTTTACAATCACGGAAGTGTTTACAAGTGTTTACAATACTTGGTTATTTATAGTAAATTCGAAATAGATCGAGAGGTTTGGCGCCAAATATAATTAGGAGAGTGGCGGACGGGAGGGACACAGTTGAGCTATAACCTGCGATTCGAAAGCGAATTTCGGAGCTTTGTGAAGTTACCTGCGAAAGTAAACCAGCGACTCATTAAGGGAATCATTGACAAATTTTAGCAAGTTTAACGGTTTTATCGGACAAGTTTAGCCCTTTTGGAAGTCATCTTGGTTTGTGGAAATAAATAGTTCATTTTCGCCCTTACACGGCAGATTGACTCACCCCGCACGTTACAATTTATTATAAATATTAAGTACATTCTGATGCAAAAGGCGAACTTAATGCTAAGAGCATTCTCTACCAGTCAACCTTTGAGATAAACAGAAAACCCAACAACAGATTAACAGAAGGGATAACAAGTGCACAGAGTGACTAAGCACGACCACAAATTAACTAAACACAAAACAATAAAATAATATACTAAAAACAAAACATAGTCTAAGCCATATAAAAATAAATTACACACACACACACACACACACACACACAGAGACATTGAATTGTATCCACCAGTATTTATCATATTGATGAATCAAAGTATTTATTATACGTCTAACCTTCGCCTTACACATACACAAATAATGGTACACGAATTATTTCGATCCGCTTAAACACATTCATTTAAATGTAATTAAAATAGATTTTATTTAAATTTTTGTACATTGAGTTTGCTTAATTCGTTTGGACTATTCGTTTATTAAGGGAATTTAATTTAATTTTGCTAATAAATTAATACATTTATTGATTCTGAGGCGGTACGAAGTTCGCCAGGCCAGCTAGTATTTATATACAGATAAGAACAAGAACGATATCCTGAGTTTCTTTCGGGGTTTATAGCATTGCCGTTGCCTTAACTAGTTCTTTTCCAAACCCTTCTAAAACAGTCTTACAATTAAAAGTTTTCGTGAATTCTTTATAAGAAGGTGTTTTATTTAATGAATAAAATAGTTTAAAATTTTTCTGTATAATATTATTTTGTTCTATAATGCTCTGAATATCTGTCTCAATTTCATCATATTTTTTACAGGTAATGCTTTGTTTTATATCTCTTCTGTGAGCAAAAACGACAGTAGTGGTCCCTGAAAATAGTATTGAAGTTGTAATAGGCGACATTCGGAACAATTCCGGCTGAAGGTACTTAACAAATAGTTTCACGGAGCGAGTCAAAGGAGCTTCGAGTCGGATGGGGACGAATGCTTACCAACTCTCGAGAGGGTTGTGATTCAATTGAGGTTCGGAGCGGAGGGCGGGATTACATCAAAATTAACGAAACACAGTTGACTTTTCAAATCACCAAAATGCCTTTATAACCAAATTGCAGTCTTTTATATATGTTAACTAGCGACCCGCCCCCGGCTTCGCCCAGGGTGCAAATTTTCATATACATATATATAAACATTCCCCGTTTATCCCTCTTTCCATTAGTGATAACCGAATTAAAATCGGTCTACCCGTTCACGCGTGATGCCGTGACCAAGGGAAATGGGGATTCATTTTTATATATAGAGACTAGCGATCCGGGATGCAATTTTTATATATATAAGAACATTCCCCGTTTATCCCTCTTTCCATTAGTGAAAACCGAATTAAAATCGGTCTACCCGTTCACGCATGATGCCGTGACCAAGGGAAATGGGGATTCATTTTTATATATAGAGACTAGCGATCCGGGATGCAATTTTTATATATATAAGAACATTCCCCGTTTATCCCTCTTTCCATTAGTGAAAACCGAATTAAAATCGGTCTACCCGTTCACGCGTGATGCCGTGACCAAGGGAAATGGGGATTCATTTTTATATATAGAGACTAGCGATCCGGGATGCAATTTTTATATATATATAAGAACATTCCCCGTTTATCCCTCTTTCCATTAGTGAAAACCGAATTAAAATCGGTCTACCCGTTCACGCGTGATGCCGTGACCAAGGGAAATGGGGATTCATTTTTATATATAGAGACTAGCGATCCGGGATGCAATTTTTATATATATATAAGAACATTCCCCGTTTATCCCTCTTTCCATTAGTGAAAACCGAATTAAAATCGGTCTACCCGTTCACGCGTGATGCCGTGACCAAGGGAAATGGGGATTCATTTTTATATATAGAGACTAGCGATCCGGGATGCAATTTTTATATATATATAAGAACATTCCCCGTTTATCCCTCTTTCCATTAGTGAAAACCGAATTAAAATCGGTCTACCCGTTCACGCGTGATGCCGTGACCAAGGGAAATGGGGATTCATTTTTATATATAGAGACTAGCGATCCGGGATGCAATTTTTATATATATATAAGAACATTCCCCGTTTATCCCTCTTTCCATTAGTGAAAACCGAATTAAAATCGGTCTACCCGTTCACGCGTGATGCCGTGACCAAGGGAAATGGGGATTCATTTTTATATATAGAGACTAGCGATCCGGGATGCAATTTTTATATATATATAAGAACATTCCCCGTTTATCCCTCTTTCCATTAGTGAAAACCGAATTAAAATCGGTCTACCCGTTCACGCGTGATGCCGTGACCAAGGGAAATGGGGATTCATTTTTATATATGGAGATTATATGTGATTCTATAAGACGTAAGCGCATCCAATGTTATCTGTTAGTTAATCACTAGTAAGCTTTTTTTAATTATTTTTACTTTTATTCTATACTATCTTTTTTCATCCGCGCCCCTTTTTATTATGTGTTAAAACATGATATTATATTCGATTATTATTCTAATCGGGCGTTGATTTTTTTTTATAATTGATCCCTCGTAGATACTTTTTCTGAATAAAAGGTACCCTATGTCCTTTTCTATATCCCTGAAAACGTGGACGCAAAATTTCATGATGGTGGGACGACTAGTTAATGCGTAAAAGCGTAACAAACAAACAAACAATATTTTGCATATTGAGATGCCTAATGACAAGGCCTAAATATGATTTGGATGGTTCTGGTTCTTTTTGTAGAAGCGTATGTAAACAGTTATACTTGCAATCATTTATCGCTATCAATTGTCCTGAACTTTATATTATGTATAATTAATCCTAAAAATCTTATATATAAAAATGAATCCCCATTTTTCCTGGTCACGGCATCACGCGTGAACGGGTAGACCGATTTTAATTCGGTTTTCGCCAACGGAAAGAAGGATAAACGGGGAATGTTTTAGGGTATATAAAAATTGCACGCCGGGCGAAGCCGGGGGCGGGCCGCTAGTAATAAATAATTTTTGTTGTAGGTTTTATAGGTAATAACAATTTTTGTTGTACATATTATGTGGTAATCAGACGTCCTGGCCACAAACGGTTTCGTTCTATATTCAATTTTTGTTTAAAATTAAGTAGAAAAAGTAGTAGTAGTCTGTTTTCTTACAAAAATAATATATTTTTTTAATATATTCACTGCTTTTATGTCACTATTAAATTTATAAAAAAAATTCAATACGTCTAAATACAAGTACGTATATGAAAGGCAAATCACTAGCGCGGCTAAGTAATTATGGGAATACTAGCTGAACTCGGCCACGCTTCGCTGCGGCTCATACGGCGGCGGCGTGCGCATGGGGCACGCGGTACTGGACACCGCTTATATATAATACTATTTATCGTAGCGTGATGTTATATAGCCTATAGCCTTCCTCGATAAATGGACTATTCAAAACAAAAAGAATTTTTCAATTCGGACTAGTTCCTGAGATTAGCGCGTTCAAACAAACAAACTCTTCAGCTTTATAATATTAAGTATGGGAATATTTATTTATTTGAACTGAATATTAAATATATATAAAAGACATAGATTTAATTTGATTTCTAGGCAGGCGGACGGTGCTCTTGATGGTAAGTGCGTACCATCTTCTATAAACATAAATAATGCCATAGAATTGCAAATACGCTTTCTATCTTGTTAGGGTAAAAATCAAAAGAAGAGGTGAAATGACATTATGAACGAACGGTATCCATCTAAAGATAATAAAGTCATGTTCGTATCGTGGGTGGTAGAATAAATTGTGCTAAAATATTTTTTCAAGGAGAATACTTAATTTCGTAGCTGCGCTTCTTGCTTAGGCCACACGATTCACTTTAAAGTTTGACAGCTAAACACCGACGCAAAACTGGCAAAACTCGACAACTCGACATTGGTTCATGCATTGCCGAGGCATTCCTCTGAACAATTTCAGAGCGACTTCTATTGAGTTCGAGCTAAATGACAGGAGACTTATTGGTGTTGACAGTACCTGGAAGTATATTACTTGTTATTACTTTTAAGCCATGCGCAGCCGTCATCAGAGGAAATTTATATCTGTGAATACCTTTGAAAATTTTGAATAAAATTGCACAAACGTTCTTCCGGCAGGTTTTATCACAACTATTGAACCGGTGCAATGAAAGAACTTCATGTTGGTGCTTATCTATATCTATATTTTAATCTCAGAAACGGCTTAACCGATTTGAATGCGGTTTTCACTCATATATTGCAGTAAGCTTTCTGTAACATTTACTGATTGTTTCATTCCAATCGGTTTACAAACAAAAAAGTTACGCGCTAAATACCACGTGTACGAAATTGCGGGCTCAGCTTGTAATAAAATCGTAAACATACGTAATTTGTACACGTTCTTAAATTACCGAAGTCAATAAAATAATTTTTAGAATTTTTGTCAGTCTGTTTGTCTCATAAACGGCTTAATCAATTTGAATGCAGTTTTCAATTATGTATTGCAGCAAGCTTCCCGTAACATTTAGTGTTTGTTTCATTCCAATCGGTTTACAGACAAAAAAAGTTACGCGCTATACCACGCGCATACCAAGTTGCGGGCTCAGCTAGTGATAAATAAAAAATTTCGTACAAAATTTTAAAAAATCCCAAGATCAAATTTCACAACCCAAAGGTTGCAATAAAAGATTGACTACAAAACTTCGTACAACAATGAGAGGACGAGGGTCAAAAAAATCTAAAGTAATTAAAATTATAGTCGTATCTAGTAAAGCGTATCGAAAAGTGCTTCTATTTACATGAAGTTATTAGTGTGGCACAAACTCTGCAGTAGCAAGTTAGTTTGGGGGCCAAATTATGAATCTCAATGTTATAAAGAGCGAGAGCCCGGGGCAAGCATCCAATCGAATATTTATGAGTGAAAATTCACAGCTGATAAAACTCAGGGTTGGTCACGACCCCGCTACTCTAATAAGCGGATGTTTTCTGTTTGCTTTTCGAGCGATTTTTTTTTTTCATCTTTTTTGTTCGTAAACATTAATTATATTGGGCTGTGTGAGGGATGATTTTATATTAAATTTGAGCATTTACAGCTTATACATGCATGAATACAGGCTGAATTTTTTTTGACTGTACCTGAAGGGAAAATACTCTAAATACTGGCGATAGGAAATTTTATTCAAAGAAAACCTTTTTAAGGGCTTCACTGAGGCAAATGACATTTACTATAGAACTCGCTGGCGGCGGATCCAATTCAACAGGCCTAGAAATGGTGTTTTTTTGTTTTTACCATTAGAACATTGCACAATATTTTTTTTATTAATACATTTTTTTAATCTGATATTAACTTATTAATAGGTACAGGATTCATATGCGTGCAATAAGCCGTTTTCGAGAGAATTTTCAATAAAAGTCAAATTCTTCTTGTGTTCTAACTTTTTTTGTGGAGTTTCTATTACTTTAACGAAAATTCTAATTAATACAGTTGGTTCTTCACATGTTTAAGTATAATATATATTTTTTTCAAAGCAATTGTCTTGTCCATTTCTTGTAACATCTTCATTAAACAATGGATATTTTTAGTATTTAGGGTTTGTCTCCCCCTTAATAGAAGCAAAACTGCATTCGAAGTTTATTGAAAATATGCCTGCCACACCCAGGGAATCGTTCCGGCTAAATTTCGAAAAAAAACCTGTACATTTATGGCATCAATCGATAGGGTCAATCATAAGGACCAAATATCTCCAACAAACAAGGTTAATTAAATGAAAGAAAAACCACGAAATCATTTTAATAGAAATAAGGTCAGCAAATCTTCGAAATATCTTCCAGCAATTGAAATAGTTAAATCGGCAAAATTTTCTAATACTAAAAACACTTAAAACCATTTGATAACAATTATCATTTGATTATCGGCGCATAAATAAGACCTCTGCCAGCCATTAACTGAATAAATCATTTCGTTTGAATGAATTTCGACGTTTTCTGTTCGCGGTGAATTTTAATGGCGGCATATTGTGTAAAGGACAAATTATAGGATCAACGAAAAAATATTCCAATGATTTAGGTCACTGTTTTAGGCTGATACAAAAGAATTTTTTTTTTGTATAATACTATCTCAACTAGCTGAGTTCGCAACTTCGTACTCGTACTTCCATACCCCATTATAATCCTATATCCTTCATTGTGACGTTGCTTGTGTCAAACGGCTACGGTAGCCAACTATCATCTTTATAACTCTTACCTCAATTACTGTACTTCATGTTTTTTCATCGTAGTTAAGAATTTTAAAATAAATAGATAATTTGTTTGAAATAATTTGAAATTACTTCTTTTTGTCTTTCACGAAATGTGTAATATTTCATATGAAACCCTTATCCATCAACACCCCTCACTTGTACGGTTCAGCGACACATCTAAATGTATCTAGCACCAATAAAAAGAAGCCGACAATAAGGAGAGACGCACAAAATAAAAAATAAAATTGTTTATTACATGTGCTCCTGTAATAAGTGTCACAAATACGTGCAATATCGTGGGGCTCGTGATATAAAATTCGTTATTGTCTATGTCGTTGCCGGTGAGGCACATTTACATAAAGGTGCGTTGAGACGTGACGATTGTTTAACTCGCCAATATTGAACGCGGGGAAGCGTACAGGGATATTATATCCACTAAATGTGACCAGTTTTAAATATATATGTAGGTATATGTTTAAGCAGTGATGGCCCAATCGCCTTAATACTCGACTGTCGACTTGGCATACCGGAATTACAATCCCTCCTCCTAATGCCTCGAAAGTGTTATCTTATATCATATTGTTATTCATATTCTATGCATAGACGCAAAGTTGCCTGTCTGTGTGTATTCTATAAGATGTACTTCGGAGAGTGTGCTCGAGAGCTGCATGAGATCATACCGCCTTCCCCTTTCTTCTATCGGACATGCAGACGTACGGCTGGTTACCATCCTCACCTTGTCGAAATCCCTCTAATTCGGACCAAGCGCTTTAAAACATCTTTTGTGATACGCACTGCTAAGGATTGGAACTCCCTGCCGGCGTCTGTATTTCCGAGCTCATATAACCCAAATCTTTTCAAGGTTCGAGTGAATAGGCATCTTCTGGGTGAGCTCGCTCCATCTTCGGCCTCATCCTTCCTACATGGATAGATGCTGGTCAAGAGCAAACCCATCTATAATAAAAATAATCTTGCTTAATTGCAAGAGTTCTACGGTGTTTACCTGTCTAACGGAAGCAGTAACATCATAGGAAACCTTAATGTCCCAAATCCATTACCAATCTGTAATGAGTGAACTTGAAGAATTAGCCATATTTTATGACATCTGGAGAGGCCTTCGCCCAGCAGTTGAATGTCTAACATGATTACAGATACAATTATCAATCGTTCAGTGAATCTCCAAGTACTGAGCGATTGAGTGCTTTAAGTGCCCAAATGCTTCGCAAACTCGTCCAGATCCTCCAGATATATTTATATGCATAAAGGATTTTGAATTGAAATTAATTTCAAAATCCAGTTTAAAAAATACAGTGAATATTTCCTAACTTTAATAGTGACAGGCACACTTGCAAATAAAAGGAGCCCGTTGGATGAGTGGTTAGGGTGCTTGCCTTAACGCTCTGTTCTAGGGTTCCCGGATTCAATTCCCGGCAGTGTCAACTTTGAAAAGTGAACTTTTCAAATTTGGCTCTGGTCTGGATCTGAAAAGTAGTGGCAGGGCACACTGCGTTCCTTACAGAAGACCACCGTAAAATAACAGCACGTGTGCTGTTTTGTTTCGGTGAGTGAGTAAGGGATGCCAGAGCCCATTTCCCTATCCTTTCCTAATCCCTTATCCTTAATCCTACTGTAGTCGGCAGCGCACTTGCAGCAGCTTTGGCGTTGCTTGACTTATAGGCGACGGTCGCCACCTACCATCAAATGGACCGTCAGCCTGTCTGCCGGTTTTAACATAAAAAAACTGTGCTGTTGTGTTTCTCTGAGTATGGGATGCCAGCATCACTTCCCTATCCCTACCATATCCCTTACCCTTAATCCTACTATTGTTAGCAGCTCACTTGGACTGTCAGCCTGTTTTATGACATTTATTTTTTACATTTATTTATTTACCAACACGTCCTATTAAATCTAAATTATATGTAAATATTTTACAACAATAAGATGATCATTGCTTTTTACAAATGTCTGACGTTTTTTTTTTCTTATTTCTTATATTCTTTTAAACGGAATGTTTTATTTTTAAATCCATAAAATTAAATTAAATTAATTAAAAAAAAAAACATAAAAAGCTCTTACATTAACTTATTCAATAATAGTAAAAAATACGACTATTGTATTCATCCTATTTATTTTAAAGAAATAAATGTTCCAAGGATTTTCTTTCAATATCTTATCCAGATAACATTCGCTTCTTTTACAAAATGTAGTAAAATCGTATTCACCTCTTAGTCGGATAGCTCTCCCAAGGTTTCAGCGGTACGGAAAGTGGTCCAGCCCTCTGCTGTAATAATCATTTATCGACTCTACGTAATATGGGAACGTGATGCGGTTCGCTATGGGTCGGGGAAACGAAGAATGGCCGTTTAAAAGCCTCGCCTCCGAACCTTTTTACCGGTTAAAAGTTTCATAATTAGATTTGTTCCAGCGCCATATTTTTAGTGATTTTTTCGCAGGGAATAAACGGACAGGAGAATAATGGAATTTAGATTATTTCGGTACATTGCTGAAGGTCGTCGGATAAATGAATACATTTATTTTCATACACTAAAAGTGGTACTGTGGTCATATATTTATAAACAGTGAAAACATTTAAATGAAACATAGTCGTGTAATAACTAAATATTTCTTTAAATCCTTGCCTTTTTTAACTTTAAGTAACGCATAAGTATACTGTACGTAAGCCTTGCCAGTACCTGTACTGAGTCGACTTACTTTGGTTAAACAAAGTTATTATTTGATTTCACTACTAAAATGTGCCAAATTTAAAACCAAACATGAAAAATGTATTGTATGTAACACCTGCTACTATCAAGAGCACCGTCAGTCCACCTGCCGATTTATATCACAAAAAATTAGTCCTTTTATGTCTTATATCTCAATATATAAAAATGAATCCCCATTTCCCTTGGTCACGGCATCACGTGTGAACGGGTAGACCGATTTTAATTCGGTTTTCACTATTGGAAAGAGGGATAAACGGGGAATGTTCATATATATAAAAATTGCACCCCGGACGAAGCCGGGGGCGGGTCGCTAGTTAGTTATAAATTGGTAAATTAGCTGCAGTAAATCAATTTGAAATTTAGATATAAACTAACTTTAAATTTCAATACACTCTCCCTAAGTCTATTATGAATTTTCCTGTGGAATCTATTAAAAAATAAGTCTTCAATAGAACTAAATTTACAAAAAGAAAAACAGCCACTCTCATTGATCTGGTCAATCTATTTATTGAGACTATAAAATATTTGGAAGACGTTTTGGCCCTTGTCCTCTGCCAAACTATACTTATAATAATGTGGCAAAATAATATGGTACTTAACATAAAATCTTAGTAGCGGAATCCAAAACCAAATTTGGGTCCTGGTTAACGGAACTCTTGTATGAATTCACCGAAAAACTCCTAACCAATGTTTTTTTTTGCAAGCACTAACTACGCACGCACACTAACACTCTTCACCGTGGAAATGTACTTATAAAAGCACAGAACAATTGAACTGTTACTTAGATCATAAGTCCTTTGTCTTAAAATTGCAACTATACAGTACGGGACCCCACAATACAGGCTAGCAGGTGTGGGGTCCGGGGTTTATTCTTAAGACGTAATGTGTTATGGTGTAATCTCTTTTGAAATACTATGTTACTCATTGATAATGTAGCTTTCTTTTTTTTTTACTATAGATGGGTTTGCTCTTGACCAGCATCTATTCATATAGGAAGGATGAGGCCGAAGATGGAGCGAGCTCACCCAGAAGATGCCTATTCACTCGAACCTTGAAAAGATTTGGGTTATATGAGCTCGGAAATACAGACGCCGGCCGGCAGGGAGTTCCATATTTCTATAGGTGAAATAATCTTTAAAATCGGTCCAGTAGTCTTTGAGTTTATTCATTATAAACATAAATATGTACATACAAATCTTTTCTCTTTATAATATTAGTATCTCTTATAGACGAGTAATTCGAATAATATGCTTGATACCTTATGGTTAAAACATTGAACAATTGTTCCTCGAAAAAATAGATATTCTAAAAATTCCCAAACGCTGCAGTAAAGTGGTTTCAAAGCTTGTGAAGATGTACTGCCAAGACTTTTAATTCTTTTCTCCCCTCGGTCATAAGTCAAGCGTCAAACGTGTAACCACGTAAACACGCGTACGTAACTAACGCGATTAACCCCCTCACCCCTGACCCCCTATTGACACCTATAATCCAACCTAGCTGACTGAGTTATATGTGACTGAGTTACGCACTCATGTAACTATTTTGTTGTATATTTTATTAGTTACTATTCGGGCTTGTTTCTTTTTTATTCTAGCTTATTTAGCTAGAATAAAAAATAAAGTCTTTATGATACTAAGTGAAAAGTAAGCATAGGTACGAGATATTCTAAGTAATTTTAAAATCACTTTACCTAGTAAGAGAGCAGAAACGTGGAAAATGGAATTGAGTAAATTGAAGGAAATTAGGGAAAAAATGTTGCTTTTTTACCCTTCTTGATGGCAACCCCCATAAAAAGCTGTCCTCATTAGAGGAATACCTAGTTTCTATTAGCTCACCAATACTTGGACATCGCTCACTAAGCAAATGACAAGTATATTAACTGTTTTTTTATGTTAAGATCGGCAGACGTGCTGACAGTCCACTTGATGGTAGATGGCTACCGTCGCCTATAACACAAGCAACGGCACAAGCGCTGCAAGTGCGCTACCGACTACAGTAGGATTAAGGATAAGGATTTGGAGAGGGGATAGGGAAATGGCTCTGGCATCCCTTACTCACTCACCGAAACGCAACAGCACACATGCAGTTATTTCACGGTGATCTTCTGTAAGAGGGTGGTTACTGCGGCCAGATGACCAAATGACTGAGTAACGCAGTGTGCCCTGCCACTACTTTTCAGATCCAGACCAGAGCCAACTTTGAAAAATTCATTTTCACAGTTGACCCTACCGGGAATCGAACTCGGGAACCATAGAACAGAGCGTTAAGGCAAGCATGCTAACCACTTATCCAACGGGCTCGTCAAACTGTTAAAAAATATGCTACTATTTTCTAAACGGGGATTTAATTTAACATTATGTTAATTTCGACTGTCAAGAATAAAATTTCACGAAATTTTTACTACGATGAATATTTTCAGTCGTGGAACTTGCTAATAAAGAAATTATTACAGGTTTTTTTTTTAATTGACAGGATAACATATTATGAAGATATGCTATGAAATTTGGTATTCATGGTTTTATTTTTAAATTCGTAACATAGCATATCAAATATGCTATTAAATTTGTATTTGTGTTTTTAACACTAACTTAAGTACATTGGGGTAGCAATACATTGAATATATTTATGCAATGATAGAAAATTGGTCACTGAATGTTTTCTATCGTGTAGTAAACATTTGCCAAGACATAAAATGTTTGTTAGACAAATGGAGAGCGAATGTAAACAGCAAAGTGTAATAATATTTCCATCCGACTTCTAATCATGTTATTAATACTAAGAAACAGTATGGAGAGTGAATTCTAGAATATTCATTTTAAAATATTATTTATAAAACAAGTTCAAAACTCATTGAGCATTGAGTTTTACCTAGAATAGTTAATAGACGAGAGAATGTCTAGACGTAAGAGTCCTTGACAATTTTCCAGGTTATTTTATTATTTTAAGTATCATATTTGAGAGGAGAAAATAAATCAAACATAACAAATTGATTAATGTTTATTCTATACTGTATTATTATTCTGTACTTAAAACTTTTATAATATACATAAGTAATGTACATGGATACACTGCGTTTCACAGTCTGGCGACAGTAAGCACTTACAGTAGACCACCGTTAAAAAACAGAATATGCCATTGTATTTCGGTGAGTGAGCGAGGAGTGCAGACAGTTAAAATTGTCAATTTTAATAAGAGCCAACTTAAACCTGGTCCAGACCCTGATCTTAATTTAACGCAGTTTTTTGTACATATATTAATTTGTTTTATTTAGCTTTATAACTACGTCTACAATTTTTATAATATATTTAATAATTCGATTGTAAAAAATTGACTGATTCTTTTGTTGTTGGTGGTACATGTAATCAAAGGGCGAGGAAATGAAGGGAAATCTACCATCTACTTCGTGAGTTAACGGGTCCTTGGTCTTCCAGCGGCGACGGGCCCGTCGCACACAGAGTCCAGAAAGGTCCACGACTTCACCACTGCAATGATTACACTCGCGGAGCGAGAAGCGTAAACGATTAGATAAATTACAAGCACATGCCTGTTAATATTAGCGGATAAATGAATTCAAATCTCGTGGATCGAGATCGACGGGATGAGGGATAATAAGACCGCTCTCGCTCTGACAGTAGGTGTTGGATGAGTCCGTCCGCGTGTTATCTTTACGATGTATTGCTTAGACTGACTGCGGTTTTAAGTGGCAGCTCGTAGTTTGCGTTGGCGACAGATATATGGATAGGTATTTGGTGGGAGTGAGATAGCACGTACCACAGCGAACTACTATAAATTTTGAATTGGAACTATTTAATATTAATAACACTAAGCGTTCAAGCGTTTTCCCAGTGCGTAACTGCATATGTGTATTTACCCGACTCAACATGTAATTATTAGTAACATGTAATTTTATTAAAAACATTATTTTCTTTTCCGTTAATGATCAATTATTAAAATATTGTGTTTTTAATCATTCTTCGCCAGTACAACTTAATAAATAAATCAAGTACTTATCAAAGTATTTCCTCTATTTACTTTGGTGTGTCACGAGAATAATTATTTAATTCTTAGAGTTTTACTCCTTAAGAATCGATTCTCATAAAAAGCCCGTAGGGAAATTTTATGAGTAGTAAAATTAATATGTACAAACGTTAACTAAAAAACGTTACGTTATCTGTAATTTAACATATACATGCGACAGATGACACGTATATTTAGGTTCCCTAATTCTATTCTCTGGGCTTATAAAAGCAAACGTCGAAATCTTGTATGAAATGTTAGTCCGCGTTGAGGGACGAAACGATAGTACGGTTATAATTTATAAACTGACGGCGCCGCGCAGCGACATCTGTAGTCGAAAAAAGAACTATTTGAACTTATAAAAATTAATGACATCTGTGTATACCGAACGCAACTAACATAACTTTGGAACACGTGACATCAGAGTATGCAGAATTTAACTAAATAATAAAGTAATTAGGTATCCAGTTATATACTGACACTGGAAAATTCTATACGTTTAAAGGAGTAAAATCGTGCGTCCAATCTAACACACACACTTTTTTAAATTTGTTTACAGTGGAGTAGACACTACAGCAATGTACCATTTCGTCATACTCGGGATCCCTTAATTCATCATCATTATCAGCCAGTGACTCTTCAATACTGGATGTAGGTAGGGTTGCCAACTTTTTTTACAAGAAATAAAGTATATTCAGCTCTATGTAGAATATTAAACAGTGTTTTAGGAAAATGAACAGTATTTTATTTATTTATTGTTTTAAATACATATTTTTAGAGCTTCTCGCACAACTTACTAATTTACAATTTTTTTAAAAACTTCATACGCCTCATCACAATTATAACTGAAATTAAAATAAATGAGGAGCTCCCGCCACTTAGCATTCATTACTGAAAAAACTCTTTCAGTAAATGCTGAGGTGGCGGGAACAGAAAGTAGATATGAGACAATTTTAGTTATGTATGGCTGCGCTGCACTGACCAGTGAGCACCCTCTGACTAAATAAAAACAAATTTGTATGAGCGTCTAAACACATAATAATGTGTTTGCATTTTGATGCTGAAAACAGTATTTTGTATACTTTATTTTTGTTCAACAGTAAATAGTGTAATTTGGTAAAAAACAGTATAATACTGTTTAAAACAGTATAGTTGGCAACCCTAGATGTAGGCCTCTTACAATTCGCCATCACGCATCCTTAACTATAATTATACTTTATACATTTAACTGACACAAATAATTATATATTTTTTTATACTCATATAAAATATGTCCGTATAATAAACTCACTTGTTAATAATAGGAACATCACTTACTGCATTGTGTTAATAATGTTCCCGTCCGGCTCCAAACTTTGCGGGGAGGAAATTTGATCAGGCCATGATTAAAGTGAGGAAAATTTCGTTAAACGCGGCTCGGTTCCTTTTTTGTTTGTTCCTCTCGGTTTCGTGGACGAGACGGTGATATTAAAATTATTAGAGATGTATTTGCTATTACGATTGTCATGGTCATATAAAGTTAAGGCTACACTTTCATTAAAAAAAAATCTTCCAGCCAGAAATTGAAATATTAATAAATATTTAATATATTAAATACAAATATTAATTTTTTTTAGTATGTATAAAAAATATTTTTTTACTAACTGAGCCCGCAACTTCGTACGCGTAGTATTCGGTATAGGGCATAAATTTTTTCCAACGATTTGTAAACTGTTGAAACAAACAGTAAATGTTACGGGAAGCTTGCTACAATACATCAGTGAAAACCGCATTTAAATCGGTTTAGCAGTTTCTGAGATTAGCGTGCACAAACGCACAGACAAACCGATTAACACACAAAAATTGTAAAACCTGTTATTTTTAACCTCGGTAACATATATTACAACATGTACAAATTGTTTTTTTTTTTTTTTTTCTTTTTTTTGAAAAATATTTAATGTACATACAGTCACGGCTCGTTTACTATTTTATTATATCTATAGATTATATATTTAATTTTCAACGAAATTTCTTTAGTATTACTGTTATAATTTGGCAATGAGATCACTTTTATGAAATGTATGAATTTGAATATATTTATTACAAAAAATATTGTCGTAAAGCGCTTTTCTATAACAAATAATGATTGCTTATTCTAATTATCATGGGAACAGGTGTAAAGGAAGTGTTAGTTCTAGAAAACTAGCATTTTTGAAGACCAGTGAAGATTTTCTACCAATATTGAGCTAGATTAGTCACCTAACGGATGTCGATACAGCTAGAATTGTCTGTTTCAGTTACTTTCACACCTATAATAGGATTATTTTTTGGAGGTAACGTGGCGGACATAAATACTATGTTTTTTTTTACAAAAAAGGCTCGTTAGAGCCATCTACTGAATTGGGTCCGTAGTCTTCCTTACGAGAAAAACTACAGTGTATATAAAATTTACTTAATAACTAAATGACACATTAATTTAACACCATTTACAAGTTTCCGCATATTGAATCTATATAAAATAAATAAAACCGTTTCTAACCAATTTTGAGCTTAATAAAAAAAAAAAAAATTAATAGTAAGTACGTAAACAAATAAAGCAAAAAAAGAAAAAGTTTGCAAGGAAGAAGTCTACAGTGAACCATCAAACCAAGATTTTGAAAGTAATTGTCTTATTTTGTAAATCTTTGAATTATATAAATCGAGCTCTGGAAATTCAGCCAAACTATTAACAAATTTGACAGATCTGGGAAGAATTTGACAGATCTGAGAATCAATAATGTTTTGGACAATTTTCATAAGAAAGATGTTATGTTAAGATCGGCAGACAGACTGACGGTCCACTTGATGGTAGGTGGTTACCGTCGGTTATAACACAAGCAACGCCAAAGCTGCTGAAAGTGAAAGGGCTAGTGTTTTGTATAATAACTGTAAGGAATGACAATATAACAGTAATGTATGGATGACAAGAAAATTGTATCCCGAGTTTCTTTACAGGTTTATTTTCAGTATCGTCATCATCCTGGGTAGATGACGTTTAAATGTGTTTCTTTGAATGCCATTTAACGAATAAATTACTGTCAAAATCAAATCAAAATCAAAATATTTATTTATCAATTAGGTTTCTCCAAGAAACTCTTACGATCGTCATTTAGATTTACCAGTTAAATTTAAATTTACCAGTTAAATTTAAATTTACCAGGGTTTCGGAAAAAAAGCCAAGATGACGATCCTGAGAAGAAACCCCGAAAGAAACTCAGGATACTATTCTTTTTGTCATCTTTACAATATAAAAATTACAACAATTATAATCATACACTTAATACTCAAAGTAAATATACAATACTAAGCATAGTATGAGCTCCGAATCCAGGCTTTAAATCCAGGCTTCATTGTCACTTAAATAATCAGTAACCTTATAACCTTAAATATCAGTAACTTTTCGAGAGGCGTTTGGTTTTAATGACATCTTTAAATTTATTTATACTTTTTAACCCGCCTCAACGCAGCATGTTCAATGTTCATGTAAATGTATCGGTTTATAGGTACCTACAGGTAAATACAGATTTGACCACGGTACTCAATTACTTGAACTACGGATGCGACATGTGGAAATATATTTGTTTTCTGTTTATCATACAACACGAAATCATTACACGTAGGGAGTTCGGGCGGAGGCATAACGCGTGTTTTTGACAGTTCGCCTGAAATGTATCCCGCTGAGCGCGTTATCACCTTCCACACATGATATACAATACAATACCATGTAGGTCACACAGTGTGACATAAATTTTAAGCAGATGCTTAGTTTATTCGTAAATACATTTTTTACACTAGCCCACCCTTCTTACTTTTAACATTAATACCAATATTATAAATTTAAAAGTAGCTCTGTCTGTATGTCTGTTACCTTTTCACGCCTAAACAGCTGAACTGATCATCACGAAATTTTGCATACACGTTGTCAGGGATGCAGGAGAGGTCATAGATACCTTTCATCCAAAAAAAAGTACTGTTTCCGATAGATCATCTAACGCCTGGCAAGGCTATAACTGCAATAAAGACGTTAAGGCGTTACATTGCTCATTTAATTTAGTCAGGCGTTTTTTTTTCAACGCCAGTTATTTCATAATTATATTGAATAACCACTCAAGATTTTATGACGGTTTCCTTAACTGTAACAGTTATAAATTTTATTAAATAAAGCTTCACAATTGTGAATAAAATTAATTCACTAATTTTGGTATTATTTATTAGCTGTTGCATAAGGAATTCAGTTAGAATTCAGGTAATCCCTAAGTTTTACTTCTTTTGTTCTGCTTTTCTATTTTACTATTAATCTTGCTATTGTATATATTATGAAATATTTAAGCCATGAATTAATTGATATTCTTCTCTGAATTCCTCAACACTACTTATAATGGGATGTATTTTAAAATTGGTTACATTCATTTCAAACACAATAAAACTCCTCATATTCATATTGTTATGACTCACCATGGAACGTTCTAGAAAAGCGTCTTCGCATGTCAACTAATCTGGACAGTTCCACCTTAGAATAGAAGTCGCCCCACTCTCCGGTTATTGACAAGGGAAATTGGTCCTTATGCACACAACATAGAGCTCACATTCAAAGAAATAGCGTTCCCGAACTTTCAATGACCTTGTTTACAATACGTGTTACTTGTTTACTTACTTTTTTACCTACTTGGATTTGTTTGTTGTTTGTTTGTACTAAATTCAAGAAAGATCTAGACGATTGGCAGCGGATATAAATAGGCGAAGTGGCGAGCTAGCGGAACAGTTCGATTCTGCGATTCGAAAGCGAAACTTCGGAACAGTAAACCAGCGACTCATAAGGGAAGCATTGACGACTCTTGGCAAGTTTAACGGCTGTATCGGACCTTTCGTTTAGCCCATTGGAAGTCATCTTGGTTTGTGGCAATAAATAGTTAATTTTGGCCCTTACACGGCAGAATGACTCACCCCACACGTAACAATATTCCATAAAGTGGTCATAAAATTGAAAGAAATTGATACACTTATATTTTATTTATTTACAACGATGTTTAAATTCATTATATCAGTACGAAGTTATAAATCAATATTACTCTGAGGCAAAATTAATATAGAAACTTCAGTTATTAATCCATTTCCGAATATTATTTTGTACATCTCTCTCAGAAATATTAATGCGCTACACAGGACCCATATTCTCATTTATTTGTGAAGAGCTCAAAGAGCTTGTTTTGGCTTTTTTGTTACCGCATGAAAATTCCAATATCCATCGAATGATGGACGACATCAAATTTTACTATTTTTGTCAGAACATTCCGATGTTTCTATGGCTTTTTTTTGTTTCATGAAACTATTTTTCTGATTTTTTGTTGTGATATATAAATTTGTTTTAGTAAACGGATATAAATTGATGATACATCTTCTAATAGAAATATGGATAATGTATGGGTCACTTTTAACTGAGGTTTTAGATTTTATTCAAATAAAGAGAATGATTCTCGAACAAAAGATTGTAGGTACACAACAATTGGGGAAAACCGGAGATGTAAGCAACTGCAGGGTTCCCTCTAAAGTAATTGGAACAGATCTCTTCAGTTCTTTGCGTGTTCGCGCAGTATGTTCCCTGTATCGAGTTGAAGCAAGTTCGGAAAATTCCAAGCGCGTAAAGCATGTCGCACGTAACTTAATTAAATTCTATTTTAAGGCAGCAAAGATAAATAACTCCCGCCAGTTAGACGTACGCTTTCAAAGTAAAGTGGAAGTTGAATTTCTGAAAGAATGAAGCAATTCCTTTTGTTGACGGAGACTTTAGGTGAGACGACAGTTTTTTGCTTGTTTGGTATACAAGTTTAAAATAAAATAAAAATATATTTATTAAAACAAATTTGAATCTTAGTTCGATTTTAATGTTGATTACATCCCTTACCCATACTTCCATACTAATGTTATAAATGCAAAAGTAACTCTGTAGGAAAGGACATAGGGTACCTTTCATTCAGAAAAATAGTACTGTTCCCGAGGGATCATCTAACGACTGGCAAAGCTATAACTGCAATAAAGATTTTAGGCGTTACATTGCTCAGTCAGGCGTTATTTTTTTATTTTTCAACGAAGGGCGAAGCCGCGTGTATTTACCTGGATTGAATACTATGCTAAGCAAAAAAGTCAAGGACGGACGGACAAATTCAACTAAGTTTTTCAAAAATTTCTTATGAAGAGAAAAATTGAAAAAAAAATGCTCGGAAAATGTAAAATCCTCTTTTTTTCTATACAAGTTCCTGACAATTCAAATATTTCAATGACAACTTTTGATAGAACGACGTTCTGTCGGGTCTAAATTCGGATGTTAGCGACCGAGACGCCTGACCATAGTCGCCTGTCGCGGGGCGACCACTAGATTACGAATCCCCGCGATCAAAATACTCAACCGGAATTGTTAAGACAGTGTTCTTGCAATTACTATTTGGAGTACAGTAACTCTTGTAGCACTGCCTGCGTCCGGTGCAATTTTAAAGTAAATATTTTTATTTACATATTTTTAAATAAGTAGATATTATATACAATGAAACTTATACAAGTTCGCATTTAAATCAAGAACAGAAAAACTACTTGCTGGAATACACATTTATATGCCTACGTATATTATGCCTAAATCACATTAAATTTTTTAAGGTACAAGGCGTTATTCTGGAGGCAGTAGGCATGGGTTATCAGTAGTTATCAGTATCACTATCAGTAGTAGTAGTTATCAGTAGGCATGGGGTGTGCAATAGGAGATATGGCTACGACTAGAGCGCACTAAAAGGCAACTTGCTTCCCATTCAATGGGCTCTATGTTTCCTGTTATTGATGATAATATCAATATTTTATTATGGATTTTTTAATGGTGAACGGTTAAATAAAGATTAAACCAAATAATATTATTCGCAAATTAATTAGAAAATATCTTTTAAGGCTTTTAAGTGAGTTTTTGTCCCAACCATGATTAAAACTAGCTTCTGATGTGTGTGTAGGCCGACGAGTATTCAACCCTCTGAGTTATGTAGGTTTTTAATTTGAAGTCTAATTACCTACATGGAGATACTGACTAATTAAAAATCTTTTAGAAATTCGCTCGGTTATAATTAAAATGTGTGTTCTTTATACGCACTACAGTTACAGTTACTTATACGCAAAATTTTGCTCGAATTCACTAAGACCGATTTTACCATTTTTTTATATGATTTAAAATATCTGAAAAGAGATGAAAAAACTTTTACTTTTAAAAAACTACAAATATATTTTGAAATATAACAGCGAAATAAACAATGAATAATGGAAAAACAATAGTTCGTTAATTTATTTTTAATTTCCATAATATACACGTATATTCGAAAATTTGGAAGACGAAATAAAATATATAAACGCTTAAGATCCTTACTTCCTTATATTAATTACTTTAACTTTTCAGTTATTTGGGCAATAAGAAACATTTAGATGTTGCAATAAAGTTTCTACTTATAAATACTGAACTTATACTTATAATAAACCATTCAGTGTCTTACAACAACACCTTTTGATGAGTTTGCCAATCAACTGTTACGTTTTATTTTACACTAGCTGGACTCGGCCACACTTCGCTGCGACCCATACGGCAGTGGAGTGCGCGTGGGGCGCGCGGTACTGGACACTGCTTATATATAATACTATTGATCGTAGCGTGTTGTTATATAACCTATAGCCTTCCTCGATAAATGGACTATTCAATACAAAAAGAATTTTTCAATTCGAACCAGCAGTTCCTGAGATTAGCGCGTTCAAACAAACAAACAAACTCTTCAGCTTTATATAATTATTAGTATAGATGTTTAAGAGCTTATTTAAGAGATAAATGAGCATTTTTAGCTTTGTCACTTGAATAAAAACCTTTTTATATATTATGCCTTATTAAAGAAAATACAAAAATTGTTAACATTCTCTTCCATAACTAGTGAAATGAATTAACTAATTTGCAACAGAAAAAAGTCCCAACTGAATTGTTGAACACTCCGCTTAACACGTATTTATGCTTTTAAATAGTGCAAATCGAGTTACGAATGCATGCAGTCCGCTCGCTCCCGTCTCCGCAGTTAAATGCAATTATGTGTAATACACGGAAATGACGTCTGTCTTCCCCTTACCTGAATGGGGACACGGGAGTGACGCGCACCTAGATTCGAAACACAATTAGCAGTGCGATGAAATTTCATTGGAGAGTTGAGGCATGTGTTCGGGGCTTACCAATTGTTATTATTCAAATTAATTGGGCCAATAATGTTAATAATGTATCGATACATTTAATAAAGTGTATTAATTTTGAGCTACTCTGTACTGATTTTCTTGGCTCGTTGCATCTAACATACGTATTATTTTATTTTATTAAAAAAATGATTGGTCTGAGATAAGGGATTTCAGAGAGTACTTCTATATCATTCTCTTCTATTTTGTCGTTATTCTTTCTCAAGGTCAACAGTACTTGCATCTCTCCTAAATTTGCTTCTGTGCTAGGCAGCCAGAATCTAGCTACCATCAAATATACTATTAGCCGGCACACCACACTTACATAAGAATTTTTTATAACTTCCTTTATGATAAGTTGTTTTAATTACTATAATAATGAACTTCTCGTATATTCTGATTGAACTATTATTTCTGATCGAACTATTGGACAGTCCTTCCGGCGGCAGTAACCACCCCCTTACAGAAGACCACCGTGAAATAACAGCATGTGTGCTGTTGTGTTTCGTTTAGGGAGTAAGAAATGCTAAAGCCCATTGACGTATCACTTAATAATCTCTTGTCCTTAATCCTACTGTGGTCAACAACGCCATAGATGCGCACTTGCAGCATCTATGGCGTTGCTTGTGTTATAGGCGACGGTACCCACCTACCATCAAGTGCAGTGTCAGCCTGTCTGACGACTTTCACTTAAAAAAAAGTTCCAATAGAATAATTAAATTTTTGTGTACAAATTTATTACTTCGCAAACGGAATTTTCCCTGAGTAAAACCGCAGAAACACCTAGTATTAAATAATAAATAGTCTTAAGGGTCACAAAGAGCCCATCAAGACTATCTCGTAAGGTAAAAGTGTAGACAATAGCACGCAAACGCGACTCTCTCAGATCTTAGTACTAACGTTTAAAGAAAACTATTTAGTTGCAGCTGTGGATATTGTACCCAAGCGTTGTCCCTTTACCCTATTGGTGCACAGCAAATGAAATACAGTATCGAAACTTGTCCTAATTAAGTATATTACAACTTTTCAAAATATCGAGTGGAATAAAATGGACCGCTTCATTATGTACGATAACCGATCAAACCCATGTTAACAAAAGTCTAATATTACTTAGAGAAAACTAGTAGAATTAGACAAAGAAAAACTTTAGATAGATATCTTTTAAAATAAAATAAAAATAAAAATAAATAGGCAGCAGCAGAGGTTAGAGATATCAACCCTGATATCTTCTAACCTTTTCATATTTAAAAAAAAAAGGGACAAGTGCGAGTTGAACTCGCGTGAAGAGGGTTCCGTATGATGCTACCTATCCGCACAATATTGAGTGATGTACAATGTTATTTCAATATCATGGACTTCTTATTCTTATAGGTTTTCTGTATTTTTTTTTCAAAATTTTAGGTTCAGTAGTTTCGGAGATAAGGGGGGGGGGGAATGGTCGGACAGACGGACACACGAGTGATCCTATAAGAGTTCCGTTTTTTTATTCGGATGTACGGAACCCTAAAAAGTCACAGTATCAACCATTATCTTCTAATGCGAACATTTTTATTTAAAACTAAATTATTTATAATCTGGAAATTTTGTTCTTTTACCATTTTGTATAATTTGATCTGCCCTTGTACAGAGTCCAATCAAAAAATTCATTCACCCATCGATATAACATATCTCCGGATTCAAATTTTATTTGTTTTTAAATTTTCCTGGACTATAAGTTTCCATTGGTTAATATTTTATTTATTATAATCTGAGAGGTCACATCATCCAATGAATATTGTCCATAGCTCCCACAGGTGTAATAATTATATCAATATTTGTAATATAACCACTAATTATTATTAATACGTTAAATTAATATTAATTTAATTAATATTCATGTGATGTATTAACTATTATTAATATATTAAATTTAAATATATTCATGAATTAATAATATTGATGTCAATAACACTATAATGATACGTATAATGGTAATTATTAATGTTTATTTATTTATTTTATTGTACGTAAATGCCGAGGACAGTTATGATTGATGTGCATACTTAAAAAATTTCACATTATTTTATACTAGTTGAACTCGGCCACGCTTCGCTGCGACCCATACGGCGGCGGCGTGCGCATGGGGCGCTCGGTACTGGTCACTGCTTATATATGCTATTTGTCGTAGCGTGATGTTATATAGCCTATAGCCTTCCTCGATAAATGGACTATTTAAAACAAAAATAATTTTTCAATTCGAACCAGTAGTTCCTGAGATTAGCACGTTCAAACAAACAAACAAACTCTTCAGCTCTATAATATTAGTATAGATTTTTTAATACAGTTGCTCAAAAAGTGGCGTATTGCAGGGACGTGTAGCGTTCGGGATGTGGGCTATTATATACTCGTGCTTTTTTTTTACCTTTCCCGAACTCGTGTGTTCTACTTTCCCAACCGTCAAAATAATGTCTATTAAAAAGAAAAACCAACCATGAAGTTTTTACTAAAAAAATTCATAGAAGTTTTTATGATTCAT
The DNA here is from genome assembly GCA_910589475.2 of Bembecia ichneumoniformis. Lineage (NCBI taxonomy): Eukaryota > Metazoa > Arthropoda > Insecta > Lepidoptera > Sesiidae > Bembecia > Bembecia ichneumoniformis. The sequence goes on along the minus strand of OU342526.1, from coordinate 18,174,347 downwards.
GCAAATACGTATATTTCTAAAAAGAAGCTACTAATTTGTTTCAATATCAGATTTAATGATTTAATTGAATGAGTTAGGTTAGGTTTCATTTCATTTCATCTCATTAAATTTCGTTTTCATTTCATATCAATAAAAAATCTACTGAAGACTTGGCTGTATGGGCATAGTTCCCTTTGCCTACCAGAATGGGTGAAGAAAAAAAAAATTATAAGAAATAAATTATTAGTTAGTTGAGTTTATTGTGTTTTTATTATTTTATTAAATTGCTTAATTTTTTCGCAACTGTATTAAAAATAGTCGTTCAGTACACGTGCGGAACCGTCATTGCAACTTGTTCCGACTGTCAACCCTCGCCTTCGGCTGCGCCTCGGCTCGGGTAGACATTTGTCGGAACTCTTTGCAATGACAGCCTTTCCGCACTTATAATGAAATATACTATTGTGTTATTACTGTATATTAATTGTTATAGTACCTAAAATAAATAAATGAATACATTATGATCCAGTTCTCTGAATATATTAATTGCATTTTTTTTTTTTAGAAAATTAAAACGATATTTCACTGCTTACTTGGAGGTTTCTTTTGTACTGTGCCTTTCTGTGTCCTTTATGTACCGTCCCGTCACAAACATTTAACACTGACTCTCAGACAGCGGCAATATTGAGAGTTGAACAGATAAAATCTCAAGCATTTGAAAAGATTTTCTTTGTTTCTTGTGAGGGCAAATGGACGACACATAGATACCAATTCACTTCATATACACGAACAAAAAACTGCATTAGAATAAACGTTTTTTAAGATATTTTTATGTTTCACATTTATTTATTTATCTACATTTACAAACTTTTATATATCGTCAAATGAAACGAATTTAAATCAATTTACAACCGGTTCTGAAAGCTGGTTCTACAGACAAGAAACCGGCAAGAAACTTCAGTAATTGATCTTTTCAAATAAATATTCAAATTCCGAAAAGTTCAAGTAGTGGCAGTAACCACGCCCTTACAGAAGACCACCGTGAAATAATAGCACGTGTGCTGTTGTGTTTCGATGAGTTAGCAAGGGATGCCAGAGCCCACTTCCCTATCCCCTCCAAATCACTTATCCTTAATCCTACTGTAGTCGGCAGCGCACTTGCACCTACCATCAAGTGGACCGTCAGCCTGTCTGCCGATCTTAACATAAAAAAATACCGTATTCCTGCAGCCAACCGGCTGTAAGCATTCCCTCACAGAAGACCACCGTTTAGAACGTGTGTTCTTGTTGGGTGCGTGAGTAAGAAATGATAGAGATTATTCTTCTCAACGTGCCCATGTTATCTACTACCAAAACACCCGATACCATATATCCTTCTCATACAAAAATATTTTAATAAATATACCTGCTGGGCCTGCTGAAGATATTTTTTGTAGTTTAGTAGTGGTAGGGCACACTGCGTTACGCAGTCATTTGGCAGCCCGTCTGGTAGCAGTCCACCTCCTTACAGTAGACGACCGTGAAATAACAGCATGTGTGCTGTTGTGTTTTAGTGAGTGTAAGGGATGCCAGAGCCCATTGCCTTATCTTTTTCCAATCCCTTATCCTTAATCCTACTGTAGACGGCAGCTCACTTGACGTTGCTTGTGTTATAGGCGATGGTAGCCCCCCCATGACCCCCCAGCCAGTCTGTCGACCTTAAAATAAAAAAAAATTGTACATACATCTTTAAATTTAAGTATATTTCAATTTATGAAAAATTTATGCTTATTATTTGTTTCAATTGAAATAAATGTTTACACAAATATAAATTTTATGAAAGTGGATACTTCTTAAAAGTATATTTTAAGAATTAAAGAGGAAAATATACAAATATAAAATTGATAGGTCGCAGCAAAAATCGAGATTGAAAATGCTTTTGCCGTTCAAGTATTTGAATTTCTCCCGAAGCTTACGTTCTTAGAGTTCTATAAATTCTTTTCGAGACGTTCGTCGGATCAAATCGGCTGTGAGCACAGGGCCTAAGTACACTGACCGACAGATTTTCCGCACATTTACGACAATGTACATGACTGTACTTGGTTTCCACTATATGCCTCTAACATTGTATAAGTCGTACGAACATGACGTAGGTATATATTTTTTATACTTTTTGATTCTTATAGTCATAGTCGCTTATAAATTTCTCATCACTTATGTCGCTCTTCTTGAAACGTTATTATTTCAAAATTCGCTCAATTAATAAAAATTGTGAATTGTGGACAGAATAAATAAGTGATTTTCATGTTTTATTAGAATCATCTTTATTTATAAGGCTGACGGTCCACTTGATGGTAGGTGGCTACCGTCGCCTATAACACAAGCAACGCCATAGGTACCTATTGCAAGTGTGCTGCCGACTACAGTAGGATTAACGATAAGGGATTGAGAAGGGTTAGGGTAGTGGGCTCTGGTATCCTTTACCTACTCACTCACCGAAACTCAAAAGCGCATAAATGCTGTTATTTCACGGTGGTCTTCTGTAAGATGGTGGTTACTGCCGCCAGACAGGCTGCCCAAATGATTGTGAAACGCAGTATCTCCCTGCCACTAATTTCCAGATCCAGACCAGGGCCAACTTTGAAAAGTTCATTTTCAAATTTGACCGGGAATCGAACCTGGAAACCTTTGAACAAAGCGTTAAGGCAAGTGCCCTAATCACTCATCCAATGGGCTCATCAAATTGTAAACTAATGCTAAAATGATGTTTTTTTAACTGTTCAGTTTAACTGAATTGTACAAATAATTAATACAAGTCGTGGTTACCGCGTATAAGACCTATTGTTTTATATGGGGCCACCGAAATCAAAAATTAAAAAAACTCGTAAAATTGTTAAATTCGTAAAATCGATTGTTATACATAATCTCACTTAAATTTTTATGGAGTACGCTAATATCTATTTATATTTACCGTTTAGTTGTTTTTAACAGTTTAGAATCCAAATGCATTGCGTCTAAAAACATGAGATCTTTTTTGTTTCTTTAGGCTTCGCCATCTAGGGCCAATCTAGGGTAAACTATATACACAAGCAAGTGGTTAGGTACGTATATAATAAAATATATTAATTATACCAAATAGGAATTTTACGAATTGCCGTTTATTTAGTTTATGTACAAGTCGATTTACTGGGCTATTTATAAAAAATAATAATAATTGAGTTAAAATTAGTTTCAGAATTATAAAAGTGTAGATTATAATAATACATAGAAATCCTTAGCGTCTCCTGGGCAGCTCCATTTGAGCGATGGCTAACTGGAGAGCCATTCATCTGACTTTGCTTTGTTTTGTATAGAAATTTTAAGGAGCACCGAATTAAGGTGTATCCCTACTGAGGGCGAAGTGCTGTGTATAGTGACAGTTTGATGGATTAGTGTTGGTTTGGTTACTTGACGAGAAACGAAATTTATGCGTTGATAAAACAAATATTTATATTTCTTTTATTTTCGTATATTTACTTGTTTTTGCAATCGATTGTTACAGCCTATCATCGCACCTGGAAATTTTAGGGCGTCATTTATCTCATAATCTTCTACAGGTATCAAGTATTAATGTCTTGTGAAAAAGAAAAGATAAATAGAAGAAAAGATAAATAGGAAGTTATAATGAAAATAATTATATTATTATTAAAATGCTATTTGGCTTTAATTAAAAATGAATTATTTGGACCTAAGTGATTTTCTTCACCTTTGAATGACAGTTTATATTTTTCTTTTTCTATCTTAGTATTTGCTAGCACTATTGACTTTAATTTGTGTATTATAGACTAATTCAATTTCTTTTTTTACAGGTAAGTTCATTTCAAACTAAGTCAGCCCGTAAGTTCTTTTAGAAATTAAATTAAAAGCCTTACAAGTAACAATGGGGTGCGACAAGCATTTCGAATGGACCCGAAGCCTTTGTACAGTCAGACAAAGACGTCTGCACTTGCAATTGATGGCCACACCGTTCACTAAGAGCGATTGTTGAAACAAAACTCGCCGAAAAGTCACTTCTTTAAAGAATTTAAAGGGAATTTTTAAGATTGTACTGTGAAAAAAGTTGTTACATACGGTTCCCCAAGAACCAAATCATTCTAGGTTTTCGTCTTTATAATATGGTACATACATATAAAATTAATACGCCTAGTTAGAGTTAGACCATATTACATTCTGGGAAATTTTATGGGTAATTAAACTTAGGCGGCTGAATGACGAAGCAGACATATTATACGTATGTGGGTGGAACATAGGAGCCCAGTACATTGTCAATGAGGGCGTAATATGATGGTTCGCATTAATTTATCTGTAATCGAGTCTTTTCACACGAAGCATTACCATCTGCGCGTGTCATACAAAGAAACGTTTCTACGCTGCTCGGACTGCTCTACTTCTGTAACTTGTCAAAAATATTGGAGAGTTGAGGAATGCATTACTCGTGTGTTGTGTTCGAGAAGCTGTCGGTCAGATCCTTAATACATTGGGATTTTGAACCATTTCTGCACAGTTCATGTATTGACAACTCCCATTTTAAATTAAATTACTTTGTCTTCTTATGTAACAGCAAACTGATGGTAGACTTAATTGTAGAAACTCACCGTAACCTGTTCAGACAAGCAAGTAGCAACGCCATAGTATTGTTAAACGATAAAGTGCTGATAGAGAAATAACTTCTGGCATCCCTTACTCACGTGCTGTTGTTTCATGGTGGTGTTCTATAAAGGAGTGCTGGTTACAGCCGCCAATCGGATTACCCAATCCATTAAAATACTAATCTTTTTACTAATATTAATTATAAATTTTACTATAAATTATGTCCTTGTTGATCGATTTTAATAAATAATGGCGAAAACACTCTCTGTTTCTTTTTGAAAATTCAACTGTGCCATGAAATCAGCTGAAATCAGCTGAAAAATAGAGATTGTCCCAAAAAATTTGTACGCGTTGTACTTATGTTGCCGAGTCAAAAAAATTGTTTTAAGAATTTTTGTCTGTTTGTTTATCTGTGCGTTTGAGCACGCTAATCTCAGAAATGGCCTAAACGATTTGAATTCGGTTTTCACTGATGTATTGTAGCAAGCTTCTCATAACATTTAGTGTTTATTTCGTTCCAATCGGTTTACAAACGAAATAGTTACGCGTTATACCGAATACCACGCGCACGAAGTTTCGAGCTCAGCTAGTATGAAATAGGTATAATATTAGTAACATGTCTTTGGTCTTAAAATCAAGGGTTTTGTGTTTGATTAAATATATTGGTTTAATAATAAAAACTAACATACTAGGTTTGCAATATAGCAAATCTACAAATGTTACACGCGACTGAATATCTTGTAGGAGAACCAGTCTGACACCTGTTTCTATCACGATCGAATTGCGGAAGACGTATCGGTGGACCGTGTAACTTGGTACACGGTCTATAGGTACAGTTGGTAACACATGACACAACAGGTTCATTCAATTTTATCTCTTATTACCACTCGCTTAGAGTCCTTGCAATGTGGATTCACTATTTGCTCTGTATATAGACTATGTACGTAGAGGTTTCCACAATAGAACGTCTCTGTTTCAGGTTTGTTGATTGCTTCTGCCGATGCTTAGTTGAATTTAACAACGACATCGGGACATGCAGATATTACTAGATATTAGATTTTTTTGTATTTATAGCCGAATAATGTTAAAGAAAAAAATTAAAAATATAAAATCTCAACGTAGTAATTTTAGTTTCCTAATAAAACTCATAACGTGTTCAGTATCAAGCCATAAGTTTTCAATGGAAGCCCGGAATTTGCAAACATAGCCAATATAGCCCAAGGCATCACTTACAGCAATTGATAGCATGTTATTTTTTGTCCGAGATTACGTACTTTAGATTAGCTTAGATTAGCTTTAGATTAGCTTAGATTAGCTTTAGATTAGCTTTGTGATAATTGTAACTTAAGTAAAAATTTAGCTGAGCCCGCAACTTCGTACGCGTGGTATTTGGTATAGCGTGTAACTTTTTTGTTTGTAAACCGATTGGAATGAAACAAACACTAAATGTTACGCGAAGCTTGCTACAATAACACCAGTGAAAATCGTATTCAGATCGGTTAAGTCGTTTCTGAGATTAGCGTGCACAAACGAACAGACAAACAATAAATAGAAAAAAATTCTAAAAACTATTTTTTTATGATTATGATCTCGTTATGATTTATTATATGTATAGATATGTTAGTTCAAACTAGAATATGAAACAAGTAGTTTTTGCGTTAAAGTAAATAATAAACCTATGAATAATAATGAATCTATGAAAATTTGACAGAATTAACATACAATCGATACCAATTCTATAAAGGGCGATGGACCAAACTCAATTGAAAAGAATATGTCCCAACAGCGGACTTTTTGGAATAATGATGACGATGAGATTTATTGAGGGCGATTTCATAAATGAAATTGAAAGGATGTTACCAACAGAAGCGAGGAACATGATACAAGTAGTGTAGGCGACAATCCATTAACAGCTATGTTGTACGCCTCTAACAAATCTCTCATTGCATCGCATGAGCGAACCAAAATCCACTCAAATAAACGCGAAAGCAATTTTCTACAACGCTACTTACGATTCACATCTGGGCACCCTGTAATCAGTTATAATTGCTGTAACATGAATTTTATTTGCCCTTTGAGTATTCCATTTTATTTGAAAGGAAACAAATTAACGTCGTGAGTTTGATTACGTTAAATCACAAATTAAACTTCGCTTGTTATTAGATTTGAATGTAATTGCTAATTTTGTTTCGAAACGTTCATTTCTGGTATGGAATAATGTTTAATATGTCGTTATGGAATTTGAAAATCCAATTCGATATTGTTTCAGTATGTAATGTAATGCCTTGTCTTGTTTTAGTTTGATGCGCATTACTGTATTACATATTTTATGTATGTATGTAGGCTACTCACCCCCCCCCCCATCTCTCCATCTCCCCCTTACCCCCCACCTCCATACAAAATGGCCATTTTGTAGAATAATATTTTATAAAGAAACGCGGACGAAGTCACGTGCAACAGCTAGTTTTTTTATAATTATACTTGCTGACCCAGCAGACGTTGTCCTGCCAAAACCCGAAAATAATTCCGTAAAGCGATTGTGGCGCCACCTATCGGGTCCAATTTTAATTTCAAACCATATGTTAAAGTTAAGACCTATTCTCATACCTACCAAATATACAAAAAAAATCGATGTCACTTTGTGAAATAATGTTCAATGTAATTAGTGGGGCGTACAGTTTTCGTTAAATCACAGGAAATAATGATATGAATGAGTATATCGTTAATCTTATCTTACTATACAAAAAAAAAAGAAATTATTTCTATTTTACTTTATCCGAATGTTGTATCGATAAATTAATCTACAGCAGGCCTACCATGAATGTCATTCGAAGTTTTCTCTCTCTATCGTACTTATGTAAGAAGTTGCAAGTGGGACACAGAGGGTAAACTTCGGATGCCGTTCATGGTAGCGAGGCAGAGCCATCTATTAATAATTAATCAAACTAACCTATAAATAGACACTACCTATAATAAACATTTAATTTGCAATAACAAATATTAAGATAAAAACTATGCTATCTTTTAAGTTGGACCAAATAGCAGATACTTACGAAGTTTGATCAAAGTCGGTTCAGTAGTTTCAGAGTTTATCGCGAACATACATCCTGACACGAGATTTTTATATATTTGCAGCACCTGTAGCGTTGCTTGTGTTATAGGCGACGGTAGCCACCTACCATCAAGTGGACCGTCAGCCTGTCTGTCGACTTAACATAAAAAAAAAAAATATATATAAGAATATAAGATAAGATTGTCAAATAAATGAAATGACTGCTGTTGCACCCAATAGTCTGTACCACTACTCCAGTCCACAACAAAATCTATGCTAAAACCAGTAATAGTAACCAGTAACTTGTAATTTTTTTCAGTACTTGTCATTTTCTTCATTTCTCTCTCTATTTTGCTCTACTTCATCCTTTATTTTCTAGAGTATTCATGAAAAAAGGTTTCTTAACTTCTTTTCAGTTAGAATATAAAATACCTGCTAATAAATACTAGCATTTCTAAATGAGTAGGAACCTACAATTATTGATTGCAATGAATAATTGTGATTGTGACGTTTATACGCATTCGACACGCGTTTTAATACGTAACGTAATGATTATTAGTTAAGTGAGAGTCGGAAACGCTTGTCAAACCCGCCACCAGCGCAGCTCAATTAAAAACATAATTGAGTACGTGGGCGTTACAGGGGCTACCTGCAGAGAGGTTCCCTGACATCGAACCAAACTGTAATGTGTTATTATTTCAGTTTTTAACTTAAATGTACTCTATTTATTTATTTGATGTAACTCATTTTAAGTATATTTATTACTAGCTGTTGCACGCGACTTCGTCCGCGTCTCTTTATAAAATATTATTCGTGGAAAACGGCAATTTTGTATGGAGGGGTAAAAGGGGGGAGATGGGGGAGTGTGAGTAGCTTATGTTACTCGCTGATAATTAAGCTTTATATAGGTGAAAGAATTTTTTAAATCGGTGCAGTAGTTTTTGAGTTTATTCGTTACAAACATACATACAAATCTTTTCTCTTTATAATATTATAAGTATATATAGACTAGCAGAGTCCGCAACTTCGTACGCGTGGTATTCTTTATAGCGCGTAACTTTTTTGTTTGTAAATGTTACGAGAAACTTGAATACATCAGTGAAAACCGCATTCAAATCGGTTAAGCCGTTTCAGAGATTAGCGTGTATAAAGATTATTGTGTATAGGCGACCTGTATTTCCGAGCTCATACAACCTAAATATTTTCAAAGTTCGAGTGAATAGGCATCTTCTGGGTGAGCTCGCTCCATAGTCGGCCTCATCTTTCCTACATGGATAGATGCTGTCTTGACCATCTTAATGACCAAACCAATCTTTAATGAAAAAAAAAGAGTTTAAAATTATTACAAATGTCCAAAGTAAAAATTGTTTTTACTACTTACTACTTACTTCTTTAGTAACCTTTCTGATTTCTTTTTTCTCTTTTTCCTGAATGATCTGATGGAAACGTTACCGCGGGCAATCGATTAATCAGTGAGACGAACTGGCACACAAACAAGAGCGTCGCGTGTAAATATCAACTAGGTGCAAATGTACAGTGCGAATGGTAGGAGTCTATGCAAATTTCATTTACTGGTAATCCACTCAGCGAGATTGCTGTTGATTGATAGACGCAAATTGGAAATAGGCTACGCTTTCGAGCGGGTCGGAGGGCCGCGGGCCGCGGCCGCGACACCCTGTATTGTTAATAGAAAAGCCAAACTCATACAAAACAAAGTGTTTAATATTAACTGTACATCATTATGCTATGCTTATTTCTTCATTTTGTGTTATTTATTTACCTTGATAGTTAGTCGAAATCATACCGCTAACAAATGTAATCAATATAGGATTTTATCTCTATATATAAAAATGAATCCCCATTTCCTTTGGTCACGGCAACATGCGTGAACGGGTAGACCGATTTTAATTCGGTTTTCACTAATGGAAAGAGGGATAAACGGGGAATGTTCATGTATATAAAAATTGCACCCCGGGCGAAGCGGGGGTGGGTCGCTAGTACTCAATAAAATCGTAAATGAACCGTGTTTGTTCCTACGTTAAAGATTTAAAAAAAAAAAAAAATTTGTACACGTCATACTTATGTTACCAAGGTCAAAAATAATAGTTTTTAGAATTTTTGTCTGTTTATCTGTTCGTCTGTGCGTTTGTGCACGCTAATCTCTTAAAACGGTTTAACCGATTTTAATGCGGTTTTAACTATTGTATTATAGCAAGCTTCCCGTAACATTTACTGTTTGTTTCGTTCCAATCGGTTTACAAACAAAAAAGTTACGTGCTATACCGAATACTCAGCTAGTCTTACCTAAATAAAATTGTAGCATTCTTGGACCCCCTTAAACCAAGTGGTATAGATCATTTTTTTTAAATATTTATTTATCTCTACATTACCTCCGACGAGGTAGGCATTAAACAAAATTATTAGCTACTTTTGCCCTAGCTTCTACCCGTGACTTCGTCCGCAACCCCGTCTTCTTAGGTGTTAAAGCATTTATTCAAACTTTTCTCTACTAATACTACATACATAAATATGAAATTAACTCTATATGTCACGCCTTAACTAATCAATCGATTGTGCATACCTAAATAGTCAGGGATACAAAAATTACATACTTTTCATCCAAAAAAGAATAAACGGAATAAACGGATAAAGATTAAAAAAAATAAGCCATCACGCACGGGACGCCTGGTAGATGTGAAACATCGAATGAAATAAAATGATGACTGTTTATTTAATTATTTAACGTTTATTTTTATTGAATACAAAAATTTAAATATTTATTTCCAGTTGCAACAACCACAAACAATCACAACAACAACAACAATCACCACGGCACGCGTCGTATATACCATCGTATAGCGTGGTGACGCGTCGCCACGGACTGCGTCGCCACGCTATCAATCAGTTTCACCCGCGCCTGTAGATGTTTCACTCAAAAATGAATCAATTATTTCACAACTTAACAATATTTTGTTACCATTAGAAAATTCATCATTAGTGTAATAGCATATACGACAACTAATATTAATTTTAAATCTGGCGGTGTCGACTGTTTCGTATGATTTCTAGTCGCATTCAGACATCGAAAAGTTATTGGCGTATTTCGCGGCGGACGCCAGCCATAGACAAATTTCGAATTTGTTCATTTAATAACAAATAGCAAAAAAGTTGCAGCCATTGTTCATCAAAACGATAATTCGTAACCATGTAACCATGGCACTCAGTGATTAGGTGGTTACGAATATTCACAAATATGTTTTTTTGTAAATTTTAAAACGAAGTAGTAAATAATTAACATACCAAACAAAAGATGCTATTCGAGGCGCCAGTAACTAGACAAGTTTTTATTGCAAGTGTTTGCAAGTCGACGAGTTAGACAAAGTTTCTGACCCCGTATCCTGGTGCTCGTAATGGAAGCTATCCCGCGGATTTCAACGGGGTGCTCCTTTGCACTGTAGTAAAGGTTCCCTGGCAAAAGATGTAGCGATTTCAACCTTTTAATTAACATGAATATTATGTAGATCTAATGGCTGCATGTGTTTTATTTAATTGAGATATTAAAATATGTTACCATACACAATATATTTCAAAAAGAATCTTTCGATGTATCATATTTTATTGATTAAGAAGTATTTACATGTCACTTATGGCTTCCACAAATTAAATGTAGAAACTATTATTTATTTAGTACTAGCGACCCGCCCCCGGTTTCGCCCGGGGTGCAATTTTTATATATACGAACATTCTCCGTTTATCCCTCTTTCCATTAGTGAAAACCAAATTAAAATCGGTCTACCCGTTCACGCGTGATGCCGTGACCAGGGGAAATGGGGATTCATTTTTATATATTCAGAAGATAAAAGATTTAGAATAAAATTTAAAATGCCTTAAAATGCCTCTGCTACTCAAAGGGCACTTGAAATAAATTTATAACTAGCTGTGTCCGCGACTTCCTACGCATGGTATCAAAAATAACGCGTGACTTTTTTTGTTTGAAAATAAATTGAAATTAAATAAACACTAAATATTACGGGACGTTTGCTGCAATACATCAGTGGAAACCACGTGAAAATCGATTAAGCCGTTTCTGAGATTAGCGTGCACAAAGGCATAGTAGGCAAAGAACGATTTTATTACATATGAAGTCGCACCAGCCTAAGTTAAACCTTACTTAATATGACTGATCATGTAGATTTGAAGTCAACTTAAATTGGAACCTTCAAAATCACCTAAACTGACTATTTTTAATTAACTTTATATAAACTTTCAATAATCATCGTTTTACAGATGATAATATATAGTTCAGCCAATTCAACCGAAGAGTTAACTTATTGCATTTTTATCGAAAAAATGTTGGACGTGATTTTTTAAATTAACATAACTTTTTTGTTTGTAAACCAATTGGAATAAAACAAACACTAAAAAGATAAACATACATTGAACATGTGTCTAAAAAAATGTTTATTACAAAAGCGTGTTTAAACAGTTAGAGTTAGGCACGGTTTAAATAATACTTTTCATATTTATAACATGTCAATACTTGTCGAAGACTCAAAGTTAGTCTACTGCTTTGTCTCTAATTTTCGCAAGTTGTATTTAGTGGTGTGGTTATGATTATGATGAAATATCGGGTTGTTTTACCTTTTATTCTTGAACCCAATTTTCTTCACGTTCACGAATTTTTATTTATATTATACTCATTTGACAATGAGTAATGACGATTGACAAGTCTTGATAAACACATTCCATTCTTTCAACCGATCACTGTTCTATGTGTACAATGTACTCATTATATACGTAAGTTTTGGTTCCAAAACATACTTATGGCTGTGTATTTAGAGCAATAATTAATTTATAATCACACACATACTGTTTTATTTATATATAGATAATTTTAAAATATTTTCTGCGTAGGATATTCTATTAGCACATAACAAATTTGCATAGAAAGGAACGTTTCGGATTGAACCAAATGAAGTTGAACGAACGTTTTGTAATGTTGCTATTTTATTGTTACTATTTGCTATTTTATAATTTTAAAATAGCAACATTTGGTTGCCTATAGGTTGCCCAGCGATGTTTTGGTAAGTCAAAGGACAAACACTATTTTGTAATAGCGAAGGTTAAACATTATTTGAGGCAGGGTTTAAACTGTGAAATTGTATACAAATGTCATTAGACGCTGTTTGACAAAACACGTGTTGAGACATGGTTTAGTATTTTTTTTTGTAATAACACTGTAAATGTTACGGGAAGCTTGCCACAATACATCAGTGAAAAACGCATTCAAATCAGTTAAGCCGTTTCTGAGATTAGCGCGAACAAACGCACAGACAAACAGACAAAAATTCTAAAAACTATTTTTTTTACTTCCGTAACATAAGTACAACGTGTATAAATGTTTTTTTGAAAAAAAAAAAAAAATGTAAAGACACGGCTGGTTTACGATTTCATTATGTATAGATTTATTGACTAGTGACAAAGAATATCTAAGCGTATACATCTTATCTCAATGATTTAAGCACGGGATAGGTTTTAAAAAAGATTAAAAAAGGTTTTGGCGGATAAATAAAAGGATAAAATTGTAGTTAAAGCATTTAAGGTCCATGAATTTATAAAATGATGAACAATACTTCGATAGACACAGTTTCATTGACCCCTTATAATGTGAACAAAATATGGTACTATACCATATGTACCATATTTTGTGTTAAATCCGAAGGTTTTCTTCGCCCGCTTCCACCTCTCACTCGGTTCAACAACTAACGATTGCAGCGCGATGCATTTGTTAGCGAGCGTTGCACCAGGGCAATGGGTCCGATGACTCCAGATCCGGCACGAACTGTCTCGCTCCCAGCTTTGTTTAACAACACCCTTTGCCATCTAAAAATCTCGTCACATATACTCGCCAAGTGGGTTATGTAACCTATCAAAGTTTTATTTCTTAACTGCGAAATTTTATGGTCGTATTTATTTTACACCAGGATTTACTTCAATCGGGTGTAAAAACTAGTTTTCTTTACAAGAAACTAAACACAAGCAAAACCTTAGGTGTTGTGTTTTGGTGAGTGAGTAAGGGATGTTAGAGCCCATTTCCCTATCCCTTATCCTTAATCCTACTGTAGTCGGCAGCGTACTTGCAGCAGCTTTGGCGTTGATTGTGTTATAGGCGACGGTAGCCACCTACCATCAAGTGGACCACCAACCTGTCTGCCGATCTTAACATAAAAAAATGTGTTGCAGAAAAAAACATGGAACAAGCATAACAAAAGCTTTAGCTGCTCATGACTCCTTTACTTGTGTGTATTTTCCTATTTCTTACCAGATCATCAGCCAGCAACTTCGTACGCGTGGTACAAGTATTCGGCATAGCGAACATTTTTGTTTGTGAACCGATTGGAATGAAACAAACACTAAATGTTACAGGAAGATTGCTACAATACATCACTGAAAACCGCATTCAAATCAATCAAGCCATTTCTGGGATTAGCGTGCACAAACACACAAAAAACAGACAAAAATCTAAAACCTATTTTTTTGATCTCGGTAACATAAGTATAACATGTATAAATTGTGTTTTTTTTTTTTTTTTTTGAAAAAACTGTTTAATGTACAGACACGGCTCGTTTAAGATTTGATAGATCGTTATAGATTATTATATGCATAGATTAAGAGGAAAGCAGGCGGTCTTTTTTTCCATATAAACGTTTCAATAATAACCATGTGTTTTGATATTAAAGCAATTTTTTTTTTTTTTTTTTTTTTTTATGTTAAGTCGACAGACAGGCTGACGGTCCACTTGATGGTAGGTGGCTACCGTCGCCTATAACACAAGCAACGCTATAGGTGCTGCAAGTGCGGTGCCGACTACAGTAGGATTAAGGATAAGGGATTAGGAGGGGATAAGGAAATGGGCTCTGGCATCCCTTACTCACTCACCGAATCACAACAGCACGTATATGCTGTTATTTCACGGTGGTCTTCTGTAAGGGGGTGGTCACTGCCGCCAGGCGGGCTGCCCAAATGACTGCGAAACGCAGTGTACCCTACCACTACTTTTCAAATCCAGACCAGAGTCAATTTTGAAAATTACATTAAAATTTCCAAACTTGACCCCGCCGGGAATCGAACCCGGGGCCCCTGAGACGTTAGGCAAGCATCCTTGCCACTCATCCAACGGGCCGTCAAAATATTAGATTTTTTAATATGATTTTTTAATATAATATTAGATTCCCAATATTTCTCCAATATTTACACTAGTATTTTTTTCAGTTTTTATTTTATAAGACCTATAGACCATAATCCATTAAAATTCCCTAGTTTTAAGCGCCAATTTTAGTTATAAAAGCAAAACATAGGTATACTATCCACAGCACATTTTCTTCTCATACATGTGCTGAAAAAATCTCTAAAATCGGCGTAGATTTGAATGATAAAACTGAGAAAGCCTTGAATTATTTTTCAGGTTTAAATGGCCATAACTACTTGTTCCTTTCACTCGGTATTAAAAGAGTACGATTAGTATCGCAAAATGTCCTGACACATCATACATTATATATCATTAACTTTTATCTTACACACCTTGTTTCAAAAACTTAATCTAATTTGAATTCGTGACACTTAATCTTAATTTAGTGTTAATCCTCGGATTCAAGGAATAGATACCTTAAAGTAAATATCGTTAATCTTAATAAGAGATAGAACTTTACATTCGTCGTAATGGTGCTACGAATTTTATAATAATAAAGTCCATGGTACATTTTTAAAAAGTGTGTTGCTGAGACGTTTCACAACACGATCTAAGACGGTCTCTCGATACACTTGGTTGAATGAAGCCTTCACACCTTTTTCACAAAAATGAAATTTCGTGACTCCTTGATAAGACTTGATCCTTGATCCTTGATCTTGATAAGAGGAAGTGTTGGTATATATGTCGATAGTACGATATACGAACATATGGCTGATACCAAGCTGTTGAAGTTGTCTTGAACATGACTGACGGCTCCATACCCACTGTGTGTAAGGCAATCACTGCAATTCTATTTTCTTACTAGCCCATTCCATATTGTAATTTGATAATAAACATGTAAAAAATATGTGAAATGGCGAGAATTCAAAAGATGTTTTCTTTTTTTTTTCAAAATTAATAGTGTTGAAAAAGGAATAAGTTTTAATGTAACAGTATTTATGACCAGACTAGTTATAATAATTTTCTCAAACATGCTCGAAAATGTAGGCATTCTTGTACTAAAATCAAGCTACGAAGTTTGTAATTGTTGGCTCATGCATTTCTTTCTCGGCCTAGGCCAAGAATGTTGTATGAAAATTCATTCCTGGCCGCTGCTCAGCCCGATGAAACCCGAAGTTTCACGAGTCTTCACGAACGCGCCCGCCGCTGTCACAGGCGTAGTAGGCGGGGGCGTTTCCTTTGCACTCATTGAAAATAAAAAATAAAAAAGGTGGGAAAGCAGACTTTTTTCAGTACCTACCTAAATATTTATTGCTTTTAGTAAACACTAGATGAAAACCCGGCTTCGCTCGGGTGTAATGTGTACACATGTAGGTACAAAGTGTAGATAGATATTTCTGTAGTTATCGGTTCTCAAGGAATATTAAAGGCAAAGCGGCATATATTTCGCTCAATGTTTGCGGCAAGACGTTTCGTTTTACACAGTCACATGAGTCACAGTTCTTTGTAATGGACACTTTGTTTTTAAAATGAATGGTGCGACGACGTATTGAGTGGCGAGGCTAGTATGAATGAAACGGAACGTTTATTAACCACTCAAGATGTCACAGGGACACAGGTGTCAGTGAGTGACGTTTCGCTAGAGTGGCCAATATGGCGACTGTGATTTGTCTGTCAGCACCATTAGAATTTAACAAAATACTTGACAATCCGAATTTTGTGGATATATGTTGTCGACTCGAAATATTTATTTTTTTATGTTTTATTATTCAGGTAAGGTTTCAATCGAGTCTACCGTACCCCTTGACGAAATTATTAATATAGATTTGCGTTTGTTTTATTCTAAATAAAACTGTGTATATGTAAATTAATTTTTTACTATTTTTTTCATATTATACTATTTTTTTTTGCATTATCACGTGTTTCATTATTTCCTCACATTTATTGAGAAAAGCACTATACCAGCCTCGACCGGAATGAGGATTGCCGGACTCAGATCTTTATCAAGGCCGAGCTTTGGCAATCCTTCACTTCCTGGACTCTGCAGTAATATACTATTAAAACCATTGTCATGTTAAAAGGAACGAAAATTGTTATTGAGTTCCAAATAACGGAGGCTAAGAACGAAAGGTACTATGTAAAATTTTAATTGAAATCACTAACAATAATCTTGAACTTCATACTTCAAAGATATTATAGATTATGCGTACACAGACACACGCCTAA
This sequence comes from Bembecia ichneumoniformis, assembly GCA_910589475.2. Classification (NCBI taxonomy): domain Eukaryota; kingdom Metazoa; phylum Arthropoda; class Insecta; order Lepidoptera; family Sesiidae; genus Bembecia; species Bembecia ichneumoniformis. The sequence continues at coordinate 18,157,296 of OU342526.1, read as the reverse complement.
GCCTCGGGTTAATTGAACCGAGTGGAAAATTATACAAACTTTCGCCTTAACATTAATAGTAACAGACGTTTTGCAAAGCGTCCTATGCTGGCAAAGTCAATATTAATAGAGGCGCCGTCAATTATCAGTGTGTAGTGATGCCTAAAATCGTTGTTACGCAACTATCGCAACCGTTCGCTAGTGATGGGAAATACACTTGTTAGCTAACGAAGCAACGTATAATGAGATATTCTGAATAGACAGTAAGGTGTTTTTGAGATTAATCTTAACTGAATTTATGGCGAGTGTGCATTAATATTTTAACATCACATTTTCAACAATAGGTATAGATGTTTCTTAAAGCACCAGATTGTCATATTTATTAATATCATAGTCACATGGAATATGTATGTATTTTTTTTCTTTTGGAATATGTGTAAAATTAGGCTGATAGACTGCTTGATTTTATGTGGATCCTTCGTCTATTCACACAAGCAAAACTTAATTCACGGTCTTCTGTCTTATTTGTCTTATTTGTTACTACCTCCAGACCAGGCGGCTAGTTTAATATTACAAAACGCATTTCGTAGACGAACGAAAGTTACTGCCTGGCGGATCAGTAGGTTGAAGCGGCAGTGGTCAGGACACATAGTACCTACGGAGAGCTCACGAGAGCTGGGGTCGGAAGGTTTGCGAATGGAGGCCACGTACCGACAAGCGCAGGGTAATAATTCCACCCACAAGATGGACAGAAAGACAAATCCATCATGGATATCCAGTAGCGAAAGGGGACGCTGTGGGTTATGCCGGACTTCTACCGGCCTTTCTAGCGCGGCCGTAGATGGGCGCGGTCGCAGGAACGTTGTTACACAACTTCGGCGACCCGCCACGGCTGTTCAGCGCGGGGAGGACTACGCTCCCTGTCGGAACCTCGGCGTACCCGAGAGCGGAGGTACGCTGACCATCTCGGGGAGGCTAGTGAACGTCCTACAGCTGAGATGATGACGATGTGCTCTCCCTGAAGTTCCCACTGATTATATTGAGCCAACTTTTCTGTTCCTACCGATGCTAAAGACAAGTTAGATGTTGGTGTAGATGGTTTTGAAGATTTAATAAAATTTAAAGCATAGATTTTATCCCATTCATCGTTCCACTTGACTTGGCTACGTGTTTTTTTTTTGTATATATATTTTTTGGAACGTAAAAAAAGTTTATGCTAAGCAATAAAATAAAAAATGAATTTTTACGTTGTCGGGACTAGTCCCTAATGTTAAGGGGGCGTGCAAAGCAAAAATTCTAATTTCACCCGCGTATGGGGTCAATTGAATGAACACGACAGAGTTACTTTTATTAGCCATATATTTACACAATCTTGTTAATATAATATGAAGATCGGCAGACAGACTGACAGCCCACTTGATGGTAGGTGGCTACCGTCGCCTATGACACAAACAGCGTAAAAGCTGCTGCAAGTGCGCTGCCGACTACAGTAGGATTAGGGATAAGGGATTAAGAGGGGCCTATCCCCTGGGCTCTGGCATCCCTTACTCACCGAAACACAACAGCACACGTGCTGTTATTTCACGGTGGTCTTCTGTAAGGGGGATTTCTGTAAGGGGCATAATATTTTCTTATTTGGACTTTATTTACTTAGATAAAATTCAAATCTAGGATTAGCTATTTCTATTTATACGCGCTCTTAAGCAGATGATGAAATTTATTAGTGAATAGAGATGTATTTCCTTTTTTTATTTTATATTTGTGCTGTTGTGTTTCGGTGAGTGAGTAAGGGATGCCAGAGCCCATTTCCCTATCCCCTCCTAATCCCTTATCCTTAACCCTACTGTAGTCGGCAGCGCACTTGCAGCACCTGTGGCGTTGCTTGTATTATAGGCGACGGTAGCCACCTACCATCAAGTGGACCGTCAGCCTGTCTGCAGATCTTAACAAAAAAAAAAAAGAATTAAGTACCTACCTATCGAATAAAATGTTAAAAAGTAGCTTATCTTTTTCTGCACAGCTGAAACTTATTATCAAAGTTTATACTAAGTTGAAACTTAGTATAAAAGTAGTAGATATACAAAAAAATATTTCATTTTAATATAGACGTATTCAAAATCTATAACTCTACTAACCATAGAATGAAGGGTGGTTTTATATACGACTCGTTTACGAAGTAGTCATACTATACTGTTTTACTTCCGTTGCCCGAGTATGTTGTGGGATTGTTTGCATTTACCTTTGGCTCTTCGTCAGTAAACATTAATATCGAGCGCCGATCCGTACAGAGGATTATACCCCTTTATAGATACTCTATAACTAAGTATCAATAGAACTACATTTATTTACTTTTATCTACAATACTTTCGCACTCGTCATAGCAAGTTAAACTTGAATAATTTGTCACTTGTTTAAACTGAGCCTTGATTCAAAGCTATTGGATGTTACTAAAATATAATAATAATAATAAAGCCCATTTATTTCCTATTATATACATTTTAATTAATTAAATATATTAATGTTTTAATGTAAAAATATGATAATAATTTAGTTTTTTAATATGACATATTTTGTCACTTATAAAGCGTATAAATTTATTTTTTTTAGTCACTATAACTGTCGCTTTCATTACCATTGATCGGAACCCCTTCTTGGGTATAGGCCTCCTTCAGCTGGTTCCAGGCTTCTCTGTCCATTGTTCTCTTACTCCATTCGCTTCCTGCTATTACTTTAATATCCTCTATCCACCTACGACGCCCTCTTCTCCTGTTTCCTGTTGGTCTCGTCCACCGCTACTTCTGTTTTAGAGCATGATGTAAGGCATCTATAACTTTCGTTTTCCGTCTTATCTGTTCGCTTTTTACTTTTTGTATTCGTCTTGATTTAAGTACGCTCTGTTCCATTGCTTTCTGGCATGTTACTATTGTTATGACTCACCAGGGAACATTCTAGTTATGACTCACTATGGAACGTTCTAGAAAAACGACTTCGCCTGTTTACAATTTCTGGAAAATTATTGTCAAGGGAAATTGTTCCTTATGCACACAACATAGAGTTCACGTTCAACAGAAATAGCGTTACCGAATTTTCAATGACCTTGTTTACAATACGTGTTTACAAAAGTTGTTTACTTCTAATTGTTTGTTGTTTGTTTGTACCAAATTCTAGAAAGATCTAGACGATTGGCAGCGGGTATAAATAGGCGAAGTGGCGAGCTAGCGAGACAGTTCGATTCTGCGATTCGAAAGCGATACTACGGAACTATACCTGCGACTCATTACGGAATTACGGAAGACTTTTGGCAAGTTTAACGGATTTAAAGAAGAAGTTTAGCCCTATTGGAAGTCATCTTGGTTTGTGGCAATAAATAGTTGATTTTCGCCCTTACACGGCAATTTGACTCACCCCACACTTAACACTATTTTAGATTTTATTTTCGTAATTTACGCCCATTTCTGGCATCCGTGGGTAGGACCCAAAAAATGTGAGGGTGGGTAGGACCCAAAAAAATATATTTTATTCACTGAATGAAACTCGTTTACAAATTAAACTAAGATTGAAGACTCCTTTTAAGCGGAAGCCTGTACCAGAAGCCTTCGCTCTTCCATAAAAGCTAGTCATTAAAATTTAAAATGAACAAACCAAACTTCAGTAACTAAAACTTTATCAAACAAGAACAAAGAAAGAAAATTTGTTGTTAATAAAATTATTATTATGCTTGTGTGTGAATTTACGATGTGTTATTGTGCAATGCATGTGGTGCAATATGTGTGTGTGTGTGTGTGTGTGTGTGTGTATTATTTAATTATTGCATTACTATTAATAGATCTTCCACCGTCATAATTTTTAGTTCTATGCCAATCCGTGTTTTTTACATTTGAAGTACAGTTTGTACCACGGAGCATATACAAAGAGGAGATGGCCTAAACAACTGTGCACTGATTTCAAACTAGGTCCTGACGTCATTTTTTGTGGGCGTGGTCTTGGTCAGTCTGCTGTCGGCACTGGTCACGGTGTGGCGGCGCTTGTTTGTTGTAGACTACAGTCAATTTTCATTGGCAATTTAAGATAATTGGGCGGGGTCTAACTTCCTCCTTGCCCCGCGCAGTAGTCACGCGCCGCTCTATAGAAAAATTCAATAACAACATCTCCTCTTTGTATATGCTCCGTGGTTTGTACACAGGTATGCAAGATGTTTTTTTAGGTGAAGTGGAAATCTCCCTTTCAAGTCTTCCTTCAGAGACCAAAACTTCTTCCAACTCGTGTTAATACGACGCTCGACCTCTTGTTCTTCATTTTTATCTTCAAAAGATATTTGCTTTCCTAAGTATAATGTAGTTCTTCACATATTCAAGCCGATGTTACTATATGCAGAGTAAATTACACAGGGACTATTAACTTTAACAGAAAAGATTTTAACAGCCTACCTTTTCGCGTGAACTTGCTCTGCGCTAGTCTTGCGAGCACTTAAGAGCGTGCAGCGCGATCGAAAATCTTCGAGTTGGAGTAGCGGTGACGGACCGCACACAAAAATAACTTTACAGATTAGGCTCAACACAGAGTAAAACATATTTTTACTAATTTTTCTTTAGGAAAAATTAATGTAATAAATGATAATAGAATGTAATATATGTAAATAATAATTAGTTATTATTATAATATAACGTAATATTCAGCTGATCACTGTGTTTTGTTCATTTCTTATTCATAATTTTACCTATGTATACTTACCTGCATATCTGGAAAAGAATAAATAAAGTATGAAAGAAGAAATGAAAAACTGCAAAAAATAATAAAAAGTTTTTATTATTAAATTTGTGATGTTTGGTTGTCGTGGTATTATCGTTATTTTTTAATTGTCGTTTATTTTTGACCTTATCTTTCGAGTGCTTTCAATATATAATCAGGCTCCTTAATTGCCATTTTTCTATCCAGTCTTTTTTCGTATGAAATATATACGTATTGAATTTTTCCACTGTCTTGATTATCCGAGGATGTTTGAATTTCTGCTATTGGTAGCCTGAAATAAAATTAAACACTAAAAACGACACAGAGCAAATTGTAAACAGCGTTAGTTTAAAATAAACATAACTGACGAATATTATGAAAGGAACATTGAATTTAAAATAAAACGCTTAAAAGTTGATAGTTTATAACCTCTCCGTTCCGAAATTGTCTACGAACATGCACTGTTCAGTACTTGGGCCTATCAATGAACAGTTTTACAAATTTACTGCGCGGTTTCAGTTTACAGTTTCGTTATAAACGGCTGTTATCAAAAGCAAAAAACCTAATCTAACCTAACCAATAAATGTTTGATTAGCTAAGAAACCTATTTGGTGACCAAGTACTAGACTAGGTCAACCAAAAAAAGTTGCTGACCAAATAAATATTTTGCTGAAAAAATATATATTCCTATTACAAACTAACATATGCAATGTTACCGGATAATAGCCTAATTGACAAAATTTGGAAATTAGTTTAAAACTATGGCTTAGCATCTATTTCACCCCAAAAATATATTATTTTAAGAAAAATAGGTCTTTTACATTAGTATTTTGAGTTTTTAGAAATGAACTTGAAATTGACCGCGAAAAAGGCCAAGACTGTCATGGCGTCTTGAATGACGTCACACCTCGCGAAACAGCCGTGTTTGTTTATGACAGTCAATTGTGTTTTTTAATAAATAATGAATTCCTCGTATTATAAATACTGTATAGTGCCCCAATATAAAAGTTCAACGATAAAAACGCCAAACAAATTATTCATATACGTTCCAACAAATAATAACAAATTGATGAAGTTAAGGTTATTACAGCTCTCAACAGCCACTATCAATACCTCGTTGTGAATCTTCAATGCCAGAGATCTAGATTCACAACAAAGAGATTCGAAGAGCACTACGGAGTCTTGACGTGAACAAAGCTAGTGGACCTGATGGCATACCTGCAAGGGTCCTGAAGGAATGTGGTCCTGAATTGTCTCCTGTACTTACACGCTTGTACCATCTCTCTCTCAGGACGAATACCGTGCCGGCATTTTTGAAGCTTGCCAATGTTCAACCAGTGCCTAAAAAGGGTAACCGTGCCAACCCCTGTAATTATCGAAAAATCGCCATCACTTCTGTACTCTGTAAGGTTATGAAGAGAGTACTGAATAGTAAGCTGCTGACATCTTGAGGTTAATGACCTGCTCAGTGATCGCCAATATGGATTTCGCCAGGGACGTTCAACCGGAGGTCTTCTTGTATATGTCACGCAATACAAGAAGACCTCCATCGAGAAACATGGCGAGGCTCTCGCTGTGTCACTCGACATATCGAAGGTCTTTGAGAGGGTTTGGCATGCACGTTTACTTGGCAAGCTTCCTACATACGGCATCCCCTCCGGTCTCTTTGTACCTGGATTTCTGATTTCCTGAATGAACGGTCAATTCGAGTAGTCATTGATGGCTGCTCCTAGGACCTCATGGCAATTGATGCCGGTATTCCTCAGGGATCTGTTCTCTCTGCAACTCTTTTCCTGCTTCATATTAATGACTTACTTCTTCCAGGAGTAGTTGTATACGCAGATGATAATACGGTCATAGAGAGATATTTGTCCAGGATTCGTTCTGAGAGGGAGGCAATGGTTGAGCGAATTAACTGAACCTTAAATCTTGTATGCCAATGGGGTGACAAGAATCTGGCTGATTTTAACGCCACCAAAACGCAAGCGTATTTGGTCTCTCCAAAAAGGAGCCCTTTCGACTTGGCTCCAACTTTCCGATGTGCATCCGTACCTGTGGCCAATGATCTTGAGCTTCTTGGTATGAAGTTGTGCTCAAATCTCAACTTCGGTAATTCTATCGAGTCCAAAGCCCAAACAGCGGCCAAAAAGTTGGGCATCCCAAATAGAGTGAAGCGATGCTTCACACTTGGACAGCTCCTCTCTTTATACAAGGCACAAGTCCGATCTTGCATGGAGTATTGCTGTCACCTTTGGGATGGCCCATCAAAATACCAACTTGCCGCACTCAACTCGGTGGATCGCAGAGCTAGGAGGCCCATTGGCGATGATAAACTAATAAGAACTAAGCTGCAGAGACGCAAAGTTGCCTGTGTATTCTATAAGATGTACTTCGAAGAGTGTGCTCGAGAGCTGCATAAGATCATACTGCCTTCCCCTTTCTTCTATCGGACATACAGACGTACGGCTGGTTACCATCCTCACCTTGTCGAAATCCCTCTAATTCGGACCAAGCGCTTTAAAACATCTTTTGTGATGCGCACTGCTAAGGATTGGAACTCCATGCCGGCGTCTGTATTTCCGAGCTCATATAACCCAAATCTTTTCAAGGTTCGAGTGAATGGGCATCTTCTGGGTGAGCTCGCTCCATCGTCGGCCTCATCCTTCCTACATGGATAGATGCTGGTCAAGAGCAAACTCATCTTTAATAAAAAAATAAAAATAAATAAAACTTTGTATTCGCTTACCTCAAAGTCAGCGGTTTTGAGTCAATGTCAAATTAGAAAATAAACGTAATCACTATTTATTAATATTGTCAAGTTAAGTTTTTACTATCGTTTTAATTGTATTTTTATATATTTGTTGTCCTGATATCAGTGGCAAAAGAAATTCATCGTGTGATTTGGTAAAATAGCTTGAAATTTACCAACGCGCCACCATTTAATTGTAATTTAACATACAGATATAAACAAACAATTTTTTTACATTTTCTTGGCTTCTCAGCTCAATATTACAACATATTTTATATTGAAAATACTTTTTTTATTTAGAACAAACTTTAAAATAAGAATACTTTCAAAAAGTAAATCTTTAAATGTTTTAAAAATTTTAGGTTGTAAAAGCATTCTAGTCACAAAAGTTATAAGATTGTGTCGACAAGTGTCGACGTGTATTTAACAACATGGTGGAACACATTTTTTGTTTCCACCGGTTCTCAAATTTTTATATAAAATACCATGTTCCATGGCGCTCATCAATGAGGGTTTGGCTCAGTTCATATCAGTTGTACCTAGTATATGGGTAAATGAAAATTCTGTCCAGTTTTGGTCAAGGGCAAGAAAAACCGGCGATCTTGAGACGGCTGATTCCACAGTAGGTAAATGCCACTCTCTGACTGGTAACTGCTAATTAAGTAAGACTTTGTTTGTTCTTCACATAATACTTAGATAGAAGTTTTACCATTGCGGAATTCCGATGAACAATAGTCGGTGTTCACTGCAAAAAATTGTCCAAGCATAACGGCGTCAATTTTGGGCAATATACTGCTGTTTGTTTTGTTAAATCCTGATTCCATGGCGAATTATACCTGTCTTTCAAGATTAAACTAAAAGCGAACTGTATTAATTTAACAATAATTGCTGAAAACTCGAAATAACCTGTTCACTTTATACGAAAATGACAGCCACAACGTGGTGTTTCGCGAGGTGTGACGTCAGGCTTCCATGCGCTTCTCTGATTGGTGTTTAATGTCACATAATTAAACGCCTCATTTTGTCGATTTTATTTTCCAAAAATATTATTAATCTTTTATTATTTTAATAGAAAAGTTGTTTTTTGTTTACTAATTATCATGGTTAATCATTAGAAATTCTAAGCCATCCGATTTATTCTCAGTGGAAACAAGCCTGTTGTATACACCTCTGTTTGAGACATTAAATAGATAGGTAGGTATTTACCTATATGCATTTGCATGTTCTGCGTTCGCACTACTCTGTACGGAATTCGACTCAACTGCAATATTTTATTTTGCATGTCCAGATTTTCTTATTTGCCTGAAAGTGAACCAATGACATGATTAATTTAGCCATATTTAAGTATGCAAATAAGAAAAAAAACAGACAATTGCGTTCTCCGATAAAAATACTTCCAAATAGAAGTCTACTTACCACATTATAGCAGCATTCTTAGGATAAATTTTTTATTTAGTCACTTAGATAATGATTCTTTTTCTGGTTACCCATCCTTCACTTCCAAAAAACACTTAAACATGTGTAAAATGTAAATACAAAATTTATAACACAGCTGACTTGACATTGACCTCATGACGTCATGTCATACGACAAATAAGTGCGCCTAGTGATTTTATTAGAGCAATGTTTTTTGTTTGGAAAACCATCAGGCGTTTGGGTTAAATATTGAAAAGTCTTAATATTTTCATATTTATAATTTTATAATGAATATTAAGAAGGGGGCGATCTGCGGAATATCAATACAAACATTTTCATGTGAGAATTAGTGCTTCATGCGTAAAATTTAAGAAGTATTCGAAGAAATAAATTTTTAGAAGTCGTTCCGTTTATGTATTTTTTATTAATTTTAAATGTATTTGTTTCAAATTTCAACAAGGCGGTGACCTTGTGCAAGGATCAGGCTAACCTACAAAAGTTACTTTAATGTATTTAACTAATTCAGCGCATAGTACTAGTCACTTAAAAATGAGTAAATTTCCAGAATTTTGTGCAGTATCCTCTTAAACAGTAAGGCGATTCACCCACTAGCGAAGCGTCCCGCCGCGGTGCGCGGAGCGACAGATCACGCGCGCGGCGTTTTCTATATAAATTGATATATTTGCATACAATGTAAATCTGCGATTCACCTTAGTATTAATACTTGACCGATATAATTAATCTTCTTAAAAGTATTTAAAATATGTGTATATACCTAACATTGTACACAAAATATTGTAAGTGGTATTTATTCACCAAATCGGATATAGTCTCTAATTAGCTTCGAATAAATATTTGTAATAGGCTTATCAACTTGGTCATTTCTCTCCATTTTGATCAATTTTTTATTAACTGTAAATCATCCATACTTATATTAGAAATGTGAAAGTAACTCTGTCTGTCTGTTACCTTTTTACTTCTTAACTACTCAACCGATCATCATGAAATTTTGCATACAGGGATACACGAAAGGACTTAGGGTACTTTTCATCCAGAAAAAAGTACTGTTCCCGAGGGATCATCTAACGCTTGGCAAAGCTATAACTACAATGAAGATGTTAAACGTTACATTGCTCATATATTTAGTCAGGCGCTATTTTTTTTTACTTTTCAACGCGGGCCAAGCTATTCCTATGTAAATACGTAATTAAAAAATTTCAGATTTGTAGTATGAATCGAATTTAAGAAAAATCGCACATCGGTGTTCATAATTTAATATACATATATCTAGGCATTTTTGTAAATGTAAAAAAAAACCTTTGATTTTTCAGATTTGATTAAAGAGCAAGTAATTTTAGTTTGGTAAAGACTTAGACTACCCTCAAGTTTTTATCTTATGAAAATAACGCCCCCATTTCCCACAGGAAATATTTAATTAATTAATTATCCCTCAAAGATAAGAGGTACGCAATGTAGTAATTTGTAAATGTCAAATTATTGATTTAAGATTCTATATGATACCAACTCCCAGATAAACAGAATTCGACTGAATATATTGCACTTGTTAAAAATATTTATTTCCAAATAGTTTTGCTGAAAATTTAGTATGAGATTTAAGAAAACTCCAAATCCCTTTTTGTTTCATAATAAACTTGCCTCTTAAAAAGTTGCAAATGAAATTATGTACCTTTCTTCTGTTTTTCTCAACTTTATTCCTAAAGGATTCTACTTATATGTTACCTATTACTATGAGATTCGTGTGCCATGTGCGGTTGTGCACGCTAATCTCAGAAACGGGTTAACTGATTTTAATGCGGTTTTCACTTATGTATTCTAGCAAGCTTCCCGTAACAATTAGTGTTTGTTTCATTCCAATCAGTTTACAAACAAAAAAGTTACGCGCTATACCTAAAACCACGTGTCCGAAGTTGCGAGCTCAGCTAGTTATGAATACTATAGATGTCGAAAGTTAACTAAACGTGCTTTGTTGTTATGATATGTGATATTTTTATGTGATTAGTACTATTATTATAACATTTGTAGTTATTTCGTCAAAGACATGTTTCTAATTTTTTTAATATATTTATGTGTCGGGAAAATGTTCATAATCCCCTTTATTAAAAACAGTATTAAAAATTAAACAACAGTATTAAAAACACAATAAAGAGTTTTAATAATAACTATTATAACACAAATAAAGAGTTTTAATAATAATAATAATACAGAAGGCGGTACTTCTGGACACAGCACGAATTCTCACTCTGCAGCCCTAACCACCGGTAGCTTGGGCCTTGCCCCGCTATCTGCGGAATCCTAGTTTTAAGTTTTACATGATATAATATTGTTGTTTTTTAATATTTATATTGTAAAAAATTTAAAATTAAGAAAATAAATAAATATGTGAATAATAATAATAATATGTGTAATTATACTTTCAATTTCTGCTACTCAATATCTCACCGTTTATTAAGTTCTAATGGTAAGACTTGATAATTTGTAAGTTCGCTGTCGAAGCGTACGCTTGAATTCTAAGAAAAGCTTTCTAATATTTTGATTTATAAGAATGATATGTGGAATGAAAACACGGACTCATATCGTAAAGTAAGCGGCAGTAAAGTGGGTTCTTTTCAGTGTAAAGTTCGGCAAACGTTTGCATTGGGATTGGGGCGTTTCAGACAGGGGTGGTATCAAATCCAAGCCTTTCATGCAAGGGCACGCGCCACTGCGTACGCCTGCGGATGTGGTGCGGCCAAAGTTTTATGGGCCAAACATTTTATATGTGTTTTTTTTTCCTTAAAGATTGTTTAGTTTGGGTTGGGTTATGACCCCGGTTATTGTTTATGATTTTCCACTGAAGTAAAATGATATCGCGTTTACTGAAAGGTTTATTAGGTTTTTTCTTTCTCAATGCTCATTTTTATTACTATTTATAATATGTGAAGTATAACAGGATCATTTCATACGAGTATGTTTACCGTTCTAAACAAAATCTAAAGCAATGGAATGGCAAGACATAATTATGTTTTTTTCATGATTTTCCTAGGTTATTGTAAAAAATATGTTGTAGTCTTAATATATGAGTGTGAACTCGTATATATATATAACTAATAACCTAAGCAAGTTAGATTGTAATAATCTAACTTGCTTAGGTAACCATTTATGGTTTTGTAATTCTAAACCATTTTTATATATACGTACGTACTTGATCTTTGAATTAAAAACTATAAAAAGACTGGTGCTTTTACAATAACCTGAACTCTGACACCAAGTGTTAAGAAACCCATCAATTCACAATCATCTATAATAATAAATAAAATTGAAGGGTCTGTTTGTAATGTCAAAATAACTGCTTTTTAAATGTTATCAAAGTACGTAACAATATAAGTATATACCAAATACCAAGTTTAAAAATTTTTGTATTGTCCATCTATTTGTTACGGCTAACCTCCGAAATGGTTGGACCTATTTTGATGGGATTTTCACTTATAGACAGCCAATGTTATAAGGAGTCACTTAAGCTACTTTTATTTTGAAAAATAATAACAATAATAATAAGCAGTGTTCAGTACAGCGCGCGCCGCCCCACGAGCACACCGCAGCGAAGTGTGGCTAAGTTCTGCTAGTCTATATAAAGAGAAAATATTTGTATGTAAGTTTGTAATGAATAAACTCAAAAATGATAGGACCGATTTCAAAAATTCTTTTATCTATAAAAAGCTACACTATCAGCGAGTAACATAGGCTACTCACCCTCCCCGCGTCTCCCCCCTTTACCCCCCATACAAATGTATGTTTGTAATGAATAAACTCAAAGACTATTGAACCGATTTTAAAAATTATTTCACCTAAATAAATCTACATTATCAACGAGTAATATAGTATTTTATAAAGAGACGCGGAAAAAGTCGCATGCAACAGCTAGTATAAAATAAAATTGCTTCAATACTTACACACCCTTTTCAGCTCGGTAAAGGGTCAGCTTTTCTTTCTTTCTTAATATGAAGTAAGTTTACTTACATGTGCCTACTATCATATTATAACAGCAATATTGCCTTTTTGTATCTTTATGGGAAACTTTTCCATTTCGTACATCTCATTTTATGGTTATTTTTATTTTAGTGTCACGGCTCAAAATATTATCCACACCGAAACTGGACGAGTTTCACTTAGGGGTTCGTGGTGAAGTGACCTTTGTAATAGCTGTGCTTATGGCACCATAAAAAAGCGATCGCGCACTTTCTTTGTGATATTTTCGGGTATACTTCGGTAATTATTTTTCCTTTTTATTATGTCTTTTCCTCTGCCGAAGTATTTTTAATAGTGAAAATCTTCCATTATATTTTTAAAAGCCATATTAAAAAAAATGAAATTTGGAATATTCTTTTTGTATAAATTCTACTTTACCATCGACAGATAAAATTTTATTTTCACAATTCCCCATAAGATTATAAACAAATCCTTATATGAAATTTTCTTTTGTTCCTAAATAAATTATTGGTTTCATAAACGTATGAAGGTTTTAAAAAGTTTTAAACAGATAGGCGGAAATATGTATAATTAATTTTAATAGTAAAATTAATTTTTAAATTTTAAATTCACTGCATGTTTTCCAAATGAAATAATAAAAAGAAATATTAAAAGAGAAAAGAAGAAAGGTGGTTTATCTTTTTAGATTATTTTTTTCTTTCTCCGAGTTGCACAGAGATTTCTCTGCAAATAAGTATTATGACTTTTATGCGTGTATGTCGCCTGCGATGTTAGTAAAACTTCAAGTTTATTCAAAGATTGTTGCATTTGTATGCGATTTAAGTGGTTTTTTTTTTCGAATCCACAAATAGAATAGGGAATATGCACATTTTTTTTTATATTTTCATACGATAGGTTATATCGTTATATAACCGTAAAAAAATATTCACCGCCAAAAAAACAGAAATTTGGTAACAAAAAACAGTTAAAATTAACTAACAGCTACGGGCACTTTAAACCCCCGCCCCTTTGAGGTCACATTCGATTGACCGTTTGAAGTATTTTGAATTTCCCACATTTTATTGCACTTTTTAATAATTATTTTCTTAACGAAAAAGAAATAATATTAAAAAATATTTACATAGACATAATTCTAAAGCAAAAAAAAATATATTTAAGCCTTTTTTGAATTAGACACATATTCCCTATTGTGGTGCCGGCTCCACGAGGATTAGAAGCTAGGCTGCGTCTACAGTATCGGTAGCTGAACGTTTGATCTACTAGAATACACCTGTCTTAACCGTGCCATTTAATCATTGTTAAAATTATTTCGAAATTTCAGATATATAAGAATTAGCGCAGTGTGTAAGTGTATGTCAAGTAATTAATTTGTTATCGATAGAGAGTTGTCCTTATTTACTTTTGCAAAAAACTCACATTGATATAACAAAAGAAAAAACATGTAATAAAAGTAGGTACGTCGCCAAGGGCAGTCAATAGGCACGCCCGCCCCATTCATTTATGAACCTATTAGCAATCTTTAATTTTATACATTAATCTTATACATTTAAAGAAGTAAACTCCATTCGTGTGTTCCTTTTTTTGAATGAATAGTTTCCTATGTTATTTTATGTATCCCTGACAAAACGTTTATGCAAAATTTAGAAAGAAAGAAAGAAAGACTTTTATTCACTGCACGTAAGAAACTGACATTATAAAAAACAACAGGACAGAAATTAATACAAAGAAAAGACATTTTGTCCTCGCAGCAGCAAATCGGATACTGGCTCAGCATTGTGCTGAGGTGCTGGACAAACACCTACAGCGCTCATTTTCAGCCAGCACCGTATGTGACTCATTGAAAATGATGATGGGTTGAGTAGTTAGGTAACAAAGCGCGCGAGAGCGTAACAAACAAAAAAAATAACTTTGGCACTATATTAAGGCGACGCCAGCCCCTAATGATAAAAAAATCCACTTATTTGTAACCGTTTTCCTTTTAAATTGTCATAATAATTATAATTTAAAAAATACTCAAATCATCTGCAGGATATATGAAAGGGGATCATCATAATTATTTTTTAAATTATATTTAATTATATATATTTAAAAAAATACTAATTTGTGGTCTAATATCGATGTTGTAATCGTGCGATTTGCTTAATAATCAATATTTTAAATAGCTAATTCTTAAGAAAATTTTTAAGATCCACTATCTGAAGGCTCATCAAAAGAAAAATTTGAATTATACTATATTTAATTTTTAAATAGATATTTCCGAGATTTACAAGTAGCGACGCCCTCTCAGCAGTCCCGTCAATTCAGTACAGGACAAGTTTTGCGGCTGGAGTCGCCTTAATATGAAAACCGAAAGGAAAGAAATGCATTCACGATATTTTTAGCAGCTGTTTAACTTTTTCATTTAAAGGATGCTTTTTAGAAAATAACAAATCCTTTTTAATTTTATCTTTGATTCAAACTTAGTTCCAAAAAACATGACTGGATGATACGAACAAACGAAATGTTCTTTAGACAAAATGCTCTCATTACACGTCTAGTGTTTGTTGAAACGTTTCAATCCGACAACGTTTGTTTTAGCCGAATGTTTGTTTAGTTACGGCCACGAAATGAGCGATCAGCAAATAGAAATAGGACTCGCATCTAACTGTAGATACGTGTAGGTATAAATAGGTAAATAAAATTCGCCATTACTATAAACAATGACGATGTAAAATATGTGCTCGTAACAGATTACGTGAGGTATTCCAATTGAAATCAATGTGTCAATAACTTGTTATTTTATTTGAGTTATTTATTATATTAAAAATATGTATTATGTACATAAATAAACAACAATCTGGTTGATTTGAGCGTCTTAGATTCGATTCGCAGAATCGAAGATATCAATGGAAATCAACTTTTTATAGATCAACCCTCAGACCAACAAAAACTATAGACAGAGCCCTACGAACAAAAACGTTTTAGAAAATGAAGCCAGTTCGCTGAAGATGTGTGCGTAACCCTACGTGTCGTATAGTGGCCATGCGTTTGTGTGTGCAGTTAAAAATGTTGCCCACTAACAACTTTTACCCCCAATTAATTAATATAACACTTATTAAACAAAAAATATAGTTAGGTATATCAACTACTCGCGTCAGACTGTTGCGCTGTCGTCATCCTATTGCAGAATCGTCTTCCTATTACCTGCCTCACTTAAGGATGTGTATTGTTCCGTCTATAGTTTTTGTCGGTCTGAGGATCAACCCTTGTAATAATTATTATTGTTACTCTCAAGTATTTTAGGTACCCGATTAAACCAACTTTTGGTTAGAAATGCTTAACCGTTATAGTTAAATATCAACTTTCTTTCAACTTTGACTTACTGACAGATACAGAGGTGGAAATTTTTATCTCTGTATTTATTTATTTTAATTGTGGATTTGTTTAATTATTATTTTTTACATTACTTTCATAATTTGGATAATTACAATGAGCTTCTATTGACGCTTATTTAGTGGCCTTAGACTTTGGGGTTCATGGTTCTCAACCCAGCCGCTTTTATTTGCTTAATATTTTCGTGAAAGGGCGCACTCGGCGGTTCCCTCATGCATATTAGATTATAAATAATGTACGTCTTCCCTCGTCGTGGCCACTTCCAGCCGCTTTAAGTGGGGTGTTATTACTTAGTACAGATTTAGATAAACCCGTTTCTAAAGCATAATCTATGACTGCCTGTCGGAAATACATGTTAACTTTGTTTATACTTATTTACTTTTGATTTTACTTGCAATTGCCTTTTATAAATGTATATTATAATTATTATTATTTTTCCATAATTATTCGTGTTCTTCAATAATATTACTTATTTATTATACATAGTTAAAATTCACATATATTCACAATATATAAAATTATAAAAATATAATTTTAATGGCCTCGATCCCCTCCTAATCCCTTATTCTTTATCCTGCAAGGGTCGGCAGCGCTTCTTGTGTTGATAGACACCATCAAGTGGATGGTCCAGCTTATTTGCTGAATTTTAAATAATAAAGCATTGATTTTCTATTTTGTGTCTACTATACACTGTGAATCATGGAAATCAGAACCTATTCCCATATTAAGATTGCATAACTATAACCCTCTTAAAGTTGCAGTGTAAAGGTAGTTCGATTATACGCTGATAAGTCAGCTTATCCAGCGCTAATTAACATAAAATTCAAAGATTATTGTATAAGTATTTTTATGCTGTACTAGCCGAGCGGGCAACTTCGCACGCACGGTATAGTGCGTGACTTTTTTGTTTGTAAACCGATTGGAATGAAACAAACACTAATTGTAACAATACATCAGTGAAAACTGTACTCAAATCGGTTAAGCCGTTTCTGAGATTAGCGTGCACAAACGCACAGAGAAACAGGCAAAAATTCTACAAACTATTTTTTTGACCTCAATAATATAACTACAATCTGTAGAAATTGTTTTTTTTTTAATATTGAATGTTTAGACACGGCTCCATTACAATTTTATTATCTTTCATAGATTAGCACGATTACAGCCTTATCTCTTTCTATATGAAGGCCTTATAAATGTGTCTTATCATTTATTATAGATTTATGTATAATATTTCGTTACATCAATGGCAAATTCTGTGTAAATTTTGCTAATATAAAGATCAGCACGTCGGATGTAATGTTCAGCTTATTACATCACGATAATAATGTAAGGATTTGTCTGTAAAATTTCTCACGGGGCCGAGGAGTGTAATTTGATTAAAAATTCATTAAACCGTCCGCAGTAGCCTGTGGGAATAATTTAGTGCAAGTCACGCGGGCTCGACACCTCGGCACTGGTGATAGCGGTGTGAGGAAGGGAACAGCTTAAATGCGAGGGGGGTGGGCTGCAAGCATTTTGACTTTTGCCATGTGTGCAAATAAAACCTTCAATTTCGTCTTTTATTCTCAATGTTTAACATATTACAGTTTTATTTAAATTTAAAATTTTTAAATTTAAATAGAACAAAAAAATTGTAAAAATATATAAGTACTAGCTGCGTGCGACTTCTTCCGCGTAACTTTATAAAATATAAGATACATATATGAATATAATCTTATGTTTACTAAACATATTTCCAACACACAGAAAAAGTGCTCTCCAGAGTTATATCGAATCTGTATCAGTATTTTTCTTTTCAAAAATTCAATTTACGATTGTTTCTCGTGAACACTCAATAATTCGCGTGAAATCAAATCAAAATATTTCCGAAAACTATGTATGAATGTGAGGAAAACCGATTATAGGTGTTCTACAATGGAGCCCGATTCAGTACTCGTCAACTACCAAAGAATTAAATGCACTCGAATGACGAAGTGCTAAGATAAAAATAATTATTTGGTCTATCTCATCCTTCTAGTATAATTATCATGTTAATAACATATTATTGTATAATATATTATTTTATATTCTATTTTTGACCTAACCTAAAATTACTATAAAAATTAAATAAGTATATGTATTTTCATGCATTTTATGTAATTTTTCATTTATATTCTTAATTAAGCAATGCCAATAATTTATTATTATATTTTTGACAAGATCATTCATTATAAACTTATTCATTTAATGAATCGATGAATGATGAACCATGAATGATATTTATTGGGATTGAATAGTTACCATTTACCATTTTGGAAGAGGTCCGTGGTACCTTACCTTACCTTACCATACCTTACCTTAACTTTTATTGTAAAACTTTTGTTGAGCGAAACTGGTGAATTTTCTTTGTAGTTTATATTTACATCTTTAAGATGAAAGTTTCACGCTGCAAAGCTGTGATATAATATAAAAACCAAAACAAAACTGATATTAAAATTTGATGCCGGTATTTTTAATAACCAGAAATTTTTCATTAACGAACGAGAACAACTATTTTTTATGCATTTCAATTTGAATTCTACATTGACGTAAAAATGATAATGAAATTTAAAATAAACAGCTTAGTTGCCCGAAGAGCTTAGTTGTATAATCAGTCCATTCTTAGTGTCACCTAAGAAAAGACTGTTATTAATAAATCTGTTTGACGTGTCTTGAAATCCTACATCTTTGTAACCCCAGTATCGGCGTTCACCACTCGCCGCAACGCAATCATCAAATATTTGCATGCCGCTGAAAAAGTAATACGATTATTAATTTACTCTCGATTCATCGGGTCCCGGGTTCGATTCCGTTCAATAAACGGCCGCCACCGCGCCGGTTCATTTTCGATATTCTCTGTATGCAAAACGTAGGAATTTAGTTTGTGCGCTCATTTGAAAGAATATTTCATTTGTAAAAAAAATAAAACAAATAAATCGACTAAAACGAATGAATAACTCTAGTGTAATTATTATAAGTACGCTATGAAATACTTTTAAGCTATTCACAATATAGTTTGTGTAATTAAATTAACTTTCATATTTTAATTTTAAAATTAAATTTAAGCCCTTATCAAGACGTTCAATAAATATCAAAGAAGTATTAAGATAAAAATTATAATTATTTAATCTTGCATATTTAAATGATGATTATAAAAACATATAAAACGAACATGATTTCATTGATTTTATTGTGTCTTATCTACTCTATATCTAGCTATACATATTATAAAATCGTAAATGAACCCTGAACATTAAAGATTAAAAAAAAACATTTTGTACTCCTTTTGTATGTCACCGAGGTCAAAAAAATTTTTTTTTAGAATTTTTGTCTGTTTATCTGTTTGTCTGTGCATTTGGCACGCTAATCTCTGAAAGAGCTTAACTAATTTGAATGCGGTTTTCAGTGCTGTATTGTAGCAAGCTTCCCGTACATTTAGTGTTTGTTTCATTCCAATCGGTTTACAAACAAAAAAGTTATGCGCTATACCTACCGGATACCACTGCGTAGTGGTAGTGCACACTGCGTTTCGCAGTCATTTGGGCAGCTCGCCTGGCGGCAGTGACCACCCCCTTGCAGAAGATCACCGTGAAATAACAGCATATATACGTGCTGTTGTGTTTCGGTGAGTGAGTAAGGGATGCCAGAGCCCATCTCCTTATCCCCTCCTAATCCCTTATCCTTAATCCTACTGTAGTCGGCAGCGCACTTGCAGCACCTGTAGCGTTGCTTGTGTTATAGGCGACGGTAGCCACCTACCATCAAGTGGACCGTGAGCCTGTCTGTCGACATAACATAAAAAAAAAAAAAAAGAATACCACGCGTACGAAGTTGTGGCCTCAGCTAGTATAAAAATTTCATGATGATCGGTTAAGCGGTTTAGGTGTGAAAAGGCAACAGACAGACGGACAGACAGAGTTACTTTCACATTTATAATATACTAACGGATTCCTTATTACTAATGGATCTTTTATTAATCCGAAATCCTTTTATTAATACCTTTGCCTTACAAGTACACATTAATAATACCTCATTTTATAACCCCCTCGTCAGGATGTGTCGACAGTACAACGATCTCCTCCCTAAGCACAGCAGTAAAGTGGATATAAAAAGAACATCATGACCTTAGTAACTGCGCATGACGTTGCACCGCAATAGCGTGTCATTAGAAAAATAAGATTTTGTGTTTTAATTAATCTTCATTCATATTATTTCATTGCACTATGGAGCCTTGTAGAGACGTGCTTTCATCTTAAGGGGGAGACAAACCCTAAATACTAAAAATATCCATTGTTTAATGAAAATGTTACAAGAAATGGACAAAACAATTGCTTTGAAAAAAATATATATTATACTTAAACATGTGAAGAACCAATTGTATTGATTAGAATTTTCGTTAAAGTAATAGAAACTCCACAAAAAAAGTTAGAAAACAAGAAGAATTTGACTTTTATTGAAAATTCTCTCTAAAACGGCTTATTGCACGCATATGAATCCTATACCTATTAATAAGTTAATATCAGATTAAAAAAATTTATTTTGTGTATTGTTCTAATGCTAAAAACAAAAAAACACCATTTCTAGGCCTGTTGAATTGGATCCGCCGCCAGCGAGTTCTATAGTAAATGTCATTTGCCTCAGTGAAGCCCTTAAAGTAACTTTTTATAAAATACAGCTAAGCTTGTCTTTGGATGAAAGCGCGTCTCTCTTCTTTTATTTCAACTGTAACACTGTTTGATTTGGACGTGCTGTGTGCACATGTTTTGGGTTGCTGTCTAGTACATCTTAATGAATAATTCTTTTTACAATTAATCTTCAACGACAACATCCTGTTTTGTGTACCTCATAAATAAATAAATTAATTAATTAACTAATGGATTCCTTATTAAAAAAATAATTTATAGTGTACTCTATCGTTACGGTACCTTAAGTCCTAGTAGGTATACATCTATCTTCAATGCAGTCTGCAGACCAGCCTCAAGTTTGATTACCGTAAGACCACCGTCCGCTCGCTCCACTGAACTTTCTGAGCATTTGGGAGCAGGTGCACCATATTCGCTTCACGTACATATACTGACGCTAAGAGGTTCGTTAAATTGCCAATCACGGACTCGAGATTGTGGTCATCCGATCCGTGAAGCTAGCAAGAAAGGGGAATGTGACTATTATAGCATGCTTCCTGCCTAAAGGCTAAATTTAGTCTACTATGCAAAAGAACATTAGTATTTATATAAAACCAGCTTTTGCTTTTATCTTGAGACAACGTGGGGTTGAGCGTTTAATCGTAATCATTTTTTTTAATGTAAAAATGGTATAAATATTTTTAAATCTTACAAAGTTTTTATATGTTTTCCACGTGATTTCTCCCATTTTGACATCAAATCGGATCGCATATAAAAATTCTTTACAATCACCTCTCCCAGCAGTACAAATATAAGATCTTATGCTTCGAATAAACTAACGATAATCAAAAAATCTACTAATGAACCCCTAATATCTGTATAAGTGTTACTCTTATACAGATGTACAAGTCAACTAGAAGTGATTGTGTTTAGTATAATGAAGGAGATTTTTGAAAATATTATAGAAAAGTAGCTTTTTATAAATTACTAGCGACCCGCCCTCGGCTTCTCCCGGTTTGCAATTTTTATATATATATAAACATTCCCTGTTTATCCCTCTTTCCATTAGTGAAAACCGAATTAAAATCGGTCTACCCGTCCACGCGTGATGCTGTGAGCAAGGGAAATGGGAATTCATTTTTAAATATAGAGATATAGATGTCATATATTTAAAGATAGAACTTGTTTTTGACGTGACAACGTCTAATAAATCGATGAACGCTGGCTGCACGCACGAAAAATGATGACTCATTGTCCCGTTACGCTCGTGCCAATGCACTATCGGAGCGAGAGCGCGGCACGAGCGAGCGAAAGGCACGATCGGCTTGAGCGTTTGGCTTGTGACGCATCTATCTCTCTTCCACTCGATTGGCCTATGCGTCCGAGGAGAAGAAACAATGTTTTGTTATGACGTTGTCACGTTAAACTATCGTCCGTAAACCGTCGATTTTTTTAATGTTCTAGTGTGCCCATACTGGTAAATACATTTAAAAGATTATTTATTGCTACTGCAGGAGCCATAGTGTTGGCGAAAACCTTTCGTTTAAAATGACATGTATATTACTTATAAAAAACATCTTTCCGGATATAACTTAAATTGAACAACTTATACTTGAATAAACATAGCACGATTGGTTTAGTTTTATAAAAATTTTAGTACTTCAATTTAGTTCGAGATCAATTAAAAAATATATGGAAAACACAAAATCGAATTTCACAAATATACGTAGCATGTTGGAATTTGTGCAATCACTACGAAATTATCCATGGTTTTCAGAATACCTGGATACACTATTAAATTTAAAGTAAACATTTGTGTAAGTTCAAGTAGGTACAATTTGCTCTTGCGGTCTTGAAGAATCAACTTGCACCGGACGAACTATTACGGCAATGGTCAGTTCTGAGCTAAATTAGATTTGGCATTAGCAGTTCAATTTTAATTGCTGTTTTTGCTTGCTCTCCGGTATTTCTTTTTTTTTTATTATTTGTACATTTTAATTGAATGATAATATGATGAAATAATAAAACAAATATCTTCATTCTTGTTATTTCATACTAGCGTGTGATCGCGAATTCGTCTGCGTTGAAAAATAGCGTCTGACACCTTTATTGGTGTGACGACAGTGGCATCGATTTTTTTTTATATATTAGAACGATCCCTCGGGAACCAAAAGTTTTTCCAGGATAAAATGTATCCTATATGTTATCCTATATATCCAGGTAACAAACTATCTTTGTGCCAAATTTCATTCAAATCCATTGCGTGAAAGTGTAACAAACATCCATCCATACATCCATCCTCACAAACTTTCGAATTTATAAATTAGTAAGATTCAGCAGTTATAGTCTAAGGTATGTCCTAATGTGTTACCTATTTAATTATTGTGTTTTTATTTTTATAAATAAATGAATTTATATGTTTTATTATAAAAAATATTTGGAGTCATAATATAGGTTATAGGATCTGTAAATTATGGTAATGTTTAGTTTATTGTTTGCTTTAATTGTCATATTTTATTTTATATTTCTAGTCTACATTTTGGTTTTTTGGTCTTTATATATAACAAGCAAAATAAGTAACTTTTGAAATAGCGTCATAAGAATTTCCATAGAACTTGAGGCACATGTTGGTATAATATGTGCATTTCTTTTGGGTTCTAAAATATCTTTTTGTTTTGACTGAGTACATCATAGCAATAATCCATATTAAGCACTAATTTTGCTTCTTTAGACACCTGTGAACCGTTGATTTGTTTTATAGACACATTAGCTGAACTCGGCCACGCTTCGCTGCGGCCATACGGCGGCAGCGTGCGCATGGGGCGCTCGGTACTGGACACTGCTTATATATAATACTATTTATCGTAGCGTGATGTCATATAGCCAAAAGCCTTCCTTGATAAATAAATTATTCAAAACAAAAATAATTTTTCAATTCGAACCAGTAGTTCCTGAGAATAGCGCTTTCAAACAAACAAACTCTTCAGCTTTATAATATTAGTATAGATTTATTTATATACAATCTCGTAAAATAAATACTTATGTAAGGAACGTGTGCAAGTAACATTTTGATATTATCACATAAAACCTTAAAATAAATTTATACTCTTTTAAAAATCATATTTCTGTAAATGTTAAAATCGCAGCGGATATCTGATTTTAAAACGTGAACCAGAAAACATCAGATATTGATGCTCTGTAACAATCGGTTCATCCAGATATTAAAATACATTTTAAAATTTCCAGTAGTGATAAGTTCAATTTGTATATTTTAATTCACTGTTGATTCATTTTGCACCTGGATACGTAAGTAACAGGAAACAGCGGTTAATATAGTTCACATTATATATAATATGTTAATAAAATGTTATAAATGGCAAATTCAAATTTAAAATCATATATATACGAACTTATACGAAAACTTATGCAGAATAGACATACTAGTAGAAGATGTGCCCAACGGATTAATCTGTCGCTTAATATAAAAGAAGTTCTCTCTTACTTCTTTTTCTCGGTAATTCTCGATTTTCGACGGGCGACGGAGTTCGGTTATTTCTTCATTTTCGCTCTTTTTGGTCGTCTAAGGATTTTCTTGAGGAAGATTACCCAATAATTTCTTCAAGAGTTGGACTTTTAATGCGCAAATATTTTTTAACTTTTTCAAAGAATCTTAATTTTTAAAATTTTTAAAGAATATTTCAACTGGTAACTCCAAAAATTTGCGTGTTCAAACAAAAAAAAAGAACTCTTTAGCTTGATATAGAGTTATACTAATAATTATAGAATATAATTAATAATATAATTAATATAATTATATATTAATTATAGAATTAATAGATACTATTATTAATAAACGATGAAGTAAGTAAATCTTTTGTATATCTGTCGCCTGTAGCTAAACCAGTAAATCGATTTGGAAAAAAAATTATTATAGATAGTTTAAGCCTAGAGGAAAACGCAAATCAAATACTAAGCTTTTAATAGGAAGCCACAAAAAATCTAATTTGTTCAAGGTTACCTACGTTAAATTGAAGTTCAAACATTAGCTGAAATATCTACTTGCATGTGTTTTTCTAGGATAAAATGTATCCTATATGTTACAAAATAAAATCGCCAGACTTACTTAAATTGACTTGAAATGTAAGCGTTTATTGTAGCGCATTTAAGTATTTTCCTTCGACAGTGGGGACTATAAATATTACAATATTCAGCATTCATATTCCAATGTGCCTAAAGGCATAAATGCATTTTTGTAATGTTAATGTAATTTAAAACTTAATCTTTTTTTTAAAGCTTTTTATTCATTCAAGTCTTTTTTTCATGTTAAGACAGGTTGACAGTCCACTTGATGGTAGGTGGCTACCGTCGCCTATAACACAAGCACCGCCACCAGCTGCTGCAAGTGCGCTGCCGATTACAGTAGGATTAAGGATAAGGGATTGGATAGGAAAATGGGCTCTGGGCTCTGGCATCCCTTACTCACTCACCGAAATATACTGTTATTCACTGTTATTTCACTGTGGTCTTCTATAAGAGGGTGGTTACTGCCGCCAGAGTTGACCCAGCCGGGAATCGAACCCGGGAACCCTAGAAGAAAGCATTAAGGCAAGCACCTTAACCACTCATCCAACGGGCTCGTCGTCGTTATTGGATCTGTCATTTATTGCGAATATTTACTGAACTTACTCGGAATGTAGCAGTGAATGAATTTATTTTCTCTAATTTTAAAACACGACCAGACATATAAAAAACTAATAGAATTTTCATTTACCAGTAACAATCTCTATTATCTTTAAACAGCTTTTGGTCGCGCATTCGTCCGCGTTCCTTTTTCTTACGTTTTAGACATTTATTCAATTGTTATTTTATATTTTATTTTTAGATGAAGCCTCATGAACCGTACTTTTTTCTGATCGAAAGGTAATCTGTATCGCTAACAACGTGTATGAAAAATATCCTGCATATCGATTGAGTAGCTAATGTGTAAAAGCTTATCACACAAAAAATAACAAACAAACAAAGCTTAATGTATTGCTGAAATTGGATAAATAGTCTCAAAGATTATACCTTCCTCCTATTGTGAATAATGACTAATCCACTTATAACTTTACTCATAGTTTTAATATTTATTACATTGGCTTGTTTAAGTAGTGGTAATCCGCTCCTATCCATCTACTGCGTTCAAACTACAAACTTTTTTTAATAAAATGTTAGTACAGAATTAGGTACTATAATATATATAACTATATATAACTAAGCTGAGCCTGCAACTTCATACGCGTGGTATTCGGTATAGGGCGTAATTTTTTGTTTGTAAACCGATTGGAACGAACCAAACAATAAATGTTACTAGAAGCTTGCTACAATACATCAGTGAAAACCGCACTCAAATCGGTTAAGCTGTTTTAGAGATTTGCGCGCACAAACGCACAGACAAACGGACATGCAGACAAACAGACAAAAAATCTAAGAAAAATATATATAACTAGCTGAGCCTGCAACTTCATACGCGTGGTATTCGGTATAGGGCGTAATTTTTTGTTTGTAAACCGATTGGAACGAACCAAACAATAAATGTTATTAGAAGCTTGCTACAATACATCAGTGAAAACCGCACTCAAATCGGTTAAGCTGTTTTAGAGATTTGCGCGCACAAACGCACAGACAAACGGACATGCAGACAAACAGACAAAAATCTAAGAAAAATATATATAACTAGCTGAGCCTGCAACTTCATACGCGTGGTATTCGGTATAGGGCGTAATTTTTTGTTTGTAAACCGTTTGGAACGAACCAAACAATAAATGTTACTAGAAGCTTGCTACAATACATAAGTGAAAACCGCACTCAAATCGGTTAAGCTGTTTTAGAGATTTGCGCGCACAAACGCACAGACAAACAGACATGCAGACAGACAAAAAATCTAAAAACTATTTTTTTGACCTCGGTAAAGTAAGTACAAATTGTTTTTTTTTGAAAAAATATTTAATGTACATACACAGTTCGTTTACGATTTTATTAAATGTATTGATATAGATAGTATTTATAGAGAGATGTAGATATTATAAAGCGATATTGATCATATACACAAATGTATGATCATAAAAGTGTCATAGGTACAGAAAAGGAATATTTCCTTCCCGCATTGAATATGCTTTAATAATCACTGGATACGATAATAAATATAAAACGAGTACAGAGCGGCATCGATGGATTTTTATTGTTCCCACTATAAAATAGAAATGGGACGCAAACTACAATGGGTGTACTTAAATTTCACATAAACTCTGCGTCTCTTCCTTTAGTCGACAATGTTATTTATATGACGATCGCATTTACCAAACTTGTACGCAGTTTCTATGTTTGTTTGAACGCTAAGAAAAATTACACGGTACAATGTACGGGAGCATTTGGGGAATTATCTAGTTTGGTTACGACCCTATCTAGCGTGTCGTAATCAATTAATTAGACAGCTATATCTTACAGCTATATAAATACGCCTCTCTCTGTGAATTCTAGTGAATCACCATCCTTGGTTTTCTTATTTAAAAAAAAATGGTTTTCAAAGAAAAATAATTAAAGCGACGATAATTTCTTCATTTTAATATAGTGTCTTGTTTTAAAATGTAAACATTAGGGCGAAATTAAAGATTTATTTTCACAAATCAAGATGAATGCCAAAATTATGAAACTTGTGCGATGAAACCGTTAAAAGTCGTCAATGATTCCCTTAATGTGTCGCCGGATCACTGTCGCAGATAACTTCACAAAAGCTCCGAAGAGCCTGCTTTCGTATCGCTGGTTGACTCACCACTAACTCATCTCGCCCGCCTGCTCTCTTATTTCCAGAATACGTAAACAAGCCTTTGAAAGTTCGGGAATGTTATTTCTGTTGAAATGTACCTAAATTCTATGTTGTAAACATAAGGTCCATTTTCCTTTGACACTAGTCGGAAAGGGGCGTGGCTACCGTCTATAGGGTAGGAGGTTCGAGATTTTCGGCCGGCGCGTTTGTTGATTGTTCGTAAGAATTAAATTAGGTAAAAAATGTTATAGGGCCTTCAAATAAAACGTCGATTTAGATAAATTTTATGAATTTATCTATACAATTTATGAAAAAAAAGTGAAAAAGTGCTTACATAGCAAGTCCGACAGATCACTTATTTGTCTGACGATAAATGGGAGAATATTGTTCATTAATGTATATTATTGCATAGACTGTGTAGGCATCTCTAATTTTACTAATTACATAACAAATAAATGGATGTTTTGCCATTTGCACCCTCAAAGGCCTTTGTTAAAAGCGGAATTCACTAACAAATTAAACTGATTACTGTATTAATCCCCACACATCAAATATATCAGATTTAGTCAAAATAGTCGACTATTCGATTTGCTGTCTACTTTGCTGGAATTATTTGTTCAATTTAGCTCATTATTCCATGTAATTTCTAAATTCAATTTCGTAAATACATAAAGCATATTTTTGATTTTTTTTTAATGTTAAGATCGGCAGACAGGCTGACGATCCACTTGATGGTTGTTGGCTACCGTCGCCTATAAGACAAACAACGCCAAAGCGGCTGCAAGTGCGCTGCCGACTACAATAAGATTAAGTATAAGGGATTAGGAGGGGATAGGGAAATGGGGCTCTGGCATCCCTTACTCACTCACAGAAACACAACAGCACACGTGCTGTTATTTAACGGTGGTCTTCTGTAAGGGGGTGGTTACTGCCGCCAGACGGGCTGCCCAAATGACTGCGTAACGCAGTGTGCCCTGCCACTACTTTCCAGATCCAGACCAGAGCCAAATTTGAAAAATTTGAAATCGAACCCGGGAACCCTAAAACAGAGCGTTAAGGCAAGCACCCTAACCACTCATCCAACGGGCTCGTCAAAATACAAGAAATACTCAATTGAATACCTACTAGTGAACCGCCAACCGCCGACCCTGCGCAGACCAATGCAAAATCATTCTCTATACTTTTGTACCTATCGATTTCTTAGTAGTGTTTTTTTTTATTTTTAAAAATACTTCCATTTAATTGGTTTAACAGTTAAATATCACAAACATCGTCTCGGACTTCAAAAGCCGGAAAGAAAAATGTTCCGTGTCGAATGGAAGCGAAAAGCAAGGACGAGGTAAAAAATAAATATTTTAATCTTGTTTAGGTGAGTCGGCGAGGCGTCGACAAGACCAGAAGTCAGGTGGCGCAATGTAAAAGAAAACTCATTACTTCTTATTCACCGCCGACGGTCGAATAGTGTTTTCCAACCATCGATGTTTTTATCGACATTTCGACTCGGAGTGAAAAGTAAATTAGTTCGAAATGTTTCTGTATCTCACTCAGCGAAGATAAGATGCTTACTTTAAACTTATGTTTTTAAGCCATCTGTTCAGTCTTGTACAAATAACCAGAGTTTGTTTCTTTCTTACAATTCATATTATATTTAGAAAAGTCTAATATTTATGTAAACTTAGATACTTAAGCTACTTACATAAACTTGGGTATATATGTATCATGTAAGTAACATCTTGTAAGTAGAGTTTTTCTTTAAGAATGTGAAAATTATATTCAAATTAATACAGTGCTTTCAGTATTTGTTCATTTTCGACTTTTACTCACTTTTATTAGCTTATTTGTTATCTTACTTAAAAATAAATTAGAACGCATAGAATAGGTTCGTACCACAACAACGACGTTACTTAAGAACTTTAAGTTTATTTTTTATATAATAAGTAGATAATTATGATAGTTAATAATTAACAAAACTTTATTAATCACCCAAGTTGGGCCAAGTTTAAGTAGATCAGTTTAATTTTTGAGAAATAAATCTCTAAAAAATCATAAAAAAATCATAGTAAAATCACTGTATATATTGTATGCATTTAATAATGATACTAATAACTATGGAACGTTCTGAAAAAATCGTTCGCGCCGACCGAAAGTCTCGAACATCCCACCCTATCGATGTTAGCCATTCCCCTTCCCGACTAGTCTCAAAGGAAACTGGTCCTTATGTTTACAACATAGAGTTTGCGTTTCAAAGGGCTAGATTTCCCGAACCTTCAATGGCTCGTTTGCGATCTTGTTTGCATTTTCTGGAAGGTTAGAAATACATCGAGGCGTTTGGCGCCAAGTATAAATGTGAGAGCGGGCGGGCGAGTGAGACGAGTGGTCATTGACGACTTTTGGCATGTTTAACGGTTTCATCGGACAAGTTTGATGATTTTGGAAGTCATCTTGGTTTGTAAAAATAAATCGTTCGTTTCACCCTTACACGGCATTTTATCTCACCCCGCACGTAACAGTATTTACAATAAGAATTATATGAGAAAAATACAGCTGATTTAGAGAAGATAAGGCTAATTTTAAATGAAACTTGTTTATCATTTATTAATTGCAACACATTTATCAATTACACTTGTAGTGTCACGTTGCGACGACAAATGTAATTGTGACGAGTTAGTGTTACATAAACGTGTCGATTGTTTAGACAGATGTTTTCCCATCACTATTAATAGTTCAACCACTAGCTGCGGGGATCCGTAATAAATTTTAAAACTAACACATCAGTATGCCAGTATCGTCTCAACGTCTGCACATTGAATGGGGACAAAGCAAGATATATTGTAGTTATATGAGCAGCACTAAACATTAGTGAAAAGTCGCTCAATTTTCTTTCAGGGCGTTCTCTGTCAATGGTTATTTACTGGGTAAACGTTCGTAGAAATGCTGCGTTTTCACCCATTGACTATATATTACATTCACTTATACATTAATAGCTTTAATAATTACGTAATGTTGTGCATACCTTTAAGTTAGATATAGTAACAAAAAAATATATCTTCTATATTTAAATGTATCACTATTTTCACTATGTATTTAGTTGGTAAACATCTTTAATAAATAAATAAATTATAGACACACCAGTAAAAAAAGCACCGTATACATACATGTTGTAGGTTTTTATATTATAAGTTAAAAATAAATATTTATATAGTTATATTATATATAATTATATATATTATATATAATATGTTGATAACTAGCATAAAAAAATATTTTTTAATATGTTAATTAAATGTCTACAAGCATTAATTTTATGTATCATCGTCTATTATATAGACTTGCTGAATTTTATTAGGTCCATATCGTATTACAGTACTTCGAAATGTATTCAAATAAGATTTGTGAACGTAGATGTACCCAGAAAAGTGTTCGGGTGATTTGGGAATGTGGTCTACGGATTGAATTTACTCGTGCCCTTATAAGACGAAAAGCGTAAAGACGAAGGTTTATAGAATTTGGAAGAGGTAACTTTATGATTATAATCCCTATTTGATTTAAAAAAAATATCTCATGACCTTGGATAATATATATGAACCGTCAAAACATATTAATATATTAATTATTAATATTGACATATTTATTTTATTTTATTAATCTATCTTATTAATTGATATTATAATTTATGTTATAATTATAATTTATAATTGTTTTTATTATCTTCTTATTAATTAATCAGGCATGTCCCTGATTCCCTGGAGTGTGGAAGGTTTCTAGTGTGGGACGCTACTTGCGTGGACACACTGGCTCCTTCCCACATCCACGGAACGAGTCAGCAAGCGGGTGCGACTGCTAAAGCGGCCGAAAAATTAAAGACGACCAAATACCGGGATCTCGGTTCCGGACACACTTTTATGCCGTTCGGAGTCGAGACCCTAGGTCCGTGGGGTCCCAGCGCTCGCCAATTATTAAAATATATTTCAAGCAGCTTCCTCGCGCAACGCATTAACATTGCAATACAGCGAGGAAATGCTGCCAGCATCTTCGGCACCATGCCGCGACGCCCAATTTTTGATGTGAAACATCTATAGGCGCGGGTGAAAGTGATTGATAGCGTGGCGACGCAGTCCGTGGCGACGCGTCACCACGCTTTACGATGGTATATACATATACAGTCTATGCGTAGTAGTGTTTACGGTGTGGCGACGCGTGTCGTGGTGATTGTTGTTGTTGTGATTGTTGGTGGTTGTTGCAACTTGAAATAAATATTAAAATTTTTGTATTTAATAAAAATAAACGTTAAATAAATAAATAAATAAACAGTCATCATTTTATTTCACTCGATGTTTCACATCTACCAGGGGTCCCGTGATGGCTCATTGGTTACTAAGTTCTAAAGGTATCAAATTAGATGAGCGGGTTGAATAAGACAACTGCCACAAATGACAGACAGACCACCATAGAATGTCTAACTTAAATGTAAGTACTTACAGGAGATGATGCTGCAAGATCGCTAGATTCGATCTAACACCTTAGGTAGGTACACGTACACACACAGGCACTCACATACATATAGTTCGTTCTTGCTGGCCAGCGTATGTTGCACTTCACAGTAATCTTCAGTGAGCACTCTATGGGTTCTGGGCGATGCGGAAGGCGGTAAGGAGACCACCAGCGTGATGGTACAGCGAGAGGAATTTTGGTAAAAAAGCGCGTGAGCGATGAGTTAGCGACCGTCCGTCGGCGTAGATCGATCGAGACCAACTAGTTAGTACCTTGCTGCAGCGAATCAAAACAAATTAAAATATTATGAAGGTGGGTAAATAAAAAATGAGCACCGGTATTGGCGCGAACAGCTCATTTTTACATATTTTTTAGGTTTTATTGATGTTATTAATATTTGTGTATATTCAATTTATGTACTAGTATTTATTTATTTATTTATTAGAATGTAAGTTTATGATGACCACTTTTACCACCCTCATTGTTTTATTTTTCATATAATTTTTCTTACCCTAAGCTTGCCTGGAAGAAATCGCTATAAAGCGATAAGGCCGCCTTTTGTACTATTACTTGTTGTTTCTTTTTTTTTATACTTTTGTATATGTTTATAGTACAAATAATAATTTTGTATTTATTGAATACATTTTATATATCTGAAGAGTTCATAGATAACCTTTTGAATATACAATTTCAATGACACATCCAGTAAATGTATTGAAAGTTAAGCAAGATACAGTCGTATGCGCGACGCACCCCACCTTTGCTCCTGGGACGCTTTTCCTCCATTTACTTCTATAACATCACTTTATGATACTCAGCTGTACTTTTTTTATTATTCATAATAATACGCCTTGCATTAGCGTGTTTTTTGTGCGAACATTGCTTTTATACGTTCTATGTTTAAATGGGCTTACTTTTTTATTTTACGAAACATGACGGATATTTTTTAGCTTTGAATAATACATAAATAATTAAAATTTATGTATGTACATTTCCTTGGAAAAAGTAAATTCAGTGCGCTAGTGTGCGTGGTAGTGGGGAGCCCATTTCCCTATTCCCTCCTAATCCCTTATCCTTAAACCTACTGTAGTCGGCAGCGCACTTGCAGCATCTTTGGCGTTGCTTGTGTTATAGGCGGCGGTAGCCACCTACCATCAAGTGGACCGTCAGCCTGTCTGCCGACCTTAACATAAAAAAAGCTTATAGTAAATCTATAGATATTATTTGTTCCAAAAGCACAAAATTCAACCACTTTATTAAATGATTTTAATTTTTTTTTTTTTTTTTAAATTTGTTAAAATAATTGTATTCGTTCAAACACTTTAACATAATATTAACAACATACTTTAGCACAATAATAACATAAATTATACTTATTGAGGTTCTGCCGTAACTGAAATAAAGTAGGTATATGATAACATTATTATTTTATGAATGCAAGCATAGATAAAATACTACTTAATTAAGTAGTATTTTATCTATGATACATATGTAAATTTAATCCAATAGAAAATGCTAGACATTTTGACATGCATGATTTATTTCTGGCTTTTTTACTATGCTTCAAACGACAGAAGAAAGGGTTGAAATGAAAAATTTAGACATATGACTAATATGAGCAAAATTCACGAAAATCAGCAACAATAGGTATTTGTTTTATTACTAAGGCCGCATAAGCACATAATTAACTTACTCGTACAACGGTTAAGTTTTGCACAGTACCTACTTTTAAGTCTGTGCAAGTTGCAGCATTTTAAATCATTTTGTAACTTGCGACTATAAGTGGACATTAATCCTAAAAGGTTTTTTAATATCAATTGGTTAATGTAAACCTCGTGCCAAAGCAATTATGACGTAGAAGAGCCAATTTTCTTATCCCATCCCCTATCCTTAATCCTACTGTAGTCGGCAGAGCACTTGCAGTACCAGTGGCGTTGCTTGTGTTATACGCGATGGTAGCCACCTACCATCAATTCTTTTTTATGTTAAAATCGGCAGACCGTCAGCCTGTCTGCCGATTTTAACACAAAAAGAAGAAGACTATTAAGAGTTTTTGGTTAACTCATTACGAAGTTATACTTAATTGTTATTAATTAATAATAATATGAATATAATATTAATAAATCATTATTAAGTTATATTAACTCCATAAAGATTGGATGATCCTCTTACAGCTGTGACCTACTGTCAATAACAATGAAAATACTGATCATAAAACGGCCTCGTTTGGTGAATCGATATAATCAAATATATGTGAAAAATCATAGAAACTACGGTTATAACGTTATTCTTCGAATAGGGTCCTATAATGACTGTATTTTTTTCTCAATCTAAACAATTTTTCCTATGTAAAGTTCCAAAATTCAGATGTAAACGTCTTCCGTGATTACATTCGCAATTTAGATTTTTATAAAAATGGAAACTGCATTACCATCATAATAGCAAAAAGTATATGAATTCCGAATATGCATTTTTTGATTAAAAATATGAAATATATACTTACTATATTTCAATTTCTTTTTAATATAATGTTTCGTTCTTGACCTTTCAAACTATACATACCTACTCTATAGAAATTTATAGTAAATATTCTATAAAACTATGTATTATGACCCCAGTGATTTTTTTCTCCCAGGAGCTGGGGTCCTCAGGCAACACTGTACAAATTTAATAATAATAATAATAATAATAATAAAGCCCTTTTATTCCGAACTATTTACAATTTAACGTTTTTGCTTTTATGAATTTTTCTTATAGTATATCTCGTAGTTCGGCGTGCCTTCTGGCATAGGCCTCCTCCAGCTTTCTCCATTGAGCTCGATCTTCTGCAACTCTGGTCCAGTATGGTCCTAGGGTTAGGCGGATATCGTCACTCCATCTTGTTTTCGGGCGCCCCTTTTTTCTGGTGTCCCCTCTTGGGTACCATAAGGTTACTTGTTTACTCCATTTATTTATTTTGCAACGTAGCATATGTCCTGTCCAACTCCATTTTAGATGGTCTATACGAGTTATTATATCAGCTATTTTTGTCTTCCTTCTTATTTCTAGATTTCGGATTCTATCACTAAGCCTGACTCCCAACATACTTCTTTCCATTGCTCTTTCTGTTTTGGCAAGTTTTTCTCTATGTTTTTCCGTTAGTATCCATGTCTCGCTGCCGTATGTCATGCAGGGGAGAATACAAGTGTTGAAAGTCTTTCTCTTGATGTGTATGCCTAGATCTTTGTTCTTCATTATTTCTTTCAAGGACCAGTATTTCTTCCATCCGCAGGCTATTCTTTTGTTTATTTCCTTGGACATGGAGTCTTCAGGAGATATGATTTGACCAAGGTATACATATTCATTCACATAGTCGAACTTGGTTCCGTAAACCTCTATGTTGCTTTCTGTTGAGTTGGTCATTAGTTTTGTTTTGTCTGCATTAATTTCTAAACCTACTTCTTTACTTTTTTCTGCTAGGTCTTTTATCATGTGCTCTAGTTTGTTGGGGTCTTCTTCTAGCAGGACAATGTCATCTGCAAATCTCAAATGATTGAGGCGGCTTCCATTGATTATAATACCGTAGTTATCCCAGTCTAATCTTCTAAATGTATGTTCCAGCACCGCATTAAACAGCTTAGGGGATAGTGGATCACCTTGTCTCACGCCTCTGTTTATTGGAAAGGGGTCTCCTTTTGACTCTAATTTAATGCTGCTTTTGCTTTCTTTGTAGATAGACTTGATTAGTTCAATATAGACGTCGTCCACTCCTTGTTCTTTTAAACTCAGCCAGATAAATTTGTGTTTTATACTGTCAAATGCTTTGGAGTAGTCTATAAAGCAGATATACAATATTTTCTGGTGTTCATTGTATTTTTCCAAAACTTGTTTGATTGTGTGGATGTGGTCTATAGTGCTGTAGTTCTTTCTAAATCCCGCCTGCTCTATCGGTTGGTTTTCGTCTAGAATCCTTGTTACTCTTTCTAAAATTACTTTTGCGAAGACTTTGTACACATTTGATATAAGGCTAATTGGCCTATAATTGCCGATGTCATCTTTATCACCTTTCTTATGGAGGAGAATAATATGTGATTCATTCCATTGTTTCGGAATGATTCCCGTTGTTATAATATCATTGAATAACTTTGTTAGGATTGGGCTTATTTCTTCTGCAGTGCCTCTAATTAGCTCATTAGTTATGTTGTCAGGTCCTGGAGCTTTTTCTAGCTTCTGTGACATGATGGCTTTCTGTACTTCTTGCAAGAGTATTGATGGGACTTTTTTATAACCCATATTAGGATCGTAATTGGCGTTCTCATCTTGATCGGTGTTATTATTCGAGTAAAGCGTTCGATAGTAGTCTGTAGCAAGGCTCTGGATTCTTCTGCGATTTGTTACTTGTTTGGATTTGTTGCTTTTTAATTTTGGTATCCATTCCATTCCATATTCTCTTAATTCCTTGAAAGCTTTTCTTGTTCCTCCTGTTTTTTGGATTTCTTCTTCTAGTTTTTTCATTCTTCTTAATTTCCTATCCTTTCTTATATTTTCTCGAATCTGTTTACTCAGTCTAGATATTATGTTGCGGTTTTCTTCAGTTTTTGATTTGTCTGTCATTAGTACTTTTCTTTCTTCTAGGAGCTCTATTGTCTTCTCACTAAATTTTACATCTTTGGGTACATTTACTTTCCTCAGTTTTGACAGTTGTTTGTCCATGTGGTCGTCCATGGATTCGGGGGTAGTCGGTGCAGCCAGGTTGATAGTAATTTACTCCAGTGTTTTTCTAAGTTATTAAATAGTTATAGTGTCTGTAACAGTCTGAAAAATATAAAATACTGTGTATATACATATAATACAAAAGTGAAATAAGTACTAAGTAAAAATCTACATATAATTAGTGGCACTTATTGAATTGCGAGTTTAGTTGCACCGGTGCTTAACACTATTAGTGATCATAAACAATAATGATAAGAACAAATAATGTGAATGAAGTATAGTGAAGATTTGAGAAAAAAAAAAAAAAGGCTGACAGTAATTTTTCAAAAGAATAGCAATTAATATAAATACAGAAGAAAATAAATTATTGTGACAGTGAAACAAATGAAAAGGTGCAATACGATTTTAAATGTACCCTATACAATGATTTATTGAAATGATTTATTCTTAAAAAGATATAACGATTTTGGTGCACCGTACTACGAAGGCAGGCTGGAACATTGTTACTAAGCGCGGCCAGAGTTACAAGTTATGGTGGTTCGTATCCTTTGAAACGAAAGTCAAAGTTGATGAAATTTGGTTTTTATTTTGAAACGAATTGAAAATTTTAATATTGTTAAAGGAGATCTGGGGTAATCTGCTGATGTAAACAACTGCTCCGTATAATAATTCAGAGACCGGTTCTGGTGTTCGAAGTGTCAACACGCACATTAAAAGCCAAATAATTCATAAACATGGAAAAACATTATTCAAAGTGACATCTCAATAAAACACAGATTATAAAATATTTAGAAGCAATAATCATAGTGTTAATATTTTTGTAGAAAAACTAATATCATTCATCGTCATTATAACTTAAAAGCGTTAACAAATAGACTGGTCACATACATAGTGCCAACCTTTAAAAACATCGGACACTAGTGAGAGACTCTAGTTGACATCAACATCGGGGTTGCCAGTAAAGGAATTAAAAATTCCCACAGAAGGCAGTGATACCACAACAAAACTAGAAATTTACCAGAATAATAAACCACTATGGATAAATATATGGAACTGCTTCTACGAAAACTCGACGAGAAATTGGATAAACAAGCCGACCAGATAACACAGTCAGTAACCAAGAACGTTACGGAAGCAATAGATGAGAAAATGAGTGAAATAATTGAAGAAAACAAATTCCTCAAAAACAAAATATCAGAACTAGAGCTGAAAATCAAATCCCTAGAAAGAGAGAAACGAAAAAACAACCTTGTTTTTTTCGGAGTAGAGGAAATAGGAAAATCTGAGCATGAATTAGTAGAGTATATAAAAGATACCATAGAAGAGTTAGGAGTGAAAATGAATAGCAATGAGATTAGTAACGTATATAGAATCGGAAAAAAGACAGAAAACAAAAACAGACCAGTCGTAGTTTCCTTTACAACCCAATGGAAGAAACATCTTGTACTCAAGAACAAGTTAAACTTCCCATCAAATATATACGTCAAAGAGGACTACTCCAAGGAAACTCTAGAAAAGCGTAAACAACTACAATCTCAAGTGAATGAAGAAAGAAAGAATGGAAACATTGCTTATCTGAAACATGACAAACTCATAGTGATAAAAATGAAGGACAATAGAAGAGAAAAAAGAAGGAGAGAACCCTCAGACTCTCCCAAACAAACAACACAGATAAAAGCTAGCACAAGCAATTCAGCCAGAAATACAACCCAGACTCGTATCAAGATACAGAAAAATGAAATTATTGGACCAAGCATACTCAACTATGTAGAAAAAACAAGATCCGACCCCCACCTAAATTCCCCAAAAAACTAATTAAGGCCCTAGAAACCCGGAATCAAACAGAAATGACTATAAGAAACAGATTCAAACAAAAACATCAAATAAATTGTCTCCCACAACGGCTGGTCACCGCGGGAGCACTAGACCAAATCCCTCCAGCAAAAAGAAGTGAAACATTTGACATTGCAACACTCAACACAAGAACTCTACGAACACAGGAAAGCTTGCTCGAATTGGACAAGGCATTACAAAATATAAAATTTGATATCCTGGGCATATGTGAAATGAGAAGGCTAGATGAGAAAATAACAGAGCGAAATGACTATATTTTATATCAAAAAGGTGAAATAGCAGGCCAAAGAGGAGTGGGCTTCTTAATTAAAAAAGCACTGAAAAACTATATACAAGAATTGATAGGCATTTCAGACAGAATAGCAATACTCAACATTAATATGCCAAGATACAAAAAACCGTGGACAATAATACAAGCATACGCACCCACAGAATTAGCATTAGAAAGTGAAAGTGAAGACTTTTACTATACTCTGTCTGATATTATAAAAAAATACCATAATAACTTCCTCATAGTTATGGGTGATTTTAATGCACAGGTTGGCTGCAGAGAACCCGGCGAAGAACTAATAATGGGCAAACATGGATATGGAAAGAGGAGTGCAAACGGCCATCGACTAATTGAATTGCTATTACAAAACAACTTAACATTATTAAATTCAGTCTTCAAAAAAAACTCCAAAACCAAGTGGACCTGGGTATCACCCGATGGCAAATATAAAAACGAAATCGATTTCATAATAACTAATAAACCAAAGTTTTTCCAAGATACACACATTATTCAAAATTTAAATTTTAATACGAACCACCGCATGGTACGCTGCCGTTTAAAAAAGCATCCAACAAAAAGAGGTAGAAATAAAATTAAAAATAAATTGACATTAGAACAACACAGAGAGAAAATAGATCCTTCGTCCATCAACACACTAAAGGAAATAGTAAACTCGGACAGAAGTGTCACAGAAAAATACGACCACATGGACAAAATTTAATAATAGTAATCTAATTAATAAATAGTGGCGAAGGTTGTTATTAATGAGAAAATTTAAAATTTTTAAAAAATAAGGTAAAAAACTACTAACTAATAAGGTAAAAAATTGCTTTTACAGAAGTGTTTATTTATTTTATTAAAAATTAATAATAAAACAAAGTCATAGTTCAAAAATTTTGAAGCAAAAATAATTTGCTGTGAATTTGTGTAATGGCCGACTCCACCTAAACTCAAGTGCATGTAAATCCTTTCATCGTGACCCCTCTGTGACGGAACCCCTGACCCGATTCTCTTCCTTCGACCCTCACCCACTGCATTATACAGATCCTTATATCTGCGACCGGCTTTGTGTATTTGTTTGCGTCTCGTGGCCTACAATTTTATAAGGATTTTCCTTGCATACATATGTATTTATTTTCCTTTATACGACACTGTCTCTTTAAAGAGTCTTTCTCAATGGTTGTGCGTTATAAATCTCTCGTGACTGTTCTGAAAGCCATGGCAACGACAGATGTATTACATATAATTTCGTGATGAAAATAACTCATTTCCTGCTATGATCTTGTCAGATCAAAGTTATGTAATGAAAATAAGTAAAAATAAGAAATAAACTTGCAGGGACACCAGTATTTTAACCCATTTTGTTGCTTGTATGCTTTGCGGCCGTAATTTCAGACTTTCTTCATTGCTATTCCGCAATAAAATTAACTAAAAGGTTTCACCTTTAGAAAGTGGGCCGTATCGTTGAATACCTGTCTACTTTCAGAAATCATTAAAACTATGAGTTTCTTTAATCATTGCTAAAGGAATGAAATCGATATCGATTCACTTTGTAATGATATGAGATGATTCCTGGAATACTGCTTGGGAGTATATTGGTACATCACATAGGTATTTCGTAGGACAATAGGGGATCGGACAGTAATCAGATTAAAATCTAAAATGTACTTAGAAAGAAAATATATAATTTTTTACGATTATTTATCGAATAATAATCGAATAATATTTTTAAATGAATTGTTGAAATGAAATGAATTGTTGAATGAATGAATGAATTTTAATGTTTCGTTATGATATGACCACAAATGACGTTACGCGCTCTCAGATGAACTATCGTGGCGTTTTGGCGGCATTTTCAAACAAACAATATTAAAACATGATTTTGAGTACCTAAAAGGCTATAAATAAATAAAATAGTATTTTTTATGGGAATAAATATCCATGAAGATTAATTTAAAACACCTTTTTGAAAATTTGTCCGATCCCCTATTAGATCTAGTGAAATGATTTAAAATCAAATTATCTAGTTACTTATTTAGCCTTCGTATTTATAGGTTTTATTCAAATTTTGTTAAAAATATTGTTTTAAATATTAATATTTTAAAAATACTAACACACTCAGTAATTTAAATAATCACTGCAAATTCACCCCTAAGGGATATGATCCAATTCATATATACAG
The DNA here is from genome assembly GCA_910589475.2 of Bembecia ichneumoniformis. NCBI lineage: Eukaryota > Metazoa > Arthropoda > Insecta > Lepidoptera > Sesiidae > Bembecia > Bembecia ichneumoniformis. The sequence continues at coordinate 18,116,130 of OU342526.1, read as the reverse complement.
TATTATCATAGTTAATGTTTATACTGGTAGCGATCCACCCACAGCTTCTATAGTTCGTTGTGTTGTGCTTAGGGTTGCCAGGCCTCAAAATTGAAAATCCGGACACAGACTCATATTTAGCCGGATATTTTGCCACAAAAGCCTGACACACGGGTTTTTAAAAGAAATGGTTCTTTTTATTTGTGCATTTATTACTTTAAAACTTGCACTACTCTTTATTAAGTATCACATATTGTTTTCTTAAAGTAATTTGTAAGATCGCGAATCATGTATGTCCGTGTGATTCTGGCCGCTGCGGGGTTGACCAAATCCTAACAAAAGCCGGACGGGCCGGACTTGTATATATTTGGCCGGACACGACTGCAAAAGCCTGACATGTCCGGTAAAAGCCGGACACCTGGCAACCCTAGTTGTGCTAGTAAAGCACAAACTCTTTTAGAAGAATTTACAGGATAAACAAACAGAAGCGGACAGCGACATTATTTTATAACACGTATATATAGATTGTATAGGCATTTTTTTCTGTAAAATATTTTCATAAGATACCTTATTTAATTTTTTCAGCATAGAAGTGTGAATAAATCTGAGAAAATAATTAGCTTCTTGCGTCTACTTAATAAAAAATCTTTAATCTAGTCTAGGGAACTGGGATGGCGGTGTGTAAATAATAAATAACCACCATTGTAATGCGTGTCAGAAGAGGTTTTATGGGTATCCTGTGGTATTGCTTGGCGCTTCACACAAAATTAAGAGCGATCGAGTAACAGTACCTGCTTGACGGATGCATCCAGGTCCAGGTGTTCTCCAGATGAGTAAGTTCAGTTCATCTCCAGTCACCAACACTTTTATTGTCCACAAAGAAAACAGTCCTTTAAATTTATAACGCGTTGCTAGGTTCATAAAGCGTTTTTAAGTAAATTATTTTTTATAAACCGCAATGGACGGCGACAAGCGAATAATTGCTGCCCTCTCTCGCCTGAAACAGCGAGAAAACCAGCACAACACAAACGCTCAACGAGGAACCCAGCTTCATTGAATTCCATTAGTTTGAAAACAGACATGCTCGCGTTACTGCCACATCTTTATAATTGGCGATATTTATAGAAATGCTCTAAACCTATTTTACTAATTTGAGCTAATTTTCTATCAGACCATGGGAAATCCACCGTGATATTTGTTAACACTTAAAATATAACTCAATTAATATTAAATTGCAAACGCTAATTAAATGATTTAATTGTCATTTAATTAACCGTTGTTGGTGTGAACTGCGTCAATTACAGAACAATAATTGCTTCATTATTACAGGCTACAAGTAACACGGTATGCTACGTATGCGACGGACAGACATGCAACTAATTGCCAATTAGGCTCGACCTTTATGTCAAATATACATAAACATATAGTCCTCGAGGGTTGATTGTAGGCTGAGTAAAGACGTCGGAAATTATCCGTGCAATTAAATGACTTATGCGAGACTATATAGGTACTATTATTGAATTTTAAATAAATATGTATTTACTTATACTACTTTTAAATAGGTACCTACTTAATAAGATTTTTTTTTTTAAATTTAATGATAACTTATAGTGTCATTCATAAAAACTTTGTACAATCATTCTACTAATATTTAACTAAACCTTTTTTTATATTATTAAGGGTGGCAGGTAGGCTGACGGTCCACTCAATGGTAGGTGGCTACCGTCGCCTATAACACAAACAACGCCAAAGCTGCCGCAAGCGCGCTGCCGACTAAAATAGGATTAAGGATAAGGGATTAGGAGGGGTTAGGGAAATGGGCTCTGGCATCCCTTACTAATAAAATTTTATATTATTAAGCATTTTTATACTATATACTTTACTATAAGCACAATAAAAAAATGACTCTTGCTTCGGTTCGGAAAACTATTTCCTATAGGAATTCCCGTGGAAACTGTCAAGAACATCTAACTACCCTAGTTCTTTTTTTTTTTTTTTTTTTCAATAAATCTTTCAATAAAAATTGATCGCAAATTGTAAACTTAATCGAAAGCCTTCTATTGCTGTAGTATAACTAATAATAATTTGTGATTGACGATAGGGAATTGTGTCGCTGTTAGGTGTTCATTTAACTACCAGTTTAATATTCTTTTTTACAAATTTTCTTTTTTCTACAGAGAACAATTAATTCTTTTAACTTAGGCCTCTGTCAGTTTCCCACAATGGTTTCCATAACAACTTCCATCTTAAATTCCACATCTTGTCCAGACTGGACTGGCATTTTTTAATTATTTTTTCAATAATTAACTGGGCAGGGCATTAATTGTGCTTCATTGTCATAAAATGGACAGTCTGTCTGAGCAGTAAGCACCCCTTAACAAGATCTCTGTGAAAAATCGCATGTCTGTTTTTGTGTTTTGATGAGTAAGTTAGGGTTTTGAGAGCTGTCTCTAATCTCCATCATACTTACTGAGGTCAACAGCACACTTGCAGCACCGATCGCATTTACTTGTGTCAATAGGCGATATCTAGCCACCTTGACACGTCAGCCTGCTTGCCTTTCTTTACATAAATTAAATAAAATTTTCTATTCATTTAATTTATTCATTTCAATAAGTCAATATAATTTTTAATTATTGGTTTTCTTATCTATATTAATAATTTCGTCAAGGGGTACGGTAGACTCGATTGAAACCTTACCTGAATAAAGTAAAAAAATTAAGATTTCGAGTCGACAACATATATCCGCAAAATTCGGATTGTCAAGTATTTTGTTAAATTCTAATGGTGCTGACAGACAAATCGCAGTCGCCATATTGGCCACTCTAGCGAAACGTCACTCACTGACACCTGTGTCCCTGGTCCCTGTGAAGTCTTGAGTGGTTAATAAACGTTCCGTTTCATTCATACTAGCGCACATACGCCTCGCCACTCAATACGTCGTCGCACCATTCATTTTAAAAACAAAGTGTCCATTACTGTGACTCATGTGACTGTGTAAAACGAAACGTCTTGCCGCAAACATTGAGCGAAATCTATGCCGCTTTGCCTTGAGAATCGATAACTACAGAAATATCTACCTACATTTTGTACCTACATGTGTACATTATGAGTAACATTACACCCGAGCGAAGCCGGGTTTTCATCTAGTTATTACAAAATACCGAATCATTTGTCTCACTGTTCATGTCATAGTTGTAATTATTACATCTTGATTGATTCGCTTTGTGTCACGTATTACCTACTAATTAGGCTGTAATGTATAACAAGGCGGCTCAAGTATGATGTTAATGTATAGAAACAGCTATTGATTTACTCGGGTAGTTTCAGATTAGTACCGCTTATTAAAATATTATTCTTCACAAATTACCTCCGATTACTACAATGAATAATCTGAGACAAAAATGAATAATTTCTGCTGCTATAATTTGTTATTTTAGTTTCGTCTATTTTCTGGAGAGTTCAGTTCCCAAGTTCAAACAAAATAAAAAAAATCTTACCAGCTTTCATGTAACCTACGAACGGCACATGTCAACTGATTGCAACAGAAGTGTATTGAGTCTCCGGCTTAGTAAGGCAAGGCGAGATAGCGGCAGCTACAGCATAATTTGAACTAACAACCGCACTTTGACTTTGACGAGCCCGTTGGATGAGTGGTTAGAGTGCTTGCCTTAACGCTCTGTTCTAGGGTTCCCGGGTTCGATTCTCGGCAGGGTCAACTTTGAAAATTAAACTTTTCAAATTTGGCTCTGGTCTGAATTTGGAAAGTAGTGGCAGGGCACACTGCGTTATCGCAGTCATTTGGGCAGCCCGTCTGGCGGCAGTAACCACCCCCTTACAGAAGACCACCACGTGTGCTGTTGTGAAATAACACCACGTGTGCTGTTGTGTTTCGGTGAGTGAGTAAGGGATGCCAGAGCCCATTTCTCTATCTCCTTCTAATCCCTTATCCTTAATCCTATTGTAGTCGGCAGCGCACTTGCAGCACCTGTGGCGTTGCTTGTGTTATAGGCGACGGTAGCCACCTACCATCAAGTGGACCGTCAGTCTGTCTGCCGATCTTAAAATAAAAATAAAAAATTAAAAAAACTTGAAGCTTCTACCATACAAACGGACATTAATGATTTAAATGTGTAATTAAAAATTTATTGCAATTTTTGGATTATCTGAGACAATCACATTCTTTACGAAATTAACAATCTGTCTAAAATACGTATAATTATTTCTTTTTATTTCTTTTATTTTATAAAATAATGTAAAATAGTCTCATAAAAATGTTACTGTATCTGGATATATAAATGCTATGCGCATATTATATTAACACTAGTAGTGAAAAATGAAAATATATGAGTTACTAGCTGAACTCGGCCACGCTTCGCTACGGCCCATACGGCGGCGGCGTGCGCATGGGGCGCGCGGAACTGGACACTGATTATATATAATACTATTTATCGTAGCGTGATGTTATATAGCCCATCGCCTTCCTCGATAAATGGACTATTCAAAACAGAAAGAATTTTTCAATTCGAACTAGTAGTTCCTGAGATTAGTGCGTTCAAACAAACAAACAAACTCTTCAGCTTTATAATATTAGTATTATAGTATAGCTTTATAATATAAGCATAGATAATGCCGGGCATCTTGACGTTCGTTGTGACGACGGTGGCGCCACAGCGACAAAGACAAATAAAGCAGAATTTTTAAATTTTTAAACGATCCCACGGGAACCTAACATTTTCTCAGGATAATCTTATTTGTTAATCCAGGTTATTGACTATCTGTGTGCTAAATTTTATCCAAATCCGTTTAGCCGGTTTTCCTTTATTGAGTAACAAACATCCATACATCCTCAAACATTCGCATTTATAATATTAGTAGAAAGTAGGATTAGGATAATTTGAGGAGTTAGCAAAAGGTAAGGTTATCTATAAGCTTATTTTTCAATAGGTGGAATATATTTTTGAATAGGAACGTATTATTTTAAAATAAACATATTTAAATTGTCAGGAGTAGGTACATCTAGCAATATGCACAGCCTAAAGTCAATCAAAAGTCAAACTAGCCCGGAATTCCAATAAATGTATTGCTAAAAGTATCGGAGAGAGGTCCGACATTGTAGACATTATTAAACGTCCAACGTTAAAAGTATACTGCATTGGATTCTGCAGCCAACATTTATTAAAACTGAAAATAGGTTAGTTTACTTTTTTATTTAAGAAATAAAAGATAAATTTAACATTATGACAATTAATGAATATTAACCAGTATTAGATGGGAAATTAATTGTGCTGAAGTGTAAAAATCTCTCTTTTTTTTTAGGATAAGAAATTTCTAAGAAGATTTTTATGGTATGAAGTGTGGTAGGCAGAAAAAAAGGTCCACTTAAATGGTAGGCTATAACAGTCGTCTAAGGAAATTAACAACTCCAGATGTACGCAGGTGCGCTGAATTTATTTACTCCCTTGAAAAACCCATAATATTGTAACTGGGTTAGAAACGCCTTAGAAGGATAGTTGTTCCAAAGTTCGCACTTCCACAGGATAGAGTTTCTAATCATCGAAATGTGTGCAGCGGCACCTCATCCAAGTAAAGGCTGATTCATATTACACCGTGCCGCCACCGGGCCGTGCCCGTGCCATGTTTTTCTCAACGTGCGCCGGCCGCTTTAAGCAAGATTTATATTACACTGGGCCCGGTCAAGATATGCTTTTGTATGAACTAATTCATACTCCACCGGGACGTGTCCATGCTCCGGCCGGGGCATGACGTCCAAATGTCGGTGGGTCTCGGTGGGTATTTTTTCCCACCTTCAACAAGCTCCAATTGCGACATCTCGTATCATGATTGTTTTCACCGAGTTAACAGAGACTAGTTGACTGCGGACTGTAATGAGGACTATTGTAGTGGGGTTTTAAAAAAACGCAAGACGAGAAATTACTAAAATTTATTCTTATTCTTATTATTATCTACTAACGACCCGCCCCCGGCTTCGCCCGAGTTGCAATTTTTATATATGTGAACATACCCCGTTTATCACTTTTTCCATTAGTGAAAACCGAATTAAAATCGGTCTACCCGTTCACGCGTGATGCCGTGACCAAAGGAAATGGGGATTCATTTTTATATATAGAGATATTCTCATTCCCTTGTGTCTTTTTGTTTATAAATGATGGTAGCGTCCTACCATCAAGTACTCCGTCGGGCTGCTTGCCTCCTTTTTTCAAATAAAAGGAAACAAAATTATATTTGGAAATACCATCTGTCACGAAATCAATATTTACAGGGCGTCCGATATATTTTAAAGAACTACATAACGCTGTCACTTGAACGGCTGAAAGCAAATTTTCAAGTTGATGGCAAATAGCAGTCGACAAACGCGCACTTGAACGTACGTCAAAATAAATTGCAACGCGATGAACGTATGGATTTATTCATGGGCCGGCGACAGAACTTGCGTGTACTTACCTAAATCATGGCGACGACGTTGCTTCCACAACATCTCTGGGGATCGGCTCTTTCGACATCGACTCACACCAGCAACCAATGCACCTTTATTGCCCTCGTGACACAAGTGAAGAGCTCCAATACGATTATAAGTTTATCTTAATAATCTCACTAACTTTACTGAGCTTGAACTAATAATTTAACTATTTAACATGCAAAATCAAAGGAATTTCTTTAAAAATATAGTTAAATGGTACTCGATCTGCTTTGTAGTATTTTTTTATTTCTCAATTTCATTGTTAAGTATTTATGTATTTTCTCTTTATATATATTGCCGGCGCAGAGACATCTGTCGTCGAAAAAATTAACTATTTGAACTTATAAAACGTAGTGACATAATATGTATGTGTATACCGAACGTAACTAACTAATAAACGTAACTTTTGTTGGAATACGTGACATCTGAGTATGCAGAATGTAACTAAATAATATAAAGTAATTAGTTATCTATTGATACGAGGAAAATTTTATATATTTAACTAGCGACCCGTCCCCGGCTTCGCCCGGGATGCAATTTTTATATATAAGAAAATGTTCTTATTCTTATGAACGGGGAATGCCCTCTTTCCATTAGTGAAAACCGAATTAAAATCGATCTACCCACTCATGCGTGATGCCGTGACAAGGGAAATGGGGATTCATTTTTATATAGGTATTAAAGATTTTATACGTTTAAAGGAGTAAACTCCAGTCATGAGTCGGAGCTGAGACACACACACTTTTTTATTGTTTAGAATCTATGATATGCGAAAAAGTTTGTAGGTTTTCCAAATAAAATTGTAACTAATATTATAAAAAGTTACTTTGTTTATTGGTTTGTCACACCTTAACTAATCAACCGATACGTTATCATTTTGCATACACCTTGTCAGGAATAAAACAAAGGATATAGGATACCTTTAATCCAGAAGAAAGTACTGTTCCCGAGGGATCATCTAAAAATAACAAAATAAAATGACAAAAATGTATGACAAAAAGTAAGTATCGAAGTAAGTGTTTGTGGGTTCTATCGAATTATTATGACCGTACTGTACGCAATAGATGCGTAGATCCTCATTTTACTTGAATATAAAGTCGCTGACCGGATATAGGGATGGTTCTTCTGTGACAATACATTTAAAAATTATTTTCGAGCATTTTTTTTTTTTATGTCAGGTCGGCAGACAGGCTGACAGTCCACTTGATGGTAGGTGGCTACCGTCGCCTATAACACAAGCAACGCCAAAGCTGCTGCAAGTGCGCTGCCAACTGCAGTAGGATTCAGGATAGGGGATTAGGAGTGGATAGGGAAATGGGCCCTGGCATCCCTCACTCACTCACCGAAACACAACAGCACACGTGCTGTTATTTCACGGTCCACATCGCAAATAGTCCATTGACACAAAACGATGTATCGCATGAAGACTCAATTTTCATTAACATTCTCTCATATGAGGATTTATCGCGATACGTGAGACAATTGCGACGTCTATTGTCTAGAATACAAAAAGTGTAGGAGTTTGGTGAAATAGTCATACAAAAAACATGTTTTTATAGAGATTAATTCATGACAATAAGGAGGGCTGGACACGTTCTGTTACTTTCCCACGTCCGCACATAAGCTCTAACACCACAAACACTAATAACAGTGTAAAATTTTCAAGTTATAACAAAATAAGCAAGTTTGTTAACGAATAAATATCGCATATAATTGTCGATATGAAATTCAGAGTTTATTAAACACTAGCTGAGACCGCAACTTCGTACGCGTGGTATTTGGTATAGCGAGTAACTTTTTTGTTTGTAAACCGATTGGAATTAAACAAACACTAAATGTTACGGGATGCTTGCTAAAATACATCAGTGAAAACCCGTTCAAATTTATTAAGCCATTTCAGAGATTAGCGTCCAAAAACGCACAAACAGACAAAAATTGTTTTGTACAAAAACACTGTGTACAATTTTTTTTTAATCTTTACTTTAAAAACACGGCTCGTTTACGATTATAATATACTGTGTATAGATATAAATAGATTTTATTATAATTGCGAGTCTGTCTAGCTGTAATGAAATTCTTGAACACAAACGCTGTGTATTTTTTTTATGTTAAGATCGACAGACAGGCTGACGGTCCACTTGATGGTAGGTGTCTACCGTCGCCTATAACACAAGCAACGCCAAAGCTGCTGCAAGTGCGCTGCCGACTACAGTAGGATAAGGGATTAGCAGGGGGATGGGCTCTGGCATCCCTTACTCACTCACCGAAATACAACGGCACACGTGCTGTATTTCACGGTGGTCTTCTGTAAGGGGGTAGTTACTGCCGCCAGACAGGCTGCCCAAATGACTCTGTCACTACAATACTACTGTGTTTAATAAAATGGCTTACATCCATCACCTGTATTTATCTTTATTACAAGCAATTCCTTTTATATTTATTGAATTTTTGCTATTTGTCTGGTTATAAAGGCATTTTAACTTTACATGTTTCAAATATCTTCGCAAGTAAAGTCAATATCCATTAGATTTGGGGTTTTATTCCAGAATTGCGTAGGCAAGTACTTCATCTGATTCCATGTTGTTCCTGCAACGATATAAATAGTTTGTATCTTTTAAAGTGGCTTAGTTTTGTTTAATTTTGGTTTTGACGACATATTTCTGTGTGTGATTGTTATTCTGTGCAATATAGACTTTCGCAAATGATTCCTCCTTCTTTAACTATCTCATTGCATAATTTCAAAGTGAGTTGCTTCCCCAACGCAATTTATCCCTTGCAGTTTTTTTAAACTGTCTTGTGTTTTTTTACAAATTAAATTGCTTAACTTATTTTCAATTCAATTATTCCCATTCCGATGTAAATTGTAAATTTATTGTACGACATTCATTACTGTTGTATATTTTACTAACAACACTGTAAGCCCTAAACAATCGAACGCGGTCTCAATTACAAATAACATCGTGAAAACATATAAATTTGTAAAGAAAAGTTCTCGAAGCGTGAACACTCCGGACCCAAAGTTTATATCGTACAGTAATTCTATTCTGATTTCCATTTCAGTTGGCATGAATGCATGCACGCTACGAGATATTTTATAAGTACTTTAAAAACATTAAGTATTACAAATACCGGGGAATAATGAACTGGAAAACATAATAACAGAAATTTAAATGTTATGCTATTGAAGATGGAGTTAAAATAAATTTATTTTAAATATTAAAGAATGAAAAATTAATAATACTAATACAAAATGAATGCGAACTTTGTGTAGATGTTTTAACAGTTGTTACTCTCTTTTTTTTCTCTCCTCTTATTTTGCTGCAATCTGTCTCGTTGATCGGAGATTCTACAGTATGTTTGGCAAGTGACGTGGACATGTTCGGAGTGCGACCTGTGTCGCATCCTCCTAATATATTGTGATATTCAATTTATCACATCCTGGGGCATCTTGCGTTTGAGTCTCTGTTTAAGTGGTCTTAAACGGATATAATCACCGTTATACGGATAGTATAGTAAATATTTCTGTGTTGATTGCTAACACGTTCACACAAATACAGTGTAACTTTAAAGAATTAATTTGTAAATTATGTATCCATATCTAGCTTAGAACTTGTCTAAGCTAGATAGTCTAGATAGCTAGATAGCTTAGTCTGTCAGGGTTCCTAGCCATGCTGCTTGCATTGCCTCGATGTATGCAAAGCTAATTTGCTGACTGAGGTAACAGCCAGCTCTGATGTCACCTTTGATGAAGATCATGATGTCACCAATGATGAAGATAGTATTTCCAAAATGTTAAACCACCAAAGGGGCATTCAAAACCGGAGCAAATAAAAATTTTGCCCATTTCAGTCGCAACTGCATCAAAATCAGCTCTAGAAACTATTCCGTGAAGATAAGATGATGTCAATTTTTCGACGCCTGTTTCATCTACCACTAATGCAGAACTAATATTCCGTGGAACCAGGGACGAATCGAGTCTCTTGCTATCCTCACGTACCGCGCTTGAACCATGTCATTTAAGTTGATGCACCTAGAAATTTGTCATGGGCTATTAAACCTGGAAACTTCGTGGTCTTCCAATCGACGTCTCTGTCACATATACATATGCGGGAAATGCATTCCTCTGTAATGTCCGCTTGTGAAACTAATGGTAATGTAGTCGAATGCCACTTCAATGGTATTCTGTAAAAAAAAATGATTTCATTATTGTTATTGTTAGGTATTATTATTGTTTTTATTATTTATTTATTTATTTTTGAGCTTTTTAAATATCATCTAATAATAGCATTAATATTTACTTATGTGCGGCAGGGAACTGGAATGTTTTCAATATTCGTGCAAGCAGTTGTGTTTCTTGACAACAAATAAATTTAAATAAATATTTTTTTTATTTCATTTGTTAGCGGGTACATGCATGGTGTGTGATCGTGTTTGTGTATTAACTAAGGTTCCTACGGAAGATCAGTGCTGGCCTATGCCAGCAAAATGCTGAGTAGGGACCTTTTTGTAACTTTCTTTCTTGCTGTTACTGTTATTTCTTTTTTCTCTGTGTCTGTTAAATGTATGTTTTATAAGTTACAAATAAATTGATTGATTGATTGATTGATTGTAACTTCTTCAATTAGGAACTTCTCACAGAAAACAGTCATTACTTAACTCAAGACTGGTGGAGAAAAATCAAAGTAAATTCAGTTTGGAGGACAGATACATGAAGAATAAATCTGTTGTGACACTCCAAAAAATATGAATTTAAAAGCGCAAGGCAAGAATTTAGAGGCGAGATTTTTTTGGAGCGATTTCTTCCCGTAACGTGATTAGATTGGGTGTAATTTTATAGCAAGTTCTCGGTGGAAACGCGAGCGCGACGCGTTCTCGCGAAGGGGACGAACCTGGATTGACATGAATATTACATGAATCTATTCCGTACGACACAGTGCGTCATTCATTTTAGCGAACGGCATGAGGTTGTAAAACTTGTTTCTGTTAAAGAGAGACAAACATATTTACAACCAGCAAAAATTACGTTCTGAGTGTCCGATATAATTTCACAGTTTTTTTTTAAATTAGAAAGCCAGCACTGATGGTCCACTTGGTGGTAGAATTAGCAATTCACCGTGCATTGTCAGTCTACCGACAACTAATATAAAAATATAGTAATAAAATTAAATTCTATAGTTATTTTGTCAGTGGCAAATACACATACGAATAGGTAAGCCTATAAAGCCTAAAGCCAGGCTATCAGTCAATAGCAACATGCGAAGCCTTCGGGGAAGCTCAAAGCTTTCGCTAAATGAAGAGAATATTTAACTACAATTATAAGCTAGTAGCAATTATTCAACAAATTTCCTTGACGATATCATCAGAAAAATATGTATTATATTAACAACCCGACAAGATTTAGTTAAAATTGAAGCCAAATATTTAAGAAAAATCTTGTTGTTCCAATTAATAAATTTAGGGAACAAAATATTCGCATTCCCAAATAAATTCTTAATAAACTAATTTACAAGCAATTCGCATAGCATCTGCTCGAATATTAAATTTGTGAAAAACCCGTCGCACTCAACTCATTAATTTTTTATTTTGCCAAAAAAAAAAACACGAGCAACCAAAGAGCGAGGAAATTCTTTAATTTTCTTAAGAAATTCTCTTTAGAGAGGACGTTCAAATTATTCGTTAATAAAGCCGCCTTCAGCTCGCGGGGTGAAATTCCTTTGATGGCAATGAAATATTGCCAACTACCGAGTCCGATCCACGCGCGGGTGACGGGCAAATCCGGGCCTACAAATAAAATGAATTTGCCCGGGAGCAACAGTAGAAAATTGGAAATGTCATTTTCGCCCTTTTTTAATGTTTGCGGCGCGGCATGGCGTTCGTTCCTGGCGCGATAGGATTACTCCGCACGGCACGCCCCGAAGCCAGCGTCCGCTGCACTGCGATTTCTACCTGCCACACACGTTTGACACGAATCGATTGTCGAAAATAACACACCAATTGGTAATTTGAAATTTCGCATTTCTGGGGAGAAGCGTTACGAATGCGAAATGATAACGAAATGCGAATAGTAGAGAAGACCGTGAAGAGCGACCTTCACCGATCTGATAACTCGATGAGACATATTTTTTATCAAGTATAATTAATAAACAAATATGCCTATAATGACTTGCCTATCGAAAAGTGTTCATAGCTATTTTTAATTTAATTAATTTTAATCCATTTTCTTTCGTCACCTTCACTCTTTTGATAACCGAATGAATTTTATCTCAACTGATAGTTTTTAACACACAGAGTATGCCTAGGTAAGCTTGCTTACTTATTTCTGTGCATGGCTACCTGGCAAGAAGATGTGAACAGGTAAGTCAATATAGGTAACTACACCGATCTGTTAACCAATCGAAATTGATATCATAGGTAAGATATCAAGAAAATGGCTCTTAGACCAGAACGTCAATTGAGTTTAGTCGGACGCTCGCTGGATTTTGAAATGAAACGGGCTTACAGCACTTCTTTTACACTTTCTGGACAAAATACTTTACCCTATTATCACCCTTACTTTATTGCTACCAAAAGTTCGGAGCAAAATAATTAAGTTTTACACTTTACTTCGCGTAAATTTTATTATTATGATACAACACATTGCTTTAACGGTAAAGATAACATCTTGCTTTGTTACGAGATAATAATAATAATTCATTTATTTGCTTAAAACATCTTAGTGAAGGTGTTGCAAAAGAGTTACAAAAGGAAAATAATGTTTTTGCCGTTTTACAAAGACATGCAATAATTAATTTAACAAGAATTAGCATTATCAAATTTAACAGCAAGCATAACAATATCTAGGAAGTCATAATGTCAAATAACTATTTATGTCAAAAAAAAGAAGTAATTCATTTAAATTTAAGATATTCATATTGATGAATATCTTAAATTTAAATCGTTTTATCGTTCAAGATAAAAAAAATTATAGTATTGACTATATTTTTTTTATCTTTCAGCCATATCACAAGTCTTAGGAGGATCTAGTCCACAGCCGTAAAACCTATTACGCCCTACTGAATATGTACTGAATATTTGACGATCCCGTTGGATGAGTGGTTAGGGTGCTTTCCTTAAAGCTCTCTTCTAGGATTCCCGGGTTCGATTCCCGGCCGGGTCAACTTTGAAAAATGAACTTTTCAAATTTGGCTTTGGCACTTCAAATCTCACACTGCGTTTCGCAGTCATTTGGGCAGCCCACTTACAGAAGACCACCGTGAAATAACAGCACGTGTGCTATTGTGTTTCGGTGAGTGAGTAAGGGATGCCAGAGCCCATTTCCTTATCCCCTCCTAATCCCTTATCCTTAATCCTACTGTAGTCGGCAGCGCACTTGCAGCACCTGTAGCGTTGCTTGTGTTAAAGGCGACGGTAGCCACCTACCATCAAGTGGACGGTCAGCCTGTCTGTCGACATAACATTAAAAAAAAAGTGGAGCGTCAGCCTGTCTGCCGCTCTTAACATTAAAAAAATTGTGTTAATATATGCATAATACGGCACTTATAATACTACGAAAAAATATATATCAATCAATTAAGAGGCTATATAAACAGTTAACCTCTGCAGTAAATCTCAAAACACCAACAACAGCGGAATAAGCTGTACAACAGTGTTGCATCTTAGATGAGAGAACATTTTTAAACCTAAAAGTGCATCCTTTCTAAATTATTACCGCAACATCTTTGTAGTCAGAAAACACCACCAAGGTAACACAGAGTGTATAGCGGTGCGAGTTTCAAAAGTTTAGCTATTTTCTTCGGAGCCTGTGCAAAGGAAGATAAAATTTAAATTCTATTAGTTCAACAAATGAAGTTGAATTGTAAGAGAAATGTCAAAAATAACATCAAAAATAAAAAAAAAATAACGCCTGAACATATATATGAGCAAATCTTTATTGCTGTTATAGATTGGCCAGGCGTTGGGTTTTTATTTTTATACTAGCTGAGCCCCCAACTTCGTACGCGTGGTATTCGGTATAGCGAGTAACTTTTTTGTTTGTAAAGCGATTGGAATGAAACCAACACTAAATGTTATGGGAAGCTTGCTACAATACTTCAGTGAAAACTGCATTCAAATCGGTTGAGCCTTTCTGAGATTAGCGTGCAAAAACGCACAGACAAACAGATAAAAATTAAAAAACTAATTTTTTGACCTCATAAGGCGATTAAATAAGTGTAACCGACTACAAAAAAATGGATCTTAACATTTTAGTCTGCCTGTAGGTTTGTTCACACAAATTTCTGAATCATACTCTTATTGCTTTATTCGAAAGCTTATTATCTAAGTCTCTCTTATTATGATTGTTTGTAATCTTATCTTCTATCTTCTCTACATATAAAAATGAATCCCCATTTCCCTTGGTCACGGCATCACGCGTGAACGGGTAGACCGATTTTAATTCGTTTTTCACTAATGGAAAGAGGGATAAACGGGGAATGTTCATATATATATATATATTGCACCCCGGGGGAAGTCGGAGGCGGGTCGTTAGTCAAATATAAGTTACATTGGATTCTGCCTGCGACTACGTCCGTGTAAAGTTCTGTTACACAGAGTTACTTTTCAAAATTTCGGGATAAAATTCTCAGCTTCCATAACGTTGCTTTTTAAAGCACTGAGTTTGAATAGCTACGTATGAATACTACATCTGTATTTCCGAGCTCATATAACCCAAATCTTTTCAAGGTTCGAGTGAACAGGCATCTTCTGGGTGAGCCTCATCCTTCCTACATGGATAGATGCTGGTCAAGAGCAAACCCATCTTTAATTAAAAAAAAAAGTAAGCTCGTCTTGATCAGGTTACAATTTAAGCTGAGATTAAAAAAGCTCTGATTTTGACAGCTATTGAAATTACACTGAGTCCTGTAAAGTTACAAAGTCGTGAGTCAAAATATATTGCAACATTTATCTCTCACTCTGTTGTTTGCTACGAGTAGAGAGAGCGGAGGCGAGTCGTTCAAAATTTCCACGTGAAGGAAGTGAAGAGACAAGGAAATAGAGGAAACGCTGGAAGCAATTTACGAAGCAGTTGTTCCGCGTCACATTCAACATGTATTATACTTTCACGGTATACGCTGACCATTTTTATGAGCTCTTGAATTTATTTCATACTAATTTTAGATCATTATGATATGACCCAAGGACTGAACATTAAGCAAATAATATTAAACCTAAATTATCGCAAGAAGTTCAAATGTATGATACTTAGCGAAGATATCGCGAATTTTTATATATGTAATTACTAGCTGTGCCCGCGACCTCGTACGCGTGGTATTCGGAATAAAGCGTAACTTTTTTATTTGTAAACAGATTGGAATGAAATATACACTACAACCGGAAGCTTGTTATAATATATCAGTGAAAATCGTATGAAAATCGGTTAAGCCGTTTCCTAAATTAGCGTGCACAAAGGCATAATAGACAAACAACGTTTTTATTATAGATTAGATTTTACAGTGTAAGCTGAACCTTACTTAATATGATTGAACATATAAATTTGAGGTCAACTTATATTGGTAAATACAAAATCACCTAACCTGTACTTAACTTTAACTTTATATAAGCTTTCATGGTATTACAGATCTTAATATATAGTTAATTAAAGTTTCAGCCAATTTAACTGAAGAGTTATTTTTTGCATTTTTATGGAATAAATGTTGGACGCGATTCTTTAAATTTACATAACTTTTTTATTTGTAAACCTATTGAAATGAAAAAACACTAAATGTTACGGGAAGCTTGCTGTAATACGTTAGTGAAAACCGCATTAAAATCGGTTAATCCGTTTTTAAGATTAGCCTGCACAAACGCACAGACCAACAGACAAAAATTTTAAAAACTATTTTTTTGACATCGAAAACATAAAGTAGTTACAACGTGTATATAAATTGTTTTTTTTTTTTTTTTTAAAACAATTTTCGATTTTATTATATATGTATTGATGTTGACATTATTTATTATTTATTTATTTTCACACAGTTGATTTACAATACTTAGTTGACTTTGACACTCACATTAAACTGTACTTATATCGTGGGAGTCAACTGCGAGTACATAAAAAACATTACATAGTAGGTATATAGTAAAAAATAAAATAGTAATACAATAGAATACACAAATAGAAATACATAATAATATGATAAGAAATATAATAATATTTTATTCTGTTTGTTACAGGTAAGACAAGTGCTATAAAACGGCGCAAAAAGAAGTTTCATACGTTGCGTCATAGTTCAAGTCTGTGAATACTTTAGCTTATAAATTTTATTTAAGTAATCCATATTTTATTTCTTGTTTTCCTTGAAGTGATAATACTTATTAGAAAAATACTGATCTATTTCATTAGAGACATCAAAGATTATTTGAGGTAAATTAACAAAATTACCTAAGAAATTATTATTCTATAAAGTATATTCTGTTGTGTGATTTCTGACTTCACTGCGGACTGTTCATTAACGGGATGTCGTTTAGAGACTAGTTAGTCGCAGTGGCATTGGTTGTAGGTTTTTATACAAAGAGTAAGTACCAAGAATTTTTTCTATGCTAATAATATCTAAAACGAGGAAAGATTTGAATTTTTGTATGTTTGTTTGTTTGTAATGGATAAAGTCAAAAACTACTTAACCGATTTTAAAAATTGTTTCACCTATAGAAAGCGTAGGCTGTATTTTATTTTCCAAAAATTATAGATCTCTACGAAAATTTAAATAATGTAACACAAGTATTCAAAAATTTTACTATAATTTGGGGTACGCTGCGAAAACTATTGATGATACAAAAAACTATTTGTTTATAGTATTGCCCACAAAGAAAGTTCGCGAGGCTATTATAGTTAAGTTACAATTAAACGTTTTTTTGTTCAAATTAGTCAATAAAACAAGGGTAGATTATCTATCATTAGATATCTAATTAAATAGTTTCGTATTTAAATTTGAATATGTATAGGTGAATTCCTTTTTAAATTATTGAGTCGGACCTTTCGTTTAGGAGTCTTTAGCTTATTAGTTACTTAAACATTTTATTTTTTATTTAGTTTACAATATTAATTTTTATTTATAAAATTATATATTCATAGTATATTCAAGATTATATATTCAAGATTAAATCCACGCGAACGGAAGACGCAGGTATCGGCTAGTTTATATATAAAGTACTTCAGACAAGATACGGTTCACATGATGGTAGGCAGCTACCGTCAGGTCGCCATTTAATACAAGCAATGCTACTTATGCTTCAAGTGCGCGACTTAGCTTAGGTGGTTGGTTCATTTGAATACTGGCCTAGAACAGTACACGATACAATAAAATTTCCAAATAAAAAAAAATTGTATTCAAGTCCTGAAGGTGGAGTTGGACACTTTCTATCCACAAGGACACATAATTAACACTGTTTCTATCTTCTTTTTGATTCTAAGTACTCGTAGTAATAATTTTTTTATTAAATTAGCTGAGCCCCCAAATTCGTACGCGTGGTATTCGTTATAGCGCGTAACTTTTTTGTAAACCGATTGGAATGAAGCGAAGCAAACACTAAATGCCACGGAAAGCTTGCTACGATACATCAGTGCAAATCGCATTCAAATCGGTTAAGCCGTTTCTAAGATTATTTCTAAGTGCACAAACGCACAGACAAACAGACAAAAATTCTAAAATCTATTTTTTACACCTCGGTAACATATGTAGAACGTGTAGAAATTGTTTTTTTTTTTTTTTTTTTTTTTTTTTTTTTTAATATTAATGTGCAGACACGGCTCGTCTACGATTTTATTTTTTTTATATGTATAGATGGATATCTATAGTCATCGATTCTACGTAGAGTACAGTTTAGAAGAAAATTACCTATCTCAAAGAGTAGATAACGAAAGGCCGATGGTGTGAATGTCTTTTTAAATAATTTCAATCTAATTTTGTAAAAATTAGATTGAAATTATTTAAAATTAGATTAGATTAGATTGTATTTTTTTGTAAAAAAAAAAAAAAACTGAGTTAATGCACTCATTTCTTTTCCCTCTAATTGCACCGCTCGACCAAGTGTGAGAGCTCCCTAAGCCTCTTTCGTATCAAAACGCAACAGGTCCTACGTCGGAAAATATTTTTATCCCCAGTAATGTATCACTCTAGCACTCAAGCTTGAGAACAGGGTATCTTTGAGTGCTGTGATTTGTGGCCAACCTCGATATCGATTAAAGCTCCCCGACCTCAGTAGATATTTCAAATAATTCGTCCCTCGTTATTTATGTCCGCTTAGTTACGACATGATATAAGGATTTTTATTGGAGCCGATATCTTCGGGTTTTTAATTTGAATGCTCGCCAGTGATTGGTGGATTTGAATATTTTCTAGAATAAACGATTCATCTTTTTTTTTTTGAGAAGAATAGCTTGCAACTGAATTTCTTCAAACTTATAAAAAATGTGGAAACTACCTAGTATTGTGATTAAAATACTTCTTTTATGCAAACCTTTGTATAAAAAAGTTTATAATATTTTAATATACATTATGTAAATTGTATACTAATTTTATTGTAATACATTGTATATCAATAACTATAATCTTAATGTTAAAATTTAATGTTAGGTATATATATATATAACTATATGTATACCTTTTTTTTTGACGAGGAGTAATCCGCTTACAGATCTGTATGTGGGGGTCGCCCAGCGCTTGATCATAGCGGCACTGGGAATACCCACTAAAACTCCCCGGTGTCTCCTTGCCCTTTGAGCGGGGTGAACCGGGCTCTGCCGAGGCAACAATTCCGATCCACACCAGAGCAGCCTAGTCATTGCTGACTAGGCTAACTCCAATGGGGGATTGCCCGGAGGTATCGAGGCAATCCCCAGACGGGGGGGGACCTTGTGCAAGCACACATAGTTGAGCCAACCATGTGCGCAGGTCCCCTAAGGCATTTGAAAACGGTCTTCATACACCCGCCTTCGCCTGCCTTGCCGTCTGCGTCTGAGGGAAGCGAGACCGGCCTCTTCCTCTCGCTCTCTCTCAGCTGCCTCCTTCTGTGACATGACATCTTCGCAGAAGGAGGCAGCCGCTTTCCAGGTGGTCACACTCTCAATCATGGTTCTTACCATGATTGACAGTGTCACCTCTCCACCTTCCAGCGCCACCCTCAACTCCCGACGCTGGGAAATCCAGGCCGGGCACACTCGGAGTGTGTGCTCGGCCGTGTCGTCAAGGTCGCCGCAGTGTTGGCATCGCGGCGACTCTTCTCGTTTGATTCGGTGCAAATAATGACCGAAGCACCCGTGTCCGGTCATTATCTGCACCATATGGAAGGTGAGGCCACCTCGTCGGCGCCTCACCCATTCCTCCAACACCGGACGAACCTAACATTAAATCAGTTTACAATAAAAAATTTAAGTGACTAATAATCGGATTTCAGAAAATTCATTAAATATGTAAATATTAAATTCAAACTGTATTTATAACCACAGTTTAACATATTATTATTTAGTTAGTTACTAATGCACAGGCCATCGATATAAAATATATGTACAATTAGGTACAACACTACAGTGAATAAGATTTCGTATCCACTACACATCTCATTCGCACAAGGAAATATTACTAGTCATTCTATTATTATACTCGAACAAAGAAAACATGTTTCTACATTATATCGTATGTGTGTGTGATGCATCGAAGCCATATGTTGCCGATTTGGCTTACGTCATCCTATGATATTGAAGTCGGCCAGGCACGAATTGTACACGCGATTTTCTTCGATATTTTCGGATAATAATTGTTCATATTATATATTATTATATAAGCTAAAGATTGTAATATCACAATGAGTTCTATTTCGTGCACTATAAGTATTCTTTAAAATATTATTAAAATACTCGTGTGTATTGACAAAAATTAAATAATCAGATAATTAGAGGAGCAACACTGGTTCTTGGAGGGTTCAGTTAAAATTTTGGTAGTTACCAGGTGAATTGCGTCCTCCAATCATAAATTAGACAGCTTATGGTAAGTCTAGCGGCAGTCAGCACTCCCTTACAGAAGACTTAAATAACAGCTCGTGTATACTTGTGTTTCGGTCCAAAAACGAGAGATAACAAAATTCACTCCCTTATCCTCATCCCGTTTGCTTAATCCTTTCTGGTTAGGTAGCACACTTGAATGCCTTCTGATTTTTCTGTATACAAGCGACTGCATCCACTACTGTCATTTTGCATGTTAACTTGTCTGCTAACGTTTAACATAAAATTCTATAGAGTATTGACTGCTACCATTCGCTTTAATTAGGTATATCCGGAAAAGCTGGTGCTCGCGGCTTCGCCTGCGTTGAAAAATAATAAAAAAACAACGCCTGTCTAAATATATGAGCAATGTAACGCCTAAGATCTTTATTGCAGTTTTAGCTTTGCCAGGCGTTAGATGATCCCTAGGGAACAGTACTTTTTCTGGATGAAAGGTACCCTATGTCCTTTCCTACATCCCTGATAACGTGTATGCTAAATTGATAATTGGTGCAGCGGTTTAGGCGTAAAAAGGTAACAGACAGACAGACATAACACATAATTCAGTGTAGTGTGGATAACACTTTCAGTTGGTTTGATAGTAAGTTTCAAGAGCCTATTGGTTTAGTGATTAGAATGACTGCCATGGTGCTTTTACTTAGGGGTCCCGTGTTCGATTCTCGGACTTTGGAAATCAACTTCAGGGCATACATCTTAGAATTTTTGAGAGGAGACAATTTTATAGTATACTTTTGTTATATTTAACAAGCTTTTTTAATAAAAATGGAACCATAAAATTAACCTTAAATGCATGTTTAATGATCATGCACGCAAAACTGTGTTTTAATTAGCATAAGCTGCCCACTTAACTCGTGCAATTCAAAACGAACCTGGTGCCGAGCTGCGCACCGTAAAATAAGTCTCGGCATAGACTTAACTCAGACTTTAGATTAAAAGTAAAAGTGTTGCCACAGTTAAAACAAGAAACAGGATTAATACTCTGATAAACAGATTGGAATGAAACAAATTGAAGATTACGGTATTTTGAGTTCCGCAGTGACAAATTCGGAAAGCCTTTTGCAGTAGGTACCTATAGATGAGGTCTATTCCTTGTGGTTCTACTAATTTAGTTCTACCGTAGAACTAAATGGAAATCAGATCGACATAGTTCCAATTGATTGAACTACTTTGAATATATTCCAAACAGTTCTATTAACTGAATCAATACTGTAGATTTGTCCTTTACAGTTTTATTGGTCTTTCTGATAGCTATTTAGATTACTAAAATAAAGATAAGTGATCTGTTAAAAAAATGTATTTAATCAACTCCTCTGTTCACGTTAGCGAGAAATTTTATGTTTAAATTAAAATACAGTCATTCTCAAGTAGTTTTATCCATTGATAATGAATATGTTATAAGTGAAACCTTTTGTATTTTGGTACCTACTTAAGTAAAGAATAGAAACTGTTACGTGCAAGGTGAGTTGAAATGCCGTGTAAGGGCAAAACGAACGATTTATTCAACAACTAAGATTCTCACAAACCAAGATGACTTTCAAAATCACTAAACTTGTCCGATGGAACCGTTAAACTTGTAAAAAGTCATCAATGATTCCCTTAATGTGTCACCGGTTCACTGTCGCAGATAACTTTTCAAAAGCTCCGAAGAGTCGCTTTCGTATCGCTGATTGTCGAACCACTCACTCACCTCGCCCGCCTGCTCTCTTACTTTTACTTGGCTCCAAACGCCTCGATGTATTTCGTATTTTCCAGAAAAGCGAACAATCGCTTCGAGACAAAGTTCGGATGGTCTTTGTCCGAACTTTGTCTTAATTGGTCCTTATGTTGTAAACATAAGGACCAATTTCCTTTGAGACTAGTCGGGAAGGGGCGTGGCTACCATCGATAGGATGGAACGTACGAAACTTTAGGCCGGCGCGAACGCTTTTTCCTGAACGTTTCATAGTAACAATACCTCACACCTTTTCTTCGTGATCGACGACATAATATCGAACTCCTGTGTTTTAATAGATTACATAATCGACAAAGATGCTAAGTGTAAACGAGTAGCTTTTGTTGATCTTGGACATTCATCTAATCAGCTATCTGCCCTATTCGTCTCAAAATTCTCTTCAAAAATGATATGTAAATACAAAAATGTAGAATACTGCAAAGCTATGATATGGTCAATACCCATACCATGCCAAGGTCGAAAGTTAGAAAGTGGAAAGATGAGGTAATATGAAGTGTAAATGATTTGGTAAATATTGTGAAGTAAACATTTAACTAAAAAATGTAGGTATTTACAACATAATTTGCTGCAATATTTTTTTTTTTTTACTATAGATGGGTTTGCTCTTGACCAGCATCTATCCATGTAGGAAGGATGAGGCCGAAAATGGAGCGAGCTCACCCAGAAGATGCCTATTCACTCGAACCTTGAAAAGATTTGGGTTATATGAACTCGGAAATACAGACGCCGGCAGGGAGTTCCAATCCTTAGCAGTGCGCATCGCAAAAGATGTTTTAAAGCGCTTGGTCCGAATTAGAGGGATTTCGACAAGGTGAGGATGGTAACCAGCCGTACGTCTGCATGTCCGATAGAAGAAAGGGGAAGGCGGTATGATCTCATGCAGCTCTCGAGCACACTCTCCGAAGTACATCTTATAGAATATGCAATATTGATTAATTAATCTAATTAATTATTAATCTTATGCAATATTGATTTCGTTCAATGAAATCATAAAATGCTTACACCCTTTCCCTAAGAAATGTTAATGAACGCATCGTGTAATATTTAACTTCTGTTATGTCTGTATCATTATGGAATGGAAGGCAAACACTAAAATACCATTAACTCATTCGTCGCTCGTTGGCGAGAGCATTTAATTTTGTCCTGAACAGTCTATTTCAGCTTTTGAAAGGCGAAAGGTTTATACATTTGAAAGTCGAGAAGATTTTATATAAGTAATTAGTGTAATAGGTTGGATTTTAAGGCAGCTAAAATTTATTAAAACATTCCTCATTACTAAGGTCTAGATTATTCATAACGTCATAAATATTGTATTATAATATCGTGTTTTTTTGTCTACTTTTTTGTTAGAAAGTGACTAAATAAAATAACTATGTTTATATAAGACTCAATAGCACTAATTGTCACTGCATATACCTATAATAGCTGAACTCGGCCGCGCTTCGCTGCGGCCCATACGGCGGTGGAGTGCGCATGGGGCGCGCGGTACGGGACACTGCTCATATATAATACTATTGATCGTAGCGTAATGTAATATAGCCTATAGCCTTCATCGATAAATGGACTATTCAATACAAAAAGATTTTTTCAATTCGAACCAGTAGTTCCTGAGATTAGCGCGTTCAAACAAACAAACAAACTCTTCAGCTTTATGTATTAGTATAAATAGGACTGTATATTTGTAGTAACAGTGTAGCAAGGAATTTTATCTTTATATGTTTTTGTATTCAAAAAACTATTGGAATGTAGGTATTATATTTTTGAAGAATAATTTTTGTGGCGGTTCCATTTTACCTAATTTTTGGATTCGTAATAGTTACTTCGAAGATAGCAAAGGAACTTTATTACCCAATGTTTCTAGTAATCGCCTTTTGATTGTTATTTGATTATTAACATACTAAGAACCTTTTCAAATTTGTATACAAAATCATTCGGACATTTGGTCTACTTATCACTAGAATAGATTAGAATTTAATTCAATACATTTCATTCTTCTATTAATTCAAATTCAAATTACTTTATTTGCTGAATATGGTATACAAGTTGTAAATTTTTATACATATATGTCTACATATTCTACCGACGGGTTGTATGAACACATATTCTAATGATAGAAGTAAAACCGATTCTTATTTTCTAACATTTATTTATCTAATTACTTTCATACATATAAACGTATCTTATTTTTTTTGTTCAGATAATAAGCTATTTTAAGTTTAATTTATTTTAAGTAACATCCTATAGCAGCGTTAAGCTATAGAATTCTCGTGCAAAATTCGTCCTTCTCGTCCAAAATTCCTCAATGCGTCAAAATGAAAGCTTTCCATCAGTGTGTGTTACCAGTGAAGGCATATGGCGCTGAAACATGATATCTAACTATGGGTCTCGTAATATAGCTGTGTGTATTCTATAAGATGTACTTCGGAGAGTGTGCTCGAGAGCTGCATGAGATCATACCGCCTTCCCCTTTCTTCTATCGGACATGCAGACTTACGGCTGGTTACCATCCTCACCTTGTCGAAATCCCTCTAATTCGGACCAAGCGCTTTAAAACATCTTTTGTGATGCGCACTGCTAAGGATTGGAACTCCCTGCCGGCGTCTGTATTTCCGAGCTCATACAACCCAAATCTTTTCAAGGTTCGAGTGAATAGGCATCTTCTGGGTGAGCTCGCACCACCGTCGGCCTCATCCTTCCTACATGGATAGATGCCGGTCAAGAGCAAATCCATCTTTAATAAAAAAGATAATCCATAAAAAACGTGTTATGGAGAGGTCTAGATTGCGAGATCGAATCAGAAATTACCTCGGCAGATCAGTAAGTTGAAGTAGCAGTGCGCAGGACACATTAAAAGGACGGAGAGCCGACGGTGGCCAGGGCCGCAGAATTCTCGAGTAAAGGCCATGGACTTGCAAGTGCAGCGTAAGACGTCCACTCACAAGTTGGACAGACGATTTAATTAGTGCCGCGGGTCGACAGGGATATAGACTGTTTTTGACCGGTCTCTGGGGACCGGTTTCTGACCGGAAAATTATGGGGGAGGTGTTTTCAGCAATACAAAAATAGAATAAAGTTTACTTTATTCATTAATTTATTAAGTTTATTTTATTTGTTTATTTATTTAAAAATATTTAAACCATTATATTGCAAAACTATAAATAAATAAAAATAATTGAATTTATTTTTTTATCTAGTCACTGCAGCCCATTCGGTGGTTAGATGTTGTAATACGTACCTTCTAGCCTGGTTATCATATATTACGTTAATATTAAATTGATTTGCTTTATTTGCAGTAGTTTTGTGATAAATAGCCAATTACACACAGATGTTTAAATATGCTTTAAATATTTTTTGTTTTATTTATTTCACACAAAAAAATACAATGGGTGGTACACAGTTTAGGTGTACTATAAACTCAATGAAGTTTTCTTCAATGGTAGAAATATAAGCAGAATTTTTGTTACAAACAAATACAAACAAAAGTAATAAGTAAATATTTGTAGGTAGATACAATTTTAATACACTATAATACAAAAAAACCTGCTCGTCCCACTCTAACGTGCTGCTAACATATAAGTGCATCCTTGTTGACAACAAGAATGCACACTTTCTACAGGTTGTTTTAATTTTATTAATCTTTATTTTAATAAATTTATAAATAATGTTACAAATGTAATTTATAACATTGTTACAAATTTATAAACAATTTATAACAGTGAGGTATCGCATTTTTGACTTCTTAGTTTTAGTTATAATAATAATTATTAGTTATATACAATTATTAGGGATAAAATATTGTTTTAATTTATATTTAATATTTTTTGTATTTAAATTATTTTTTTAATCTACGTTTACCATATAAGTTTGGCAGTTCTAGTTTTTGATATTTATTGTTGCGTGTATTTATTTTGTTTGCATTAGTTATTTTAACGTTTTTCAGTTCGTCGTTGAAATATTGTTCTAATAGTCCACAATTTCTCACACTTATTTCATCACACAAACGCACGAGTATTTCGAAAAGTAGTGTTATAAAAGTTCGAATGCGTGCCTCAGAGTAACTGCGTAAGAGTAAATGGAGACTTTTTCCTCGGGTTACCATCAAAATAAAGTTTCTGTCATTAGTCAACTGCGCAAAACTTTCTCCCTTCATTTGATTCTTTGATCTGATTATCTTAGAAGAAAGAGGACCAATTTATCATCTATGAAATAAGACATTGTGAACTGAATATTGTGAATAATGCAAGTTCTTAGAATTTGGTAGTGTCTAAAATGATCTATCGTCTAACAGTAAAAAGCGTACTTAATTAAAATAGCTTCTTTTATTTTTATTTTAATGGGATTTGGTACTTATTTTTATTTCTGCGTCTCATGAAAAATTTATTATAATTAATGTTAGTAGTCTGTACTAGCAGTGCCCGCAACTTCGTACGCGTGGTATTCGGTATAGCGCGTAACTTTTTTTTTGTAAACCGATTGGAATGAAACAAACACTAAATGTAACGGAAAGCTTGCTACAATAAATCAGTGAAAACCGCATTCAAATGGGTTAAGCCGTTTCAGGGATTAGCGTGCACAAACGCACAGACAAACAGACAAAATTCCAACGTGTACAAATTGTTTTTTGAAAAAATGTTTAGTTTAAAGACACGGCTCGTTTACGATTTTATTATTTGTATCTGTAGATTTATGTAAAAAAATACAATTAAATCTCCTTATTTTCTCTGACTATAAGTCATTTCAATTGGGATTTTCTCCCTTTGCCTTTTCTTCAAGATGAACTCATCAAAATAATTATTTATTAAATACGTATGGTCACGCCAAATAATCATTCGAAGTGGACTGTATTTGTTGTTTGTGGTACGTGCAATCGATGGAAATAGGAACGATGGATAATTCTGTCACTCACCTCTTTCCTCAGCGGCGAAGAACTGCAACGGGCCCGTCACATGCAGAGTCCTGATGCTCCAGCACTTTCACCACTTTTTCGACCGCAGTCGCGATGCGGAAGGCCCGACCAAATCGCTAATCACAGAACACACGTCTGATACGGATTGAATTGATGCGGATGATACAATTGATCTCGCGACGAAATCGGCGGGTTTCCGCAAGTTTATTTCAGCGGCGGCAGCGGCGCGTTATAAAGTATGGCCGATTGGTTTCGTATGCGATGCGTAAGCGAGTGACAGATAGGGAATGGGTGTGTGGTGGGAGCGAGACAGCACATACCACTAACGAACCACTATCCGTCAAATTGACAATTGGCGTCAACAACGTATAAAATAAATCTTTTTGTTTAACTTAAGGGATTCACTGAGGCAAATGACATTTACTATAGAACAGGCTGGCGGCGGAGACAATTCAACGGGCCTAGAAATGGTGTTTTTTTGTTTTTACCATTAGAACATTACACAAAAAAAAATTTATCAATACAATTTTTTAATCTGATATCAACTTATTAATAGGTACAGGATTCATATGCGTGCAATAAGCCGTTTTGGAGAGAATTTTCAATAAAGGTCAAATTCTTCTTGTGTTCTAACTTTTTTAGTGGAGTTTCTATTACTTTAACGAAAATTCTAATTAATACAATTGGTTCTTCACATGTTTAAGTATAATATATATTTTTTTCAAAGCAATTGTCTTGTCTATTTCTTGTAACATTTTCATTAAACAATGGATATTTTTAGTATTTAGCGTTTGTCTCCCCCTTAACGCTAAGGCAACGAAAATCCTCAGTTTTTTTTTGTACAATCTTTTTTATTTATTTATTTATTTTTGCTTAAAAACTATTTTGTATCTATTATTTGTTAAATACTAGCAATAAAAGACTTAGCTTCCTTAAAAAATTCTAGCGTAACTTATTATTTTTATTTTTTTTTCATTCCAATGTGCAATGATATTGTCAAATGAATACTTCATTTGAATCCGAATTTCCAGTGAATAGCCTCCTTAATTACATTCTTCGTTGCAGTTACTTCAATCCTATTATGTTTGTGTCTGACTGTACCAGACAGTTGTAGAATTACTTTAGCATACAATTTGGGGCACCTGCGACCCGCTGTACTTATTTTAACTTGTACATCCGAATGTCACAAGTTCCGATTTCACTAAATTAATTCTACGTACGGCATACACCATCTTATAGGACGTTGTATTCTAACACCTACTCCACACAGCACAGTTTCAAACGTGAGTGATTTCGGCGTCTTGCAGTTAAGTAAAAGACGAGTACCAGAGAGTCAGGAGTGAGTTGATTTCGACTCAAATTTGATTCGTGAACTTGAACCGAATGTTGTGTGGTGCAATTTCAGTCGCTTGTTAGTTTCTGTTGTTCTAATACTTCTTTATTAATGCATAAACAATGTTGATTTCTCTTATATTCTCAGTCACAAGATAGAAACTTCATTTTAAGGATTTCGATGGCATTACACGCGATACATGCTGCATCCCTATTTTTAATTATTGGCTCCTAATCATAGCGATTTTATTTTATTTTGAAGTAACCGTTGCATGCGACTTACTCGCTGATAATGTAGCTTTCTATATGTAAAAGAATTTTTAAAATCGGTCCAGTAGTCTTTGAGTTTTTGAGTATGAAGGTGGTAAAGGGGAGAGATGGGGGAGGGTGAAGGGGGAAGATGGGGAAGGTAAAGGGGGAGATGAGGGAGGGGGGAATTGAGCTTTCTATAGGTGAAAGGATTTTTAAAATCGGTCCATAAACATACACCTAAACATTTTATTTTGTAACGCTTTTCCTGGAAATAGTATTTCATCACTATCTGAAAATATATCTGGAAATATCTGGAAATAGTATATTTAGTAAATGTTAAGACAGATTTTTGCAAGTATAATACGTTTGTAATTATGACTAGTGGAGCCCGCAAGTTCTTACGCGTGGTATTGAGTACAGCACGTAACTTTTAGTTTGTAAACCGATTGGAATGAAACAAAAACAATTTTTTTTGGAAAGCTTATTACAATACATCAGTGAAAACCGGATTCAATTCGGTTAAGCTGTTTCAGAGATTAGCGTGCACAAACGCGCAGACAAACAGACAAAAATTCTAAAATCTACTTTTTTTGACCTCGGCAACATAAGTACAACTTGTAAATATTCTTTTAAAACTTTAATGTACAGACACTGCTCGTTTACGATTTTATTATATGTATAGTTTTTTGCCTTTCTTTATCCACATTATGGCTACATTTAGTGGAAGATGAATCTCACCACCTTAAATGATTTACCCATTAATAAATAAATCTAGCCATTATCAAAAATGCTATATCAATCTGCACGCATTTGTATCTTAGTTATGTCGGAATAATTACACTCAATCCCTGTGTACAGTGATAAAATCTGTGAGTGGTAATGTATACTCAAACGCCCTCCAGCCTTTCACTAACCACTTTTGAGTTTGTCTTCGTACTCCGTAAGGGGTTTAAGTCACGGAGGTGACGTGCGAATATGATTTTAATAGGTACGCTAGTATATTTGTTATAAATACGCTACGCGATCTTACATCTCTGGGATGCTTTAAAAAACGACTTCGCTCATCATTGATGGATGTGCAGAGAAACGCTTAGACGAGACAGTTTATGGGGGCGGCCGGTCCATTTTTTGTACATTCTCGTGTGCTATTGCATCTTTACAGTGACGTTGCCATATAGATAACTAGCTAGTGAAAGCCTTCAATAGTTTTTAAGAAAATTTGCAATAATTTCAGCCATGGATTGTAATCGTATTATGAATTGTCAGGCGTAAATGTTTTTTTGTTTTCTTTTTCTCTGAATTTCTGGTCCCTGGCAGAATATCAGTGTTGTGGTCCGCACCACAACTGTATACTGAGTCAGGGTTCCTTTTCCTCTTCTTACTTGTTCATATATTTGTTTGTTTATAATTATTATTTGTTCATATATGTATATTGTGTTTATTAGAGGAATAAAAGATGCTTTCTTTCTTTCTTTCTAAAACATAATACAAAAAAAGACTAAAATCGTTACAGTAATGATCAATATAAAATTAGCCTCCAATGTGCATACCGTTGCACTATAAATTATGCACTACCGAACGTAGCGCCCCTTGACGCGAAGATGCAATTGTTCCGGCTGGCGAGGCCAGTAACTAGTTTCGCCTTCATTACATCATGTCAGCCATCGGTGTGTATCATATTTGGTGTTCATTGACTTATCCGTTTAATGATTCATGTTTTAAACAAACTATCCATTCGATCTCGTTCATTTAAATACATTTTATTGGCGATTTCACAACAGAATAAACAGGATCTTTGTCTACGTATCATCATTAAGAGAAAGGGAAGATTGCGAACTGATTCTATTATTATTATTATTATTTTTTATTTTTTTTTATTATAGATGGGTTTGCTCTTGACCAGCATCTATCCATGTAGGAAGGATGAGGCCGAAGATGGAGCGAGCTCACCCAGAAGATGCCTATTCACTCGAACCTTGAAAAGATTTGGGTTATATGAGCTCGGAAATACAGACGCCGGCAGGGAGTTCCAATCCTTAGCAGTGCGCATCACGAAAGATGTTTTAAAGCGCTTGGTCCGAATTAGAGGGATATCGACAAGGTGAGGATGGTAACCAGCCGTACGTCTGCATGTCCGATAGAAGAAAGGGGAAGGCGGTATGATCTCATGCAGCTCTCGAGCACACTCTCCGAAGTACATCTTATAGAATACACACAGACAGGCAACTTTGCGTCTATGTGCCAGGCTCTGTTATTATTAAAAAACGGGACAAGTGCTTGTTGAACTCTTTACCATTTTATTTTAATATCATGGAGTTCTTATAGGTTTTCCTATAATCTATTAAGTAGAAAACTAATTTATGTAATTAACTAATTTATGTAATTAAGAGAAAGGGAAGATTGCGAACTGATTCTATTATTATTAAAAAACGGGACAAGTGTTTGTTGAACTCTTTGTTGAATTTACCATTTTATTTTAATATCATGGACTTCTTATAGGTTTTCCTATAATCTATTAAGTAGAAAACCAATTTATGTATATTTTTTTTTCAAAATTTTAGTTTCAGTAGTTTCGGAGATAAGGGGTTAATGGTCGGACAGACGGACACAGGAGTAATCCTATAAGGGTTCCGTTTTTTTATTCGGACGTACGGAACCCTAAAAATGTAATAGAAATACCCAGCCTAACAATATTATGTTACAAGAGTAAGTTCTAAAGATATGAGAACATTTCTCAAATGTGAATTCAACCGCAAACTGACTTCGCACGTGCTCATTTCATTATTTCGTAGCCGCTGCAATTTAGTATAAAGCGGCGCGAACCGGTTTCGGTCAGTGTAAACCGGTTAAGAGCGGTTCCGTCCGGAAATGCTCTTTACTGCTCCCTAATGTAATCAGACGCTGCAAATCCAATCGCTGTGAGCTCACGTAGACTTGTGGACTGGGTGCCTTTTTTACGGATGCAACTTGTTTACGGACCTACACTTTATTTATTAAATACTAGTGATCAGCCGCGACTTTGTTCGTGCACAGTTTTTAAATTGTTAGGCAGCAACAACAAACAATTCTTAAGTGACATTTGGTATAATGCGCGTGTACAAAGTATGCGTATCAGAAGTAAAACTTCTTTGGCGTTCAAATATATAGTAATGTCGGAGAGAAGTATAAGTAATAATTATTTTAAACTAGCGTTCCTTCCCCCGGCTTCGTCCGGGATGCAATTTTTATATATAAGAACATTCCCCGTTTATCCCTCTTTCCATTAGTGAAAACCGAATTAAAATCGGTCTACCTGTTCACGCGTGATGCCGTGACCAAGGGAAATAGGGATTCATTTTTATATATAGAGATGATTAGTAGGTAGTATTTACTTTTGCAAAAATGTTACAAGAAGTGTCACGTGATCATTACACTGAAGCGACATACAAAATTCGACCTTGCATGTTTTTTTACAAAAAAAAAAGACATGCAGGTCCTTGTACCCTCCTACAAGGACCTGCATATCTTTTTTTACTTTTTAATAGTATACCTTTAGTTACTTTTTTTATACTTTTTTATAGTTTATGAATTAAGCGATTATTCGCTAAATGGCAGATTCTGGAAATAGCAGATTCTGTTTGTGCAAATAAAGATTTATTTATTTAGTTATTTATTTATTTATTTGTTTGTTTACTTTTTTTATTTATTTATATATTGACCAAGTGAATCGAAAGACAACAGCAGACGTTTTTAACTGTGGTCTTTTGAGATAGGTGATTATCTCTATCAGAAAAGGTACTGTCCAATCTGGCAGTGTGTCCTGCCAATTGTGTAATCAAAAAATAAAGATAAGTTAAAAATCCAATTTTAAAAATTATTTCAAATCCCTTATTAATATAAAACCTCTATTACTAAGGGAATTTCACCAGCGCACAAACAACAAACGCCTGGTCTTATCTCGACGCTGAGAGATTTTTTTTTGTAATATGGCCCCGACATTAGCGCCATAATAATAAAACCTTGCTCTTTCTGACACAACACAGTCTGATTCCCGGTTCCTTTATTAGCCATCACAACAATAACGAGATGTCCAGTAAGTATTCTGTTCACATTTTCAATTCAACCTGTATGTTCCTAAATGCGTCGCGTGAAAGCATAAGCCATATCAGACTCCATTTCTTCAAGGTGTACTTCACCATTATAAATTACGAAGTGGATCTGTGTTAACTATAATATCTATTATGTATCTTTAGTTCTCGTAAATTCTATCACACTATACGACCAAACGCTCAATAAAAAACAATTATTACAATAAAAAACGCTGTTTTTATTGTATCGCAAATTATGTATCGCCCGATATTTATTTTTTCGGCGTAACAATAGCTTAAATTGCTAACTGAAACCTCCTCTACCTTTAAGAGAAAGTCTCACCAAACAGTAAAACAGTTATTAATTCATTAAAAAGGAGAAAAAAAATATAGCCAAGATGATGAAGATCCTGAGAAGAAAACCAGAAAGAATCTCAGGATACCCAATCAGACCTTTAGTAGTTAGTCTGACACACAAACAGACATACATTAAGTAAAAAAAAAAACAAACTTTTTTTATAACTTGCGAATAACATGAGCTCAAGAAAAAGCTCGCATTTTGTAAGTTACGATAGACACTTAATTTTTATTTATTCGTAGATATACATATTTGTACGTTACATACTGTATTGTTGCGTCACTCTGTCGACTTCAAAGCTTTACGTAGACGACTTTTTTATTCCCGTTTATCCACGACCCGGGCTTTCGCAGTTATATTTTTGAGTACACCTTTTTCCCCTGTAAAATAATTTTGGGCGTAAACATTGTAGGGTTAATAAAGTGATGTCGTAATACACAGACCATTATAAATTACGAAGTGTATTTAGGAATGTACAAAGAAAATATTGTGAAGAAAGAAAAATTTCTTACTCAGTGAGTTCTTGTTCTTTATTAGCGAATATGTTTATCGTTTCTACATTAATTCAATTTTTAAAGTGTATATAATTTGAATACCTGTCTAAAGGGCATACTGCCTTTTCTTAAAAAAGTAGTCTATTGGCCTTAATGACATTATTATTGATTTTTTGGTGTTATCATTTGAAACCCATAAGTACATAATATAATTGGTAAAATCATTAGTTAACAAAATAATATGTATAATATGGTAAACGGCAACAAATGTAGGTAAATACAGAGAAACGGTATCACAAATAATTTAGTTGACATATGACCAAATAAGTTATTATACAAACATATGAGTTGTGGGTTTCCGGGATGATGGCTCAGGTCTGTTGGAAATTCTTCCAAACGTTTCGTCAACAACTGCGGTTGACATCCTCAGTGGTGTAGTCCGTGTTAGAAGAAAAAGTACATCACATCACTGCACTTCACTTCTGCACTTTTCGACTTCTCGAGCGAGACTGATTAGTCGACTGGAATGTGTCTGGGCCATCATCCCGGAAACCCACAACTCATATGGATACCGGCCGAGAAAACCTACATTCTACTATTATACAAACAATTTATAAAATTAAACAGCAATACAACTAGAATTCAATTCGATTACACTAGAGTCACACAATTTTGTTTAATCAAATCAATCAAAATTGAGCCCCCTTTCAATGGTATCAAAACAAATAAATACACAAAACCGTTCGGTTTCTACTTACTTTATGAAATTGACGAACTCTATACATCTCACAATAATATCCTTTCAGGCCCATACAATCTTCAAAGTTAATTCAAATACATACAACCATACTTATAAACGCCTAAAATACCTTAGTTCGGCGTCCAACAGAATCAATTTCGAAACGAGTTATTGCCAAGTAATTGTAGGTATTCAAAGAGGAGCGTAAAGTTTGCGAACAGGACTGTGATTGCTTCATAAAAGACCAGGCGAAGCCCTCAAGGAACAGTTTTCTTTGGTTGGAATTTTCGAAACCATTTTACCTTTATACACAGGTTTAAATGGCACGGCGTAGCGCCTCCCCGTCGACTGTTTGCTCCAAGTCTCAGGCGACAGACTGTTTACACCTCATATTTAGGTCAGATGAGACAACTAAAACAAAATACCTACAACAGTTCTCATACAATGCGGTGGCAAAATATATTTAGTAAAAGCGCTCAGGATCTTTAACAGTGCATTTTTAACACTGGTTACGTTTTAAATTAATATTTTAATGTTATTTGAACATTGGTTTTGTTTGTTATATTGAATTGTTAAGTGAAACCACTCATAACCCTTTTATACTCTTAAAAAGAGATTTTTTATTATGTACATAAAAATAATAAAATAATATTTAATTTTCAGGTGTTCGAGATACAAATAACTGATAAACACTGTCTTACTAAAAAGTTTAAAACATAGAGCCTGACTAGTTCTGTAGTTCTGTAGGTCACAATAATATAATATGTATATTTTTTAAACAAATTTCAACAGTATTAAAATACATATTTTAGTGCAGCCTTTTTATGGACAAATTGCTGATGATGCAGAAATTTCTCTGAGCTTGTTTCGTAATCTGAGTCTTAAAAATTTATTCTTCGGGTACTAATAAATCCATTAATCTTAGTTTTTTTGTATGTATAGAATCACATCCTTCGATCACTTAAGCCAACCCCGAACATCCCAGATCCCCAAATAAGGTCGGCAGTTGAAACCACTCCGGGAGGATTACCATAATTGATATTAATGTACTAGGAAAGGTTTAATTAAACCGGACAAAGTAAGATGCTCACTCGTAAATTTGCTCGAACACTATTTCGAACATTGCGCTGGTCGCAGAATGGTATATACTTTGTGGCTAACGAAAAATGAGTCGAAGAAGCTGTGCATGTACTCAAAATATAATTACCGTCTCAAGTTGTTTTCTATGCAACTGTGTGACGGACAGGCAAGAGCTTATCTGGAAAATTATAGGTGAAATCTCTTTATTTTTTGAATCCAAATATCTTACCGAACTCTTGCATTTATAATAAGTAAGTACTAAGAGACGTATTAACCTTATCCTAAACCAACTATGTAAAACCTATTTATACGAAGTAAATTGAAATAGGCATGATTATATAATCTTTAAACATTGGTCGATGTATACGTAACATTAAATTAATAGGGGAAATCCCTTCGCTCCACCTCAGTAAGTTAATTAATAACTTTTAAGCAATAACCATTACTTGTTAGTATTAATATTTGCGATCCCAAACAAGTTCACAAGTCATAAGACTGGAGCGTTGATCATACCATAATAATTTTGATGGATTAAATCTTTTATAACTAAACACAGTACACTGTTTTGTGTCTTGTGTTTGTTTAATTAAGATTAAGTTGAAGTTAAAAGGATAAGTTATGTTTCTTAAGACGGTAACTGCTAACAATACCAAAGCTTAAGCCAAAACTTAACAAACAAAGTCACTTTGGCATTTATATTAATTAGGATTTACTGGTCGCGGGTAGATTGTGCATATAAAAAGTGATATTCATAAAAAATTCAAATTCAATTCATAATTGAATTATGAATTGAATAATTATAATTGGCCTTATCAATAGCCTACCTTCAGATCTGTGTAACAGCATAAACACTAAAAATATTAAAGTCAAATTAAAGGAATATTTTTTAAATTGTATTTGATTATATCAACATTGTAATTAATTGTACATAGTTAGATGTTAAATCTTTTAATATTTTAATAATAATTTAAAGCATTATGATAGCAATCGGTTAAACCTAGGTGGTTTTTAATGCTATCACTATATTAATGTATATTTAGTTTTCTTTTTAAATTGTTAAAATTATAAATAAATAAATAAATAATTAAATTAGAAGTAAGTATAGAGAAAAAACAAGTTAGTTAACAATGCAATAAAAATGTAACATGCATCTAAGCATGTAATCGAATGTGTCCAACATTCGTGTTGCTGGAAACGCAATATCGCAACACTTTTAATTTCCCCGGTCGGTATTATTCCATGACGAGTTTCGGACACAGGAATCAGGATTGTGAATTTTTGAACAATCCACCGGCACCGCGTATCGGCACCACGACACGTACAGTTTCAAACAATTAAATCTTGTGGGGTGCGACGTGTCACCATGATTCGCGCCACGGCTCGTGTCCAAATTGTTACAAGTCACACTTTTTTAAGCGAAATCCTTTTTTTTTTATACGCATAATCCATTTATACGCATAATTCAAAATAATTAAGACCCTAAGGTATCTAATGCATACACGGACGGGTCTACTGGAGAGCAAGTGCTGGCTTGATCCTGTTATAGCAGATATAGTCTCATCGACTAAAATCCTTGATTACTGGCGCAGTGTGTATTACTAGCATAATGTATTACTAGCATCTTATGTATAGAGGTCGTCAGACAGAATGAGGGTCCATTTGATGGTGGGTGACTACCATAAAATTTCATCGTCTCCTCCTCCTCCTCATCCTCTTCTTTTTCTTCTTCTTCTTTATCTTCATCATCATCATGCTCGGTCTAGCACGGAATGAACTCATGCTAAAGGACTTTAGAAAAAAAGGAAAAAAAAACTATTTTCAACTTTTATTTTTAAAGCTCGTAAATGGTTACTAAACAAAAAAAAAAACGATTCACAAACTCTTTAGAAAAATGTAATGAACTGTTTACAAATTTAAATATAGATTAGAAAAATAACTATATTTTATACATAAAGTTTTACCTTACACATTATTGTAAGGGATACACTCATAACAGTAACTATATTATGGGTTTACTGCTTTCAATATTAAAGTTCAACTATAAATATTAGCTAATTTGGTACGACGATTTCAAATTACCATACAAAGTGAAAGTGAAAAGGTCTCGTGTGTTTGGCTTCATACGATATTTATTAAGCTATTACATCGCGGTGTGACTGGTGCTCTACAGGTTTTGTACAGTCATAAGCCCAAGTTGCAACAAGGCACGCTATTGTGGCCTTTATTATAGACACATTAAGGCGTACACATATTGCTTGACCTGCGACCCTTCGTACCAATATAATTGAAGTAATGCCACACGGGGGACCCCACAACAAAACGATAGCACTTTTGTTTGAAACAGAGGTGCGTTCGTAGTACTTTATTGTTCTCTGCGCTACAGTACCAAGTTGGCTTTGAGGGAGAACTTGGTACTTTCTTTATGTACGTATTTTGTTAATGGACTGAAGCATTCCTTTGGGGTTCAATCCGCGTTTTCTGAACTCCAATGTGACAAAGACACTTTTACGAAGCCTCATTGTATTTTTATTTTATTTTTTTAATTAAGTGACCAAATATATGTTCTAAGTTATTGTTTCCTTCCAATTCTATTTAATTTCTATGTGTAGATTTTTATCTATTCCCTCTGTAATGATAGCAAATCAACGATAAGAATCAAGTTTTGATTATAAATAAATATTTGATAATTATATTGTATAGGTACTTATGATATGTACATATGAACTATATAAGTTATTACATGGTTCAATCAGTCTTTGGTAGACAATGTCGCAACAAACAGATATACAGATTATGCTGTATTAATTAAAGAGCTTTTTCAGAACTTTAAAAATTATTAAAATGTTGCTCAATTTCTTATTTTAAGTAGGTAATGAAGATCTTATTTTTTTTTATTTTTTTTTTTAAATTTACAGATAGTTTACAAATATGAATAGTTTTTTCGGTGACCTTTACACTAAGCATAGCTTGTATTGTAAAAGCCAGAATTTAATAAGATATAAAATTTTAGAATTAAAAATAGTCATTAAAAGAAAAGGAGATTTGGGTGTCTGTCTATGTGTCTGTATGTATGTATGTGTGTGTGTGTGTGTGTGTGTGTGTGCGCCAGCAAAATCCTGTTTCAGATAGTAAGTTAGTGTTGTGACTTATTGGATGCCTTTCAGTAAAAGTTCAATATCGTCATAATGAAGTCCGAGAAGCCAATTCCGAACAATGGGTTTGATGCTCTTGGTATTTTTGTCTTTTATATCACAATGCCGGTTTGTTTTGTTGTAAATATAAATATGTGAGAAGTTAACAGAAGTTATAAGCTCCAAGTTCCAAATGTTTTTGTTGTTTTAATTATAATATATTAATTTTATTTTATTTAATATTTTTATTTTATTCAGAATAAAATATTTTACTTATGGGCTCCTTTCTCTCTCTCTCTCTCGGTAATGCTCGGTTTTCCTCTGCCGGAAGATCTCTGTCACCGACACACTGCAACTCAATGCCCACCCGCCTCGTTTTCGTTTTCATATTATTTTTTTTGCGTGATACTATAAGATGCTTCAAAAATTGTGCTCTCAATAAAAAAAAAATGCT
The DNA here is from genome assembly GCA_910589475.2 of Bembecia ichneumoniformis. Taxonomy (NCBI): domain Eukaryota; kingdom Metazoa; phylum Arthropoda; class Insecta; order Lepidoptera; family Sesiidae; genus Bembecia; species Bembecia ichneumoniformis. The sequence continues at coordinate 18,077,090 of OU342526.1, read as the reverse complement.
AAGATCGGCAGACAGACATTCCTTAATTCCAACCGGTAGTTCCGGACATTGGTGCCTGCTAACAATAAAGTAAACAAGCCCTTCGGCTATACTGTGTTATTAGTATTATTTGCAATACGACATACAGAATATAAATAATTAATAGATCCTATGATGCGAAAAATCGCGTATTTAATAACTGAAATTCATCAAACTGGGTTTAGTGGTTCTGCCATAAAAACTTAACAGGCAGAAATGGTTCCTCCTAATTCCTTCTTTGTATCAAAAGTTTACCACTAAACCAAACAGTGCAGAAATAAGATATGAGGGAGGAAATTTTAAAAACCATTCTGACTTCCACCGATCACAAACTAGGATATTGAACCTTAACTCATTACGTGAGTAGTCAATTTTGATCCATATTTCATCACTGACAAAGTATTTGGTTATTTGTTTTGAAAAATTATTTAATGGTGTAATATACTATGTAACACCCATTCATTGGGTTGGTACTCGTACTCTGACGATGATTGCAACTCGTTTCTTTTGATGCTCATAATACGAAAAAAAAGTGACGTCCGGGATTTTTTCTCGCATGAATGGTTAATCAACGGGATAAGTATGTATTTTATCCTGTAAATAGGGAAAACAGAATTAAAAAAAAAACACCCATTCTGGAAATCACATTATTGTGAAAGCAAAAATGATAGAATCAATAGGGTACTTATTTGGGCACTGGTACATCAAATCTGGGCACGCTTCAAAAATATTTAATATTGTAATTTAACGTTATTACTTTTTAGATTTTTAATTACATCCCTGGGTTGCATAAAACTTTATAGAGCTTGCAAAATCTATTTGAAAAGAAGTGAAGGTTGGCTAATTAAAGAAGTCGTGCATCAAAGACTCAGTCAGATAAATCTCATAAAAGACGACAAAAACGCAAATAGTGGACTTCGAGATGACTTTTAAATTAAGTTGAAGATTCCAGTTGCTCATGCTGCATTTGTTGATGTTTAAAAAAGTTAATACAGAAGACTTCATCACACTCAGTAGCAATTACGCTACGTTGTGATTTTAACCCAGGTTCGAATTCTAGCAGGCATATCTAAGACTCTCTGATTTCGTAGACTATTTCTAAGGGTGCAGAAAAATATCGTGAAGAAACGTGTCAACGGCTGCCAGTAATGTGCTGACAAATCCTACCGCCTCACACAGATGAATTCTGTACATTCAAGATTCTATTTATATTATTCATTACATGTTTGGTTTTAGTTTTTTTTTATATTAAGATCGGCAGACAGGCTGACGGTCCACTTGATGGTGGGTGGCTACCGTCGGCTATAACACAAGCAACGCCAAAGCTGCTGCAAATGCGCTGCCGACTACAAATAGGATTAAGGATGAGAGATTGGAAAGGGATAGGGAAATGGGCTCTGGCAGCCCTTACTTCACTCACCGAAACACAACAGGACACGTGCTGTTATTTCACGGTGTTCTTCTGTAAAGGGGTGGTTACTGCCGCCAGACGGGCCAAATGACTGCGAAACGCAGTGTGCCCTGCCACTACTTTCCAGATCCAGACCAGAGACAAATTCGAAAAGTTCATTTTTCAAAGTTAACCCTGCCGGGATGATCCGGGAACCCTAGAACAGAGCGTTAAGGCAAGCACCCTAATCACTCATCCAATGGGCTCGTCAAAATTACATATTATGGATTAATCTATATAATAAAATCGTAAACGAGCCGTGTCTTTACGTTAAATATATTTTCAAAAAAACAATTTGTACACGTTATAATATAACCGAGGTGAAAAAAATTGTTTTTAAAATTTTCGTCTGTTTTCTGTGCGTTTGGGCACGCCAATCTCTGAAACGGCTTAACCGATTTTAATGCTGTTTTCACTTATGTATTCTAGTAGGCCGTATAAGTTTTGTTTCATTCCAATCGGTTTACAAAAAAAAAGTTACACCCTATACCAAATGCCACGCATACGAAGTAGCGGGCTCAGCTAGTACGTAATAGCTGATTGGAATAAGTGTTTATTTTTATAACTTTTACATTCACTTTTTTTATAACTTCGGTTTGTAATCTAAACCCATATAAAATAAAATAAATAGAATACATTAAATGAAAATCACCTGCAACCATGATTCTTGTCAAATGGTTGAATATTAGCCCTCTGAAGTGAAGAGTTGTGTCGATTATATAATTTAGCACCGAATTGTTGAAATTGTCAATTATCAGTTACTTACAAAACACAGCAACGGTTACAATCTCTTAGTTTAAGAGAAATGTAGCCTCTCTTTATTTGTTCTACCGAATGTACAATGGTGAGTGCTCTGATGAGTTGTTCCAATTAATGCCTACCCCGCCAATTTTGGTACCACCGTACTGTGCGCCATTGATGCGGAGTTTATCCCCATCATTTGGATAAGTTGCCGCTGCGCACAGTCCAGATGAGTAGAAATTTTATCTCGCGGACAAGCGAACAATATCTCTTATAAAGTGTTTCTACTTGTCTACAATATATGCTTCTAAAGAGATTCGTGAACAAATTCCTACTGGGTCCGCAGCGCACTTGCATACTCCGGTGTTCTGTTATTTGTTTGCTGAGGTGACGGTAGTCACCTACCATCAATTAGACCATAAGCGTACCTGCCACCCTTCATATAAACAACCGGTGGTTAGGAAATACTAAAATTAGGAATTAAAATTATGTAATACATTGAAAAATGCCAAATTGGTTTAAAATAAAAAAAAAACTGTAATCTCTCTTTATACCAAATAGCATTTTCTCAAGATTATTGGATTTTTTTACTTTTAAGGCTACAAAGTACTCGTCGGTCTCCGTTCACGTCAAACAAATCTGGAAGCCAACTTCCGCTCAATATCAACTGCATTTCAAGTTTCTCGAATAAGAGATAGCTACGATAAAAAGTAACGCTACGCCCGCGTAGCATATTGCTACGATTTATCGTAGAGCCACTACAGCGTAGATGTTGGCGTAGAAAACAATTTTTGAAATACTGTATAGACTATGTTACTGTATACTTAGACTATGTTGTATTCACTTTTTCAAATGAAGTAAATAAAATATGAGAGCATAACATTTTCTGTAATTAACAATAATCGAACATAATGTACAATTCATTTGAACCGCCTCTTTGTATCCCCTAGAGGATCCACTGATACCATAGCACTATGAAATCCATAGGGTTTAGAGAACCATGGATTCCATAGTGCCATAAAACAAAGCATTCGCGATAATATTCGCAAATGTTTATTAACGTGAATCTCTGCATATCCATTATTGATGAGGATATCGAAACGCGCTTAGAGCTCCCTGGAAATGAGTTTGAAATAATGATAAAGAATTTTATAAATTCATTAAAAAAAATTAAAAACAGCTAGTAAGTATTTTTATATAAATACCCAATTTACCTAACATTAGTGTTGAAGTCTAAGGGTAAAATGTAAGCCGAGACACTCATACCTGATCCCATCGATGATTTTTCTCAAATATTGACACATTTAAACAAGTTAGTAATTTGAAAAATTTCATTTGAAATAATTTTTTTGGATGTTTTCGAAACTGAAATTGGCCATTTTCATTTGCAGTGGCTTCTTCCGCAAAGGTTGTTCAAATTTCAGAATGAATTTTGTTATGGTATTGTCTAGGTTTGTAGAGCGAAGTACGAGTAGTTCGATTTTGTTAGACCTGTTACAAGGCCTTTTCCTTTCCGAAAATGAAATTTTTATTTTATTTTTTAATCATATTTTTATTATTTTTTTTAAATTATTTTTTTAATTGAAGATGCGTATTTCAGTTATTAATTCCAAATATTTTATTATGCTTGAGAAATAGTTTCCATCCTCTAACTCTCTATCTAAATATAAATTTCCTACATTTAGTATGCATTAGAAAATACCAAATAATTAAATTACTTATAGTTAGTTATGTGTATATTTAGTAATTGTTACTTGTCCGTAAAGTATTTTATTTGATTTTTTTCCTTATTCGCATACCTCAATGCGTTGCTAAAGTTAATCGTAGAGCAAAAAATCGAAAAACGATTAATTTCGCGATTTTTTAACGAAAAAATTAGCTCAATAAAAAATCGGTTAAAATTTCATAAAGTAAATTTTACGTTTTAACAAAGAACAAAGGATAATTTCTACTTATTAATAATATAAACGATAAAACGCAATTCCAAGTAGCGGAAAGACCTGAATAAGAACGACCTTTGAAGGAATAACGGAAAATAAAAATAAGCCCAGACTGGCCGACAGCTAAACGTTTCTTTTGCCGGAACAAATTGAAAAGCTCCTGTTTTTGTATACGCACAATATACTCACGTCACAGTACGATAACTCTTGTGAACGAATGGATAAAGAGATTACGTAGATAGAGAGCAGTTATTTAATGTCCAATTTAAATTAAATCAATCAAATCAAATACTTTATTTGCATTAAACATTACCAGGCAGATGTCAATATAATAATTCATGGTAAGTTTACATGTTTAAGCGTTGTAGGTATGCAAAATAATCTATATATATAAAAATGAATCCCTATTTCCCTTGGTCACGGCATCACGCGTGAACGGACCGATTTTAATTCGGTTTTCGCTAATGGAAAGAGGGATAAACGGGGAATGTTTTAGGGTATATAAAAATTGCACGCCGGGCGAAGCCGGGGGCGGGTCGCTAGTCTCTATATATAAAAATGAATCCCTATTTCCCTTGGTCACGGCATCACGCCTGAACGGGTAGACCGATTTTAATTCGGTTTTCACTAATGGAAAGAGGGATAAACGGGGAATGTTCTTATATATAAAAATTGCACCACGGGCGAAGCCAGGGGCGTTACACGTTTACTTATAGAGTGATTGATTCGAAGTTCAACTAAACACAAAATGTTGCGGTTAGCCTATCTTTTTTTCTCAGCTTACTTCATCTAAACTACCTAATCGATTTTGATACGGTTTTCACTAGTGAAAAGAGCGATAACGAGATAGGTTTTGTATATAATTTGCAGAAAAAAATTGCACCCGTGTGAAGCCGGGGGAGGTCGCTTGTAATATTATAAATAGTTTTAGTTTGTTAACACGTACTGACATTTCTCTGAATCGTAGTATTGAGGGTGGGGTGGTCGAGAACCAACTGAATTACATCCGATCCCCGAAGATCATTGCGGTCGGTTCGGACGCATCTTTTCCTTTAAGCATTCATGAATTTCGAGCCTTATCGGTTTATTAGCTTTCGGGAGGCAACTTTGCCTGAACACTCGTGAGTCATTAATTATGTATTTAAAAACAGTACCAGGTATTACCTGAAAAAAATTTAAACTGATAATATTAACTAAAATTATCTTTTAGCCATTTTTGTGCATGAACAAATCAACAAAAGTTTCGATTGAGCTTTCATTCAACAAAGTATACTGCGGATAAATGAACCTTTTACTTGTTTCACATCTGGAATCCCATTTCTATATTCTAAACCTAACCCATCTCAGCCCTTTTTTTTTTAAAAAAAAGCAAGCCCATTTCATGTTTTTACAAGACTAACAATCAGTGATGTAAGAATAAAAATGTTAATGGAAGGCGGTTGTTTACTCCCCTTTTGTGTTTCTTTGTATAATTTTTTTTATTTTCATTTTCTTGTGCTCACTAAAGACTAAATTTAAACCTTGTGTAAGTAATATTTAGAAATTACTTCATTTAGTAAGATACACTGGTTTTTTTTTTAAATTCTTTATATATATATATATATATAATTTGTAAGAGAATAAAAAGTCAAAGTCAAATTAAACCATAGCAGAGAACAAGAAAAAACAGTGTAGAAAAATATTCATGAATTTCTAAGTTTAGTACGAGTCATTTATTTTATTGTATGACTAGCTGAGCCCGCAACTTCGTACGCGTGGTATTCGGTATAGCATAACTTTTTCGTTTGCAAACCGATTGGAATGAAACAAACATTAAATGTTACGAGAAGCTTGCTATAATCCATCAGCGAAAGCCGTATTCAAATCGGTTAAGGCTTTTCTGAGATTAGCGTACACAAACGTACAAACACACAGACAGAGATTCTAAAAACTATTTTTTTGACCTAACATAATTACAACGTGTACAAATTGTTTTTTGAAAAAATCTTTAATGTACTGACACGGCTCGTTTACGATTTTATTATATTATATGTATAGATAAATTCGATTTTATTTAAGACCAATTATAGAAATTAAAATATTGAGTTCTGCTAAGATTCTAACAATGTAATTTAAACTTAATAATTTTATAACATTAGAATCACAAACGCCCGTATCAAAATATTTAGGGAATATTGAGAAATATATATAACGTGAGGTATATGTCTTGGTAGATACTATAACATATGTTTATTATATCTAAACAAGGCCACATTTCTGAGGCAGAACCGATATTAGCACTTTAGACCGGTAAAGGCCATTTTGCTGCAACCTCTCCCCGACTGCATATCACTATGACCACTCTTAAGAAAATAAGTAGTAGTATGTAATCTTTCAAAAGTTTATTAATTTTTTTTTGTTTATCCTGAATAACTAGGATAACAAATCAAAATATAAATAAAGCATAAAATACTTTTGTATCGTATTTTATTTTTAATTTAAATTTAAACTTTTTTTCACAACTGTTTTAATAGATAATATTCTATGTTTGTGTGTTATGTTTTATAAATAACAAATTGTTTAATTTATATTGAAAGCGTATAATACTAGTTAATTTTAAGGAATTTCTTCCTTAAGATGTGTCCACGCGTGGTATTCGGTACAGCGCGTAACTTTTTTGTTTGTTAACCGATTGGAATGAAACAAACACCAAATTACGGGAGCTTGCTAGAATATATAAACGCATTAAATGGGTTAAGCCGTTTGTGAGATTAGCGTGCACGAACTTACAGACAACCAGACAAAAATTATAAAAACTATTTATTTGATTTGAAATATTGTTTTTTTGGAAAAATATTTAACATACAGACACGGCTCGTTTATTATTTTATTATACATATATGTATAGATAATCCCAAAACAGATTAATTTAATTTATAATTGTAAAATATTACAAAATACTTGCACTAATGCCAAAACCCAAGGAGGAAATAATAGACTACGTTACGAGTCGTAGTATACTAATTTCATACAATATTCCCTTCGAGGAAATTAGATAAAAAGTCATAATTTAGAAACAACTAAGTTAATCTACTATTCTTTTAATATACTGTGAAGTGACCGTTTGCCAGTTATATTATGGCAATTACCCCCTGAGTTACGAGCGGTCCAACGTAGAAATGGCGATGTGAAATCGTTGTCTTTTCTTAGTCGTCTATAGGGAAAACTTTAGTGTGAAACAAATTGTTTAAAACTTAATTGGTTTCATAAATTAGGTGATCAAAATCTGATAAAATCAGAGACTATTGGTTTTTTTTTTGTCACAAGTTTATATTTGTTATTTATATATTCTTGATTTATAATATAAAATATATGTTTGTTATTTATTTATTTATAATGTTAACAATTTAAAAAAAGAAACTAAATATACATTAAAAACCACCTAGGTTTAACCTTGTGCCATCATGTTTTAATGCTTTAAAACTATTATTAAAATATTAAAATATTTAATATCTAACTATATACTCGTATAAAAAAGTACTATGTTAATATATTTAAATATAATTTGAAAAATATTGCCTTAATTTGATTTTAATGTTTTTATTGTTATACTGTTACACAGATCTATTGATAGGCTATACATATGTTTTTTTTTATGTTAAGATCGACAGACAGGCTGACGGTGCACTTGGTGGTAGATGGCTACCGTCGCCTATAACACAAGCAACGCCAAAGTTGCTGCAAGTGCGCTGCCGACTACAGTAGGATTAAGGGAAAGGAGATAGGGAAATGGGCTCTGGCATCCCTTACTCACTCACCGAAACACAACAGCACACGTGCTGTTATTTCACGGTGGTCTTCTGTAAGGGGGTGGTTACTGCCGCCAGACGGGCTGCCCAGATGACCGCGAAAAACGCAGTGTGCCCTGCCACTACAATACATATGTAAAAAATAATGTATTATTAAAATAATAGCTTATCACCAACAAGGGATATAACTCCATTGATATAATGTGGTTGTATATATAAGACACCAAATAATTGATATTCATTGAGTCCCAAAAAAACTCCAAATAAAGTCTCACGTAAAAGATTGATTGTCAAAAATTGTTTTCGGAGCAAAACGGATGAGTTTTATAAGGCTATACAGTGGTAAAATAAAATCATGTGAGCCCCTGGATAGAGCTCGGGGGATCGCTTACGAGAGCGACCAGGTTAATGCATAAATAATGATTGCGTGTGGAAGGCCCCTCATGGACAAGCTTTTAAGGAAATTTTCCTGCGGCCCTGTGTGAAAAAGACACGTTTTAATTTGGACTAATTGTTGGTTATTGTTAGTTTCAATAATACGACGAAATTAAATAGATATTTACTTTACGTTTGATCATCGATATTATATTTTCTGACATCCTTTCATCGTTGTTTGGGTGCTCCAAAAGTAACACTAAGTAAAGGTGATGTAAATTTCAAAATAATAATAACGCAGACTACTTAATATAATTTACACTGTGACATATACATGTATGTACAATTTAGCCGAGCCCGTGTTTGTAATTATTATTTGATTATTATCTGTAATTATTATTATTATTTGAATTTCATATCAATTACCTTCTTTATTATGAAGTTTTCTTGCAAAGTAAATGTCTGCAGTAAGGGTACAACTGCAGTTTCAAGTTTTGATAAAAGTGTAAGTGTAAGACTTGAAAACTTCGTCATTAAAGCTTTATTCACCAAAACCAATATATAGAGCTCTTAAGCTACACCGAATCGTGGACATTTTGAATTATTTGTGTAATTTTATTTGATTTCATTATTTTTACTATATTTTATTTTAATTTACATAAACGCGGCTAGTAGCGTACAAATAATGAAGAATATTAACAAAATTTTTGTATAGTCTATATAAATGGATCTTCGAAATGTATGTACGCCCATAACTTTCGAACGGGTAGACCGATTTTAATCCGGTTTTGACTAATGGAAAGAGGGATAAACGGGGAATATTTTTGTATATAAAAATTGCACCACGGGCGAAGCCGGGGGCGGGCCGCTAGTAATTTATAATTTTCGTATAAGTAGCGAAATATTTCACGTACACAATGTTGAAACAGTTTTCGCAGAGAATTATAAAGAGAGCGCTTTTCGGTTGCAGCACCTTTCACACACACATCATGCACGCTAGGAATGTGACACGCCATTATAAATCTCATTGGAGATATACCGTCATCCATCACTGAAAGGAAATGAAGCCGCGGCTGGCGAATGCCAACAGTTAGGACATTGTTACACTCTGTGCTACAGTGTATTTTCTTTTATATCGAGTTAGTTTTATTTGATATTAATAATGTATATACTATTAAATGAAATTGAAGTAATTGTTTGTAATGTCAAAAGAATTGTTTTTTTCGTAATGTATAACAAAATATAAAGGGTACTTTTAACAAAAAAGAAAATATTTAAATGTTTGTCCGTCTGCCTGTTTATTCCCGCTAATTTCCGAAACAGCTGGACCGATTTTGATAGGACTTTACTGGCAGATAGATAATATTATAACGAGTAACATTCGATAAAAAAATATTACATACTCGTATATGCAGCATCAAGTACGCCCCGTTCAGTTAATATTAAATCTTCACAATTGTAACGTGGTATTGTATACGTATATATTTAAATTGAATATACGAAAAGATATTAAAAATGCATCTATAAATTGTAATATTAATGAAAATGTGATAAAAATTATTCGTATAAGTTTGTTTCTTATTTTTATTAGTAGATTGTCATATAACTACTGTCGCAGACTTTATGTAGATCTATTTAAAGACTATATTTTTTTCATATGTAATTTCAACATATAAACTGTTCAACATATAACATATTTACGCATACATAATCGAATCCGTAATCTCAAATTGATATTTTTGCCAACTTGTTTTAAAAAATCGGCGAAATCTCGACAAATATAATAATATATCCATAAATTATACACACAAGCTACCTTTAGAAATCCTTATTTCCATGGATCCAAGTAGGAGTAGAATAGGTTCTCAATTTTGTAAGATCAGGGTATCATACGTACAGACAGTTAAAAATAGGGATCTAAGTGTAAGTGTAATCTATTAAGTCATTTTATAGCTTGTAGTATAAATCGGTATTTATATGGACAAGATGGAAGCGCTAGTCGAGACGCATGTGAGTGTAAGCTAAGTTTATTGGAAAAATATCTTTAAAATTGCCTCAACTTTTTAAAACCAATATTATTTCATTTATGAGTGCACTTGTCTTATGCGTTTTTTTTTTATAAAAGAAAACCGAGTTATTATATTGACTAGTTATTTTTCTAAACGCAATTTTTTATTATTTCGGATGTTTTTTTTTTAAATTCTTGTATAATATGTTACGGTGTTGAAACTTTCATGATCTACAAAAAACTACATTTGATGTCATATGAGATCAAATATAAGTAAACCTGGAAGGGAGGCTAATAGGTCTCACATAGAAATCAACATTAATTCAATTAACCTCCGATCTGAGACCTATCTAGCAGCAATATCAGTAATATAAACCTTTGCCCGCATTATATTCTTCAAGTAAAACTCCTCCCTCGAGATCTGGATTTTAAAGAGACCTCGCAAAATTCATTAGAGTACGTTCGTAGGAGGCTCTCACGGCAGCGGCGGCGGTCTTGGCGGTCTGAATAAAATATATTCACGGAATAAAGCGAGCTTTTTATTTTTAAACGCATTTCCTGTTACAAATCACCGTTCCCTTACTGGAATGTGCACGAATTGAGTGTGATTATTGGTTAGGATAGGATCAAAAGAAGTCATAAATGAAGAAACATCAGAGAGCGGACCGGGATAGCTAACGCAGTCGAACTGATCCGCGAGCAATAAACAGAGAGAACTTTCCACGGTGATCACCAAACTTCACTGGAGACACTGCGTTTCGCAGTAATTTGGGCAGTCCGTGTGGTGGTAGTAACCACCCCCTTACAGGGGACCGCCGTGTGCTGTTGTGTTTCGGTGAGTGAGTAAGGGATGTCAGAGCCCATTTCCCTATCCCCCTCATAATCCATTATCCTTAATCCTACTGTAGTCGGCAACGCACTTGCAGCAGCTTTGGCGTTGCTTGTGTTATAGGTGACGGTAGCCACCTACCAGAGCCCATTTCCCTATCCACTCCTAAGCCCTCATCCTTAATCCTACTGCAGTCGGCAGCGCCCTTGCAGCAGCTTAGGCGTTGCTTGTGTTATAGGCAACGGTAGCCACCAACATCTAGTGAACTACGATAGGTGCCCCTTATCTTATATTAAAGGGCACCTAAGGAGGGAGGCCATCGCCCAGTGGGGGAAAATGTACCAAGAGGGTACCACCGCTGCGGGTACCAAAATCTTCCTACCGGACGCTGTGGCCGCGTACAGTGTGATACGTAAACTGCAGCTGTCACCAACCTTGGTGCAGGTGTTCACGGGACATGGCGGATTTGCAGAATACTTGCACCGATTGAAAAAGGTCTCCAGCCCGGACTGCCCGTGCGGGCACGGGGTAGCGGAAACAGTTCTGCATTTATTGGTGGATTGCCCCAGGTTCGCGCGGGCGAGGTTCGTGCTGGAGCACGACATAGATGTAAATATACTTAAAGAAAATATACCGGAAATTGTGAATAATAAATTTAAAAGGAACAAATTTTTAGACTTTTGCCACAATGTGGCATCGGTGTCGATTAAATCGAACAGGACTTAGATTAATAATTAACTGCATAAGAAAACATGTATACACATATAAAATGAAATACCAGTCGATGATGAATAAGGTCCCTTGCCTATGCAAGGGGTTAACGCATTAATCCCCCCGAGAATTGCTGAAGGTATAACAGTGGAAATAATAAGTACTAGGGGGTAAAAACATGAAGTGTAATAGATATGAAGTAAGTAAGAGATAATTGTGGAAATGACAATATACGGCCCACGGGGGTAGTGTAACCCCCGGGGGGAATATACAAAAAAAAAAAACCAACATCTAGTGGACTGTCAGCCTGTCTGCCGACCTTACTTATTAGTACTTTATTAGACCTTATTAGACCTTAGTACTTTATTATTATCATGATTAGCCCGTCAGCGTCCTCTGTTGTAAGACCTTTAAAATTAAGCACCACCACACTTGGTCCTCAGCATTCCACATCCGTCAACTGCCAGCCCCTCTCTTGAGATCATTATTGTGGTTCGCTCATTCTTACTTCAATGGATTGATTCTTTTAGCTCATCTAAGTACATAAATAAGTTCTAAATTATATTGGTCTTTCGAACAGATAAACATATTATATTTGTAAATGGTACTTCATAAATATATACTACTCAAAACAAAATAAGGGCCACTAGTTTATTTACATTTAAGTGCACATTAGTAAACTGAAAGTAACTGATAAGTAGCATTATACTGATATTATGAACTCTTTGGTGTTTGATCTCTTTTATGCTTCCTAATTTGAAAAATATTGGCCATCATTTTAAGAAAAAAAAATAATTGGAAATTATTCTTATGTTTTTCTTCGATTGTCTTTTTAACTTGTTTCGGTTATTTTAGGAAAAAAGTTTTACTTTTTCAATTTTAATTGATTCATTTACCATCTCGCGTTAATCATGCTACCAGTACGAAGGCACATGGATACAATTACAGCAACCAGAGCCATAACTATGATTCAAGAAGGACGTTCTCAGCGTTACGTGGGTTTGCAGTTGGGTTTTTCTCGAAGAACTGTCCAAAATGTATGGAATCGCTTCCAAGAGACCGGCAGTGTTGCCAGGAGACCCGGTCCAGGTACAGTTCGTGTAACAACGGCGCACGAGGATCGGTACGTCCAACTATGTGCTCGTCGTGATCGTACAGTAACGGCCCGTAAGTTACAACACCACCTACGGCTGACAACGGGTACCCGTGTCAGTGATCAAACTATACCTAATCGATTGCACGAAGACCAGCAAATGTCAAGAAGTCGAGTTGTTCGAATTCCTCTGACTAAGGTTCAACGTGCAAACCGTTTAAGATTCTGCCGTCAGTATTTGAACTGGGGGATTAATCAGTAGGGCAAGGTGCTTTTTACAGACGAGTGCAAAGTAAAATTTTTTAATGATGATCGGCGTGTTAGGGTGTGGAGACGACGCGGCGTGCATTTTTCGGAGTCCTGCATCCACGAAGTTGACCGTTTCGGTGGTCCCAACGTAATGGTTTGGGGTGGGATTAGTTTACACGGTAAAACCGAGCTCACCATTTTAAATGCGGATACCGTAACTGCAGAACGTTACATCGAAGACGTCATCAGGCCTCAAGTGATCCCATTTGCACAGCGAGTGGGGCCTGGACTCATCCTGATGCAAGACAATGCCCGTGCACACACAGCTCGATCGACCCAAACTGTCCTAGAAGGGTCTCATATTGAGGTATTACCATGGCCAGCTAACAGTCCGGATTTAAATCCAATCGAGCAATTGTGGGACCAATTGAAACGAAGGGTTAGAGAGAATGAGCAAGGGGTCTACAACCAACAGCAGCTGATTGACGCTTTAAAACGTGTCTGGGAGGAGATTCCAGATGAAATCGTGAGGAATTTGATCCAGAGTATGCATACGAGGCTTCAGGAGTGTATTGTTAAGAGAGGAGGACATACTCGTTACTAAAAAGAAGAAACAAAAGTGACAAGAACAGTATTTTGTCTTTTTCCGGTGATTTCTTTTGTTCATGTTTTTCATTCAAAATGGCCAATTTCATTATGAACTTTAAAAAAACAGTTCATGATCATTATTTTAAACAATTGTTAGCCTATATTTTAACCAATAACATTATTTTGTAGTTACATAAGTTAAACAATTTAATGTCTTTATTGTTTTCATGGTACAGCAAAAAATCTTAGTGGCCCTTATTTTGTTTTGAGTAGTATATATCTATAAATAAATGGAAATAAATTCCAATTGATTTTGTTGATTTATTGCTGTTGTTTTCGTAATTTGTACAAATGATTTTTTTTTGGAAATTTGGATGGATTTTTTATATTTATTTGAAATGGCAATGAATGCCGTGTTAGCTAGTTTTATAAATAAATTGGAAACATTTACCATGTTGAGACTTTTTTTTTCTGTAAATCACTAAGAGTTAGTGCAACGCCTTCTATCCAAATATTTTAATTTGTAAAATACGTAATTACGTGTAAAAGCTTTTAACAAATACCATTTTCCTGAATATTGTTAACAAACTTGCACATATACTTTTTTTTTCAAAATAAAGCAAATTTAAGGTTTATAATTCATATAAAGGTGTGTAAGTTTTTTTTTGTTTTTTTTTTGCCAAAAGGTGTTTATTATCTCATAACTTACTTTAGTTAGATAGAAAAAACAATTTTGCGGAAAACCTTTTAAATTTCTATACAGCTACTATTATAATAGTATCTACACTCGATCTTATATGAACAAGAAAATTCGCGATACCGAATGACATTTTTGTTTAAAAAAGTAATGACCGCCTCACATACGTATTTCAAGATTTCCTTTAAAAATGTCCCCTCGGAGACACTGCTCCCATTCCGTATTCACAGCGGTGAACAATGAAAATAAAAAATATTCATGCAACAGCTTGCAACAATTGCCGCAGCACGCGGTCACTTATCGCTACCGCTTGTGCAATAAAATATCTGCTTTAGACTGGAATTTGATAAAGAAACAGCGCAATTTTTTATATAAATAAATGATTAAAAAAATAAATGGTGATTTCCTCTAAGCAAAATATTATAAGAATTGATTATAAGAAAATGTTTAATTAAAAATAAAACCTGTTTATGGACTTATTATTTAAATGATTATAAATTATTTAATTTAAATACTCATATGTTAATGGCAAGCTGACTTGTTTATGTTTAATATGTGATTGTAATTTATTAGTTTTAATCATACTTTATTCAGAAAAAATCGTATTTAACTCATTGCAAACTCCCCCTTGTCCAAGTAAATTAGAAAATTGACGCTCCATATTTACAAACTAATAAGTAAATAGTTTCAAAGAAAATATCTTGTAATACTTTTTTCGCTATTACTTATCTCTTATTAATACATTGAATAAATAGCCAAAATAATATTCGAATAGGGAATTTAAAAAGGGATAAACTTTTTTTTTTAATACATATTAGTATTGCTTTAGAATTATGTCCATGCAAATATTTTTTAATATTATTTCTTTTTAGTTAAGAAAATAATTATTAAAAACTGCAAAAAAAATAGTGGGAAATTCAAATTACTTGAAACGTTCAGATCCAATGTGACGTCAAAATCCATAATGACAGTATCAACAAGCGCCTAGTTTTTTTATTTGTGATTTAATTTTTGATTGTTATTGTAGACTGTGACGTCACGACAAAAGAGGGGGGTGTTTAAAGTGCCCGTAGCTATTGGTTAATTTTAACATTTTTGTTTTGTTCCATATTTTAAATTTTCGGCGTTGGATATTTTTTACAGTTATATATAAGAATATAACCTAACGTATAAACATATTTTTTTAAAAATGTGCATATTCCTTGTTATATCTATACTAATATTATAAAGCTAAAGAGTTTTTTTGTTTGTTTCAATGCGCTAATCTCAGGAACTACTGGTTCGAATTGAAAAATTCTTTTTGTTTTGAATAGTCCATTTATCGAGGAAGGCTATAGGCTATATAAAATCACGCTACGGTAAATAGTATTATACATAAGCAGTGTCCAGTACCGCGCGCCCCATGCGCACGCCGCCCCGCCGTATGGGCCGCAGCGAAGCGTGGCCGAGTTCAGCTAGTGTAATATAAATATAAAATATTTTAACAAAAAATTAACTCTAAATGTTGCGCAATAAACAGATTCTTATGGTAAACCCACTGGCCATTACTTCAAAAACTTTAATGATGTAAAATACAAAATTAAGAGCCCTAAGTTATTCTCATTGAAAATTTTGTAATTATAATTTACCAATTTTTTTCCCCTCGCGTAAGCGTTTTTCACTGGCGTTTTTAAGTGATATCCATCAACACTCCTGAACTATTAGAACCCTCATTCACTTCTCTCGCTCGTGAGTCAAAATATCTCAATATTGCTGCCGCCTGCGATTTCGTCTACGTTGATATCTTTATCACTATGACGACGGTAGCGCCGCCACTGATGAGGACAGTGACGCCGATTTTTTTTTAATTTTTTAGACGACGAAAAATATCAAAATGTTAACATAGGTAACACCTAAACTATCTGTGTGCCAAATTTTATCCTCATCAGTTCAGTACTTTTTACGTGAACAAACATCCATTCCCCATCCATCCTCACAAACTTTGTAATCTTCTACATATATAAAAATGAATCCCCATTTCCCTTGGTCACGGCATCACACGTGAACGGGCTGACCGATTTTAATTCGGTTTTCACTAATGGAAAGAGGGATAAACGGGGATTGTTCTTATATATAAAAATTGCACGCCGGGCGAAGCCGGGGGCGGGTCGCTAGTTTAAAATATTAATTTGATTTAGATTATTTTCTCGCTAGTGTAAAATAAATTAATTTTGTTTTAAAGTTTACTAATTTTTTAGTCAATACTAGGAACGCTTTTCTAAACCTCATAAAAATAGCACCCTCCTTTAACTAATCCTACTAAAACTAACTTTAATCGTTTTCAACTAAAACTTAAGCTTATTCAGTAGAGTGAAGCTCATATACTCAAAATCCTGTCGTAATCTGCCTGAAAATGCTATAAACACAATTATGACGTCATCTGTGGATTACTCCGTCCGCACTGGAACCATAGCCTAACACAAATGGCGGTCGTCTTCGCTTTGGTTGCATTTACGATGCTGCCCAGCGAAGCACAATTCTCTATTAGTAAACCTACGTCTGTAGACACTCAAACTGTACTGCAATGACCGTTTCATTGTATTAGATTTAGGATTGTAAAAAAGAATAGTTTTAGATTTAGTGTCTTGATTCAGAAGTTGTATGTTTTCATCTGTTATTTTCATCCGTTTTCTTATTATGTTTAACTCTACATTTAATTTATATTTGAATAATTTGATTAAATATTTAAAAAAGAGCAATTAGGCGTCTAAATTTAAAAATACATGTCTAATTTTAAATTTAAAAATAAAAATACAAGTCTAAATTTAAATTTAAATGATTTACCATTTTACTATTAAGTGTTTTAGTGTACATAGATCCGTTGATTCTGAAAAGACAAAAAGACAGAAATGTGTTGTGTAAAAATGTTGGAAAAAAAATACACATTTAATGTGTATATATTATTGTATATATCATTGTATAAGTATTGTAAGTGTTTTTAAGGCATGAACGTGCATAAAGAACATCTTTAAAATATAGGCTTTTGATAATTTTTGAAATACAAGTAAACACATCAAAAAAGTCTAAGCAACACATACAAATTTCAATTTTACAATGTGTTTTTGCATTAAATCCTTAGTGTTTTCTTATTTATATTAATTTTTATTAATATAAATAAGAATTATATAAAACTTTTTTGATATTAAACCTCAACTGCTTTTTTTTATTTTTTTTTAATAATCTTAATTAACAATAATTACGAGTAAGTACTGTATGTACGTAGTACAAAGTAAGTTCAACTAAACTTAAACTAAAATTGCATAAATTAATACAAAGTGTGGCCTCCAATGTTATTGAGAACTTGCTGGCACCGATTATTCATAGAATCGATGAGACTGTTAATGTTATCCTGCGGCAATTGTTCCCAATGAAGTTTTAGTAAGTCCATTAGTTGTTGGGTTCGTGTCACTCCATCTGAGTCCTTTAAAACACGTCTCTGGAGCATGTCCCATGCATGCTCGATGGGGTTCAGGTCTGGCGATTGTGCAGGCCAAGGCAATACCAGGATGTTTTCCCTTGCCAAGTACTCCCGTGTGTGCAAAGCTGTATGCGAACGCGCATTGTCATGCATCAATGTGAAATCGGAGCCAAGCGTTTGTGCGAATAGACGAACATAAGGCCTTAGAACATCCTCAACGTAATTTACAGCGTTCATGTTACCATTTACAAAAACGAGCTCAGTTCGTCTGTTCTTCATAATACCCGCCCAAACCATAACTGTTGAGCCGTTGTATGGATGCACTACCTGAACGCACCTCAGTCTTTCAGTATTTCCAGGACGACGATACACTCTTACCCTTCTGGTATCAGGCTTGAACCCAAATCGTACTCATCGCAAAATAAAATTTTATCCCATTGTTCCCGGGTCCATGTAATGTGTTCCCTACACCATCCATTTCGACGAGCGCGATTCCTGTGACGTATCGTTGGGCACCTAATTGGCCGTCGTGCTCGTAGGCCATACTCATGCAGTCGATTTTGCACAGTTTGGCAGCTAACATCAACACCACTTGAATTTTGTAGCCTTAAACCTATCTCTCGGGCGGTTAACATCGGCTGGCGTCTTGCAGTCAGTTGTATATATCGATCTTGCCGTGTGGTTGTACATCTTTTTCGACCTAGGTGCTGCTCAGCAGGATCTTCCGTGTTAGTGTAACGCTGATGAAGACGGCAAATAACGCTTCTGTTGACACCAAAATACCGAGATACCTGAGATTGACTTCTTCCCGCTTGCAACATCCTTACAGCTCTTTGCATTTCATCTGCGTTTAAATGACGTCGCTCCATGACGTAAAAAATGTCTCAAAATCCAAATTTGTTCAAAACTTTTTTCAAATTATTGTTTAAATCATAAAATTGATACAGAATACTAAATTTTAATAAGCAAAGAAAACGCTATAAAATTCGGACAAATGCATTCGCTTTTGAATTTGTGAAAAAAAAAACAAATGATACTCGAATTTTTTTTACAACCAGCCAGTATGTCCTCTAGATCAAAACAGTTTACATAGGTATTACCTACTTGGTAAGAAATGATATAATAATTGAATAATAATTTGAAATAGTATGTGTTGCTTAGACTTTTTTGATGTGTTTATAACAGGTATACTGATTCCGTTTTTCATTTATCCTAAATCCAACCCTTGGTCTTTCAAATAGCTCAAAGTGCCATGGAAAGGAGAATTTCTCCAGATTTATTTCTTGTTAACCTTTCTTTCACCGGTTCGATTTCCGGCAGGGTCGACTTTGAAAATTGAACTTTTCCAATTTGACTCTGGTCTGGATCTGGAAGTAGTGGCAGGGCACACTGCGTTCCGCAGTCATTTGGGCAGCTCGACTGGCAGCAGTAACCACCCCCTTACAGAAGACCACCGTGAAATAACAGCACGTGTGCTGTTGTGTTTCGGTGAATAAGTAAGCGATTCTAGAACCCATATCTAATCTTACCTCCTAATCCTTAATTCTACTGTAGTCGGCAACGCACTTGCAGCAGCTTTGGCGTTGCTTTTGTTAAAAGCGACGGTAGCCACCTACCATCACGTGGACCGTCAGCCTGTCTGCCGATCTTAACATTTAAAAAAAATCTAGGAAAATTAAACTAGTATTACTAAGCATGCCTACTAAGCAAAGTATTAATAACCAATGCTATTGCACATTGATAATTATATTCTGATCTATTAAAGACGCGTTTTACAAATCAACTGAGCAACAGTTTATGGCATAAGGTCCTTTCCCTCCACGTCTTCAATCCCACTCCAGACGAGGATCACAAAATAGACACTACAAATGCAGAGCTCAAACAAACATAAGTTCACTCCGACGTGTTCGCAGCTCGCACTAAACGCCCTGAAATCAGAGCATAATGATTCGCACACCCCCACATTTGCATTAGAAATGCGCAGCTCTGGAAAAAATGGCGTTGAAAAAATTCTCAAGAATCCATTATTGGGTTCCGTATACTAGTAAATTTATTATTATTATACATTTATTTATTTCCTTTCTTAATTTTAAATTTTTTACAATATATATGTATATAAAAACAATAAATATTATAAAAAACTTAAAATTAGGTGTCCACTAGTAGCGGGGCAAGACCCAAGCTACCGGTGGTTAGGGCTGCAGAGTGAGGAACCTCCTGACAATTCGTGCCGTGTCAAGAAGTACCGCCTTCTGTGTCTGCCCCTTGATCCAGCCATCTAGTGAGAGCCTCTTGAGATGTTGGTCGAGGCTCTTCGCTATAAGACCGTTCGCCGAGACGACTATCGGGACGATAATTGTCGAATCGACGTCCCACATGGCGATCACCTCGTGAGCCAAGTCGATGTACTTGGTAAGTTTTTCTTTTTCGGCTTTCACGAGATTTTCGTCATGCGGGACAGCTATGTCGACAAGCATCGACCGGCGCTGGGATCGGTCAATAAGCACGATGTCAGGCTTATTGGCGACAATAGTCCTGTCCGTGATTATGGAGCGATCCCAGTAGAGCGTAGCATGACCATTTTCGAGAACGGGCGCAGGCACGTACTTATTATTATTATTATTAAACTCTTTATTTGTACTATAATACATAAAAAAGAATAAAAAAAGAAAGAAACAACAAGTAATAGCACAAAAGGCGGCCTTATCGCTTTATAGCGATTTCTTCCAGGCAACCTTAGGGTAAGGAAAATCAAATATGAAAAATAAAACAATGTGGGTGGTAAAAATCATAGTAAGGTCATCATAAACTTACATTTTAATAAGTAAATACTAGTACATAAATTGAATATAAACAAATATTAACAACACATATTAAAAAGATAGATAAATAAATATAATATATTAGGAGATAAACCTAAATATAAAAATTAAACATATAAACATATAACGAGGCAATGCCGCCAGCATTTTGGGCACGCTGCCTCAAATTTCAGAACATTTACTTCTTACGTAATTATTACTAGAACAGTTAAATTTTTTGTATCAATTTAGATAAAAATTAATAACATATAAAGTACATCAAATATTGTTAAAAAAAAAAAAATTGCATACGTTGTACTTATGTTACCGAGGTCAAAATATAGTTTTTAGATTTTTGTCTATTTGTCTGCATGTCTGTTTGTCTGTGCGTTTGGGCACGCTAATCTCAGAAACGGCTTAACCGAATTGAATGCAATTTTCACTCATGTATTGTAGCAAGTTGTAGTGTTTGTTTCATTCCAATCGGTTTACAAACAAAAAAGTTATGCGCTATACCGGATATCAAGCCTACGATGTTGCGGGCTCAGCTAGTATAAAATAATTGTGTATTGACCATTTTAAAATACCTTCAAGTACATACTCCCATTCTGAAAAATTACAACTCAGTAGTGGTAGAACATACTGTGTCCCGCTGTAATAAACTTAGCAATCATTCTGGGGTAGTAACCATCTCCTTACTGACGTTAGGGAGTAAAGGAAGCCAAAGTCGATTCTCCTATCCCCACCCTTTAGCAAACAGTAACCTCTATGGCGTTGTTGTAAGTGGGCTGTCAGCTTGTCTGCTTATCTGTAAAATAAAAAAAACTCTCTATGCGGATACATACTCGTATATACGAGTAACTACGCCGCAACTAAGACAAGGTTCAATTTTTATCAATAAACTGCCTTTTAAAAGGCTCTGTTATTATTTTGTATTGCATTAACTGTTTCTATTTTAAACATTAAAATAATTCCAAAGTAAATAGATGTTAATAAAATGATTCGTTTGAATTTTACCAAGGAACTCTACAAAATGGCGCACCTTTTGCGCAAATTGTATCCTCGGCGCTCGACACGGCGTTTGTCAAACGAGTCTTTTTACGGAGCGTAGTGTTAGTGGAGTCCTTGTGATTGGTCTGTTCGTTTTGATTTTTTTTTTTAATTTTTATAATTTTTTACTTAGCTTATTTAAGTTTAGACGTAACTTCATCTATGAAGTAATGCATGTTATGTTTAAATTAAAAAATATATATTGTTAAGTGTGGGGTGAGTCAAATTGCCGTGTAAGGGCGAAAATCAACTATTTATTGCCACAAACCAAGATGACTTCCAATAGGGCTAAACTTCTTCTTTAAATCCGTTAAACTTGCCAAAAGTCGTCCGTAATTCCGTAATGAGTCGCTGGTTTACTGTTCCGAAGTTTCGCTTTCGAATCGCAGAATCGAACTGTCCCGCTAGCTTGCCACTTCGCCTATTTATACCCGCTGCCAATCGTCTAGATCTTTCTCGAATTTAGTACAAACAAACAACAAACAATTAGAAGTAAACAACTTTTGTAAACACGTATTGTAAACAGGTCATTGAAAATTCGCGAACGCTATTTCTGTTGTATGTGAACTCTATGTTGTGTGCATAAGGATCAATTTCCCTTGACAATAATTTTTCCAGAAATTGTAGATAGGCGAAGTCGTTTTTCTAGAAAGTTCCATAGTGAGTCATAACTAGAACGTTCCCTGGTGAGTCATAACATTACCCCCCTCTTAGTTATGATCGTCCCGATCATCATTCGTGCCGTGATATTTTGTCAAACGATCGATGTGTACAACCTTTGGTTTTCCTCTTTGTCCCTTTTTGATCCTATAGGTGATGTCGTTGATTTTTGTAACTACGTTGTAAGGTCCTTCCCATCGCGGTTGCAACTTTGGGCTCTTGCCCTTTTTCCTGAGGGGATTATGAAGCCATACGAGCGTTCCTTCTTCAAAACCGTTGATGTTTGCTTTCCGATCATAACGGGTCTTCATTCTTTCACCGGTTTTGAGACTGCACTCGCGAACTAATTTGTGCACTTCATCTAACTGTTCGCGAAGATCGCTTACATAATCCGTTATAAGCTTCGGGCTATTCGGGGGAGAGCCTGTTATTGCGTCAACTGGTAGTCTTATTTCTCGTCCAAAATTCACTCTTGCAGGGGTAACACCAGTACTGTCGTGTACAGCGGAGCGATAAGACAGCAAGAAAAGAGGAATGTATTGGTCCCAATCTCTCTGATGTGAGTCGACTACTTTAGCCAGGTTATTTTCCAGTGTTTGATTAAATCTTTCAACCATTCCGTCTGACTGAGGATGAGCTGGTGTCGTACGGGTCTTATGTATTCCGAGGAGGTTGCACATCTCTTGAAAAAGGGCTGATTCGAAGTTTCTTCCCTGATCGGAGTGTATTTCCAGAGGTACACCATACCGACAGATTACTTCCTGAACTAGTTTCTTGGCAACAGTTTTAGCTTCTTGGTTGGGGGTTGCAAATACTTCAGGCCATTTGCTGAAATAGTCTTGTACTACAACTATGTATTTGTTGCCATCCTCGGTTTCCGGAAAAGGGCCGGCCACGTCAATTGCAATACGTTCCCATGGCGCTCCTACATTGTAGAGCTTCAGTTTTCCTCTACATCTTGTCTGCGGTCCCTTGACTGAAGCGCACGCGTTGCATTTACGGCACCAATCTTCGACGTCTTCCCGGCAATGGATCCAGTAGAACCTCTGGCGCACTTTCAACAGCGTTTTCCTCACTCCAAGATGACCACCAGACACCCCGTCATGGATATGACGTAGTAGAGGAGATACCTTGCTTCGAGGAACTACAACCTGTACCGTAACCTGATGTCCGCTATTAGACTCCCATTTCCTGCACAAAATTCCGTCTTCCAGGGTCAAACTATCCCATTGAGCCCAATAACTCTTTGTGACAGGACTGGAGGCTGATACGTCCACCCACTCAGGCTTAGTCCCTCTTTTCATCCAATCCAAAATCGGTCGCAAGTCGTCATCTTCCTCTTGAGCCTTTCTCATACTTTCGCCACTCCAATCGTCGTCTAATCCTTGGGTCCGGATAATTTTTACTGACTCTTGAGATTCTTGTCTTCCACAGTGTTTACAATCTTCAGGACAAGGTCTTCTCGACAGAGCGTCAGCATTACCATGACCTTTTCCGCTTCGATGTTCCGTTACAAGATTGAATTTCCGCAATTGCTCAGTCCACCGTGCTACCTGTCCTTCTTCAACTTGGGTCTTCATCTCTGAGACCCTAGTTCTTTTCTTCTTTGGACAGTCCAGCCTAATGTGTCCTTTTTCACCACAGTCGTAGCATGTCGGACCATAGCGAGGTCTTCGCTCCTCAACTACCAGCCCTCTGACCTTAAATGGCCTTATGTCACGCCGTACTGCTTCTACTTCAAGGGCATGTGCCTTTAGCTGCCCTTCTTCAACTTGGGTCCCCACCTCTGAGACCATCCTCCTCTTCTTTTTGCAGTCCAGCCTAATATGACTTTTTTCACCACAGCCGTAGCATGTCGAACCATAGCGAGGTCTTCGCTTCTCGGCTACCAGCTCTCTGACCTTAAATGGCCTTGTGTCACGCCGTACAGCTACTACTTCTAGCGCATGTGCCAGTGCACTCTTCAGGGTCTGATGGTGACCCAATCGCACTGCTGCACGAACTTCGCTATCCCTTATTCCGTCCACAAAGGCTTGAAGCAGAGTTATTTCTATTGCAGACGGTGTTGACACATAGGCACGACGAACTAATCTTTCGATCTCGTCAGCCCACTGTTGGAGTGTTTCCGTGGGCCTCTGTATGCGATCCCGTAATTGCGCCCTATACGTGTGCTCCATATGCTTGTCACCGTACCGTGTCTCAAGAGCTTCCAAAAGGGCTTGCAGAGACCTACCTTCTGTAGGAAGTCGCTCCAGGATCAGTTGGGCGTCTCCTCTTAGAGCAAGAGTCAACGCCATGAACGCTTGATCCTCGGTCCAGCCGCTGCAGTAAGAGAGGGTTTCGAACTGGTACTTGTAGGCTGTCCAGGATGATGTGCCATCAAACCGTGGCAGGTCCAATCTGCCTTGTGTAGGTACCGGTGCAGTGAGGACTGCCTCTCTCGTCATCAGTTTCTGCACTATCTCGGCGAGCACTTGATGGCGACTGTCGGTTTGTTCGAGCCTCCCTTCCAGGCCCTCGACTTTCAGTGAGACCTCTTTAACTTCGGATTCAACCTTCTTAACCTTGTCACACATTATTTCCAGGCTTGCGTCCAATTTAGAAAGCATTAGTTGGCTAGCAGATTCCTGACCAATGTGAGCGGCCTCCTGACTTGCTTGTAAGTTCTTTATAGCGGTCTCCTGTTCTCGGCGAGCGGCCTCCTGACTGGTTTGTAAGTTCTTTATAGCGGTCTCCTGTTCACGGCGAGCGGCCTCCTGACTGGTTTGTAAGTTCTGCATGGCAGCTAGCAGTGCAGAAAGGTCCATTGATGGGTTTGATGGAGGCGCTGTTATAGGAAGCAATTCAGCATCGGAGCCTTCCTCCGGTTCCTCACGTGCCCGTTGCCTCGCAGCATCCATCTCCGCTTGTCTCCTGGTCCGTGGAGTACGAGTTCCGTCGTCCCGTGGCATTAACGGCATCCCACTTCTGACACCAGTTGTTAAGTGTGGGGTGAGTCAAATTGCCGTGTAAGGGCGAAAATCAACTATTTATTGCCACAAACCAAGATGACTTCCAATAGGGCTAAACTTCTTCTTTAAATCCGTTAAACTTGCCAAAAGTCGTCCGTAATTCCGTAATGAGTCGCTGGTTTACTGTTCCGAAGTTTCGCTTTCGAATCGCAGAATCGAACTGTCCCGCTAGCTTGCCACTTCGCCTATTTATACCCGCTGCCAATCGTCTAGATCTTTCTCGAATTTAGTACAAACAAACAACAAACAATTAGAAGTAAACAACTTTTGTAAACACGTATTGTAAACAGGTCATTGAAAATTCGCGAACGCTATTTCTGTTGTATGTGAACTCTATGTTGTGTGCATAAGGATCAATTTCCCTTGACAATAATTTTTCCAGAAATTGTAGATAGGCGAAGTCGTTTTTCTAGAAAGTTCCATAGTGAGTCATAACTAGAACGTTCCCTGGTGAGTCATAACAATATGTATATTTGAAAAAATATAAGTACGAACAACGTTACATTCGTGAATAACAGAAAAGGCTCTCCGATAAGACTTTTTCTGAATTTCCTTATAATAAAAAATAAAATTGTATTCTTTTTCGTTTTCAATTATAAAAAATGGCTCGAATAATAAAATAGGTACATAAAAATTCAGTTTAAAACAAGCACCATTAGCAACACACACCAGCCGACACTAGAAAAATTAAATGCCGTACAAAATGACTCTAACCGTAAACACCATTACGAAGCGCGTAAATCAAAAGAGGCAATAGCAACAAGACTTGAATTTAACTCAATATAGTCGGCGGTTTGCATTTTAATTCATTAAAGAGACGACAGGGAGCTGAAACGGCACAACAATAATAATAACAGTAGCAATACAATCGCTTAATTCGTATTTAGATACATTTATTCATTTTCATGTTTAATTCTAAGTTTTTTAAAATATGTGTCTATAAAAAATATATATTACAAAAAACTTAAGATTAGTCATCCCCTGGTAGCGGGCCCAAGCTACCGGTGGTTAGGGCTGCAGAGTGACGAACCTCCTGACAATTCGTGCCGTGTCAAGAAGTATCGCCTTCTGTATCTGTCCCTTGATCCAGCCGTCTAGCGAGAGCCTCATGAGATGTTGGTCGAGGTTCTTCGATATAAGACCGTTCACCGAGACGAATATCGGGACGATAATTGTCGAATCGACGTTCCACATGGCGGTCACCTCGTGAGCCAAGTCAATGTACTTGGTAAGCTTTATAAATAGGTTATTATTATATAAAATATATTTTTCTGCAAATTAATTACACAAATTTTATACGTTTATCGTTATTTCTATTAGTGAAAACCGTATCAAATATTCACTAATCAATGAAATGCATGTACACGAACAAATATTCATAAATTTGATAATTAATTGATAATATAGATGATCCCGGCGCTTTTGTAACAAATATCTAAAGGTCTTCCTCAAAATACATATAAAAAATGTTACAAAAATAAAGAAAAATTAAAAAAAAATTTCTCGAATTCAATGTAAGAAAAAATAAAGAATGTTTAAGATAAAGTTGATTTAAGCTTATTCTGTATCTAATTATAAAAAAAGTTTTTATTTATTTACATAATATATACTTCGAGAATCCCTCCGCAGGTGAAGGCTTCCTCCAAAGAAGTCCATCACCGGTCTCCAACCTGGGCAACTCTTATCCATCGTGGGCCAGCCGACTTAATTATCTCGTCTTCTCATCTCATCTCAATCTCTTACTTTAAGACGCTTCCCTTTCGGTCCATTCTAAATAGTTAAACTTTTTGTCCATCTTTCATCTTGAAGACGAGCGACATGTCCCACCTCTTTCCATTTCCAGTCTTTTTGAACTTATAAACTTATATCCCGCACAAACAAATTGACTCTGGTCTGGATTTGAAAAGTTTCGCAGTCATTTGGGCAGCCCGCCTGGCGGCAGTAACCACCACCTTACAGAATACCACCGTGAAATAACAGCATATACGTGCTGTTTTGTTTCGGTGAGTGAGTAAGGGATGCCAGAGCCCATTTCCCTATCCCCTCCTAATCCCTTATCCTTAATCCTACTGTAGTCGGCAGCGCACTTGCAGCAGCTTTGGCGTTGCTTGTGTTATAGGCGACGGTAGCCACCTACGATCAAGTGGACCGTCAGCCTGTCTGCCGATCTTAACATAAAAAAAAAATATGATTTTGAAATATAAGTGAAATAACATAACAATTATTGAGATGTTTTGATTTAAAAATAATTTTTATTCATGACATATTTTTTATTATTATTTTACAATATATATTTTATTTTATAAAACAGGCACTTCGATTACTACACCGCGCGCACGAAGTTTCTTTTACTGAAAGATTTACTGAATATTTTCATTAAAAATTTTGCATAACATTTCAATGAGAACAATCGGCTTTAATTGGTGATTTGGATTGATTGTTTTTGAGTGAGAATAGGATGTAATGGCGTTCGATGTGTACACCAGTTACACTGTGTTGTGGTAGGAGGGGGTAGGCAGCGGGTAATGGGTGGAGTGAGCGCAACAGTCAGTGTTTACGCACGGAGACACCTCGTGACTTCGCCCCGACATTCGTTCTCTGTCGCCCGGCTTAGCAGGAAGCCTTACTCCATTAAGAAAATTAATGTTTTGAATTACTCGTGGCCAACGGAGGCGACGCAACGCCGAGAGAACACTGACATTTTCTTGCTGAAATTTAAATGGATGTATCGGAACGCTTTGTTATTTGAAAGTACATCATATTCTGTTAAAACTGTAAGAACGAATTACTGCAACGGTGTAGATACTATGTGCTTTCATATAAAGCATTTTAATGTTACCTTTGAAGGTACAAATTCTCAAAATGTATAAATAAAACATGTTATTTAAAAACAAATGGCATATCAATAAAAATGAATCGTTAAAATGTTGCTAAGAGCGAAACACGAGAACGGCTGAGCCAATTCGACATTTTTTTTAATATTCATGGAAGTCTTCATTATTTCAAGTTTAATTTACTCGTATTACACTTAAATTTTGAAACATGATATTATTTAAATTTCATCAGAATCACCAACAACCTTTATATGTCCCCATTGCAGGGGCACATGCCTACCCTCTCAACAAGAGCGTATGGGCTATATGGTCCACCATGCAAGCCCTGTGCGAGTTGGTGGATTTCACATTTGCCTTAGAATTTCTTCTTATGGAGCATGCAGGTTTCATCGCAATGTTCTAGAGCAGTCACTAAATGCACTTAAGATTTTTTTTTTGTAAAAAAATCTCGGACCTTTCGAAATTATAGGCCGCGATTTTCCCACTGCGTCACCGATGCTCAAAAATTTACTATATAAATTTACTACAAGATAAACAAATGCATTTTGGATTTCGCATATTTTTTTAGGGTTCCATACATCCGAATAAAAAAACGGAACCCTTATAGGATCACTTGCGTGTCCGTCTGTCCGACCATTGCTCCCCCCCCCCCCCAATTATCTCCGAAACTACTGAACATAAAATTTTGATAAAAAATACAGAAATTAGTTTTCTACTTATAGATTATAGGAAAACCTATAAGAAGTCCATGATATTAAAATAACATGGTAAATCACTCAATATTGTGCGGATAGGTAACATCGTACGGAACCCTCTTCACGCGAGTTCAACTCGCAATTGTCCCGTTTTTTATAATACTTGCAATAAACTTAAAATTTTGTTAATATAGTAATCCATATTAATTATTAAAGACATTGTAACATTTTTATTAACAGTTTTATAATAGGCATTTTTAAAACTGCCTGACAAACACAAATCATTAGTATGGAGTGTAATTCAAATAGCACAAAAACTAAATCGAACCGAAGACCCCGTCAATTTAGTATTGTTTTCGCTGGAGTAACGAGTTGTGCAAACAAAAAGGTATCGGCTGTCATCTCGAACAAGTTGTTAACAACGCGAGGGCAAATAACAAGCCTGGATCGTACCCTTCAGCCAAGGCGTACAGTCGGCGAAAGGTTCACTTCTAATTGAATCGTAATAATCCAACGCTCATTTTGTTTTATGTGTCTTCTACGTGTAGATGCCGATAAACAGAAAGGCGACTCATTGTCTGAAAAATTGCAATCGCCTTTAAATCTTTTTGAAACCCCCACACTGTTCCCAATTTTCTGCGTTTTGCAGTCATAAATTGGGCAGCCCGTCTGGCGGCAGTAACCAAAGTAATATATGGCCCTTACAGAAGACCACCGTGAAATAACAGTACGTGCACTGTTTTGTAAGATCCTGCCTAAAGTTTATTTTCAAAATTATTGACATTCCAGAGTTGCAACTTCTTTTAAAGAGTACCTTAAGGTCCGGCTCCCGAAAATTATGATTGTTTGCCTTAAGTTTGTAACTAAACCAAATATCTCATCAATGTAAAACTTACATAATATGTTTTTTAAAACCTTTTTCTAGTCATTTTAAAGACAGAATCACAATTGATGGAAATTGACTCGATTTTTTTTAAATGATACCTTTTTCAAGATTTTTCTCGTTTTTCTCGGAAAAAACTTTAGTTACATATGTAAAATGAATACTCATAGAAATAAAATACGATTTATTAGTTACATATAAGACAAAAATTGCCTAGACCGATTATTATTCTCACAATAAACTAAATATGATTTGAGACTTGCGTCCTTTACTTCTGTGCAAGAATACGGTCAAACGGATCATTTTATTTTCAACCTTATTTTAACGTAGTTTAGGTTGAATATCGAATGATCAGTAGCGCGCTAACGCGGTCTTTGACGGACCTAGACAGGGTCAAACGTAACATTCGATATTGGACCTTATTTAGAATTGTATAAGGTTGAATATCGGATGATCAGTACAGCGTTGTGCGCGAACAGTGACGGACCTATCGCGGTTTTGAACGACCTTGACAGCGCGGTCTTAAGAGAAACAATAGTTTTACAATAGATGTTACCTCTAGATGCTACATTGGTCTATCTTTATAACACCAAGAGGACGCAGTAGGTCCGTGACTCATAGATGAATAATATCATCCTTTACTGATGCTCCGAAACACAATATGCTTATATATTATTTCAAATGATTGTTAAACCAATTTTTGATTTCATTATCTCGTATGCCTTGGAACTCACGAATTAACAATTCAAGTTTTATGTGTATTTTATGCTTTATATTATAAAGCATAAAATAAACTAAAATACGTATAATTTAAAAAGAGTATTTAATTTTTATATTACATGCATTTTAATTGAGCCCGCAACTTCGTACGCGTGGTATTCGGTATAGCGCGTAACATTTTTGTAATGAAACAAACACTAAATGTTACGGGAAGCTTGCTACAATACATCAGTGAAAACCGCTTCAAATCAGTTAAGCCGTTTTAGAGATTAGCGTGCACAAAAGCACAGACGAACAGATAAAAAACTTAAAAACTATTTTTTTGGCCTCGGCAACATTATAAAACGTGTACAAATTGTTTTTTTTTTTTTTTTTTTTTTTGAAAAAATCTTTAATATATGTACAGACACGGCTCGTTTACGATTTTATTATATCTATAAATCTTATTAGGTATCATATATATACATTATAGAACTGTTCAATAAATAAGTAAAAATCGCCTTCGGCAATAACTCTTAATTATGTCCAAAAAAACTGCTGTAAATCAAAACTTGAACAAGCCAGTTCCAACATTGTTGGATTATAAGCAGTTGTGGAGGCTCAAAGATAGGCTTAACGCATATCTTTGAAAGAGAGAACGCATTTCCAAGCCCTCCATGTAGGCTGAGCTTAGTTGAAAGTTAGCAAAATCCTTACTACGTGACGTAATTAAGGCTCCGGCTTGAGGCGTCGTAAGGCTTACTGCGTCTCGCTCACACAGATGGAAAGAATACTTAAAGGTTCAAAGATTTCCTCGGGCGTCCCCTAAACTGAAATGTGAGAGTTTTTTAATTACTCTCACAGGCAAAGACGTCTCTTTACAATGTAAGTTATAAAATTAATATAGTTTGTTATTATTATTTTCTTGTTTACTTGTATACAGTTCAAATTCATCTTCTCAATGTGGAAGTTTATGGTATAATTTACGTCAATCATTTTATAATTAATAATTATAATGTTATATATAATTATTAATTATAAAATGGTATTTAACTATGGGTTCTATTAGAAAGTTCAACATGGCTCAACAAGCTATAGAGAGGGCTATGCTCGAGGTTATGCAAGATGCTGCAAGATCGAATCAGGAATGAGGTGACAAATGAAAGTTGACGAACTAACAGGGCAGATTAACTTAAAGTGATATATACTGCGGACAGCTGATGACCTTTGGGACCTAAAATTTCTCGAGTGCGACCACGGATCTCAAAAGGCTGCGTAGAACATTCACCCACGAGGATTGATTCAGGACCAAAGGTACTTCTGACCGTAGAGCTATAAAATTAGCTTCTTCTGAAGCCTTTAATTTTATACCTCTGATTAGAATTGATTCTTATTCTACCCATAGCCAAGTCCAGTTGCTTTTAGCAATATTATAACTACAATTAAACCTTATGGTTAGCCAAAAATTCATGAGGAAGAGGTATCAGACAAACTATCAGACTAGTAGATAACAAATGAAGTAGTAGTCATTATTTATGAAGTTAAGACCGCATTGTCACATTGTTATGAAATAGCTTAAGCTGATACTAATATTGCCTTTACTACCTACTCGCGATAAAAAAATTTAAATGTTAAGGTCGGCAGACAGCCTGACGCTCCACTTGATGGAAGGTAGCTACCGTCGCCGATAACACAAGCGACGCCTAAGCTGCTGCAAGTGCGCTGCCGACTGCAGTAGGATTAAGGATAAGGGATTAGGAGTGGATAGGGAAATGGGCTCTGGCATCCCTTACTCACTCACCGAAACACAACAGCACACGTGCTGTTATTTCACGGTGGTCTTCTGTAAGGGGGTGGTTACTGCCGCCAGACGGGCTGCCCAAATGACTGAGAAACGCAGTGTACCCTGCCACTACTTTAATTAATACAAATCTGTTTTATATTAACGAAAGATCTACTCCATTTTTTTATTTATTTTCAAGGAAAACTTACAGTGATATTTATACAATTTTTCTTAATAACTAAATGACAGATTAATTTGACACCATTTACAAGTTTAAAAATAAAATAAAACCGTTTCTAAGCAATTTCGATAAAGCAGACCATGATTTTGAAAGTAATTCTCTTATTTTGTAAATCTTTGAATTATATAAATCGAGCTCTGGCAATTCAGCTAGACTATTAACAAATTTTACAGATCTTGGAAAGAAAGAGTTCTTCCCATAAAATTGTTGCGGAATGTCTGGAACTTAGTATTAAAAAAATAATTAAAGATCTTTGTTACAGGTAAGTTTGAAGCGGAAAATTTACAGATAGACTGCTGTGAAGTAAGTGTTAAGCAGAAACAACGTCATATAGGGATTATAATTTTACAAATTTGCAGTTAAGTTTTAAAATAAGTACATCAAAATAAGCAAGCGGAAATTTATTATCCAAATCGTTGATATTTGATTATATTTTGAGTAGAGGAGAGTTGTCTATCTAAACTCAAAGTAATTAGGTTTGATTGCTTTTAAATTTCAAGGTTTTTTAATACTTACTAATATTATTTGCAATAGAAATAAATTGGTTCAATATTTATAAGGTTCAATTAGCGGAATTATTGATGGTAATATTATATTAGCTTATTACCTAAATATTCCATAAAACTTTGAATTCGATAAAACCAGATACAATTTTCTACACAAGGTCGCATTCCCGCGAGGACGTTCGATGAGACCATTATATGATGTAGGCGCATCGTTTACTTCCATCCCACAGGACCTGCCAGTAGTTAACCTCAGTTAGCTTTAAATCGACATTTCCCTCCCAACGGTTGCCATTCAGTGTAATCACGGATGTGATTTAGTAATGAACTTGATGGCATGTCGCTTAAACTTCGTTTAACTAGGTAAGAGCCTAAGTTTCAAGATGCTAGACCGCAAACACAAATATACACAGGCCATAACTTTGTTAAAGGCAATTTGGAAAGATGTGGAGTTAACAATTTATGTTATGAAGACTAAGTTACTAAGTGCTCCCGTTGAGAAAGGTGTCTTATTATCAATTAGGATGTTGTTTCGTTATTACTAAGATTAATCATAAATTTTGCCAACCTGACCATTGCTAGATTTATATCTATTATCTCACTTGTTTAACTTCTATAGAAAAATTTGTTGGAAAAACTAGATATTGAATACTATTATTATTATTCACGTATTTATTTATTTTCTTAATTTTAAATTTTTTACAATATAAATATTAAAAAACAAACAATGGGGCAAGGCCCAAGCTACCGCTGGTTAGGGCTGCAGAGTGAGGAACCTCCTGACAATTCGTGCCGTGTCAAGAAGTACCGCCTTCTGTATTTGTCCCTTGATCCAGCCATCTAGTGAGAGCCTCCTATTATTATTATTATTAAAACTCTTTATTTGTACTATAAACATAAAAAAGAATAAAAAAAGAAAGAAAAAATAAGTAATAGTACAAAAGGCGGCCTTATCGCATTACAGCGATTTCTTCCAGGCAACCTTAGGGTAAGGAAAATTATATGTATATGAAAAATAAAACAATGTGGGCGGTAAAAATCATAGTAAGGTCATCATAAACTTACATTTTAATAAGTAAATATGTACTGGTACATAAATTGAATATAAACAAATATTAATAACACAGATTAATAAGATAGATTAATAAATATAATATATTAGAAGATAGGCCTACATATAAAAATTAAACAAATAAAGTCGTCTACAGTTTGACAGAAAATGTGTAGTGCTTTTTTGAATATATTCAGCGATTTAGATTGTCTAATGATCAACGGCATTGCATACCAAAGTTTAATGGCATGTATAGTAAATGACCCCTCATAGAATTTTGTTTTGTGAAGAATGCATTCCAGGGTAAGCGCACGGCAAGGTCTTATGTCCGCCTGCACACCAAAAACCTTGAATCTCTTTTTGAGATAAAATGGAGTCTTGTCTTATATAAGGGAATAAGTTTATTTTTTAAGTAAATATTAAATACTGGTAATTCTTTTTGTTAAGCTCGACAGACAGGCAGACGGTCCACTTAATGGTAGGTGGCTACTGTTGCTTATAACACAAGTAACTCCATCACAGCGTGATTAAGGATAGGGAAAGGCAGGATATAAGGAAGGAATAGGGATAGAGCTCTGGCATCCCTTACTCACCGCCGAAACACAACAGCACAATCGTAATTATTTACCCAAAGTTTCAAAAGTTTCTCCTGAAATAAATTATAAAAGACTCCTCTCTTAGGCCATGTTAGATACGAAAGCTTTGAACTTTTTAAATATATGTAATAAACTAACATAGGTAGATATAATAGCATGATTATAATATCAATGCATCCAAAGGAATTCAAAGCAAGTATTAGAACCACTAAATCCTCAACAATAAATCCTCTTTGTATACATATCTCTAATAGGGAATATGAGTCTAATTCAAAAAAGGGTATTTTTTTGTGAACATTATTGCTTTAGAATTATGTCCATGTAAATATTTTTTAATATGATTTCTTTTTCGTTAAGAAAATAATTATTAAAAACTGCAAAAAAATAGTGAGAAATTCAAATTACTTGTAACGGTCAGTTCGAATGAGACGTCAACAAGCGCGTAGTTGTTTGATTTGTGATTTTTTAATATTTGTTATTGTAGACTGTGATGTCACGAAAAGCGCGCTAAAAAGGCGGATGTTTAAAGTGCCCGTAGCTGTTGGTTAATTTGAACATTTTTTTTTTGTTACTAAATTTTAATTTTTCGGCGTTGGAATTAATTTATTTTTTACGGTTACATAACGATAAAACCTATAGTATAAAAATATTTTTTAAAAAATGTGCCTATTCCCTATTATGAGTAAGTTGAAACATTTACGTTACAGTCGAAATTCGTTGTAATTTAACACCAAACAATGTGCCGTTAATTATTACCAACAAATTAATAATTAATTAATTAATACCCATATTTGAATTTTCCTGACACATATTAACGTCAATCAGGTTACAATATTAAATGTTTAATAATGAAGAAAACAGGTACTTGATATCTCGAGATTTTCGTGGAATTTAATTATTCCTTTTAATAAGAAGCTGAGAGCTCCTTATTACATTTTTCAAGTGCTGATTATCTTCTAATTAGAGTCAACCTGTATTTCATTATTAAAACAATTTCTTTTCTCAATTCACTCTAACGTTCTTGCTCTTAGTGTTTTCAAATTAAAATTATCTTATCTGCTTTTGTAGAAACATAGTATAAACATCTTTAGGGTTAAAAGAATTCTAAGAATTGTGTTTTTTTTTCTCTCGAGAAAAAATAAGACTGATGAATAAAATATGTTAAAATTAAAGTTTGAAATCAAACTTTTTTATTCCTTATGAAAATTGTATTAAAAAGTTATTATAATAAATCTGTCACATGTTCACAGTTGGTGAAAATTAATTAGAAACGTTAGAATACCTTCTTAAATAAGTATTTAAATTTTAAAACTCGACAACTGAACGGGAATTTCAAAAAAGCCATCTATTTCCAATCATTTCTAGCTAAAATTAAAAGCGAAATTCTGCTATGAAATTGGCAAGTCCGCTAACCAAGTTATCGGCAGCGCCCAGAGTGGTAATGTCAAATTGTGACTGGGAGAGCGGTCAAAGGGCTATGGGCATACAAATCCAATTTGGCTGTTTCGACTTTCAGACTAAATGCTTGTGCCAATTAAACGACGCGTAAAGTGCGTCGGGACCCCTTTTAAACCCTTTTTTGATCATCAATATCGCGCTGGTTGCGGTCTGAGAGGCCAACTATTGGGTTCGTCAAGTGGGATAAAAGCAAATTCATCCGGGATTCATTATCTTCCTGGATGGCTATGAATGAATATTTAATAAGTATTTCATGTGTAAACTGTAAAATTTGCCTCTTACATCATTTCATGGAGGCTTTATAAGTTGCAAACGAAAATAGATAATTCTTTTTTTGTATTTGAAGGACTAACAAGGTCAGATAGAATTTTTCACTTATATAATTTTTATGTTAAGTTCGGCAGACAGGCTGACAGTCCACACGATGGTAGGTGGCTACCGTCGCCTTTAACACAAGCAATGCCAAAGCTGCTGCAAGTGCGCTGCCGACTGCAGTAGGATTAAGGATAAGGGATTGGAGTGAAGATAAAAGTTAGGGAAATTTCTTGCAATAAGATTTTAAAATACGGTAACTTTAAACAAAATTTAAAAAATTATAGTTTATTGCATTGCTTTTTTCCCCATTCCGATTCGAAGTCCACGTCAATACACAATAATTACATAAATAAAATCTTGTAGGCACATGAATCCAATAAAGCACTTGCGCTGAAAGAATCTCAGAGATAACCTTTAGGTCCAATTGTTCGTAAGCCCTTTCAAGTCGTATTAGAATTACAGTTCACCTATGCATTGCAAATAGGGTTGCCAGGCCTCAAAATCGAAAATCCGGACACAGACTCATATTTAGCCGGACATTTTGCCATAAAAGCCTGACACACTGGTTTTTAAAAGAAACGGTTCTATTTATTTCTATATTTATTACTTTAAGACTCGCTCTACTCTTTATTATGAATCACTTATTGTTTTTTTAAAATAATTTGTAAGATCGCGAATTATGCGTGTCCGCGTGATATTGGCCGCTGCGGGGTTGACCAAAAGCCGGAACACGACTTTAAAAAGCCGGACATGTCCGGCTAAAGCCGGACACCTGACAACCCTAATTGCAAATAATAGGCGACATTATATCTGCCCGCAGCTTCTAAAAAAAAGAAAATGAAATTAATTATAAAATTATAAATAAACATTAAAAAGTTTAATTATCTATTTAAAGCTTAATAATGTTGTATGTGACAATTTAATCTACAATTTTAGACTAAGGTCGTAAACGTTTGAAAATCAATAAGTCCACGCATCACAAATTTCTATTTGACGAATCGTGACTGATCATCACGGCGATACAGCATTCAGTATTCAGTCGCTTTTATCCCTAATTAGGCCAATTGGATTCGGTTCCGAAGCCTACATTCTCTACATACAATGGCCTCTCGGTTACCGAACAATTGCATTCTAGCACAATCACTTTACTACGAAACTCATTCAAATAGATCACATTTATAATTTTGATCGACTGGGTTTGAATTAACAGTGACATTTCGTTCGAGAGATTCCAGTCAGATCCAAATTTATTCAAACATATTTTAATTTTTAGTTATTAAATTATTGTAATATAAATATTTTATCTTGACAATACTTAGGGCATAATTTTTTCGTAATTTATCACGATCTTGTTGCCATTTGAATGGCGTTTACTTCGTAGAAGTAGCAACTGAACTATAAACCGAATTCATATCAGAGGAAATTCAAGCTTCTTATCATAAATTTTAGATAAAGGATAAAGAACAAGGTGATGATATAAGGTTAGGCCACACCATTTTATGTTACGCACGCATGCTATTCGGACTACACGCGTACCTAAATTGCAATATAAAAACAAGCTTTTGTTTCCATTTCTAAAACTTTAATCCATGTTTGGGGTAAAATGTAGGACTTAAAGTAAAAAATATTTCTGCTTTAAAATTTTTTTAGTAATAAAAACCTAACCTTAGGAACCTTGCTGAAGCCAGGCTCACTGGCTCACTCTGCAATACAGAAGGCAAATCTTTTCGCCTCTCAGTTTTCCAGCAACTCTCGCCTGGACTCTAGCTCTCAACAACCCCCACAATACCTCGTTGTGAATCTTCAATGCTGGAGGTCTCGAAAGAAGTCCGAAGAGCACTACAGATTATTGTCGTAGACAAAGCTAGTGGGCCTGAGGGCATACCTGCAAGGGTCCTGAAGCAATGTAGTCCTGAATTTTCTCCTGTACTTACACGCTTGTACCGTCTCTCTCTCATGATAAATACCGTACCGGCATCCCGTAAGCCTGCGAATATATAACCAGTGCCTAAACAGGATAGTCGTGCCGTCCCCTGTAATTATCGATCAATCGCTATTTTTTGTGTATATCGCGCACTACTGGAGTGAAGACATCGAAAACATGGCCAGGCTCTCGCCGTGTCACTTACGACGTTGTGTATGAGTTGTCACTTTGAATTTACAGTTATTTGCCTGTCTGTTGTGTAAATAATTTGGTAATTAAATAAAGAAATATAAACTTAACTTAAATAATATAAACTTTAACTTTTTCAGCAAAATAGCATAGTTGTTGTTGGATAATGAACTTAGGAATACAGAAAACGATTCCATTTCCCACAAAAATGCAATAAAATATTTTAAAAATAAATGTATTTAACTGATTGTTACATTTACTTGTTGTTAAATAGTTTTGGGATAAATAAATACTTTTTGTAACAAATTGTAAAATTAATTGAAATAAATGAACAAAAAATAAATAATTTCTTTAAATAAAACATTAAAAATCAGTAATAATAAATCGGTAATAACGTGGCGCATACAATCCTAATATTATCGAGGTTCTTGGTGTTAATATAATTTGTAGGCTTTACCAGCTCTGGTAACGCGTTTCTATACGCATTTCCCAATTACTCCAATTTTATTTTGAGGCCGAAGTTCACAGGACTGTGTTTCTTTAACCCCTTTTGTACTCCTCTATAATTTTATATAGAGCTTATGTATATAAAAGTATAGAGTATAGCTTGTATATACAAGCTTGTATTGTAATACATGTAGCTTTGTATTCAATTTAAAATCTGTGAATGTAATTTAATGTACTATAATAATAACATAAGTGTAACTAAATATCGACAAATGTCGACATCAACATTTCACTTGTAAGAATCGACTTCATACTAAAATAATGTGAAATAATTTTAAAATAATTTTCTCGAGGAAAAAATAAACTACATTCATAATTCCAAATTAAAACAGGATACACAATAATGAATACACAATAATTAAGTAAAATGACTTGCCTTCTTTTGTAAAACAGTAAAATAAAAAAAATACCGGGATCTCTATCTAAGTATTTTTATTTCAAACTAGCGACCCGCCCCCGGCTTCGCCCGGCGTGCAATTTTTATATATAAGAACATTCCCCGTTTATCCCTCTTTCCATTAGCGAAAACCGAATTAAAATCGGCCTACCCGTTCACGCGTGATGCCGTGACCAAGGGAAATGGGGATTCATTTTTATATATAAAGATAATTGTAAACGAAACGATTGTCAGCACAATGACATGGTGTATTAAAATTGTGACTTGATTTCTAAATGCTGCCACTCTATGAATTTTCGTCAAAATGTTGCCATTTGTTCAAATTGTTAAGTTACTTATAGCGTATTCTACGAAACTCAGATGAATATTTATTATTATGAAAATTTAAGAAAATTATTAATGAAAAATATAAATTCAGAAGCTATTTCAATTAGTTCCAAATACCCCATAGTTACATTTACCCGGGCTCACCTCATCCGTTTTCTGGTGAAAGCGGAACCGAGAGGAATATAAGATCATTAATAGAAGATTAAACGTGAGTTAAAAAGGCGCAAGAACGTTTAGGGTTCACTGCGAGACGGAGCCCTTTTAAGCGACTTATTTGTTAGGAGTTCTGTATTATTCAACAACGCGAAAGCTTGCTGTTAGTGAATTAAGGTACACTATTCACGAACCAACTATAGGAGCTTTTTACACTTTATTAATGTATTTTATAGCTGATATCCTCCTTTTCCATTTTGTTTATAACTAAAATTAATTAAAGTATAATTACGCAATACAAATAAATAGTAATTTTTACTAAATATTGTATTTTTATGTAAAGATGAGTAGTTTTTTGAGCACTCTGCGCGGGCCACACCAATTGAGCAGCCTTTGTAGCAGGCGAACCACCAGGTTACTGCCACAAGGGCTGCTCAATTTGTATATAAAATCACTGTTTATAAAAACCTTATATAAAAACATCATAAAGAAAATTAAATTAATTTAAGAAAATTTGCAATAATTTCAGCCATGGATTGTAATCGTGCTATGAATTGTCCCGCGTAAATGTTTTTTTTGTTTTCTTTTTCTTTGAATTTCTGGTCCCTGGCAGAATATCAGTGTTGTGGTCCGCACCACAACTGTATACTGAGTCAGGGTTCCTTTTCCTCTTCTTACTTGTTTATATATTTGTTTCTTTGTAATTATTATTTGTTCATATATGTATATTGTGTTTATTAGAGGAATAAAAGATGCTTTCTTTCTTTCTAAAAAACAACATGTGTGCTGTATTGTTCCGATAAGTGAGTAAGCGATGGTATAGCCCATTTCCTTATCCCCTCCTAATCCCTTATCCTTTGTTCTAATAAGATCGGCAGCGCGAATGCAACAGCTATAACGTTGCTTCTGTTAATAGGCGACGGTAGCCACCTACCATTAAAGAAACTGTCAGCTTGCCTACTGACATATATGTATTAAAATTTACAACTTGTATACCATATTCAGCAAATAAATTAATTTGAATTTGAATTTGAATTTGACATTGACATAAAGCTTACGAGTATAAATTATGAATATATATATTATATACCAAGTACAATTAAAATGCAGAGTTCTGTTACAAATGAAAATGCATTTATTATTTTATGAAGTACGAGTAAGGTAATCTTAATAAAACTTATATAAGATACCTTATATTTATTGTCTCAGCAAAAAAATAAAAAATAATTCTATTCAAAATGGCCACCTAATAACTTTGATACAGGCCTTTAATCTGTTTAGTCACGAATCTATGGATTTACACAATGTTTCCATGGAAAAAGCCACTGCTTACTCCAGAGATTGCTTAAGAGAATCAGTGTCGGCGTGTTGTTTAGAGCAAGCAGCCCATAATTTGTAGTGTGAGGGGTTCAGATCTAGGGCTAGACGAGGGTCAATCTTCAGCTCTTATAAAGTCCGGAACGTTAGTTTCGAGCCAGGCTTGTTGGGTAGTTCGTGCCTTGTTACCAGAGTCCTGCTGGGAAGTCCACGGTACATTTTAAAAAAGTGTATCGCTGTGTTCACAACACGATCCAAGACGGTCTCTTGATATACTTTGGCTGAAGTCTTCACACCTTTTTCACAAAAATGAAGCTTTGCGACTCCTTGATAAGACACCCCCCACCAAACCATAACTCGCAGGATAATGACCACGTTGTACCTAGGGCACCTTCTTTAGAACTGTGAGCGTACACTTGTGAGCGTTTTCATCAGTAAAGTGGCGTTTTGATCGATCCACTCTCTTTATCCATAGGGATTGATTTAGGGCCTGTCCTGTATATCGACGATGAGCACCGAGCTTCAGGTCCTGTTTTAATATACACGATGGAGAATTTTCATTTCTCGCGATAAGATTTTTTTGTTACCTTATGGGGTTTTG
This sequence comes from Bembecia ichneumoniformis, assembly GCA_910589475.2. Lineage (NCBI taxonomy): Eukaryota > Metazoa > Arthropoda > Insecta > Lepidoptera > Sesiidae > Bembecia > Bembecia ichneumoniformis. Next base: position 18,035,151 of record OU342526.1, on the reverse strand, counting down.
GCGAATTCTGGCTTTAACAGCATAACAGCCTTTGTAGTTCTAACAGCACGCGGCCGTCCCGATCTTTTATGGTCATCGACAGAGGAAGTGTTGGTATATATCTGTCGATAGTACGATATACGAACATACGGCTGATACCAAGCTTTTGAAGTGTATTTTTGCTATTTATTTGCGTTTTATGCAATTCAGTGTTTTTCGTTCTGGGTTGTTTTGTTTTACTTAAAATACAACCTTAAAATGTTAGTAACGTTATCTGTTACAATAATAAAAAATATACGCTTATACGCTACGCCTTCATAAGGAGATGTGCTAATAAAATATTACAATTCCTTGAATATTTTTTTACATAAGAGTATATAAGATGGGGACATAAGATGGAGACTCTGATGAATTAATATGAAATTTATGACGATAGTGAAAATATCGTTCTTTGCAAACCGCACATCTGCAGTTGACAGAGTTATTACGTCACGATACGACACCGCTTTATGAAGCAGACGTTTATGATTAAAAATGAGTTTGTGATCTAACTAGTGTTTCTCGGGCAAAAGTTGCAAAGGGCGAACCCGTCCTAATAATTTCCTCTTTGCGATCCGGCGCAAGTTGAAAGTGGAGTTGTATTTTTTTGTAATTCCCTTTCTGTGCACCTATAATGTTCGTTAAAAAATAATGTTGATATATGCAACACTGACGAAATATCTCGTCTACAAATTACAATTTGCTCAGCGAGCTGTGGAGAAAGTAACGTTTAGCATTTCACTGAGAGATATGATCCAAAATACGAATGTCCGTCTAAAATAAAAGTGCAAAAGCTTTAAAGAGTTGGTACCGCAAAAAAGGGAAAGTGCTATCGTGCAGGGATTGGGCGTTGGGGTAGAGGAGTCTCGGATTGGAGACCGAAGTCACAATACCCACTGGGTCGACCACCTGCTCGCTGGACCGATGTCCTCAAAAGATCTGCTTGCAGTGGAAGGATGCGAAGGGCGAAGAACTGAGTGTTCAATTAAAAATTCCATTAAACTGTGGTAGGATATTGATTGATCATGATGATATACAATTGAATGACGATGAAATTTTCAAAAAGTTTAGATCATGTTAAATTTAATACATACCAATTGAAACATACCTAACATAGTTACTCTATACTTACTAAATAGATTGTTAGCTTTTAAATACAAAAACAAGAGAGAGCACATACAAGTGTTGGTAAGTGTTTCGTAATGGAGGCCTAGGGTTCAATGAAGAGTACTACTGGAAGACAAGGGATTAATATCGTGTACTGTGGTCACCCGCAATGTAACCCAATAGCTTTGACCTAAGCAGTAACTTTGAATAATGGCCTATTAAGCGTTGCAAATGCAGTTTGTTAGAAACTGAACGCTAATTAACGTTTGTGGGTGAAAATAGTAACATTGTTTTCAAAATTATTTGTATAAATTAGTACTTTATATATATCCTATTAATTTCTTCATAGTTTTTATTTTTTATTTTTACATTATTGGAAACACAGTTCAAAAGTGATAACTCTATTCAATTCAAATTGTTTTAGTAGTTAAAATAATACCGGAATACATGTGATATCTGTAAATAACATGATAAAATTTAAAAATAATGTATATATATTTTTAATAAAATTATCAAAGGTAGCAGGCAAGCTGACGGTACACTAATTTATGGTATGTGGTTATCGTCGCCTAAGGTGACGAGCAACACTTGGGGTGCTCGTGCACTGCCGAAAAATATCCTTAGATTGATTGAGTAGTGACAGGTGTATCAGATGTCTTGTGGTTTTTCCATAGAATTTACACCACCCCATAAGTCTTCTTTGTTCTTTGTTTCGTAAGAAAATATTAAAACTGTACATAAGAAAATATTTAAGTACATTGAGCGAAACATGAACGTCATTAATTATGTAACAGGATTCACGTAATTCAGTACCTACAACCTTTTAACGCCATGTCAGATCAACGGAGTTTCAAAACATTTAATAAGTTTGAAGAAGAAAATATCTCATATAATATACCTACATTAACTAGCTGAACTCGGCCACGCCCATACGGCGGCGGCGTGCACATGGGGCGCGCGGTACTGGACACTGCTTATAAATAATACTATTTATCGTGGCGTGATGTTATATAGCCTATAGCCTTCCTTGATAAATGGACTATTCAAAACAAAAATAATTTTTCAATTCGAACCAGTAGTTCCCGAAACAAACAAACTCTTCAGCTTTATAATGTTAGTATAGATATATATTATATAATTTTAATATACATTTTTTATATGCAGCTAGCATATAAAAAGAATTCCTTTATAACTAGAATAAGAAATACAAATATGTATTTTCAGTTTTAACATACAGTGTTGAGACGTAAGTGATGACAAAATACTATAGACAGGGCTATGATGGGCAACCAAAGTCGGTAATATAGACCAAAAAAAATCATTAGAAATGTTCGGTTCATACCTGTCGTATAGCAGATGGGTGTTGAGGTAGACGAATAAAAATTCCCTGAGCCGACAACCTGTATGCTGGAATAATGACTCCGAGGCTGTAAAAATGAAGAAAACACATTTTTACATTAACTATTTATCATTATTTTAAAACACATGTTGTATAGCTACCAGCAATTAAGTTTTCTCAACTTGGACCACAAGCAAACCGGGATGGTGTTCTGACAGGGGACCCTAATCCGAACCGCTCCGCGGGGCGTCACATTGCTCCTGACATTTTTCAATTATAACCATTCACTATGTAACACTTTTACGAAAACTGCGGTACCATTATTTGAGATTAAATTGCCGTTTTGTTGTTCAGGACGGAGTTTTTATTGAATCGTCGCTATACGAACATTTTATACTAGTCTTTAAGTATATTCAAAATGTTGGTAGAAAAATACATATGCCAATGAATGAAGATTTACCTCTGCCTACGTTTATATGGAATATTAATGATAATATTTTCGTTGTTAATGTTTATATAATTATTTATCACTAGCTGAGCCCGCAACTTCGTACGCGTGGTATCCGGTAAAGTGCATAACTTTTTTGTTTATAAACCGATTGGAATGAAACAAACACTAAATGTTGCGGGAAACTTGCTAAAATACATTAATGAAAACCGCATTTAAATCGGTTAAGCCGTTTCTGAGATTAACGTGCACAAACGCACAGAAAAACGAACAAAAATTCTAAAAACTATTTTTTTAACCTCGGTAACATAAGTACAAAGTGTACAAATCTTTTTTTTTTTAAATAATGTACACACACGGCTCGTTTTTGATTTTATTATATTTATGTATATATTTGTGACTTCTCTCTATCTACATGCGTCATAGAGTAAGGAGGTATAACGCTTGCACAAGGTGAAAAAAAAAAGAGAATAAAGGTGGATCTATATTACACCGGATCGTACCCGGCCGGGGCCCGGTCATGATATTCATAGTATGCTTTTGTATGAACCAATTCATACTTCACCGAGCCATGTCCGTGCCACGGGCGTGCCCCGGCGGTTGAGAAAAACACGGCGAGCGCACGGCCCGGTGGCAGCATGGTGTAACATGAATCATCCTTTAGCCTCTCTTGCCTCTTTTGAAACTGTTTTCAACTAATTTTCGGGCGCTCACGTAGATTGATATTTGTGATTTAATTATGTATTAAATACATTTAAATAGGTACTACAAACGGCTGCTAAACTGATTTATTGGACAAAATTGTCTCTTAGCTACATGCTAATAACATTAAATAAACACATATACCACATATTAGATGCAAAATTAATGTGCGAGCGACGAACTATTTTCAAGATATTTTACGATATAGGTCAAAGTTTTCCTTTGAAGATTATATTGCCTCTCCTTTGACAAATTTTGTAGTATGCAAATAAATTAAAAATAACACTATCTAACCATAAATAATTTGAATTTAACTTTTCTATTTATTTAAAGGATAAGACACCAGCAGTTGTATTAAGCGAAGAACAGTATTTGTTAATGAAAGATTCTGATGCCTTTCTAGTTGACACTGATAGAATTTATATTTTTTGATATGACTTTCTTTGAAGGATTTTATCTATTGTATTAGCTCTTGTGCATCATCATATCAGTGAAATAAATCCATATCCTGCTGCTAAAAGACTAAATCCACTGCTGGATTTAGTCTCCCCCATAATTTACCAATAGGACCAGTCAGAAGCTCGTCTGTCCACCATGTGGGTGGATATCTTGCGCGGCGCTCGAGTACCTTCCGGTCCCAGCGCCCGTCGACTCTCCGTACTGTGTATTCTACCCAAAGACTGGTACCTACGCGTAGTGTACGAGATTAGAGATACATTAGTATTAGAGAATCTTATTTTTCTAGAGGTATGAGGAGGAATAGGAAGATAAATGGTATACACTATGTTACCAATTTATATTAAAAGACTCCCACTCCTAATAATCATATTTGGCTTGTAGTACTTATAATAATATAGAAGATATAAATAATTAATAAACAAATTTATGTTAATACTAATATCTATATAAATTTTACGTCTTAAACTAGGTATTTAGTTTTTTTTTAGTCACGACAATTATATCTATCTTAATAACTCTCTCAAACCAAATCACTCCAGTTTACCCTGTACTTTTCCTTATTTATTATTAATTAATTTGTTGGTATTAAAATCACTGGGTGTACATTTTTCCGCATATAGAGTTTATATAAAAATAAAATGCGTTTGTAAACAACATCAAAAATTAATTTCAGTTTTAAATTCTATAATTCTTCGTCGACGGTTGTGCTACTGTTTTTATTTTTCTATACGTAGGCAAGTCTCCCGGGAAAACATCCACTTTATTGGCAAACTTGTCGATGAGTATATCAGTAATTACAGTGGATTATACACGGGCGACTGAACCCAAACTCGTTTACACGTTAGCGATCCGTTAATAACTGAGCTGTTTACGTCTGATGAACTATTCTATCCTCTTATAACTTTTGTACACCTCCTTGTACGTTCAAGGTTATTGAAGAGTTCAAGTTCGTGACTTTTATCATCATCGTCATCAACACCCTTTTATTATGTCCCCACTGCATGGGCACAGGCCTACCCTCTCGGCAAGGGCGTATTGGCAATATTGTCCATCACGCAAATTGCAATATTACGCAAACGCAAACGCAATTGCATCCGCCCCCGCTACGCGATCTTACATCTCTGGGATGCTTTAAAAAACGACTTCGCTCATCATTGATGGATGTGCAGAGAAACCCTTAGACGAGACAGTTTATGGGGGTGGCCGGTCCATTTTTTGTACATTCTCGTGTGCTATTGTATATTTACAGTGACGTTGCCATATAGATAACTCGCTAGTGAAAGCCTTCAATAGTTTTTAAGAAAATTTGCAATAATTTCAGCCATGGGTTGTAATCGTATTATGAATTGTCCCGCGTAAATGTTTTTTTGTTTTCTTTTTCTCTGAATTTCTGGTCCCTGGCAGAATATCAGTGTTGTGGTCCGCACCACAACTGTATACTGAGTCAGGGTTCCTTTTCCTCTTCTTACTTGTACATACATTTGTTTGTTTATAATTATTATTTGTTCATATATGTATATTGTGTTTATTTAGAGGAATAAAAGATGCTTTCTTTCTTTCTTTCTTTCTTTCTTTTAATATTGGTGAACTTCACATGCGTCTTAGAATTTCTTCTTTTTCGTATGTAGGTTTTCTCGCGATGTTTTCCTTCAACGTTTGAGAACAATCATTAAAATGCACTTAAGTTTTTAGGAAAAACTCATTGGTACATGGCATGACCGGGGATCTTACTCGGACCTCTCGACATGATATTCTTTCCCGCACACGCCACCGACGGACCGACGAATAAATTTTATCATTATTACAAAATATTTAAATGGTTGCAGGGCACACTGCGTTTCACTGTCATTAGGACAGCCCGTCTGGCGTTAGTCACCACGCCCTTACAGAATACAACTGTGAAATAACACCATACGTGCTGTTGGATTTCAGTTAGTGAGTACAGGATGCCAGAGACCATTTTTTTAAATCCTACTATAGTCGGCAGCGCACTTGCCACACCTTATTTGTCTTATAGGCGACCGTAGTCACCTGCTACCATCAAATGGACCGTCAGCCTGTCTGACGACCTCAACATAAACCTACACACGCTTCAGATATAATAATCGTATGATGTTTTATTAATAGCATGAATATTAATGTTATTTTTATTATTCGCGATGTTATTTCAATTGGTATACGTATATACAAATACGTGGTTGGTATATTATCCACAGAAGTATTGACAGCATATAGCACCCAAAACCGGTCAGCTCGCTATATAAATACGATTATGCAAAGACTCACGCCGCATTAAGCCTTGGACAATGTATATCATAATCACATCAAGTTCTATGGTATTCTGCTTTGGGTATATGCTGCCGATGTACAAACAGTATTTTTACTGTAAGTCTCAAGTTGACCAAATAAGGTCGTCATTAAATTAGATACATTATACGAATTTACAAAGGAGTACCAAAGTAGTAAAACATAAATTACTCGTATTGTATTGTATAGAATAAATAATTGTAATTGTAATAATTGTAAGAATAATTGTAATAGAATAAATAAATAAATGTTCAATAAAAAAAAAAATTTAAAAAAAATTATTCGTATAGTGATAATTTGAGTCGGGTGATTTTGTGATTGATATTTATTATCCACTTTTGAGCGATAACATTCATATTAAAGCGCATCCCTACTTAAACACTTAAAAGAATGAAGAATATTTTCTAAACTGACAATCGTTTAGTTGATGACAGCACACGTCTCTTATCGAGAGGCGTGTCGGCCGCACGAATGTGCCACGAGGGCTTGGCAAACAACACTGCCGAATCAAGTGTTACGCTCGATTCCATACAAACCATACGATACTTGCGATGCGATACTGACGACGTCACATTCAAGGCGCAAAACCCAATTTCAATTTCATGATACCTAGTTTTAAGGTTCTAAATCTTCTTAAATTCAATTCAGTCATCATTAAACTCAAATTATATTAAACGTTATAGAATATTGAATGAAAGCTATAATACCTAATCGAGTTAGAACAAAGTTAATAACAATCGAGTTGTATACGTATGTATAAGAGAAACAGTCAGACTGACGTTCCACTTGATGTTTTTATATATTACTAGCGACCCGCCCCCGGCTACGCCCGGGTTTGCAATTTTTATATATATATCAACATTCCCCGTTTATCCCTCTTTCCATTAGTGAAAACCGAATTAAAATCGGTCTACCCGTTCACGCTTGATGCCGTGACCAAGGGAAATGGGGATTCATTTTTATATATAGAGATATTTTTTATAGGGTGGCAGGCATGCTGACAGTCTACTTGATGATAGGTGGCTACCGTCCCCTAAGGATGCGCGCAACACCGGCGGGATATAAGTACGCTGACGACCATGTAGAAATTTGTTTATGGTTCGCTTGAAGAATCACATATTGGTGCTAGATGGAAACACCTCAGACGAGAGACTGTCCTAAACCTCGCGTGTCCGCGGGATGAAGTTTCTACTTATTCGAACTGGGCGCAGCGGCACATTATCCAGTTAAGTAATGCGGATGAACTCAGTATGGTGGCAAAAACATTGCGTTGGTAATTTTATGTTATGGCATTCATTACTCACGCACCGAAACATAAAAGCACACATGCTGTTCTTGAGACACTGTGTGTCTCGTCACTACATCTTATTCTACAATCAATCGATATTCTTTTTTACAGGTGTCTTTCGCCGTATAAAATATAAAATACTAGCATCCCGTCCCGGCTTCGCACGGGTGGACATTTATTTTTTAAACATTTTTGAGTTTTTTCGTGGAAAACGGCAATTTTGTATGGAGAGGGGGTAAAGGGGGGAGATGGGGGGAGAGTGAGTAGCCTATGCTACTCGCTGATAATGTAGCTTTTGAGTTTAGCTTTTTAGTTTTTGAGTTTATTCATTACAAATATACAAAAATACATACAAACCTTTTCTCTTTATAATATTAGTATAGATAAGATTTTAGGAAAACAATTTACATACCTGGACAAATATCGATATTAATTATAACATTACCGTCCAGATTTCAAGATGAAAACGCATCGTTCAAAGGAAAATTCTATACGTATGTAGAGAGATTGGTATCAATCTCTCTACGGAAACAAAGCAGGTTTTGATTGATGTAGTCGATTATATTAGATGCTTTAAAGTTTAAAACAATTGTACATAATTTATATAGGTAGGTACCTACTGGATTTGTTGAATATTTCGTCGGCTTCCTGGCGAAGTTGGGTTGCTCCCGAACTCCCTACAAGTTTTATTAGGATACTTGTAAAATTTCCGCCTATTTCACTTCAAGTTCACTCGCTTGATTAAACAAGATGAATTGACTGAGATGAGGCTCAAAGTAAAGATAAGTATTCTAGTTACGTTTTTCAATTATCTTTCCCCTCTTCTTAAAATGCGAAATTGACTACATCAACGAATAATGTAGGTAACCTGCCCGTCCATACCGCCGACTTGTCCAAGAATTCCATTAGGTCCGGTAAAGCGACAATTCGGAGACTAAGTTTTTTAGCATTACTGTCTTCTGTTTTTTTGTAATTAATTTAGATTTAGACACACGTACTGTTATTTCACGGTGGTCTTCTGTAAGGGGGTGGTTACTGCCGCCAGACGGGCTGCCCAAATGACTGCGAAACGCAGTGTGCCCTGTCACTACTTTCCAGATCCAGACCAGAGTCAAATTTGAAAAGTTCATTAAAGTTGACTCTGCCGGGAATCGAACCCTGGAACCCTAGAACAGAGCGTTAAGGCAAGCATCCTAACCATTCATCCAACGGGCTCGTCAATGTGATATTAAAAAAAATACTTAAAAATTATTATTTTATACTAGCGGCCCGCCCCCGGCTTCGCCCGTGGTGCAGTTTTTATATTATGTGAACATTCCCCGTTTATCCCTCTTTCCATTAGTGAAAACCGAATTAAAATCGGTCTACCCGTTCACGCGTGATGCCGTGACCAAGGGAAAATCTCTATATAAAAAAATGATAAAAAATGATTTTTTTAAATTATATAAATTTAAAATTATAAAAAATGATTTATAATTTTAAATAGATATTTAATATTATAAAATAGAAGTACAAGTAAATAAACAATAATAACTTTTTTTTTTCAAATTTAAATTTGATATTTCATAAAATATGCCGAAAACCAAGGGATTATTACACTAATCGTGCTTAACCGACGAATCCTTTTTGTTTACACGCTTCAATCTGGTTTCAGAGGTGGCTTGAATTTGCAAAATTCATTCAAAGAGCTCTATTATTACCAGCACGTTTTATATGTATTTTGTCGAGGTGAAAAATTATTATCAATTATATAATTAGAAGAAATAAGAAAATACGTTGGTATTCTTTCAATTGATGTTATTTTCAGTTCTTTCAATTTCAATACGAAAAAGAGATTAGCAAATAATACTTTTTATTAATTCTATTGTAGAAACATGATTTCTAACGTCCGTTTTCGACTATGTATGTTATAAATGATTGTTCATTTGGCCACACCACGTCGTAAATTACGACTCGTAATATACGTATCATTAAAAAAATATTACCTAAATTAAATATAATAAGATTATATTTATTGGATTGAATAATATAATTAAAAATTATGTTTATATAACTAAATTAAATAATTATTCTATAAAAACACATGACTGCATAGAATGGGACATCCTGTGTATGTAGCGAGTTGCACACGCACAAAGCATACCGATGTGTGTCGATGATTCGGTCGGCCGGTTTTGCATCTTTTAAATTGAGTGTAACATTGTTATTGTAATTTCTTGTATATATGATTTATAGTGTAATGTGTATTGGCGTGAAGTAAATGTCTAGACAAACCAATAATGGTTTACAGACATTGTAAACATTGTGTATTGAATCATGTATGAGATAATAAATAAATAAATAAATAAATAAATAATGTAAAACCCTCATTAAATAGACAATGACCTAATGCTTTCGGTTTGACTAAACTTTATAAAATAATTACGATCAAAGCAATAATGACTTGTCGTCAAAACGGAGAGTTCAAATTAAACATTGATTAAAGTTTCAGGCACCCTATTAAAAATACAATAATGTTAAATAAACAAGAATAATTTTAATTAAACTCAACAATGAACTGTTCGATAGTGTTAAAATTATTATTAATTGTTTAATAATTATGTTGCGGTAGTTAACAATAAAACATTTAAGTGTTAATAAAATGTTTTAACAGCAGGGTTTAGAATTATTTGCAGATATTGGCACAACTTATTGGCATTGTGTTGTAAAAGGCGGTTTTTTGGCATAATATATTACATTATAAGTGACAGGGTTACTCCATTTTGCAGTCATAAATTGGACAGCCCGTTTGGCAGCAGTAACAAACTCTGAAGTGGTCACAGAAGACCACTGTGAAGTAACAGTACATGTGCTAACGGCATAAATGTATTTAATGTTCTTTTTTTAATGTTAAGATCGGAAGACAGGATGACGGTCCACTTGATGATATGTAGATGGCTACCGTCGCCTATAACACAAGCAATGTCACAGGTGCTACAAGTGCGCTACCGATTAAAGTAGGATTAAGGAAATGGACTCTGGCATCCTTTATTTATTCATCGAAACACAACAGCACACATACAGTTATTTCACGGTGGTTTTCTGTAAGGTGATGGTTACTGCCTCCATACGGGTTGCCCAAATGACTGCAAAACGCAGTGTGCCCCACTGTTTTCCAGATTCAAACCAGAGATTCATTCGCGTTGGCCCTAACGCGAATCGAATCCGGGAACCCTAGAACAGAGTAAGCACCCTAACCACTCATCCAACGGGCTCATCAAAATGTCTCTTTCTAATTTCTAATCGTAGCACTTATAGCACCTATCAATCATGACCGACAGCTTGGAATCCAGAGCTTGCAACTCATATTACACAGGGCCGCCACCGGGCCGTGCGCTCGCCGTGTTTTTCTCAAAGGACGAGGCACGGCCGGGGCACGGACACGGCCCAGTGAAGTATGAATTGGTTCATACAAATGCATACTATGAATACAAATGCATACTAGGCACGGCCCGGTGTAATATAAATCCACCTTAACATTATTATTTTTTTATGTACTGATAACTAAAACTTTTTAAAATCGTTTCACAATTTTCCTTCTTTTCTCCTTTCCGTGTCGAGTCGCTTTGAAATCTTACTTATTTATTCTTTCACAGTTCAAGATTCGTGCGAGTGTATAGGAGCAGACATGCAAACATCTCATTTTTAGTAAGCACAACACAATGGGCAGTTATTCGGAAGCTTAGTTCTGCAATCCGACGTCTCTCCAATAGCGGGCACTCAGGCGATCCACATTCAACTCCCTCTTGTCTGTTATATGCAAATCTTCTTATAAACTTAGCGAAAGATAAGTTCCGCTGCACGCGCGTTTTACAATGTGAATTTTGCGTGCTTACTCCGCTGTTCTCGTAAACCTAACGAGTTGTCGTTTTCTCTAAACCTGTCAAATGGCAAACTTTTATAGAAAACTAGTTCTTGCCCGTGACTGCGTCCGCGCTTCTTCTTAGGTGTTAAAATAATTATTCAGTCTTTATTGCTCATATATTTTTGTCAAGCATTGAATATTACATTTTTATTTTTAAATAGAGAAAATATTATTTTGTGGGAAAAACATGACAATTATTAACAAAAAAAGTTCTATTTTTCTGATCTGCTACTAAATTTCAAAGGATCACCCGTTGGGCTAATCTGAAAATTGGCTAAAAAATTTAGCTGAGCCGTTTTGGAGTCCACAGGGACATACATACGTGTACAATATCGATTTTTATTTTTTGGGGAAACGCAATTTATTTGTAGTATAGGAGGGTGATATGTTGGGTCTTAGAAAGTATCTTGAAAATAAATTGAAATAAAATTAAGTAGAAATAAACTTATTCAAATGAAACATTTATACTATTTTATTTATATTTATTTATTAAAAAGCGACATAACACCCAAAAACATCACACATAAGCTAAAATAATACTATTTACAATTAACTATAGATAAATATAATTTTAACAACAATACAAAAATAGTTATAAACAAGTAATATTAATTATTATTGTAAGATATTTCAGTTCGAAGTAAGATATTATCTTAAAGTAATTGAAGTAGTCTGAAGTGTACGTGGGCGTCAACTGAAGGTTTACTTAAATTTTCTCTAATGAGTTTTTGTTTACACCAATGTTAAGTCAAATGAAGCATTATTGCATTAATAAATAACAAAAAAAAAACCGGAAACGCTCATAATTCTATTCTTAAATCATCTATTCATCATGCCAGTACCTACTTACATTAAACTTGTCTAAGTTTATGAAGCTTCTATTGGAAATGAGGTATTGAGCTCATTTTGAGACGCAAAAATATAATAGACGATTCTTGATTATTTATTGATTGATATAAAAGAATTTCTTGTTAATAGAATCGACTGAATGTTGAACAAAGAGTTTTCTGTTAAGTTTATTGGAAATGGAATATAAAAAAATAAACCATAAATAAAAATACAAAATGTTAATTAACTCCAATTGAGAAGCTGACGATGCACGTGATGGTAGGTCGTCGTCTCATCAAAAAATAAGTGCAATTTCGAGGTTTACTTTTAGCGAGAGAATAGAATTAGCGAACATAAATACATGCGTCAGCTGTCGCCAAATGTCAAAGTGACAGATAGCGTAACGCTTTTTATTATCGCTTGAATTAATTTTACTACTCATAAAATGTCAGTAAACTCCAAAAACCAATAACTTTACCCACACTTGTTACGATTTGATTATACCCTTTCCAATTAAGTTTGACGACTGAGTACCGATTCCAATAATCTTAGTACAGAAAACGGGTAAACGCACTTGACAATTTCCATGGAGCGTGTCATCGGCAGCCCGGTTTTATAGTGGCAAGTTTAGCTTCCGAAGTTGCAACGAAGGGGAAACTAACACCGCAAAATATACAACACACAGTAATGCAACTATTACTAGCAGTAATGTTGCAGACATTATCCAAATTCATTGATACATTTTAAACGAAATCACTCTAATTCGTAGTAAAATGAATAAAACCCATTTTTCCCTGTCTGTCTGTATGTACGTAAGCGCTAAAAACTATTGTATTTATATACCGACTGTATAAGTTAATTCATTGTCTAGACATAAACAACCATTAAGAGTTTAAGTCATTATCCACTATTTCATTAATTAATGTATTCATAATTATTTCATTAATTAATTATTTAATGTAACGGTTTGTTTATAAGTAAATTAAAAGAAAAATCTAAGAAAGTTGTAAATGGATTTTGTGTTTTTTTGTGAAAGAAGGGGCTAGAAATAAATCATAAGTTTGTTAAAAATATCAAATATAAGTCGAAATAATGTATGACAAACACATCCAGATCGATCTTAAACAGATCTACAAAAACACTCTTTTCTATCAAAAAATATGACAGTACTTTACTCGTACGTCTTTTTATTGATAAGCTGATGATCAAATTTAAGGGCGGGCGAAGCCTCAGAGCATGGCTAGTAAACGAACAAGTTTTAAATAATAAAAAAACTCATTATTTTACCCTAAGAAAATTGTACAATTATTTAACTTGGACAGTCAAAATTTTCTTTAATTTTTGTTTTATTTCTTCCTTACACATTTGATTGTTACCTTTTTGTAATATTTTTGCGTTTGTATAATATTGTTATATTGAAGCTTTTATTCATCATGATGTTGATGTATGTCATACTTGAGGCAGAGTCTGAAGACGAATTTAAGATTGTTAAGATAGAGTTTTCATTCAAATTCTGAGACAAATAAGCTATTATTATAACCGTGAGATAAAATCGAACATAAATTAATTAATATCGCTCGATATTATTGTATGACAACTCTGTGACTTATTACATTTTGTATGAGGTCACAATAACGATAATAATGGGCCAACAAACAGTAGGTTGAGTTGCAATCTGCGATATTGCGATTTCGCGATATACTTAAAATTCGTTTAGTATAGGAACACGTAAATTATGGGTTGGTAAGTCACGACTCTTTGGTGAACCCTTAATACTTAAACTTAATATTTAATATTGAAAGCTAATAGCAAACTACAGCTACAACGATAGCAATTATTGTAAGTATATATCTAATTGTTTTACACACCCTTTATAACAACACCTTCTTGTTTATTCGTTGTCTTATTTCGAATTAAAATTTGCTTTCATGTTTTATAGACAATATTCAGAACTATTAAATCCATGCTAATAATTAAAAAACGGGATAAAAAGTATGCTATGTATATATAAATCCAGGAAAAATCGGTGTAATTGTTGGGCTCAACTAAAAAATTCTGATAAAACAAAAATATGTTTACTTTTTTAAAATTTAGATATGCGTATAAATCGCTAAAAGGATTTGGATCAACTTGTTACAGATATAAGTATAAGTATCATCAGTTATAATTTATTTATAATTGGTCACGCCAAAATATTTATAATGTCAAATATTTTCGATTGTAAATAATGGACTGTATTTTCTTTTGTTGGTGGTACATATAATCAAAGGACGAGGAAATGAAGGAAAATCTGCCACCTACCTAGTGAATAACCCGGTCCTTGGTCTTCAAGTGGCGAAGATTTCAACGTCACACACAGAGTCCAGAAGCTCCAGCGCTTCACCACTTCAATGATTACACTCGTGGAGCGAGAAAAGTGACCAATTAGATAAATTATAAGTCCAATCCCTGATAATACAAGCGGATGAAATAAATTCAAATCTCGTGGATCGAGATTGGCGGGATGAGTCCGTACGCGTGTTATCTTTACGATGTTTTGCTTAGACTGCGCTTTTTAAATTGGCCGCTCGCGCGGCTTACGGTAGCGACAGATATATGGATAGGTATATGGTGGGAGTGAGACAGCACATACCACAGCGAACAACTATAAATTGATTCGAATTGAAAATTGGCGTTAACACTTAGTTTTCTATCATTAAACTAGATGGCGAACTAGATTATTCCAGTATGTTCTAGGAAATACTATGGAAGAACTTAACTAATGACGAGGATGAAGCTGCGGGCAAAAACTAAAATACTAGTAGACTTATAGTCAATTAATCAATTCACCCATAGTGACAGTATTTTTTTTTTCTTTATTTAGAAGAAATCTCTACAATGATTTTGCCTTTCACGATGCAAACACAACTTAACAAAATAAAAGTGACAGTAATTAGCAATATAAAACACTAAAATAATAAACAAAAAGATCTAACACAAAAATAAAATAAAAAGCAATAATAGAACATAAGTACCTAAATAAATAAAAATTAAAATAAAAAAAAAAACTTAAAAATTAAATATTTGTACATTAATATTAAGCAATGTCCTTTACTAGTTCAACCTTCAAAGAGGCCAAAGAACCAGAAAAAATGTCAAAGTTATTTTGTAATGCGTTAATGGCCCTACATAGGCGTGGGAGAGGGGAATGTTGGCCCAAATTCGTCTTCGATGAAGGCGGAGTGAGGGTTTTTCTGTTGCATCTGGGGGGATTACAGGGTTTTTCTGTAATCAAATAGAATTGATACAACAAAAAAATGTTCTCGATTTCTCTCAAATTTGAGCAACCTTACTGCGCTGTACATTTATTATGATAACGCTAAACCTATCAGAGCGGCACGTAATAGAATGGAACTGCACTTCTATTGGCTCTCAAACAAGTAGCTAGTCATATCCTTGCGGTTCCGTTGTCGGAACGAGTTTGTAATTGCACAATATAGCGAAGCTGCGACGCGACGCGGCGGTCCCTTACTGTCAATACGCGGCGAACAGATTTACTTTAAAATAAACTTAAACGTTGGAAGAAACTATTTCGTTACAAATACTATCGGATGTATAAAACATGATATCGTGTGCTCCCAGATTTTAAGCGTACAAAATTAAAATGTCTCTTAAAAATTCGCTTCTACTCTCAAAACCTTTTAAATTCATGCTGAACCCACTGATGAGACTATGGCAAAAAAGTTGACTTATATGACACATCGGATCATACAAACGAATTTTTGTACGGCCAAAACATCGAATTAATGGATCATCCTTCGTACAGATCTCACTTGACACGTAATGACTTCTTTTTGTTCTAAGATATCAACAACAAAAACGTGGATAATGATTTTCGTTATCAGAAGAAGCTGTGAGAGGAAAAAGTGCTTCGAAAATTGGTTCTAAAGGATGATTCATTACACCGTGCCGCCACCGGACCGTGCACTCGCCGTGTTTTTCTAAACGGCCGGGGCACGGCCGTGGCACGGACACGGCCCGGTGAAATATGAATTGGTTCATACAAAAGCTTACTATGAATATCTTGACCGGGCACGGCTGTGGTATGGTCCGGTGTATCAATCACACAAAACTTTGAAAAACAATAAGACCAATTTCAATCATCAATATTTGTTTTTTCATTAGTATGCTCAATAGATAAGTAGCAACCCCCGTATAACATAATAATTATGATATCATTTTATAAAATTTATGATTCCATTCTGAGAAAAATCATCCCTTGTTTTTAAACAAATCATTCACATTATGACTGTTTTTTTTTTCACCAATTTTATCAGATTAGACATTTTAGATTGTAGGAGAAATTATGGTAATAGTACGCACCTTAAAATAAGTGAATGACTCCGAAAGCGAAGATAATGGTTATAGAAATTCAGACACAATGAGCAATGAATTTAATATCGAATTAACTAACTATTCATCAAAAAGTTGCCGGTGAAGTTAAAAACGCGCTAAACATTAATTCTGCTAGTGAGGTACTAATTATTTCGGCAATTAAATACGGAGCCACCGCACGAACGAACTCCGTCATATTTTTTTTTTCGACATCATTTGCTAAAGGCCTCTGAAAAGAAAACTTAATTATCTAACTTTAAGTTAACAAAGCCCTTCTCCTGTTCTCAAAACAGTATTTTTTATTCATTCTTTACTTTGAAGGAAGGTAAAGTAAATTGTATAAGTAATTCTTAGGGAATATTTTTTGCTAGGCTGATTTGCAACTGATTTGCATTCCAGTTTATAATTACTGGAATCGCGAGTAATTAACTTTAACCCATATTTTTTATTACAGCTTCAATGTCCATCTTTGATTGAAATTGGAAATCTGTGTTCTGAACGATTGGCTATTGGCGATCACCCCCCTTATAGGATCACTCGTGTGTCCGTTTGTCCGATCATTTCCCCCCCCCCCCCTTATCTCCGAAACTACTGAACCTAAAATTTTGAAAAAAATACAAAAATTTGTTTTCTACTTATAGATTATAGGAAAACCTATAAGAATTCAGGGCTTATGCGTAACAATGTGCTGTTAAAGTAAAGGCAGCTCACATTTTATTAGAACAACTCTGAACAGATTTCATTACGTGCGATCAAATTGATCGAATAACTTTGTAAGCCTCCAAATTGACATTACGATGAAAATTATTAGTGAGGACTTTATGAGATTACTTATTTTCAGTTATTACCAAACTAGATCATATATATACAAGTATAAGGTGTATTGTATATTTAACCGGTATGAAATAAATATTTTAGACAGGTTTACTCATTAATATGTTAAATTAATTTCAGCCGCCAATATTTAATGCAAGGTTTATCAAAATCAGCATGTCAATAACTGCTAATCCCGATGTTATCGTGGATTGGCACTTTTTTGGATCGTTAGGACCTTAACTATGTTGTTTCACTTTACGAAGTGTTTTAATAGTTAAAAGTGATAAGAAAAAATAACGAGTGACAATGAGTCCTATCATGGTACCTACGCTACGCTATGGTATAACAGTAGGGACACACAGCACCTATGGCCAACCTATTCATGGCACATAAGAAATACCTGCACATATGAACAACATTCTTGTTGTGTAGTGTGCTGTGGAGTATTTTTCATACAAATGCAGTAGAATTTTAAATTATAGATGAGAGATCATATATATAGCTAAGAACATCCAAGTTTGTTAGGCAAAATAAAGACCACCGTGAAATAACAGCACGTGTGCTGCTATATTTCGGTGAATGAAATAAGGGACCCTTATCCTTAATCCTATTGTAGTCAGTAGCGCACTTGCAGCAGCTGTGGTGTTGCTTGTGTTATAGGTGACGGTAGCCACCTACCATCAAGTAGACCGTCGGCCTGTCTGCCGATCTTAAAATAAAAAAATAAAAAACTTTACTATTCTTTAAAAGGTATCATCAGTAAGTAAAATGCGAACATTTGAGATATTTTAAGTAGATGCATAACTTACTACCCGGGTGTTCCCAACTTACTACCCTTGAAAAATTTAAATATATCACATTTTTATCGCTGTGACAACGGTGGCACCCAATTTGTTATATTTTTAGACAATCCCTTTGGAGCGTAACATTTTTCCAGGATAAAAAGTATCCTATATGTTGATCCAGGTAATAGGCAATCTGTGCGTTCATCCAAATCTGTTCCTCACAAACTTTCGCATTTATGCTATTAATAATATTTATGACAAAATTCTATATTTCCTCGAAACGGAAGTGTTAAGAACGTTTTTTTCTATGAACCAACTAAAATTGCTACTGGGAGGTATCATTATGATTCTGAAATGTTTTGCTTAGCTACAATATGGGCTTTTTCCTGCGAGTAGAAATTCAATTGTAACAAATCCTCCTTAGGCGACGGTATCCACTCACCATCACCATCACTCACCAAAAAATAATATTATTTTAAATAATAAAAGTTTATTTTATACTAGCTGAGCCCGCAACTTTGTACGCGTGGTATTCGATATAGCGCGTGACTTTTTTATTTGTTTATAAACATTAAATATGTAACTCAGTTAACTTAATAATTTATTTATTAATACGTCTTCTATTAGTTCTCAATTGAGTTTTCTTTCATATCACGTGTTCACTTTGCAATTTTTCTGTTTTAGTGTTGCCCTATTTCAGCCTTATTTTACCCAGTTAACTTTTTTTTTTCAACTTAAACAAATTTTCGTAAGGGTTATAAAGGTAACATTTCCCATAGTCATATACTAAACAAACTTTTATAAAAGGGTAAAAAACTTGAATAAAATAACTCTGTCATTGACCGTCCCAAGGCATACACATATTCTAGTTCGGGTACCTCAAGATCTTCCAAAACTTGTGGCCCAGTGGGGCGTGACGTCACATTTTAACCTCACTGCAGTATTGAAACTCTGATGTCTTTGTATTTGAGATCTTAAAAGTGTTTAATAATTCTAAGATACATTTTCTTTCTGGTAATATTCTATATAAATAAAAAAAAAACGCGGGGGTCAGTTTCTTAAAAGGAGAAAAATTTAAAAACTTGTCCAAAAAACACCCATTTTTTTTTCGCTTCTTTTTTTCGCCAAAGTTATTATGATATGATATAATATGATATAATATAATATAATATAATATAATATAATATAATATAATATAATATAATATAATATAATATAATATAATATAATATAATACAATACAATACAATACAATACAATACAATACAATACAATACAATACAATACAATACAATACAATACAATACAATACAATACAATACAATACAATACAATACAATACAATACAATATAATATAATATAATATAATATAATATAATATAATATAACATAACATATAATTTATTTGCGATGGCCATGGGTAACTGATAGTTTTCTTGTTCCTTCACTACCTACCGGTATTCGGTGTGCAAATCTTGACATCTTGAAACTCACTGACAATCTAATAGCTTCTGACAAAACGAATTAACTAGTAATTTAATAATAATTCAACATAATGCTATTATTCATTGGACTATAATTATTAACTTAATATCATTATTCTATTAAAACAAACTGTTAAGTTTTTACCATCATCTATCTAATGCAATAAGAAAATATAAAAATGGTTGTAGATTATCTAGTAAAGTCAATAAAATCGATACTAGATATAAAAGTTAAATTAAATTGTTTAGAAAAAGAAATGATTTTAATTAGATTCTTTTATAGTTTCATTACTGTCTTATAGAGTTGTTGTGGTGGCGTCCCGAAAACCTATTTTTAACACCCGTGTCAATAAGACGCAGTAGCACGTAAATAAAGTGCGCAAGGAGCAGCCATGGGCAGTAAGTAATGAGGGAAAGCCCATGACAAACATATAGTGTAACAGTGAGGCGTGGTCCACGTTAATTGATTGCCTGGGCGCGCCCACAACGGCTACTGCCTCTATTGAACATGTTATGTTTTAGTGCCTCTTAAGCTGTATTTTTTAGTGTCGCCGGCCTGTAAAATTCGTGTGATTTTTTTTTTCACAACTACTGAAAATCGGACAAGGCTTATGAAAATCAATAAATGTTTATTATGTCAATGTTAATATACTTCTGCAATCAGGTCGCATTCAACTTATATCAAGTCTTACCTTATAGAAATCTTTTCAATCTTTTCAAGGTTCGAGTGAATAGGCATCTTCTGGGTGAGCTCGCTCCATCTTCGGCCTCATCCTTCCTACATGGATAGATGCTGGTCAAGAGCAAACCGTAAATTATGTTCAATGTACAGCCATAACTTTGATATTGAGTTAGGGCTTCACTTAGGCAAATGACATTTACAATAGAACTCGCTGGCGGCGGAGACAATTCAACGGGCCTAGAAATGGTGTTTTTTGTTTTTACCATTAGAACAATACGCAAAAAATTTTTTAATAATACAATTTTTTAAACTGACATTAACTTATTAATAGGTACAGGATTCATATGCGCGCAATAAGCCGTTTTCGAGAGAATTTTCAATAAAAGTCAAATTCTTCTTGTGTTCTAACTTTTTTTGTGGAGTTTTTATTACTTTAACGAAAATTCTAATTAATACAAATTTCTTGTAACATCTTCATTAAACAATGGATATTTTTAATATTTAGCGTTTGTCTCCACCTTAACTGAAGGAGCTTGGGACTGATGACTAATTCAGTTTATTGTACACTTGTTTATCAAAATTATATTGAAAAGAGCATGAGGCAAGAAGCCTCATGCAAAAGAATTGGCTTTTGTAGTACACAATAAAGAGTATTTTTATGTATTTATAGGGCTATGAAGGATTACTCGACACAGGTTTTGCTCAAGATATTTTAAATTTTATCACAAGTTTCGAGAGATTCATATCCATTCAATGTGTAATCCTGTAAAACAAGTCGGACAAGATGATCATTTTAGAACTTAACTATGGATTAATCTGTGTTATAATTGTCTATGTACATTTTTGGTAAAAAAAAATCGTTTAAAGTTAACAATAAACATTGATGAAAATTGGAGGCGAGAAGTATGATTTGCTGCAGCTGATCATGCCTGGCAAACCGGGCAGACGACGTACTTCCTGACTCAAGAATTTCCGAGAATGTTATGACCGAAGTACCAGATCCCTGCTTCCAGCTGCCGCCTCGAATGTTAGGATAACCATGATGATAGGTGACCTCCGATAGGAAATGCCACTAAGAGATGAAGAAGAATTAATAAACACAAATTTCCTAAGTAATTTATTTATTTAAATCTTACTTCGAATTTAAAGTACTCCGCGAAATAATAAACGAAGTTATTTACTGAATACTGATAAGGCAAGTAATTGATCTTATTAGTTGAAAATTCTTGTTCCATATAGCTTCTATAATCTTGTAAAATGACGTGCCATCCTATCACTATAAGTAATTATATTATTTTCTCCATTATTGTAGAGTTAATTACCTGTGCATATATGTTCCTTTATTATGAAGTATTTTAAATACTTCATAAAATTATTTGATGAAACTTAACATACATTTTATGTAACATTATCAACTTAATATATTTTGATTTTTTTTATAGTCTTTATAAATCATTGCAAAAACATCTAGAAAGTTAATATAAAAAAGTACAGAGAGATATTTACGTTTACATAATAATTTAGCTTTTAAAGAGAGGAACGTTCATCATAACATTTCGAAACTTTTTACTTTGCACGGGTCTTCATAATTGATTTATTCTACATATACCCTCAAAAGTTAGAGTGTATTTCATCAGCCCAAAATAATAGTTCACGCAACTTCTTCTTTGGGCTTAATGGCTTAGAGGTATTTCAAAGTAAATAACATCATATTGTAGCCCGTTCAGTACTATGCACAGGTATTAGGGGCAGGCGGGGTGAAGGTTGGGCCTAATCCTCTCCCCGTATCGTCGGTCACGTACTGGGAACACAGTTGTATGTTCTTAGAGCCTTGCACGCAGCCGATGTTTGCACATTCATGATTCAGAGCCCTCCTGGGCTCCTAAAGTAATTTGGAGACACAGAATCGGAACTGTTACTTTTAACGTACCTAAAATATTTATTACTACAGCCAAACAAACAATCTAATTCTAAAAAGGCTCGCGCCTAGGATTATAATGAAGTGATTTAACGTATATTGGTATTATTTTGTAGTAACTAAGACAATTTTTATGTTTAAGTTTGAGTGTTGGATTGAAGAACAGCTTTTTGTTGTAAATTCGCCAAAAATCCCAATATTATGCACATTTTTTTTTTAATATTTTCATACGACAGGTTATGTCGTTATATAACCTTTAAAAAATATTCAGCGCCAAAAAAACAAGAATTTAGTAACAAAAAAAATATATTAAAATTAACTAACAGCTACGGGCACTTTAAGCACCCGCCCTTTTGTCGTGACGTCACAGTCTACAAAAACAATCAAATGTTAAAAAATCACAAATCAAACTACTACGGCGACTTTGACACTTTGACACTGTCATTATAGACGTTGACGTCACATTCGAACTGACCGTTTCAAGTATTTTGAATTTCCCACAATTTTTTTGAACTTTTTAATAGTTATTTTCTTAACGAAAAAGAAATAATAATGAAACATAAACATAAAGCAAAAATGCTGATAAAAAATATTGAAGCCTTTTTTTGAATTAGACGCATATTCGCTATTATTTAATTATAATCTATAATCGTACCGATGATTTTAACATTGTAAAAATGTCAAACTTTTGTGTTTAGTACTGGATATTAACCAAATAACCACCTTCTTAACAGAAAGTAAAATTACCACCAATTAAAAGTACTAATTAAATGAATTTTACCAAATAATTTAATTGCCATTTTAACAATTAATTTAATTACCAACTAAAGGTAAAATTTTATGGTAAATCCTTCACCATAAAGGTTATTTTTAATTTATTTATTTATTTTATGTCAGACGTCGCAATGCATAAAACATGTGCTTTATTATACGGTTTCGGTGAGTTATTATGTGTTTCCCTATCCCGTCCAATTTCCTTATGCTTTATCCTACTAAGGTCGGTGGCGTACTTGCAGCAGCTAGGGCGTTTCTTAGGTTAATCCATCTACCATCGAGTGGACCGTCAGTATGCTTGCTGATCTTTATATAAAAATGAAACTTTTTTTTCTTGTGCTTCTATTATATTTCAGTTAAATTTTCGTTGAAATGGTCAAAACAAGCAACACTGAAATTTTCATTATGATAGATTTTATCATTTTCAGGTTGTAATTTTTCTTATTTTATAGATCTTCTTTCAAATTTCAAGATTGAATTTGATTCCCCCCTCATTGGATGAGGGCAAGGGTGCTTGCCTAACCTCTCAGGGGCCTCGGGTTCGATTCCCGGCGGGGTCAACTTTGGTAATTTTAATGTAATTTTCAAAAATGACTCTGGTCTGGATTTGAAAAGTAGTGGTAGGGCACACTGCGTCTCGCAGTCATTTGGGCAGCCCGCCTGGCGGCAGTAACCACCACCTTACAGAATACCATGCTATTGTGTTTCGGTGAGTGAGTAAGTAATTATTATTTGGTCTCTCTGTTCAGTGTGTCGTTACCTATTTAAGTTTTTTATCAGAATTTCTCATGTAAGTAGCTATAAGCTTTAATGAGAATAAAGAAATATAAACCGAGTAATGCTAGAGCCCATTTCCTTATCCCCTCCTAATCCCTTATCCAATCCTACTGTAGTCGGCAGCGCATTTGCAGCAGCTGTGGCGTTGCTTGTGTTGTAGGCGACGGTAGCCACCTACCATCAAGTGGACCGTCAGCCTGTCTGTCGACCTTGACATAAAAAAAATCTAGGTTAACGAGAAGTACCTGACCCCTTAAAATTTGATGAGAGAGTTTACGAGTACCAAATTATATAACACTAGCTGTTGCAGGCGACTTCGTCCGCATCCCTAATTAAAATAATTTTTAAAATCGGTCTAGTAGTTTTTGAGTCTATTCATTACAAACATACAAAAATACATGCATACAAATATTTTCTCTTTATATTATTATACATGTGTCTCTTATGTGATTGCGTCTATTTGGAAGTTACTCTCATGAACAACCGTAATTCTTAAATGTGATTAGATTTGCACTAAATATTTCATTCATGAGAGAAACCGTAATTTTTTTTTTTAATAAACTACCGACTCAATATATATTTGAGTAAATTTAATACTTTTAGGGTTCCGTACGTCCGAATAAAAAATGGAACCCTTATAGGATCACTCGTGTGTATGTTTGTCCGTCCATCACAGTCAATTATTTCCGAATCTACTACACCGATTAAGTTGAAATTTGGTACACATATCAATTTCTGTGACCCAAACGCAGCGGTGTGACGTGAATAGATGAAATCTGTATATGGGAGCTCATTTTTGAAAACTGCATCGTGTGACATATCAAATGGAAGGTCTTGTTGTGAAGATCTTAAATGTATTTTTTTTTTTTGGAATTTTAAAATAAATAGTTTTCAAGTTATTCAAGAAAATAGACGAAAATTGACCATTCCCCCCCCCCCCCCCCCATCTCCGAAACTACGGAAATACAGAAATTAGTTTTCTACTTATAGATTATAGGAATACCTATAAGAAGCCATTATAAGTCCTGTTAAAATAACATTGTAAATCACTCAATATTGTGCGGATAGGTAACATCGTACGGAACCATCTTCACGCGAGTTCAACTCGCACTTGATGTTTTACTATTTTATTTTTATTACTTTTTTTATATATTTTTTTATAAAGTAAAAATAAAACAATCATTTATTCGTAATTCAAATCAAAATAAATCGTTTATTTCTCAAAAATAGGATAACAAGATCTCTTTTTTGGAGTCGAATATATTTTTTACCTGGGTTTCGGAAAAAAAGTGAGATATTATCGAAGTATATTAACAATGAATCCCACATTAGGCCAAGTCTGTAACGTTAGAGCCTTCTCTATGTTATTGACTTACTCTTATATAATCTTTTAGATTACTAGACAAAAGTTTTACTTTTCGATGTTATCCAACTTATGAATGGAACTTATGTATACTAAATGGATGTAAGCTCTATATCTGCTTATTCTTTAATTTATCCTCTCGATGACATGGTGATTATTTTCGTTGTTGTCAAGAGAACTCAAGAGAATGACT
The DNA here is from genome assembly GCA_910589475.2 of Bembecia ichneumoniformis. Lineage (NCBI taxonomy): Eukaryota > Metazoa > Arthropoda > Insecta > Lepidoptera > Sesiidae > Bembecia > Bembecia ichneumoniformis. The sequence continues at coordinate 18,009,584 of OU342526.1, read as the reverse complement.
GACTGTAGTTTTTCTACGATAATGTTTTTTAGTTCACATAGAATGATTTTCTTAAACTTACTTTAAGTTTAATCTTAAGTCTTAATAATTTATATCATACTCCATTTATATAATTTTATGATCCACAGATTCATTCTTTTTCCTGTTTTTTCCTAATTGCGCGTGGAAATTGTTACTGACTGATTTACATACTGTGTTCCTACTAACGCGTTGGTGTGGACGACGGATCAATTAGATTTGCAGCAAAGTCGCTCCCGAAATACCGTCGAATTTCAACCGAAATATCTCTGGAGTGTGGATGTTGTGACACGTTCTTAGATATTACACATAAAATTTCTTAAGGTGGAGACAACGCTAAATACTAAAAATATCCATTGTTTAATGAAGATGTTACAAGAAATAGACAAGACAATTGCTTTGAAAAAAATATATTATGCTTAAACATGTGAAGAACCAATTATTGTATTAATTAAAATTTTCGTTAAAGTAATAGAAACTCCACAAAAAAAGTTAGAACACAAGAAGAATTTGACTTTTATTGAAAATTCTCTCGAAAACGGCTTGTTGGGCGCATATGAATCCTGTACCTATTATAAGTTAATGTCAGTTTAAAAAAAAAACGTATTAATAAAAATTTTTTTTGCGTATTGTTCTAATGGTAAAAACAAAAAAACACCATTTCTAGGCCTGTTGAATTGTCTAGGCCGCCAGCGAGTTCTATTGTAAATGTCATTTGCCTAAGAAGCCCTTAAAGCAAACAATTAAACAGTATTGTTTTGTTCAAAAATTATACGAAGTTGATACCGTATCTATTATTCGAAAATATGGAACTGCTTGAAATGTTTTCATAATTTTAATAAATATGGTAGTGGCAGGGCAGAGTGCCTTTCGAAGTCTTATGTCGGGCAGACCGTCTGGCGGCAGAATATACGCCCTTATAGATACTACTTTCAAATTAGAACATGTTTGCTATCATGTTTCGGTGAGTAAATAAGAGATGCCAGATCCTATTTCACTATCCCTTTCAAATCCCTTACCCTTAATCCTACTAAGGTCGACGACGCACTGCAGCGTTCACTGCGTTCGTGACGTTGCTTGTCTTAATAGACAACGGTAACCAGCTACCATGAATTGAACCGTCATCCTGTGTGTCGAACTTTATATAAAACTTGAATTTGACATTAGATCTGTGTAAAATTAGTTTTGAATTTCAATAAATATAGATTTAAATTCCGCTCCCGAGTTCGCACGGGTCAAATTATATATGAAAACCTTCTGAGTTTCATGCTCTTTCCATTAGTGAAAACTGTATCAAAATAGTAGTTTTTGAGACAGACGCAACGGGGGAGTTTGTTTTATAAAGTATGATTATATATTTATATTTTTATATTTTTGAAATTACATAAACCTTAAATTCCTTACGAAGCACAACCCTTTTTTTTTTTTTTTTTGCGAGGAGAAATCCATTTACGGATTCCCTACCGCTGGCTAGACGGCAGGGATATGTGGGACTCACCCAGTCAAGGGACTGGTCCTACCCACTAAAACTCCCCGGTGTCTCCTTGCCCTTTGAGCGGGGTGGACCGGGTTCTGCCGAGGCAACAACTCCGATCCACCCCAGGGCAGCCTAGTCATTGCTGACTAGGCTTACTCCAATGGGGGATTGCCCGGAGACACCCAGGCAATCCCCAGACGGGGGGGACCTTGTGCAGGCACACTTAGCTCGCCAGCAATGTGTGCAGGTCCCCTAGGGCATTTGAAGACGAGCTTGGTATGCCCGCCTTCTCCTGCCCAGCCGCCTGCGTCACGAAGCACAACCCTACTAACATTGATATCCACCCTTCAAAAAACATTTAAAAAGTTATTTGCTTATATGTATCGGATCTTGATGGAAATACGAGAGCTATAATGCTATTGGAATACTTTTCGTAGTGTCCAAATAATAAAATCTTAAGAGGAAAGAATAGTACGTATTCGTCCATACAAAAAGAGAAAATGTTTTTCCACTTCTAAATATTTTCCAATCTCCATGATTTTTTAATATGTTATTGACACAATGAAAGGCTAGGTTTATAGGTTTTCCTTTTTTCAAAATTTGCAATAAATTCAAACTTATAGGCACCTCAAATAACTTAATTTTTGTGATTAAAACTTTGTCGAATTAAGTCGTTTATTTTATAAAAACAGTGTAATTTTTTAAAAAAAACGAAACCTATAAACCTAGAATATATCGTGCTGAAACGATCGATATCAAAATCAAAGTGATTTGTTAAGATTTAGTCAGTGGAAACCGTTTTCTCCCGAAATGGAAATTTCATCAAAAAAAGTACCTATTATCAGTCGCGAGTTGCAACGCTCTCTATCGCACGATTGGGGGTCGGGGGGGGAAGCAAAGCATCACGTATTATAGGGATGTCAATGGAAAAGTCGATAGTAGAGATGGGATCCCCACCCGCGTTATCGATATCTATCTGTTTCAAAAATGTTGGGAGTAAGTTCGGCGGATTGATAAGTCTGGTAAAATTAAACAAGGAGTAAAATTAACTAAATTAGTATTATTTATCTTTCAACGTATAGTCCAAGCGCCAGAGGGTTTTTTTTTGAAATGTACGGGACCGGCTATTTTTTTTTTCGAATATGTTCAGGGGTGTCCCCTGATTGCAAATCCAAGTTGGCGCCTTTTTGGTTTGAGCGTCAGCCGCCATCTTGAAAAACACATTTTATTGAATATCTCACGAATCGCGCATCGTACGACAAAAATAGTGGAGATAATTTTTGTAGATAATAATATTTGCCATCTTTTTTATTTAAAACTTTTTTCTATAAAATGCATAGTTTTTTATTTGTAGCGCTTCAAACTTTTTACAATATGGTTTTTGCTAAATATATAGTTAACGGTTCATGATAAATGAAAAATGGTAATAACTGAATTTGTAGAGCATAAAATTTCCTATAAATTTCATTCGAAACTTTTTCCTGTAGAATTTATAGTTTAGGAGCTAAAACGCTGTAAATGTCAAGTGAACGCAAAATATTCACGATATTATAATGCTACTAGATGAAAACCCGGCTTCGCTCGGGTGTAATGTGACTCATAATATGTACACATGTTCTCAAGGAATATTAAAGGCAAAAGCGGCAAAGATTTCGCTCAATGTTTGCGGCAAGACGTTTCGTTTTACACAGTCACATGCGTCACAGTTCTTTGTAATGGACACTTTGTTTTCAAAATGAATGGTGCGACGACGTATTGAATGGCGAGTCGTATGTGCGCTAGTATGAATGAAATGGAACGTTTATTAACCACTCAAGATGTCACAGGTGTCAGTGAGTGACGTTTCGCTAGAGTGGTCAGTATGGCGACTGCGATTTGTCTGTCAGCACCATTAGAATTTAAGAAAATACTTGACAATCCGAATTTTGCGGATATATGTTGTCGACTCGAAATCTTTATTTTTTTATGTTTTATTATTCAGGTAAGGTTTCAATCGAGTCTACCGTACCCCTTGACGAAATTATTAATATAGATATATTCAATCATGCGCCTATGAGTTGTAGTATATATTTTGGGTCGTTCGGACTTTCCCCCCTCCACATTCCTACAATATTCAGGTATAAATCGAAGAAGACTCAGCCTTCGATTCGTCGCCTTCGGATATGGCGGAGGCAGAAGAAATAGATTCAGAAGGAGATGAGTGTCTTCCGTCGACATCGAAAAGAATTAGACTCGCCCTGTAAAATAATACGCTACGTTTTTACATAATAACTTTTATGATGATACTGTATTAAGCAACAATAAAGATCGATAAATTATTCGTTGTTCTCCACACTATTTATAATTTTAATTCATTCGTTACACAGCTGCATTGACATTTTTTGGAACACTTTATGCCATTTTATGCGTTATGAAATGGTTTTCGTATACAAACGAGCAACATTGTCACTGATAATGTACGAGGTGCAAGTTTTACGTAGCTGCAGCTCCTAAACTATAAATGCTACGGGAAAAAGTTTCGAATGAAATTTATAGGAAATTTCATGCTCTACAAATTCAGTTATTACAATTTTTCATTTATTATGAACCATTAACTATATATTTAGCAAAAACCATATTGTAAAAAGTTTGAAGCGCTACAAATAAAAAACTATGCATTTTACAGAAAAAATTTGAAATAAAAAAGATGGCAAATATTATTATCTACAAAAATGATCTCCACTATTTTTGTCGTACGATGCGCGGTTCGCGAGATATTCAATAAAACGTGTTTTTCAAGATGGCGGCTGACGCTTTTTTTGCGCAATAAATAATGTTTAATCAAGACACGAAATTCACTTTTCTCCATCTTTGCAAAAATTTGTTCCATTATTTTTCTTTAATGGTTGTCACAAAAAAACTGACCGGTTCGATCGTATTAGGTGAAAATTTGAAATTGGAGTCGTTGGTGTAGTATTATTCGAAATATTGTATTGTTGATCTTCACTGTCTTGGAGTATCGAATTTGTTAAAGTTTGTCTTCTCGAAGACTGATGATTTACAAACTATAAATATAAACCGTGCGTGTCGTAATGCCAAAACATAACTAGTGGGTGCCGGACTACGTTCCATGTAGGTTCCACAGTTACCCTTCCCTTAGAAACTGATCCCGGTGCACAGGGACAAGAAATGAAATAAAATATTTTCTAAAATGATTTTCTTTTTATCTAATTTCCCACACGAAAAAAATACTTAATGAAAACATTATAAATGCCGGTATTGGCGATAAGCCGGCGTATAGTAGGTGTTCTAGTATTCGCGTATTCGTCTTGTTCGTGAAAATAGCCGAATATAGACGAATAATGCGCGAATAGCGATGTGGGAACTCTAAAAAAAAAAAAAAACAGTAACGTGTCTAATTTACCTACCTACTCATTTTAACTGTCCATGAATAAGAATTGAAAAATATATATATTTAGGCTATACTCGTATAACTGTGAGTTAGATTGACTGTGAGAAGGTGTGTACAAACTACAAACCAATTCTTTGCCTTTCTGGCGAAGTGACATTTTTTTCCGGCGGACACATAAGCGTATTCGTTTCTTTTTGCCCCTTCTATAATATGCTTCCATTATCGTGTGACTATTATATCTACAGGAATTAAAAAATAATTTTATTTACATCTACCTACCAAGGTACCTAAAAATTGTTTAGTTACCTAGCTGAAACGTGGTTGAAACCTGAGCCGACCTAAAACCAACTTTTTGACTTTGATTTTGACAAAACCGAATATCTAGCATTTCACGAAAACATTATAGTTATAATTATTATAGTAGCACATGCAGCAGTTTCGTACACAATAACAAAGTCAAAAATCTTTTATTTCGTAAATATCATATAGATACATACTTAAAATACAAAATGTCAGTCATTTAGGCAAAAAGCCGATTTATCAAAAATCAAATTAGCTTACACTCGTTTTTTTTATGTTAAGATCGGCAGACAGGCTGACGGACCACTTGATGGTAGGTGGCTACCGTCGCTTATAACACAAGCAACACCAAAGCTGCTACAAGTGCGCTGCCGACTACAGTAGGATTAAGGATAAGGGTAAGGATTAAGGATAGGGTAAGGATTAGGATTAAGGATAAGGAGGGGATAGGGAAATTGGCTAATTACATAAATAAATAAATAAATAATAAATAATAATAAATAATCGTTACTAATTACATAAATAAATAAAATACTTACTTACTTGAAATTATCACTATAATCTTCAATTTCTTTATATCGGAGTTTCGGGCACGCCACAACAAATAACTAAATAAATAAAAGAGTTCGCCTTCCGCCGTAATTGCTCGTCAACTAACAGCGTCCGTCGATGTGTGCGTGAGGCTATTTGTATGTGTTGTGCGCGATTCCCGGGGACATGAGCGCACGAGCGATAGCATGTGTTTTCCTAAATACCTATTTCGTTAGAATCGCAAAGCTATTCTTTCCTCTTAAATATATTTCACTACAATTCTTTTATTACTATTTTTTACATTTCGACATAACATCAATCAATTGATAATTCTATATTAGAATCTAATGATTGATACGTGTGTCAGATTATTTTAGGCCATTATCAAATATACGACCTCCAACAAATCTTCTATTCTAGGAGGATAGGTAGCAAACTGTTTTTCATTTACCTATCATAAGTCCACATACCATCAGCTTACCTGCCACCCTTTTAAAAGCCACGTTTAAAAGCACCGAAATTAGCAACAACAAAAAACTTAACAGATACAATATATTTACGAAATTCCGTTGAAATTTACAAATACAAGTTTATCGCTTTTATTTATATGCCTTGAACTGCGTAAAAACCGATAGTGCATATTTACTAAATGAATTCAAACACTAGTACTATTTCAAAACACTTCGAAAAGAATTCCAATACACTATTCTGTACACTCTACCGCTAATTTAATTGGACCCCGCAAAAACGTTACTCAATATAGTATAGAAACAGAATATAAACTTTATCATTTGCAAACTTCTTCGGAGTTAATACATATTTGTACTCGCTCTAAGGCACTTGCGAGCGGGGGTACCCTGCAATTGCGTACCCGCTGCGGATTCCCATACTCGCTGCGGATTCCCGCGACTTGTATCCGCCTTTCACCTGCAGAACCAGCGGAAATCCACGCCTCGCGTTGGTGTGAATAGTGGATGTTTTGCCAGTACAAAAATGGACGTCGTTAAAATGACCGCTGTCATTTAATTCTATTATAAATTACAACGAACAAAAAAAAGGATTTTACAATCATGTATTCCTTTCCTAAAATCTCAGCCTTAATATTTTTATCAGAGTACACCTCCAAATTCACGCCCAGTCTTTTTTTTGTATTTTGCTATCTCAGGCAACAGGCTTACGTCGTCGCATACGTAATACCTATGGGTATGCCATTGTAAATATTGTATATAAATAAAGTAATTTTAGAATAAAAACATTACTGTACATACTACCCACGGAGTATCATTATTACGCCTAGATAATCGCCAAACACCCACAACATGTTGTTAACAACGATGTAATCATTCAAATAATTAGATCTATCCCCTATCCACTCCTAATCCCTTATCCTTAATCCTACTGTAGTCGGCTGTAGGCGCACTTGCCTCAAGTGGCTGCCTACCATCAAGTGGACCGTCAGCCTGTCTGCTGATCTTAACATTAAAAAAAAATTCAAGTTTGTGAACATTGCTTTTACATCTGGCGTTAAATGATCATATTGCAAACGAAGTGTATTATTACAAGTATTTATTTAAAAGAAATAATTTTTCTTCTAAAAATCATTGAATTATTATTTCTCATGCTGTTTGTTCAAAAATAAATTAAATTAGTTCCTATACTGTATATTTATACAGTGTCAACCTGATGAGTGCATTGCTTCGCACGCCAGTTAACTCTGCTGGAACACGATTAAATGTTAAAATGTATTTAGTTTTTACGTGTTCTTCGCTCATTGTACATTGTTCATACATTGTTCATGATTCTGTTTTAATGCTATCGCTGAAATCTTTTTACAATTAGCTTATTGTTTAGTTTTATTTGAGTTCGTATTTGGAGTTTAAATTTTATTAATTATAATTATTTTATGAGCCCTATTGAGGACATGGACATTTTGTGACACACTCAGAAGTTTCAAGACAAAATGATTGCTACTTCCTCAAGTCTAACACGTTTTTTTTTCTTCCTTAATATTTAGAAAATTTTGTAAGTTGTAATTATTTAATACACCTTATTTTAATTATATTTGAAATTCTATATCTGCCTTTAGTTTTTTAAATGTGAATGTTGTGGGTCCTTATATGTAATTTGTCAGATGTACTGTCAATTGTAAAGTAAACATAAAAAAATAATTTCCTAACATTTTTAAAAAGCTTAAAGAAGTATTAACTAATATCACAAGTGTTCTAACGCCATGTGCCAATTTTATATTAAAAGTCCCATTATTTATGACATTCATGTCTTATTTTTTTATATGTACGCGTTATACTGACAAAAGTAAAAAGTTTCGCAAACCAATAGTTAATGCCTTCTAACTATTGAAAAATGCATTAATTGGTTAATAAGTATAAAAGAAACGATGAATTAAAAACGTACATGCTCAACAAATAAGCAAATCAAATGTCATAATAAAAAAATACCTCACGTAATTCAAACAGGGCAAATATCTGTAATATTTAAAGGATTCAAATTACAACAGATAAATCGTCTTTTAAATTAATTAGATTATTAATTACCTATATATTAATGAAAGTAGACTAAAAAAATGATGATTTCGACAACACACTTAAAGGGGAGACAAACGCTAAATACTAAAAATATCCATTGTTTAATGAAGATGTTACAAGAAATAGACAAGACAATTGCTTTGAAAAAAATATATATTATACTTAAACATGTGAAGAACCAATTGTATTAATTAGAATTTTCATTAAAGTAATAGAAACTCCACAAAAAAAAGTTAGAACACAAGAAGAATTTGACTTTTATTGAAAATTCTCTCGAAAACGGCTTATTGCACGCATACGAATCCTGTACCTATTAATAAGTTAATATCAGATTAAAAAATTGTATTAATAATTATTTTTTGTGTATTGTTCTAATGGTAAAAACAAAAAAACACCATTTCTAGGCCTGTTGAATTGGATCCGCCCCGCCAGCGAGTTCTATAGTAAATGTCATTTGTCTCAGTGAATCCCTTAAGATCAAATTTCAGTAGTTTCAGGCTCAGTTTAGTTAAAAATTGCCAAAAAAGCATTAAAAGAAATTAGAAAGATTGAACAAATAACTGCCAAGAGCTCAGCAAAGGCGATCGACAGTGGACGTCAGCCGATAAGAAGTGAAATTGAATGCCACAAACGAACAGCGATTTAATATTTTATTGATACTTTTATGTTTACTGTTTTTTAAAATGTTTTTTAAACCATTTATATCCTTATGACAGGTCTTCGTCTAGTAATTACTAAGTACAGTTGATAGTGAAACTCATTTTAGGAGACTTTACACTCCCATCAACATTTTAATAGCCAAGGTCATGATATTTTTTTTGTGAGTCATTGTCACTACGGAGATCTAAACCATTTGTGGTGATCTTATACGCAAGCAAGCTGACTTATGTGACGTTCATGAAGGCAATGTGCCCTTCAAATACAAATATTGGCAAAATAATGTTTGTAAGACAGTGAATATAATAATGGGTTTTGGGGACAAAGAAGGCCCACACGACGTGGGCTCCGAGCGGGCTCCGTCAAACGGAGCTCGTGGCGGAGTCTAATAGAAGAGCTTTTTTTTACTTGACATTGGCGGACAATGGCCATCTTCAAGATGAGCCGAATCGCCATTTTTAAAAGAAGAAGAAGAATATAATAATAAAACTAAGAAGTCCTAACATGTAGGTAATTTTAATGCAAAATGCAAATTAATTTTTGTAATTAATTTACATAAAAATATTTAATTGTTACATAGAAATAACAAATTTAATAAAATTACAAAATTAAGTGATAAATTTCTGTAATAATAAATTATGTATAATACCTAAAGTTAATTATAGTTAATACTCTGCAATTTGATACACACCTGTTATTTAAAGGTAAGGGGTATGTTTCTAATAAATTGTGTACAGATATCAACCGTTTTTAAATGTTACATAATGAACAGATTGAAATTTTATAAAATATTCTTTATTTATTGATATCATCTTTAATGAAATTATTTATAAACTAGCTGAGCCCGCAACTTCGTATGCGTGGTTTTCGGAATAGCGCCTAACTTTTTTGTTTGTAAACCGATTGGAATAAAAAAAGAAACACTAAATGTTACGGAAAGCTTGCTACCATACATCAGTGAAAACCCGCTTCTAAGATTAGCGTGCACAAACGCACAGAAAAACAGACAAAAATTCTAAAAACTATTTTTTTGACCTCGGTAACATAATTAAGTACAACATATACTAGCTGAGCGCCCAACTTTGTACACTTGGTATTCGATATATTTGTAGCTCGTAACTTTTTTGTTTGTTTATAAACACTAAATGTTACGGGAGACTTGCTACATAACATCAGTGAAAATCGCATTGAAATTGGTTAAGCCGCCTCAGAGATTAGCTTTCACAAACGCACAAACAAACAGACAAAAATTCTAAAAAATACATTTTTGACCTCGGTAACATATAAGTACAACATATACTAGCTGAGCGCCCAACTTTGTACGCGTGGTATTCGATATACTCGTAGCTCGTAACTTTTTTGTTTATTTATAAACACTAAATGTTACGGGAGACTTGCTACAAAACTTCAGTGAAAATCGCATTGAAATTGGTTAAGCCGCCTCTGAGATTAGCTTTCACAAACGCACAAACAAACAGACAAAAATTCTAAAAAATACTTTTTTGACCTCGGTAACATATAAGTACAACATATACTAGCTGAGCGCCCAACTTTGTACGCGTGGTATTCGATATACTCGTACCTCGTAACTTTTTTGTTTGTTTATAAACACTAAATGTTACGGGAGACTTGCTACAAAACTTCAGTGAAAATCGCATTGAAATTGGTTAAGCCGCCTCAGAGATTAGCTTTCACAAACGCACAAACAAACAGACAAAAATTCTAAAAAATACATTTTTGACCTCGGTAACATATAAGTACAACATATACTAGCTGAGCGCCCAACTTTGTACGCGTGGTATTCGATATACTCGTAGCTCGTAACTTTTTTGTTTATTTATAAACACTAAATGTTACGGGAGACTTGCTACAAAACTTCAGTGAAAATCGCATTGAAATTGGTTAAGCCGCCTCTGAGATTAGCTTTCACAAACGCACAAACAAACAGACAAAAATTCTAAAAAATACTTTTTTGACCTCGGTAACATATAAGTACAACATATACTAGCTGAGCGCCCAACTTTGTACGCGTGGTATTCGATATACTCGTACCTCGTAACTTTTTTGTTTGTTTATAAACACTAAATGTTACGGGAGACTTGCTACAAAACTTCAGTGAAAATCGCATTGAAATTGGTTAAGCCGCCTCAGAGATTAGCTTTCACAAACGCACAAACAAACAGACAAAAATTCTAAAAAATACTTTTTTGACCTCGGTAACATATAAGTACAACATATACTAGCTGAGCGCCCAACTTTGTACGCTTGGTATTCGATATACTCGTAGCTCGTAACTTTTTTGTTTGTTTATAAACACTAAATGTTACGGGAGACTTGCTACAAAACATCAGTGAAAATCGCATTGAAATTGGTTAAGCCGCCTCTGAGATTAGCTTCCACAAACGCACAGACAAACAGACAAAAATTCTAAAAAAGTTTTTTTTATGACCTCGATAGCATAAGTACAACGTGTACAAATTGTTTTTTTGAAAAAATATTTAATGTATGACACAGCTCGTTTACGATTTTATTAATATGTATACAATAGATTAATTTGGGTCCCTTAGACAGAGTTTCTAGCATGCTGGCTGCGTTACCTAACCAAGGTAATAGCAAGCTAACCAAGGTAGTCGCCAGTCGACCAAATGTTTTGCCAAATATTTAAATAGAGCTGAAAATATTATGTCTCTATGTTTTGCAGATATTGCATTGTATATCACATTTTATTATAAAGTAGTAACTAGTATATAATTTCACATACACTTAAAATAAGGCCACATTTCTCTGCACCTAAACTGGTATGCTCACGATTGCGACAGGCAGCAAACTATAATGAAGTTAACATTTTCACTCACCGCCTTTGAAATAGGCTGCAACCTTAATTGGTTTCATTTTCGAGAGAGCATGTCCGGTCCAGTGTGTCATGGTGGAATTCCGGGGTGTTACACCGACTCCGTAGCTAACGGAAGCGCCAATTAACAAGTAGCTTCCTGATTGTTACAACATCTAATTAATTGCTAAGTGTTTTAGTGTCATGTATTAGATTGTTACATTAAAAGACTATCGATCTTTCCAAAATATAATTAATTTAAGTCTTGAGGTAGATGATGTAATCCTAACTAATATAAATGCGAAAGTAAGTTTGTTTTTTCAACGGTTGGATGAGTGGTTAGGGTGATTGCCTTAACGCTCTGTTCTAGGGTTCACGGGTTCGATTCCCGGCAGGGTCAACTTTGAAAAATGAACTTTTCAAATTTGGCTCTGGTCTGGGTTTGGAAAGTAGTGGCAGGGCACACTGCGTTTTCGCAGTCATTTGGGCAGCCTGTCTGGCGGCAGTAACCACCCCCGTACAGAAGACCACCGTGAAATAACAGCACGTGTGCTGTTGTGTTTCGGTGAGTTAGTAAGAGATGCCAGAGACCATTTCCCTAACCCTTCAACAATTCCTTATCATTAATCCTACTGTAGTCGGCAGCGCACTTGCAGCAGCTTTGGCGTTGCTTGTGTTATGGGCGACGGTAGTCACCTACCATCAAGTGGACCGTCATCCTGTCTGCCGAACTTGAAATAAAAAAAAAATGAAATTTCTCATACAGGTTGTGAGGGATACAGAAGAGGACATAGGGTATCTTTTATCCAGGTAAAAGGTATGGTTTCCCAAGGAATTATCTAAAAATAAAAAATAAAAAATTCAGCACCTGATCAAAATATATGGCTCTACCTAATTGGACTGGTTGGGTACCTCTTATGTTCTTGGAAAACGATTTCAGCTATGCTGTGAGCCCATTTGATGGTAGGTGGCTTCTTGAACTAAGAAAGGTTTCTTAAGGACTTCGGAAAGCGGCACGGGCGGCGCGGTGCGTACTTTTTAAGATAGAAAATATAAAACTTGGTTACTACACTAAAAGGTACACAGTTCCACGATTCATGAGAAGTGGCGCGCGGCCACTTGAAGTGCCGTCTTAAAAAGTGCCAACACACATTTTATACAATATCTTAATAAAAAATTTGCAGAAATTCCGATTTTTTGTTATTATATGACATATATATTGTGATTTAAATATTGAAAATAACACTATTTGCGTGAAATACAAATTAAATAGAAAATTGTAGCGCCAAGTAATGACTCAGGCGGTAATTTTAAATTTACGCGCTCTCGAAGAGGGCGCCACATTCGCCGTCCCGCTCGATACAAAGACAATTGCGTTGCGTAGGAGAGCAGCGCGCTCTCGCGCCTCGTGACTGTATGAAATAGGGCGTTGGCTCTCGGTCGTTCCCGCGCGTTCATGGATCTGTATCCTTTGTTGTATCATGTTATTGTGATTCTCTAAATATAATGAGTGTGCCTACATTCCTGAGTTTTAGTGCCTCACCCAAAGCACTACAAAATTAATTTACAAAATAAAGGGCAATTTTTTTTTTATTAAAATAATAAAGATTTTATTTTAAACAACAAATACATTTTAGCAGTAGATATTTATCTATATTTATCTTCTTTCTTAATATATAAAAATGAATCCCTATTTCCCTTGGTCATGGCATCACGCGTGAACGGGTAGATTTTAATTCGGTTTTGACTAATGGAAAAAGGGATAAACGGGGAATGTTCATATATATAAAAATTGCATCCCGGGCGAAACCGGGGGCGGAACGCTTGTCTAAAAATATAATAAAATCGTAAACGAGCCGTGTCTGTACATTAAATATTTTTTCAAAAAAACCACTTCTAGGTACACTTTGTACTTATGTTACAGAGGTCAAAAAAAGTTTTTACAATTATTGTCTGTCTCTTTGTCTGTGTGTTTATGCACGGCACGCTAATCTCAGAAACGGCTTAACCTATTTGAATGCGGTTTTCATAATGTATTATAGCAAGCTTCTCGTAACATTTAATGTTTGTTCCATTCCAATCGGTTTACAAACAAAAGGTTACGCGCTATACCGAATACCACGAGTACGAAGTTAGTTATATGATAACTAGGCTCAGCTAGTTTATCATATATTATATTAATCATAAATTTTATGTCATAAACATCAGCAGTAAATATATTTATATGTTTCATTCTCTTTAGTTTTCAGTGGATCAATATTTGATTAACAATAACCGTCGATATATATTTTAACTAGAACCTTCACAGCAAGGTCCTCACACAGAAATCAATTAGACTCATGTTGATTAATTGGGTAATCCAGGCGTACTATTGATACAGAGCCTATTAGTGAAGATCGTGTGTCAGTATAATGATACAAACAGATGTTATTAAATCATATTTTATAGGTAGATGCTATATAAGAAAAACTTATTAATAAGTTCAAGAATATTAGTAATACTAATATTCTTGAATAAAATACTAAAATAGTAATACTAATATTCTTGATAAAATACTACCTGGTTAAGTAGTATTTTATCTATGGTAATACTCAAGATTACGAACAGATTTGAAATTTAGGAATAATTTAATTTTGCTATTATGCTATCAAATTATACTTTAATTCAAAGTTGAAATCTAAACAGCGATATAAGAAAAAGAAATAATTTTAGTAGAAACTAGCTGAACCCGCAACTCCGTACGCGTGGTATTCGGTATACAACTTTTTTGTTTGTAAACCGATTGGAATAAAACAAACACTAAGTTTTACGGGAAGCTTTCTGCAATACATCAGTGAAAACCGCATTTAAATTGGTTAAGCTGTTTCTGAGATTAGCGTCCACAAACGTACAGACAAACAGAAAAACAGACATACAAACAAAAATTCTAAAACTATTTTATTTTAACTCAGTCACCTAAGTACAACGTGTACTTATTGTTTTTTCGAAAAAAAGACATGTACGTCTGGCTCGTTTACGATTTCATTGTATTACTAGCTGTTGCACGCGATTTCGACTGCGTTACTTCATAAATAATTGTTCGTGGAAAACGGAAATTAAAAAAAATTAAAAATTGGGTAAAGGGGGGAGATGGGGTGGGGATGGGGGGAGATGGGGGCGAGATTAGTAGCCTATGTTACTCACTGATAATGTAGCTTTCTATTGGTGAAAGAATTTTAAAATCGGTCCAGTAGTTTTTGAGTTTATTCATTACAAACTTACAAAAGTATGTACATAATACATACAAATCTATTCTCTTTGTAATAACGTATTATTAGTATAGATATATGGAAGATAAAAATATTGTTTCACATTCTATTGATTGCATTATTCTTCTTTGTAATTCTATTGATCATTTCGATATAAAATATTTAACAAACACAGTGTTAAATTTAAAAAAAAGACAATTATTTTCATAATATCTTTATTATTAAGTAAACGGAATGTTATTAGTCTATGGAAAATTGTGTTTTTTTTTTTTTTTTTATTATAGATGGGTTTGCTCTTGACCAGCATCTATCCATGTAGGAAGGATGAGGCCGAAGATGGAGCGAGCTCACCCAGAAGATGCCTATTCACTCGAACCTTGAAAAGATTTGGGTTATATGAGCTCGGAAATACAGACGCCGGCAGGGAGTTCCAATCCTTAGCAGTGCGCATCACAAAAGATGTTTTAAAGCGCTTGGTCCGAATTAGAGGGATATCGACAAGGTGAGGATGGTAACCAGCCGTACGTCTGCATGTCCGATAGAAGAAAGGGGAAGGCGGTATGATCTCATGCAGCTCTCGAGCACACTCTCCGAAGTACATCTTATAGAATACACACAGACAGGCAACTTTGCGTCTTTGTGCCAGGCTCTGCAGCTTAGTTCTTATTAGTGTATCATCGCCAATGAGCCTCCTAGCTCTGCGATCCACCGAGTCGAGTGCAGCAAGTTGGTATTTTGCTGAGCCATCCCAAAGGTGACAGCAATACTCCATGCAGGATCGGACTTGTGCCTTGTATAAAGAGAGGAGCTGTCCAGATGTAAAGCATCGCTTCACTCTATTTAGGATGCCCAACTTTTTGGCCGCTGTTTGGGCCTTGGACTCGATAGAAGAACCGAAGTTGAGATTTGAGCACAACCTCATGCCAAGAAGCTCAAGATCATTGGCCACAGGTACGGATGCACCTCGGAAAGTTGGAGCCAAGTCGAAAGGGCTCCTTTTTGCAGAGAACAAACACGCCTGCGTTTTGGTGGCGTTAAAATCAACCAGATTCCTGTCTGTGTTTGTTGGTTTATCAGAAGTTAGAAAATAGTTGATGCATAAGTAAGTCACTGAGATTTATCTCTGAAAAATACACTCTTCCTGGATGAGATAAAAAGCGAATTAAAATTAAAATAATCTAGACACTTTTAAAAGGAATAAATTTAATTATTTTTTCGTAGATGAAACCGCGGACAAAGTTAGTGCCACAAATAATTTGCAAGGTTGAACATGAATTTAACTTCGAAACCTTTGGCTCACTACGCCTTTTCAATCCTTTTAAGTCTTCCAATTACCGGTTAATTAACTACCTACTCATTTAATCATGATTAATTAATTACAATATTCGGTTTCAAATATTCTGATAACGTTTTATGCTATGTAAACCATAGTCTTGTTGAAATATCTGAACTAATCACATAAATAACCATGGCAACGAAAGCAATCCCGCCCCGGTATGAGCATAAAGATAAATTTAATTAACATCTCTGTCCTGAACGATAGTTGCTCAAACAATGATTGGGAGCTGGAGGTAGGTAACAGCCACATAGCTTTGTGTCAACGACGAATTCTCACTTAAGTAGTTTCTGGTACGGGTTTTCGATCTGCAAAACTCTCTCCTAATCCAATTAGCAATGGCACAGTATATTAAGTTATGCGATGAAGCGGATTTAAACCCAAAATCTAGAGGAGTCTGAAAGCATTCAAACACTCTCTTCAATATTTGCTTCAGGTAAATATGGTCTCGATAGATTCTAATTATATTATTATTTTGACGAACCTATTGGATGCTTTGCTTACCTCTGTCCCAGAGCTCAAGGTTAGATTCTCGGCAGGGCCAAATTTGGAAATGAACTTTTCAAAGTGGTTTGGGTTTGCAACTAAAAAACAGTGCCAGTAGGATACAATGCGTTACAGTCATTTGTGGAGCCTATCTGGCCGCAGTGACCACTCCTTACAGAAGAGCCACCGTAAAATAACAGCATGTGTGCTTATGTGTTTCGTTAAGTGAGTAAGAGATACCGGAGCCCGTTGCACCTTCCTAACTCCTTATCCTTATTCCTACTTTGGTGGGCAGCGCATACTTGCAGCACCCGTGGCGTTGCTTCTGTTATAGGTAGAGGCTGACGGAGGACCGTCGGCATATCTGTGGACCTTAACATTTAAAAAAAAGTTATCTAAGCTGATAGATGTAGTAAATAATACAGTGTTTATATACCAACTACAACCACGTGAAAAGTAGCATACGAAGTTATAGTTAACTAATTTCACCCGCGTGGCCCCATAAGCGATGGTGACTGATCATGTGAAACGATGCGCATTGAAGTATGCATAACATGAGACGGAAGATAAAAATGTTATAAGTGCCAAAATATTAAATATTAACTACTCGTAAACTACAATGTCACATGAAAAATTAATCTTCAAAGCCCTAAATAATCTGGGAAGTGAGATTATTGATATTTTTTTAGGTTTGTAATATGTGTCATTTTGAAAATAAAACAAAAAACGATAAAAATGAGAGGTAATTTGGTGATTTTTTTCTATCGAGAAAATTTCATCGTATAAAATTTTCTTTTCCACATTTCACTTTTATTTATAATCTATATATAAATATTTTCTTGTTTGGACTTTACAAACTTAGATAAATTTCAATTCTAGATTAGCTATTTCTCTTTATACGCGCTCTTAATGTGTTCTGAAGATACATATAACCTTACAAAACACTCGATATAATATGCCTACATTCTTGTATATGCAAATTGCTTAATGGTATCCTAATCCTGATAATATGCGAAAGTTTGGATGTTTGTTACTCGATCTCACAAAAGCGGCTCAACGGATTTAGATAAAATTTGGCACACAGATAGTTTATTACCTGAATTAAAACATAGGATACTTTTCATACTGAAAAATGTTTATGTTCCTGTGCGATTTACAACAATAATTGAACTACAGCGCGTGCGAAGTCGCGAGCACAGCTAGTCTTTAATAAAATTGAAGTTTGAATAAAGTTTCACCGTAAAGCTGGTACCTGACAAGATCAACAATTGAGTTGAAAGTGATTCGTAATTTAATGGAAACATTCCACTGTTTAGAAACTTCTGTAACTCAGTTCAGTTACATCTGTTATATTAGATGTGCTAGTTGAATTCCAAGTGATTGTGCCATTTCCTCTAACTGCTACAGTCCTTCTGAGTGAACTTCCCGAAGTTGCGCCAATACCCTTCACGCCTAGCTTTATTGCATATCGTTATAACGTGAACAATGAATAATAGTTAATGTGTGTATCTATACTAATATTATAAAGCTGAAGAGTTTGTTTGTTTGAACGCGCTAATCTCAAAAACTACTGGTTCGAATTGAAAAATTATTTTTGTTTTGAATAGTCCATTCATCGAGGAAGGCTATAGGCTATATAACATCACGCTACGACAAATAGCATATATAAACAGTGTCCAGTACCGCTCGCCCCATGCGCACGACGCCGCCGTATGGGCCGCAGCGAAGCGTGGCCGAGTTCAGCTAGTAAGAAATTCTTAAACATTAGTGTCTCTCCATAATGATTTAACATTACATATATAGTATATTACTGCAGAGTCCAGGAAGTCAGATCTTTATCAAGGCCTCGCTAAAGCTCGGCCTTGAAACCACTTCGTCCGGCAATCCCCATTCCGATCGAGGCTGGTATAGTGCTTTTCTCAATAAATGTGAGGAAATAATGAAAGACGCCCCCGCCTACTACGGCTGTGACAGCGGCGGGCGCGTTCGTGAACACTCGTGAAACTTCGGGTTTCATCGGGCTGAGCAGCGGCCAGGAATGACTTTTCATACAACATTCTTGGCCTAGGCCGAGAAAGAAATGCATGAGCCAACAATTACAAACTTCGTGGCTTGTTTTTAGTACAAGAATGCCTACATTTCCGAGCATGTTTTAGAAAATTTATATTTCACTAAAATATAGAAAGCTGCAATTACTTATACCAAAATAGCCTTCAATTAAGTGTCCACTCACTACCTGTGATACTCATAGATATAATTGGCAGAACGATGTATATAATGGCATATATACCAGCATTATGTATCGTCTTATTACCTACCACTGAACCGGATATAGAATCCCTATTTTTGTAATTTAAGTTAATGATTGTGTAAATGTAAAAACCTACGCATATTCAATTTAGGGATGAATGTAGTCTGCATTGGCCTTTAACTATGTTGTAGGGTGAGGAGATTTATTTCGTCCTCTTAAGTTATTTCGCAAAATAATATACACACTACAACAAAATTAGAAGAAAATTTCTATAGGCATGTTAAAGTAAGTTATAGCTATCTATAGTAAATTCGGTAGAAGAAATGTATATTTGCGATTCGCAAATTGCTTTTAACTTAACACTACCTTTAAACAATATTTCAAAATGTCTGTAGCATTATCCAAATTAATTGTATTTGTATCACCTTTGTATCGTCTTCCCAATTTATTTGTGGATTTTGTACATTAAACACTTAAGTTTTTAGCCTTGCCTTCATTTTGATGATTGCGTTAAATCCCCAGAGTTTAAGTAATTCTTTTTTCCGTTAATTGGATTAATTTTCAAATCGTTCATTAAAGAGTTTATCTTTTTGTTTTTGCAAAGTTAATAAATATTTTTATTTAGAAATATTGATAAAAAATTATGTTGACGCATTTCTTTGAAGAACTCTTTTGTAATATAAACATTGAGTTAATACCTAGCATGTTACAGTAGATAAAATCAGAAATTAAATTATGTTTGGGAAGCTTGTTAAGTCGTTCCTACTTATTGTAGTAACAATGTATCTTTAATTTATATCTACAAATTACAATTTCTTATAACTTTTTAGTTCAATGTGCGGATTCTCAGCGTAATAGTGGATATTATCTCTTAGTTTTTACGCCGTTCAATATCTTTAACGAGAACCGTTAATTAGGCACCAGTTGGCTGTTAGCGGAGTTAATATCAGAGTGAATATTAGTAGAAAACTGTGAAAATTATCCTTGTCTTGCATCTAGTCAATGCAGGAGACATCCCTTTGATGACAGAATTAGTCAGGGAGTTCGCTATATAATCTCATTGTTATTATGTCATTATGAACTAGCTGACCCGACGAACTTCGTACCGCCTCAGAATAAAAACTCGTGTGTGAGAAAATTAATTAATTATATTGACAATTAATTTTTTTCAGATATTTCAGATGTTTTGATAGTTACTTTGCTATTCGGAGCGGAGACAAATTCAAGAGATCAAGGATCATAAAAACAACATATATAATAAAAATAATATATTTATAAAAATGATATATATACAAAGATTTTTATAATCTTTGATCTCTTGAATTTGTCTCCGCCCCGAATAGAAAAATAATCTGAAATATAAACAAAAAAAAAAAATGTCCACTGTTTAACCCAATAAATTACCGAAACTTGAATAACTTCAGTTTTTTTTTAAAAAAAAAACAGTAGAAAATGGTAGAAGTTATATATATTATCATGAGCGAAAAATCCAAAAAAAATCAGATCCATTATAAGTTTTACATGTCACTAGCAGCGTGCAAACCTTATTCAAAATCTTAGCATAATTATTGTACGTAGACAGTAAATCTAGAAACTATTTTTGTCAGCAAATATATTTAGTCCAAAATCTGAAAAGTAGAAGTGAAATAGTGCTCTGTAAGGGCATAGCGTAATTTAGGCAACAAGCGAGTGAAGACAGCTACACCATATATTATAACTAAAAAAGCAATTTCATCTTGAAGTCATCTCTTAGTGCACACGTGGTGAATGAAGCCAGACGTGTGTTATATTAAAATAAAGGTAAATTAAAGTGCTTTGCCGTAGTTTCTTATCTCTTAGAAAAATGTTCATATAAGAAAATTCCTTGTGATATCGTATCTGCACAAATAGGACAGAATGCACACATAATCAAATAAGATTTACTCGTTTAAACCCTCTTCTATAAAAAAATATTGTAATCTTTTTATTATTTAAATATATACATAAAATTTTACGGAAGTCATATTAGAGTCCACACCCTTACACTAGTACACCGTGATATAAAGAGCACTTATGTCGTTGTTTTTTGGTGAGTGAGCGAGGAATACCAAGCCCATTTTTCGGTGAGCGAGTCAAACTTAAGTCTGCAGCGACTTAAGGTTGACTTGGAACTCCTGTGACTTTTTTACGACGGCTACCACCTATATATATATATATATATATATATATATATATATATATATATATATATATATATATATATATATATATATATATATATATATATTCTTTGGGAAAATTTGTAGTTCCTAGGGTTAATAATTACTATGGTGACAGAATTATAAAGAAGCGGTTGCCCTACATTCTAAATCGTTTGCCTGAAGACATTGTCCACGAGAAAAATAAAACTGTATTTAAAAATAAATTAATGAAATATTATCTGTTTTCTTTAAGTTAATTAATGAAATTTAGATTTAGGATTAGGTTTTTAATTTAGGTTACATTTATTTTAAATTCAGTTTTATTTTTGATAACATTAGTTTGATCCCATAGACAAACTGCTTTCCAGTTTTATGGGACATTGTAAATATTTTTCTAATTATTTCATTTATAATAAATAAATAAATAAATAAATAATAAAATATATAACTCAGTCGCAATATATAACGGTATATAACGCAATATTAAAATGAGGTTAATTTCACCTCATTTTAAATTTAATTTATATAGGTACGTATACAATATACACGAATCTTATTAAAATCTCCTCTTAGCAGCCAAGAATTCGGATGCGTTTTTCTTTTGTTAAAGTCAAAGTATTAAGCGTAAAATTCGTACACTAAGACGATAGTGTAGTAACAGTTTAATTAGAAAATAATGCCTGAAGCAGCTAAGCGCTCTGAGCTGGAATCAAATTAAAACGGATTCAATCTCATTAACTCAGGCTTATTTAGTGACTGGTCGGCATCCCGGCCCCTTTTACGCCATTCTTCATTTTAAAATTAACCATGAAACGATAACTTCCATTAGTTCCGTTTTGTTAGCTCACCCGCTTCTCTTTAATTCTGTATTCTCCTTATTAAATTTCATAGTTTTAATTCATATTTTATTACAGCAAATACTATTAAGATCAATTTGTTATTTTTTGTGATGCGCACTGCTAAGGATTGGAACTCCCTGCCGGCGTCTGTTTTTCCGAGCTCATATAACCCAAATCTTTTCAAGGTTCGAGTGAATAGGCATCTTCTGGGTGAGCTCGCTCCATCTTCGGCCTCATCCTTCCTACATGGATAGATGCTGGTCAAGAGCAAACCCATCTATAATAAAAAAAAAAAAAAAAAAAAAAATCAACTGTACAACTTCTGCATTAACCGTTACTAATGCTTGTGTCCTCGTATCTTTAGAAATAGCTTCTTATAAGTGATTTTTTTTAATCGGTCCAGTAGTCTTTGAGCTACATTACAAACATATAAAAATACATACATACACACACACAATTTTTTTCTTTTTATAGTAAATATTAGTATAGATAGATATATTTTATTTATAAAAAAAAAACTCAAAACACAAACAAACAACCGTTCCAAACTATTTGGACCTGAAGAGCATTTTCACTCTCGTATATCCACATAAGTATATCAAAGAATAAAAGAAACTAAATGACGTCGGCAAATGAGCTTTATAACAGACTAGCTGGTGCCTGTGACTTCGGCCCCGTTGATAAATGAAAACATATCGATCCCTCGGGATACTAACATTTTTCCAGTATAAGAAGTATAATGTTAATCCTGGTAATAAACTATCTTGTGCAAAATTTCATCCAAATCCATTTAGCCGTTTTGGGGTAATTGAGTAAAAAAAACACACAAACATTCAAACATACAAACTTCGCATTTATAATATAGTATATAGTAGAATAAGTTATAGTAGAATAAGTTATAGTTAGAATAAGTTAAGTTAGTTTTATATTTAGCATATAGTAGAATAAGTTAAACGGGTAATACCTAATTGCTCTTTATTATAACTAGAACTAAGTATACCTTTCGATATAAATTACACTTTCTTCTCATTGTCCCTGCTAAAATGTTATTGGAAAATTGTATGTTTTTTTAATATTACTATCAGCGGGCAGGGCAATGGTTTACTTGATTGCAGGTGGTTATCGTTGTCATAGATGCTGAAGGTGTGCTGCCGACCTTTGTAGGACAAGGAATTAGGAAGGATAGGAAAAGGGAATCTGGCATTCCTTTCACGATCACAAAAACACACACATGCTGTTATTTCGCGGTTGTATTGTGTAAGGGGATGGTTACTGTCGCCAGATGGCTGTCCACTTTATGACGCGTCCTGCTACTATTGGATGTTAAAAAAATATATGTTCATATGGAAAATTTGTTGCATCATAAACATATCAGAAAAGCAATTTACTCAATTACAAAGGCGTACCTAATTAAGCTTTTATAGTTTTTCGTTTTATTATATCACTAGCGACCCGCCCCCGGCTTCGCCCGGCGTGCAATTTTTATATACCCTAAAACATTCCCCGTTTATCCCTCTTTCCATTGGCGAAAACCGAATTAAAATCGGTCAAACCGTTCGCGCGTGATGCCGTGACCAGGAGAAATGGGATTCATTTTTATATATAAGATAAAAATATAAGGCCACGCTTCGCTGCGGCCCATACGGCGGCGGCGGCGGCGTGCGCATGGGACGCGCGGTACTGGACACTGCTTATATGTAATATAGCCTATAGCATATAGCCGTAGCGTAATGTTATATAGTCTATAGCCTTCCTCGATAAATTGACTATTCAAAACAAAAAGAATTTTTTAATTCGAACTAGTAGTTCCTGAGATTAGCGCGTTCAAACAAACAAACAAACTCTTCAGCTTTATAATATTAGTATAGATAATAAGCTGACCTCCGAAATTTTGCAAACACGTTGTCATGGATGTATGAAAGGACACAGGGTAGAATAATTACTTCAGAAAAAGTAATTATTCTTAATTTTTCAACGTAGGCGAAGCCACGGACCCCATCTACTATTTTATATAGGGAAGATACGAAATTTTAATATAATTAATCGAACACACTTATTCATAATAGAAATAAATTGAACATTAAAACATTGATGTACCTGAGAGTGGTACTTGACTTTTTAGCCTCACTTATTACAGAGCTAAGTGTTTTTCCACTTGTGCAGGCAAAAATCGGATAGAACCACTCGTTACGGAAAAAATTGGAACATTGATCGTGTACCTTGTTAAAAGTTAGCACAGAAAGAAGTTTTAATGGGTATCCTCATAAACGTGGATCAAATCCGTTTAATATTAAACAAAAACTGTTTTTATCTATTTATCATTCCTTATCTTAAATTTTGATATTTGCTTTGCTCAATTTCTTAAATTAAAAAAATAAAAATAAATATTTATATTTTAAAATAATTTATTCTTGTACTGAATCATGAAACGATTATCATCTAATTTTATATTTTTTAATAGTATAATCCAGATAATTAAACTAATAAATGGCAAGCATGCGTTAAAGGACGTGTGCGCAAAGTTTATTCTGGAATTTTTAAACGAGTAACTGTATTCTCGTGTTTAAATATCCAAATATCTTTTCAAACTTTGACGAGCCCGTTGGATGAGTGGTTGGGGTGCATGCCTTAACGCTCTGTTCCAGGGTTCCCGGGTTCGATTCCCGGCTGGGTCAACTTTAAAAAATCAACTTTTCAAATTTGGCTCTGGTCTGGATTTGGAAAGTAGTGGCAGGACACACTTCGTTTCGCAGTCATTTGGGCAGCCGGTCTGGCGGCAGTAACCACCCCCTTACAGAAGACCTGAAATAACAGCACATGTGCTGTTGTGTTTCGGTGAGTGAGTAAGGGATGCCAGAGCCCATTTCCCTAATCCATTTTCCTTAATCCTACTACAGTCGGCAGCGCACTTGCAGCAGTTTAGGCGTTGCTTGTGTTAGAAGCGACGGTAGCCACCTACCATCAAGTGGACCGTCACAGCCTGTCTGCCGACCCTAACATAAAAAAGTAATAATATTAACTGTTAGAGACTGATTCGGAAAAAAACGATTTACCAAATAAAGGTTA
Source organism: Bembecia ichneumoniformis (assembly GCA_910589475.2). NCBI lineage: Eukaryota > Metazoa > Arthropoda > Insecta > Lepidoptera > Sesiidae > Bembecia > Bembecia ichneumoniformis. The sequence goes on along the minus strand of OU342526.1, from coordinate 17,984,431 downwards.
AGTAATGCTTCAATTTTTTTCTACGCGTCATCAGAATTAGTTCCCCTTACAGTACAAATACTTGGTACTTTTTTAACTGCCTATTATATGAGCCAGCATCTAAACGCTTCGTTTGACTAATTTTTGCTGCCGAAAGCTACTTTCTTTGAGGCCAATCAAATTGTAACCGGGAAAGACGTCGACCTTAAATTAGAAGGGGGCTGAATTACGTCTCTGTCTTACGTTTCTTATTAAAAAGAGAGGGCTGTATCCCTGTGAAACCTTTGCTCGGTGAATAATGTGTATCATTTTTTGTCTTCCCTTACCTTTTTATGGTCCTGAGGCCGCCGTGAGCTTTATTAAAATTTATAAACATATAATACGCTATCAATAACGAGGTTCGTGTGCTTTTTATGTATCCACCATGTGACACATAGCTTTTGTTTAATAAAAATGTTATTGTTATTTATGTTACAATAAAAACAAATATATGGAGTATTTTAGTTTTAGATATATCAAGAAGTTAATATATAGCTATATGCTTTTATCACAATCACTAAAATTATAAAATATCATAATATTCATAAGTAAACACAAAAAAATTCTTTAAATTTACTGAACAAATGTATTTTAAAACAACACTTGAAAGAATGTTTTTGTGTCCTAGTCTTCAGGTCTCAATGAGATTTTTTAAAATTTTCTTCATGATAAAAAGGCCATCATGATAGCTACTATCAATGACTATCAATATACTATCAATCAATGATGTCTAAGGAATCGGGAGAAGCATAGCTTACCGATGTGCCAATATACATTAGTAAACCAGTGACGCAGTATTTTGTAAGAGGGTGCTTATTGCCTCCAGATAAGCTATCCCATTCATGGCTACGATATGCAATATGCGTTGCCAGTTTTAAAAAGTGAGACTACTACTTTGTGTTCTGACTTGTTACTTTACGCTTTCAATAAACTTCATATACACGAAGAAATATATAAACTGTAACTTTAAGTGTGATGTACTACCACACTTCAAAACATTTCAAGCATCAAGTTTTTAGCATCTCATTAATTTTTTAACTCACAATATACAATGTTGCGTAATAATAATAATATATAACGTATGTAACTAGCGAAATGTATAAGAATTAAAGTCTTATGTCTACGACGTTTTCTGAGCGCAACATTTATATTTAATCCTATTGTAGTCGGCAACGAACTTGCAGCAGCTTTGGCGTTGCTTGTGTTATAGGCGACCTACCATCAAGTGGACCGTCAGCCTGTCTGCCGATCTTAACATAAAAAGAAAAAATAAGAAGAAGAGACAGCTATGTGAATTTTAACTTTTTTATGTAAAGCTCGTCTGGCAAGATGACACTCCTCTTGATGGTAGGTGGTTACCGTCGTCTATTAATACAAGCAACGCCACAGATGCTGCAACTAGCTGCTGACCTTAGTAGGGATTAGGTACAAGGAAATTTTATGTGTCTGCTTTTGTTTAAAATATCTGTGGCACTTTAAGCGTACCGTAAACAAATTTTTGCATAGGCAGAGCAACTATACTCCTTTGGTGTTTTTCCACCATCAACTGTACCGTCAGCCTAAAAGCAAAAAAAAATCAATATACAGACAGGTTTAAATACGAAAACATTCATTCATACATAGAAATTTGGATCAGATTACTAATAATTTTAGTTTAGTCTGATATTTTTTTATTATTTCCTAGCCATGAGCAAAATAGCCCTATAAGATGAAGAGAACTAGTTGCCATAGCAAGTAACTGAACTGGAAGTCCAGGTCATATTATGAAGTCTTTTTTGTTTTGATACAAATAATTAAATCATTTAACTTAAAGGAAAATTGATATTTAAATAAGAAAATGAGCTTGATAAATCCAAATAAAGTTTCTGTACAAACATCAAAGAACCGAAAAACAGAGAAGAGATTTTAATTAAACTCACATTAATTAAATAGGGCATGTTAAACAAACATTGATATCCGGAACCTTTCCCTTGAGAGCGCATAGAATTACAAAAAGAGGGTCCTCTGTCCCTTACCTGAACCAGTCTCGATTGTTCGCCGCAAACTATCAATTAAAATAAGCTCTTTATTCCGTGGACATGACCTAAATTATTTCAACAAATGAAAAAGGTCTCAAGTATTTTGTTTGACCCCACACTTTTTGATATTGAAGAACCGGTACTTGACATTCGGCTCCTTCTATAATAGTTTAGACCCTTGAAACCTGATTAGGTTTACACTCATTACTATGGGTCCCAAAGAATGACCGATTTTTCCCTCTTCAATTTTAAATGTTCAAACGTGTAAAAACGTGTACTATGCTGGACAGTGCATTTGTAGAACCTTTGACGTTGCTTGTTTTATAGGCTACAGTAGCTACCTACCACCAAATGACAGTCAGCATGTCTGTCGACATTTACATTTAAAAAAATGAATTTTAAATACTCCCATTTCGAAAACAATTTGTGAATCCCTCGTTTGGATTGCCTTTAAAGTTGATTTATTTTGTGCAATGTGACATCAGATGGTGCCATTTACTTTTGTAAGTTAGATGGACCGTACGGAATCACTGGAAAAGTTTTAAAAATGTCAGTAGGCTTTCGTTTCAAAACATCTCTTTTACCTTATTCGATAGATAAATGATCTTGATGTTTTATGACTAACCAAATTTAATATATATTTATTATATGTGATATTATATTATTAAACCAAATTTAATAATATAATATCACGGGAAACCCATGATATTATATTATTATATTATACATATAATAAAATCGTAAACGAGCAGTGTCTATACATTAAATATTTTTAAAAAAATTATATATGTTGTACTTACGTTACCGAAGTCAAAAAATAGTTTTTAAAATTTTTGTCTGTCTGTTTGTTTGTGCGTTTGTTCGCGCTAATCTCAGAAACGGCTCAACCGATTTGAATGCGATTTTCACTGATATATTATAACAAGCTTTCCGTAACATTTAATGTTTGCTTTATTCCAATCGGTTTACAAACAAAAAAGTCATGTAAATTTAAAGAATCACGTCCAACATTTTTTTGATAAAAAACAACAAAATAACTCTTCAGTTGAATTGTCTGAAACTTTACTTAACCATATATTATCATCGGTAAAACGATGATAATTGAAAGTTTATATAAAGTTAAAAATAGTCAGTTTAAGTGAATTTGAATATTCCAATTTAAGTTGTCCTCTGATCTATATGATCAGTCATTTTAAGTAGAGTTCAGCTTTGGCTGAATAATATGAAATAATAGGGATTTCATATAATATAATAAAATCGTTCTTTGCCTACTATGCCTTTGTGCACACTAATCTCAGAAATAGCTTAACCGATTTTCATGCGGTTTTCACTGATATATTGTAGCAAGCTTCCGGTAATATGTAGTGTATATTTCATTCCGATCTGTTTACAAACAAAAAAGTTACGCGTTATACCTCGCGTACGAAGTTGCGGGTTCAGTTAGTTATTATAATATGTATAACATACTAGTCTTTTCCATATTAAAATTTCAAAAGATCAATAAACTTTTATATGATATTTTTTTAAGTCGACTTAGCTATTAAAGGTTAAATTCGTTGTTTGTTGATAATGTACATTTCGCTCACTTAAAACATATAATTAGAAATGATAACACCAACGTCTACCAGACCAGAACAAACAGAACAGATAACTCGAACTTCTATCGGGCATGCAGACGTACGTCTGGTTACCATCCTGACCTTGTCGAAATCCCTCTAATTCGGACTAAGCGCTTTAAAACATATTTTAAAATGCGCACTGCTATGGATTGAAACTCCCTGCCTCCTTCTGTATTTCCGAGCTCATACAACCTAAATCTTTTCAAGGTTCGAGCGAATAAGCCAACTTCTGGGTGAGCTCACTCCATCGTCGGCCTCATCCTTCCTTCATGGATAGATGCTGGTCAAGAGCAAACCCATCTTTAATAATAAAAAAAATCTTTTATAAAATGAAATAATACTTTACTTTTGATTGTAGTTTTATGTAATACTAGCTGAGCCCGCAACTTCGTACGCATGGTATTCGGTATAGGTCACTTTTTCGTTTGTAAACCGATGTTACGGGAAGCTTGCTACAATACATCAGTGCTACAATACAAATCGGTTAAGCCGTTTCTGAGATTAGCGTGCACAAACGCACAGACAAACAGACAAAAATTCTAAGACTATTTTCTTGACCTCGTGTACGAATAGCTTTTTTTTTTCGAAACAATATTTAAAGTACAGACACGGCTCGTTTACGATTTTCTTATATGTATAGATAACTATTGTATCCTTGATCTTAATCATCACTATTTGGACGGTTAGCAGACCTTTAAAATTAGGTGCCACCACAGTCGATGGTCGATACTCCGCCCTCGGAATCCATTCGCTCTTCAAATCGTTCCAGCGAGCAAAAGATGTCGTCGCTTACTAATTTTTATTTTTAACTAACTGAATCGACTGTAATAAGTTGATAAATAACATTTGTCGAAAACATACCAACGAGCAATGTATTAAGGCAGACTATAATAAAGAAAATACATCTTAATTTTCCACCTATACCAGTAGAAATACTAATAAAAATGTCATCCAAGCTATCGCTACGAACTGTCTGACAAGTGCGTAGCAGTGCTACAAAGTTTTACCGTAGCACTCGTTGCGCTACGATCTACGAGTTCTACGACAGTCTCGCTAACTGAGTGACAGAAGAGCTTATGTTATTTCCTTGTTGAAGTACACATGAAGGCATCGTTTAATATTATTCAAGAAGTGTCCGGGAATGCAGCGTTCTGGATTCGAGGCACGTCGCGTGCCAGGCCGCAGGTGAGAGACAAACGTCTTACGAGATCTCCGTTGACATTAAAATACACTTATAAATGTATAAGGAGATAAAATTGCTTTGTTACACTCATTATGAAGTTTATAATTTACTTTTAAAAAACCTTAATACAGTTGCTTTCATATTATAAAAAAAAATGATGCTTAAGTAAACTCGTTTTTAACGACTCGATCAAGTATATATGCAATTGTAAGTAAGTCAAGTAGGCTCGGGTAAATAGTGTTTTTAATAAAAATGTAACAATGCATTTATGCGTACCAGAAAACAATATCTACATTTTGGTGAAAAAAACATTAAAATACTTTTTTGTATTTTATAAAAATGAACAAGATTCGTTTTCAATTTAAACTGATAACTTACTTATAGCTAATTATTATTATGATTAGCTGATTTAGCGATTACAAGTTATATTTAATTAGATTTTATCTTAAAATCCCATGTGTATATAGATCATAGGGTAATTATAGGCATACTGTTTTTTTTTTTTATTTCTAAGCCTTATTTTTAAGAAAAACGTTGAAATAGAATGAAGCAATACAAACTAAAACGATTAAAGCTTGGAAAAGTAATATCTAAGAACTTTATATTTTGGGATCAATGTCAAGATCACATTTTGCGATCCAATCCTTTAGCGAAGGATAGAATTTCACATAAAATAACGTTATAAAATAAAGTTTTAGTTATAAACCAAAAATGCTTTTTTGTTTGTTTATAACTTAAACTAAATAATAACTAAAGTGTATTGCTTATATAAGTAATTTTTAATGCTTGTAATTATAATTAGATTATTATATTATATTTTAGTGCTTATTGTTGATGACAGTCACCTGTAAAATATGCGCATTAAAATAAATAAGTAATATGAACAAACTTACCTGTTGTTAGGGTTTTTGTTTATATTTCTTTTAATTTCGGATAATTGATATCTTTTAAATATAATAAAAGAGGGTGGATCGAGATTGCGAGCGACAAATTTTTTTTCGGCAGTTACGGACATGTCCCCACGGGTCCTAGACCGAGCCGCTCGCACACTTGGAACATCGACTAACCAACGTACGAGGTGTGTTCAAAAAGTAAGGTGACTTTTCAAATTTCGCTCGCAACGTACATTCGATTATTGATTTTTTGTTGTTATTGTGTTGGTACACATGTCCCATATATATGTTCGCAGTTTCAAGTACATAGCATACTTAGTTTGTTTTTGACAGATAAAAAAGTTAGACGTATTTTGTTGTGCTCGGCGATTTTCTATTATTATAAAAAATGGAGCAAAGAATTTCAATCAAATTTTGTGTGAAAAATGGAATCAAGTGCTCTAAAACTTTTGAAATGTTGACAGTGGCGTACGGTGAGTCTGTTCTAAGTAAAAAAAATGTTTACAAGTGGTACAAATTTTTCCAAGATGGCCGAGAAGATGCCAACGACGAACCTCGCTCTGGACGCCCCAGCACATCAACAACAGAAGATATCGTCGAAGCTGTGAAGAAAATTGTTTTTGAAAATCGTCGAATTACCATAAGAGAAGTTGCTGAGGATGTTGGCATATCAGTCGGTTCGTGTCATGCAATTTTTTCGGATGTTTTGGGCATGAGACGTGTGTCTGCGAAATTTGTTCCGAAACTTCTGAATTTTGATCAAAAGAACCGTCGCATGAGCATCGCTCAGGAGCTCTTGAATGGCGTCAGTGATGATCCCGATTTGCTCAAAAGGGTCATAACTGGGGACGAATCATGGGTATATGGTTATGACGTCGAAACCAAAGCCCAATCGTCACAATGGAAGCACCCAGGAGAGCCAAGACCGAAAAAAGCACGCCAAGTCCGATCACATGTCAAAGTTTTGCTTACTGTTTTTTTCGACTACCATGGCGTAGTGCATCTAGAGTTTTTACCTAAAGGTCGTACGGTCAATAAGGAGTATTACCTTGAAGTTATGCGCCGTTTGCGAGAAACAATACCAAAAAAACGTCCGGAATTGTGGAAAAATAATTCATGGATTTTGCATCACGACAATGCACCTGCTCATTCATCGTTGCTTGTGAGAGGTTTTTTTGGCCAAAAACAAGACGAGAATCATGCCTAAGCCACCATATTCACCGGATTTGGCCCCCTGCGACTTTTTCCTTTTCCCAAAACTTAAAAAAACCTATGAAAGGACGGAGATTTTCAACGATTGATGAAATAAAAACTGCATCGCTAGAGGAGCTCAAGGCTATACCAAAAAGTGCTTATGAGAAGTGCTTTTAAGATTGGAAAAAGCGTTGGCACAAGTGCATTGCATCTGAGGGGGATTACTTTGAAGGGGACAATATAAATGTTCATGAATAAATAACTATTTTTTCATAAAAATATAAATTCACCTTACTTTTTGAACACCGTAGTATATCTTCTTTCTTTCGCTACCCGCGGCCACGTTCACGCCAGCAACACTTATAATTTTATAACTTTATTGAAGTCATCATTAATTATAATAAAACTATTCTATTGAATAGCCTCATTGCTCAAAAGAATTATGAAAGTCTGACTAAATAAAGTAAAACAAAAATCAATTTTATTATAGATATTTTTAGACTTCGTAATTTTACAAGACAAATATTACGAGAAAATTAGTTAACAGGACACTAAACTTCGTATGAATGTCGTCAAATATTTAAACAATCTTTAAATAAATCAAATTTATTTTTGATTGTTTTCTTTCTACCAGTAAATATAATATAGTACGTGCCACTAGCAGACCCAGACTTCTCCTCATTGTGAGGAGGTACGGTATTTCACAATACACGTCTTTGAATATTGCTGGTAGTTTTCGTCACTGTTGTACTAAGTGATTGATATTTCGTTACTCGTTTTTTACTTATTGAAACTGACTTCAGAGCTGTAGACTGACGTGCATTTATTGAACTTTTCAATAACCAAGTCTAAACAAATTGTCTATAAGCTATCAATGCTTACATTTATCTGTTTAATGTAACCTAAAACAAAAATTAATAGTTTATTGAAATTTTCACTTTTCTTAAGTGTTTAAAGCATTTTCAAAGCACATTATAATAGACTTAGTACTGTTTATGCTGACTTACTTTAGGTGCGACGTTTTTAGTTTCACAATACCTCCGCCCATGTTGAATTATACTTGTTGCATCTTGTTTAATGTTTATTAATCAAAACACAATAAATCATTACAGGTGAAATACAAGTTAAGATAAAATCGTGTGTATACGTATGTATCTTAAATTCTTCACAAAAACAGCGCTAGCAGAGCTTAAAGGTTCCTTTTAAACTCGAGTTGGGTTTAAGTAGAAAAAGAAATAACACCATCAGACGTTTTCACGGGAACCGTCGACTGCAGGGAACGACTTTTTTCAAAACTTCACTTACAATTGGGAATGCATAAAAGCAAAGTCGGAAAGGACCGAGGACTTTTTGCCTTAAGCCAGTATTAACGACTTCTGAACTAGTGAAAAAATATCTCAGTAACTAAATGTTATATTATTGACGCCCGGTTGACTTGACCTTGACACACTTTAGTAGTGAAAATTAGGGTTTTTTTTACTTTGACAATACCTTCACTTATTTGTGAATACAAATAACTAATCACCTATATTATTATTATTAGGTACATTTTGGACTAATGCTTTATTATATTATTGCGATGCTTCAGTCCAGGATTTTTAATAAATAAATCTTTAATAGCATAGCAGGCCAATAATTTAATAGTCCGCAATAAAAAACTATCGTTGTGTTTCAGTAAGTGAATAAGAGATGCTAGAGCCAATTCTCCCAACCCCTCCTTCACTCCTACACCCTTATCATATTAAGGTTAACATTGAATGTGTTAATAGACGACGATAGCCATTTACCACTAAGTGGACCGTCAGCCTGTCTGCTAATCTTTACATAAAAACCCACATTTTTTTACTAACAGATTTGAGCTAATGACATAATTGAACACAAGACTAGGTAAATTATGTAAGACGTTAAGATTGCTACATTATACATTACTTTGTCGTATAAGTTACATTACATAAAGCGATAAGCCACTATTTTTTTTAATAATGCTTAAGTTATCCTCAAATATGTATAAAACCTTATTATAAGAAAACTGTCAGTTAATAAACTCCAATAAATTAAAGCAACATATAAATAAAAAAGACAATAACCTTCGTCTGAGGCCACAAATGACAGCCTCTAAAAGATTGTTTATTTTCGATCGTCCCACGTACGAACAAACCTACTACATGTCGTGCCAGTTGCCACAACTAAAATCTTCCTAAAATAACTTGGAAACGATAAATAATTTAGTCGCATCAAGTGTCTGTGTACTAAGCGGAATCCACTTGAATAGATATGAAACAATCGCTACGAAAGGTGCTACGCGTGACAACGTAAATAATGTCTTATCGGTTCACCTAACCACCCCTTCGCCCTTCGCTCTCCCTACTCGCCCGGCTAGAGAACGCAGACGGCCGTATGTACATTCGCGCGAAAACCAAACTGAAAGTGGACTAAGATACGATGATTTATTTAAACGTACGGAGAGATCCCTTATCTGCCACCTCACGTTATCTTATTGCGTGTTTCCTAAATAATTAATGCAATATAGGGCATCGATTGTGAGGTGACGGGCGGGAGCGGGGCGGGTAAAGAGGCGCGGGGGTGCGCGCGGCGCACGCACGCGATTGGCTGTCAAGCCTGCGTGAGTGCGTACCTCCGCCCCCCGCGTGCGTGTGCCTTCGCCCGCTCGCGATCAGTCGACGGTCGACCTTCGTGCGAGTGAGACGTGTCGTGGCGCGAACCAAGTAACACGATCTCCGCGACCGCGCGCGCCCCCGCTACCTCCCATCAGTCAAGCCTCAATCGAAGTTTCTTATAAGCTGGAACTAATTTATCTGTCCATATGGTTCATCTCGTAGATATATTGCGTTCAGCAAAAGTTGACTATCCTCCGCCTGTTATTGTAAGTAAATAAACAATTCCTAAACTTTCTCAAAACTATTTTTTACTAAATTCTTTTTTATTATTTTTTACTATTTTTTTTTACAATATCCATTCCTTTTTTTTTTCAGGTTAATGTTAAGTTGGATATGTTTTTAAACTTATTTTTGTATGAAGATTAGCAGCTTTAGCGTTTAAAAACAATGTCATGTGTTTATTGTTTACTTATTATCGCATGTTAGATTATGTTTACACAATTTATCACCAAAGTGTCATAAACTTTTTTAGACTCAATTGTGTAACTTATTTATTTACAAATAAACGATTACATTTTATTTTTGTTGTTTTATTTTACGTTATTCCTAGATTATACTCAAAAACCTTCAATTACTCTCATTGTTTCTTTCATTTCACGAAGAGCTCCTAATCCTTAAGCCATTTATTATTATTTTTATTTAAATTTATTGCTCTGATTTTGACTAAGAGAATTACGAATGTGTAAATTAGAAGAACTAAATTTTACGTTCCTTAAATATGTATTGAAACAAAATAGTAGTAATTTTTAATAGACAAAATCAACGCAACAATAACTTTAATTGAAATATATAATTAAATATTTATTTTTAAATAGTTTATGTAACTTAATATTATAATTTATAAATATGTATAGCAAAATATATATAAAATAAAATATGTTTCCCTTAAAATGTTTCTCAAGAACAATGTTCCTCTTTGTTTTATTAAAAAAAAATAATGAATCGCAAAATTATTAAAAGATCTGAATATCTGATTTTGTTTGACTGGTTATAAATTATACAATTAATATTTCAATTCGCAATAAAAATGCTGTTCTTTTCTCTTAATTTTTATACGTTTTTAAAAACTAATAATCAATTTTATGTTTCTACAAAATATAGTCTAAATGCAAAGAAATTAGTGAAAATATCGTTAGGCCAAATGCAGCCAAAGTTATTCCTTATGCTCACCAACGCAGACCTGTAACCGATTTGTTGTTCGTGAAGGGACACCCACATAATGTGTTATGGATGCCAGAACTGTGAGGTTACACCATAAGCACAACATAAAAGTTTTATCCTTCCCCGGCCAGTTAGCTGGGTGAAAGTTTAAAAGAATACCCTTTCCTCGCCCCATTACCTCGTCTGGCAATGTCGGGTAAACTTTATGATTTTTTTTATTAACGAAACTTTTATATAAGTGGAAATCAATATTCTATTATATATATGGTCTATTATACCTACATACGATCTAATTTCAAACATAATGTTTTAAAAAATACTTATAACATTACTATTAGGCTAATAAATTGAAAAGCAGTACGAAGCCATGGAAAAGCAAAAATAATACTGTAACTATACAATACCAAACTATACTAAACTACCCGCCCCCGGCTTTGCACCAAATTGAAATTTTTAAAAATCCTTTCTTAGCTTCCAAAAAATCCTTATAAAATAAAGCTATGTTCTAAATTTGTAAACAGATTTGAATGAAATATACACTATATTTACCGGAATCTTGTTACAATACATCAGTGGAAACCACATTAAAATCGGTTGAGCTGTTTCTGAGATTAGGGTGCACAAAGGCATAGTAGACAAAGAACGATTTTATTATATGTATAGATAAAGATGCACCAGCCTAAACTGAACCCTACTTAATATGACTGATCATATAAATCTGAGGTTAACTTAAATTGGAATACTAAAAATCGCCTAAATTGACTATTTTTAACTTTATATAAACTTTCAATCATCATCGTTTTACAGATGATAATATATAGTTAACTAAATTTTTAGCCAATTCAACCGAAGAGTTATTTTATTGCATTTTAATCGAAAAGTGTTGGACGTGGTTCTTTAAATTTAAAGAACCACGTCCACCACTTTTAATTTTTGTTTGTAAACCGATTGGAATAAAAACACACTAAATGTTACGGGAAATTTGCTATAATACTTCAGTGAAAACCGCATTCAAATCGGTTAATTGGTTTCTGAGATTAGTGCGAACAAACGCACAGACAATAGACAAAAATTCTAAAAACTGGTTTTTTTTTACTTCGGTAACATAAGTACAACGTAATATTCAATAATATTTAATATTCAGACACGGCTTGCTTACGATTTTATTATTTTATATATAGATTATAAGTATTTAAGAGTTTGGCGTACCCCACATAAGTTCATACTTATCGTCATATAGTATAAACGGTACCCTTGAGAAGGACATCCTCAAATTGGTTGCGGTATGTCGTTCAAGGACGCCCCTCTTGAAATTTTCGTGCATACTTGCGTTGCAAATATAATTCTGTCGCAAAATTTCTTTTTACGTATATATTTATTTAATTATTCGTTTGTGATTGTATTCTGTCTTTTTAGACTCATATTGAAATCTGAATTATCTATACATATTATAAAATAAATTCGCTGTCGGCTCTTCTAAACTACCCAACGGATTTTGATACGGTTTTCAGTAATGAAAAGAGCGATAAAGGAGGAATGTTTGAGCATATCTTGCTAACATTATAGAGGTGAAAATTTGTGATATTTCTCATTAATGAATCATTACATTTGGATGAGATTTGACAAAATAGTTTCTTACCTGGATTAAAACATGGAATAATTTTTATCCTGAAAAAATGTTAAGTTCCCGAGGGATCGTCTAAAAATTTAAAAAATCGGGCTGCAATGTCGCCGTGGCGACGATTGGCCCGATAAAGATGTCAGGTGTTATTTGATTTCGCAGACGAAGTCGTGGGCTCCAGCTAGTAACATATAATTTCTGAAGATATCTACAAGGTTAGAGGTCTGGGAGTAGGAGAACCACAAAAATGTCTACAATTTTGAAACGCTAATATATATATGTAATCTCTATATATAAAAATGAAAATCCCCATTTCCCTTGATCATGTCATCACGCGTGAACGGGTAGATCGATTTTAATTCGGTTTTCACTAATGGAAAGAGGGATAAACGGGGAACGTTTCTTTCTTTCTTTCTTCTTCTTCTTCTTTCATATATAAAAATTGCACCCCGGGCGAAGCCGGGGGCGGGTCGCTAGTATATAATAAAATCGCAAACGAGCCGTGTCTGTACATGAAATATTTTTTCAAAAAAAAAAACACGTTTGTACACGTTGTACTTATGTTACTCGTTACATATATAGTTTTTAATTTTTTTGTCTAATCTCAGAAACGGCTTAATCGATATGAATGTGGTTTTCACCAATGTATTGTAGCAAGCTTCCCGTAACATTTAGTGTTTGTTTCATTCCAATCCGTTTACAAAAAAAGTGACGCGTTATACCGAATACCACGCGTACGAAGTTGCGGGCTCAGCTAGTATAATAATACGTTCAAAACAAAATTTATACCATTAAATATTCTTAAATGATAATTCGTGGCCCTCTGGATTCTTATTCTTTAGACAATTGGTGAACTTCTTGTTAAAATCAAATCAAAATCAACCGAGTATGTAAACAAATGTAACCTAACGAATTGCCAAAATTAATTTTCCTTTTCTTTTTATTAAAATTAAGTGTTTCTGTTACTATTACAAAGATATTTTTTTTTATTTTAGTTAAAAAATATATTTAAAAAAAGTTAAAGATACCCATTGGTAACATGGGTAAATTATCTGTAATAAATACTGTTATTATCATTATTTATTATCATTATTAATCCAACCGGAACCGTTCCACTTGCGGAACACGAGGCGTGGGCGGGGGTTTCATCCCTTCGTGGTCGATGTACCTCGATCACGCACGAAGCGTTTCAGTTCCACCTTCCTTGTTCGGAGTGCTAAGGAGTGGAACTCATTGCCTGCGTCTGTGTTCCCACAGAACTACAACCTCGGGGTCTTCAATACCAGGGTAAATGGGCATTTACTGGGTAAGCGTGGTCCACCTTCGGCCTCATCTACACCTCACATCAGGTGAGATAGTGGTCAAGCGCTACCCTGATCTAATAAAAAAAAATCGTTAAATAAAAAATAACCCCTTTACTAATTAGCACATTTATTTATCAAGATCTTTCAAAGAAATAATCTTTCTGTCTTAATTTTTGAAAGTTCTTTTATCGTTCGGGAATATAATAAACCAATAGGCAAGCCTATTTCTCCATTAAGGTGTTGTTCTATTAAATTAATTTTAAACAACGCCGTTAAAATTTGGTGATTTGTTTTCAGTTTTATACCAAGTGTACTTTACGTTCGAAAGTTTAATACAATTTGTTACCGAATTCTTATTAAAACGGCGAGGACTTTTCAAATTAATTAACTTAATTTCCGACGAATATGTAATCTTATATTTTACTAGCTTTGTTCCGCAAGTTCACCCGTCGTGTAATTTAAATAGCCTGTGGCAATTTTCTTGGTAATTCTCGAGTATTGGACTACATAGTTAGCTACTTTACCCTTGGTTCTACTCCGCGACGGCTGTACCTTTATAGAAAAACTATTATTTCATTAAGAAATAAAACCACCGGCCTCGACTTCGCCTATGTGCAATTGGGGGAGTTGGTATACATAATAGTAGTTGACAAAATAGAAGAACATAATACTACTACTACTACTAAAAATATAACGCTTGACAAAATAGAAGACCTTTTAAAAGCCATTTGGACAAAATACTCTCACTTCAATTGAGTATTCTAAAAGAAATTAAAGAACTTAAAAGAAGACTTTAAAGAAGATTATCGCAAATTATTCGTATTTTGTAAAATTCTACCTATAGCAGTAAAAACAGAATTTATATTATTAAAGGAACTATATTTTAACGAAAACTTAAAAATTCCAAAAATAAATTATTCAACCATATTATTTGATGAATCAAAATATAATTTACCCAACTATAACAACCTTTGCGGAAAAGACGTCTGACTTACGTATGTCTTACCGAATTTAATAAATCAACTACCTAAGACATTAAAAAGCGTCATAACACTCAAAAACGTCACATAAACGCTAAAATAAATACTATTTACAATTAACTGATTTTAACAATACAAAAATAGTTATAAACAAGTAATATTAATTATTATTGTAAGATATTTCAATTCAGAATATGACACAAAATAAGATATTATCTTAAAGTAATTGAAGAGTCTGAAGTGTACGTGGGCGTCAACTGAAGGTTTATTTAAATTTTCTGTAATCGGCACATGGTGTAAACAAAAACTCTAAAGAGTTTTTATGTACACTATGTAGTATTATGTATATATATTATTATGTATACTATGTAACTCTAAAGAGTTTTTGTTTACACCAATTTAAAATCAAATGTAACATTATTGTAATAATAAAAATAAAATAAAAAATAAATACAAAGCAATGTAACGCCTGACTTTGTGCTTTTATCGAGCGTTGAATCTTTATTTTTAAGAAATATTAGCCTCGTGGAATATTTAGCCTATGTCCGTCCTGAGATTCTTTTCTAACTATTGGTGAAAGAATTTTTTAAATCGGACGAGTAGTTCCGAAGATTACCTCGTACATACAAACAAACTTTACCTCTTCATAATATTAGTATAGAAGTATAGATATAATCTACTAACGACCCGTAACCAGCTTTTCATGGATGCAGATTTTTCTGCAAACTATATACACAAACTTCCCTCGTATATCGCTCTTTCCATTAGTGAAAACCTCATCAAAATCCATTGGGCGGTTTAGAAGGAGTTAGCGGAGAATCAGACAGAAAATAACAGAGACATATTTTATAACATGTACAGTACAGGTATATAGATGTAAATGTCCATCTGGAGATTTGGACATAGAATTTTTAAAATCTGACTTGTAGTTCCAGAGCTTACCGCGTTCAAATTAAGGGCTTCACTTGGGCAAATGATATTTACATTAGAACTCGCTGGCGGCGGAGACAATTCAACAGGCCTAGAAATTGTGTTTTTTTTATTTTTACCATTAGAACAACACACAAAAAAAATGTAAAAAAAAAAAAATTAAATTAGTAAAAATTAAATTAAATTAAATTAGTATAAATAAATTCAATAAAATAAACGCTAATTCAGGAAAAAATTAAAGGAAAAAATATCGTATCGATTGGTAAATATAGAAAGAATGTATTATCTCTAGGTAGACTTTGTTGTAATATTATCACCACATAGTACAAAGTGTGGTATTATTTTTCTCTGACTATGTATTGATGCTCTGATCTCGAAAGTTGTAAATGAATTTTATTCTTGTTTGCTTCTCTGGCAAAAGGGATTTGTATTGATAATTTATAATATATAATTTACAAATTATATATCTCAGATGCCAATTATCGGGTGGGCTATTCATAAACCGTTTGATATAAGTTGAAACCAAATATGTCAAAAATGTTGGTCTTGTATATATATCATATGTGTACACAATATGACATAGTATGTCTTTGTAAATACTTAAACATGTGAAGCACCAATTGTATTAATTAGAATTTTCGTTAAAGTAATAGAAACTCCACAAAAAAAGTTAGAACACAAGAAGAATTTGACCTTTATTGAAAATTCTCTCGAAAACGGCTTATTGCACGCATATGAATCCTGTACCTATTAATAAGTTGATATCAGATTAAAAAATTGTATTGATAAAAAATTTTTTTTTTGTGTAATGTTCTAATGGTAAAAACAAAAAAACACCATTTCTAGGCCCGTTGAATTGTCTCCGCCGCCAGCGAGTTCTATAGTAAATGTCATTTGCCTCAGTGAATCCCTTAATAATGATTTCTTATGAAAATCGTACATATTTTTAAATACTGTGTTAGTTAGCTTGATTTAAATAAATATTTACAGTTAGTCTAGTAACAATTTGTTTCATATTTTCATTATAGTCAAATACCGTATTATGACAATACAATCTTTTTCACGGAAAAGGTTTTTAATCTTTCAAATTCGAGGGCGGGTGAAGGCATCGGCTACATCTAATGTATTTGTATAAGAAAGAAGCAACGTTACAAATATAAAATGACGAAATCACTCTAGCCATATTTAGCAACCTAATTTGAAAATAATGTTCTCCACATGTAAATTTACTGTCCATCGTTAAACATTTTACTGAAATCTATCTATTACAGAAATAACTGAGGGTGGTGATTTGTTGGCTTCTCGGTTGCCCAGCAACGGCTAGTGTCATCATTTCAATTATCTGTCCACTGACCAAATGACATTGTAAGTTTATCGGAACCGACATCGTGTCAGCCGTCCGATCGTGTTTACTTAAGTTGATGTTCAATCAAGCGGAAAAGAGAAAAAAATAAAATTAAAAAGTTAAAGAAAAGATTAAATTTATCATCATAAAGGATGAGACAATTTTATTCAAATTTCATTTATGGATTATAATTGTCAAATAATAATAATAATCTGTCGGGGGTAACACCGTCTCCCTCTCATTTTGTCTTTTGGAGGGGGAGACGAGAAGAGTTAGTTTGAATAATAATAATATATAGTTGCACTAAATTTCAGTAACTTATATTAGACACATTTTTTAACAATTATCAGCAGTTATAGTTTTAAAGTCGTTTGTTATTTTTACTGATAAGTATGCACAAATTGAAGAAGTTAAGTTGAATTTAATAATGCATATTCTATGAGGAAGAAACTTGTTTGAAAACTTATATACTATATTATCGATTTGTATTACAAATACTGTGTATAGCATAGATTAATAGCCCATTTTCCTATCCCTCATTCTTAATCCAACTGTAGTCGGCACCACACTTGCAGTAACTTTGGCATTGCTTGTGTTATAGGTGACGGTAGCCACCTACCATCAAGTGGACGGTCAGCCTGACTGCCGATCATAACATTTTAAAAAATCATCAAATTTAACCTTACTTATAAAATTTGGTTAGGTTAGTTTTACTTAATTTAGTAGCCTTTTTTACATAGTTTTGGTTTCACCATTAATTCGAAATAGTTGAATGTGACTTGACATGTCTTGTGCATTTATATGTTTTATATCTAAAGAATGTCATAAAATGAAATCGCTGTTCTACGCTAATTTTATGTAAACCAGATCTAATCTTAAATTAAAAAAAAATTCAACGTTGAAAAAAAAAATTGCCACAAAAAAAATGTTAAAATTAACTAACAGTTATCTAAACTGGATATAAAATATAAATAAATGTAAGAAATTTTTATTTGATTTATTTTTTAAAAGTGATGCCGCTTATTATATAAATCGTGTTATAATAGGGGATCGGACAGTAATCAGATTAAAATCTAAAATGTACTTAGAAAGAAAATATATAATTTTTTACGATTATTTATCGAATAATAAATTAATATAATTCATTTAAATATTTTTAAATGAAGAAATAAAATTTTATTATTTACAATATTTTTAATCTATACTGAAACACCAATCACAGTGCGTGACGTCATTTGTGGGCAATCATTGTCTTATGCCAATGCAGCTGTTTTGTTATGATATGACCACAAATGACGTTACACGCTCTCAGATGAACTGTCGTGGCGTTTTGGCGGCATTTTCAAACAAACAATATTAAAACATAATTTTGAGTACCTAAAAGACTATAAATAAATAAAATAGTATTTTTATGGGAATAAATATCCATGAAGATTAATTTAAAACACTTTCTGAAAATTTGTCCGATCCCCTATTTCAAAACTATTGTTTGCGTTTACAGCGTTCACTTTACGTCGATTCATCTGAGAGATAAACTAACTGTGTGTTATTTTCACACAAACAACACTTAGATATATTATTTAGTGCAGCAGATACATTGTTTATTTGTGACATTTTTTCTTTCGAATTTCAAATACGATTCCGTATTCCATATAAAAATATATGAGCAACAAATATTAACACCTAAGAAATAGGATCGCGGACAAAGATGAAACGCGCACAAAATCCAGTTAAAAAAATATTCACAGTAATATCAAATTATATGCAGGAAATATTGGACTACTTTCGTATGAACAAAAAGGCTTCTTAATATACTGCCTACACGAGTTATTTGAGTGAACCTCGTAAACAAATTTGTAAACATGTTAACACCAATTGTGACGTGTTGAATTAGGGTTGCTTGATATACATCTACACACGTAATGGTCGCACTCGCGAACCTTCGCGTGCGCACTCCGAATTAGCTGCCGTGTGACGTAGCGTGTACTAACCAATTTGTGTGATAGCGCCTTAACTTTCATTAATACATCAGAAAGAATTGGTCGAAATTTATATAGCAACAATTATTTCCCAATGAGCCACTATGCGTACAACTAACGGTCGTTAGCATACAAGGTTTATCGCGGTTTTAGTAGTAGCTGAAGCCAATCTTTTCCCGAAGAGTAATATTGATTGATAGGAAAGGTCAGCAGGCAAGTTGAGATCCACTTTAAGGATTATACCACGTGCCGTGGTTGTTGTGCTTACCCTACTAGGAATAAAGGTAATGGAGCTGGTAGGAATAGGGTGGTAATCCATCGTGGATACCCACCCGTCTAGGGACAGACCGGTGGGTTATGTCGGACTCCTGCCCCGAGATGATAGTGGGGTAGACCTACCGACTAAACCTCTTGGCGTCCTCCTCATCCGCTATTGGTGAAGTTGCGAGGTCGGACAAGCACTCTTCCGCAGCTCCACCGCGGGGGTCCACAACCGGACACGGCTCATTTGGACGGCGCACCCGAACTGCCAAGGTGCGCCGTGCCTCTCAGGATGAAGCGGGCGGTAGAGGCCCCATCTACCGCCCTAGTTCTGTCAGGGGTCCAGGTGGCGGGCGTGCGCCAGCCGCCTGCGTCCTGTTCGTCGGCGACGGAGGGGATGGGACAGGACGTCGTCCTGCCGCTCTCTCTCCGCCGCCTCCTTCTGCGAAGATGTCATTGAGTCGCTTGGTAGGAATAGGCCCTGCTATATCTTACTCATACAGCTGTAAAGGGTTATACAATTTACGTGCTAGCGCTATCTATGGAGCCATTCATAAACTGGGCAGTATCCAAACCCTCTAAAGACCACCGTAAAACAGCACTTGTACTGTTGTTTTTCGGTGAGTAAGTGATATAAAAGCTAATACAGGATATTATTTCTGTTTTGTCCTCCTTATTATTCCTCCCTTATTTTATCAAGATCGGCAACGCACTTGCAACCCCTATGACCACCAAGTTGAGTAACTGCTTTTGAATATAAAAAATTTAAAAAAATGCGAATTTAAGATTTAATTATTAGTTTAACTGTCATCCAATTATCAACCGGGATAAATGGTATCCCATGTATCAATCCTGGACGTGATCGCTCTGTATTCTATATTTTATTTTACAAAATCTGTTCAAGGACTCACGCATAATGTAGTAGAAGTCTCCAAATTTTTAACGACTTTTAAACAAATAGATTGGTGGTGTCCCGAGAAAACAGATTAATTATATCTTCTCTAAATTGTATACGAGATACATAAACAGAAGTGCTATTAAAAATGTAAACTTTACAAATTTCAGGTCATACCTAAAGTTTCGAGAGCCTGTACTGGCCAACGCCACGCCCCGTGCAACGTGCACGTATAGCTATCTCTTTCGCTCTTACTACTACTATTTTAAGTAAATGCATTTAGTTTGAGGTCACAGTGATAACAGAACTTTTAGCTGAATGTCGTTAGGTACTGTACAAACATATCCAACGGTATTACGAGTAGCTAGAGATTATATATATTTTTAACGACTATTTGTGGGTATTTGACAAAATATTCGTTTTTAACAAAATAAAATATTGATAAAAATAAAATTCTCTAAAGATGGTATTTAATTACTGTCATGTGAAATTCGTCTGCCATAACTTGCCAAATAATTTAATATTGCCATTTAATAATAGGTATTTTTTTTTATGTTAAGATCGGAAGACAGGCTGACGGTCCACTTGATGGTAGGTGACTACCGTCGCCTATAACACAAGCAACGCCAAGGCTGCTGCAAGTGCGCTGCCGACTACAGTAGGATTAAGGATAAGGAATTAGGAGGGGGATAGGGAAAAGGGTTCTGGCATCGCTTACTCACTCACCGAAACACAACAGCACACGTGCTGTTATTTCACGGTGGTCTTCTATAAGGGGGTGGTTACTGCCGCCAGACGGGCTGCCCAAATGAACAAAAATGCGAAACGCAGTATGCCCTGCCACTAATAAAATTAAAACCTATTAAATTAATTCCACCAACATGACACGGAAAAGGGGGAAGTTTCACATAAAATATTATAATAATATATACGCATACATATATATACTCTCGGGGATATTTAATATATGGAACCTTGTTGTTTATTCCTCAGTAACGCAAAAACGGCTGAACGGATTTCGATGAAACTTGGCACACAGATATTTATTACCTGGAATAATATATAGGATATTTCTAATGCCAGAAAAATGTTGGATTCCTGTGGGTTTTTCAAAAAAACGAACTACAACGCGTATGAAGCCGCAGGCACAACTAGTAATATTTTTAATGCGAAAATTTGTATTTTTGGATGTTTGTTCCTCAATAACGCAAAAACGGCTGAACGGATTTCGATGAAATTTGGCACATAGATAACTTATCACTTAAATTAACATATAGTACTTTTTATCCTGAAAATATGTTAGGTTCCTGAGGGATCGTCTAAAAATATTCGGCTTCACCGTCGTCACAGTAAAAAAAACTCGGCTTCACCGTCGTCACAGTGATAAAGTTGTCAGGCGTTATAACTCATATATTTCCATTTTTCCACGCGTGTGAAGTCGCGGGCGCAGCTAGTATATTCATTAAAAATATTTCTCATGGTTTGAGACTATATTAATGTATTAAAATATCAACGTCGTTACGCCATAATGTAGCGTTTACTCGTATTTCAGTTGAATTCTTTAAGTGTGTAGTTAATAGATGAAAAAGAGCTGATTCAAAATATACTTTAGCGTTTGCTGCTAGGCAGAGAAATCATTAAGAATTAGTCCAGTGAGATGAAGGTTCGAATCCCTATCATGACTGCATTTCTAAGTCACTAATTTTTTGTGACATAATAGGTGGTTCAGAAAGAGAATAGATTTGTAATACACTTTAGAAACCTACGTTTATTAGAAGATTAGCAACCTTCGAATGTGATGTGAATGTAGAGTCCTACTAACCTACTGACCGGGTTGCAAAACAACCTCATTGAGGAGATTGCCTTCGAGAAAGAAAAAAAGGACTTTGAAAATCTTAAAACTCAGGACATCTGGACACAAGCTATATTTATTTTGATTATGACTATAGTTTAAATTGATTTTTATTCTATATTGATTTTTTATTTCCACAAGCATCTTCCGTTGGACATTTTCAATTGAGCGCATTTATCCACCTAATAATTGAAATTTAACCATAAATGCGGACTTCCGTTTTAGTCCGAAATTATCTCAATCGGATCAGTTAATCTATAACTTAATAAATAATAAACTCTGTCAATTACAGACCGACATTGAAAATGGCCTTTTTTATGTTGAGATCGGCAGACAGGCTGACGGTTCACTTGATGGTAAGTGGCTACCATCTTCTATAACATAAGCAACGCCACAACTGCTGCAAGTGCGTTGCCGATTACAGTAGGATTCGTTAGGAATTGGATAGGAAAATGGGCTCTGGCAACCCTTGTTCACACACCGAAACACGTGCTGTTATTTCAAGGTGGTTTTCTGTAAAGGAGTGGTTACTACCGCCAGACGGGCTGCCCAAATGACTGAAAGCAGTGTGCCCTGCAACTATTTTCCAGATCCGGAAAGTTCATTTTCAAAGTTGACCTGCCGGGAATTAAACCCGATATTATTTATCCCACATGCAACGAAATTATTTTAAATCAATAATTTCCCAACTTACGAATAGATGTCGCTGCACTGAAATATAGAATATTAAGATAGTTTCAGGTGCTAGATCGAATACATTTATATTATGTACTTCTATAAAAATGAATAAATTCGTATAGTGTTCGTATTTGAGTGAAAATAAAGGTTTTTATTGGTTTTTGTCTCTCATTTTTTTTGTCCGTGTATTATAAATCAGCTTAAGATTTCTGAAACTCTTCAGAGAATTTTGTTCTGCTAATTATTTTATATGATTTGCTATTATTATTTAGCCATGTTACTTTTAAGTGCAGTAATATTTAATTTGATTGCACATAAATACGTTATTATATGTATTTAATTTGATTATGTATTTGTACATATATCTTAAGTGTTATCTTAAGTCTTAAGCTCCAAATATTTAAGTGAATAATTTAAATATGAAATATTGAAACTCTACGTGTTCGAAGTCGCCGACAATCGCTACTATCAAATAAATAATATAATGAGATACAGCAAGCAATATTCGCAGCAAGCTGAAAGTAGTTTTGAATATGCGACAGATAAATTTAAATAAATGTTCAATCAAATCAAATGTTTCCGACAATTTCCGTCCGGCGCGGGACCGTGATGCTATGGTGCATTAGTTTGAAAATGGTGACACAAACCGCAGTCCGTGCGGCGAATTTGCGAGCGACCGTTACGGTCTATATGCGCCTTTATGTGTGGTGGCCCGCCGTATCATATTGCGAATTTACAACTATACTTACAAAGTATGGCGTTGTTAAATTATATTTTGCCTAAATTATTTCGTGCTCTTCAAAACAACATAATGGACGTTTTTGAATAGGACTTTGGGTGAAATTATGAGCGAAGCTTTAATGTTAGAATAAAACTTGAAACATTATATCGAATTGTCTTGATTTAGGTAGAGATCAACGAGATTTGCAATAAATTTTATGTTCCTCCGTCTGTCACAAGAGGTTTATCAATTCATTTACCAATATATATATATATATATATATATATATATATATTTGTGTGTGTGTGTGTGTGTGTGTGTGTGTATGTATGTATGTATGTATAGGCTAATAAAGTATATTAAGATAATAAATTAACATGCTCCGAAT
Organism: Bembecia ichneumoniformis; assembly: GCA_910589475.2. NCBI lineage: Eukaryota > Metazoa > Arthropoda > Insecta > Lepidoptera > Sesiidae > Bembecia > Bembecia ichneumoniformis. Next base: position 17,960,713 of record OU342526.1, on the reverse strand, counting down.
GCTCCTTGCTATTCTTTGTTTTGCACAATAAGAAATTACACGATATTTTGACGACTAAACAGCAATACATGCCATTTGCGCCTCGTTTACTTTTAGTTATATATAATAGGTTGGGGAAAAAGTTTCTTCGCATTTTATATGAAAACTCAAGAGAGTTTTTTTTTTTCAAAGTTTATTTACATTTAATTACAGTATATATTTGCCATTTCGTACGATGACTTGGTAGTAAAGTTCCGAATTGATGGTTCTGTCCAGTGCTAAAAGTTCATAATAATAAGTTCATAAGTTCATAATGTCCTTCCAATCCCACCATAACACAGTCTGCAACCTTAACATTAAAAAAAATTTCCAATACCCGAGGAAACTTCTCGAGGCCGCGAAGACCAAAAAACGCGAAGACCATTTTCGACATATCAACAAAAAAACCGTTCCATACAAAATAAATGAAAAAATACTTTTATTCATAATTTTTTAATGTGAATATTTCAGATGTTTTAATAGTTATTCTGCTATTCAGGGCGTAGATAAATTCAAAAAATCAAAAATCATAAAAAAACCCTCCAGCCGTTTCCGAGTTATAAATGTTGTAACTAACACGACTTTCTTATATAATATGTATATATTAATATGTATATATTATGTCATATGTCAATATGTATATACTAATCATTTTAAACGAATTTATTATTTCTTAGACTGATTTATTTAATATTCTATTAATTATAAATATTTATATAATGATATTATAGACACGTCATAGACTTGTTTACTTTTTTATTTAATTTAAAACTTAATTAAATCTCTTTTTCTCTTTTGTGACTCTTTACGAGAAATTGAATTTAAAAAAAATATGTTCAAATTTCAAACATACACTAGCAGCTGATGCATTGAAAAAATAAAGACACACTTCAGTTCGACTATTGAAAACATACAAAAATCATCGAGATACTCAAGGGTTCGATGTGGATGTACTATCTGCATACATAATTAATTTAGTTTGGAACCTTCAGGGCGCGCTCCCTGTTTTTACTTATCTCTTTTTATTATTTTAATCCCAGCACTCTTGTCGGTTGTATAACAAAACTGAATCTCTACTTGTATAATGGAATACTATTAGAATTACACTGAAAAAATTGTTATCTCTATCTATTGAACTAAATCAATCAATTTTGAAGAAACTTTTATGTAAACATTATTCCTTGGATCCTTCGATCCTCCTTTTTTTTTCTTCAAGCCTGAGAAAGGATATTAAATATTGTAAGTAGTGATTTTAAAATTACACACTAGCAAAAATTCTAACAAAAATCCATTAGTACTCCGAGAATCCCCGTGACGGTAGAATAAAAACAAAATTCTCAACAGTCAGATTAGATGCATTACGCCCATAAATCTGCAAAGTAATGCAATTAAAAATCGCTCCCGCCCCCTAATCCTGAATGCATTAGGGCAATCAGTTAATTATGCAGCCCGTCAACACTGCGCTGCTGCCCGGTTTAGTTTTAGAATAAATTAACCAGCCTTTACACTGGATCATTTAACAAGCACTCAATAACAAAGTCAATGGCACTGTACACCTTTATCAACTAAAAATGTAGGATTAAAGACATAACATAGTTCATGCAATTCAATAGTCGTTGTCCTATCAATCCATATATATATATATATATATGGATTGATATATATATATATATATATATTTGTTATAGTCAAAGGTCGCATTGCAGCCTCTTCTCGGAATGACGGGTTCATCCTAGGTTTGACCAACGCCTTTTGGCAAACGCATAATTGATTCCAATTTCGGCCTTTAGTCAAACCTAAAACTGCGTAACTTTTTAGTCAAACATCGAAATCTTTTTCGGGCTTTGCCTAGTCTATCCAAGAAGCGACTAAGGCAAACATCGATTTGTACTGCACTTGTTACATGTTTAAACATGTCAAATGTTGTAGCCTAACTCTTTGCGGCGTTCCAATAAATTCATCTTTTATTCCATATTTGTACATTGAACGTGCGTGTGTGTGAGCTTAAAGATGAGTGAACTGAACTGTGTTGTAACATAAAGAAGCTTCAAAAGCAAAAGTTACGCAGAAAATTACTAATTTGAATAATTTTTATAATGGATTCGTCAATCCATTCTTATAATATTGAAAATAATTACTTTTATTATATCTAATATAACAAGCTAACACATTCCCATACCTAATTTAGGTCTGACTGATCAAATTCCGATTTCATCAAATTGAGTTTTGGGCCTTTGACTGACCAAATTAGTCTCTTCTAGAATTAGACAAAAATCGTTAGTCAAAGGTAGAAAAACGCTATTGATTTGGACTTTGATCAAGATTTTATGTCAGACCTGAGGTTTGACTAGCCAAACCAAGCGCAGGAGCTTCGATGTTTGACTAGAACATATTATATTAAAAGAAAGTCGTGTTAGTTACATCATTTATAACTCGGAACGATTGGACCGATTTTATGATCTTTGATTTATTGAAATTGTCTCCACCCCGAATAGAAGAATAACTGTTAAAACATCTGAAATGTTTAGGGGAAAAAAGATTGTGAATAAAATTCATTTTCTCATACATTTTGTATGGAACGGGTTTTTATTCTGAGGCGGTACGAAGTTCCCCAGGTCTGTTAGTTTCATATAATAATAGCATCCAAATTTCGTATTTCAAAATTCTTTTCAAAAAAATTCTTCCATATAAACCTTGTCCTGACAATTACGAATAAGCAAAATCTGTGGTGCCTTTCTCAAGTACATATGAGGCAATTGATTTTTATTTATCCGAACATTCGTTCCATTGGACTGTTAATGTTTGGATTTAAATGAATTACAAAGAAGCCACAATAGTAGCAGTAACAGTAAATTAAAAGTAAACTTGGGGACATAAATGTATATTATATATGGAAAATATACATCTCAACTGTGTATTTTAGTAATGGTAGTATTGGCCATATCTCTAGGAAGAAAAATTCGATATAACGACTTGTGATTCAGGGTGAGGTGGAGGGAAGACGCCCAACATGTAGATCGCCTATCCACTGGACAGACCTAATAAAATCCACAACTCGATTTACTGTGGTACAGTGTGCTCGTAAAGCCACCAGCAGACAAAAGCGGAGAAAGAGCTGTAATGCGGCAAGCCAGGGTGGGCTAATACGACCATCCTCCGTGTACATTATCCACACGACCACGACCACTCTGACAAGAGTGTACGAATATACTTATTTAGTAATGGTAGGGATAGATTCTCTGGTGTCATTAACCATCCCCTTACCATGAAATAACAGCCCTTGTGTTACTATGTTAATGGATGCCAGAACCCATTAACATTGTTATCCCTTATTCTATAATATGTTAGTAGCCACTTACCATCAAGTCAATCCCCTCCTAATTTCCCTATCCCCTCCTAACCCCTTTTCAATCCTGCTGTAGTCGGCAGCGCACTTGCAGCAGTTGTGGCGTTGCTTGTGTTTTAGGCGACTGTAGCCACCTACCATCAAGTGGACCGTCAGCCTGTCTGTCGACCTTAACATTTTAAAAAAAAGTGAACGGCTTGACGACTTTTACACAAAAATGTTACAAGCCCAGAAACATTAAAACGTATTTAATAGTGTTAATTTTTTTCTTGTTACAGATGAATCGAGCAATACAAGTGAAACCAGCGGACAGCGAAAACAGAGGAGGTAATTAGAGTAAGATCTAACAATGAAGTTTAAACAGTGTAGGTAGCAGCTCACTTAAACAGGGCAGCCTGTGTGGCGGCTTTAACCACCTTCTTACAGAAGACCATTGTGTTTCTATGAGTAAGTAAAGAATAATCGAGCTCATGCACCGATAACCGTTCTTCTCCTCTCTCTTTATTCTCTCAGAGTAGGTAGGGCATCGCTCCATCTGGTGTGGTTTGTGTATATAGACGACAGTATTGTTGTTTATATATTCATCCTACCATAAAGTGGACCATCAACATGTCTGCTACCTATTAATATAAAACAATAAACAAATTAAACCATTGAAAGGAACTAAATTTTAAATTAACCATATTTTAACTAAGCCATATTATTGGCTTAGTTTAGTATATTCCATTTTAATCATCTATATATACAGGTAGAGCTAACCATTTCCAACAGATGTGCATAGATATAAGAACTATAAAGTTTTACTATATTTACATAAATACCTAGAACCATTTTAATATATTAATCTTATAAAAATAGTATTACAGTACCCACGAATTTTAGAAATAGGCAAAAATGGAATTATAAAATTACTCGAGAGAAGGCAATTGATTCCACATTAACATGGCCAACAAATATAATTAACTAGCTGGTGCCTGCGGCTTCGCCTGTGTTTAAAAATAGAAAAATAACGCCTGAATAAATATATGAGCAATAACATCTTTATTGCAGTTATAGCTTTGTTAGGCGTTAAATGATCCGCCGGGAACAGTGCTTTTTTCTGGATGAAAGGTGTATGAAAAATTTCATGATAATCGGTTCAGCGGTTTAGGTGTAAAAAGGTAACAGACAGACAGACAGAGTAACTTTCACATTTATTATGTTATAGTATGGATGGATGATAGTTACACTTTAGGCAGCCATTTAAATTAGTTACAGTAACATAGAAACTAAAGTCTAACTAAGGAAACAACAGAAAAAAAGATGAAATAAAGTTAATTTTTGCTAAAACACTTTTAATAAAAGCTTAGAAAAAAGTCTTTGTAACTTCTTTATTCACTTGTAACATGAATAAGTTTATGGAACGTTTACTCATATTTTATGAAACAAAGCTTTTAATTCTACTCAGATCGTTGTAATTTTTTATAAGCTACAATCTCCTTTGATTTTGTCGAACATCTCGCGTTGTCTTTGTGAAATCTAACCTAACTTTAAATCCTAATTTGACTTCACAGAGAGGAATAATCGCTTCTATGTAATAAAATATCAAGAATCATTACACTAATGCTATAAAAGTAAGATTATTTATCCGTAAATATTTAATAATAATTAAAAAAATTGTAATATTGACAAACATTTGCGTTGGATGAGTGGTTAGGGTTCTTGTCTTAACGCTCTGTTCTAGGTTTCCCTGTTTCGATTCCCGGCAGGGTCAACTTTGAAAAATGAACTATTCAAATTTGGCTCTGATCTGAATCTGGAAAATAGTAGCAGGGCGCACCGCGTTTCGCAGTCATTTGGGCAGCCCGTCTGGCGGCTGTAAACACCCACTTACAGAAGACCACCGTGAAATAACAGCACATGTGCTGTTGTGTTTCGGTGAGTGAGTAAGGGATGCCAGAGCCCATTTCCTTATCCTTAATATTATTGTAGTAGGCAGCGCACTTGCAGCAGCTTTGGCGTTGCTTGTGTTATAGGCAACGGAAGCCACCTACCATCAAGTGGACCGTCTGCATGTCACCGATCTTAACATTAAAAATTTTCTTATTGAACATAACTTTTCATAATATAAGATTTATTTATTTATTTATTTATTTATTTATTAAAGAGGCTTACCAACTAAATACATATTGATACATTTACATAGAAGAAATATTTCTGTTACTAAATATGCATCTAACTTGAAGGTATGCACAACATTATATAATTATTAAAGATATTAGTTTACAATAGAAAAAAAAATTAAAATTACACACACACATTATATACTACTTAAACCATTTTACAAAAAGCAGTTTTTTTAATTAGAAAAAATAATACTTTAGGTTATAAATGAAAAAGGAGGGAAAAGGCCATTTAACGCCACAATTGAGCTTAGATAAGGTCAGTTATAACTATCGCAAATAGCCCTTCTGAAGGCTCCGATCCGTCCGGCAAAAATATCAATATCACATTTATGAAATAATTCATTCTATTTTTTAATAGTGTAGTGGAGAGGTGTAACACTACCATGCTTGTTTTTGGCAAATCTGTCTGCAAACGGTTTATAGTTCTCAGGTCTAGCCGAAGTTCTAGGTACATTTATAATTATTTGTGATAGCAGCGGTATTAATAACTTTGAATAAAAAAACTAAACTCAGAAAATCACTGCGCCAATGCAAAGATTTCATTTACTCATTCATTCATTCTTTTACTTAATACATTAATGTACTTAACAAAGTTATGCTTGGTTTGTTATTTAGACTTTAATAATCGTTAGAAACGATTTTGAAATATTTGGAACACGACAATCGGTCCACCTTTTTAACACAAATAAGTAATCGATCGATTTTAATAATTCAAAGACAGTGCCCATCGTCAAATACACGTCCCTATTCCCCGAGGAAATCATAGAAACTTAAACACGGAATAAGTTAGTGGTGGGACGGGTCGGTGATTAAACATGACGTGTATCGATTTATTCAAAATATGTTGAGTTGCGTGACTCGCTTCGTTCCGATATTCGATAGTTATTCGTAATGTTCAGATCGTAACACGTCGGTGTAAAATGAACATTCAACCACGTTTTATGTCACACCATCCGTCCGTCGGCATATGCTCCTTTTAGGAAAGCAGAAATTGTGTTTTATTATTTAAAAATCCTAACGTGAACTAAAATAGTCTTTAAATTCAGTAGCAGTAGAGCACACTGCGTTTCGCAGTCATGAAATGGGCAGCCCGTTTAGCCGCTCTTTATAGAAGACCAGGGTAAATGGGCATTTACTAGGTAAGCGTGGTCCACCTTCGGCCGCAGTGTGTCAAGCGCTACCTTGATTTAATTTAAAAAAAAAAGTAAAAGTATGAATAATATAATTGGAGACAAATTCCTTTACCTACCCTATCTCCTCATTATCCCTTATTCTATTAAGTTCGACAGCGCTCTTTCCGCACATGTGCAGTTGCTTGTGTAAATAGACGACGGTAACCAGCCTGACCTTTACTTAAAATGCCACATGCCACAATTTTATTTAAAAAGTTACACGTTTAAAATTTAGCTTCAAATGGTCAAATGCAGGTGTTTCTGCCTAGGTACAGTATGAGCTTCTTCGAGCGAGCTTTAATCAAAATCATGTAGGGTCTGCAGCGTACCTGCAAGTCTGGTGTTTCTTGTATCAATTGGCGACAATAGTCACCAGTCAAATGGACTGTTGACCTGCCTTAAAAAAGTAATTACCGCTGAATACAGTTATCTGCTCGCGTACGAAGTTGCGGGCTCTGCCGAAACAGAGCTCGCACGAGTGGTATACGGTACAAGGCGTAACTGTTTTATTTATAAACCAATTGGAATGAAACAAAACTAAACGTTACGGGAAGCTTGCTACAATACATAAGTGAAAACCGTTTCTGAGATTATGTGCGCAAACGCCAAACAGACAAAAAATTTAAAACTTATTTTTTGACCTCGGTAACATAAGTACGATGTGTAGAATTTGTTTTTTTTTTAATATTTAATATACAGACATCGCTTGTTTACGATTTTATTATATGTAGGTATAGATTTATTTATTTTATTGTATTGTTTCCTGGCGAGCTGCCTAATTAATATCTGTAAAACGCAATGAGCCCTGCCATTACTAAAATTGTTTTTTAAAAAGGTTATTTGACGGTCATGGCCCATTTTTAATCCTATATAATTTGATATGACTGTATCCATTCGCTCAAATGCTATTTCCCGTATAACATACCCACGCTGACCTATGATATCCAATTAGGTTAAGTATAAACCGAAGTTTATATTATAATCCGTCTCTCGTGAAACAAAATTCATTTCATATGGGGTTGCAATATTATACCAACATTACCTTTGAGTTAGTTTTATATGAGCAGCTTTTGACCACGAATTCGTCGTCCGCATCGAATTCGTGGAAATATTGCCTGAAAATTTATAAGCGTTTACATTTTCTGGTTCCTAAGTAGCTGTAGAAGAGAATTTAACTAAATTTTAATATTTTTTTAATGTGTGGTTTTGTAAAGCATGGTAGGTAAGCTGACAGTCAATGGTAGGTAAATTGACTACCATCTCTAACCAATACAAACAACCGTATAGGGACCGACGACCTTGATAGGATACTGGTACACGGTGTCAATTTGTCAAATTTGAAAGTATTTTGAAACCAAACATAATATTGCAGAATTACAGAAATTCAAACACATTTTCCAGTACCTACTTTAAGTTAATTGTACCTTGCTGCAATTGGTGCAAGAAATAAGTTTACAAGATTTAAAGGGATAAACAGTATGTCAGCGGATAAAACAACAAACACATTGAGTTTTATATTTAAAAATCAAATATCTCCAGTAGATATATTATCATTGAAACAATGTACTTTTATCTGGGTAACTAGCTGAGCCCGCAACTTCGTTCGCGTGGTATTCCGTATAGCGCCTAACTTTTTTATTTGTAAACCGATTGGAATGAAGCAAACACTAAATGTTACGGGATGCTTGCTACAATACAAGAGTGAAAACCGCATTCAAACCGGTTAAGCCGTTTCATAGCTTAGCGTGCACAAACGCACAACAAACAGACAAATTTTTTTTACCTCCCACATAATAGTACAACGTGTGCAAATTGTTTTTTTTTTTTAATCTTTAATGTACAGACACGGCTCGTTTACGATTTTATTATAATTATGTACCTATAGATTCATTATTTCATTTAATTTAATATAAAATTAAACAGAAAATATATAAAACAAGAAAACATGTAATGTGTAACACTCTTTAAAACCAATCCAATCATCGTTCGACGTAACACGCACGCGTCAACCTATCGTCGACTTCCAATTGGGTGGCACGTCACTATATTATTCATAAAGTATCCATAACACGAGTTTACTGACGAACTAATTACACACATCACTACGAGATTGATTTAACGATAGGCAGCTACGTTGACCAGCTTACGTGTAACTTTTTAAAATTCAGAAAAAGAAAATGCAAAAAATATCAAAATTTTAAATTCCTTCTCGGCGCAGCGGCAGGCGTACCATACATTTAGTCGTAAACTGAATTTTGAAATTAAACTGCAAAGTACAGAGGAAATATAAATAGAAAAAATCAATTCTTCTTTCATAATAATAGTCATTTATTTAGTAATAATAATCAATTAATAAATAGTAATAATAGTCGGCACTTAGGCTGACGATCCAATAAATGTTAAATTTCCATAGGAGTACAAATTGCGCTGCCAACAGGATAAGGCAAGGGCAATGGGACCTTTTTTTTTTTGACGAGGAATAATCCGCTTACAAATTCCCTACCGCTTGGCGGGCGAAAGATTCCATACCGACACATCGAAACACAAGCACACGTGTTAAATAATGACGCTAAACGATGCTCTTCTGTATTGAAGTGGTCACTGTCGCCAATTGAACACAGTGTGCCCTGGAAGAAAGAAATTATTTTAAATTCTATCATTTGACATAAAAAAAGGAGACGAAGTATCAAAATATTTATTTATATAAAACAAACACGACTACTTTGACGAGCCGTCAACCTGTCTGGTGATTTTAACATATAAAAAAAAATGTTGACGAAAATTGTGAAGATTTTGTAAAGACACAAATTAGTTAATAAAAAAATATTTTTCTCTTTCTAAGACAAACATCAAATCAATTTGACCATTAAGTCCTAATTTAGTCAAAAAATTTATTACTTATTCAAAATTTTGTATCCGAATTTTATAAAATTGAATGCCATCATATAAATTACAATTGCCCAAATTTAATAACGACCCGCCCATTTCTGTTTTTATTACTGCTTTATTATCATGCCGCGACATAGAAAAGTTAAATTTATTGTAACATAAACAAAACAAATTAACTCATATTCCAAAAATGTAGGAAGTATAAAACGCGCGCTATAAAACCGAACATGACACGAACATACGATTCGTATCGGTGCAATTTCATTTAATTTTCTTAACACCGAACTAATGTTAGTGCGAGCCGCTGTTGTCAGAGCAAATATGACTAATTGGAGTTGCCACTCATTAGAATTCGGCCTTAAATAAAACGTCACGCGACGTTGAACTTGGAACACTTTTTATGAATGAGACTGGCCGCAAATCGCGGAAAATTTCGCCATGCAACCACTAGATTGGAAAATTTTCATACAATCCGCTCGGTTTATTGTTGTTGAAATTTAATACGGCAATATGTATTATTGCGAATGCAAATTGGAAATTTGCGTACATGAATTATACGGATAGGATTCCGTAAGCCGAATACCGTGTTCATGTTTTACTAATATTTTCCATTTTTTTTTTTTTTTTCAAAAAAACGGTGCATAGAATTGAACTTACAATAAACTTACAGTAACTTAATAAATAGTCCTAAGTATTATTACCTCACACTATAAAAGATTTAAATGGATTTCCTAATAATTAGTATGTAGCCTCTTAGTAACGCAACAAGTTCAAAGAGTCAAAATAACGCAAAAAGTTAAAAAATGGGTTTGTATGTATCAGAACGATCAGTATTTATGAATTATAATTAAAATTAACAGACATTTCCAAGCAAGCTTAAAATAGTCAAGATATAAAATAAAGGCATAAACAACTCAACAACAATTAGTAGTTATTGTCGTTATGTCTTCTCTCTAGTTATTGTTGTTATTATAACCCCTCTCCTAGTGACCACACCCCACCAATTCAACCACGGGGTGGGGGTATAAATTTATATATAGATACATTCCAGTTGACAAATCAGTCTCGCTCGAGAAGTCGAAAAGCGCAGAAGTGAAGTGCAGTGATGTGATGTACTTTTTCTTCTAACACGGACTACACCACTGAGGATGTCAACCGCAGTTGTTGACGAAACGTTTGGAAGAAATTCCAACAGACCTGGGCCATCATCCCGGAAACCCACAACTCATATAATACACGATGAAAGAAAAGAAAAAATAAGTAATAATAAGTAAATGCCTAAAAACTATCACCAATATGTCTATTACAACAATGTTGGATATATAAACAATCTAACCTATCGGCGATCATTGCTATAAGTTTGTTAGAGCTGTCCCGAACTACTTTTATGTTAACTTATAACAATACTTATATCTTGTTTTTTTTATAAATTTTTATTTTTAATTTTTAATATTTAATATACAACACCGTTCATTATATTATATATGTATAGTATATAGAATATATAGATATAGATACAAAATAATTAGTAATCATTGTTGTCCCTTTCATCTAGGACTACTGTGTAATAACGTTTTATAATGCAAAATATAATATGCAATTCGATTCAATTACAATTTATAGCATAATTTTATGGCACACATTTATTAAAAATTTGGCAAGCTTTGTTATAAAAGAAATAAAAGTTTAATAAGGCTTGAAATAAACAATTACTAAGTGTCCTAAAAGAGGATTCATTAATTTATTTCAACGTGAACTAATTTATTAATCCAAGAGGAGTTATAATTAGGCCTTAAACTTATTAAAATAAACGCATTTCACTAGTAAAATTATCGGCTATAGTGTATAGGCATCCAATTTCTCACATTTCCCACACAAAGCAGAAGAATTTAATATGCAACTTCGAGGTAAAACCAGTAAAATGGTTGAACTCATACTCGTACGTTACTTGGATATAACAAAATATCGTAACAAACGTAACGCCCGCCCGTTAAATGCATTCCGACTGGATATTAAGCGAGAGAGATGCTAGTGTAGTTCGATTTATTCTTATTTCTGATTCCGTCACAAAAAATACCTAATCTATTCTGACTAATATTCATTCATTCTGAGTAAAATTTTAATTATTTTACCAAACATTAGCGAATTGTCTAGTTTTCATTAATCTTCATTAGATGTAAGCTAAGCTAACTTAAGACGTATAAACATTTGTAAATATTGTTGGCTACTTAAAAATTATAAAATTTAATTTTCTTGAACATGTAAAACAGTAAAAATTATACCAAATCCCTTGCATTTCAGTAATCGTACTAATTATAATGAAAAAAGACTACCTATTAATTATAACAGTAACACACAAATATATGCATTACATATTTTTGTTCAAATTCAAATTCAAATTCATTTGCCTGTACATGTTATGAGTTTAGTTAGAGATTAGAGTTATTGTTAAGGTGGTCATTGACGATCGCTCCACTCCACGTGATTTCGCAACAACATTCCAAAACCTTTCCATGTGTAAGCAAATCTCACTTGGACTGGTTGGAATGTCGAAAAAGCTTGGATTTCCAAACATTCAATAATTCACCGTTCATCAATTAACACTCCCCATTCCAAAATGGAGTGCATGGATTGATTGGAGTGCTCGTGTGGTTGGTCAAAAAATTGTAACATGAATGGAACATTCATGTTTGGCTACCTTTAAGTAGTGGCAGGACACACCAGTCATTTGGGCAGCCCATCCCTGGGGGCAGTAACCACTCCCTTACAGAAGACCACCGTGAAATAACAGCACGTGTGCTGTTCTGTTTCGGTGAGTGAGTAAAGGTTGCCATAACAATTTCCATATCCCCACCTAATCCCTTATCCTTAATCCTACTGTAGTCGGCAGCGCATTTGCAGCAGCTTTGGCGTTGCTTGTATTATAAGCGACGGTAGCCACCTACCATCAGGTGGACCGTCAGCCTGTCTGCCGATCTTAACATAATAAAAAAAAGCAATTTTAAACAATATCGACAAATAATATAGACATCACTAACACTGTTTCGTAATGAGAGGAAAGGAGACAAACGATGCAACAGGATCGGAATGGGTCCAGTGCGGTTTTCATTCGGAAGTTAGAGGGCTGACGCTTTGAATAAAGGCTTTGTGGGTGGTGGGTGATTCCCAACACGATATTACGGAGCAAATACTATTGTTCAAGCATCCATTCATATTTCAACTTTTATTAAAAAATTAACATCTGAATTAGTATTAATAAATTTAATGAAATAAGCACAACTGTTACTAAAACCCAATCAAGTTAACCGATTGCCTGCCTATGGACTTTTACACAAAAACGTTTACTATTTAAAGCAATATAAAAATGTTGGTTCTCATTTTAATAATAATAATAATAATAATTGATTTATTTACTGCCAATATTGCTAACAAAACTCTTATTAAGAAATCTTTTTACATAATATCAGTGTCTCCGAGTGGCGCCGAACATCCAACGGAGTCCTGGTTATTAAATACTTCCAGGCAATTAACATCTGCTGCACGTAACTACGGAACCCTCCAGGCCATTATTACCCCGATAAATAGTTATTTAAATTCAACACGTCCCCATCTTAATGGTAATAGTTCGATTACTAGGTTTGCTTTGAGAACTAGTGATTTTGGATTTGTTCTTTTATCAATTCACCTATGCACTAAGAAATTAGTGTCTTAAGGAGCAGCTAAGTAGTTACTAAACAAAAGCTTAGTTTAGACATTTAAAAAATACAGCAAGGCAAACTGCGGTCATAAACTGGGCAGAAATAAGATTACTAACATCGATCCCCTTATAGTGAATTACTGTGATCACAGTTAATTAACTGTTGTATTTTAACATGTGTTTTATGTTTGATTGTTTTTTACTTAAAACTTAGCGTAATGCTTTAGATCCGCGGACTTTCAGAGGGACTCAAAAACTTAAAACATGCTAACCAAGTCTAAGTAACCTAAATAGCCAAGCATCGTGGGCAAAAGTGCCTTCTTTGAGAATAGTATTGTATTTTAAGTATCTACATTCTACTTTTATATTTTTACTTCTACTTTGATATCTTCACGTCAGTCCTGTTTCAAACTGAAAGGTCGAGATTTTTGTGAATAAAATCTCTTCTTCAAATTCCCCAAAGGCCATTAAGAGAGCCGGATATTGTTTTTTTAATCTGATGTTTGCTGCCAATCTGTTGTTTTGATTTTCGTTGGATTAAAAAAAAAATTTTCCTCGATTATTTCCATTTTGTTAATTAGCTTTTAGTATCACATAAACAACCCTTATTAGAAAATTCATTATATAAAATAACGACGCCATTAACAAAACTGTGTGGAGATTTATTTATTCAAAATATTTATTTATTTATTTCTAGAAAAAATATGTGGCTTTTCTTTCGGGCATTCTAGCCGCTCCAAGATTATTTTAGGCTCATTTAAACTAAAATTTACTTGCACAACTTGATGAGCCCGTTAGATGGGTGGTTGGGGTGCTTGCCTTAACATTCTGTTCTAGGGTTCGCGGGTTCGATTACCGGCACGGTCAACTTTGGAAAATGAACTTTTCATATATGGCTCTGTCTGGATCTAGAAAGTAGTGGTAGGGTGCACTGCGTTTCGCAGTCATTTGGACAGCCCGTCTGGCGGCAGTAACCGCCCCCTTACAGAAGACCACCATGAAATAACAGCACGTGTGCTGTTGTGTTTCGTGAGTGAGTAAGGGATATCAGCACACATTTTCCTACCCAATCCCTTATCCTTAATTCTATTGTAGTCGGCAGCGCACTTGCAGCAGCTGTGGGGTTGCTTGTGTTGTTTGGTATTGTGACGGTAGCCACCTACTACCATCAAGTGGACCGTCAACCTGCCAGCCGATCTTAACATTAAAAAAGAAACATGCCAGAGCAATATTTGAATTTAATAGTCTTTCAAAAATTGTAAGCAAGTATTTGTATTTCCTCTTGGTCGAATCATTCCTAGCAAAGTGGTCGTGGCTATCACTTCCGAGTAATAAAAATATTCAGCGACAACTGCATTATTTTTTAAGCTTATTAATTAACTTAAGTTCTGTAATAAAATCTTAATCGACTACTTTTATTTCTTTTTGCTTATCTCCGAGAAGCTACAAAAATTAGCTGTGCAATATTGCACCTTAACGCGTAGGTTATTGGGTTGCGCTCATTTTGCTAAAAATTGTGTTCGGTCTGAGGTTAGTCCTTGTCTTAAGATGAAACATGATTACCATTACAGAGTCTGAAAGACTCATGAATTATATTCTGTTTTTTTTTAATTAAAATATGACTTTTATTTATAAAATATTTAGAATTTGGATAAGTTTACGTTTATTTGATTTATACTTATTAAAAATTAATCTTCTTAATAATAATTTTGTGTAAGGTTTCTTAGTCCCCAAAAAATACATTGAAGATAACTACCAACACGGAAATAAAGCATACAAACGTGTACCTGAAAGCAGGCAAACCACATGTTTAACAATAGACACAATTGATTAATAGTGCAACGCTGAATAAAACAAAAGCTAATTTGAAAATAGCATGTCCATTGTGAACGAACGTTCTAAGTTAAAAGATTCAAAGCAGTTCATTTGAATGGTCTTTCGATATTGCTTAGATGTAGTTTTTCCTATGGCCTGCTCATGACTCAGTTTAACTTAACTCGTTAGACAAGTCAGTTTAACTTAAAAAGACAAGACTATATCTGATAAATGAGTCTTAATTTGTAACTTGACATTAAAAAAGTAACGAAAAAGCTTCCGTCCGCTATCAGCTTATTACTTACACCGTTTATCGCATAAAAGACGATTTATCAGTGTCGTGGTCACCGTCAGTTTGACAGTCTATAAGGATAGATAGCACGACCATAAAACACATACACATAGGTAATACAAATATCATCAATCTTTAATGCAGTAATTAACATTTTAATATCAACGTTGGCTGCTTACACAAAAAGTTTAATTGAATAGGTAAGCATGGGATTTGATGCGATATCTTCCTTTTGCTGTAAAATGGAGTATACCTTATATCTTTTCAAATAATTATTTTTTAATCTTTCTGTATCTATTCACTTACATTCTATAATAATTATTTTTATCAAAAAATTATATAATCTAAAAAGGCTGCATACAAAACAACATCCTTTTAGTAATGGAGGTGTAAATATCTAAATGATTTTGTCAAAAATAGCGAAATACAATAGCGAATTAAAATACAGACTAGAACTTCAAAACAGAAATGTTTATGTATTGGCAATTAAAGCTTACAATAAACTATCCAATTATATAAAGGAATTTCCGGATCCTATAGGTAATGTGTCCTATATCCTATAGGCTATAGGAACTTTGACACAATGGTAATTAGAGTGTTACGATTACAGCGATTAAAGAATTTTATAGTAAAACATTGTAACACCAAAAGAGATTCTACTATAATAATGAAGTCCATGTTACCAGTCTTTAGGTCTTTAGATACTCACCGTAGACCTCGAGGACAGGATCGAAGACAGAATTCTGCCTAAGCGAAAACGAAGGCTCGATACGAGCAGAACCCCCCCGAAGACGAAATTAAAAGGTCCTAGGACATTGAATGAAAGAATTAAACTCTAGTACAAAAGGAATAATCCACTTGGAGCCGCTGGTAGGCGACTCCAGGCGGGTTTGCGAGAATGAGAATGCTGATTAAACACACCACTTACCTTTTCGTCAAAGGCTGCTACGACGATTTTGTGCAGTGTTATGTTCGTATGTATTAATGTGGCGTACCTAGCTAAAGTGTAAAAACTGCAGCAACTCACTTAATTTGCGCTTTATCTTAACTTATGTATGCGAAAAGTCACTGGGACGCGGGACATTCAATTTTCGCCTTTTAACTGCTAAATTCAACTCAACTGTCCGCTTCGATCCCAAAAAAACTATCGCGAGATACCGACACTGATTCTTAATGAAAAAATCAAGATACCGCCACACGAAAAATTATATAAAATTATAAAATAAAAAACTTAATAAGCGCCATCTAGCGGACAAGAGCGATATCTCCACGGTATTCCAAGTGGCGCGTTCACCACTATAAGCAAAATTGCATCACCGGAAATTTAAGTAACTAGCTTTTTCATTGTTCCGATCTCTGAGATTTATTTCATAACTCCATTTTAAAATAAATCAATCAAGATTACATCTTGGCGTGATGCGTCTCAAATGTGAAAAGGAAGGCCCACAGAACATCGCCAGTTGGATCACGCTTCAAAAACCACAAACTACTATCACAGTCTAAATTCGAATAAACAACTGTCAACGTTTTTTATTGGTAACAGTATTTTTATAGAAACGAATAAAATTATCCGGGTATATAAGCCGGTGTTTTAATTAAAAGAAAGTAATTAATAACGAAACAAAACAATGTTCCTGTACGTCACACAACTCTAGTAAAAAGTATTCTGTGCAAGAAAGGCACTTATTTATGGCACGGAACTATTAAAAGTATTGAACAAAAACAAAACCGAGAATATGTCACGTAAGGGGACGTGTCTGACGCCCTGAAACACCCAATAAGGATGGGTGGCGGCTCACAGCACTCCAGTGCTAAGCTGGCTAAGCTCCTAAGCTGGGTTAGTGAGCCCTAAGATAGCGGTGCGTAGAGATCCGAGGATAAAGCCTCGCTGTGAACTCGGACCCGCACATCACCGCTGATGGTGGTATCCGGGGGGGTTTTAGTGGGTATTCCCGGTGATAAGTCACTTCACCGGGCGAGTCCCACACTCCCCTTCGTCGACTGTCCCCGTCGGCGAGGGATAATGCGTAAACGTCATTTCCTCTCCTAAAAAAAAATGTGACAACATTATTATTTCTTTTATTTATTCCAATAAAATATTCCCTAAAACATTTAAAAACCTACATTATTATAGTTATTAAATAAAACAGTATTAATATTAATTAAAGATGTATGCAGAGATACTGAAAATTTTGTCAACTAATCAGGACTTTCTTAGCCAAGAATACTAAATAATAGATTTAGGAGTAAAAATTTAAAATCTTAATTGAAAGGCATCTTGCATTTGACTGCAGCCAATACCCCTTTACAAAGATCATCTTGAAATAACATTTGAGCTGTTTTATCTTCACTTTCTATTTTATCCATCATTCTGTTTTTCGTGATCGACGGGAATCACTGTGAATTATTTCGTGCTTCACAGATCAGCAAAACAAAGACATACACTTTTGAAAAAAATAAACAAAACCTCAAAAGAAACGAGTAAATAAAAATTAGGTTAAATCCATTAAAATTGTATGCGATCAAAGAGTTACCTCATTTGCCTAAACATCAAAGGTATTGCATATTCGATCACATATTGCGTAAGGGTCAACATTTAATGTGGACCAATAAACGACATCAAAGCATATTTTGTTTAAATCATTGATATACACATAAATTCCAAAAACATTAAAACGTTAAAAGGTTTTTTTGAAAATTTTTATCGTTGTTACGTAATATTTGAATAATGGACATCGAAAAAGACATTGACTTTGACAAAAAGTCAACTAATTTTGATGTCCAAAAAGACATCAAATCAAATATTTCCAGATCCTCAAATAGGGCGTATTTGTCTTTTTAAAAAAAAAAACTTTAAAATTTTCCGACCTCTGAAATTCGTTGCAACACAACTAAAAGTCGTAAATATTTTAAAGTAAGTTCGGAAGGTAAAGTGACACCGTCTGTTGACGCTTCTGCGGAAAACTTTGGAGGTGGCCAATGCAACAAAATAACTAAGAGCACCGACTTGATATATAGAAGTTTGGACTTTTGGAGGATTTTTCCTTTAGTTTGTTCAACATATTTTCTGTTCCGTCCCGAGAGGCGCGGAACTTTGTCACATTTCCACAATTAATAATGTTTACTGCAATAATAATATTTCTGTAACAGATAATATTGTTACATGCAGGTGTTGTTACACGGCGTACATGCAGGGTGTGAAACGATTTATTTTCACAAACCAAAATGACTGCCAAAATCACCAAACTTGTCCGATGAAACCGTCAAAATTGCCAACAGTCGTCAATGATTCCCTTAATGTGTCGCCGGTTCACTGTCGCAAAAGCTCCGAGGGTCGCTTTCCTATCGCTTGTTGACGCCCAACTCCTCCCTTGACCGGCTGCACTCTTGTTTATACTTGGCGCCAAACGCCTCGGTGTATTTCGAATCTACCAGAAAACGTAAACAAGATTGTAAACAAGCCACTGAAAGTTCGGGAATGCTGTTTCTGTTGAAATGTAAACTCTATGTTTTAAACGTAAGTATCAATTTTCCTTTGACACTAATCGGAAGGGGGCGTGGCTACTATCGATAGGGTGGAGCGTTCGAACCTTCGGCCGGCGCGAACGCTTTTTCCAGGACGTCCCGTAGTTAGTCGTAACAATATGATAAATTAAAGACCAGAATTAACAATTGTCAAGACGCAGGATCAAATGGTTTGGCAACTAAACAACTAATTGCCAACTAGTACCGCAACTAAATAAAAAGATATTGAATTTGCAATTTGAAGTTTGAAATTTAGGTTCCTAAATGTTGCTTTAGTATATCTATTCCACAATGTTTTTTTTTAATTTACAAATAAATTTCCTGTACGTATTATTTAAATATTTTTTCTTGTATTTTAAAAATTAAAAATAATTAAATCTGCTGCTTACTTAAATGAGCTCACAATTGTGTTCCTATTGTATTGAATGAGATTTTCTAACAATAAAGAGATGAATGTGTTTTTGAATGTACCTATACTGTATAGATGATTTTTTTTCCCGTAAACTACACAGTTTACGGAAAAAAACTTTAACTATTTGTGGAAGATAGGTGAAAATCAAAATATGTTAATAAGAATATTGTTTAACATTATCTGCTAGCTGTTTTCGTTTCATTTGTGAATTAAAAATTATGAACACTCGATCTAACGATAAAGTAAAATATCTCTACAGAAATGTCAGCTTTCTTTGAAGACAATACCTGTGATTACACAGGCGAAAATATGTGCTCAACACTGAGAAAAATATAGAAGCTGAAATTGAAAATAAAAATCCCTATGTCGTTCAAATACAATCCCATATAACAAGCACGTACAGAGCTACTTGCAATTTCAATAACGGCTTGTAAAAAGATAATAAACGAGTACTCGAAGCGGTTGTGACGCTACCCTTAAAATATTGGTCCATAAAAATATTATGCAACATCCTCCCAAAGCCTCTGGTCCCACGACCCGCATATTATATCCCAATTATAAATTTTATTCGCTAGGAGGGCTGTTCGGTCGCATGTTAGCCACTCCGGTACGGGGAGGTTTGGTGCGTAATTCAATTTGGACCCTTAATGCCTTTTAGTTTTGACCTGTTTCGGCCCTTGAGATTTTTATATGTAATGTCATTTGGTACCCGTTCAAGTTTTTGGAAAATAGTTTGAGACTTTAATTAATTCTGCTTTTGATAGCTTTTGTGTGGTGAATATTAAAAAATATATTAGTTGCCTTGTTATCTCCATCTATTGTATAAATTCATAACTAAAATGGAAAGTGCATTTCACGGATATGAATTATAGGCGACTAGCTAGTGCCTGCGGCTTCGCGCGCGTTGAAAAATAAAAAAAAAATGACGCCTGACTAAATATATGAGTAATGTAACGCCTACATCTTTATTGCAGTTATAGCTTTGCCAGGCGTTAGATGATCCCTCGGGGAGAGTATTTTTTTCTGGATGAAAGGTACTTACCCTATGTAATTTCCTGCATCCCTGACAACGTGTATGCAAAACTTTATGACGGTTCAGTGGTTTAGGCCTGAAAAGGTATCAGACAGAGTTACTTTCACGTTTATAATAGTATGCATAATAACCTATCATCAAATGGCCCATCAGCCTGTCTGATGACCTTTATTTGAAAAAAAAAAAAGAAAAGTTACTCGCAAAGTTGTAAACTTCTACACAAGTTACCTACCACTATTTTTTCAGTGAAAATTATTCGGTCGGTTCAGCGGTTTAGTCCTGAAAAGGTATCATATTAGTAAGTATGGATAATAAGCTATCATCAAATGGACCATCAGAATGTCTGATGACCTTTACTTTAAAGAAAAAAAAAAGAAAAGTTTGTCAAAACAGTTACTCGCAATGTTGTAAACTTCCACACAAGTTACCTACCACTCTTTTTTAGTTAAAATGATTAATCAATTATAAGCTTTATTGCCTACTACTATTATATAAAAGAAATGTTATGGTATCTCCTTGGTACACCGCAACAAAGAACCATCGCAAACTCTCCCCATAAAGGATACCGTGAGCGTTGGGAATAACTCAGAAACGCAACGTTAGTGAAAAATGTATCATGCGGGTTCCGTGAGACGATCCCATCAGCGTTCATGGCTGATTCCCAACCATAATTTATTAACATCTAAGTGCTAAAATGTGTACATTCATAAGTCCAGTACGTAGACCGTGTTGGTGTATAAATAATTCAACGTATCTCCCGTCTCTGAGGTGTTTCTCTCCCTTGTTGCTGAATACGATTGCCTCCTTAAGCTTTTACTTTTAGTAATTGGCTCGCTCTTCGTTTATGCCCTGTAATTGTTTAAAATTTATCGTTTTCAGTTTTGTTTTTCGCTGATTGATTCAACATTACTTAAACCCAACTTAGCTTGAGCTTAAACTTAACTTGTTACGCGGCATGTAACAGGACAATATGAATATATTTTGTAGAGTTCTTTTCAGTGCCTACGTTGTTTTTATTATCTCGTATTTATATATTTTATATCCATAAAATGTTTGTATAAACTTAAAAGTTATAAATTAAATTTATTGTAGACTAGCTTTTGATGCTAAGCTTCGATTGCTACGCTTTTTCTAAGACGTTGTGAACGTTTATCCAATAATTATGGTCATTTATTTTTCTACACGATGAATTGTTATTTTTTATTTTTAGATGATCCCTCGGGAACAGTAATTTTTTTCCTGAAGGAAAAATACCGATTGTACTTTTCTGTAGCTCTGACAACGTTCAAATCCAGGCCTTTTTTTAACTTTTTTAACTATTTTGGTAATAAAAGTATCTTAATTTAAGCAATTTCCTGTTAATATTTCAGATTTTGTAAAAGGGGATAGCTTTCGAAAATTAAAAATCTTATTACTTCATTGAAAAAATCGGATTTTTTAATGCTTTCAAACTTAAACATCCATGAAACTCCATTGCCAAATTACAAGATATTTTCCCAGAAAAATCTATAATTTCTTCTTACCTAATGATACGAAGTTACAACGAAAATACCATACACTGATGGTCCGATCTCTATACCAAACTGATTAGTCTCCTTTCAATGTAATTGGCAAAACAAACTCTCTTTCGCATTTAATATTAGTAAAGATTATCATTAAAACAATTGTACCGTCTAATATATTAAATATGTCATGGTTATTAATGAATTGTGTATGTAATATATAATATCGGACATTTTTCTTGAGATAATATCGGACAAAGTTTGTAAGAGTGCTTTTAGGGGCCGGGCAAACTGCATTTTTAGTCATACATTGGGCGAAAATAACGCCATAATTATGTGCTTTTTTGTTTTGGTGAGTAAGTAAGAGATACCAGTGCCAACTTCCCTGCGCCCTCCTAATCTCTTACATTTTGGTTCGTAGAGCACTTGCAGCACATGTACATGCTGCTTTTGTTTATAGGAGACGGTGGTTACGTACCATTAAGTGGACCGTCTGTTTATCTGCGTACCCTTACAAAGAAAAAAAAACGTACTCTCTAAATTATAAAATTTTAGCAGCATCTAATCTTTAGGCAACCATCATGCAAGATAGTAACAAAAAAAATAAAATAAAAAAAAACTAATTTTTTTTATCGCATTATAAAAAATCTTTTATAATGAGCACTGCTAAGGATTGGAACTCCCTGCCGGCGTCTGTATTTCCAAGCTTATACAAAACTTTTCAAGGTTCGAGTGAATAGGCATCTTCTGGGTGAGCTCCCTCCATCGTCTGCCTCATCTTCCCTACATGGATAGATGCTGGCCAAAAGCAAACCTATCTTTAATAAAAATAAAAATAAATGATCTATCTTCAATAAATTTAATTTAAAAAAAAATCTTCAAAACATTACAATTACGTTTGAAGTATCTGGTGCACGTGAAAATAATTAGAACCAAGATCACAGAGAGAGATTTAAACGCAGATGCGTGCGTACAACACTGAAGCTTATAAATCGGCCTTAAATTTTCCCTTTCAAGTCTTCTTGAATTTTGTATCAGTAGCATCACAACATTGTAAGCGTTGCTATAAACCCATAATGCCCAGAGATTTATTGGTGCTATTAACATGAAAATAATAATGCCCCACTTTATTGTCTATAAAACATTTTAATATCTGCTCGTTTGATGAATAATTTTAGAGATAAACCTGTCGTTATGTCACTATTATTGTTTTATGCATTAATTTTCTGGTACTTTGTCAAACTGGAGGTCTCGGTTGCTTAGACAATGTTCACAACTAAAGACGTGATCACATTAGTAGTAGCAGGGCACACTCTGTTTCGCAGTCATAAATCTGGAAGACCGTCTGACGGCAGTTAGCACCCCTAACAGAAGATCACAGTGAAGTCACAGTGTGTGTGGTCCAAATCCGGATTTACTGTCAAGTGGACTGTAAGTCTACTTGCCAACCTTTAAAAAAAACATGTATATGTCGGAGATGGTAAGACATTTTGATCAGAGCCGGGATTCTTGATGCACGAAGAGTCAGTGTCTGGCACGATCGGCTGTCAGTCGCAACAGACCGAGAGCACGAACTACTGACTTATCTATAAATATAAGAAAATCGTAAACGAGCCGCGTCAGTACATTAAAGATTTTTTCAAAAAAACAATTTGCACACGGTGTAGTTATGTAACCGTGGTCAAAAAAATAGTTTTAAAATTTTTGTTTGTCTGTATAATATGTTTGTGTATATGGCTTAATCGATTTGATTAATCGAATGGCTTAATCACTTAGATTCACAAATCTAAGTGGTTTCACTCATATATTCCGTAACATTTAGTGTTTGTTTCATTCCAATCGGTTTACAAACAAAAAAAATATAGGTATAAATTTAAAGAATCACGTCCAAAAATTTTTCTATAAAAATGCAATAAAATAACTCTTCAGTTGAATCGGCTGAAACTTTAATTAACTATATATATAATGATCTGTAAAATGATGATGAATGAAAGTTTATATACAGTTAAAAATGGACTTGGGTGATTTTGATGTTTCAATGTAAGATGACCTCAGATCAGTTTTTTTTTTTTTTTTTTTTCAATAACTTGTTTAATATTGTTAAGAAGATAGTATACAAAAAGGATGCCACTCAATTTTTCTCTTAGAGAAAAAAAAAACATGAAACTAAAAGGTAAAATTTATAAGTAATTCACGAGGGTGGTGGTAGGTATAATAAATTCATTGGGCGTCCACACCGGTGCGTCCGACCGTCCATCAGTAGGTACCACTAATAATAGATGATAGCCGGTGACCTTTATCAAACTGTTTGACATTTGAGTGGAAATAAACTATACACCGTCGAATGCGCTCTATCTGTTAATATTATTCTATAAAATTTATTCGAGAAATATACGTATTTTTATCGTTCCTAAGTGTTATTTCATTACTTGACACGTATTACCTAAACCTTAGCATAGCAATAAAAAATATTTGATATTTTTATTTTATTTAGATTAGGCGACATTACCTCGTCCTCGTGAACTGAGTTTAGTAAAAAATTCTTAATGGTTTTTGTGATTTTGGACTAAAAATAGTAATCAAATACTTTTATTAAAGTAGGCGTTTTTATATCTACTAATAGACAATTTTAATACATAAAACAGTGCTCGAACAACTTTTTATTTAAAACTAGTTGAGCCTGCAACTTTGTACGCGTGATATTTGGTATAGCGCGTAACATTTTTGTTTATAAACGGATTGGAATGAAACAAACACTAAGTGTTATGGAAAACTTACAATACATCAGTGAAAACCGCATTCCAATCGGTTAAGCCGTTTCAGAGATTAGCGTGCACAATCGCACAGACAAAAATTCTAAAAACGATTTTTTTGACCTAGGTACGTAACAATACAACGTGTACGAATGTTTTTTTTTTTTTTTTTTTTTGAAAAAATCTTCAATGCACAGACACGGCTCGTTTACGATTTTATTACATATATATATATAACCTCGTCCTCATGAAATCAGTTTAGCAAAATTCTTAATGGGTTTAATGATTTTGGACTGATAATAATGACGATAATGATAATGATTTTTGGGTAATCTTTTACTTTTATTAAAGTAGGCGTTTTTACACCTTGGTAGGTATAAAAAGGCCTATGGTCTATTGTCTATTGGTATAGACAATTTTAATACATACGTAAAATAGTGCTCGAGAAACTTTTTATTTAATTCTTTTTATTTAATTTAACAGTCGTAAATCATTCATGTTTTTATTTTCTTTCTAAGTAAAGATGGGTTTGCTCTTGACCAGTATCTATCCGTGTAGGAAAAATGAGGCCGACGATGAAGGGAGCTCACCCAAAAGATATTCACTCGAACTCGAACCTTGAAAAGATTTGGGTTGTATAAGCTCGGAAATACAGACGCCGGCGGGGAGTTCCAATCCTTAGCAGTGCGCATTATAAAATATGTTTTAAAGTGCTTGGTCCGAATTAGAGGGATTTCCACAAGGTGAGGATGGTAACCAGCCGTACGTTTGTATGTCCGATAGAAGAAAGGGGAAAGCAGTATGATCTCATGCAGCTCCCGAGCACGCTCTTCGAAGTACATCTTATAGAGAGAGATAGAGTGTTCCACTCAGAATAAAGTGGACCGTTACACTTAGATCCGCACTATTAGCACTAATATTAACCTTTTCATTAAAAGAAAGCATAAACGTCAATTAGAAATCATCTCTTTTTCCTTTGCTGACAATTCGTTCTTTTCTCCCCAATCGTAGCTTAATGTATTAGACATTTCTTCGCTTCAAATCGGTTTCAATATAGTTGTGTACGCAAAACCGCGACCCATCACGGAAGCATGTAACAAACAAAGTAATTAAACTTGAGAACAGTGGAGATAGGAATCGGATCGTATCGATGTCATTAAACAATCAATGGTCCGATTTAATCAAGGCCCCGGTCGGCCATTATTGTTGGTTGCTTGCGGGCTCGCTCTCGAATTAACTTTGTCGCCGGCCCGTCGAAACAGAAATTCATTATTAAATTTAATGGGAAAGCGGTTGGGACCGTTTACGTGTGTTAACGCAAAACAATCCGAGAGCGTCTCCTATCAGCAGCACCGCTGCGTTAATTTAAGCACATCGCTTTTGCTCTGCACTTATGCTAATACAAATTGATTAAAACATTCGCCTATCACATTATTTCTTTTTTTTGTGTTAAGATCGGCAGACAGGCTGACGTCCATTTGATGGTAGGTGGCTACCGTCGCCTATAACACAAGCAACGCCAAAGCTGCTGCAAGTGCGCTGCCGACTAAAATAGGATTAAGTATAAGGGATTGGGAAGGGATAGGGAAGGGATAGGGAAATGGACTCTGGCATCCCTTACTTCACTCACCGAAACCCAACAGCACACGTGCTGTTGTTTCACGGTGGTCTTCTGTAAGGGGGTCGTTACTGCCTCCAGACGGGCTACCCAAATGACTGCGAAACGCAGTGTGCCCTGCCACTACTTAAGAAATTTGAGGTTTTCTGTCAACAGCTTAGAGTCTTCAATGTGTTTTATAGTTAATTCTTACTCAAGACGAAAGTAGATAAATGTTGTGAGGTATCATTGATTATAAGTACCCATAAGTATATATATTGATTATAAGTACTGAAACACAACAGCACACGTGCTGTTGTTTCACGGTGGTCTTCTGTAAGGGGGTGGTTACTGCCGCCAGACGGACTACCCAAATGACTGCGAAACGCAGTGTGCCCTGCCACTACTTAAGAAATTTGAGGTTTTCTGTCAACAGCTTAGAGTCTTCAATGTGTTTTATAGTTAATTCTTACTCAAGACGAAAGTAGATAAATGTTGTGAGGTATCATTGATTATAAGTACCCATAAGTATATATATTGATTATAAGTACTGAAACACAACAGCACACGTGCTGTTGTTTCACGGTGGTCTTCTGTAAGGGGGTGGTTACTGCCGCCAGACGGACTACCCAAATGACTGCGAAACGCAGTGTGCCCTGCCACTACTTAAGAAATTTGAGGTTTTCTGTCAACAGCTTAGAGTCTTCAATGTGTTTTATAGTTAATTCTTACTCAAGACGAAAGTAGATAAAAGTTGTGAGATATCCTTGATTATAAGTACCGAAACACAACAGCACACGTGCTGTTGTTTCACGGTGGTCTTCTGTAAGGAGGTGGTTACTGCCGCCAGACGGGCTACCCAAATGACTGCGAAACGCAGTGTGCCCTGCCACTACTTACTTATTTCTGTCCATGTTCCCTAAAACCTATTAGTCGAAATCGTGTTATTATCAATTGTGAGACCTAAAATTTTTCGAACAATAAAAAGAATTTGCTATAAAACAACTTACCCTAGTTGCTTGCACACAGATCACCTCGCGCCTTATAATAAAGTAGCTAATGCCTATCGCCTTATAGCGCTTTGTAATAACGCGGCTTTGCCCGCATGGAATTCAGATTGTTTCTCGGTATCGGGTTTTGCAGTCGTAGCGAAAGCGTCTTGACCTACTTGCACTGCCTCTGTGGCTTCACGGCGCGGTCGCGCTTTACATATGTAGGTAGTATTATCTCTTTAACCAAACTTCCAAAACATATTCAGTAAAAATAAAAAATCACGTGTATTAATTACATGTGACGCGATAAACTTGCTGATTTTGATAAAGATTCATAATTATTGATAATATGTCCAATAAACATCACGTAACGATTTTAAATACTTTTTAATAAAAAAAAATTGTTTTTGTTACTTAAATATAAAAGTTAGACATAATATGCTCTCGTTAACTTTTTTGTAGTCATCATCAAGCTGTACAACTAACTTGTCTATAGAATTCAATCATATAGCTCTCACTATGTTCGAAAGAAACCTTTTCGTTCGGCCGTTTTTCGTCGACTTACTTTGCAAATTTGATTACCACGAAAAAGCCTTTTCATTTTACGGTCTAATATATAGCCTATATCCATTCTGAATTATTGCTGAAATTATTACTGAATATAATTTTGCTGAAAGATATTTTTGAAATAATTATTGAAATAATTATTGCTGAAAGATATTTTTAAATTGGATGAGTAGTTTCGAAGATTACCCCCTACTGCAAACATACAGCGTAGGACGTCCACCCATAAGGTGGACAAACGACCTGATAAGCGCGAGTCGACGATGGATCAACGCTGCTAACCGGTCCAAATGGATAATTTTGGGGTGAAGCCCAGCAGTGGACGTCTTGGGGACTATTCTTAATAACAACAGCTCATATATAATTCATGTGGAAGGATCATTGGCTCGTGATTTTTTATGCAAAATGGGCTGACTGTCCACTTTATGGTAGGTGGCTACCTTCGCCTAGAAAGCCTTCGCCAGATTTATAAAAACTTGTATGTGAACTTAATTGATTGAAAATAATATTAACAAATTTAAGTAAGAAAGAAAGTAAAAGTAACTTCTCCAACTTTGTATAAGATTGGTTTAAAAGACATTCTTGTAACATTTTGGTACTAATTGTGGTAATTTGTTTTTAAGTAGTATATCCGTGATATTATAAATTCGAAAGTTCATGGCCTCGAAGGCCTCTCAAAATATCACTGATTGTTTTATTAAAAACAGCTACGCAATATTATAAGTCCAGTGTAATTAAAACAATTAAAAAAATATGTAAAAAAATGTCTTTCCAGTTTGTCATATAACTTTCCGATTGTTAAGGAAATTATTTGAGCAGCTACAAAATTAATTAATCGTAAAAAATGTTATCGTTATGAACGACAGCCATAAAAAATTGTATAGCGCAGCCGCTACACGATAAAAGCCATAAGAACTTTTTTCTCGTATTGTGGGCGGTGACATAGTGACGTCTTTTTTTTTTTTTTTTTCAATTTGTTCTGCTCACTATAAAATCCAAATCATTTTTAAAAAAATTAAGGTTTTCTACAATATTATGAAATAATCCTTTAGAATATTTCAAATTAAGACAATTTCAGTCTCAATATGCAGCCCGTCGGGTGGCAGTAACCACCCCCTTACAAAAGACCACCGTGAAATAACAGCACGTGTGCTGTTGTGTTTCAGTGAGTGAGTAAGGGATGCCAGAGCCCATTTCACTATCCACTCCTAATCCCTTATCCTTAATCCTATAGCAGTCGGCAGCGCACTTGCAGAAGCTTTGGCGTTGCTTGTGTTATAGGCGACGGTAGCCACCTAACATCAAGTGGACTGTGAGCCTGTCTGCCGACCTTAACATTAAAAAAACTGGAATTTATTGCTTTTACTATTTTTAAATTTTTGGAACAATTTTTACCATAACAATTTTATTTTTAATATCTTTACTAAAGAAGTAAATTCACACTATTTTGTGTATGTCAATGAATAATGTATAAAAGTATTTATAAAAAAAATCACTCTAATTATATAATCATCGGTAAACGTATACCAACGGGAGTCCTTCGTACATCTTAATTGATTTGAAGCTAATTAGAAGGCTCGTTACTCCTTTAGATATCCGTATCAATTTGATGTACCTACTTCATAATAATTAATCCTCTTAAATTATTATGCGTTAATTGGTTCTGGGAGTCGAATTTTCTGTTATATATTCCAAGTACATTCTCTTTCAATGGATTTTATATGCTATGGCTGTCAAAACAATATATAATATACATGTAGAGACAGATATAAACATTCTACTTATATATTAGCACACACAGACCGAAGGAAATTTACATTAAAGAAATTGCTTTTAAGTAAAACTTATACAGAAATGGAGGAGTTACTTCTATTTTCTTTTCATAAATTTACACTTTGTAGGCAAAAATAGCTATATACAAATAACTAGGTGGTGCCTGCGGCTTCGCCTGCGTTTTAAAATAAAAAAATACCGCCTCACTAAATATATGAGCAATGTAAGGCCCTTTATTGCAGTTATAGCTTTGCCAGGCGTTAGATGATCCCTCGGGAACAGTACTTTTTTCTGGATGAAAGGTACTCTATATCCTTTCCTGCATCCCTGATAACATGTACCTATGCAAAATTTCATGAGGATCAGCGGTTTAGGTGTGAAAATGTAACAGACAGACAGAGTTACTTTTAGAAATGTTTTTCGCGAAATCTTAGAAATAATCATAGTTTTTAGAGACAAATTTTATGTAGATATGTACTGAATTACATACTTAATTATGTAAGCTAACTTAATCAACCGCTTACGAGTTAATGAGTTGGTGTCAATCAGGGTCTTTATTTACCGGATCAGCCCCCCTCCCCAACCTACGGGTATTGGTCGAGATTAAATTACTGACTTTATTAACGTTGTTATACATTTGTAAACGCTCACATTTTACATATTTTATATATTTTATATATTTTATATATTTTATATATTTTATATAATAATTATGTAGCAATGATATTTTATGTAATAAATGGCCCACGAGGGTGGTGTAACCCGCGGGGGAATAAAAAGAAAAAAAAAATTTAATGTACAGCTCATTTACGATTTTATTATATATATAGATAAGGTAATTCGGTAGTAATTCCCTAACTAAATATTATTAAAAAAGGCATTATAATCTGCGTATGCATAACTGTTTTGTAGTTAGTAATAGCATTTTATAGACGTGACATTTTATAGTTAAACGTTTCGTACACAGTTCTGTTTGGTCTTTTATAAGGTATTCATAGAACATTCGCATTGTTCTTTCATAATAAGGTACGCAGAGATAAGGCTGTACCTACCGACGGCAAAATGTTTGTAGCGAGTCAACAAACCAACCCCACTATAAACTAAATACCGAAAGATAAATACAGAGAACAGTGACGAATGATCGTGTACCGCGACTTGGGTGTCTGCATGGAGTGACATTTCTGTCACGTGACCGAAGCGTTTCGTTTAAAAGCGGCAGCACCCTCCTCCCCGAGCCTCGCACCCGCACCGGCTATCTAAAGCGCTTCGCGGCAGAAAACCTATAAAACAACTGGAAGTGACTTTGTTTTTCAAGTGAAAACTTCTTTCGGCGCGTTTATTGCTGAGAAGTGAACGTAAGTGAACCGTTACGCTCTGTCGGTGACGCTGCATAGAGATCACTCGGCTCCACTCGAGACAAACGCTAAATACTAAAAATATCCATTGTTTAATGAAGATGTTACAAGAAATAGACTACACAATTGCTTTGAAGAAAATATATAACCATAAAGAACCAATTATATTAATTAGAATTTTCGTTAAAGTCATAGAAACTCCACAAAAAAAGTTAGAACAAAAGAAGATTTTAACTTTTATTGAAAATTCTCTCGAAAACGGCTTATTGCGCGCATATGAATCCTGTACCTATTAATAAGTTAATGTCAGTTTAAAAAATTGTATAAATATATTTTTTTTTTGTGTATTGTTCTAATGATAAAAAAAACACAATTTCTAGGCTGTTGAATTGTCTCCGCCGCCAGCTAGTTCTAATGTAAATGTCATTTGCCCAAGCGAAGCCCTTAAACGTGCTCGTATTAGTGACGCACTGAATCGTGTGAAAATTAGATGTTTTCAAATGGGTGTTATGGTTATGATCACACGATCATAAGCACTCACCCATTTTTATCTGTACACATAATAAAATCGTAAACGAGCCGTGGATGTAGATACATTAAATATTTTTTTCAAGAAAACAATTTGTAAACGTTGTACTTATATTACCAAGGTCAAAAAATAGTTTGTGCACTATATTATCAGAAACAGGCTTAACTAATTTGAATTCGGTTTTCACTGATGTATTGTAGCAAGCTTCCCGTAACATTTAGTGTTTGTTCCATTCCAATCGGTTCACAAACAAATAAACTTATTACCGCTATACCGAATACCACGCGTACGAAGTTGCGGGCTCAGCTGGTTTTTAAGATGTCCTTTAAGTTAGGTTAGAATATTCACTATATGTATTAAGTGCGCGTCTGCGCCCGTTTTTCTTAAACGTTGAAAAATAAAAAATACGCCTGACAAAAATAGTTGAGAAATAATTTATTCAATATTTATTGCTAACTAGCCACCCGCCCCCGGCTTCGTCCGGTATGCAATTTTTATATATATGAACATTCCCCGTTTATCCCTCTTTCCATTAGTGAAAACCGAATCAAAATCGGTCTACCCGTTCACGCGTGATGCCGTGATTAAGGGAAATAGGGATTCATTTTTATATATAAAGATTTTCTATGATTCAATATTTTACATTTTTAGATGATCCCTTGGGATCAGTACGTTTTTCTGGATGAAAGGTTTACCCTTTTCCTTATCCCTGACAACATCTAAATTTCACAATGATCGGTAAAAGCATGAAAGCGTGACAAACAAACATACAAAGAAACTCAAAAGAAAATATAAATGTATTTGACGAGCTCATTGCTCGAGTTGACATTACCGCTCTGTCTTAGGGATTCTGGGTTGGAATCCCGGCAGGACTAACTGTGGAAATAAACCTTTCAAAGTTCACAGGGGTGTTTTAGTAACACGCAGTGTGTGTTTCGCATTCATAAATTAAAAACACTAGCTTTTTCTAAATTTGTTAATGATAACACTAAAAACAACAAAAACTACCAGTTTGTGTGCTGACCTTTTATTTGTTACTAGCTGAACTCGACCACGCTTCGCTGCGGCCTTCCTCCATAAATGGACTATTCAAAACAAAAATAATTTTTCAATTCGAACCAGTAGTTCCTGACAAACAAACAAACAAACTCTTCAGCTTTATAATATTAGTATTAGATTTCTTCAAAGAAATAACAAACAAAAAAAAACAGTAAAGATTACTGTAAATCGCTGGCAGGTTTCAGGTGAATCTTAGAAAAATAATTCTCATCCAGTAAAATGAAATCAATGTAACAGAAGGTACGCGCATTCGGGGAGTCCCGTAAATTAATCAACCGGGACAGGGGACTGCGTCCAATGGGATAAGAGGCATACTCCAAAAGTTTCTACCGCTCCTTAATGACAGCTTAATGAAAATTGCTCTGGCAAAATGGAACGATGACAGTTAATCACTGCGCCATGACCAAAATATCGTTTTAAATCGCCAAGGTTTATTAGGCCTGTTTTACAGACGAGGCACGACGACTGAACGAGCCTTTATAACCCTATCGTTATTACACTAATAAGCTTGGGACCAGTCATTATTAAATGCAGATTTTATTATCAGACATTCAAATTTCTTTAATCACATTTTCATCATAACGATTATTGTTATATTTACCTACATACATTTATACCACAAAAAACAAATGTGTGTTTTGTATCGTAACAAGTAATCGACAAGTCCAACATGTAAGGCCTAGAATGGCCTAAAAATTATCTGCCTATTAGAGTCTATTTCTGTCCTATTAGAGTAGGCAGCACACAAGCCCTTGTATTGTGTTTCTGTTTACTTATTTATATAAATTTAACAATTATTTATAGATCGTTAAACACAATTGAAATAAATGAATCAACCACCGATTCAAAAATTTGTTTCTACGGAGAAGAAACCAGCAAGAAATGTTTCATTAATAAAAAATATTAATTTTTTTTTTCTTTTTTTAATTGACGTATAAACAGAGCTCTTTTACGATTTTATATACTACTAGCGTCCCGCCCCCAGCTTCGCCCGGCGTGCAATTTTTATATATATGAACATTCCCCGTTTTCCCTGTTTCCATTAGTGAAAACCGAATTAAAATCGGTCTACCCGTTCACGCGTGATGCCGTGACCAAGGGAAATGGGAATTCATTTTTATATATAGAAGATTAAAAGATATAAATTTGGTACATATGTATTTTTTTTATCTCTATCTATCTATCTATCTATCTCTCTCTCTCAGTGCCTCTTCAGTCCTGAAGGTTAGCCGTCAACTCCCTGAACTATCAAGAGCCAACTGGAATGTTTGCTCGACAGAACCAATTCCAGACCACTCCCGTTTATTTCTCAACCACGACTTCCTCCTTAGATTCTCCTCCTTATCTGTAGTAAAGGTGAATGATTTTGAAAATACAATTTAGTCTCTCCATCAACAAGCTGGATCAAATGATATCAACATCAAATGATAGTTAACACATGAGACGGAAGATTGAAAACATTAAAGTGTGTGTGTGGGTTAATAAAGGCTATACATCTAGTGAGTATTTATGTGTACTCAATCGACCGCTCCACTACTATCTGTAATGAGAATTGAAAGTGCAACACAGTAATTTCCTCACCTATCCGCCGTGAATCTATGGTTAGACGCCGACACAAGTCTACGTTGTAGGAAAAAGTACCTATTTTACCTTTGTAATTTGTTAGCGAGAGGTGTTGTTGTGCTGAGTTTTGTGTTACTTTTTATTACAATTTGTGTATGTGTATGTGTTGCTACTAAAGTTGATTAAAGCTACTCGATCCACCGAGAGAAAAACATTGTTTTTATCGAGAAAAAAATCCGTTATTGTTTTAATGTAATATATTAACTATTTGTTTCAATAACTGTTAGTTTAATGTAGGACCACGTCATGTCCTAAGATATAATTAAATTATCAAAATAAATCAAAAATATAGATATTAATCAAAAATAGACCTATTTTTTATAACCGAGAACGGATGGACCAATTCGGCAAATTTTAGGGTTTGTTCGCATAAGGACAGATTCGCAAAAAGGCAAATTCTCAAAAGGCCACATTCTCAAAAGGACAAAGTACAACTAAGCACGAAACGACATTGAACTCCGAGGAAATATCTTATGAAGAAAAAAAAATTGGTAAAATTGCCCGGAGCACATCAAATGCCACGGAACAACGTCTGTCGGGTCAGTTAGTAATAAATAAGTACTTGCTTTAGAAACGTAATAATATCGTATGTAGGTACTGAATTTTTATAATTATTTAAAGAATTTATTAGTGTCAGTAATAACCGACTTACATAATACTGCTGTGTACCTAATAAAAGCACGTCTGGTGCTTTTGTTTTTCGGTGCTTAAGTACAGATATCAGAACCTATTTTGACGACTGTTTCATCAACAGCCAATGGCCCTACTGCAGGGGCACAGGCCTACCCTCTCAATAAGGACGTATGGGCTATATGGACAACCACGCTATCCCAGTGCGGGTTGGTAGGCCTCACATGCGCCTTAGAATGTCTTCTTTGGAGTATGCTGGTTTCCACGAAGTTTTTGTCTTTTGTCTAGGTATAGCTCATGATAGCCACCCACAATCAAAATTGAACGTTATTTTGATTGCTTGTAAAGCACATAATAGTAAAGCACGTAAATTACAATATGGAAAGTCTAAGTTTGTGCTTTAAAAAAACTCTTTTTTGGTGTTTCGTAAACATGTAACGCATTCTACAACTCCAGGCGTTTGAGCAAAGTGAAGGCAAAAGTTTAGATTGTAAACAATTAAAAGTGTAAGTAAGGGCTGTTGGGGACAAAGCGCCGTCATAATTTACTTTAAGTTAGTTTTAATGTTAGGACTCATCCTCATCTCGCCGGTGACGGTCACGGATTTATTTTAAATTGTACGCATTTTGAAAACGTCGGTCACATTTGTTTTTGTACGGGCAAATGGACACTTATTTCCAAAGTAGCAGAGTCGACAACTGCTAACGAATTGTTATTTCACTGTTAAAAATCAATTCCTTGGAACAAATCCAATTGATCACAGATAATGAGCCTACATAGGTATTGGGGATAAAACATGTTTTTAACTATGTTTTGCCATGACTGACATATTTATAAAATAAAATAATAAAAATCTAAAACTATAATACATATTATAAATAAATTCAATTTTGAGAATGAACTTTTCAACTGTTCTGGTCTGGATCTGAAAAGTAGTTGCAATGCACACTGCATTTGGGCAGCACGTCTGGCGGCAGTAACCACCCCCTTACAGAAAACCACCGTGAAATAACAGCACGTGTGCTGTTGTATTTCGGTGAGTGAGTAAAGGATGCCAGAGTACATTTTCCTATCCAATCCCTTATTCTTAATCCTACTGTAGTCGGCAGCGCACTCGCAGCAACTGTGGCGTTGCTTGTGTTATAGGAGACGGTTGTTACCTACCATCAAGTGGACCGTCAACTTGTCTGCCGATCTTAACATAAAAATAGATCTTCAATTTTTTATTCAATATTAGACCACGTTTAACCCGATTCGCATTTACATAGATATAAGGTAAATTATATATAATTAAGAATTATATATAATATTAATTAAGAAATCAGTAGTGTCAAGGAACACTGCTTTTTGCAGACATAAATTGGGTAGCCCATAAATCTGATGGCAGTATTCACTTACAGAAGATCTGCGT
Source organism: Bembecia ichneumoniformis (assembly GCA_910589475.2). Classification (NCBI taxonomy): domain Eukaryota; kingdom Metazoa; phylum Arthropoda; class Insecta; order Lepidoptera; family Sesiidae; genus Bembecia; species Bembecia ichneumoniformis. The sequence continues at coordinate 17,924,561 of OU342526.1, read as the reverse complement.
AACAGCATGAGTGAGGAACGAATTCCTGAGTCCATTTTCCATAACCCTTCTATTTTTTTTTTTTATGTTATGTCGACAGACAGGCTGACGGTCCACTTGATGGTAGGTGGCTACCGTCGCCTATAACACAAGCAACGCTACAAGTGCTGCAAGTGCGCTGCCGACTACAGTAGGATTAAGGATAAGGGATTAGGAGGGGATAAGGAAATGGGCTCTGGCATCCCTTACTCACTCACCGAAACACAACAGCACGTATATGCTGTTATTTCACGGTGGTCTTCTGTAAGGGGGTGGTCACTGCCGCCAGGCGGGCTGCCCAAATGACTGCGAAACGCAGTGTGCCCTACCACTGTTTCTAATCCATTATCCCACTAAGGTCGACAGCGCAATGCAACATCTGTAGCGTTGCCTATGTTAATAGATCACAATAATCAACTACCATCAAATGCCGACTCTTACATAAAAATATACTAGAAACCATATATACTTGGTTAAAATTAATTTGAGATTACGAAATTTTTAAAAATATAGCTTCAACATTACAACACACCTTAAAATATAATGAGCCAAATATAGCCGGCGACAGCCTACCGACTTATTCAAAACGATTTTCGGTGCTCATCAAGCGCTTATCAGATTAGTGGACCCGAAATTGTGGTAAATAACGAGGTGCGAGGGGATATGACGGGTTTGATGGGGTGAGGGGGTGAGACGACAGGGTAGGGTGGTTGAACAATGACATTAGAAACTGGTATTTTCCGGATCGACGCCGCAGAGTTCGCGTTATCTGATCGACGGAAGAAGGTTGTGGTTGTTTTTGATGTTACTGACCAATGTTACATTCGCGACCAATATGGCTGTTCTATTCTGAAATCTAAAGTGTTTATTGCTTTCTTAATTATAAATATTACGGTAACGACTGTCGTGTCTGTGGGCGTGACATAAAATGTAACAGCTATTATAAAATTAGGTACAGCTTATTTTCTTGCTTTATTTTAGTCAACTACTATTACTAATATTATTGGTGCGGGTTCCACTGATCTGGCCTGTAACGCACCGCGTTATCCCACTGCGGATTGTCTTAATACAGGATAATACCCAAAAGCCTAAAACAAATTAACCTTTTAATAATAACCAGTTTATTATTAAAAGGAGAGTTAAGCTCTAGGTTCTAAATCCCTTACGTTTTGATACGCAAAATCAATGGTATAATTATAATTATACCATTGATTTTGCGTATCAAAAGATTAGAAAAGAACGGATAATTATCCGTTCTTTTCTAATATTATGTAAACATATCTTTCTTCCATCTGAACTGTTTTGTTTTCAAACGTTTCTGTAATATCATACTGCTTTCCCGATCTCTCCTGGTATCCGATGATATACAATCAAAACATTTTTCTTGGACAATCTACGGGCTATTTCTATGGATACTAGAGAAGTTATGGTTGTGAATATACTTACTTGTATGGGTACATATAAGGATACCTCACAACTTTTATCCACTTTCGTCTTGAGTAAGAACTAACTATAAAACACATTGAAGACTCTAAGCTGGTGACAGAAAACCTCAAATTTCTTAAGTAGTGGCAGGGCACACTGCGTTTTGCAGTCATTTGGACAGCCCGTCTGGCGGCTGTAACCACCCCCTTACAGAAGACCACCGTGAAATAACAGCACGTGTGCTGTTGTGTTTCGGTAAGTGAGTAAGGTATGCCAAAGCCCATTTCTCTATCCCCTCCAAATCCCTTATCCTTAATCCTACTGTAGTCGACAGCGCACTTGCAGCGGCTGTGGTGTTGCTTGTGTTGTAGGCGACGGTAGCCACCTACCATCAAGTGGACCGGCAGCCTGTCTACCGATCTTAACATAAATTTTTATAATCTAAAGTTTGATTTCGTTTGATTCGACATAATTGTGTACCCACAAATTTATTGTTTTATTTTTTAGAAAGTCATCATTTTACTAAATGTCGCAATTATTTAATTTCACTTAATGAGTAAATAAGATTTGAAATGCAGCATAAATGGCTTTATCAATGGCTTTATCAGTTTATGTGAGTTAATAGCCTTTGTACATAGTCGTACTGTGTCCGTTTAAGTCTATTATCGAATCTCGTCTGTCCGGATTAAATCGGGGCATTAATTAAACAGTGTATGTGAAGCGACCTCCGTAAATGCACTGTAGACAAGATTATGTTTTTTGAAAGGGTCGACCTTTATTTCTTTTTAAAATAGATTTTTTTATTTTTTTTATTAGGTGATTATTAGGTTTTATTTGTAGGATCAAGTATGTTTGTTGTTGTTGTTTGTAGACTGACTATTTCAGTCAAAATATTATAGCGGCGGGTTGCAAAACAGTGCAATATGATTATAAAATATAATATACACCCGCATATAACCAAATACCGTGCAATATAGCTTTACACGGAGACCAGAATTTTTTAAAATATCATGCGGACTTATGCATGAATATAAATAATATAACCATGCATAATTCTGGATTGTTCTTTTTTAAGCCTCAGAGGCGTAGAGCTCCGGCGCTTGGTTTAAATTATTTTTTTATACAATAGACTGTTCTAAGGGAAATTTTCGTCATCTATACACATGTATGTATAATAAAATCGTAAACGAGCCGTTTCTGTAGGTACATTAAAGATTTTTCAAAAAATCAATTTGTACACGTTGTTACCGAGATCAAAGGAATAGTTTTTTAAATTTTTTGTCTGTTTGTCGATTTGTTTGTCTGTGCGTTTGGGAACGCTAATCTCTGAAATGACAACCGATTTGAATGTGATTTTCACTGATCAGTACATCAGCTTCCCGTAACATTTAGTGTTTCTTCATTCCAATCGGTTTGCAAACAAAAAAGTTACGCGCTATACCGAATACCACGCGTACGAAGTTGCGAGCTCAGTTAGTCCTCCATAAGAATGAGAATTGACGAGAACAATATCAAATTTTTATACGAATACATCGATAAGAGGCGGATAGATAGTAAAATGATAAAGAAATGATGCGCCTTTGCTTTCTTACATTAATATACGATTGATTTTGTTGCAATCCGGGTAGTTACCGCCGCCAGGCTGGTTATTACTGCAGAATACGTAAAATGCGCTCCCTATTTTAGTACATAATTATAAATGAAGGTTAAATATTCATTGAATTAAATACAAAACGATAGTAAAAAGTAATAAAATAAATTTTCTCAAATGATAACGTTTTGGTTACAAAATTAATTAGCGATAAATTAAATAAACTTTCACTCGGTTTAATTGAAATAAACGATGTGACAATTTTATCACAATGAAACAGTGTCTCTAATTCCCAACCGTCACGCTTCAACCAATAAACAAGCTCCGTTATATCTATCATACAATATAATGTATTAACTGAACAGAATCAAACTCCGTGAATTCATCAAGCCCTCAGTGTGGTACAATTTACAAGCGGTAAGCGTGACGCGTTACGGTGTCGAGACAATGGTTTCTGGGAATTTTAGTCTATATGAAAAAAAAATCTAAAAGTATATTATTGAGATAGCTTAGGCAAAACGGAAAATGTTAGTTTTAGTTCGTAAAATAACAAAATAAATTTTAAAATTAAATTCAAAGTTTTCAGAATTTTTAGTCTGTTCTTAAACACAATGAAATAGTAGCCGCCATGTTTACGTCATACGGTTGTGTAAACAAAAAAGTGTCAGTCGGTGTCATGTCAATTACCGGCGCATTTGTTTACACAGCCAACTGACGTCATGACCACAGAGCACAATGGTTTCCAGCGTTTTCGTCAAGTTACGCGCGAAATTTGAAAATGTTAATTTTAAATGCATTTTTATTAAACTTATCGATTGAATAAAAATTTGGTGTTTTTTTAGTAGTTTATTAGCACTACAGAATCTAATTGAGACAGTTTTTTAAAATGGGTGTAATACCCTATTCCTGCTAGCTGGTGACCGCGTTGAAAAAATAAAAAAAATAACGCCTGACTAAATATATGAGCAATTTAACACCTAACATCTTTATTGCAGTTTTAGCTTTGCCAGGCGTTAGATGATCCCTTGGGAACAGTACTTTTTTTTTCTATATGAAAGGTACCCTATGTCCGTTCGTGCATAGGGTATGCAAAATTTTATGATGATCAGTTCAGCTGTTTAGGCGTGAAATGGCAACAGACAGACAGATTTACTTTCACATTTATAATATTAGTATGGATTGCCATGTAGTTTCCTGTTGCTCTGAATGCTAAAGTATGGGTCTCTTCTAATTTCAGCTACAAAACTAAAATTTTTAAACAAGTCGCATCGGTTTTTCAGACTTTGTTATTGTAGTGTTGACTGAATCTCAAAATTTATGGTATTGGTACAACAAATTTTATGGTAAACGAGCTGTCTATACATTAAATATTATTTAAAAAAAAAAAAAAAAAATTTTACAAACAATAATTTGTCCTTAGGTGACCGAAGTCAAAAAAAAATAGTTTTTGGAATTTTTGTTTGTCTGTCTGTTTGTCTTTGTGTTTGTGCACTCGAATCTCAGAAACAACTTAACCGATTTGAATGCGGTTTTCACTCCTGTATTGTAGCAAGCATCCCCTAACATAATTTAGTGTTTATTTCATTCCAATAGGATTACAAACAAAAAAGTTATACGCGCTATACCGAATACTACCCGTACGAAGTTGCGGTCTCGGTCAAAATTTATTCTATAAGAGGACAAATCCAAAGAATTGTAAAACTGGGTCCACATTGCAATGGTGATAATTTTCTGAATATGGATCTTGTAGTTACTAGATGTCAAGTGTATAGTTGCTAGTTACATAGTTACTTAGTTACTAGTTAGATTTGTCAAGCTCAAACGTCAAGCGTTTTCGTTAATACATTCGCGTGAAAATAAACATTCTGTTTTATGATTTGCACCGCACACTCCGCCGTCTTTGTCCCCAAGATACCTGCGCGACCTCCAATTACCAATGTAATTGGCTATTCAAGTTGACGCGATGGGGCGAGCATGGCATCCCTAATTAATGGAATCAACTGTACATTGAAATTTTCGCTCCGCCAGTCTCAAGCTACCGGTAAGAAAATTTTCAAATTTATGCGCCAGTTAAAAGGCTTTAGTCACGTGGAAATTCTACTTAATTGCTTGCTAAAGACGTTTTTGAAATGCATTAATTGCAAGCACCATTGAAAACGTCCAAGATCTTTAAATGTATAAACATCTGGTCAAACATTTGACCAAATAATAAACAAATTGTTCAAGATGTAAAAAAGATTTGAACAGATTTGACTGTAAAAAAGCTTTTAAACCACCTTTGAAATATTTGACTAAGAAACCTTGGGTGGATTATTTTTCATAATGGTTCCAGTCAGCTTCTTATATCGTAGGTAAATCTGTCTGTTGTATGGTACACACCTTTCCATACCCTGTGGGTCCCCAATCAATCATCACAACATATTGTTTGCCTGCGAGGGATAACATACCAGTTATAACCAGAATTTATGAGGGTGTTCGCGTTATATTGATAGGCATCGTGTAGCATTACACGAATTGCTCACTGCCATGTTACGTTCGAAAGTTAAAATGAATTGGATAACTTACGTTGCTATAGTTTTCAATTAATACAGTTTATTTTATCCTAAGCTGGACAAAGGTAACCAAAGATTATTTGATCAACCATCTGCTTAATGTATACTCATTCAAAATCAAAATCAAAATATTTATTTATCAATTAGGTTTCTCCAAGAAACACTTATGATCGTCATTTAAATTTACCAGGGTTTCGGAAAAAAACCAAGATGACGATCCTGAGAAGAAACCCCGAAAGAAACTCAGAATACTATTCTTTTTGTCATATTTAAAATATAAAAATTACAACAATTATAATTATACACTTAATACTTAAAGTACATATACAATACTAAACATAGTATGAGCTCCGAATCCAGGCTTTATTTCCAGGCTTCATTGTCACTTAAATAACCAGTATAATAGCCTTTCGAGAGGAGTTTGGTTTTAATGACATCTTTAAATTTATTTATAGATAAAGTTCTGTTAATCTCAGGCAGTTTATTATAAAACCGTATACACTAACCCATAAAAGAATTACTAATCTTGTGGAGTCGTCTTATGTAAATTTAAATTATTTTTAAACCTAGTACCTATATTGTGTACATCACATTTTTTATTAAATTGACTAATGTTTTATGCGCGTAAATTAAATTTTCATAAATATACTGACATGTAACAGTTAAAATCTTAATTTCTTTGAACTTTTCTCTGAGGGAAGACTGCGGATCTAGTTGATAGATGGCTCTAATGGCCCTTTTTTGTAAAATGAAAATAGTATTTCGATCGCAATTTCGATCGCTATTTCGAGGACTGTGTTAGCAATTGGTCTAGCAATTGGTTTGTAATCGCCGCCCAGTTGTATGACTGTGGCCAACTACCGGGCCAATTTTGGGACTGACAGGAACGCAAATAGCTTCTAAGATGGTCTTCCAAACAATAGTCATTGAGAGAAAAGTTCTGTTATCGCTACAGCATTTCCAAACTTTTACTTAATGACACGTAAAAACGTAGTTTTATGAGTTTGAGGATTTGAAATAACGTTGTCTATGGTCAAAGGAAGCTTTCTCAAGCTTTAGTGTTAAAATATCTAAACTAATGCAATAAGGCTGAAGAGGTTTTTTGTGTATTTATTGTATTATTTGCATGCGCAAATATTATTGTCTTTGAATTTTTATTCAAAGTTAAACAGGTGGAATCTCAAATATATTATTTTAATTCATTTAAAACTTAACCGCCTCCATCATTTTTTTTTCATTTTCTCGTTTGTAGACGTCTCTTGAACGAAACCACAGTTAAGTATTTATTAATAAACATTCCAATTTATTTTCATATCAGTACCTAATGTAAGAATACTAATAATTATATTCACTCATTAAAGGAGACGTCATTTTCATGTATAGTGATGCCGAATAAATTAAAAATACTTACATAAAAATAAATACACAGAGAGCATAAAATTACAACTCTTAATGAACCTCAATTATACGAATATTATACTCTTTAACGCCCAACGGACGTGTAATTGATGTTTTCAATGGACATAAAGTTCTTTATAGCAAAAAAAAAGCATTTATGTGAGTACTTCAGTTTTTATTATTCAGTAGTGTTCGCTGTTCTAATGAGACTGAGGAGACCAACCCGCGTAGATTAACGGTGGACGCAAACTTACATTTGTGAAAACTAATTCTGAACTTAGGCTACGGGTACAATATTTGAATAATTTCGAACATTTAGTGTTGCCATTAGTAGAAAACTTTAACATTTTTATCTATTACTTTTTTTGTCTGTACTTTACCCGACTTTAGGCGACATCAGCTGATTATGCATTAGTTTCTTCGTTGACTACATTTTAAATAATTTTGATAATGAGTAAAATTTAGTTGTGGCAGGATTTTGCATGACATAAAATAGCACACATACGATTATCAGTGAAATGTGTGTATTGTGTTTTTTTGGGAGAATAAGAAATGCCAGAGCCTATTTCCGTATCCGTTTTCTATCCCTTATCCGTTTTCTTATAAAGGTTGACAGCATACTTGCGATACCTATGGCGTAGCTTGTGTTAACAAGGGATGGTAGTTATTTTCAACGTTCACATTATTTTTTTATATTAATACATGTAACGCATCCTGCACCAGTGATGCCGTATGGTGCCGAAACGTGGCCTTTCACGGCAGAACAGATCCACTAGTTTTAAGTCTTTTTGCTTGAAGTTTCTTTAGTGGATAGGATCAGGAATTGTGAAATTCTCCGAAAAGCCAAGGTCTTTTTTTTATATTATTAAATCAAGGTAGCGCTTGACCATTATCTCACCTGATGTAAGGTGTAGATGCGGCCGAAGGTGGACCACGCTTACCTAGTAAATGCCCATTTACTCTGGTTTGAAGACCCCGAGGTTGTAGTTCTGTGGGAACATAGACGCAGGCAATGAGTTCCAACAGTCCGAACAAGGAAGGTGGAACTGAAACGCTTCGTGCGTGATCGAGGTACATCGACCACGACGGATGAAACCCTCGCCCACGCCTAGTGGTCCACAAGTGGAACGGAGAGAATTAGCGAGTTGAAGTGGCAATAAGCTGGTCATATTTGTCGCAGAGCGAATAACCGATGGCGTATAGAGTTCTCGAATGGAGGCCACGAATTGGAAAGCGTAGCGTGGGACGCCCTGCAGACAGATGGACAGATGACCTGAAAGTCTTCGCGGGAAACGGCTGGATGCGAAGGACAGAAGACCGTGCTCGGTGGCAAGCTCTACATCCAGCAGTAGAGAGACACAGGTTGATGATGGTGACATGCCGCATAATAAGGGCAACCCCTTATTACTAATCAAAATGATTGCACAGTCCATACGCTGATGGTGTCATTCGTAGTCAACAGCATATTGTCTTTAATCAGATTACATATAAAAAGAAATTATAAAGGCATTTCTGTTTTACAAATTGCGCCATTGAGAACGCGCCCTAACAAAGTCCAGTGTGAAATTATCTCAATTTACGTGGTCATTAGCACAGTCGCCCGGGAGAGATATCCGGCTGGCCGGGTATAAATTTGTATTTAATGACCGTGCTGCGACCGTACCGTTTCTAATATTTCCGAACAATGTACAATATTACGGGACACGTAGAAAGGAGACTGGAGGCAGTTACGCCGCCTTAGCGGGTCGGCGTAACTTCAACATCGGTTCACAATTACCTACGACGACACTCAAACACAACTACCTATCATACAATTCACTCTCGCCCATTACGTCAAATTATATGAAAGATTCCTAAATATTTATACCAATCAATGTGATCTAGATTCTTCTCTGAATAATCCTCTGTCTGCTATCTAAGAAAGTACAATCAAAATAAAATCAGCCGTATCGGGGCGAAATAAATCTATCTAAACTGTTCAAAAACCTCAATAAAATACACAGACAAACATTCCATTTTTAATTAATAATATTATTATTTATACCAGAAACTAAAAACGATTTTGTAAGGATGCAATTAATTACACTAAAAGACGGTTGTGTCTAAATATCCAAAAATAGATTAGAAAAGCGACTTAGTGATGATAGCCGCACAAAAATTATTTTAATTAATAAATTACAGAAATTAAGTAAACGATTTTTCTTTTTTTTATGTTAAGGTCGGCAAACAGGCTGACGGTCCACTTGATTGTAGGTGGCTACCGTCGCCTATAACACAAGCAACCTAAGCTGCTGCAAGTGCGCTGCCGACTGCAGTAGGATTAAGGATAAGGGATTAGGAGTGGATAGGGAAATGGGCTCTGACATCCCTTACTGACTCACCGAAACAAAACAGCACATGTGCAGTTATTTCACGGTGGTCTTCTGTAAGGGGGTGGTTACGGCCGCCAGACGGGCTGCCCAAATGACTGCGAAACACTGTGTGCCCTGCCACTACTTTCCAAATCCAGACCAGAGCCAAATTTGAAAAGTTGATTTTTCAAAGTTGACCCTGCCGGGAACCCTAGAACAGAGTGTTAAGGCAAGCACCCTAACCACTCATCCAACGGGCTCGTCAAAGCCCGTTGGATTTCTATTTCGTCATTTTATATTTCCTTATTTTTATAAAAATCATATTATTATCTTTTGCATAAAATCAAAACGTTGTGTATAATATAAAATTATATTTCCTAAAAAAAAATCACTCGTTAAATTCGTTTTCCTTAAAATTTATACTCATACAGAAACCTTCCTAGTTCATAACTCTTGCCATTGGTGAAAGCTGAATCAAAATCCATTGGGTGATTTGTAAGTTAGCGGAGGAACAGACAGAAGGGGACTTTTTTGTTTGTAAGCTGATTGGAATGAAATAAACATTAAATGTTACGGGAAGCTTGTTACATCAATGAAAACCGCGTTCAAATCGGTTAAGCCGTTTCTGAGATTAGTGCGCACAAACGTACATACAAACAGACAAAAATTCTAATAAAAGTTTTTTTTACCTCGGTAACGTAATGACAACGTGTAAAAATTGTTTACGATTTTATTATTTGTATTGATGTAGATACATGTGTACAATATTACAGAACCGTAATAACTAATTTATCTAAATGTATTTTAATTTATTCAAAGGTGAAGCTGTTTTTTTTTTATTAAAATTTTAAAGTTTGTTTTACTTTAGTAAATTTACACTCAATTTATTTTTATTTGTTTTGTTGTGTAACCATTTATAAATATTTGGCGATTTTTACGATTTTGTCGTACACATATACGTTTTTGCCCTTTTTGTATACTCAATATTTCATCAAAATGAAAGCTCCTAACATAAATAATTCCCATCGTGAAACTTTTGTATTAGATACGTAATTATTTCAGATTAATAAAGTACAGTAATTTAGATATCAATATTTGATTATTGATAATTTCATAAAATGAGCGGTAGAGTAAACGTGTGTAGCTTATTTTTGTGTTGCAGGGGGCGAGGGAAGGACCACAGACGCGTAGGCGGACCCAGGTAGCGTTTGTTGTGCGTGCCCTAGGCTGTGTACTGTTGTCACTGTTTGTCAAATAGCGCGCGAAGTGAGCCTGTTCCACGTCGAATCTTCAGTAGTACGCTTTGTCCATTCCAAATTCCAATCCCGCTCATCAACATTCCAATTTTGAATTTGGGGACTTTGAGCAAAAAGAATTTCAAATAGAACTGCAAAGTTTCAAGGCGTACTCGTAGTATTTCCTCAGATTCGACATAGAACATTACAAAACTCACTCTGCACTTAGTTATCGTCGTGGTGTAAAAAATATTATGTTTTCGTATTTATTTCGAAACTTAGTGTGAAGTTTTTTTTTTAATTCTCCTTAATTTAATTAAAAAATAATAATATTGATTTCTGTAAAGAGCCCTGTATCTAAATTGCGATGAAAATATAAAAAGAGAGTTTGACAACAAATTAATTGGGTTTCGGTGATTGATAAAAGTTGAAATTGAAAGCTCAAACAGAAGTCTGAGGAATAAATTTAACAGCAATAATATTTGTTTGACCCCGAGGATTCCGTAGCTCACTAATTGTGTTCCCTAACTCCTTTGTATGTTCTTTAATGTCAAAGAAACCCTACGGGACCCTCATTCATAATCAATTCACCAATGCAACATTAGTGTTACTGTGCTAATTTATGTGTTGATCTGGGTTTGGTTTTGTTGTTCCATTAACTAAATTGTGTGTATTATGTGTTTTATAGAAAGCTATTGGTTGTTTTTTGTGGTCATCATTTTTGTGATGATGATGATGATATCGGGGTAGCGTCGGGGTGGCGGCGGCTGGCCGTCTCGTACACATTAGGGGTTACAATTCAATGTATTGCACCGCATTCAGAATTTGATAATTAATTTTTTAATGAAAATCCAGATATATATTGAAATTTATATCTGAATATTATCAAATTCTGAATGCTACCAAATTTGAATTAAGGTTGACGAAATGACAACAGTAACGGAATAGAGCGCGCGCACACGGCGCAACTAAAGTCTCATAAAACTATACTAAAATGTATAAGAAAATGCAAAGGAATGCTTTTTAAAATTAAATCATAAAAATATATAAACAACAAAAAAAAATTTATGAGCCTTTAGTCTCCATTTGTGGGCAGAAAAGCGGCTTATGAGTTTTTTATTTATTTATTAAATATTAAAATATTTTACTTAATAAATCATATCATACGTCGCTTTAATTTTCGTGGTCCTCAAAATGTTTTCGCGAACTTTCAAGTCCAGCTTTATTGTTTATTGTAACCTGTCAAGGTAAAAAAAACGCTATGCAACTTTAGTATATTTTCCTAATTTTTTTTAGTAATATAAAAATATTTTTAAAATTCAGTATCAAATATAAAACCTCTCAGTTTTTATTGTATAAATAGCGTTAAAAACCAAGTACAAAATATTGTATGGTTTGGTATATACAAAATGGTAACATTTAATTATGTATTTACAATGTAGCAGTTATAAATAATTGCTGGGCTAGTAAGTTCTTACAGGGGTGCTTGCAGCTAATTTTGGCGGTATATCGGTGCTGAATGGCGTCGTTGCGCGCGACTCTCATCCACAGCGTTTTTAAATGTTTTGGTAAACCAAGACAGAGCGTTTTAAATATGTTTAAAAAGTATTTTACTCGGAAACTTTCAAAAATATATTTTGTGTTTAAAATTTGGTGGAGAATAAATTGCAATTCATAGAACCCATCAGTGGTAGATAATCATTTACGAGTGATACGATTATAATTTCAATCAAAATGCTTCTTTATATCCTAAGTTGTAATATTAAATTAGATATCCGGATTAGAAAAAAAGGGTCACGCAAATCCAATACAAATGCTACTCTGATGAGTGTACTCTGATATTTGTAGAATTATCGTAGTGCTATCGTTTAGACATATAAATTAAAAGCTAAACACTGATGCCATAGCACCGGTTGTAAAGTCCGCCGCTCCGCCGCGACCGTACCACCAACAGGCTTCAAGTGGTGTCGCGCGATTAAAATCTCGTTTGACGTGTGTAAGCGTATGCAATGCAACAAAATGTATCCGAGTGTGCAATATGACTTATTTTTATCGGTTACGAAACTTATATTTATGTATGTTTTTTATTGTTAATTTTAAATAAATGTATTTTTAATCATTCTCCTATTTTGTAAATTTATAAATATTTCAAGTCAAAATAGTGGACAATTTCATGATTTATTGTATTGCCTACGTATAGATGCGTCGACCCTTATGTATATGAGTGTAGCGTTTAAAATATTGACTAATTTTATTTGGTTTGCAGATCGCAAGCTGTTCGTTGGTATGCTCAGTAAACAGCAGACCGAGGAGGATGTGCGTCAACTATTCACACCGTTCGGAACTATAGAAGAGTGTTCCATATTACGAGGACCTGACGGTGCGAGTAAAGGTAAGATATTTCTGATTCATTCGTAGGCTCCGAAAAGTCATTGTTCATAAGTGTTTCTGTTTTTATTAATCCCTTGAATTTTTAACGAGGGATAATTGCTGTAGATATTATAGATGCCCTTTCGCGTATGTGTTATCTGTTCCTTTATAATAATTTACTGAAGAAAATATGCATAGGAATTTAAGTGTTCACGATCAACAAGTATTCATTAGGATTATTGGTACGGGAAATAAGTTGACGAATATTTCTGAGTAATCACATCCACAAGTCCATTTCTTGAAGAAAAGAAAACGTAGAGTCTTCCTTAACCTTTACAAAGAAATTATTCCCACTGGATCGATCGCATCTTAGGGAGCCATCAATTACTCAAAACAAAAATAGAATTATTAAATATTTTACCAAGAAATAATATAATTATTTTTTTTACTTGATATAGCCCATTTTTATTAACTATTGGTTTATTAATAAATGTTTAGTGTAAATGATGCTGGTAACTTATAATTGAATACCTAATTAATAAAAACTTATCGCTACTTAGGCAATGCAATAAGTGCCTCAGGAAATTTTCAAAAATGGATCTGCCAAATGCCCTCAGCACAAATATAAATGTTGTGTTAGCACTTTGCGTTTTGCAGTCATAAACCGGACATCCCGTTTAGCGACAATAAACACCTTATTAAATAAGACCATCGTTACGCTACGTAAGTGAGGGATACCAGAGCTTAGTCTCCTGCCTTCCCTTGTCACATGTCATTTAACCTATCAGGTTTCATCCTTTCGTTGTTGCTCTTTGGTGACCGTATTACCTACCATCAACTTGACAATCAACCTCTTTACCGCCTTTTGCCACAAAAAAAAATCGTCTCATTCTGTTTACTTCGTATTATAAATTTATTAATATTAGATTTTCTTTACAACAATAATTAAGTGTTCTATAATTAACGTAAGAAATAGTCTCCCTGCTTTTAATTAGAATTATGAATAGGGGATCGGACAGTAATCAGATTAAAATCTAAAATGTACTTAGAAAGAAAATATATTTTTTTTGCGATTATTTATCGAATAATAATTTAATATAATTCACTTAAATATTTTTAAATGAAGAAATAAAATTTTATTATTTACAATATTTTTAATCTATACTGAAACACCAATCACAGTGCGTGACGTCATTTGTGGGCAATCATTGTCTTATGCCAATGCAGCTGTTTCGTTGATATGACCACAAATGGCGTTACGCGCTCTCAGATGAACTATCGTGGCGTTTTGGTGGCATTTTCAAACAAACAATATTAAAACATGATTTTGAGTACCTAAAAGGCTATAAATAAATGAAATAGTATTTTTATAGGAATAAATATCCATGAAGATTAATTTAAAACACTTTCTGAAAATTTGTCCGATCCCCTATTCCAATTTTCCAAAATAAATTTCCAAATTTTTGGATGCATTTGATTATCGTAAAAATTTTTTTCGAAATTCTACTGTCCTTGTAATGAGTAATATAAAAAACTAGTTTTTTTTTTTAAATCTAAGTATCATGAAATTTGTATTTTATATAGTCACATAATACGTGGAATAATGGGACGACACAACACAACATGCTGATTCAATGTTACGCAACTTTAATTTCATTTGGGGTTCGCTTTAAAATTGTCGGATTTTAATTGAGTTCCGCTCATAAACTTGGATATTGCGCGGCGCGGTCTGTTAGCTACCTAAACGTTGGTTTTATATTACACATTTTAGCATTTCACGCGGCTCGCTAGTACCCCCAAAATAACACTAACTAATGTTCCTTACTTCGTCTGTAAAATGTATCCGTAAAATAATTTGTTACAAGTTTAACTCATTCATTATTGATTGTACAATAAATTATTTAGGTGACATAAGTAAAATTATTAGGTCCCCGCTGTGGCCCGAAAGTACTTGATTGGAGACTACAGTTAAGTAAGCACAATATAGAACGTCCACCTACAAGATAACTATACTACAGAACAGACGACCTTATAAGGGCTGCGGTTCGAGGCTACTTCGGACCTATCCTACTGGAAAATATGAAGGAGGTATATAGCAGACACGGTCATGATGACGTATTACGATAAATCCAGCCTTTACGGAGTCACTTAATCAGACAATACCCCCTCTTCATTTTTTTATATTAAGATCGGCAGACAGGCTGACGGTCCACTTGATGGTAGGTGGCAACCGCTCCTATAACACAAGCAACGCCCTATAACATTAGGAGGGGACAGGGAAATTTGCTCTGGCATCCCTTACTTCCTCACCGAAACACAACAGCATGCGTGCTGTTATTTCACAGCTTCACAACACAAAGATTGCTGGTCCGATTTTTAAAATTTTATTTAGGCTACTCACCGTCCCCCCATCTCCACCCTTTACCCCCCTCCATACAAAATTGCCGTTTACCCCTAATAAACTCAAAAACTAAAAAAAAAAGTCCATCCGTGTGAAGCCGGGACGGGCCGCTAGTTATAAATCTCTATATATAAAAATGAATCCCCATTTCCTTTGGTCACGGCATCACGCGTGAACGGGTAGACCGATTTTAATTCGGTTTTCACTAACGGAAAGAGGGATGAACGGAGAATGTTCATATATATAAAAATTGCACGCCGGGCGAAGCCGGGGACGGGTCGCTAGTATAATAAAAAATTAAACCCTTGTAACATCGTGCCGGTAACATTAACTGAATTTTCTCCTCTAAATAGACTAATTATTACCAAACAGGTACTCAAAATGAAATTTTTTGATGACAATGTCTTTCACAATCCAATATAAATTGCTGCAGAAAAATATAAATAAAAGAGAAAAAAAGTTTTGACGGCGGACGATTCTGTAATCTCATTTTCTGTAGAACTTCAGAGAACACGTCTCACCTGTCAAAATGACGCCATATTCATCGCACTCGCTGTTATTGTATAAATTAGGTAGGTAACTCAGACGCTTCTCTCTGGAATCTCTGGAAGTATAAATCAGTGTTGCTCTCCGTAACGTAACACCATTTTATATTTTTCATATTAATTGTTATAAAATACGAGTATATTATGATCAACGATAATTTATTAAAAAAGGTTTTACAATGTGTCAATCATCTATTATGAAATAGGTAAAGACAGTTCAGTAATTTGTTCTCTTTTTGTCAACCGAATTAATTTGTTTTTGTTTAGACGCTACAAGCGAGCTTAGTGTCATTGATAATAAAAAAAATCCATCATGCAAATATGATGTATACGTATTACGCAACTAAACTAAGCAATTTTAATGTAATTTTAATGTAATTTTTAATGCAAAGCGATGAGCTGGTTGCTGGTGTTATTATATTAAAACTCATTATTATAATAACACCAGCAACCAGCTCACCGCTTTGCATGGTTCGGATCACTTTTTTTTTTTTTGTAAATTTGTATATATTATGGTAAACGAGCCGTGTTTGTACATTAAATATTTTTTCAAAAAAACAATTTGTACACGATGTAGGTACCTACTTATGTTACAGAGATCAAAAAATAGGTTTTAGACATTTTTGTCTGTTTGTCTGTGCGTTTGTGCACACTAATCTCAGAATGTGGTTCTCACTGATGTATTGTGGCAAGCTTCCCGTAACTTGTAGTGTTTGTTTCATTCCAATCGGTTTGTAAACAAAAAGTTACGCGCCATATACCACGCGTACGAAGTTGCGGGCTCAGCTAATTTAAAAAACAAGTCAAAACTTGTATTTACGTTTTTTTTTAATTACTTCATGTTATTGTATAAAAATTATTTTTACCTTAATTTCACTAGAATACATCACAATCTTAAACGGTTGCAGACAAACGCTCAAAATATTTCAAATTCAAGCATTGCGCCATGTTGTACACGTTTAGTGCGCGATAAAATTATAAGTCGCGAGTGCAGATGTGATAAATTGCGCTCAAAATGACTAATTCGTTAATTATAGACGAGTCTGTTCAACGATAAAGTTTACGAGACGCCTGTAAACATAATCGTCTTGTCGGTTTCATTAACATTTTAACTTTAACGGGATTTTTATTAATACAAGAGTTAATATTCACTTTTATATTTTGAAACGTAGATAATTTTTTATTTGTTAATCATTTCATTTCACTTCTATTCTTTATTTTTATTGCTCATTGCATGTATTTTTTATTAATATTTTTATAACTGTGTAATATAGTACTGTATTATAATTTGATAAGGTATTGGGCCGTCTTTATGCAACCCAATATATAGATAGCTTTCTTAAAAGCTGTAAAATTTAGTAATTTTAAGTTGAAAATTAAAAAAAAATAGTTACCAGCTATACACATTATAGTATATTAATATTATACAATATCTTAGGTACATTTATTTATTTAACAAAAATATCATAAACTAGCGGCTCACCCCCGTTTCGCTCGAATTTTTTTCTGCAAATTATATACAAAACCTTCCTCGTTGGTCTCTCTTTCCATTAGTGAAAAGCTCATGAAAATCCGTTCAGTACTTTCAGAGATTATCGCGAACGTACATACATACATAAATATAAATAGAATTCCGCGGCGGGGCGGGGGACTTTTTTTATAATATGTAAGGATTCTGTCTAAAAATACTTTATTTGTACATCTGTGATTTAATGCCTATTATAAAAAATATACTTAAATATAAATATAAAAATATACAAATTTATACAAGAATATTACATAATAATCAAAAATAACAGGTAATACTTTTCTGTTTGAAAATTTTATAAGTTTTTTTTTGTTTGTTATTAATCATATTAATTAATTACTGAAAGCAATTTTTACTGTTGGCTTTGGATTTTTAGTCTTGATTTCACCTACTTTAAAAATATCGTTTGTATAAATTAAGAAACTATAGGTTTTGAATTAAAAAAATTGTGTTCTAATTATTAATTTTTGTTTGTATGTATTAGGTCGGGGAAAAAGTCATTTCGCATTTAGTATATAGGTACAAACTCGTAATAAAATATCTTTGGCTGTAGGCACTATTTGTATCTGGCTGATTTTAATGACATTAAAAAGGTTACATTTCAAAGAAAGAAACAAATTAGTAAAATGTTGTTTCCAACTGATTTTCATCTCTTTTCTTTCTGTCAAAATGACTGACTCTAATGAAGAAATTCGGTACATTCTAAAATTTTATTACAAAAAAGAAAAAATGCAAGGCAAGCCGCGAAAAATTTGTGACGTTTATGCAGTGTCAGGGAGAGTAGCACAAAGTTGGTTTAAGCGTTTTCAATCCGGAAATTTTGATGTCAAAATGCACCTCGCTCCGGTCGCCCTGTTACGGATAAAATAGACGCCATTTTTGAAAAAGAGGAGTAAGATCGGCATATCAGTAGTTTACTGATCTTGCAATCGGCAAGATCAGCATCGGCAACGTGCGAAAAAGGTCGTGGTCAAAAGTCGGTCAGGCTTCACAGATCTCTACTGCCAACAACTGATGAGATTAAAGCAAGAAGTTGAGAGAAAGCGGCCGGAATTGATCAATAAGAATGGGTGTAGTCTTTCATCACGACAACGCTAGACCACACACATATTTAGCCACTCAGCAAAAATTAAGAGAGTTTGGCTGAGAAGTGTTAATGCACCCGTCATATAGCCCTGACCGTGCACCTTTAGATTTCCATCTGTTTCGGTCTCTTCAGAATTATTTAGGCAGTGTCAGGTTAACAACAAAAGAAGACTGCTACGACTGTCGCGTTTTTTGATCAGATGTCCCAAAATTTCTACAGCAACGGGATCGTGTCAATACCTTCGAGATGGCAAATAGTCATCGAACAAAATGACACATATATACTGTAATTATATGTAAATAAACTTTGAAAAAAAAAATTTCTTGAATTTTCATATAAAATGCAAAGAAACTTTTTCCCCAACCTATTATAACTGTTTCTTCTTAAATAAAATTAAAAATATATAAATATTTAATGAGAATATTAATTACAGAAATTAATAAATTACAATCTGTAATTTGAAATTAATAATTTCACTTATTAAATGTAATGTAAGTACATCATAGACATACATATATTACATCAAAGACTCGTAAATATGTAGGTCACGAATGCAAATTCCTTTTACGACATCGTTCCCACTCGCTAATAAATCACTTTGGCACAGTAACAAAAGGGACTAATGGTCAATAAACGTTTAATTTAGAGTTTAAACAGCTATCAGAGCTCACGTCAACCGCAACTATGCAAATTCTTACAAAAGAACTCGTTCAAAGTCGTAAAATCAAATCAAGAACTGCTGGAAAGCATAAGTTAACAATGACTTTGCCGCGACCCTCGGTCGAAAGCTTATCTCTGGCACAATATTAATACTATCGATTTTAGTAGGTACACCTTTTTGAATATAGAATATTTATCATTGTACAGAATCAAACTAAATTTAGGATATCTAAAAAATTACACACATAATACCAAAAATCTAACATATAATAAAATCGTAAACGATAAATATTTTTTCAAAAGACATTTGTTGAACTTATGTTACCGAGGTCAAAAATTGGTTTTTAGATTTTTTTGTCTGTACAAAGTTGCCGAGTCCGCAACTTAGTACGCGTGGTATTCTTTATGGAGCGTAACTTTTTTGTTTGTAAACCGATTGGAATGAAACAAACACTAAATGTTACGGGAAGCTTGCTGCAATACATCTGTGGAAATCGCATTCAAATCGATTAAGCCGTTTCTGAGATTAGCGTGCACAAACGTACAGACAAACAAAAATTCTAAAAATTGCTTTTTTGACCTCAGTAACATAAGTTACAACGTGTACAAATTATTTTTTTTAAAAAATATTTTATGTAAAGACAATGCTCGTTTAAGATTTTATTAGATCATAAAGAAAAAGCTTATGAAATGTTAACAATTAGTTGCATTGAGGTCAAAGTTCGAACAACCTCAATGTCATATGAAAACGCAGTCTTGTGACCGCTTTGACCTCGCTCGTTACTTTGTCAACGTCTCGTTCGGCCATAACAGAGCGGCAGGCATACACCAAACAGTAAGGTAATTCTACACACTTATTTATTTACTAGCTTTTACCAGCGAAAAGTCTTCGTCCGTGCCTCTTTAAGGAGTGCGCACCGCGTGGTATTCCAGTGTGATTTGACCCTTAGGAATGCCAGGACACATTTCCCTATCCTTGCCCTTTATCACTTATGGCGATGCTTGTGTTAATAGGCAACGGTAGCCATCCACCATCGAGGAACTGTCAGCTTGCCTGCCGATCTTTATATATAAAATATTTTAGACGCAATTATTCTAAAAGGTTTTTAAATATACCTAGTTATGTAGGAGCGGGACAATAAAAATGTTATCTCAGGTACAATACCCATGATCTCGAAAATAAATATTATTATTATAATAATATTATTATTATTACTTTTTTTATGTTAAGATCGACATACAGGCTGACGGTCCTCTTGATGGTAGGTGGCTACCGTCGCCTATAACACAAGCAACGCCAAAACTGCTGCCGACTACAGTAGAATTAAGGATAATTGATTAGGAGGGGGTAGGGGGAAATGGGCTCTGGCATCCCCCACTCACTCACCGAAACACAACAGCACACGTGCTGTTATTTCACGGTGGTCTTCTGTAAGGGGGTGATTACTGTCGCTAGACGGACTGTCCAAATGACTGCGAAACGTAGTGTGCCCTGCCACTACTTTCCAGATCCAGACCAGAGCCAAATTTGAAAAGTTCATTTTTCAAAGTTCACCCTGCCGGGAATCGAACCCGGGAACCCTAGAACAGAGCTTTAAGGCAAGCACCTTAACCACTCATCTCACGGGCTCGTCAGTATACCAGTTAGATATCTATTGTACTAAATTTAACAGTAGATAAATTCACAACTATTACCAAATATAAGTCATAGTGAACGTCTATAAAACCACAATACACTCAAAAAGCTTTAAAACGTTATATTTGTATATTCTGTTTATATACCTACATATATAAAAATAACAAAAATCAAGTTCGCCGTGTATTCAGCGGCTCTTGTACGAGTTTTCATAGAGCTTTTAAAAAGTTAGTCTCTGAACGCACTAGTCGTATGGCACGGTTACGGAATATCCGTCGTAAAAGAGCCACAAAACCGCTCTCTTTATGTTCACTGTAATGACTGCGTCGTAAAACATCACCAATTTAGTTCACACTTAGCGACTGGCGATTTTTATCTCAAATTATTAGGTTGTAAGGTGTGTTTGACGAGAAAAAACAAAGGCAATTAATTTAGTATCACACTTTTTTTTATGTTAAGGTCGGCAGACAGGCTGACGGTCCACTTGATGGTAGGTAGCTACCGTCGCCTATAACACAAGCGACGAAAAAGCTGCTGCAAGTGCGCTGCCGACTGCAGTAGGATTAAGGATAAGGGACTAGGAGGGCATAGGGAAATGGGCTCTGGCATCCCCCACTCACTCACCGAAACACAACAGCACACGTGCTGTTATTTCACGGTGGTCTTCTGTAAGGGGGTGGTTACTGCCGCCAGACGGGTTTTCAAAGTTGACCCTGCAGGAATCGAACCCGGGAACCCCAGAACAGAGCGTTAAGGCAAGCACCCTAACCACTCATCCAACAGGCTCGTCAAACATTATGTGAAATGTTGTGTTTGTAATAATACATGATTTTGAATTAGTTACAACTATTATTAATCCAGTACAATACGAAGATACACGAGTAGAGACCTCGGACTGGCAAGCGCATAGTAGGACAGGAGACTATTAAAGACAGCTGGTCGACCCTGGATCCAGGCTGCTTCTAGCCGGTCCGTTTGGAAAATTATGGGGGAGGCCTATGCCCAGAAGTGGACGTCCTACGTCTACGATGATTTAAAAATATCTTTTTTGATATTTAAAAAAGCGTCCCAATTACAATATGGCACGTATAGAAAACTACAAATATTAATATCTTTGATTTTTTTCTTTCATCCTAATATTGAAAAAACCGACACATTGGATAGTTTCGAACATAATAGGCATGATGACGGTATTAAAGAATCAAAGAATAAATGGCTTTGTAGAAAAATATACGTTGAAAGGAGTCTAAAAAATTACTCATTTTTTGTATTAAAATTGAGATTAATAAGATTTTCAATAAAATAGAAGTATAAATAACTGCAATCGGCCATGTTAACTGAAACACCAATCAGAGTGAATGACGTCACGCCCAGGTAAGTGCCATCGTGTTGCTTGACTTTGCTTTGACAGAATGAAAATTCTGATGAGATGTCGGTGACGTCACGGTTCATCAGACGCGACGCCATTACACCTAAGAGCGTTTAAGATTTTTAGCGTTTAAGATTCGCTAGAGAAAAGAACCATTAGTCTCTTACATATAATGATGTAAAATGGCCTCACCTTGTTCTTTATCCCTTATCCCATCAGGTTCAGCAATGCTTTGCATTCCTATATTTTTACGAGAGCCAACTCATCCTATGAACATATGCCACTGCAATGCATATGAAGATAGGCTTATGCTGGACCACTCCTCGGTGTTAAGGTTCGGTCCTGAGGGAATTTGGAACCGTCATCAGGCTCCCCGTTAGCGTTGCTAGCGTTTATAAAAGTCAGGCATTGAGTACACTCTTTATCAAAAGTAAACAAAGTTTTCTCTTGGTTTATTAAGAAACTTTATAAGCCTTATTAATATTTATGTTGTAAAATAAACAATTCGCTAATCAAATTAATATGAAAATTTTTCATTTAAAATGTTTATTAGTCGCCAAAGGTTACATTGGCTCGTAGTAAAGGGATCGAAAGGCCGTGACCTTCATTCGTCTGCTGCATTGAACTAATTGCCTACCCTCACTAATAACCGTAAACATGTCTTATCGTCGGCTAGATACTGAAATAGGGTAAGTCAATAATAAAAAAGTAGGTGGTAGGTATATGTAGGTGTATGCACATGTTTCTATGTAAACATCAGATCTTTCTTTTGTTCAACATAGATCTTAATTTGTGCACTAATGGGTTACATTAACAAAAAAGTTGTAATATTATTTTTATTTTGTGGTGATTTTTCAAAGACACGCCAGCTAATTACTTACAATGCATTTGTTAAATCTAATACGCAAGTGAAAATTTCATTGATCTTACGATTTATTCGAATGAAAACTTATCATGAAATACTTTCAAAAATTAAATCTTTTTGAAAAAAATTCCACATTTTCTTCGTAAACTTAAACTTATTCGTAACTTAACTTCTTCGTAACACTATTTATCGTATTGAATATGATCTAATATTATCTTAAGGAGATAAAATAAGTATGTTTTACTGCCTGAGATGATCAGAATCTTATCTATAAATAAATTTAAGGATGTTTAAAAACCAAACTCCTCTCGAAAGGCTATTATAAGGTTCCTGATTATTTAAGTGACAATGAAGTCTGGAATTAAAGCCTGGATTCGGAGCCCATACTATGTTTAGTATTGTATATGTACTTTAGTATTAAGTGTACCTATATAATTGTTGTAATTTTTATATTTTAAAGATGACAAAAATAATAGTTTCTTCTCAGGATCGTCATCTTGGCTTTTTTCCGAAACCCTGGTACATTTAAATTTAACTGGTAAATCTAAATGACGATCATAAGAGTTTCTTGACCTAATTGATAAATAAATATTTTGATTTGATTTTGATTAATATGACGTTGCTTTATGGTTGTTGTTAACTCCTAGCAGTAAAGGCGGTATACGAAGACCTGGAGTTTCGCGAATCTAAGGGAATTATGTGTAGTTAATTAGTGAAAGAATATGCTCTATAACTTACCCTCGTCCGTCGTATCAGTCCTCGTGTCACGGCAGGGAGAGAAGTCGGGATAGGGGAAGGTTTACCGTGCTTCTTTAGTCCCGATGCCAATCTTCCTCGATTCATTGGTCACTCTTATATTACTTCCCTATGTCCAACAACATAGCAAAAGTCAAAGGGAGATAGTGGATGCGGGTGCAGCTTGTGGGCAGGCCTATCTCCATTTGTGACTCGTTTGTCAAAACTTATTAATATGTATACATAGATCATCATCATCTGAATATTAATTAATATTAAATAAGTTTATACTCCTACTTAAATTTATAAAGGCCTAGTGCTTTGTTCAAAAATATTTATAAAAGAAAATAGTTCACAAACAAATTAGAAAAAGTGGCCTGAAATTTTCGCTTCATGTAGATATGTATGTAGATATATGTATGTTGTATATCTATGTCTATAAAATATAACAACATAGTTTCAAATCGATTATAATATCAAAGTCTTCGTTTTCAAGTTGACACAAAACTCAGCAGGCGCACTTTATAAATGATTACCTACAACAAAAACACATCCCGGAAAGCATCCCGTAATAACCTCTGGAACAGTCTCTAATCCCGCTCAGAGGTCCATCGAATTCGTCGTTTCGAAGGCGAAATACGAAATTATAATCGCATAATACTCGAGGAACCTTTTCGCATTGCTAACAAAATTTCACCCAACACCCTCTGAGCGCAAATAATCCGACGCCAAGTTCGTAACAAAATATAATATAGAGGCGTCCTTAACCGAGGAGATGTAAATCAGGCGTGCGTCCACAGATAGCAATTTTTTATCGACCCGAAGCGGCTTTCTTTTAGTGCAAAATACTGTACTATGCCCCCAGCGACTCATCTAGCTCATACATCTTAACTAAAGTACATTCGCCGACACTCGCTCCAATACTGTAGCAGAAAAGGTGTTATGTGAAAATCTCTTTTGACGAGTCAACAATGTGTGTTCGACACACTTGGTTTCAAGGGATCCGAAGTTTTTATGATTTTATTATAAAAACACAGTGTTATGATTCATATTACATTATCATCATCATCTACAATCAATAAGCGTCCATTATTGGACATACCGTCAAAAGTAGTCACTCCAGTTCCCTCCAAGACACGTCTTCCACAACGCCCATTCGTTGCATGAGAGATAAATATGTCCTACCGATTCCCACTTTCTCATTCTTTGGGCTATGTCGACCACGGTTTATTGGATTGGTTTTCCCACAGATCTGCTTCCTATCCCTTAGAGATAATTAATAATTAACATTAATATAATTGGTCATGCCAAGTAATTATAAAAGTGGACTGTATTTTTTCGTTGGTGGTACATGTAATCAAAGAGCGAGGAAACGAGGGAGATCTGTCACGTACCTCGTGAATCGCCAAGTTCTCGGTCCTCCAGCGGCGAAGACTGCAACGGGCCCGTCACACACAGAGCCCTGAAGCTCCAGCACTTCACCACTTCAATGATTACACTCGCGGAGCAGGAAGCGTGACCAAATTTATAAATTACACAATTGTCTGATAACATTAGCGGATGAAATAAATTCAAATCTCGCAGGTCGAGATTGGCGGTGAGCCTACGCGTATTTGTTGCGTTTTTTTTTTTTCTAGACTATCGCGGTTTCATAAAAATGGCCGGTGGCACGGCCTGCGGTGCGGTAGTGACAGATTATGAATAGGTATATGGTGGGATCAAGACAGCACATACCACAGAGAACTATTATTAATTAATTCAAATTGACAATTGGCGTCAACAATAATGTCTTCTAAAGGTACTAGTTAAACTATACTATATAAAAATTAAAGGTCAAAAACGTTTAGTTATTGGGTCTTTCATTTTTATTAATAATTCTTTTGATTTCCAATAAATTCCTACATATTAATTTAACTACTAAATTATTAAATTTTAAAGTCAAGCTGACAGTCTATTCTATTATGAATACCATCGCTTTTCTTGATGGATTAACACACTGGGTGGATGCAAGGGCACTGTCGGTTTTATATGGAACAAAGGATAAAGAACTAAGTGGGGATAGGGAAATTTGCTTTCCTTACTCGAACATTGAAACATACAACATACTTGCTATCGTTTCACGGTGGGCTTCTGTAAGAGGCCATAAGTACCACTAGAGCATCTCCTTACACTACTGAAACAACTAATAATTTACTCTTTACTAATAATAACTAATAAAATCGAAGGCGGGACCACTAAGACAGAACTTTAACGCTCTACCAATGGTCTCGTCAACCATAATGGGATTTGACCATAAAACAACGTTGTGATCAAATTATTGTTTTTAAAACTTCGTAATTTTCTTCCTAAGTGTACTTTTGTGTCACGAATTTGTCCTCGTCCTTTAGAGACCGACAGAAAATTGTGAATCTTTTACAAAGCAGGCACCCGTTTAGTGAAGTGTCATAGTTCGTTTAGCACTTTGTTGTTTCAAAGAATACTTCTCATCACAACTCTCGACGTTTGAAGCTAAAGTAAATGTGGTATACACAAGAATAAAAAAGGTGTCGCTTGTAAAATTTGTTTTTCGACTAAACCTCTTCGATAAAATACGTTGCAACTGTTGACAACATATGCTTTCCTGGTACTAATAAAACATATGATGTCGTTTCATCTATTTTATTTTAAATTAAAAATTTACGCGTGGTATTCAGTATGGCGCGTAACTTCTTTATATGTAAACCGATTGGAATGAAACAAACACTAAATGTTATGGGAAGCTTGCTACAATACATCAGTGAAAACCGCATTCAAATCGGTTAAGCTGTTTCAGAGATTAGCGTGCACAAACGCACAGACAAACAGACAAGCCGAAAAACAGACGAAAATTCTAAATACAATTTTTATTAACCTCGGTAACATAAGTACAATGTGTACAATTTTTTTTTTATCTTTAATGTACAGACACGGCTCGTTTACGATTTTATTCTCGTATAGATGATTTATCTTTAGGGCATCATTTTATTTACTAGCTATGTTCGCGACTTCGTACGCGTGTTACGGTTTGTTGTAAACCGATTGAAATGAAAAATCAAAATCAAAATATTTATTTATCAATTAGGTTTCACCAAGAAACTCTTATGATCGTCATTTAAATTTACCAGTGTTTCAGAAAAAAGCCAAGATGACGATCCTGAGAAGAAACCCCGAAAGAAACTCAGGATACTATTATTTTTGTCATCTTTAAAATATAAAAATTACAACAATTATAATACACTTAATACTAAAGTACATATACAATAATAAACATAGTATGAGCTCCGAATCCAGGCTTTAATTCCAGGCATCATTGTCACTTAAATAATCAGTAACCTTATAATAACCTTTCGAGAGGAGTTTGGTTTTAATGACATCTTTAAATTTATTTATAGATAAGGTTCTGATCATCTCAGGCAGTTTATTATAAAACCGTATACACTGACCCATAAAAGAATTACTTATCTTGTGGAGTCGCGTCTTATGTAAATCGAAATTATATTTAAACCTAGTATCTATATTGCGTACATCACATTTTTTATTAAATTGACTAATATTTTTATGGGCGTAAATTAAATTTTCATAAATATACTGACATTTAACAGTAAAAATCTTAATTTCTTTGAACTTTTCTCTGAGGGAAGACTGCGGATCTAGTTGATAGATGGCTAATAACAAACACAAATCGGTTAATTTCTAAGATTAGCGTGCACAAACCCACAGAAAAACAACGATTTTTTTTATATTTATGATTTTAATTAAAAGTTAAACACTCAATATATTTTGCGAATCAAAATAACGCGAATTTGAATATAAAAAAACGATGACTTATTTTTGTGCGTTGTCAACAATTCAATTCTAACGACCATTTTCTGCCGCGCTGCATTTCTCACTTGACATTTGTATTTTAACAGGGAATAAAAAATATTTGCTACAATAATTTGTCCGAATACACCCCTATAAATACGTCAGCACAGTACAAAAAGCACACGAAACGTGAACTTCGATATACGCAACATAATCACCGGAGAGCTGATAAAGGGAGGCCCACATTTATTATTGTCCTTTGTAAGGGAAAACGTACGAGGTTACCCATACTGCGTTGCATCTGACATACGGACTTAAAGGATAACGATCAATTAGTCAAACAGATTTATTTTTATTAATAACGATTAATATAATGTGTATTAAATATTATATTTATTTGTACTAATATTTTAAAGAGGTAAAATTTGTTTGTTTGTATGTAGGGGGTAATCGTCGAAACTAGTCATCCGGTTTAAAAAAATACATTCCTATTTTATTATTATTTAAATTAACTTATATATAAATTAAATATGCGTATGTAAGTTCAATAATTTAAAGAAATTAAGAAAATAATAAGAATAATAGTTCTATTCTTATTTTAGTACTAGCATTGCGCGCGACTTCGTGCACTTTTCTACGATAGCGCCTAACTTTTTTGTTTGTAAACCCATTGGAATGAAACTAACACTTAATGTTAGAGTAAGCTTCCTATAATACACCAGTGAAAATCGCATTCAAATCGGTTAAGCCGTTTCTGAGATTATCTTGCACAAACGGACAGACAAATAGAAATAAATTCTAAAAACATAACATAGCTAGGGCACGATCCGGTGTAATATAAATCCACATTTAAATGTGGTCTATGTCCTTTCCCTGGGTTCCATGTTAATTATCAACAAAATTATTTCAATGAGTTTTACTTTCTTCTTTATAATTTTACTATGAATTAAATAGTATTATTTATTTGTTACAATAATGTAACAAACCCTTTGTCTATATTGGGACAAAATAAAAAACAAGGAATCCAATTTAGAATAACAAAACTTAGTGACGTAACGTACGACGTCATCACTTAAACGGGCCGCACGTCGTCGTTGTTGTAATCGATTCAGTTACAAATAGCAGCCGTAAATAAAACCTTATATAATCTCTGTCAATATTTATCACAGACCTGTTTCGTAATAAATTTAAGATTCGACAAAATTTATTTGCACGGACTTAGTAGGAAATTTTCGATTAAGTCAACCCCCGCGCGCCATTTTGAATTAATTGGGCTGAACTTTCGACTTTATATTTCAAGGAATCCTCCCGTTAGATTAATGCGTACTGAAAAAAATATTGAATTAGAGTTTCGCCCGATGAATACAAAATTGACTTGGGAAATGATTATTCTTCAATAACTTTTACACGAAGGTTGAGTACTAAAACGCGGCCACGGCGTTATCAGTGGAACTTGTAAAATGAAAATATTGTTAACATTTAATTTTGTCCCAATGAATATAAAATTTATTCTATAACATAAAATATAATAAAATCGTAAACGAGCAGTGTTTGCATATGAAATATATTTTCAAAAAAAAAAAAAAAAAAAAACAATTTGTGCACGTTATACTTATGTTACCGATGTCAAAAATATTAGGTTTTAGATTTTTTGTCTGTTTAGATATCTGTGCATTTGTGCACGCTAATCTCAGAAACGGCTTATTCGATTTGAATGCGGTTTTCAATTATTGTAGCAAGCTTCCCGTAACATTTAGTTTTTATTTCATTCCAATCGGTTTATAAACAAAAAAGTTACGCGCTATACCGAATACCAAGCGTACGAAATTGCGGGCTTAAGCTAGTTATATACTACAATAAATAAATAAATAAATAGCACTAAACAAACTAATTGTATGCACATCAGATATTGTAAGCACTATTTGTTATAGTCATACTACGGACTGGGGTCTAAATCCTGCACACCCATACCAGAGTCATTTTTCAATCGTTCATTTGCAAAGTTGACCCTCCGGGAATCGAACTCGAAACCTAGTCTGAGCGCTAATGCAACTACCTTTACCACTCGATCAATGGTCTCGTCAACCATAATGGGATTTATGATTTATTTATAAAACAAACTTATATTCAAAGTATTGTTTTTAAAATTATTATCAATAAAAGTAATACATAAGCACACTTATTTTGACCCCGGACTCGCTTTCTTCAAGTTATATACACAAACCTTCCCCGTATATCGCTCTTCCTATCAGTGGAAACCTTACCAAAATCCGTTTGGGTAGTTTAAGAATTGGATAGTAATAGTAGTTAGCCAAAAAGCAGACAGGGGCGGAACGCGAATTTATTTTATACTAGCTGAGCCCGCAACTTCGTACGTGTGGTATTCGGTATAGTGCCTAACTTTTTTATTTGTAAACCGATTGGAATGAAAAAAAAAAAACATTGAATGTTACGGGAAGCTTGCTCAATACATCAGTCAAAACCGCATTCAAATCGGTTAAGCCGTTTCTGAAATTAGCGTGCACAAACGCACATACAAACATACAAACAGATAAACAGACAAAAATATTAAAAAAAAATTTATATAGATAAATATAAATATAGATGTTCCACTGTCACAGATATGTGATGACCACATACTTTCGTGATGTCCTATATTAACAGTCCATTGTGAAGAATCAACCCTCCTTTTTAGTACCTACTTTGAACTTTCTCATCTCACAATTTGCCTACAAATAAGTGAGAATCTTTCAGTAACACTTCTTCTGTTTTTATGTTTAGTACATCGACTGCTGACACTCTATTTCTTAAACAAAATAACAATCTTTCTTTGATATTCCACACATGATTCGAAATCTTCTCAGACTCTATCAACATTTTCAACTTATTACTTTTATTTCTGCTTACTTTACTTATTTTCAAGTAAAACGTTTCACTTAAAAGAAATTGCTTTGTTTCCGTCCTTCGATGTGGTTTTTCAAACATATCAAATCATTTAAGCAATTAGCAGCTCCATTAATTATGCCTACATTTCAATGAAAACATAAGGGAGTCGTTGAGAATTTTAAAAATTTTAATCATCATAAATGTTTAATATTGTTTTAGAGCCTTAGTTCCCAAAGTGGGGGTCCACGGGAGACTCGACGGGGGTCTACATTGGCGTGACAAAAAAATGGGGGTGACAAAAAAAAACAATCAATTCTCATTTATTTCATTTAGAAAACTCCCAATTCGCGGTTGGAACTCAGCCGCAACGCAAATTTCTATAGTTAGATCTAATCTTCACATTTTTTGTCGAGTTTTGTGAATATGGTTGAAATGTAGCTGAAGGGGGTCCACCGGTACCAGCTCAATTTTGAAAGTGGTCTATGAGAAAAAAGTCTGGGAACTTCTGTTTTAGAGGATTTCAGCAGTCAACTTAACGGTTGTCATTGTATCCTACTAACTCCAAATCATTGCTATACATACAGTTGATAGTAAATTTGTTGATTAGAACACTTGATAAAATTATTATCTTAAATATCGAAACGAGACACAAAGTCCAGTCAGAGTCTAAGCGCAAGTTAAGTTAGATAGGCAAGTCGTCAGAATGTCTCGCAAACCCGAATATGTGGAGTTGCGAAATTGAAATCGCATTGCTCGACGAGGGTACGCGATCGTGACGGCCGGTTTCTCCGTATTTATTACTGGACTTACACACTCCAAATTAGGATTCGTACATTTTAACTGCTTTGAGTTTCAAAACACTTTTATATTACAAAGGATTCTTCTTATTTTGATTTTCCTTGTTTACCACAAATGGAATATTCTTTCCTTTTCTTTTATATATTTGTCAATTTTTTTCATTTATTTCATTTATTATTTACTAAAAAAAAAATACATAAAGAGGAAACCAGGTATACGGTACATTATAAACTACACTAAGTTTGTCTATGTACCTACCAAACAATTAAAATATACGTGTTACTTCAATAATTGTTCTAAAAAATATTTTCGAAGTTTATATTTAATATTATTTTCATTTAATTCATTTTTAAGTTCTGTCGGCAAACTGTTAATTAATTTAGGTACTATATATTCTAAACGATTTCTGCCATACAAATTTACATACTTAGGAGTAAGGTATCTTACAGTATCAGCCCGTCTAGTGTGTTTGTTAGTAAATAATTGTTAATTTAAATAATTTTAATTGTTGTTTGTTAATAAATAATTGTAAATTCTTCAGAGATTAATTAATAAATGTATAATGAAATTATATATTTAATCATAATTTCATGTGATTCAATATAAACATATTATCCATGTCCTAAAAGAGTTAGGTAATTTGGAAACAAATAAAAAAATCGTTTGCATATTTATCATAGACCATAATACATAGTTATGTATATAAATAAATATATAATTAAATATCTGAAATAATATTATATGTGTACATTAAACATATAAATATTAAATATACGTTTTTAAAAAATGCTAAAAAATATTAGATTTAATGTAATCACATTAAAATCTAACATTTATTAAGATATATTTTAATATGTATGTATATTAAAATATTCAGAAATAAAATGTTGATGTATATTATTACATGGACACAGATGATCCTAATAAACCGTATTGTATATCCAGGGCGTCTTGTTTTAGAAGTGTATTCTTTTTTTAATGTTCAGTTTTATCCAAAATTTGTAGGTATTAATAGGCTTCGCAGGGTGCAAATTATATACCTCGTTCCTCGTTAACCACTCTTTCCTTTAGTGAAAACTTTATTTTAAATCTGATTGTTGTTTTTTCTCTCTTCATTTTTTATTTTGTAAATATAAAGTCTGATTATATGTACTTAAATCACATATATCCTTTAAATAAAAACCAACACTAATGTTGCTATTGCTAACTAAGCTTTTCAGTCTGGGTGTAACAGAGAATTAATTTAGTTAATAAATTTTTGTTCTATTAAATGATTGTGTAGTTTCACATAACATGCGGTTCAGGACATGCTGTGAAATATACAAGTGCTTATTACTGATAATGGCAATCAAGAATCTGTTGCCGGCTAATCATAAACGAATAAAATGTTCGTTGCGTCTAAAAAATAAAATATATCTTTGTAAGTATTGAAACTATAAAGAGTTTTTGATTTTTGTTTTTTTTTTGAAACTGTTTTTAAATGTTTAAAAACAGTTTTCGAATGGCCTGGTGAAGACATGACATAACATTATGCCGACGCTCATGCATAGCGAACAATTCCGGCTGTCACGTCACTCAGCCGCAACGCCACGTCGCGTCGTGGCTGTGTCTCGTTTGCGCTGTGGACAACAATCACTAAACCGCGGACCGACACTGAGGGAAAGTGAAAAGTAATTTAAAAGGCTCTAACTACACATTAATAACTTGCAAATCAATGTATACAAATGAAAACAAGTGATTTCTCGTAGGAATCTTGCTACTCAGAAATTACTCTAGGAGTAACAGATTTTTTTTTAATGTTAAGATTGGCAGACAGGCTGACGGTCCACCTGATGGTAGGTGGCTACCGTCGCCTATAACACAAGCAATGCCAAAGTTGCTGCAAGTGCACTGCCGATTACAATAGGGAAATGGGCTCTGGCATCCCTTACTTCACTCACCGAAACACAACAGCACACGTGCTGTTATTTCACGGTGGTCTTCTGTAAGGGAGTGGTTACTGCCGCCAGACGGGCTGCCCAAATGACTGCGAAACGCAGTGTGCCCTGCCACTACCAGAGATCCAGACCAGAGACAAATTTAAAAAAAAAAAAACAAAGTTGTCCCTGCCAGGAATCAAACCCGGGAACGCCAGGACAGAGCGTTAAGGCAAGCACCCTAACCACTCATCCAAATGGGCTCGTAAAAGGAATTTACTGTAAAAGGTTTTCAAGCTCTCAAAGATTACGTATAAATTAGTGGACAATATTCGTCATGATGAGCTGTCCGCCTGCTCGCTGGTTGTTAAAGCAATCTGAAGAGAGCGGCTCGCAATGAAAGGATTTCAAATTAGATAAAATACATAGGCGTACGTCCAATAGAGAAAAAAAAAGATATTATTCAGTGATAGTAACACAAAAAACCACAGGATTAGAATGCTGATGATTTCATGATGAGGGAACCAGTGGGAAGCCTTTTAATTTGTTTTACAAACATTTATTTAATAGCAGCGACCCGCCCCAGGCTTCACATAGATGTAATTTTTTATGCAAATTATATACATAAACCTTCCTCGTTTATCGCTATTTCCATTAGTGAAAACCGTATCAAATCCATTGCATGATTTAGAAGAAGTTAGCGAAGAAAAAGACATAAGGTGCTTCCATCTAGCTACAATATGGGCTTCTTCAAGCGAGCAATAAAGAAATTCCTGCAAGGTCGGCAGCGCACATGTAACACCCCTGGTGTTGCTTGTGTCCTTAGGCGACGGTAGCCACCTACCATCAAGTGGACCGTCAGCCTGTCTGCCACCTTTAATAATATAAAAAAAAAAAAAGAAACGGACAGCAAAATTTATTTTATAATATGTGTAGATATAGATAATTATAGACACAAATATGATGCAGATATTACAGTTATTAATCCCAAGCAGAGAGATCTAATAACTGAGATTCAATAGGTACAGTGTGTAATTTTTACCTTTGCTTTCCTTACCTTTGCTTGCTTGTTTTAAGGCTTTCCCTTAAAACCCTTGGTCCGTGGGGTCCTAGCGCTATAAGGCTTTTTAAGGAAATAGCAAAAAGTTTAGTCGAGATCACAGCCGAAGAGCTGGCAGCTACCTCGGACAAAGAATTAGTCTAGCTATTCAAAAGGGACTCCTTGCCTAAAGGGACTCCTTTTAATAATATATTTTAGTTATTAGGACTGTACTATAATAATTATGATTGTTGTGAATTGTTTTACAATTTCCCTTAAAACAATGTTATTTAACAATATTTTCATTTTGACAAGGTCTCTCCATTAATCTACGTTTATGAAGTAGTAAAATGAGACTCATAGATGTGCACTCTTATGAAACAAACCTTATATAGTTTGTTTTTTTGTTTGAACGCGTTTTTAAACCTGACTGGTAGAAAAAAAAACTTTTTGCATTTTATATCCTAATTCTAGAGGAAGGTTGTAGGATATTTATCATCACTCTGACCCTTGGAAGCTGAGCAACAACAAAGTAATAGCGCGTGCCGGCGATGAGAGCTAGCATTACTGAGATCAATGTATAATACGCCTTTGTCAATTTAAAAGACGGATTATATACCAAAAATATGTTTTATACATGCACAGCTGTTCATAATCAAAAATGAATAGTTTAAAGTTGTTAGCCCTGTCTTAATATTGTGACTTAGTGAAAATTAAACCAAATGTTATTCCGTCCCCGAATCTATTATTTTATCATTGACTTTTCCATATTTGTGAAAGGCCCTTAAATAATAAAGTACACATAACTCGTAGAGACCTCTATTTTCTTAATATTTCTACTTTAATAACGGTACTCCGTGGAAATGTTATTAGAGAATTGTTCCATCCAATATGAGGACGGTTCTTAGTATCTTTCCGGGACTTGTTACATGAAACATTCGGCCCGAGGCAAGGGGAGTGTTTAACTATGTGGAAAAAAAGAAATTTCGTGCTTTGTGCCTCGGGACGTTCAGATATAAAATACGAATTTAATTAAGCTCCATATTGCGGACCCGAATTTGTGAAATAAAATTAGTGAAATGTTGTTGGTTTTGGTGCTTGCTTTATTTGATACTAACTTTTGTGGCGCCTTTTTAGGACTTTCAGCGACCTTCAATTTCAGCTTTTTAATAAAACGGGATATTATGGTTTAATTTGAATTTTCGTTAATATTACTTCTCTCTCTCTCTCTCTCTCTCTCTCTCTCTCTCTTTAGGAGCAACAATCAGTTCCGCATAGTTCAGTTCAGCAGTCACTTTTGATTTTTCGAAAGTCAGAATAGCTTCGCACGTTTATGATTCCCCGGATTGCTCCGGATATTGCTAAGCCAAAACTTCTTCCGACCGCTGACTTCCCTCTCTGCTTCTTTGCCCTCTCTGCTTTTGCTTGCTTTGCTTTGCTTTGCTTTGCTTCTTGCTGGCCAAGATAAGCAACTTTTCTTTTTCTAAAGTTTCACATCAGTTGGCGTGTTCTGCCTGCTTGCCTCACGATGCTATATATATAGCCCGTTGGATGAGTGGTTAGGGTGCTTGCCTTAACGCTCTGTTCTAGGGTTCCCGGGTTCGATTCCCGGCAGGGTCAACTTTGAAAAATCAACTTTTCAAATTTGGCTCTGGTCTGGATTTGGAAAGTAGTGGCAGGGCACACTGCGTTTCGCAGTCATTTGGGCAGCCCATCTGGCGGCAGTAACCACCCCCTTACAGAAGACCACCGTGAAATAACAGTACGTGTGCTGTTGTGTTTCGGTGAGTGAGTAAGGGATGCCAGAGCCCATTTCCCTATCCACTCCTAATCCCTTATCCTTAATCCTACTGCAGTCGGTAGCGCACTTGCAGCAGCTAAGCCGTTGCTTGTGTTATAGGCGACTGTAGCCTACCATCAAGTGGACCGTCAGCCTGCCTGCCGACCTTAACATAAAAAAAAATTGAAAATTATTGACCGTTAATGGATTTATACTGACTGGGAGTAAGAAATCTTTTAGACCGCAAATTTTACAGCCCATGATGGGAAAATGGACTATCCCTTTTTATGGATATTTACGTTATGAAGCACTCATTTAAAATTAAGCGATTAAAATCAGCATTTTATAATACGAATAAAAAGACTTAAAAAAAAAACAAATAAACTGGGCGCTCCCTATTTATGTGCCACATTTTAGAAGAAACTGGACACAAAATTTTTAAAAAAGTGAATAAAATATTCGTAGATATTATAATCCTAAAGATATTATATATTTCTTATTCAATATATAAATAATAATGAATAATAATAAGCTGTATAAAATTCTGGGGAAGCTATGTCTAGCAGTGGATGAGGTGATAATATGATACTTAAGGTTGTTCTAACCAAAATTTGGAAATACAGGAAAGAGATAATTATCAAAGAAATACTTCAGCTGGGTATATGTTACCTTCTTAACCAATTATAGTACTCGGATCAAATAGCAGAACATCGACGTAAACTGTATCTTATTCACAGAACAACGATCAGTAGCAACCGCCAAATGCCAACTAGACGGCCTAATTAGTCACTTAATAGGAAAAACCTCTCCTCCATGAACAATGCACACAGAGTGATGTAAGGCCCGACCACAGAGTTAAAAGTAAAGAGCTAGTTCATGGACAATATTATAAAGTGAATTTGTTAGTTTGTTACGTTTTCACGCCTTAACTATCATGTCAGGGATGTCACAACGTTCTCAGGGATATAGAAAAATACATAAGGTACATTTTATCTACAAAAAAGTATGAGAGATTTTCTATATTTATAATAAAATCGTAAACGAGCCGTGTCTGTACATTAAATATATTTAAAAAAAAATGATACACGTTGTACTTATGTTACCAAAGACAAAAATAGTTTTTAGAATTTTTGTCTGTTTGTCTGTGCGTATGTTCGCGCTAATCTCGGATACAGCTTAACCGATTTGAACGCAGTTTTCACTGATGTATAAAAACAAGCTTGTTTTATTCCAAAATCACGTCCTACATTTTTTCGAAAAACGATGATGATTGAAAGTTTATAAAAAGCTAAAAATAATCACTTTAGGTGATTTTGAGTGTCCCTCAGTTGACCTCAAATCTATATGATCAGTCATATTAAGTAAGGTTCAGCTTAGGCTGGACCTTTTTATTACATGATATAGCTATATACAAGAACATACCTAATAAAATTATTTACCTATACCTTATTTATTGAGCATTATATATTTTTAACAATTCATGACAATGACGGTGACAACAATTGCTCTTTCAAACTTGTTGGCTGCCACCATTAAATACCTCTGTGTATTAAATATTTACACTCCATAGAACTTTTTTTATTATGTTAAGGTCGGCAGACAGGCTGACGGTCCACTCGATGGTAGGTGGCTACCGTCGCCTATAACACAAGCAACGCCAAAGCTGCTGCAAGTGCGCTGCCGATTAAGGGTAAGGGATTAGGAGTGGATAGGGAAATGGGCTCTGGCATCCCTTACTCACTCACCGAAACACAACAGCAGCACACGTGCTGTTATTTGGTGGTCTTCCGTAAGGGGGTGGTTACTGCCGCCAGACGGGCTGCCCAAATGACTGCGAAAACGCAGTGTGCCCTGCCACTACTTTCCAAATCCACACCAGAGACAAATTTGAAAAGTTGATTTTTCAAAGTTGACCCTGCCGGGAATCGAACCCGGGAACCCTAGAACAGAGCGTTAAAGCGTTAAGGCATTAAGTTATAAGAATTGCATAAATATAAATATTAAAATTTAAGAAACATACAAAGTTCTTTACACATGTTATAAAATAAAGTCGCTGCCCACCTGCTTCTCCGCGAACATCTTCCAAACCTACCGACGAATTTTGATACGGTATCCACCAATGGAAAGAGAGTTTTCACTAACGAGAAAGATTTATGTTCATAATTTGTAGAAAATTATTTATTCTGAATAAAATTATATATGTGTACATTATGCTTTAAAATTAAGTTACTATAACTTTTTACAGTGACTGCTCTTACTTTCTCTCTCTACTCGTCGTGTTCTGAAGTGACATCTAATTTCTATTAAACCAAGACATTAATTACAATTAACAAGTCGACGATGACGCGACGGCTGTTCCAGTCTGCGTCGTTTCTGTGTCCCATCGCAGACGCCCGAGCGATTTATTATATGTCATTACCGCAGCAATATCACAGTAATGACACGGCGCCCGTGGAAACAGGAGAGATTGCTCAGGCACCTCGCGACTTGTATTCACTCTTTAATTATGATTATATTCTGTAAATAATTATTTAATTAAATTTAATAGTGGCCAAACATAGTTTCGCAGATATTTGGGCGACAGTTTGGCGGCAGTAACCGCCCCCTTACGGAAAACCACATTGAAAAAAAAAGCGTGTGTGCTAATTGTATTTCGGTGTGTGAGTAAGAGATTTGCCTATCTCTTATTAGATATATATAATTTATGTCTTTAACCAGCTGTTGCACGCGACTTCGTCTACCTCTTTTTATAAATAGCGACCCGCCCCCGGCTTCGCCCGGGGTGCAATTTTTATATATATAAACATTCCCCGTTTATTCCTTTTTCCATTAGTCAAAACCAAATTAAAATCGGTCTAGCCGTTCACGCATGATGCCGTGACCAAGGGAAATGGGGATTCATTTTTATATATAGAGATTATTCATGGAATACGGCAATTTTGTATGGTAGGAGGGTAAGGGGTAAGGTGAAAGAATTTTTAAAATCTTTTCAGTAGTTTTTGAGTTTATTCATTACAAACATACAAAAATACATACATAATAACATACAAATATTCTTTTTATAATATTACTAGCTAAATTCGGCCACGCTTCGCTGCCGCCGATACGGGGCGGTGGAGTGCGCGTGGGGCGCGCGGTACTGGACACTGCTTTTATATATAACTATTGATCGTAGCGTAATGTTATATAGCCTATAGCCTTCCTCGATAAATTGGCTATTCAATACAAAAAGAATTTTTCAATTCGAACCAGTAGTTCCTGAGAGTAGCGCGTTCAAACAAACAAACAAACTTTAGTTTTGTATATTAGTATAGATAGATAGGTCGGCAACGCAGTTGCAGAACCTTTGGCTTAATAGGTAATGGTAGCCACCTACAATCAAGTGGACTTTCAGCCATAATAAATAATAAAAAAGTAACTCGCAAGGTTAATATCGCAAATAAGAATGTCACGTGTAATCTATTTACTTATATAAAAATGAATCCCCATTTCCCCTGGTCACGGCATCACGCGTGAACGGGTAGACCGATTTTAATTCGGTTTTCACTAATGGAAAGAGGGATAAACGGGGAATGTTTTAGGGTATATAAAAATTGGCCGGGCGGGCCGCTAGTTTACTTATAATGTTAAATGTGTGTTTCTACACAGTATTATTTTTATATTATACAAATGAGCCGCGCCAGCTTTTATATATGCATTTTTAAATATACAAAACTAACCTTAACCTTTAACCCTCTTTCCATTTTTTATTAAAATCCGTTGGGTGTAATAGAAAAAATGAGTGGAAAAAAAACCAGCGACTTTATTTTATACGATTTAGAATATGTATAACATAATATATTTACATTAATATAATGATAAAGAGGTAAATTTTGTCAGTTTGGATGTAGGTAATCTCTGAAAGAAGAGATCCAGGCTTTATTTTATTGCGATAAAAAAAAATATTTATTGTTTTTTTTTCTTTTTCAATAAGAAATGACAATATTTGTAAATCAAATCGAAATACCAGCATGTATTGAATATGAATCCCAATCAAAATAAATTATTTAATCGTCACCAGTGTTGAATGGAGATAGAATTAGTAGCCATGTACTGTACTGTTAGTTGCAAATGGTTTAGGAGATATCATGAAACTAGCTTTTGTCGGCGACTTTATCCGTACCCCTTTTTCTTACGTGTTAAAAATCTATTTTCATATTGGGATAATATGTATGGAAATTTTATGAGAAGTAAAATTAAAACAAGCGTTAACTAAAAAGGGTTATGTTCTCCAAAACAGTTCTACTCAAATCCGATAGATGTCGCCGCTTCACCTAATTCTATTGTAGTAATTATAATAGATGGCGCGTTTATCTTTTCCTATTACATAGACAAAGACAATCGTATTTAAGGAGTAAACTCCAGTCGTAGGATCCCTCGGGAACAGTACTTTTTAGGGTTCCGTACGTCCGAATAAAAAAACGGAACCCTTATAGGATCACTCGTGTGTCCGTCTGTCGCTCACGGTCAATTATCTCGGAATCTACTAGACCGATTAAGTTGAAATTTGGTACAGATATCAATTTCTATGACCCAAAAGCAGAAGTGTGACGTGAATAGATGAAATCTGTATATGGGAGGTAATTTTTGGGGGAGAAGGTGGAAAATTAAAAAAAATGTTTTGAAAAATGCATCGTGTGACATGGAATGTCTTGTTGTGAAGATCTTAAATGTAATTTTAAAATAAACAGTTTCCAAGTTATTCAAGAAAATAGACGAAAATTGACCATTCCCCCCCTTATCACCGAAACTATTGAACCTAAAATTTTGAAAAAAAAAATACAGAAATTAGTCTTCTACTTATAGAACTTTATGATGTTTTGTTGAGTAGTTAAATAATGAAAGCGTAAAAACAAACAATAGGATTACCAATTTGAGCAAACGCTTCGAAATTCCTAGGGGTGACATGAAAGGACACCTAACAACACAACCCAAGCAGTGGCATCATAATTAACTGACTAAAATACCTCTAAGCCTTTAAATTACAAGGCGAACGACGCCGCCGTATAAAAAATAACACCCGACTAAATATATGAGCAATGTAACGCCTAACATATTTATTGCAGTTATATTTTTGCCAGGCGTTAGATGATCCCTCGGGAACTGTACTTATTTTTCTGGATGAAAGCTCTTCTCCTGCATCCCTGACTATCTATGATCGTTTTAGCTGTTTAGGCGCGAAAAGGTAACAGACAGACAGAGTTACTTCCACGTTTATAATATTAGTATGGATATTTTTTTTTTATGTTATGTCGACAGACAGGCTGACGGTCCACTTGATGGTAGGTGGCTACCGTCGCCTATAACACAAGCAACGCTACAGGTGCTGCAAGTGCGCTGCCGACTACAGTAGGATTAAGGATAAGGGATTAGGAGGGGATAAGGAAATGGGCTCTGGCATCCCTTACTCACTCACCGAAACACAACAGCACGTATATGCTGTTATTTCACGGTGGTCTTCTGTAAGGGGGTGGTCACTGCCGCCAGGCGGGCTGCCCAAATGACTGCGAAACGCAGTGTGCCCTACCACTACTTTTCAAATCCAGACCAGAGTCAATTTTGAAAATTACATTAAAATTTCCAAACTTGACCCCGCCGGGAATCGAACCCGGGGCCCCTGAGACGTTAGGCAAGCATCCTTGCCACTCATCCAACGGGCCGTCAAAATTGTATAAAATAAATAAAATTACAAAAGATTCCCCAACAATAAACACTTGAAGCAATGATTCGAATTAAGCCACGCTCACTTGAACCCGACACAATTGATGCTCCGAAGTTCCTTTCATACGAAAGAAATTGCCCCGAACAGCGATTAATTTGGTTCTCTGGGTGTTTGGTGGAAAACGCTGACTCACGGTGACGGCGACGTGTCAGTTTATAAGCCAAGTTACTCGCTCTTTGAGCTGATTGATGCATGAAGCCGATATATTGATACCGATGGCCGATTATTTATAACAATTTAGTGGATCGGGTTTATTTTATTCGATGACATTGTAACTTTTACAACTTTAAACATTTATGTCTTTGAATTAATGTGGATTTCAGAGAAATACCTATATACATATAATAATATTGTAAAGGAGTAGTTTCTGTACATTAAAGAATTTTTTTAAAAACAATTTCCATTTCCCTATCCACTCCTAATCACCTATCCTTAATCCTACTGCAGTTGGCAGCGCACTTGCGGCAGCTTTGGTGTTGCTTGTGTTATAGGCGACGGTAGCCACCTACCATCAAGTGGACCGTCAGCCTGTCTGCCGACCTGACATAAAAAAAAAAATTTATCTTACCGAGGTCAAAAAAATATTTTTTAGAATTACTATTGTCTATTACATATATTTGTAAAACATAATATGTTAGATTTGCTATTAATAAATCTATACATCGTCTGTACATTAAATATTTTTTCAAAAAAAAAAAAACTGTACAAAAGAAAGCTGTACTTATGTTACCGAGGTCAAAAAAATGGTTTTTAGAAATTTTGTCTGTTTGTCTGTGCGTTTGTGCACGCTTATCTCTGAAACAGCTTAACCGAATTGAATGCGGTTTTCACCGATGTATTGTAGCAAGCTTCCCGTACCATTTAGTGTTTGTTTCATTCCAATCGTTTCACAAACAAAAAAGTTACGCGCTATACCGAATACCACGCGTAAGAAGTTGCGGACGTCTACCTATTCTAACTTATTTAAATCTATACATATAATAAAATCGCAAACGAGCTGTCTATAGATTAAATGTTTTTTCAAAAAAAAAAAAAAAAAAACAATTTGTGTGCGTTATGTTACCGAGGTCAAAAAATAGTTTTTAAAATTTTTGTCTTAATCGATTTGAATGCGGTTTTCACTGATGTATTGTGAGAAAAAATTAGTAAATTACTGCCTACAAAAAGCTTTCTCGTCACAGTACTGAAAATTTTCATTATTTTTTAAGATTATTATTTAACTTAAGTTCTACTAAATTCTTTTGTTTGTGTGCCTGTTTGTCTGTGCACGCTAATCACAGAAACGGCCTAACCGATTTGAATGCGATTTTTAATGATCTACCTAACCGACTGAACATTTACAGTGTTATTACAAAAAAGATAAACATACATTGAACATGTGTCTAAAAAAATGTTTATTACAAAAGCGTGTTTAAACAGTTAGAGTTAGGCACGGTTTAAATAATACTTTTCATATTTATAACATGTCAATACTTGTCGAAGACTCAAAGTTAGTCTACTGCTTTGTCTCTAATTTTCGCAAGTTGTATTTAGTGGTGTGGTTATGATTATGATGAAATATCGGGTTGTTTTACCTTTTATTCTTGAACCCAATTTTCTTCACGTTCACGAATTTTTATTTTAATATTGCAATTGTCCATTTTTTTCCATAATTTTTATTTATATTATACTCATTTGACAACGAGTAATGACGATTGACAAGTCTTGATAAACACATTCCATTCTTTCAACCGATCACTGTTCTATGTGTACAATGTACTCATTATATACGTAAGTTTTGTTTCCAAAACATATACTTATGTCGGTGTATTTAGAGCAATAAATTAATTTATAATCACACACGTCACTGTTTTATTTATATATAGATAATTTTAAAATATTTTCTGCGTAGGATATTCTATTAGCACATAACAAATTTGCATAGAAAGGAACGTTTCGGATTGAACCAAATGAAGTTGAACGAACGTTTTGTAATGTTGCTATTTTATTGTTACTATTTGCTATTTTATAATTTTAAAATAGCAACATTTGGTTGCCTATAGGTTGCCCAGCGATGTTTTGGTAAGTCAAAGGACAAACACTATTTTGTAATAGCGAAGGTTAAACATTATTTGAGGCAGGGTTTAAACTGTGAAATTGTATACAAATGTCATTAGACGCTGTTTGACAAAACACGTGTTGAGACATAGTTTAGTATTTTTTTTTTGTAATAACACTGTTAGTGTTTGTTTAATTCTAATCGGTTTAGAAACAAAAAAGTTACGCGCTATACTGAATACCACGCGTACGGAGTTGCGGGCTCAGCTAGTTTTTCAAAGTACGCGGTATAATCTCAACGCGAGTTTATAATGTAAATAGAAACAAGTACAAATAAAATTTAAAAAAAAAACATTCAACACTTAAAAGCCCCTAAAAATGTTACATTAAAACGACACTCGAGTTCATCGTACCTACTGGAGGGATATAATATAATATAATCGTAGAGCTCACAAGATAATGACTTCAAAGGCACCGGCGCGCTATAGTTGATTACTGTGGAACGGTTACAGGGGAGGTTGTTGTTTCACCCGGGGCATGGAGTTATGTACTGGCTTGTTCGTCAATGGGGGTACTTGTGTTTCTTAGGTCATATGACATAACACAGTAAACAATCTAAAGAAATTCGACTAAAAACTAATGAATAGTTATGAAAGTTGGGCCCCACTGTGTTTCACAGTCATTTGGGCAGCATTTCTGGCGGCAGTAAATATACCTCCTTACAGAAGAGCACCGTGACATAACAGCATGTGTGCTGTTGTGTTTCGGTGAGTGAGTAAAGATTGCCAAAGAGCATACTTCTAATCCCTTATACTTAATCCTACTATAGACGGTAGCGCACTTGCAGCATCAGGTGGACCGTCAGACTGTCTGTCGGCTTTAAAAATATGAAATTTGTAAAAAAAAAACTTTTTCACTGGCTATACCCAAAAATATTTTTTTTAATCTGAGAGTATACTGCAAGTTAACACTTAAGTTAATAAAATATGTTTTGAATAATAATTCATATTTCATAATCTAATACATATAATAAAATCGTAAATGAGCTGTACATTACTGAGGTCAAGAAAAGT
Source organism: Bembecia ichneumoniformis (assembly GCA_910589475.2). Lineage (NCBI taxonomy): Eukaryota > Metazoa > Arthropoda > Insecta > Lepidoptera > Sesiidae > Bembecia > Bembecia ichneumoniformis. The sequence continues at coordinate 17,879,683 of OU342526.1, read as the reverse complement.
GTTTTTAGAATTTTTGTCTGTTTGCCTGTGCGTTTGTGCACGCTAATCTCAGAAACGGCTTAACCGTTTTGAATGTAGTTTCACTTATGTATCGCAGCTAGTTTCCCGTAACATTTATAGTTTGTTTCGTTCCAATCGGGTTATAAACAAAAATGTTACGCGCTATACCGAATGGTATTCGGTACCATGCGTACGAAGTTGCGGGCTCAGCTAGTTATTCGGAAAATCGTTTACTAAACATTTCACTTCATATAATACGTAATATTTTATACCACAATTATAGCCACCGACTTTAAACACTTCTTGAATACGCACATCAATGGCACTAATGGAGAAGAAAACAAAAATAATTGATAATATGAAAAAAAAAAGACATTTTCTCAAACATGCTCGGAAATCTAGGCATTCTTGTACTAAAAACAAGCCATGAAGTTTGTAATTCTTGGCTCATGCATTTCTTTCTCGACCTAGGCCAAGAATGTTGTATGAAAATTCATTCCTGGCCGCTCATGCTCAGCCTGATGAAACCCGATGTTTCATGAGTCTTCACGAACGCGCCCGCCGCTGTCACAGGCGTAGTAGGCGGAGGCGTTTCCTTTGCACTCATTGATAATTTTTTTGCATTATCACGTATTTCATTATTTCCTCACATTTATTGAGAAAAGCACTATACCAGCCTCGACCGGAATGAGGATTGCCGGACTCAGATCTTTATCAAGGCCTCGCTAAAGCTCGGCCTTGAAACCACTTCGTCCGGCAATCCTTCACTTCCTGGACTCTGCAGTAATGTACTATTCACGTAAATTGCTTGAGCATTCGAAGCTGCATCGTTATAGTCGATTCTTTTACTCATATCAAAGGACATTAAGAAAATAAGTATTGGTGTATTTGACTTCAAAGTCCCACAGTGGTACATTAGCATCGTTCATGGAATTTCTGATAAGTTGGTCGCGGCCTCTGCGAGAATTCTCCATCTCTCTTTATCAGTGGCACGGTGTGTGCTCTTGGTAGGGGAACAGCTGTTGTAGCTGATCGAATAAGATCTGCCATCTTGTGGGTGTCGGCTACGAGAGCGCTGACCTTCCACTCTTTCTTTTATCCTTCCAATGAGCTCTTCACACCTTAAGAATTCGAATCGACGAAAATTTGTTTCATGCGAAACACTTTCAGGATGAAAACGTTAGTGCGTTAGGCTTCAAAATTGAATGTTTGCTTATTTGCTTGTTTGTCAAATATATTGTACAATATCAAGCAGAAATAGCCGTGTGAAATGCCACCCTTAGATGTTACAATGTACTGTTTCCACGCACTGTGTCAGCAAATAGGGGCTGTGTCATCATTATTTACCTGTAAATCTAGTTGGCATGTGTTTATATTGTTACGCCCGAAGGTTGAAACATGTTCTAACGAAGTCACATGGGCATGCATTACTTCACAAGCGTTAGCACCCAAATTACTTGTTAAATCCAACAGAAATTCACACATACGAAGATCGCGATTTAAATAAACCAGAGTAAGAAATCAGTATTATAAGTTTAAATACTAAAAAAAGTGTAGAATGATTCAGATTTAGAATTTATATGATTTCGCTTTGATACAGCGCTTTCGCAGTATCGCACAAAACTGACTGATCTCGCCCGCCGGCTCTCTTATTTGGCGCCAAACGCCTCGATGTATTTAGAATTAACTAGAAATATAAACAAGATTGTAAACACGGTTTTTTTTTTCTATTCCGTGATTGTAAATAAGACATTGTAAGTTCGAGAATGCCATTTTTGTTGAATGTAAACTCTATGTTGTAAACATGAGGACTAATTTCCTTTGAAACTCATCTGGACGTGGCGTGACTACCATCGGACGTTCGAGACTTTCGGCGGGTGCGAGCTTTACCAAAATGTTCAATAGTTAGTCGTAACAATATATATATATATATATATATAATATAATATTATACTTAATCACAATAATTCATAATGAATAAACTTTTACCTCCTCAAAGAAATTTTTAAATTACTAAATACTAAATTAATTATTCAACATAAATCATTAAAAGTTATGAAACATTTAAACATACCTATTAATAATAATAAATATAACAATAATAAAATAGTAGCGGGGCAAACTACGTTTCGCAGTCATTTGGAGGGCCCGTCTGACAGCAGTAACTACCCCCTTACAGAAGACCACAGTGAAATAACAGTACGTGTGCTGTTGTGTTTCGGTGAGTGAGTAAGGGACACCAGAGCCCATTTCTCTAATCCCTTATCCTTAATCCTACTGACGTAGTCGGCAGCGCACTTGCAGCACCTGTAGCGTTGTTTGTGTTATAGGCAACGGTAGCCACCTACCTTCAAGTGGACCGTCAGCCTCTCTGCCAACCTTTACATAAAAAATAAAAAAATTGAAAAAATTATGGATAAGTACAGTATAATATTTTTTTAATTCGGGTTTATCGAATGTATAACAATTCATTCCAGTAGAATTAATCTTGAACTTATCCTAACAGGGTTCATAGCCGGTTAGGATTTAAATATGGAACATTAAACGAAAGTTATTTCGGCACAAGAGATTTAGCTAAATTTATGAAATACAACATATCGCGTGCACATACCCTGTTGAGTTGATTACGAGCACAATTTACCGCGTTATATAAGTAAGCGAGCGCGAAACGCTCAAAATGGTATTCCTGCTCATTAACCCGACGACAATGTGACGAGAGAGGGGTGGAATCATGACGTGTCACGATTGGCGCAAACTACTAGATTTGTACTGTTTACATTAGGAGACGTTTATCGTTAGGCCGCGCTGGCTCATTGCGCTTTCAATGATATTGTTGCTCCGTGAGACAACATTAATTTTGAATCGTTGTAACGTGTTTATAATAATTATTATATTTTCTATTTCAACAGTACGTTATAAGATTTTTTTTATTTACTCGTAAACAATAAAATTTTGTTTCTTCATTGAGAATAAGAATTATTAATATTCAATTGAACATGCGAATGATAACTCACTGTCTATATACAACCAAATTAAAAAATTAAATACAAGACCGTGAGGTCCCGTGCATGCTGAGGTGGCAGAAGCGTGGCGGAAGGTTATTGTGCCAAGAAAAACAACTCGTCTAGCTCCGCCGATTCCCCTATCGTGCCCAGGACGCTCGCCGTATTCCCCCTTTGAATTTCCAGCGCAATGCGTTGCATGAAGAAAGACCCAGCGCGACGGTCGCCCGATTTTTCGATCAGGAGTAGATGATGGTTTTATATTTTTCAATACCTACCACTGGCATGAACCAACGTTTATTTATAGGTTCAACAACAACAGCTTCTTACATATTTATCTGTCTAGCTAGAATGACAAGTGATTAGAATCCATCCGGAAATCCGCCTGGAATGATAGAACAATTTAATTCCAGCTGGACGTCTAGCTGGATTCTAGCTGGAGCTAACAAAATGTTATGACTAACTATGGGACGTTCCGGAAAAAGTGTTCGCGCCGGCGAAAGTCTCGGACGTTCCACTCTATCGATGGTAGCCACGCCCCTTCCCAACTATTGTGTCAAAGGAAATTATGTTCACAAGATAGAGTTTACATTTCAACAGAAATAGCATTCCCGAACTTTCAATGGTTTGTTTACAATCTTATTTACATTTTCTGGTAAATTCGAAATACATCCTGGCGTTGGCGCCAAGTGTAAATAAGAGTGCGACCGGTCAAGAATGGTTAGTGGTGCGACAACCAGCGATACGAAAGCGACTCTTCGGAGCTTTTGCGAAGTTACCTCTGACAGTGAACCGGCGAGGTAATTTTGGCAGTCATCTTGGTTTGTGAAAATAAATCGTTCTTTTCGCACTTACACGGCATTTATATCACCCCGCAAGTAACTTTAGTCGGATCCTCAATCTACTACAAACTCCAAATCTAAAATTTTACGTATTTTAAGACATTTCATTGTATGCGAGCTGCACAGCAAGTTGATTTGTATATCTCTGAAGACGACATTTATAATTTTTTAAGTGATTTCCTCTGTGACAGTATAATAATTATTTAGATGGTAATGGACCTCTGAGTTTAAAATAAAACAGGGAATATTGCTTAAATTATAAAGCCATATATACAGATTGGATGGAGGATAAATCAAGAGTTATCTATGGACAATAGCTGTTTCTACGTCATTATAATACCCGGTAATTATGTTTAGTTCGTCTCTTTTGGTCTGGATGAATCTTTGTGAGGAAGTTGCTGATCACCCAATTTGATCGGAACACTATCTCCTTTCTTCAAGGTAAACGTTATTATATACCGATGCGGCTGCGCTAACCTGCGCCATTTTTGTAACCACTTCTGAATTCTGTATTAACCAGATTGTAAGATCACAGACGACTCTTCGGCATTTTACTCAATGCCAATACCATTGTGTCGTCAGCAAATGTGGCCACTGACACCACAGGCATTCTTGGGAGATCTTGAGTGACTACAGTATAAAGGAAAGGACCCAGTACAGATCCTAGTGATACTCCGGCAAGTATATTATCATTATTATAGATGTACTTTCACCTTCCTGACTTGGAACATTCTTCCAAAATTTTATTAAATCTATGGGGCAACAAAGTTTTTATTTTATAAAACAGTCCCCTTTGCCACACTCTATCGAACGCATGCTTCCTGGATATCCAGGAAAGCCGCCGAACAATTTTCAAGTATTCTGATAACTTGGTACACTCTATGAATGTGTTCGTCCGTCATATACTCTTTTTGGAAGCCAAATTGGTGATACAGTATTATAAATCTTTCTGAGACCTCTATTAATAATAAATCTAGCGTACAAGTGATAAACTGTCGCTAGACATTACAATAGATCGCAAAAACTCACTGTTGTCCACTGTTTTCCTGCGAATTATCATCGGACATAGTAAAAATTGTAAAGTTCATGCGTAGCGTTCCCGGTACACGGCCATATCGAATATTATTTAAGGAACAGTTTTAAGCTTAACTTATTCTTAAATAATTTTCAGACCTATAAAATTCTGCATTTAAACTTATTTAATCTCCTATCGCTCATCACTTAGGGCACCACCCACAATTTGACGTGAACAGTTCACCGTCACCACCGTCCTCCACCACCTGACAAAACGTTGTTAAACGAGCATGTTGCGTCACATATTACCATAATATTACATCTGTCCTGTGCCTGCAGGCGTCGAGTGGCCACAGAAATGATTTGGTCACGGCCACAGAACGTGTGAGTGAGTCTCTCTCGACGTGACTAACGTGTTCAACGACTAAGGAGACACTAATTTTAATGACACTTCATCGACACAAAATTCAAATTCATTCATAAGCCGTCTCAAGCGGAAGAACTACATTAAAATTGAATAAGTACGTATATATTAACAAAAAAGGGACGAGTGCGAGTTGAACTCGCGTGAAAAGGGTTTCGTACGATGTTATCTATCCGCACAATATTGAGTGATTTACCATGTTATTTTGATATCATGGACTTCTTATAGGCTACAAGTAGAAAACTAATTTGTGTATTATTATTTTTTCAAAATTTTAGGTTCAGTAGTTTCGAAGATAGGGGAGGGGAGGGGGGAATAGTCGGACAGACGGACACACGAGTGATCCTATAAGGGTTCCGTTTTTTATTCAGACGTACGGAACCCTAAAAATAAAGTGGCTGTCGGTTTCTCCGCTAACTTTTTGCAAATCAGTGGACAGAGGCCTCAGCTGCCACAGCTGGACAAAGGCCTCCCCTCCCCCCTAATTTCCCAAAAGGAAAGGTCAGAAGCAGCCTTGATCCACCGTCGACCTTGTGGGTGGACGTCCTATGCTGTGCTTGCCAGTTCGTGATCTCCACTCGAGAACCTTCCGGCCCCAGCGGCCGTCGACTCCCTGTACTATCCTGCCCACTGCAATTTCAATTTACTAATCCGCAGGGTTATTTTCGTTCGTCTACAGATCTCCTCGTTCCTGATTCGATCTTGCAGTGTAACCCCGAGCCTAGCCCTCTTCATAGCTCGTTGAGCAATGTTAAGCTTTCTTAAGAGGCCCATAGTTAGAGACCACATTGACACAGTTCTTCATAATTCAATAATATCTTCCCACTTTATCAAAAAACACTGAACTAACTGGTGAAGCGAGTTCAAACGGCAGCCTAAATTCAAATTTTTTATCATGTTATTTGTTTTAAATAGTTTTTTTTAGGATTCCGTACATCCGATTAAAAAAAACGGAACCCTCGTATGTCACTCGTATGTCCGTCTGTCCGACCATTCCCCCTCCCCCTTATCTCCGAAACTACTGAACCTAAAAATTTTTAAAAAACACAGAAATTAGTTTTCTACTTATAGATTATAGGAAAAATTATAAGAAGTCCATGATATTGTAAATCACTCAACATCGTACGAAACGGAGTGACAGTTTAGAATGCGAATAACATTTTAGCCGCCTTTATGAACCCAGGAAATCGCAGGCTATTTAATAAAACTAAATAAAGCACAAGTCAACGGAAATTAATTAAGTTGTCCGAGCTGAATAAAAATATACCGAAGGAGAAATAAGATCGGGTCAAAGTAGGAATTTTAATAAAGCACATTCGCGTAAGCAGGAGCGATCTCGACCCGATGATACACAGTACATACTCAAGATACAGTAAATATGGTCTAAAATCTTAAGTTATTGTAGAAGCTAAAGACCATGGTCAAATACAGATTAGGAGACGTCTATCGTATCAGATGATAAGGATTATAGCGACCCTTACTTATGTACTGATCATAATTACTGTTAGTTCACTATTATCTGTTACTTTGCTAACTTAGTAGCGAGGTATGCAGGAAGCTGCTTAGAAGCCTACCTGAGAGACCAAAGCTAGAAATTATATGTAATTTGTAATAAAATTCTTTAAATAAGCTAAATAGATATAATAAACTAGGCTTACCTATTAACAAAATTAAATATTTCACATATTCAAACATCTCGTTGTTATTGTTATTGATAAGTCTACTTTAAAAAAATAAGAACCTCATCGAATATTAATACAATATATTCGACGAAGTGAGACGAGTTCACAAAAGACGCGACATCAGTCAGAGGTCGTTAGCGACACCGCTCAACTACCCGCAAATTAATTATTTCGTACACACGTCAATGTCAACGCGAGTCGAACAACTCGTTTGTCTCAGATAACTTCATCACTGAGAGGAGAAAATATTGTTTTCTCATAACCGGATGGCTGATTTTGTCCTATTTATTCACTGATTCATTTAATCAAAAGTGTTATACGCATTCTTAAGTTTAAAAAGGTTTAAACTTCACTTGAAATAATATTAACAGTTCAGCAATATAATTATATTATTTACTTTGATTTTTTAACTAGAGACTGGCCCTCGGCTTGCATAAATGCAATAGGGAATCGGACAAATTTTCAGAAATCTTCATGGATATTTATTCCCATAAAAAATACTATTTTATTTATTTATAGCCTTTTAGGTACTCAAAATCATGTTTTAATATTGTTTGTTTGAAAATGCCGCCAAAACGCCACGATAGTTCATCTGAGAGCGCGTAACATCATTTGTGGTCATATCATAACAAAACAGCTGCATTGGCATAAGACAATGATTGCCCACAAATGACGTCACGCACTGTGATTGGTGTTTCAGTATAGATGAAAAATATTGTAAATAATAAAATTTTATTTCTTCATTTAAAAATATTTAAATGAATTATATTAAATTATTATTCGATAAATAATCATAAAAAATTATATATTTTCTTTCTAAGTACATTTTAGATTTCAATCTGATTACTGTCCGATCCCCTATTGTTGTCTGAAAATTATATGTACACAAAACTTCCTCGTTGTTAATCGCTCTTTTATAATATCGTATACTCCACTTATAGACTAACTTGGCATGCATTAAGACGAAAACAAAAAAAAAAAAAAAAAAAAAAAAAAAAAAAAAAAAAAGAATAATAAAAAAAACTCAAAAAACGACATACCATTATGCAGTACGCGATAAAAGAAATTTTTTAACCCTTCTTTTAAAACATGCGGAAAAATATTGAAGATTTAGAAGATTTTAACGGACAAATAGTCAGAGGTTGACAGCGACTTTATTTAATAATACGATATAGATGGATATAGATATAAAAATAAAATGTGTATGCCTAAATGTTGTTTCACGTGCCTGTATATAAAATAAATTTAATAAGGCACTTACCGGTCCCTAGAATGCTTCAGAGCTACTCGTATATTTTGTAGCGCAAATCTAGACATTAATTTCGGTCGTTTCAATGGATACAAGAAGAAGATTCTTGCTGCCATTTCGTCACACACATAATTGATTACTGGGTTGTTTTTGATTGGTAGAACTTTTTGAAATTTTGTCATTTTTTACATAGGGACATTTGACACTATTATTTTATGTTTTTAGGGTTCCGTACGTCCAAATAAAAAACGGAACTCCTGTGTCCGTCTGTCCGACCATCCCCTTATCTCCGAAACTACTGAACCTAAAATTTTGAAAAAAAATACAGAAATTAGTTTTCTACCTACAGATTATAGGAAAACCTATAAGAAGTCCATGATATTAAAATAACATCGTAAATCACTCAATATTGCGCGGATAGGCAACAATCGTACGGAATCCACTTCACGCGAGTTCAACTCGCGCTTGTCCCGTTTTTTATTATTTTATTATTGTTTCACTTTGATTATATTTATTGTACAGTCGGGGTACGAAAACCTTCGTCAGTTTTCAAATTAATTCCTTTATCAAGTCGTAGACTCTTAGTACCTTTTGAAACTAAAGCACTAAGCAGACAACTGACAGACGTTTGAAATGAAATTTTGGCATGACTGATAATTGTCCTGGTGCAAGCAAATGTCGACTTTCAGGTGACGAACCTTTTCTTACCCTGACTTTATATATCGTATGTTGGCCATAGAAATTGTGTCGTGGCCTATTATTATTTTTGTTCAAATTTCTCTATTCTTCGGAATTGTTAAGATGTTACCAAAGGATTGATATACATATATAAGTTTGTATACCAAATTTGAATCGATGTTTGTATACCATTGATGTTGACTGTTAATAAACGCTAAGTGTGCTAAGCTGTTGCTGAAATAAATAAAATTTACAAAAAAAACGACGAACATAATATCATCAAATTTTAATGGTGACTGTCATTACCAATGACTATATCTAATCTGTGTATTATGTGTGAGTATGTGCCTACACTCATATACACATGTAGTGTATTTCAGTTTTTGAAATAATAATGATGAACAGAACATCTAATCCCCCCCCCCCCCCCCCCCCCGGTGAAAAGTTGAACCACTACAGTTATTGGAATGTACAATAAAAAATAATTTGATATTAAAATATTAAATATAAATTAATTTTATTATTAGCGTAATAATTTTAGAGCAGTGTAGGAAAACATGTTTATACCGTTCCACTTGCGGACCACTAGACGTGGGCAGGGGTTTCATCCCTTCGTGGTCGATGTACCTCGATCACGAACAAAGCGTTTCAGTTCCACCTTCCTTGTTCGAACTGCTAAGGAGTGGAACTCATTGCCTGCGTCTGTGTTCCCACAGAACTACAACCTCGGGGTATTCAAAACTAGGGTAAATGGGCATTTACTAGGTAAGCGTGGTCCACCTTCGGCCACATCTGCACCTCACATCAGGTGAGATAGTGGTCAAGCGCTACCTCGATTTCATAAAAAAAAAAAAAAAACTTTTTTAATTCTTTAATCTTATTTTTATTTTTAAGGAGAATACATGTCATTCGGTTTTAACGTACAATATAAAACGATACTACCTAGCCGATTTAACTAGGCACTAATACAAAAATATATATATTTACAATGTGAATACAATATTTAAAATACAAATTAATATAAAACAGCAATAAAATGTTTTAACTTTCACCTACAGTGTAGTTTAATGTGTAAGCTTTATCATCATTACCGTTATAATGGCGTAACTTTTCACATTCGTTAACGATTTTCCCTTTATTCGCGAAGCACAGTCAACTTGAAATTTCTCAGTATTATAATTACAAATAACGCCCATATATTTTATGTATGGGAAATCAAATACGACATAACAGTTATTTTTTAAATAAAAGTAGATATAAGGATTCCTATTCTTGAATATACATATATGAAACAGGCTATTAGTAGCTAAGTTAGATATTTCAGTAGTAATTAAGTAAGGAAAAAATTTAGAACAAAAAAATGCCGCGGTTTGAGCGAACAGTCCTACGCTCACAGTCCACGTATTTTATTTTATAATTTTTGTATATGTTATATTATGCGAAGCAATATATAAAATAAATAATAAAGAAGATAAGTATCTAAACTCTCAAGCTCGACATCGTACAGCGATACATCCGGGACACAAGAAAACGGCCTTAATTATCATATTATTGTATAAAATTGCCGTTAAAAGTCAACAAAACTCGATAACGTAACTTCGGCGATTACATGGTGTACAAGTTCAAAACAGTTTGGAATCTCAAATATCGCCGATAAGATTTCACGCACGCCTTATATAATTAATAGCACTTTGTATGCCATCTCGATTTAATAAGTACTAGCCAGCAACAATTTCTTTACTAGCTAATTCCTGCAACTTTGTCCTTTATTAGTGGCACGTCATACTGAGTTTCACAGTGACAAATCGGGCAGCCTTTCTAGCAACAAAAATCACCCCTTTAAAATTGTATGAAAATAAAGTAACACCCTGTGCTGTGTATTTCTATCCCTTCACAATCCTTTATCAATTATCCTATTAAGGTAGGCTTTCACCTATGGCCTCCTTTGTGTTAATAGGTTACGAAATCCATCTATCATCAAGTGGACCTGTCTAAATTATAAATTTAATTCTTTTTTAATTTATTTAACAACTTTTAAATAAAAGATAATTTAATAAGAGGATTGAATATCTGTGACCGTTTCCCTTTTCCTTCCTAATCCTTTATCCTGTATCTTAAATATAATAAGTTTTGCAGCGCTGTGGCATTGCTTGTGTTCATAGACGACGGTAACCATCTAGCATCAAATAAACCGTCAGCCTCCTTGCCGACATTTACGTATAAAAAAATTTAATTACCTCAATTCGTCGTCTATCTGTAAGACAAGTTTCATCCAAATCAGTTCCTAGAGATTCAGTTATAAACATCTTCACATTTACAATATATTTTAAAAATTCAATAAAATTTACTTTTTGCCTAAGAATAAAATTTTTTAATTAATTTTGGTACCTATATGTCTTATTACTTACATTATTAAAAAAAAAAATATTTATATTATACAAGGGACCAGACTGAAAATTAAATTTTGCCGAATTTTTTTATTTCGCTTTGATTATTAATATTATTCTTATTAAAGTGCTCGTTACTACTTCCCGCAATTTATACTGTGGCAATTGTAAAAAACGGGTATTTCGAGGAAGCAATATTTCTGGAGGAAAAATTCGTCAGTTCGGTCACGTAGCTCACTAATTCGCTCCCCGGGGCGCTCGATGAAATCATGTCTAACCTACTGCATTATTCGGTCAGTATAATTCTTCTAGATGAGCTTGTGTTTACATATTTATTAAAATGGTGATTTAGGGATGAGGTGGGTCGTGAGAGATCACCGTTTCCTTTGGAACTCGTATAAATACCTATAGGTTTATACCTATAAGTTTAAAAGATGGAATTGTATAATGAATTTATTCTAAACTAGCAACAAACCCGGGTTGCACGTGTTCAGGCGTGCATAGGCCTCCCCCATAATTTTCCAATAGGACCGGTCAGAAGCAGCCTGAATATATATACGTCAATTGACTAACTAACACTAAATTGACTAAATTGACCGACTACAGTAGGGTTAAGGGATTGGGAAATGGGCTCTGGCATTCCTTACTCACCGTAACACAACAGCACACGTGCAGTTATTTCACTTTATTCGGTGGTCTTTTGTGAGGGGGTGGTTACCTGGTTACTTCCGACAGACAGACTTCCCAAATGACTGCGAAACGCAGTGTGCCCTGCCAGAACCCTAGAACAGAGCATTAAGACAAGCACTCTAACCACTCATCCAGCGGGCTCAGACAATAAAAGACATGAAATAAATTTTCAAATCATGGCGAATCCCACATTAAGTTTTGAAAAAATAAATGCCAAATTTTACAAAGTGTCTCATAACTGCATCAATAATTTAAAAAAATTAAAAAACAAGCCTGAGGGAAAATAAACGGCGCAGTCATTTCGGTTTGCTGCACATTTTAAAAAATATATTTTGAACGTTCGCTGGGCATTTCAAAAGAATATATTTTAAATGTTCCCATACGTCGGTACGGAGGCGTGTGTGGCTGCACTCTTTCAACAGACATGTAAATTCACACCCAAAAAAAACTCGAATCCACAGAGATGACGTTTTGTGTAAACAAAAATGAATTTAAAAATATAGTCCGGTGGAGCTCACGCATGACGGCGTCTCCGAGCGCGTGGAACGTTTTAATGTCCCCGCAATGAGTGAGTGCAGCTCGGAGACCCGAGCTGACAGCCGGCAGCCTCCATTCACGCCCGGATACGCCCTACGTCATTCTATGTGCTCAACGCCTGGGACCTTTCAAATGGCACACCAATTACAGCTTTATCGCAAGTCATCCTCATTCGATTCGCCTTTGCGACACAAATGACAGCTCCAGCCCTTTTGTGTTCTAATTCCCTTACACAAAAATGTGTATAAGGATTGCGTGAGCGTTTATTAGTGTCGTCTCTAATAAGAAGTAACAGCCTCCTTCCCTTTTATCGCGCCGGCTCTAATTCTTATGAATGCGCAGAACTTTCGACCTCGGGAGTGAGGCGCGGCGGGAATTAAAAATACGCGATTCGGAACCTGTGTGACGATAGGAGGGGTGATAATTATGAAAAGTGGGAGTGCTCCTCATCCCGCGGTCAAAAATGAGTTCGCCAGAAAAAATGTTTTAATGTAATATGGTGCCGGGCTAAACGCTATCCGGCCTGATAATCGCTCCCAAGCCTCTTTGAGAGTCTTAATGAAGTGTTTCACGGAAGAGAGGGATTATTATATTTTTATTAAAGCCTCGGCAGAATTGATGTAAGTCCCTTGCTGACATTTTATCAGAGGCGGAGTGGAAACAATCGTCTGTCGTTAGTGGAGCAACAAAGGATCTAAAAAACAAGAAAAACCTTAACTCCATCTTGTCCGATCGTCCAAGTTAAACGATCTATGCCGCTTCGGAACATCCGTTGCGTTTCAACACGACTCATTAACATAAAAAGGAAACAATAACCGTTTAAAATTCGAAATCGGTATTGCTCGTTTTTTATTGGTGGGGAAAAAATTGCAATTTGTGAGCGGGGAACGTACGAAATTTAAATTTGAATTTCCGCTCGCGGCCGACGAGTACAGAGGTCGTAATTAGGGACTAATGAGAGAAGTGTACGCCTCTGTCCCACTGCTGTGCTCATTTTTCTTGGCAATATTTTGTCGAGTATTTTGTTATGTGTCGACCGGTTGTCATAGCTTTATGTGTGGTAATAAAAAACACCTGTACTGCGTTACCTTTTGATCGCGATCATGCGGGAAAATTTAATAAGGGCTATATGTAAATGTTCAAGGGTAGAGATGATGTTAATTAAACCTGCTCCGGTCATGCTTATGTGAAGAAAAGGGTTAGCTTGTATTAAACACTGTTTTTGCACAACTTTTCTTTAAAAAATACTTGCATTAAGAAAGAAAGAAAGAAGAAAGAAAGACTTTTATTCACTGCACGAAGGACACATTATGTACAAGAACAGGGAAAAAATTAATAGTAATATAAAAAACGTGTGTGTGTGTCCTCGCGGCAGCGAATCGGATACTGGCTCAGCATTGTGCTGAGGTGCTGACAAACACCTACAGCGCTGATTTTCAGCCAGCACCATATGTGACTCATTATATTAATTATTGTCTTGATATTATCATGAAATATAAAACTTAGTTCGCTGTCACGTAATTTTCTTATTCCGTCGCCTTAATACCTTAAAAAGTAATAACAGAATAGAACGGCCTCCGGCTCTTGTTAAGGCTATAAACGCGACAATTATTCATGTTTTTGTGTCACTAAAAAGCTAGTCGGGCCTACACAACATTTTAATAGCAATATATTTTTTTTTACTTCTGCACAAAATATCTGTTAAATTAGACTTTTTTACTAGCTTTTTTCCCCGACCTCGTCCTGGAAGTATTTTTATGAATTACAGCCTATGTGTTATTGTGGCTTAAAAATTATAATATGAAAAGTTTGAGTAAAGTTGCGTTTAGTTATGTGGTAGGAAACCCTAACGAATATGAATTATATGTAAAATAACTTGGTTAGTTATCTTACTTTGACGGCCCGTTGGATGAGTGGCCCTAACGTCTCAGGGGCCCCGGGTTCGATTCCCGGCGGGGTCAACTTTGGAAATTTTAATGTAATTTCCAAAAATTGACTCTGGTCTGGATTTGAAAAGTAGTGATAGGGCGCACTGCGTTTCGCAGTCATTTGGGCAACCCGCTTGGCGGCAGTAACCACCACCTTACCAAAATACCACCGTATTTTATACCACCGTGAAATAACAGCACGTGTGCTGTTGTGTTTCGTTGAGTGAGTAAGGGATGCCAGAGCCCATTTCCCTATCCACTCCTAATCCCTTATCCTTAATCCTACTGCAGTCGGTAGCGCACTTGCAGCAGCTGTGGCGTTGCTTGTGTTATAGGCGACGGTAGCCACATACCATCAAGTGGACCGTCAGCCTGTCTGTCGACCTTAACATAAAAAAACGTCCATTGATCGAAATTCAACCATAATAATTTAGGAAGTAAAGAAAAACTTTCTAAATTTTTATATCGATAATACTAAAAGTCTTAAATAGTTACTAAACAGAAAATCGGTTAACAAACTAATGAAAAAATAGTACTGAGTACCTATTTATAGATTAATTACTACCAATATTAGTAAGTAGTACTTAATACGTATAATAATTGATATTGTCATGGCTTATCATTAATAGAAACGCTTCTCTCGAAAGAGTTGATTAACTTGACATTATCTATACTTCTACACTAATCTATACTTAATATTATAAATAGAAAAGACGTGTATGTATGTTCAAAGACTACTGGACCGATTTTAAAAATTTTTCACCTATGGAAGGCTACATTATCAACGAGTAATATTTTATAAAGAGAAGCGGACGAAGTCGCGTGCAACAGCTAGTATTATATCTTTGGTGAGGTTATGTAACTAGGTACATTCAGATTCGAGAATGAAGTCGTCTGACCAACGCATCACAGTTGTTCGATCATTCAAATCGTTACATTCTGCGGAGAGATATGGGGCCCACGAATGAGAAACGCTTTGTAAAAATATAATTTTACCTCAGTAATCTTTTTTTCTAATGTTAAGATCGGCAGACAGACTAACAGTCCACTTGATGGTAGGTGGCTACCGTCGCCTATAACACAAGCAACGTCAAAGCTGCTGCAAGTGCGCTGCCGACTACAGTAGGATTAGGGATAAGGGATTAGGAGGGGTAGGGAAATGGGCTCTGGCAGCCCTTCCTTACTCACCGAAACACAACAGCACACGTGCTGTTATTTCACGGTGGTCTTCTGTAAAGGGGTTGGTCAGACGTCCGCCAAACGGGCTGCCCAAATGACTGCGATACGCAATGTGCCCTGCCACTATTTTCCAGCTCCAGACCAGAGCCAAAATTGAAAAGGGCTGGCGGGCAAATCAAAGGCTGTCGGATCTTATAGAATAAGCGATAGTGAGTAAGTATTAATACTTATTTCTTGGGATTTCATGATATACATCTTAGTGATCTTACGTCTGCTGGATATTTTGATAAGGATCAACATACAAGCATTCATTTTGCAACATACACTTTGGTGTCACTAGCTAATAAAAAAAACTTTCTATGCACATAAAAAAACAAATAAAGATAAGTTCAAGTTTTTTTTTTTTTTAATAATTGCGTCGTTATCTCGTCGTATTTCCGTGATCTTCGTTCGTTCCCGGTTCATTCATTCGTTCAAGCGGACAACTCACCACTTTTTCCTTTACGAAGAAACTTTTACCAATTAAGAGAGTTCCGGGATAACAACGTTAAAACTTACAAGGAGACATTTGTCCCTAAACTTACCTTGACACATAAAAATATTTCTTAGATATCTCCAATGATTGTTACCTACTGCTCACTCACCACGTATTTAACAATTAACATGTTTTTTTTTATTTATTAAATGGTTAATTACCAAAAATAATTATAAATAAAACTCCTCTTTTTATTGCGAAAAACTTCAATAGATTGACAGTAACGTAACGAACTGAAATAGAGGTTGTTTACATGTTAAGGGCTTCACTGAGGCAAATGACATTTACAATAGAACTTGCTGGCGGCGAAGACAATTCAACAGGCCTAGAAATGGTGTTTTTTTGTTTTTACCATTAGAAAAATACACAAAAAAAAAATTTTATTAATACAATTTTTTAAACTCACATTAACTTATTAATAGGTACAGGATTCATATGCGCGCAATAAGCCGTTTTCGAGAGAATTTTCAATAAAAGTCAAATTCTTCTCGTGTTCTAACTTTTTTGTGGAGTTTCTATTACTTTAACGAAAATTCTAATTATTACAATTGGTTCTTCACATATTTAAGTATAATATATATATTTTTCAAAACAGTTGTGTTGTCTATTTCTTGTAACATCTTCATTAAACAATGGATATTTTTAGTATTTAGCGTTTGTCTCCACCTTAAAGCATTTACCAAATCCCTCTTGAATGCCGTTAAAATTGTTAAACCGTTTATTTGACGTCCATTAAAACACAAAAATAAAATTAATGCACCGCCAAACCGCGCGCCCAAGCCCGACAACAATGACCCAAGTGCATTCCACTAATGATGTACTCATATATCGGATAACTATAATTATTATTGCGAAAACGTTCACCGATCGCGCACACCTAAAGCCTTTATTACTGGAAGCGACTTGTTTGCACCCATTAATTGTTCCCGAACCTCAATTGTTTGGTAATGTGCTATTAAAAATATATCAGTAAGAAACATCGACGTAATAATCCAAGTAGACGGCTAATACCTATTTATTCACAATCCAAACTTTTCTGGCAACTAACTGAGGTGCGCGGGCGCGGGGTACTGAACGCCAATTGGTCTGATCAAGGTCACGACGAAATTCTATTGGTCGTTACTGCCCATAGTAACTTCTATTGCTCGAACATTACCGGGCGTGGAATTATATAATATCTATTTCTCTAATGTGTTGTCTGAATGCGTTCGCCCTGTACTAGAAGTCTAGTTGGATATTACGTCGACGGTAAGAAATGACGTGCTTATTTTTCCAGTATTTTTTTTATACTATTAAAAGTGATTGCTTAAGGACACAAACAACGCCAGAGGGTTTCAGCTCGCTTGAATAAGCCCATGTTATGGCTAGGTGGAAACACCTTAGAAGGGAGAAATGTTCCTAAACTCACACTCGATGATGGTTTTTATTCATCCAGATCGTACACAGTATTATATCCAATGTACGGGGAGCAGTACGAAGGTAAAACTCAACTCATCAGAGCAGAACTAAGGGGCCCTGTAGTGTTTGTATATCTAAAATAGATATGTTAATGCTGTCTCACGTACACGAGGGCGTCCTCAGTAGCGTCAGTTGAGGTGCAAGGCGCAAGCAGAAATGATGTGCCCTCGGTGTAATAGTGAGCCAATGACTAAACCCACGATAGTACAAATTAGGCTCTTACAGGCCCATTGTCAGAGACAATACGACAGAATAACTAAAGATATTTTTAAATTTGACCACCATTCAGTTAATTTTTTTAATCTATACTTAATATTATAAAGCTGAAGAGATTAGTGCGTTTGTTTAAACGCACTAATCTCAGGAACTACTGGTTCGAATTGAAAAATTATTTTTGTTTTGAATAGTCCATTTATCGAGGAAGGCTATAGGCTACATAAAATCACGCTACGATAAATAGTATTATATATAAGCAGTGTCCAGTACCGCGCGCCACATGAGCCGCCGCGAAGCGTGGCAGAGTTCAGCTAGTTATACATATACCTACGTTAGGTGTCTAAAACAAAAAAAAAATACTGTATAAAAATGTTTCCATCTGTAATTAAGGACGTGATACAATTTTGTACATTTTACAAAAAAATTACTTAGATTTGGGGTCCCAACCTGAATGGGCAGTCCCATATTTGAAATTCTGAATTATTATTTTTTTTCAGATAAAATGACCCATTATTTAATTTACATATGTTCAATACCGAAAAACTCATATTAGAACATTCATAAAATGTTTAAAAATTGAAGAATTATATCTCTCAGCAACAGTTTTTAAGATGCTGTTGGCGCTAGCTCCTACCTTCTTTTCTTTCTGATAATTGCATGAAACCCGCCAGTTTTTGCTTCGGCAAACATTTGAGAGGCGCAAGACCATTGTTGTATTGGATTCGCAAGACGTTGATGGATTTTTTTGGTGTACAGATTTCGTTCGTAAATATACTATTATAATATTCATAAAATATCACGTCTTTTCACTTTTATAATGCAAACTGGCTATGCCCTGAGGTTTCACCCGTTGTTAAGATTCTCTGTTCGTTCTCAAACTCACCGACCCACCGCATGTCTGTCTTACTTAAGAACTGGGCTATTAAAAGAAAAAAGAACGCTAATACGCGTTCAAATGAAAACCTTCTCTTTCAGCTACAGTAAATTAGGACAGACATAGAGACAACACCGTAGTATCCCTTCAATCAATGTTATACTCGATATCTTTATGTCCAGCTAAACTCTTTACAAAATATACTTGACAAACGACTACTCAGTGAAGCAAGACATTTAAAATAAATCTACAAAAGTCAAAGACCATCTTAATGTTATTGCACCATCCAGTGACAAGTCAAATTATTTTGTATGCAGAGTTACCAGTAATCCATTAGCAATGCGACTCTAGCACAAAGCCTTGTTGTCGTTGTGATAAAACAACATTTTGTTTATATTTATAAAAGAGTCCTTAAATATGACATTTACTTGATTGATTAATTGATTGAATTTGATTCAATCGATTGATTGAATTTCCTAAAAGCTCTCTGCAATTGTGTGGTAACGCATGTCGTGTCAACAACATAAAAATGACAAAATCGCACTTAAAAATATTGTTCTATTTGAAAAAACATTGGTCCACTCGAATCTTTCAAAGCACTTAAAAATGTATACTGACGTAATAAACTCAGGACTCTGTTCCTTGTAATAATATATTACAAAATTAACCAGTTCTTTCACTTCCAAAAAAATATTCCAAGTTTTTTTTCTGTGTTTTTTTATTTTAAATTTTGGAACATTGAAAATGTCTGATAGGATTTTTTGGGTGTTTTTTGCAAATAAATGCTTAAAGTTTTTTATATAGATCGCAAATATAGATTCCCGAAATAATATTTGTTAACGATAAACTTTTCCTATTAAATGTTACGAAATTTGATCTAATATTTTAATTTTAATTTCATTAGTCCTACAAAAATAACAAGTTCCCAATTCCAGTTGCAAATGATCAACTAATTTAATTTAAACCTAAGTTAGATTTAATAAAAGACTTATTCTTGACACGGAGGCCTCAAATTATCAGGGTAAAAACGGGCTAGGAATTTTAGACACCTTTGAACTCAACGAAAGATTAAGGCTGTCTTATGAAAATTCCTTTTAATATTAACGAAGATTATAACCAATGTTTCGCTTTTTTTCTTTCTACATTGTAATTTTTCATTAAAAGCATTTCTGCACAAATATAAAATTTTAAGTTAAAACACAAGACAAAACACTGATAACTTATTTTATTTTATGATTATAAATTTTTATAAAATATATACTGCCGATGCCTAGTGTGGGACTAACAATAAAGATATTTCTTTCTTTTTTCTTCGATACTGAGATCTTATCACTGTTGGGCCTGCAATTTTGAGTATTTTTCGATTTTATTTGGGTCACTAACTCAGAAGACAAACTTGGAATGCATGTGAAGCTTGTTAACCCTAGTAAACTGTAATATTGCCATGGCTATAGTGTGGGAGACCCCCAGCCCTCTAGCAGGAAATGCGCAGTGGAAGTCTTACAGATCGTGTCGAAGATCGACCGTCAACAACATTGCCCACGATACGTGGAGCTAATACAAAGCTTAAGACCACTTACCATCAATCGCCGATATCCAGTCGTCGTGACACGGCAGGAAAATATATAAATATAGGTCAGGATCGGGAAGGGGGGTAGGTTACGGCGTCTCTGACAAATCTTCGAGTCCCGACAGCAAGGTATCTTTGACACAATGTTCCTGTCTGGTGGCGACACTCGGGAAGTGCTCGAACAAAACCCACTTTTTATGTCTTTTAGGTTATCCACAAGGTAATCTAAAAGACATAATTAGGCTCATTAATCCCAGATGAAACCGGGATTAATGAATCAATTTAACACGGAGATGGTTATAACCTTTTCCCAATCGACAAACCGCGTGTTATCAACACTCATTCAACTCACTTGAACGCGAAGGGCTGCTCGAAACCAGTAATTTATTTATTAAGTTTTAACAAAGCGAGCTCGACCATAGCAAAACGCAAGTTTCTTTTACAACTTCGTTGTTCGACCGCTACACTTGCAAAATCGAAAATCCGGACACAGACTCATATTTAGCCGGACATTTTGCCATAAAAGCCTGACACACTGGTTTTTAAAAGAAACAGTTTTTTTTTTTTTTTTTTTTTATTACAGGTCCACAAAACTGGTATACAATTCCATATACAAGTAAGATAATAATAATATACAAAATAACATTTACGTCGGAATGTAACCTACTACAAGTGGACACAACATACAAAATAAACTCATAGGAGAGAAGATTTAAAAAAAATAAAAAATAAATTTAAATAGATACATGGTTAAAAAATGATTTCTTGGCCGAGACCACAGAACCACAGAATAAATCAAATTTATTTTGAATGCCATTATAAGAAGAGCACATCCGATAGAGTGGACTATGTTGACCGAGAATAGTGCGACACACAGGTAGGTGAAATGTTTTACGATTGTGTAATCGGCTACCCAGTCGAGGTACTGAGAAACAAAGACGCTCAAGAATGTCTGGAGCGTCAGTAATACCATGAACAAGCTTGTAAAGAAACATGAGGTCCAGAACTTTCCTACGCTTACGCAAAGAGGCCAAATTAAAGTGAGAGAGACGTGATTCATACGATAATAATTGACTGCACTTACAGTCCTGATATGTAAGATGATAGAGGAAGCGCTTTTGGATACGCTCGATGCGATCGGAGTGAACTTGATAGCCTGGGTTCCAAACAACCGAACAATACTCCAGTGTACTACGTACTAAATTGTTATATATGAGTATAGATATGGTTGGGTCCCTAAAAATTTTCATCTGCCGTGATACAAAGCCTGAGATCCTTGAAGTCTTTCCAATAATAGTGCCAATATGATCGCGGA
Source organism: Bembecia ichneumoniformis (assembly GCA_910589475.2). NCBI lineage: Eukaryota > Metazoa > Arthropoda > Insecta > Lepidoptera > Sesiidae > Bembecia > Bembecia ichneumoniformis. The sequence goes on along the minus strand of OU342526.1, from coordinate 17,858,103 downwards.
AGCTCAAACCACTATCCAAGATAACACCAAGGTCACGCATATACGAAACTTCGGATAAGGTAGTACCAGCAATGGAGTAAGCGATACCAGCTGTCACTTGACGTCTAGTGAATTTAATGAAATAACATTTGTCAGCATTAAGGAACAGTTTATTACTTAAAGTAAAGACTTGCTCTACTCTTTATTATGTATCATATATTGTATTCTTAAAGTAATTTGTAAGATCGCGAATCATGCGTGGCCGCGTGATTCTAGCCGTTGAGGGGTTGACCAAAAGCCTAACAAAAGCCGGACTGGCCGAACTTTTATATATATGGCCGGACACGACTGCAAAAGGCCGGACATGTCCGGCTAAAGCCGGACGCTTGGCAACCCCACTTGGACACCAATTCGTAACTGCCAAGCGTGGCGCCGATGATACCAAATACATAAACCTCGGCCGCCGATATATCCGAAGATGAGAATCGGTTAATACCGAGCATATAGTATGCAAGTATGCTAGAGTGGATTAAGGATGATTCATATTACACCGTGCCGCCACCGGGCCGTGTGTTCGTCGTGTTTTTTCAAAGGCCGGGGCACGGACACGGCCCGATGAAGTATGAATTGGTTTATACAAAAGCAAACTATGAATATCTTGACCGGGCCCCGGGCAGGGCACGGCCCGGTGTAATATAAATCCACCTTTATACTTTTTCATATTTCTGAGGTGTCTAACATGTACAAATAAATGTACAAACTTTGTTCAACGTTTTAAACATCTTCAAATTATGAATTTGGTGCTTAGAAACATATTTAATACTAAAATATCTCTCTCAAAGCAAATAATATAAAAATGTCTATAAGCGTACACAAATACAACGCACATCAAGTTTTGTAATTAAGATTACCGCGACAAAAGCTGCATAAAACTCGGTAATAAACAATCAAAGCAAACTGACTTGCTAAAATTCATTATCGCCTAAGAAACAGCGTCTACTTGTATTTTATGTACATAACAAACATTGTAGGGGGATCCTGCAAACAACCCAGTTTAATATAAACAAGTAGTCGAACGTATTAACTACGGCTTAGTGAAGAGTATTGAGTTCCGCCATAATATCGATGAATAACAGTATAGAAGCTTCCGTTCGGGTGCATCTAATTTCCGCGGCGGTTGATTTTGATAATAAATAAAAACAATCTTTATTGCAAGGGATCAAATATAGTAGTGGCACACTGCGTTTCAAAGTCATATAATGGACAGCCCGTCTGGCAGCATCAAACTCCTCCATCTGGCGTTGCCACATACCATCAAGTGGACCTTCAGTCTGCCTGCCAACCTCGACATAAAAAAGATCAAATTCACATTAACTGCGTTTCGGAGAAAATATTCTATAAGGCAGGATCTGGCAATAAAACCTACGGGTGCTTTTTTAACTTTTTTTTTTTTTAATTATCCCAAGTAGACAATTCCAAGTAGCCTGCATCATTGAAATCTTTAAAAGAGTGATTTATATAATGGTAAAGCTCTTATAGCTGATTACATTGTTATAGAAGCATAATTAAATTAATTTAATTAATTGGCAATTAAAAGAATTAATTTTAATTATATTAAAATATTTAATGTAAATAACTATTAACGCACAGCGGATTTACACTGTTAAGTTTAATAAAATTTCAATCAACATTGATTTCCCAGAACGATTAAGGCTTAAACAGCGTAATCCACGTTACTAATTATTATTGTAATAGTGTGGATGAGAAATCATTATACGTAGCGGGGATTATGGTAGGGGAAATTTCCGTAGAGAAATCTGTACACTAGTAAGGCTACTAGTAACTTAATATCAATTGGGGCGAGATGTTTACACCAGGTAAAGAAAGAAAGGAGAAGATAAGCTCTCACAATATTAGACATATTTGTTCAGAGATGGGAATGGACGAAGCCCTTATCCTCATAATCGGCAGCACACTTGTTACTCCACCTTCCATTTAATAAAAACTTTTCCTCGCGACTTCGTCCGCGACCCTTTTCTTAGATGTTAAAACATTTATTCAATCATTTTTAGAATTTTTATTTATATTTTTAAACGATCCCTCTTGAGCAGTAATCTTTTCTCTTGTGATTAGGGTTTCCAGGTGTCCGGCTTTTTACAGTCGTGTCCGGCCAAATATATACAAGTCCGGCCCGTCCGGTTTTTGTTAGGATTTGGTCAACTCCGCAGCGGCCAGAATCTCACATCTATATGATTTTATAATATTTTAGATGACCCGACCATTATTTCCCAGTTAATTTTACATAAAAATACCATCCAAAGAAGAAACCCCGTACATACAAGCCTGGGTTATTACTGTACAGGAATGGAAATTGGCCTGTAATTAGGACATAGAAAAAGATTGCATGATTGCCCAATCTACACAATTATCAGCAATGGCCAAGCTTGCAAATAAATCGTACAATGTGCATATTTGAAATTATGTCGTGGATGAGTGTTACATTTTCTGTTACGATCGGAATCAAAATTACAACGATATAATGTGATAAATGTCATGTTGTGGCATTTTATGTCATATAATTATATTATATGCCACTTATTATACAAAAATAGTCGTAGAGCACATACATAGAATACAAATCCTGGGATCGTAAACTCAATGCAAACACAGAATATAAAAAAGTACTTTTGGCTAACACAAAAATAAGTTGATAAATATCTTCATAACTATTATATTGCATTTTATTTATGTCCCGCTTATCGATGTACTGTTTATGCTAATTGACAAGTGTTTTTTATAGAAACAACATTAAGTAAATTAATCCGATGATCACACACACTAAAGAATACAGAATACACCAAGACACATAGCAAGGTGCGTTTATTGAAAAACATATGCATGTATTTTTTGCATTTGGCTATTGTTAACGAGGCTAAGTTTTAGCTGGGCTGCTAATTTTGAAAAATGAGACATTTATTTTTGTATATAATATATTTGGTTAGTACCTATATATATATATTTATAGCCCAAAACGGGGGTTCTCCATTCCAACATTTATAAAAAAAAATGCAAAATCGGTCCTGCCGTCCCCCATCAAGTGATGCTCCGTCAAACATATAGCAATGTATTTTTATTTATAAATATATAAGACTATTCGTCTTTTAGTAATTAAATTTGGTAAATTAAACTGTTGCGTTGCTCTGTAACCAAAGTATTTATTTTATTAATTATAATATTTTCAAAACAACAAACTGAATTACAATTCGATTACAATATTTTACAAATTTAACAAAAATCCTACCTGTAACCAAAGAAACGACAATTAAAGTTTTATTGTCCACCAAATCCTTTTTAAAATAAAAAATAATTTTCATTAAGAAAATCAAGTAACAATGAAAATAAATTGATTGACAAATTCATTGACACAGTTCCTTGTTACAGTAAATAGGCAACATTAAAAAGTATTTTACCTACGCTAACGCTAATACTATTCTTTACAAATATAAACAAATTTGAATGTAACAAATTTTAAATAATTTAATAAACGTCTTTATTATATGTTAAAACCAACATCCTCGTTAGACTCATTAGTTTTATGTGTCTCTGAAATATCAAAGTGACTTGAATGACTTTGTATTTAGCTTCTCCCTATTAATTTACGAAACGTATCATATTTCCTAATTAACTAATTTACAATAAGAGCTTAGGCCGTCTACAATGTTCTCCGATACTTAATTAAGGCCGACATAAAGTTCTCGACGAAAATGTATCGAGATTGTTCTCTGTTTATTCCCTTTTACGGTGTTCGCGTTTCTGCTCGTTAGTAGGGGCGTATACTCGATTGTCATTGAAATGTTTAAATTGTTACGCATTGAAGAAGAAGACATTTAACATTTTGAAACGAAATCCTGTTAGATTCAATAATAATTAAATTAAGTTGATTTAAAGGTTTATATTTTACAGTGTCAGGATAGCGTACAAAATTAGGATAGTCTACAAGATTAGCATTGACTCAATAGTCAGATTTTTTATATAGCACTAAAATTTAATCGCATAAGTACACCATCACTCTGAGACTACGAAATTTGTTACCAATAAATCTTCTGAGTATAGTACCTACATTTTCCCTATCAAGTAACCCTTAAATATATTCTTCATTATAATAATTTTTAAAATCGTAAACAATTAAATATTAAAAGAAAAATATTTGTGTTACCGAGATCAAAAAATAGTTTTTAGAATTTTTGTCTGTTTATCTGTGCGTTTGTGCACGCTAATCTCAGAAACGGCTTAACCGATTTGAATACGGCTTTCACTATGTTTTTTTCATTCCAATCGGTTTACAAAAAAAAAGTTACGCGCTATACCGAGTACCACACACACGTACGAAGTTGCGGGCGCAGCTAATATTTCCTATATTTGTAACAGGAAATGTTTTTTTTTTTTTTTTCTTTCATTTGTATAAGTCAGAAGGCAGGCTACGATCCACTTGATGGTAGGTGGCTACTGTTCATTCGTTGTTTTTCATTATTAATTTATGCTCGTCGTGTTCCAAGAAGGTCAAAATATACTTGGAAATGTGCTGGACGCGTACCAAAACGGAATATTTATGGACGTCATGAAAAATATAACAAGATTCTATGACATACTACAAATTTTCGCAATTTTTATTGTAACATATAATATAAGTACATAGCGTTTTATATGTTATTCACTCGAGATATGTTTTATGTATAAAAACTTATATATAACATTTTGTTGCATGTAAGTTTTTATTTATAATTATACTCAAATATATAAAGTATATAAGCGGCATTAGAAGGATGCTTGCAACCTTCCTTATCCTCTTGAGGTAAGGGATGGGTTTAGGATGTGTAAATTCCCTTTGGCATCTGTCACTCACGTATCAGAATGCAACAGCACAGGTGCTGTTATTTCTCGGTCACCTCCGCAAGAAGGCCTGCCCGTTTTAGTAGGTACTAGAAAACGCAAGATGCCCCGCCTCATACAAAACTCCATAGAGATTCCCAATAGGTAAAATATGTTTATTTTGCACGCAAACCCGAGAACAATAATACAGTTAGATTATAAAGTAATTTCTATGTCAACATAAACTCATAACGCAAGGCGATCGTGCGGATGCCGCTCTGGATGTGGGAACTCGCAAAAGTATTCCTGAGATACAGTAATCAGCGCGAAAATATAGTCCGACTCACGTACGAATCTGAGCGGGAACGCGAAATAAAGTTTTGATGTAAAAAGTTCCTTTTTATTTGCCGTGTTTGGACGAACTTTGGGGACACACCGTACATACATACGCGTTCGTGATATAGTAAGTCTCCATCCACGAGTTCTCGTATTTTAATGCAGATCAAACGATCCTTGTGTTGACATTATCCTAGAGCAGGATAGGAGTAGATAGAGCAGGACGGAGAGCGATAACTTTCAGGCATATAGATTTTGTTAGGACAATAGACATATTATAATAGTTCGGTGTATTACTTCAAATATATTATGTTCAGTAAGTCATGGTCATTTCATTAAATATCAAATTACAAACACAATCATTTCATCGCTGGCCGTTTCATCGCCGTTTAGTTAAAATATCAGCATCACTTGAAAAATTAATGTAACACATATTTCTAGTACAATAAGTCTTGAAACACATTTTGTAATAGACCAGTATTCCGGTCTATTTGGCAAAACCAGTATTCCGGGTGAACTCGCTCCGCTCACATTTAATTTCATAAAGATTCCAGAAAATAAATTTGTTTTCAGTACAGATAAGTTTTGTAAGCGACAGTCTTTTTATGAAAACCAGTATTCTGTTTATTCCGTAATCACATTAATTAAAATTGATGTGATTTCAAATTAACTATGTAATATGCTAAAGTAAAACTAAATTATACATCATATTTTATGAAAATTTACGTCTTTTCTGACGATAAACATCTGATAGTAATTCTTACTGCATATGGTAAACAATATACCACAATGAACGGCGGTGAATCGGCTGACGCTGAAACGGCTTGGCGAAGAATCTAAGTAGAAGCCTCTTATACAGCTCAAAATTAACTTAATAATATATATTATTATTATTATTATTTTTACAATAACTCGTCTCCCCCTCCAAAAGCCAAAATGAGGGGGAGACGGTGTTACCCCCGACAGAAGCACAGTCGGTCGGGGTTCAGGGCGACAAGGACAGAAACCGACGTACTATCCTGGCCGTATCGAGCAACACCGATTATTATTATTATTATTATTATTATTATTATTATTATTATTATTTTTTTATGTTATGTCGACAGACAGGCTGACGGTCCACTTGATGGTAGGTGGCTACCGTCGCCTATAACACAAGCAACGCTACAGGTGCTGCAAGTGCGCTGCCGACTATAGTAGGATTAAGGATAAGGAATTAGGAGGGGATAAGGAAATGGGCTCTGGCATCCCTTACTCACTCACCGAAACACAACAGCACGTATATGCTGTTATTTCACGGTGGTCTTCTGTAAGGGGGTGGTCACTGCCGCCAGGCGGGCTGCCCAAATGACTGCGAAACGCAGTGTGCCCTACCACTACTTTTCAAATCCAGACCAGAGTCAATTTTGAAAATTACATTAAAATTTCCAAACTTGACCCCGCCGGGAATCGAACCCGGGGCCCTGAGACGTTAGGCAAGCATCCTTGCCACTCGTCCAACAAAAAAAAAATATTAAGTAAACATACTTAATATTAAGATAAGGATTGGCCGTGTGCTTATTTGTAATTATATTCGCATCGCGTATTACATTAGCAAAATTTTAAACACAATGTGCTGTTTATTGAACTTTGAGGCCTGCGAGTGCGCTGCAGACCGTAGTGGAATTAATAATAAGGGATAGAGCGATGGGCTCCGGCATCGCTTACTCACTCACCGAAACACAACAGCTACATAAACAGTTATTTCAAGCATTCTATAAGGCGGTGGTCACTGCTGTGAGACGGGCTGCCCAAATGACTGCAAAACGCAGTATTCCCTGGCACTACTTTTCAAATGGAATGGTTGACCGCCGGGAATCGAACACGGGACCCCAGGATAGAGCGTTAAGGCAAGCACCCTAACCACTCATGCATAAGTGCACTATCCATACGGAGGTCGGTGAACAAATCCTAAATACAGTCAAATAATTCCCCTCGGGAGCCCCGAACCAGATATTATTTTTGGTAGATGCAATCACAATATAACATTTTTTAATGATATTACGTTGGATGAGTGGTTAGGGTGCTTGCCTTAACGCTTTGTTCTAGGGTTCCCGGGTTCGATTCCCGGCAGGGTCAACTTCGAAAAATCAACTTTTCAAATTTGGCTCTGGATTTGGAAAGTAGTGGTAGGGCACACTGCGTTTTCGCAGTCATTTGGGCAGCCCGTCTGGCGGCAGTAACCACCCCCTTACAGAAGACCACCGTGAAATAACAGCACGTGTGCTGTTGTGTTTCGGTGAGTGAGTAAGGGATGCCAGAGCCCATTTCCCTATCCACTCCTAATCCCTTATCCTTAATCCTATTGCAGTCGGCAGCGCACTTGCAGCTTTGGCGTTACTTGTGTTATAGGCGACGGTAGCCACCTACCATCAAGTGAACCGTCAGCCTGTCTGCCGACCTTAACATAAAAAAATAAATTGTAAAAAACAGTTAACAAATTATTAGCTCAGACCCTCTCCATATTAAATTTCTTCAAATTCTGTTCAGTTCTTTAGTAGAGGCAGATATATAGGCCAATGACCTTTTCTGTATCCCTGGCAATGTGTGTGCACAATTTTATGATGATCGATTAAACAGTTAAGGCGTGAAATCATACTAAACAAACAAACTCACTTTCATATTTATATAATATTCGTTATTATTATATAATACTTATATAACTAAGCCATAATTATAGGTTAAAAGCGATTGATATGATAGAATAGGACACGATTAGTTTCACCCGAAAGATGTCACTGTTCACACGCGATATATCACGACAGGTTTTCAATTTAAAAAATCAATGTTCGCTCGGGCCTTTTATCGTTTTCTCCGCACACACATACACCAGATTGAGGGTTAAAGATTTGCTCGTTTGTATTCCGAACGCGTTCAGGACGAGGTAACCCGCCGTTGCCCGTCAAGCTAAAGATTTTCAGGCTCACCGGGCCTAAAAGACCAGATTCTATTACGGTATCGGTTTAAGGTTAAAAATTACCTCCAATCATTCATTCCACGATACCGTAAGAGGGTTAACGAGACATGTTTACTCTGCCTGCGTGTTATAAAAACAAGCGCGGAGAATCTGATTAATAAATTAACCCTTCCATCGATTGCGTACTACCTTTTTTAAAGATTCTGTTTAAGGGGGAGACAAACGCTAAATACTAAAAATATCCATTGTTTAATGAAGATGTTACAAGAAATAGACAAGACAATTGCTTTGAAAAAAATATATATTATACTTAAACATGTGAAAAACCAATTGTATTAATTAGAATTTTCGTTAAAGTAATAGAAACTCCACAAAAAAAGTTAGAACACAAGAAGAATTTGACTTTAATTGAAAATTCTCTCGAAAACGGCTTATTGCGCGCATATGAATCCTGTACCTATTAATAAGTTAATATCAGATTAAAAAATTGTATTAATAATTTTTTTTTGTGTAATGTTCTAATGGTAAAAACAAAAAAACACAATTTCTAGGCCCGTTGAATTGTCTCCGCCGCCAGAGAGTTCTATAGTAAATGTCATTTGCCTCAGTGAATCCCTTAAAATACGTACCTCTTTCAAAGCCAAACCTAAAAATATCGATTTTTATACTGAAACACTTAATTAATTTAACTGTAAATGCAATTATAAAAATGATACATTACCAATAACTGTTAGAGATATGCCAGAAATGTATATTCTATATTCTACTAACTTAATTAGATAATAATTTAAAAAAATCGAGTTATACGACTTTGTATCCGTACCCGATTTAGCCTATTAATTAGCCAATATGGCTAACTAAGAACTTTTTAAGATTTCCCTTAGACAGATGTTAACATTTCCAGAAATAAATTTTGATATATGAGAAGGAACATTCCTATATATCAAAATTAAATAAGTGCATTGGTACGTTCTACAGTCACCAACTAAGAACCCGACTGACGGCTGTAGAAGACAATGACAAGCCGTTGGATGAGTGGGTTCGACGTCGGTTGACCCCGGTTCGAATCGCAGCAAGGTCAACTTTGAAAATGAACTTTTCTAAGTTGGCTCTGGTCTGAATCTGGAAAGTAGTGGCAGGGCACACTGCGCTTTGCAGTCATTTGGGCAGCCCGTCTGGCGGCAGTAACCACCCCCCTTGCAGAAGACCACCGTGAAATAACTGTACGTGTGCTGTTGTGTTTCGATGAATGAGTAAGGGATGCCAGAGCCCATTTCCTTATCCACTCCTATTTCCTTATCCTTAATCCTACTGTAGTCGGTAGCGTACTTGCAGCACCTGTGGAGTTACTTGTGTTATAGCTAAAAACTTATAGCTAAGCGACGGTAGCCACCTACCATCAAGTGAACCGTCAGCATGTCTGCCGATCTTAACATAAAAGAAAATGTTTTGGTTCGATTCATGAATAAGAGATACCAGAACGCATTCACCTGACCTATGAAAGTTTGTCAACACTAATACTTTACATTGTACACTTGTATGGCGTTCTTTGCGTTCATAGAAAATACTAGCTTTTGCTCCCGACCTCGAGTGCAACCCTTTTTCTAAGGCGTTAAAATATTTTTTCAATATTTTTCTAAAGCGTTGAATTTTAAATTAACAGAACAAGAACAGTACTTTTTCTAAGTAAAAAGTACGCTAGAACTTTTTCTGTACCCCTGACAATCTGTACGCAAAAAATCAGGGTCATCGATTGAGTAGTTAAGGCTTGAAAATTTAACAAACAAGAAACATACTTGTTTGTTATAATATAACAAACAGCTTTGTTACATTATAGCCATCTGCCGTCAAATCATCAGTCTGTCTGCCCCAAAATATACTTCCAGTATAATGAAGTCAGTAGCATTTCAGTTAGTCCATGAATGTGTATATCTAAAAATTACATATACCTTTTTTGTAAACTTTCAAACAATGTTGTTTAAAAAGAATAGAAAAAAGGGAATGTTAGGTAAGTATTTTTCAAGTCGACACGTCCGCGACATATGTCAGCTATCTCGATTCGATGGAGATCCTATCGGAAAGACTTAATAAAATGACACTCTCAAAACTAGGGCCCAAATCATTAGCTGTGAGCGAATTTCAAATTGTGCTGACTTCAATTAATGTTCAATATATTTTTTTCTGTGCTTTGTATATTTAAAAAAAATATATATCTTAGCCTAATATACGAATATTGATACGAATTGTAAAATAGGAAAAGTGATTTAGCAAATGAAAATGATAAATAGAAATGATAAAATTTCTCTTGTTTATCTATACATATAATAAAATCATAAACGAGGTTCAATCGTTTTTAGAAGGTTTGTCTCTTTGTCTGTGAGTTTTGTGCATGCTAATCTCCGAAATGCTTAACCGATTTGAATGCTGTTTTCACTGATTCTGATGTATTGTAGCAAACTTCCCGTAACATTTAGTGTTTGTTTAATTCCAATCGATTTACAAACAAAAGTATAACGCGCTATACCGAATGCCACATGTACGGAGCTGCGCGCTCAGCTAGTATTAAATAGTTATTGAAATCTACAATTATGAAATAATATGATTTGCAAACAATTAGCTGAATTCATATCTACGAATTTATTTAAAATCGCTCGTATATGAAATCGCTCACTCTTATCACTTACATATGCACAATAACATTAACATGTTCGTTCAAATTCCACTGATCCTTTTGAATCTTTGTTACCCAAATACTTGCGAACTGGGGCCGATTGTAAGTCTTTTAACTTGTTAGAGAATTTCTTTATACTGTTTATCTGATACACTTTTATACTTAGCGTTAATATATTTATAGAAACCCATTCCTCTGTTTTATGTGGGAGTCGGAGAATTATGAAATCTAGATTTTATATTCCTTGGGTATATAAAATCTAGTGTTACAATGAATGACCTTATGGCAACGTATCTGGCGACAGTAACCACCACCTTAAACCTTATGTTTTGATAAGTAAATGATGCCAGAGTGCATTCAACTTATCTTCTCTTTAAGGGTTATTCCCTTATTAATTACTAGCCGATGCCCGCGACTTCGTTCGCGTGGACTTCATTTTAAAATATGAATATAATAATTTTAATTTTATAAGCTATAATATAATAATAATAATTTTAATAAATAAAATCTAATAATAAATAAAATGTTTATGTCCCATTCGAATAATTTGTAGAGCAGTTTAAACACATAATCAATCTTTATTATAAAGTTGTTTTTGAGTTTATCCATTACAAAGAAACATACAAAAATGCAAACATACAATCATACGAAACATCATATCTTTCCTCTTTATATTTGTATAGATTAAGGATAAGAAGTAATTTCGTATCCTATCAAGACATTTGCAACCTTACCTTCTTTGGCGTTGCTTATGTTTATAGGCGACATAGACCAGGAGATCACGCCATACCATTCCGATGGTCCAAAATACCCGCCATACCGCCCAAAGATGTAATTTTTCAAAATGGTTTTTCGAATGGTTTTCCAAAATCTGTCACCATCTCCCGGTCTAACAGTAGCCACTTAAAATCAAATGAGCAGGCCTCCTGCCAGGCCGACCCTTACATAAAAAGGAAGCTATCGAAAATCTTCTCAGTAAAGGTAGCTGAAATGGCCTATACAAGAATTCTTGGTAGATTAGTTCAAGTTGTACCTGCCTTCCGAGTTAATGAAATGATTCCAATCTAATCAGTGATAGATATTCCAATCCAATCAACCCTCTGAAACATTTAATATCGTACACTCAGTTCCGACCAACATGTCGAAAGTTATATCAAAAGAAGAAAAAACTTTGGTCTCAAATCACACCCAAATCATCTCTGGTAGGTATATTAGTACCATATACATCTAATACAATCGAAAACGAGCCGTCTCTATACATTAAATATTTTATAAACATTGTACTTATGGTACCGAGGTCAAAAAAATAGTTTTTAGAATTTTGTTCTGTTTTTCTATATGTTTGTGCACGCTAATCTCAGAAACGACTTATCCGATATGTATGCGGTTTTCATTGATTTATTGTAGCAAACTTCCCGTAACATGTAGTGCTTGTTTCATTCCAATAGGTTTAAAATCAAAATGCTATGCACAATTCCGATTACCAAGCGTATGAAGTTACGACTCAGCTAGTGTAGAATAAACGAATAACTTAAAAACCAGAAACTAAACCGATAATGAATCATGGCCGAAATTAGCATATTTATGCGAAATAGCTACTCATTACACAAACGCCGATTCAAACATCCCACCGGGTATGAAGCGGTGGCCTCGTAGCAACAGATTGAATGATGAAATTGAAAATTTTACAAATTCATTGAGCAACTCATCATTTCCAGGAAATATTAACTGCCAATTGACTATTATTGACTACTCATATAGACACAATTCCAACATTCACCACCTCTGTTTATGATTCATTGTCGATAGGAAAATTGCGACTAAGGGATTTATTTCAATTGTTATGGATTCATATTGACTAATATACACACACATATTACATATTCGTATATACGTGCAAACACACAAAGTATTCCAACCATCATAGTAACCGTGGTAGTCACCATAAGACTAGGTACTCATCTTAGTATAAGGAGTTGTATATATAAACTTGTATATATAACTTATGGGTCTTACTTGTATATATAAACTCCTTACTATCACTTAATTCATAAAGTAGAAATTCATATGAATGTGTTGTAAAGATGTTGAACTTCCATCTGCGCCATAGTAGAACACGGAAAGTAATTATCAAAAATATGGGAGACCAAGTTTATGGGCATTTTTTGCCTGCGACTGTGTGGTGTAACTAACAGCCCAGTTCTGACGGGCCCCATTGGATGAGCGGTTAGAGTGCTTATCTTAACGCTCTGTCTAAAGGATCCCAGGCTCGATTCCTGGCAGGGTTAAGTTTGGAAATGGATTTGTTTTTGTTTTCGACTACATTTACCTATCCTAACTTCTTGAAACGTTAGTTTGATTCTGCCTAAATAAGAAACTGTAGTCAGAATCCACGATCTTTCAAGAATCTGACTTCCTTTGTCTGAAGGCCGCCGAATACGTATTTGTCTTGTAAAATAAAAATAAAAAACTTAAAAATAACATAGATATATATTTATAAAACACGAAAGAGTGTTTCTTTTATTTACTCCTAGCGTTGTAATTTTTTTAATCAAATGCACGATTGTATTAAAATATTAACGGTTTTCACATACCTAAGTATGGTATTTGCAGTAATAATATTTTTATTTATTTATTTATGAATAATGGTGTTTTTATAAAATTATTTAGTATGTTTCGTTTCAAATCGAAACTTTTAGAAAAACAAATTTATAACATCCGGACATTAGGTACCTGATATCTGGAATAACCGTTGTGGTCTTATTCAGGCATTTCCCATCATAGTTCATAGGTAAGACCTATGAACTATGATCTGAGCTATATAGTATATCTGAACTCGGCTTAATGACATCATAATTTCCTATTCAAAGCTAATCGCGTTGGAATCTGCAGTGGACCCGAACGCATTATCTGAAATACCGGCCGCCACTCCATGGCATTAAAATTATCCTAAATTGAATTTACTTGAATTTAGCACTAAACCTGGTGATGCTGAAGCAGTGTGACGGCTTTCTGTTACGTAAACGCTTTTAGACTTTATGACCACATGATAAAATAGAAAATTGTAAAATCAGATGACTTAATAATTGCAATAAAATGTAACATATTTAACTGATTTTCAATACATTTCTTTTATAAATATTTCAAAAGATTATAGATAGACCGTTTAAATGAGTCCTCGCCCGCGCGATACAGGGGCGAGGGGTATGACGACAAAGGGGACCGAGAGAGCGGCGGGCGACGGGCGGCGGGCACGCGTAGCGTGATACACAAGACGCGAAATGCGCACTAGACAGTTCCTAAGATATTATGACGGTCATAGTGGTTAACGGTGAACAAGTGGTGATTTTTTAATTGAAAATTAATTGATGATGAAACAAAATTTGAATGACACAACTATAAGCTATGTAGGTAACTAAATAAAATATTTGGTAATAAACTGTTGTATTATTAATTATATACAATATTTATCAAGATTATAAATCAATCACTTATGTCCATATCAATATCAGTGGAACTCTCACAAAGCGTACGTAACAATCAGCACGTGCGATCGGTAACCGTGTAGCGAGCGAAATGAGTTAAAACAAAAATGCGCCCGCGGCCCACGCCTCTCTCGGTCTCCTTTGTCGTCATACCCCCGCGCCCCTGCACCGCGCGGGCGAGGACTCATTTAAACGGTCTATCTATAATTGGAATTTACAAAGGCACGAATATAGAGACACTTTGTTACTGTTTGATATTATAATAAATCCCAAAACTTCCTTCTTCTTTTTTCTATAGGTGCACCCTAAACAGTCAAGTTTTATGTGTTATTTTTTCTATTAAGCACACACTAAGTTTGTACAAATTTTGTTGTGAACATACATTCCCGGGACGCGTTTAAACGAGTTCCTTTCGCGCGATGACGGCCATAACATATTTGTAACAATTTCAAAGTGTAATGTGCGAAAAATAAGGTGCTCATATCGTCCGTGCCCGGCTCTGCCAACTTTCCCAGCGCAAACACGCATGTCGTTATTCTAGATACGAAGTTTTTTTTTTATTAAAGATGGGTTTGCTCTTGACCAGCATCTTGACACCATCCTGAATGTATATGATTTGGTTGGTGGAGGGTTGGTACAATTTTACAGTTCTCTTTGCGGTGATTTTCTTCTTCGTTAGAACGACGGCTATAGCGACCTTAAGTACAATCTATACTTCTGTACTAGTCTATACATAATAATACTATAAAGAGAAAAAATTATACGTGTGTATGTTTGTATGTTTGTATACGTAATGAATAAACCTACCGTATAATTGTTTCACCTATAGAAAGGTACATTATCAGCGGGTAACATAGGCTACCCACCTCCCAATCTCCTCCCTTTACCCCCCCCCCCCCCCCTTCCATACAAAATTGCCGTTTTCCACGAACAAACTCAAAAATGTTTAAAAAATAAATCGTGCTAGGCCGGGACAGGCCACTATTATTATATAAATAACTAGCGACTAGCGCAAATTATACACACTAATAATCTTCTCATCAATATCTGTTAGAAGAATTCAACAGAAGCCGACAGCGACTTTATAGATATAGATAAAAATGATATACTTTTTTTATAAATAAACTAGCGTTCCGCCCCCGGCTTCGCCCGGGATGCAATTTTTATATATAAGAACATTCTCCGTTTATCCCTCTTTCCATTAGTGAAAACCGAATTAAAATCCGACTACCCGTTCACGCGTGATGCCGTGACCAAGGGAAATGGGGATTCATTTTTGTATATAGAGATTACAATCTAATTTTACTTTTCAAATCGTATCCAGTAACGCGATATCCTTTTTCAAGCAAGATCCCTCTCGCGTCTCGCCCGAGTACGAGATATGTTCGTGATCCATTTTGTCTCCAGTCGATATTGCGACCGCTACCAAATACACTTTAAATATTAAACACAAAATATCGTATCCTGCATTGTACTGATACACTCACCAGTTGGTAACAAAATACACAAAATATTGAATTTTATGTACGAATTTCATGTTTTATCGCTCTCTTTAATATTTCTTTTTTAATCATCACTTTTATGTACTTATTTTTTATCGTTACATGTATATACGGGTACATTGTGATTAATATTAATAAAAATAAAATAAAATATAACAGCATTCGGTCCAAGCTTCACATGGCTGTACCAGCAGGTAGCAGTTATCTAAAACCGTGGTGGTATCTGCAAGTTTAATTAAATTAATCCCATGCGAGTCATACTCTGACAGTTCTCCGAACGTCCCAACCGTCCCCTTACAAAAGAACACAATAAAGTAGTAAGACGTGTGATGTTTTCAATGTGTCATGAAGGGATGTCAGTGTCCTTACGCCTTGTATTGTTCCTTGACCTTTAATTTATTTGCCTCTTTCACCTTATCAATGGCGCCACTGCAACTTACCTGAAATTTTATGAATTTATGAATTTTAATCACCCATCACAATACAACAACAAAAAAATCCTCTAGAAAAACTTAGGTAGATACAGACGGAAGCTACTTTATTTCATACTATTTAAATAGATGTGTTGCACGTAAGGACAAACGGTTTGTTTTGACGTTATGACGAGTAATCCAGTGACGTGTATAACATGAGAGCGATGAGTAAAGCCATGAGTAAACATTAATCAGAGTTAAATGGGTGTTCGTGAAACTAAGACAAATCCCCAGGCACAAATATTAGTCAGCCGCGAGCTGCGAGCGAACAAGTTGCATTTGTCGTCCTTGTTCAGAAAATTTACAATTTATCCCGCTCTGAAACTCGAGTCACAGATGTAATGCGATGCAAGCGAGCGAGCCAAGTGTGAAAGAACGTTCATTTCTACAAAGGAAGTCTTCATTAAAAATTCTCAAAGAAAACTTACAGACACTTACCTTACTTGTGAGTAAGGGATGCCAGAGCCCATTTTCCTATCCCCTCCTAGTCCCTTATCCTTAATCCTACTGTACCTGTAGTCGGCAGCGCACTTGCAGCAGCTTTGGCGTTGCTTGTGACCGTCAGCCTGTCTGCCGATCTTAAAATAAAAAATAAAAAAAGACCTAGTGGCACCAGTGGCCTGGTGTGCATCCGCACTTTTTTGATTGATCCACTTGGTGGGTTGGACTTTTGGACATTGGACAAAACTGGGATTTTCTCTAATTCGAGTGGTTACTTTTTGCGTAGAAGGACGCAATCGATCATGGATACTGATTCCCCTAGTTTTGAATGCTTTTCTACACAGAGAAATGTACCCAGTGACCTGTAGACTAAAACCTCCCCCTATTTCAGTGGCAACGCTTTCGGTAGAGGCAATTTTTTGAAAGGGCGCTGTTATTCCAGTCTAAAGGTTTTTGACGCTAATTTGCTTGGAAATTTCACGTAGAATGAAAGCTTCCACCCTTTCCTGGTCGCAATAATAGTATAGATAGATTAAGCTATCAGGGTGTAACACCTCCACTTGTGTTGAGAGAATATAAGAATATATCGCCTTAAAGGGCGCCCAGTTTATTATGTTCTGGGAAATGCAATTTTTTCTTCCACTGTGACAATGACGAGACTATCTTATTAACCAAAAAAAGTTAATTTATATTATATGTATACATGTGTACATATAATCATGTGTACAACTTTTTTATAGATATTATAGAATATTATAGAACTAGCTGAGTCCGCAACTTCGTACGTGTGGTATTCGGTATACCTGGTAACTTTTTTGTTTGTAAACCGATTGGAATGAAACAGGCACTAAATGTTACGGTAAGCTTGCTACAATACATCACTAAAAACCTCATTCAAATCGGTTAAGCCGTTTCTGAGATTAGCGCGCACAGACAAACAGACATACAGACAAACAGGAGAGAGTACTTAGTACTTTAGTAGAGAACTTAAGTTAATTAATAAGCTTAAAAAAAAAATGAAGTCGCTGAAAATTTTCACTATACTGTGACGAGAAATCTTTTTTAGACAGTAATTTACTATATTTTTTTCTCATATTTTTTTTTATTTTTTTTTAAATCTGGCCGATTCAAAAAATTTTAAATACAGTCTATTATGCTCTGTATTATTATCTAAGTTTTAATTTTACTCTAACAAGTCAAATTAGGCGACGAAAATAAAGCTTTTCTACTAAGTCCTTATCTTAAATACAGTTTTCACTAATGAAAAGAGCGATAATCGAAGAAGGTATTTATAATTTGCAGCCGTGGTAGCCAGTGCCCAATAAAATGGAGAAATGTAAAAATGAAGATTTTTTTCACACTTAATTCGCTTGCATTATGTTATGTTCATATCTAATAATAACATAAACATCTCGGCAGCCTATTTGCTTAAGTACAGTAACCACTTCTTAAGGCACTTGTGTTAAGTAAGGCTAAGTACAGTAACCCACAATGAATAAGAGCACGTGTGTTTCACCATTATACAATTAGCATCTGGCAAGGGCGATAGTACACCTCCGGTATTTATATGCAATGGTAAGGACCATTAAGACCATCAAGAGAACTATCCGTCTGTCTACCAGCCTTTATCATAAAAGAACACCTATGCTCTTTAAAACTAAGATTAACTCCACATTTTTGTTTTGCAGGTACGTAAGCAGCAAATTTTCTCGTTCAAAGGCTTCAGGTAAGACAAAGGTCGAACTCGTTTAAAGTTAGAAGCTGTTCCTCAAAATTGTGTAGTGCCGACATCGAACTCACACTACAACTTACGAGTATGTAGGTCTTTGAGTAATTTGATTAAAAACGTAACTTAACTAATATAATTTAGCTAACTATTATGAGGTTTCTACTGCCTCTACCAGCTTCATTATGGAAAGAACATTTTTTTAATTAAAAAAAAAACTAATTAAATAACATTATTCGGATCTATGTATATAACAAATAAAAATATTGATTGAAATTGAGTTTAAACAACATTTTTAAAGTTTAACTTTTAAAATGTTTGACATATTTTAAGTATCAAGTACCGTTAAGGCTCCGGTCTCGCTTTGCGACTCTACCGTAGCAAACAGAACTAAGCGCACTTTCACGCGTCTTTTTTGTTATGAATTGCAATTATTAAAAAGTACATAAAAAAATATATTTTTTGTATTTTTTTTTCATTAATTTATTAAAAAATAGGTCATTACCAAGTAGTTTTAAGAGCGACTGCATTAAAAAAAATTTTCAACAGAAAAATATATGTATTTGCAGTGGTAAAATTCATGAAACTACAACTTTTTAAACCTCTTTAAATAAGAAAACTAAAGCGTTTATCAAAAAAGTATCCAGTTTAGATTATTGCTAACGATATGAGAATAAATGTAAACTGAATATATTTCGTATTTTTGTTATAATTTTTACGTAGCATGTGCTTGAATGAGACCTTCAACGCGTTCAACCTAAATAGAGGCATTTTTAACTCTCAATAGAGCTATTAAAATGTGCATCAAAATAAAACTAAAAAAGTGTTTTTGAAATTTCAAATCCATCACTTTCAATAAATGTAAAATATATTTCATTTATTCTTTTGTTAGTAACTGTAAAAAAACATTTATTTTCTGTAAATTATGCAAGAACACTAAGTTTTAGGAGACTCGAGCCTTAAGTACCGTGAAGTGCAATATCTATTTATTATAAAAAACCTATGCTCTTTAATACTTTGTATTTTGTAATGTTAATTAACTTAAACTTTCATTATAACAAATTAAAACTATTTTTTACTCTACATCAAAGTAATATACAGTACTTATAACAACATTTTTGTCTGTCTGTTTGTTCCCGCTAATCTCCGAAACCGCTCGACCTATTTTGACGGGACTTTCACTGCAGATAGCTGAAGTTATAAGAAGTAACTTAGACTACTCTTATTTTGAATTTTTTTATATATTATAAGCAATATCCAGTATCGTAACGAAGTGAGACCGGGTTCAGCTAGTATAATGTTATAATAGTTTTTATTTTGTCTTTATGTATTTATTTATTTAAATATATGTACTGTAAAATATACTTGTGTTTCAAATACAAATAAAAATGAAAGGGATAAAATATGCATTTTTGTAATGTTCTCTTTTTAAAATAACTAAATAAATAAATAATACAATAAAAATTTATAAATGGAACCTTTTTAAAATAAGAAATAATAATAATAATAATAATACTGTTATTCAACAACAGATAAGATCTATTTAATCTTTGAACCTTTTCTATTTCTGTTTGGTATCAGGATATAACATTCAAAGTAACGATAATTGTTGCTTTATTCTTTGATATCGATAACATTAACTTCAAATTCTATTACGAACTAGCTGAGCCCGCAACTTCTTACGAGTGGTATACGGTATAGCGCGTAACTTTTTTGTTTATAAACCGATTGGAATGAAAATGTTACGGGAAGCTTGCGAAAATACATCAGTGAAACTGCATTCAAAACGGTTAAGCCGTTTCTGAGATTAACTCGTACAAACAAACAGGCAAAAATTTTAATTTTTTTTTTTTTTTTTTGGCCTGGGTAACGTAAGTACATAGTGTACAATTTTTTTTAAATATTTAATGTATACGGCTCGTTTTCGATTTTATTATATGTACAAAAATGTATATATATACATAGATAGATGATTGATATTTTTAGAAATTTTCCAGGAATCTCTTTAGTATACTTGCATCAACTCCATTGTATAAATACCATGTATAAGTCAAATTAGTATAGCCTATATAAGATTACTAATATCATAAACCTTTCTTTACCACCGATCATATTTCTTTTATTATTATTAGATATCAAATTAATTAAGGGCCCCATGCAACATCTAATTGCAAACACAATTAAAAATGCAATTTTCATTAAAGTAAACGACAGTTGCACTGAACATTTTGACGCGCTAATTGATGTTTAGTCGCAATAATTTGTAGTATGTATGTCCCCGCGGCACGCCAACCTCACATGACACATTTAATTAATGGAAAAACTAATGGGGTTATCCGTTTGTGTGTAATTTATTTTCTTTTTAACACTACCGATGTGACAGTAACAAAGGTACAAGAAACGAACAGAATCATTACTAATAAGGCAGTTATTAAACTCGTTTATATAATGAAAATTTTAATTTAAAATTCAATTAATTTCAAAAAACATAATAGGCATCTAAAACACAAGATGAGCGTGTTATGATTAATTCATTTCATTAATTTATTAAAAAATATTATTTCATTTATTTTATAGAAACTAATTCAGAAATAATTATACACTTTACTAGCTGAACTCGGCCGCACTTGGCCCATAACGGCGGTGGAGTGCGCGTGGGGCGCGCGGTACTGGACACTGCTTATATATAATACTATTGATTGTAGCGTACTGTTATATGGTCTATAGCCTTCCTTGATAAATGGACATTTCAACACAAAAATAATTTTTCAATTCTAACAAGTAGTTCCTGAAATTAGGGCGTTCAACCAAACAAACTCTTCAGCTTTAGATTTTAACGTAGCGAAACCGCGGCTTTGTGTAATGCACTTTTTTCTGCAAATTATATACACAAAACCTTCCTCGTTTATTGCCTTTTTTCATTAAAGAAAAAAAAAATTTAAAAAATCCTCAAACTCAAGATTGCTTTGTACTCGTAACGTCATGACAGAATTCCTTAAACTAACGACAAGTGCCGAAGTTTTTTCGTGTCCCATGTTTAATTTATTGCGTCCGCGTGTTTACTGTCCACTTAGTAAAGTCATGTAATATCATATCGAGTTATAACGTCTGTTACATATCACTTGTCACTTTGTTAATTAACTTTAATGGAAATTCTGCGTGACACTTTCGACATATTAAACATTTGATAGTTTTGTGTGTTTGTTATTTTCAATTCCGAAAACGTGACGGTTCGTTTATATTATAGATATTGATATCATTTAATATTTTTAAATACATTTAAAAGTAAATATGTCCCATGGGTTCGTCCGGCTTAAAATTTGACAGCAATTCATTATTAAAGTTAAGGAAAATAATAAACATTAATAAAGCGCCTTTACGACTTATCAATCATTGAAAATTGTAGTTTTTGGGGAAACCAGAACCCATTTCCCTATCCCCTCCAAATCAATCCTGCGGGCAAGCGCGGCTCATACAAAGCGGAAATGTCTTTTCGATGTTGGAAATGCTCGTAGTAACTGCCAGGAGCTCTGTTATCTGTAGAATCGTGCGAACATACGAAAATAAATTTAAGGATGTTGATATTTATTTGTTGAGTCGAAATTCGTTTATTGGGCGAGTGCTTGACAGCCTGCACCATACTAAAAAGTAACATTGTTTCCTCCATTGGGCGATACCAAACACACAACACACCCACACACACACACACCATATATATTTATATTCTTATTTTTATTTATATGTATGTATGTGTGTATGTTTGTGTATATATATATATTTGTACTTTTAAAATGTAATTTGTCAGACCTAGTAATAGGCTTTGTAAAAATTTAATTTCCTTTAAAATGTATTTATAATTTTTTGTATGCTGTTAGGTTTGCTATTCAATAAATAAATAAAATAAATAAATAAATAAAATCTCTTATCCTTAATCCTACTGTAGTCGGCAGCGCACTTGCAGCAGTTGTGGCGTTGCTTGTGTTATAGGCGACGGTAGCCACCTACCATCAAGTGGACCGTCAGTCTGTCTGCCGATCAAAATAAAAAAAGACGAACGAAAGTTACCGACATGGCCCGGAAGATTAGTGAATTGAAGTGGCAGTGGGCAGAACACATAGTAGGGAGAGTAGACAGCCGCTGGGGTCGGATGGTTCTCGAGTGGAGGACACGGTGGACAGATGACCAGAGAGGGGCCGCGAGTCAACGGTGGATCCAGGCTGCTTCTCATGGGCTCCTACGTCCTACGGCTGACATTTTATATAATTTATTTCTCGTTTTAAAGCAAATAAATACAAATAATTATTGTTTGCGTGCTTTAAGTATTAAAATGGCCAATGATTACAGTTAGGAACGCATTTGAGTGGAGTCCGCGCGTGCCTCTCGCTTCACATTGTTGACATAAAGCGGAGCTCTGCAATTAATACAATTGGACGTCGAAACACAATACCTCCAGTGTCACGTTCTGAAAATATAAACAGTAAAGCACTGATCACTAGATCGTCCCAATAGTCATTAAGGCTTGTTTACTCTGTCACCCACCGCTCGCCACCCCTCGGCTTCTGCTGCCCCGGTGCCTGTTAAAAACACCTATTCAATGTTAACCTGTTAAAACCATCATTTATACTGCAGCCGACATTCATTTAAAATATACTAGCGATCCGCCCCAGGCTTTACACGGATGCAATTCTTTTTCTTCAAATTATATAAACAAACCTTCCTCGTTTCCATTGGTGAAAACCGTATCAAAATCCATTGGGTGATTAGGAGAAATTAGCGAAGAAGCAGAAGTTTTCGCAGTCATTTGGGCAGCCCGTCTGGCGGCAGTAACCACCCCCTTACAGAAGACCACCGTGAAATAACAGCACGTGTGCTGTTGTGTTTCGGTGAGTGAGTAAGGGATGCCAGAGCCCATTTCCCTATCCACTCTAAATCCCTTATCCTTAATCCTATTGTAGTCGGCAGCGCACTTGCAGCAGCTTTGGCGTTGCTTGTGTTATAGGCGACGGTAGCCACCTACCATCAAGTGGACCGTCAGCCTGTCTGCCGAACTTAACATTTAAAAAAAAAGTTGCGTATAGCGACTTTATCTTATAAAATTTTCCTGACTGAATTATCAACCCACACCCACAACTACTAAGTCTAGAAAGCTGAAACTTGGAACATAGCTTTATTTTATAACTTAAGCATCGTAGCTTTATATATTGTATATATATATATATATATATATATATATATATATATATATATATATATATATATATATATATATATATATAACTATTAACTATTAATTAATTAATTAAGCCTTTATTTCAGATAAGAGTAAGTACATTACATTTTTTTTTTACTGTTTTTTTTTTTTACTATAGATGGGTTTGCTCTTGACCAGCATCTATCCATGTAGGCAGGATGAGGCTTTTTTTTTATAAGGTTTTAAACATTTTTTTAATTTTTCTTCTCCTTAGGTATCTGTTTGCGCTTTAGCAAAGGCCTCCTCCAAATCTCTCCATTCTTTTCTGTTTCTAGTTTTCCTCGTCCACATGTTTCCTGCTATTTTTTTGTTTCAAATCATTTGCCCATCTCATATTTGCCCCTCCCCTGTTCCATTCGCCTTCTCTGGGGCACCAGTGAATTATTAGTTTGCTCCACTTGTCTGGTCCTCTTGCTACGTGTCCTGACCATCTACATTTTAGTTTTGACGTTACGTCTTGCACATTGGTTAAACTTTTTATTTCCTCGTTCTAGTAATGCTTTCTGAAAAAAGGTAAAATAACTACTGCTTTCTTTGTACATCTTTATATTTTATACTAGCTGGTGCCCGCTTCTTTACTCGTGTGAAATATATAGCCTATGTCCATCCCGAAATTCTATTGTAACTATTGGTGAAAGATTTTTTTAAATTCGAATAAGTGGTTTCGAACATTACCTCCTACATACAAACAAACAAACTTTACCTCTTCATAATATTAGTATAAATTAATTTATATATTTTTTTTATAAATACAATATGAAAATATTTTTTTAGGTAGGACTAAAATCATTTAAAAGCTATGGCTTAAAGTGAAATAAATTAATATGTTGGTGACTACAGTTTAATTGAACAACATTAAAATGGGAACTTGATGACAGAATTATCTAATATATAAAATTCTCGTGTCACAGTGTTTGTAACAAAACTCCTCAAAAACGGCTTGATCGATTCTTATGAAATTTTGTGTGTATATTTAGTAGGTATGAGAATAGGCCGTAAAGTATTTCCCACTCCCCATTTTTTAATCGCGATTTTAGTATTTTTGTATTAACAATATCCAAACTTGCTTTGTCTGACCATACTGCTCAAATTTTGGAAACGCCTGTTCTAGATAATCGTATATGTAATTATTGGCGCTTTAGAAAAAGGGATTATTGCAATGAAAATTTAAATAAATTCAATAGATATATAAACGACTTTAATTTTTCAGAAATATATGAAACTGATAATCCTAATACTGCTTATAATATATTTATTGATAATTTTAAAATGCTCTATGAACTGTGTTTTCCTTTTAAAGTGATAACAATAAGAACAAATTATAAAATTAAATGGTTATCAAAAGGTTTGAAATTATGTAGTAAGAAGAAAAGGAATTTATTAGACATTTATCGAAGAAACCCGAACGAATCAAATAAAAATAAATATAAAAACTACTCAGCATTATTTAAGAAGATCATCAAGTTAACTAAACAATCTCAAAATAACTATGCTATTATAAATGCTCAAAATAAAAATAAAATAGCCTGGCAAATTATTAATAGAGTAAAACGAGAACGACCGAGAGAAACTATTACGGAAATTCACCAGGATAACAAAATAGTATCTGATCCAACATTAATGTCTAACATTTTTAATGATTATTTTGTGGACAAAATTAAGCCATTGTCAAATACCAAACAAGCAAAGTCCGACTTTATCAAAAGCAATAACTCAATGTTTCTAAATCCTTGTACGCCAACAGAAGTAAATAATATAGTCAATAACTTAAAGAATACAAATAGTGTTGGTTGGGATGGAATTGTTACAAAGGTAGTAAAACATACGATAAAAAATATAGCAGGTCATCTCAGTCATATTATAAATCTGTGTATAAGTGAAGGGTTGTATCCAGATAAATTAAAAATAGCAATTATAACACCAATCTATAAAAATAAAGGAGACAAAGGACTTTTAATAAACTACAGACCTATAGCACGGATGTCTGTGTTTTCAAAAATATTCGAAAAGTACATGGGTAAAGAAATAAGTACATATATGGAAAAGTACAATATTTTTACTAATGAACAACATGGATACAGAAAACACAAAACGATAAATGAGGCACTTTATAAATTCTTAGATATAATCATGACAAATGTAGACACTAAATCTCCAATATGTGCGGTATACATGGACATGACGCAGGCGTTTGATCATGTAGACCATGTAATTCTTCTTGAAAAACTCGAATGTTATGGAATAAGAGGTAATATACTAAATCTGATGAAATCATACCTATACAACAGGAAACAAATGACTGAAATTACTAGAATAAACAGTGAAAATAGAACACATGAAACATTCTTATCTAAGGAACGTACTCTAAAATACGGCGTCCCACAAGGTAGTGTTTTGGGTCCATTGTTGTTTATAATATACATTAATGATTTACCAAAAGCTGTTGATCATCCTATGTGTCTTTTTGCCGATGATAGCACACTGATGATAAAATGCAGTGACAAGGATACATATAGTAATGACATAAACACTGCCTTAAGAAAGATTATATGCTGGTTAAATAACAATAACTTAAAAATTAATTTGCTAAAAACAAATGTGATGTATTTTAGTCAAAGAGTACGTGATAAACTATATCCAGACATAAATTTTGAAAATCAAACGATAAAAGAAATTAATGTAACAAAATTTTTAGGCCTAACAATTGACAGTAAATTAAATTGGAAAGCTCATATTGATGATCTCAGAAAACGACTAAGCAAACAAGCGTATGCCCTACACGAACTATCTAAAACTGTAAGGATTGAAGCCCTCTTATTGGCATATTACGGCCTTGTCGAATCAGTACTAAGGTACGGACTGCTTTTCTGGGGAAACTCGACTGACAAAAATTTTGTTTTCAAAGCACAAAAGAGGTGTATCAGAGCAATGTTTAAATTGAAAGTAACAGATAGTTGTATGCCCTATTTTAAAAAACATAACATACTAACACTTCCTTCACTTTTTATATATGAAGTTGTAGTATATGTAAAATCGAATCCTACTTTATTTAGACGAGTTTCGGAGAACACTAACAGAGCTCAAAGGGATCCAAATAGGCTGTGTATTCGCAAAGCACACACAGCCCTTATGCATAAGAGTGTTTTTTGTCTAGCACCAGTCATATATAATAAAATTCCGAACAATATTAAGCAGTTCAATATGAGTATATTTAAGAAGAGAGTTAAAAAACTACTGGTTGATAAATGTTACTATGATTTAAAAGATTATATGTCTGATAACTTGGTGGATACTAGTGATTGATTATTATACTTACATTGTTATGTAGCATAAAAATATCAAAATATTTGCACACCCCAAAGGGTAGAATGTAGCGAGCCTTATACATTATAAAACCATTGTTGTAATCACCTATATTCAGCAAATAAATAAATTATTATTATTATTATTATTATTATCAAATGATTTAACCGTCGTTGATTGGCATGAAGTGTCGCGTCACTTTAACGCGATGCTTTAACCACGCTTTAACGTTATGGTTTGAAAATAAAATTGGACCCGATAGGTGGCGCCACAATCGAGTGACAGAATTATTTTTGGATTCGGGCAGGACAACATCTGCTGGGTCAGCTAGTATACTATAAAAATTAATTACACAGCTTATCTTTATCTACTCTTTTATGCGTCATTTACCATTTACGTCCATTACAGAATTTTGATCTCGATTTTCGCGAACAAAACGCATATTTTGAAAATAATTAAGTTTTGCTGTAAGATCAATCGAAAACGCCAAACACAAAAATAACAGGAGAACCGACTGTCCTACCTAGTTAGAATTGAGGGCAACTGACCGCAAATAACTCCTTTTTTTTACAAGAGGAATCCATCATGGATACGTGGGTTATGTCGGACTCCTGCCCCGAGATGGTAGTGGGGTAGACCTACCGACTAAACCTCTTGGCGTCCTACTCATCCGCAACTGGACACCCGATCTGCCAAGGTGCGCCGTGCTTCTCAGGATGAAGCGGGCGGTAGAGTCCCCATCTACCGCCCTTAGTCCTGTCGGGGGTCCAGGTGGCGGGCGTGCGCCAGCCGCCTGCGTCCTGTTCGTACCGCAAATAACTCCTAGCATACCTTATTCACAGGTCAAAATAAACAGCACAAAATAACCTTACAGCTGAAAGTATTGTTATAAATAGAATAATCAAACGAGTTCCATTAGCAAAAAGTTTCCTTTTAACCAATAGGTTAATAGCAAAATTCATTGTATGAAAAATGCGAGAAAATAAAAAGTAATTACAACTTGATGTCCGGGGTGACGTTATCTCGATCTGTCCCTCGAGGCCGAAGGTACGTCGTTGTTAAATATAAATTTGTCATCGTTTTGTTATTGTCACTGCGACAGTCGAGTTTTAAATGCGTTTTAAACGCCTTTTTATGTAGTGGTCCGCAGGCAGGCTGAGTCCAGCTGGTGATAGGTGCTGCCTTGACGACCGCAGTAGGGATAAGAGATTAGGAGGGCACGGGGAAATGGGCTGTGGTATCACTCATTCACTCACCGAAACACAACAACACACACGCTATTACGTATTTCAAGTTTTGAGGTTTACTACTTAAGAATCGATTTTCATATAAGGCGCCCCCGGTATGGAAATTTTATGAGGAGTAAAATTAAATACAAGCGTTATCTAAAAAATGTTACTTTTTTTGATAAGGGATTGGGAATAGGGAAATGGACTCTGGCATCCCTTAATTCACTCACCGAAACACAACAGCACACCATTATTTCACGGTGGTCTTCTGCAAGGGAGTGGTTACTGCCGCCAGACGGGGTAATGTAGGTATAAATATTAAAGAATCTTTTAAGAATATATGAATTCAAAATAAAGAATAAATTTCTATGATATATTTGTCGAATCTTAATCTCAAAATAGCTCTGTATTTTTGCTTCCGTCGGGATGAGTTAATGAATAGCAGCCATACGTGTTTACCGACCGGCAATATTCGAGAGACCAACGCGCATTGTTTGCACAGAAAAAATAATGGAAATTCACAATGTGTTATCTAGGATAAATGAGGATAATGATGCGATCTAAATTCAAAATTCCAATATTTACTACTAACCAAATGCAAATTAATTTGTAAAAAGTGCTTCTACAAACTTATAAATAAAAAAATCTATTGACGTTGAAACAAACCCAATTTTTTTTAATGTAAAGGTCGTCAAACAGGTTGAGGGTCCACTTGACGTATATAAGCTGCCGACTTGACGTATGTAGTAGGAATAAGGATTTTGGATTGGGAAGGGATAGGCCAGGGAAATCCCTTACTCACTCACGGAAACACAACTACATGCAGTTATTTCACGGCGGTCTTCTGTAAGGAGGTGGTACTGCTGCCGACTGGTTATCTAACTTATGATAGAGAAACATAGTATGCCCTGCCACTACCTACCAAAACTAAGACGAGTGTTAACTTTGTATAGTTGCAAAATTGATCCTGACGAGAATCGGACCAGGAACTCCTGAGTGAGAGCGTGAAGGAATCATACCACTCGATCAATGGGCTCGTCAAATGTTTTTTTTTTTTTTATGAATACCTATTCTTTTCATGCAAACTTAAACTTTTTTTAGTCGATTTCAGATGGAAATAAAAACAGTAACCCCCATAGAATTTTATATATATAATATTTCGGCTAAAAAAAGCCTTTCAAACTAAAAATTTCTAAACATGAAATGATCACTCTAAATATTATAATTGAGATTTATTATGTAGCCTTTCTCTAATATGTAAATAACCTTTTTTTGTACGTTGTATACATATATCCTATATACATATTATTGATAAGTAACCACACATATACATGAAAACAATTTATATTGACTAGATCAGTATGATTAAAATTAATTTTAAAAAAATGGCTAAATTTTTAATCAAAACAGACACAAAAATCAGTTTTTCAAAATTAAAATGTAAAAAAGTGTTAAGTGTACTGTATCTCATTGTTGTGTGTGATATTTGCGTCGACTCAATAATTTAAGGAGTATTTTCCGCGCTCAATTTACACAGTAGCTACTATATACATCGCGATGTTTGCGTATGGGACTTTATTGAGGTAATTTTTAACACTGATTGTTATGTAAATTAAAATGTTTATAAAGTCAGATTTATAAACATTTTTAAGTCCTTTTTTTTGTTAAAGTCGCCATTTTTTTTGTTAAAACCCCACAGGTGCCGCAAGTATGCTGCCTACCATGAAAGGGCCAGGGAAATGGTCTCTGGTACTCAGTAACCAATTTTTTTTCCAACACCATAGATGAATCTCGACTAATAAGGGAACACTAGTATTAATTAAATTTTATTTAGATATGTATTTTGTTTTTATTTCATTAAATTATTCTTCGAATCGGATTAATAATTTTGTACGCATGCAATAGTCTTAATAGTCAATATTAAGACTATTCTAATCTTCTTATCTGCTTAAAAGTAAATTGTAAAAATGTAATTCTTATAAATGCTAGTAGGAATAGTGCTCCGTTTATCCGTACGGATTACTGTCAGATATACACATTTTATATACATATATTCGATACTGTCACAGTACACTAACTATCAGTAGACAATGAGCGCAATGGCACACACTTGCTTGCAGCAGTAAACTGGTAAGCCTGCTGTCTGGTGCCGTATGCCGTATGCTGTGGTCTGCTTTGCAAAGGACAGCATGAAATAACAGCACGTGTGTTTTCGATTTATTTGGCTTTGCTCATCTTGTCACTTTATTCAACTACTAGCTTTTGCTCGCGACTTCGTCCGCATATCTTTAGAAATTATTACTCGCAGATAATGTAGCTTTCTATAGGTGAAATAATTTTTAAAATCGGTCCAGTTTTTTTTCGAGGCTGACGGTCTACTTGGTGGTAGGTGGCTACCGTCGCCTATAACACAAGCAACGCCAAA
Source organism: Bembecia ichneumoniformis (assembly GCA_910589475.2). Taxonomy (NCBI): domain Eukaryota; kingdom Metazoa; phylum Arthropoda; class Insecta; order Lepidoptera; family Sesiidae; genus Bembecia; species Bembecia ichneumoniformis. The sequence goes on along the minus strand of OU342526.1, from coordinate 17,827,457 downwards.
GCTGCTACAAGTGCGCTGCCGACTGCAGTAGGATTAAGGATAAGGGATTAGGAGTGGATAGGGAAATGGGCTCTGGCATCCCTTACTCACTCACCGAAACACAACAGCACACGTGCTGTTATTTCATGGTGGTCTTCTGTAAGGGGGTGGTTACTGCCGCCAGACGGGCTGCCCAAATGACTGCGAAAACGTAGTGTGCCACTACTATATTACCATTATTATAATAGTATTAGTATGTAATGTATATTATATACTTGTTTGTTTTCTGTTCCTGTATGAATGACGGACCCGCTATCCATCTGGTTCTGGTCCTTTAAGGCAGTCCATCAGGGGCGTAGCTACCGCCCGCCCGTATCAATTATATGTAACCACCGGGATGCGGGGCCCCGACGTGTTTAGGTAAATATTATCCATAATCTCAAGTAATTTAAAGGCCTTACTCTAAACTTTAAAGTATGTAGAGCCTACGAGTTTATCGTTTAAGAGTTTATAGTGTCAATGCATTGCGTCATGCTAACATTTTTGTTTCTTTTGTAAAAAAAAAAAAAAAAAACTTTACCTCTATTTGAGTTTCGCCACAGTCAGGTGGAAGACCCTTTGACAAAGTTCCATACAGGGCCTATCCAGGACATGCTGCGACACTGAGTCTATTGGACAGTCAAGTGGACCGTCAGCCTGTATGCTGGGCTTAACATAAAAAAAACTAACAGTTCTATAAAAAATATGTCCTGATATTGTTCAAAGCGTATTTGAATGGATTTTTCTCTTAGGATATGCATTTCTAAACTTTATTTTTACGTAGCTTATTCATGTTTCTTAATAAAAGAGTATGTCTACTGTTATTTGTTCGTTCGGTGAATTCGGCCTGCGGCGACGGGGATTGGACCCAACTTGAATTCGAGGATCAAATATCAATCTGCGAGCTTCTTCTACCATGCGGATGTGATTGGAGGCACATTCCGGGCTCATCGCGGGCTGCTGAGCGTGGGATTATATCGAACCTAGTTTTACTAAATTCTTTTAATATTCTTCTCTATTGCAATTTTAGTTTAGGACATGAAGATTTCCTTTGAAATTTCCTTAGCTTAATATTTGCTGAGGCACTGTGTCTAGGTACAAAAATGGAAACAATTTAATAGTCTTACCCAAGATATAATTATATAAAAAGTTACCCAAGTTTTTCTACGAGATTCGAGGTTTCTGTTTACTTAATTTTATTAATGGTGTTCACTTATGATATAATGTGCCGGGCGTATTCGAGTAATATCATGGGGAGAAAAGATAGCGAGCAGAATGTTCTCAAGAGTATTGATTAAGATAAAAAATTAATAAGGATATAAAAAAGGATTCTTTTCCGCTATCGCTCTTTAATGAAACCATCCTTTTACGTTATAAAGTAGTCGCGAACCCCAACTAAGGGGAAGATGTGTAGACTAAATTCGTTGCTAACTTTATTGAACTTCAACGATCAATCTTACTTTCGGTTTTCAACGGATAGAGAGGCTACATTTTTTATTACATATGAATATGTAGCTGGCGTAGCAAAGATTTGTTACAATGTTCCGGAAGCTTTTTTTTATGTTAAGATCGGCAGACAGGCTGACGGTCCACTTGATGGTAGGTGGCTACCATCGCCTATAACACAAACAACGCCACAGGTACTGCAAGTGGGCTGCCGACTACAGTAGGATTAAAGATAAGGGATTGGATAAGAAAATGGGCTCTGGTATCCCTTACTCACTCATCGAAACACAGCAGCACACATGCTATTATTTCACTGTAGTTACTGCCGCCAGACGGGTTGCACAAAGGACTGTGAAACGCAGTGCGACCTGCACTACTTTCCAGATTCAAACCAGAGCCAAATTTAAGTTGACTCTGCCGGGAATCGAATCCGGAAACCCCAGAACAAAGCGTTAAGGCAAGCACTCTAATCAGAGATATCTTTTTTAAATATGAGACATTCAGCAAATGCTTGTACTCAACATCATTTTAAACAAAAATCAAAGAACTTTTAATCTAATGGAACGCTCGTCTTTACTTACATATTACCATAAAAATAAACTTTGCAAAGCTCATAATTAATAGCAAATTAATTATAAAAAAATAATTATTTAACACACATACTAAATAGCATAATTATTAATTCCAAGATAAACTGCGTCACAAACCATCCCCTTACGAGTACAGAAGTCTCTTGTACTTGGGCTTCGCTCTGTTGCGTTTCGTTTCTGTTAATAAGCTATAGTCGCCGTCCCGAGAAGCTGTAAATTATGAAAACAAACATTCAGGGGTTCACAACATTTTGATCGTATAATAATTATGTGTAACACAACAATTAACCAAAACGACACTGATTTTTAATTAATAAAATAAAAAACAAAATCTTCTATCTATCTATATAAAAATGAATCTCCATTTCCCTTGGTCACGGCATCACGCGTGAACGGGTAGACCGATTTTAATTCGGTTTTCACTAATGGAAAGAGGGATAAACGTGGAATGTTCTTATATATAAAAATTGCACCCCGGGCGAAGCCGGGTTGGGTCGCTAGGTAGTAATAAAATCTAATATGAGTATAACCTAATCCGCCTAATCCGCAAAAACAACAAGCAACCCCATGCGCATTTTTAAACTCGAATGACCAAATGTTTACGTTCTCCTCTTTATAACCCAGTCAAATTAAATTGCTTGCGGGAGTCGATGCGCTATACAGATACGTTGATAATTGCCCGTATGATAAGTTTGTTTATTTAAATAATTTACAGCTTCTCGTGACGTGAGCTTCCATCAAGTGAGCCTTCAGCCTGTCTGCTGCTTTTTATTATAAAAAAATTTACTACTTCATACATTCATACTTCATTTGGGCAGTCCGTCTGGCGGCAGTAACCACCCCCTTACAGAAGACCACCGTGAAATAACAGCATGTGTGCTGTTGTGTTTTGGTGAGTGAGTAAGGGATGCCAGAGCCCATTTCCCTATCCCCTTCTAATCCCTTATCCTTAATCCTACTGTAGTCGGTAGCGCACTTGCAGCAGCTTTGGCGTTGCTTGTGTTATAGGCAACGGTAGCCATCAAGTGGGTCGTCAGCCTGTCTGCCGATCTTAACATAAAAAAAGTATTCTCTTTTTTAAGTAAGTAAAGGTCGATAAGCAGACAATTTTTTTATTGCAATTTATGATAGGTAATTAGAATCACCCAATAACATAAACAACGCCATAGGATTAGGGATAAGGGACAAGAGGGGATAGAGAAATGGCATCCCTTAGTCCTCGCCGAAACACAAACAAACACTTTCTGTTATTTCACTGGCTTCACTAAGAAAGCAATACCTGCCTTGCCATTACTAAATTTAATTATATGAAAATTTGTTTTTTTAAATTGTTAATTTAATTTTAAGTAGGTACAGTAATGACATTAACATAAAAGTAGGTACTAAATGTTTATTTATTTATTCATTATTATGGATAGCCAACGTAATAATGTACATAAAGCTCAAAACAAAAAGCATAACATAGATCAGCTTGTACACATTACATTTATAGGCTATCACAGCATACATATTCATGAACACTTATAGGTACAGTTGAGTAAATTAATCATATATACATATTTAAGAACAATTAAGAAAAAAAAACACACACAAATGCAAGATAAGAAAAAAAATATACAAATTAATAGAAATTGGGACGGCTTCCAAGAATAGTTAAAATTGAATAAAATTCCAATACACACAATTCAATTAAAGCTGTAACAATTTATTTGTATTTAGAAAAATAAAAAGCTTTAATTTTGTTTTTAAATTTCGGTAGACTATCGTTAAAGACATCAAGTGCCATGTCTTTGGCTACTTCGTTATATAATCATGCAACCTGAATAATACATAACCACCACACCCTCACATAAGACCACCGCGAAATAACAGCATATGTGCTGTTGTGTTTCGGTGAGTGAGTAAGGGATGTCATAGCCCATTTCCCCATCCCTGCCCAATAATCCCTAATCTATAATCTTCCTATGATCGGCAGCACTTGCAGCACCTGGCGTTCTTGTCTTATAGGCGACAGTAGCCACGTGTCTCCAGGTGGACCGTTAGATAGCATACGATATGGTTATTTTTAAAAAATACTGATGTCACAAAATAAGAAAAACGTTATATTTCAAACATCCAAGGGCACAATACTATCAAAGGGGATGACAATATTTGGCAGGTAATCGAATGCACGCCGCTCTCTCTGGGGCGCGTCCTGTGAGCCAATTTGCATCGTGCTAGGTACCGACCTTATACACCTTGCAAACCTTCTCTTCAATATTTTACGTGAGAGAATCAACACCCTTTTCTGTACAGGTGTTGTTGAAAATATTTTCAGCTCAAAATATTACTTGAGACTTATAAAATTCTATGCATTTTTCATATTCGGAGTTTATGTCTCTCAAAATAAATAATAACAATAAATAAATGGGTCGAGTTGAAAAAAATTATTATTTTATTTCGTTTTGGTTCGTTTCGAGCCCGTTGGATGATTGGTTAGAATGCTTGCCTTAACGCTCTGTTCTAGGGTTCCCGAGTTCGATTCCCGGCAGAGTCAACTTTGAAAAAAGAACTTTTCAAATTTGGCTCTGGTCTGAAAAGTAGTGACAAGGCATCATCGAACTCTTATTATAGTTCGATGCAGGGCACACTGCGTTTTCGCAATAATTTGGGAAAACGTAAACGTAGTTTGGGTAAGCCTTATAAGAGAAAAACTTATCAAGAAATCAAGAGACAATTAATACGTATATGGATGAAACGGAGGCATAAAGATCGCTCAGAAGAGTCTTTATGACTTCTGATATTAAAAGTTTATACTTACGTTAGAAAAGTGAATTAAAAACTTAACACAGACTCACGAACTTTCACAGTTTTACTGATTCAGAAGAATGAAGAATTGGTTGACTCAATAACTCGTCATTTAAGTTTGGATGTTTTTAAAAACTGTCAAGTTCACACACTTGCTCTCCGCTGTGGTCATAGCAGCTACAATAAAACCCCGTTATATTTAGTCGAAATGCTGTGCCTTATTTATGGATTTTAGAATAATAAAAGCACAATAAACAATAACCAATTTTGTCTTCTACGATGTGTCGTCTTCGTGAGCGGAATAATCATTGGATCTGTCGCACTCAAAAAAAAAAGTTAAGAAACATTTTAATTCTTCTCTGAATAATAATCTCTGAAAAATCTACTGTTCGAATAATTATCAAACTAATGCGCCACTTAGCAATAACTAGTTAATGTATTTTCAATTTTAGACAAGTAAAATAATAAAATAAAAATATAGATTTAAAAAAAAAATTAAAAAAAAAAAATAATTAAATTATGGGAGAGTTATGATTTTAAATTATTGCAAGAGGTGTCGCGGCCGGTCTCCTAGCCAAGTCGTAACTGCTGCCCTTACAGTTACGACTGCAATGAAGAAAGCTGAGGACAGAATGGAAACAGCTGGTGACCGATATCACCAAGGCATTTCATAGCGGACACGACCTTCAGCAATGAAGAAAATGACTTTGTTTGGATGAATAGATTCGAATTCTGGTAATGCCCAATTCTAGTAATGAGATCCATCGGAAGAAGTAATCGATATAACTTAACAATTGGTCACTTAACAAATCAGTAATTGCTCTGAATGAGCATTCGGGTAGATGATTCTTGACGTGGAGACCATGGTCGAAAGGCCTAACGGACGGAATACCTGCTTGCTGGACAAATGACCTCACGAGAGCGGTCGGCGGTGGATAGATGGGGGAGGGCCGTAGGTGGTGGTCGCTTACGGACTGATGGTGATGATAAAGAAATCATAGTGAACTTGCATGCCCGATAAGACTATTAATGTCCTAAGATACCAACCAATCCTTTCCACTACCCAATTCACCATTCACACGAAAATAATTTTTATTACAGTCTCGCACTCAACTATGTCGACATCGTGACTTACACGAGTAGGTATGTAATACGTTGTCGAAATCTATTTTTGAGATGCGTCTACGAGTCCTCTCATAATGTGCTCGCGGAATATCGCACAGGCCCGACCTTTTTACGCACGACTTGAGACCCAACAAGCTTCTCGGTAGAACGGGGCGAGGGGGTACGAGAAAGTGGGACGGGATTAAATATAGTCGCGAAACTCAGGTGATTGTTGGAAGCTTTTTGATGGGATTGAAAGGGATGCGTCATAGTTTCGGCACGGTGTGTTTGCTTTAAATGTCTCTTTTCGCATGGAAATACAAATCGAAAGGTGACATTGATTTCATTACATAACAATGTCTATTGATTCAAGAAAATTGTATTCTTTATGTACCTATTTATTAGGGACTCTTGCCGATTAACTAAAACTTTGAAAAACTTTTAAAAGGTCCTAATATGACTGTACCAAAAAAATTGACTTTTTTCTAAATAATAATTATTATAGCTTCAATATACATTTAGAAAAGCGCGGATAGCGAATATTTTAAAGATATAGCAACTTTTGAGAAAATATAATACATTTAGTCCAATATCATCAGTACTCAAATTATAAACATTTTAATAGGTTTGTGTTGCCAGTTAGAAGGCGAAAATGCGCGGAAATAACTCTTTCATTTATACCTTAATGTTATTAGTAGCTCAGCGTACTACAGAAGGAGCTATAGGGTTAATCAGAAGTAGACATGTCATACATATGTATATAGATCGTAGAATCGAATACCGCGGGGAAGAAAGTTTCTCAAGTTTAGATCACGTACCTACATACGTTACGCTGTACGGCCTTTAGGTGCTAAAACGATATAGTAAAAGTCTTGGGAAAATAGTAGATAACCTATAAGGCTTGTTTCAGGCAGTGGGTGTCTTTATCTTGTCTTAGTGGCTATTTCTGTCTGCTAGAGTACCAGTATCACGTCGTCCATTGCTGAAATGTTGTGATCGCCACGTGAACTAAAGCTCTCTACCTATACCTACCACGTTAAGGAACTGTAGTACTTTTTTGATAGAGGCATTCTTCACATCTTCACAAGCCATTGTGTGGCTTCCTAGGATGTGACTGCGCTTGTGCATCAGAGGGCTACACTCGCACAGGATATGCATTGGAGTTTCTTCTGCCTCATGGCAGAAGCGACACTCTCCCGTACTAGTGAGCCCCATTACTTTAAGGTGCCTATTGAGGCGGCAGTGCCCCGTTAGCGCCCTAGATAGCATACACAAATTGCTCATGCTAAGCGACATAGCCTGATTTGTTGCATTTCGATTATAGGCTTTAATGAGCGCTTTGGAATGGTTCAAACCTGGCAAGTCAGTCCAGCGTTTGTAAGATTTAATAAAGCACTGGTTCCATATGGTCCAGCGAGCTAGGCTGTTTGGTAGTCCGCACATAGGTTCAGGACCTATTAGCCTACCTTTTGCGCCTACACGAGCCAGTCTTTTGCGCCTACTGGGTGTCTTACTGACAATAGTGATGAGACGTAAACACTAAATTTTTTTGCGTACTTCTAACAAAGTATAGTATATTTATTATCATAATATAATGCCACAAAGTGATTAAATGGCATTTTACCACAGGATATATCATTTCGACCAAACTTAGTGCGAAGTCAATTAACACAATTTATGTTTTCCATATGATGACACAGTGGTTGGTCCATTGGCACTTAAAAATATTTATAATTCACACACTTTATAGCTCGATTACGTAATAAATTACGTTTAAGTTAGCTTCCTTAATTGTGCTATGCTTTCATAAGTTAAATGAACAATGAGTAAGTAATTCTTTAAAAGATCTATATGGACATTAGGTACTACAATAAGTTACCAATTGATGCACAGCAACTATCTATGAGTAAATTCAAATAATTAATAAATAAAAAAATTTCTTTTAAGGCCTACTGTATTATTTATATATAGCAATCTATCTCTCTGACAGAGACTTGATAACTTTGATATAACTTTGATTGTAATAGTATTTATTATACAATTAATTTTTTTTCAATGAATTAACAAAATAAGCAGAGCTTTTGCAGCCGCATGATTGAACGAATGAATCACACTTAAAACTAACCAATTAAAAGACAAGACCAATACAATACTTGTATTTACAAGACGTTTATCGTTTTAAGTTTGATTCGACCATAAGTCTGTTTCAATATAGTTTTAATTCCTTTTTTTTTTTAATTACATCTTTTTCTAAATTAGAATACATTTTTTGTTACTTAATTCATAATATTTTATAACATACTAGCGACCCGCCCCCGGCTTCGCCCGTGGTGCAATTTTTATATACCCTAAAACATTCCCCGTTTATCCCTCTTTCCATTGGCGAAAACCGAATTAAAATCGGTCTACCCGTGACTGTGACGTTAAAATCGTCTACGCGTGATGCCGTGACCAGGAGAAATGGGGATTCATTTTTATATATAAGAAAGATTATAAGAATTTACTTAAAATGTGCAAATCAATAAATTATGTTGTAAAAAAATTTAGAATCTAAATTATTTACAGAAATTATTTACAAATTTTATACTTATCATAATATCAAGTTTGAGAGCCTTAGGCAGGCTGCATTACCTACTTCATTGTATAACAACGCTACTTTATTTTATTTAACATAGTTAACATTTGACACTAATATGTATTAGGTTCCACTTGCGGAACACTAGGCGTGGGCGCGGGTTTCATCCCTTCGTGGTCGATGTACCTCGATCACGCACGAAGCGTTTCAGTTCCACCTTCCTTGTTCGGACTGCTAAGGAGTAGAACTCATTGCCTGCGTCTGTGTTCCCACAGAACTACAACCTCGGGGTTTTCAAAACCAGGGTAAATGGGCATTTACTGGGTAAGCGTGGTCCACCTTCGGCCACATCTACACCTCACATCAGATGAGATAGTGGTCAAGCGCTACCCTGATCTAATAAAAAAAAGGTAAGGTATAGCGTATTGAGTGTTTGGCACCCCACATACATCCCACAACCCACATGCTAAATACAGTATCGTGTGCTATTGTATATTTACAGTGACGTTGCCATATAGATAACTTGCTAGTGAAAGCCTTCAATAGTTTTTAAGAAAATTTGCAATAATTTCAGCCATGGATTGTAATCGTATTATGAATTGTCCCGCGTAAATGTTTTTTTGTTTTCTTTTTCTCTGAATTTCTGGTCCCTGGCAGAATATCAGTGTTGTGGTCCGCACCACAACTGTATACTGAGTCAGGGTTCCTTTTCCTCTTCTTACTTGTTCATATATTTGTTTGTTTATAATTATTATTTGTTCATATATGTATATTGTGTTTATTTAGAGGAATAAAAAATGCTTTCTTTCTTTCTTTCTTTCTTTCAAAAAAAAAGGATAAAAATTATTAAATCTTTAGTTTCATTTCTTTCTCTATAAATACATAGGTTACTATTTATAAAAGAAAACAAGCTCTCATTCGTGTGAATACGCTAAGTAACTAATGTCGCCACAGCTTTGATTAGTAATTGATATAGCTGTCCCAAATACTTCGTCCCCATTGAAAAATATAATATATGAGTGACTAGCTGAGCCCGTAACTTCGTAGGCGTAATATTCGGTATAGCGCATAACTTTTTTGTTTGTAAACCGATTGGAATGAAACAAACACTAAATGTTACATTCAAATCGGTTAAGCCTTTTCTGAGATTAGCGTGCATAAACGCACAAACAGACAGATAAACCTACAAACAGATAAAAATCCTGAAACCTATTTTTTCGACCTCGGTAACATAAGTACAACGTGAATTTTTTTTTTAAATTTTTTTGAATAAATATTTAATGTATTGACACAACTCGTATTACGATTTTATTATTATGTATAGAATAATTATAACGCCTGATATCTTAATCGCTATAAGACGGTGGCGCCAACACGGCGACAGATCCCTCGGAAACCTAATATTTTTCCAGAATGAATAGTATCTTATATGTTAATCTAGGTAATGAACTATCTATGTGCAAAATTTTAATCAAATCCGTTCAGTAGTTTTTACGTGAGAGTAACAACGCACAAATTTTCCCATTTATTATATTAATACGATGTAACCTTTACTAGAAACATATTACACAAGTCCAGGAAACTACAAAAACACAGGAACACCGTATTTTACATATTCCATGTAAGGAAACCACAATTGGCTTTGGTTACAATGTAATTACAGTAAAATGTTACACAATTAGAGTTGCACACCGTAATGGTGTGCAATAATTGAGTTTTGGTTTAGAGCTCGTTTTGCAATCGTAAACATATGCGGAATTCATTCGTTAGTGTATGAAGGCGTACATAATATTGTCAAGGAAATTATTCCATTGTTTCAACTTAATTTGCATGTAGGTACCAGGGAACTTTTATTTATTAACTTCAAGTATAGATAACATTGAGAGTAGACACAGCATCAAAAATTACCTTAAGGCGACTCCAGCCGCAAAACTTGTCCCGCACTGAATTGACGGGACTGCTGAGGGGGAGTCGCTACTTGCAAATCTCGGAAATATCTATTTAAAAATTAAATAAAGTATAATTCAAATTTTTCTTTTGATGAGACTTCAGATAGTGGATCTTAAAATTTATCTTAAGAATCAGTTATTTAAAATATTGATTATTAAGCAAATCGCACGGTTACAACATCGATATTAGACCGCAAATTAGTAATTTTTTATATATATATATAATTGAATATAATTTAAAAAATAATTATGATAGTCCCCTTTCATATGTCCTGCAGATGATTTGAGTATTTTTTAAATTATAATTATTATGATAATTTAAAAGGAAAACTGTTACAAATAAGTGGATTTTTTTATCATTAGGGGTTGGCGTCGCCTTAACAGGTATCAGAATGCACACACCCCGATAGGACATAAAAGGTCTCTAATATTCTAAACTAGCTTTTGCTCGCGAATTCGTTCGCGACCCTTTTTTTAGGTGTTAAAACACTTATTCTATCTTTACTGCTCACTAGCTGATAGCTGATAGACTAAATATATGAGCAATGTAATACCTAACATCTTTATTGAAGCTATAGCTTTGCTTTGCCATCAATCGGGAACAGTACTTTTTCTCTATGAAACGTACCTATGTCCTTTCCTGCATCTTTGACAACGTGTAAGCAAAATTTCGTAATGATCGGTTCAGCGGTTTAGGTGAAAAAGGGTAACAGACAGACGGACAGAGTTATTTTCTCTTTTATAATATTAGTATGGATTTTTTTTTTTTTTTTTTTGGATATATTATCATGATTATCGTTTGAGTCTGAAAGCGTACAAAGTAAGGCACTTAGTTAGGATAGTGCCGGATATAACATTAAAATTATAATTGATGTTACGAAGCTGTCCAAATTTAAATTTACCAGAGCAATCGTCATAGCTAATTTGAACAGTCGATTTCTCTATTCTCATCTTTCATTCCCTTAGCGTCGACCCTCGCTAGACCCTTTATTAAGTCGTCTGTTCATTTTGTGGATGCATGTCCCACGCTGCGCTTGCCGGTCTGTAGTCTGTCCATATGTGTTCTATGACTTCAACCTATTAATCCGCTAGTTATTTTTTTTTCCTGTTTTCCCTCGGGTTTACACCACCCTCGTGGGCCATTTATAAAATAACATATAGTTCTTACATAATTATTATTTAAAATATATAAAATAATAGCTGACCCAGCAGACGTTGTCCCGCCAGAACCAGAAAATAATTCCGTAACCCGATTGTGGCGCCACCTATCGGGTCCAATTTAATTTTCAAACCATATGTTAAAGTGACGCGTCACTTCACGTCAATGAACGACGGTTTAATTATTTGAATATTCTTCTTACAAAAATACTAAAATCGCGATTTAAAAATGGAGGTGGGGGTAGGAGGGTGAAAAATACTTTGCGACCTATTTTCATACCTACCATATAAACAAAAAAAATCGAATCGGTCCAGCCGTTTCGGAGGAGTTTTGTTACAAACACTGTGACACGAGAATTTTATATATTAGATTAGCGCAATTGTTACACCAATGTGTAACAACGTCAATAATATCAATAATTTAATCTCGACCAATGCCTGTAGGGTGGAGAGGGGGGTGGTTCGGTACCCCTAAGTTAGGGTCTTTATTTATCTCAATTTTTTGCATATTATATTGTTTTATTTTGCTTGATCATAGATGTAGTTACATCTGCGAAATTTATTTTTTATCCATCATAATTTTACTTATAATCCAAATTTCAGATTCAATCTTGCAAAGTAAACCCGAGCAAAGTCCATGTAAGGCCTTAGACAAAGTTTTAGTGCTATATTTTTTGACTGACAGCCCAAACTCAAAACCTGAGGCACTGATGAATGTTTTTCTTTGCTTAACTAACATTTAAAAAAATACAAAAAAAAAACATTTTCTTAAAGTATCATAAAAGGGATGCAAAAACAGCATTCATATTTTCAACTAATTGATTATGAAAGTCCAACCCCAACAAAGACAATACAATGAAGTTTAAAGTGAAATTAAATTGAATACACTCAAACTAATAATGAAAACGGCATGAATACTTGACTTCCGCACGCACCCCTCAACTTGAATCATAAAATATAACAGAAAATTAACATTTTCGAACGCACCCTCCAACTAGAACGTTTAATGCGGCGCCTGCTTAATAAATGTGATACAAAAGAATGGAAAGCGCGCAATGAATATAAACGAGTTTCAAACGCACGCAAGCGCCACTAGTTCACACTTTATATACACGCAAAATTCAACCGAATTCCTTGACCACCGTTGCATATTTCTCTGTGTACCTAGTCGACATACTTGTCACCTTTATAAATTTAATTATAGGAAACTTATGTATTATTGACTATTGAAAATAGACTCAAAATGTTTTATGAACGTAATATATTAATTAAAGCATAAGAGAAGCTCTGAGAAAGCTAATAGTGGTAAGGCATACTGCGTTTCATGAACTATCATAACATAGGAACCTGTTTGGTGACGGTAACCACTAACTCACACAAGACTGTGAAATAACAAAGCTCTGAGAAAGCTAGTTTAACTGGACATATTCTCTCTACCACAGTCTAAATGATCATGATCCCCGTGATATAAGAGCACTTCTGTTGTTGTATTTCTGTCAGTGAGTTATGGGTGCCAGAGCTTATTCTTCTATTCCCATTTACTTCTTTTTTCTTCAAAATGAGAGGGATGCAACCCACTTGCATCCGTCTTAGTGTTAATAAATCTAAACATATAATAAAATATGAAACGAGCCGTGTCTGTAATATTAAATATATTAAAAAAAAAACAATTTGTATACGTTATACTTATGTTACCGAGGTCAAAAAAATAGTTTTTAGAATTGTTCTCTGTATGTCTGCTTGTCTGTGCGTTTGTGCACGCTAATCTCAGAAACAGTTTAACCGATTTGAATGCGGTTTTAACTGATGTATTGTAGCAAGTTTCCCGTAACATTTAGTGTTTGTTTCATTCCAATCGGTTCACAAACCAAAGTTACGCGCTTACAGAATACTACGCTTACGAAGTTGCATGCTCAGCTGGTTAAACATATAGACAACGGTAACCACTTACCTGTATAATCGGAAGACAGTACCTGTCTTCCGATTATATAAATAAAATAAATCGATATAAAATTCTGAATTTTAATATTTGTTTATTCGATATGTTTTATAAATGGTGTATAATTGTTTGCAATTTGACATACATTAAAGTATTGATTTATTAGACACTGATTTCATTTCCTAATGAATCATTAAAAAAACCACCGCCCGCACCTCTCTCAGTCCCCTTTGTCGTCATACCCCCGCGTACCGCGCGGGCGTGGACTCATTTAAACGGTCTATCAGAATTATTTTATCAGAACATTTGATTCCGAGACATTCAATATAAAAGGGATCTACAGGTAGTAATAAATATTCACCATAGTAGTATTCCGCTGTCCTGTTTCATACGTGACACGAACAGAGAGTGACCGTAAAACGAGGCTAAGGTGTCGACAGTAAAGCCACCTCGTAAACTATCATTTTCCACACGAGTCTGTGCAGTGTTATAACAATTTCTCAACTATCTCCTTGAGCGGAGGACGTTTTATTTATTTATTTGTCTATCTATGTAAATTGTTACAAGTGTCCATAGATCGTTAAACACAATTGAACTGAATTAATGTACTTACCACCGAATCGAAAAGCTGTTTCTATGGAGAAGAAACCGGCAAGGAAACAGTTGGTTTTTTCAACAAAAAAATCCATTAAAAGTATATATGGAACTGTAAATGTACATTCAATATCAATAAATTTTTTTCTAAATTAAGATCGGCATACAGGCTGACGGTCCACTTGATAGTAGGTGGCTACCCTCGCCTATAACACAAGCAACGCCACAGCTGCTGCAAGTAGGATTGCTGCAAGTCGACTTCAGTAGGATTAAGGATATGGGATTGCAAAGGGTTAGGGAAATGGAATTTTTTTATCACTGTGACAAGAAAGCTTTTTTGGGCAGTAATTAGCCATTTTTTTTTCTCAGAAAATAGAATTTTCTCTATAAATCAGCACGATACAAATTTTTTTAAATATAGTCTATTATTCTCTTTATTTTTATCTAAGTTTTAATTTTACTCTAACAAGTCAAATTAGGCGACGAAACTAACGCTCTGCTAAGTCCTCGCCATAAAGTTTAAATTGTGAAGTCACTATTCTTCCGAAATTTGTCAACATTCACATAAACCTACATTTAGTTTTCAGATGAAATGATTAATAATTTGAAATAATTATATAAATATAAAGAATCATCGCAGGTACTTATTTTATAAGCATTATAAAATCAGCAATATGTGTCGTTCAATAAATTAGTAAACAATTAAAAAAGTGGACCGATTTTGAGGTCCAATTGAAATCCTTCAAATACACAAAATTTGTAACAATAGTTTTTTATTCTAAGTTTATTTATTTACAATAAATTTATTGTGAGATAAGGAATGACTCTCACGATACAGTCTGGGACCAGGGGCGTAGCGTCGGGGAGCGGGTGGGAGCAGTTGCTCCAGGGCGCCGGAGCCTGGGGGGCGCCGGCCGCCCAGCGATACAATTTTTTTTTTGTCAATAGCCAATCGAAAATGCCTACCTAATTATCAATATTCATTATTCACTTTTTCGGAACATTTTAGTTTCGAACAGATGAATAAATAAAACAAATAGCCGGTAATTAAATGTACCCCAGAAAAGGTACCGGAAAACGGAACTAAAATCAATTTCAAACTAAAGAAGCGTATTATGAGCGTATTCTTCAAACGCCTCTCTCTCATAGGGGCACGTGAGGAATTATACACAAACCTCGAAATTTGTTGAGGTTTGTGTATGACAACTGTATGAGTTCTTGGATTGACCTGACCTGATACACAAAAACCTATACTTTAGTATAACTTTAAGCATATTTTTCTTGATGCAATGTTTAGTTACAAGTTCGCAAAGTTACAATGTTACAATCGATCGTTCAAAAAATAAGAGAGGGCGCTTGAAAAATTTTGCTCCAGGGCGCTGAAAGTGAAGCTACGCCACTGTCTGGGACCCATTGTAAATAAATCTTTGTCAAATCTAATAACTATTAAATGAATTTATTCTTTCTTTTTTTCGCTTTAGAATACGGAGAGCAAGCCATCTCTGTATCTGAGCAATATCTGAGTCGACGAATTCGGTTCAATATTTGATAAGAATATTCACGAGAGAGGAGGCAACCGATGCCCAAAAGCTAGTAGGAATACGAACCTACTCGACAGCGACATACGCCTTCACACTCGCGCTGATGTCACATTTTCAGATCAACGGAGCGCGAAATAAGTACATTTTTGCTCACGCGCCGTAATAAAAAAATAATGACATGTTTTTAAAGTAAATCTGTACGCCATTGACACATGATGGAGAGGATTCCTGTGTTTTTACTCGTGTCGAGGAAAAGTGAAAGCTGTTCAATCGTTTTACGATTAAAACGCGAGCCTGGGAGCAACGGCGAACACTCCAATGTTGTAGCATCAACATTGAACACGGTTCATTTTATTAAGTGATAAATATTCTCAACCTTTTACTAGGTGATACTAGTCAATAGTGAAACTAGTCAGTTTACAACCAAGATGTAATAGGCTGGTAAATTAATAAACACCTTTACTCTTTATAATCTCTTTTACCAGCTATAGTGCTTGTAATGTGGGTGATAAATACAAATCTATACTAATATATAAAGCTGAAAAGTTTGTTTGTTTGTTTGAACGCGCTAATCTCAGGAACCAATGGTTCGAATTGAAAAATTATTTTTTTATTGAATAGTCCATTTATCTAGGAAGGCTATAGGCTATACAACATTACGCTACGATCAGTAGTATTATATATAAGCAGTGTCCAGTACCGCACGCCCCACGCGCGCTCCACCGCCGCCGTATGGGCCGCAGCGAAGCGTGCCCGAGTTCAGCTAGTTATTAAATAAGCAGTGATCTTAACTAATATTATAAATTTTAATGCGAAAATGAGTTTGTTTGTTAACTAGAACTACTCAACCGATCATCATGAAATTTTTCATATATGTTGTCTGGGACACATAAAACAATATCCAGAAAAAAATACTGTTCCCGAGGGTTCTTAAAAAAAAATTAAATTTCAACGTCTAAGAAAAGGAGGCAAAGTCGAAGTCGCTGACACTGCAAATTGACTGGATTTACACTGGAATTAAGGCTCCCATTCCCCGTCATTTGACCCCGTCATTTGATCGTAGAATAGAGTGATTCATACCCAAAAACATCCCATAGTTTATATCGATAAACTATGGTATTTTAGGTTTTTTGGTAACTATCGTCTTTTGAGGGTAAGAGAAGCCCAAAATTTTTTAATAACTGTAATAACGGAGGTAGTAAAAATTCTTCAAGTAGAATAAAATTTTCTAAAGAATACACTATTAGTAGATTTCCTTAGTAACTCGAACGTATTAATTAGAAACGGTTAAGGGAAAACCCTCGCCAACTTAATCATTCATGCGATACCCAAAAAGCCAAGTTTGTTAAACAGCCATTTACAAAGGGAAATTCTCTATCAACTGAAAGCTCCATTGGATTAATAACATCTCAAATCTTAATAATACAGTTTTAGAGACGTTTATATCTGTAGTGAGTGTCGTTATTTACTCTCCGACCAATCTACCTCCAACTGCCTTATAAATTGAAGCGAATTTTTTCACAAAGCACTTTTAATGAGACCTTTACGGACGCCGCGACTTTGATGCGATAACTTTTTTTCGATATTTTCGTCCCTACCCCCCGTACAAAAAAACATGCCACCTCTCTTTCCCACCTGTTCCGCGGACAGTATCGCCGTCTCGCTCCTCTCAGCAAAGACCGCTCCCGGCATCTGCAATCAATGGAGCGTTGAAATTGAAATAAGATAGGTACCACGTCTCATAATAAGGCGACCTCGTTGATACTGTGTGTCGGTGTCTTTCATCCCTACAGATTTTCTCCATGTGTTCCTCTCATTTCCTTTACACGCTTCTTATATAATACACATGTAATATTTGAGCTTACTTCTCCTTGTAATAGAGAGTTGAAGTGATTGGCTCCCATCGACGCAAATCGATACCTAAGTATACAACCAACAGCCCTTTGAACTTCAGCAGTATTAATATATATTTTCTCAGTCACCAAAGAAGGTAACATAAGGCTTCCTTGTCGTGAAATATATTAGTCTTAATTGAATGTTTCTTCGTAGAGTAGGTATATTATTCTATGGCTATTATAATTTCTTCTCAACAAGGCGGAAAACTTAAACTTACTAATTTAAAATCTCTACTCAAAGGATACTGACATTACAAAAACAATTCGTTTAAATTATATTTGTCTACATGATACAAATGTTTGATATGTATATATAAATGGTATTTATTAGTCATCTATTTAAAATTAAAGAAGCAATAAAAATAAACAATCTCTCTTACTGATATCAGTAAATTAAAGATATTTCAGTAAAAAATATATTTAATTATTGTTCAAATTCAAGCGTTTTCGCAGTAATTTGGGCCGCCCGTCTGGCGGCAGTAACCACCCCCTTACAGAAATCCACCGTGAAATAACAGCACGTGGTTTTCACGGTGGTCTTCTGTAGGGTCTTCTGACGCTAAATTTGTAATAATTTTTTTAATGTTGAAAGTGCTAAGTTGAATTTATAAATTGATTGGAATGAAACACAAATTTTACGCAAAACTTGCTACAATACACCCGTGAAAACCGCATTCCAATCGGTTAAGCTGTTTATGAGATTAGCGTGCACAAACGGATAACAAAAACAGACAAAAATTCTTAAAGCTATTTTTTGACATCGGCATCATAAGTACAACGTGTATTATTATTATTATTTTTTTTTTTGAAAAATATATTTATTGTACAGACACGTTTACAATTTTATTATATGTATTATTATTTTTATTACATACTAGCGGCCCGCCCCCGGCTTCGCCCGCCGTGCAATTTTTATATACCCTAAAACATTCCCCGTTCATCCCTCTTTCCATTAGCGAAAACCGAATTAAAATCGGTCTACCCGTTCACGCGTGATGCCGTGACCAGGAGAAATGGGGATTCATTTTTATATATATACATATAGACTAGTAATTTTTCACGTAAAGCCGTAGATAATAACCAGAAATATTTAGTGCACAGGTATCCAAATAAAGCGATTACCGTCCCTCTTATAATACATAACGATAGAAAAGGACCGCATCTCTATCTGATTATGAAAGGTCGTCTATAAATACAATCAGTGCGGTACGATCAAATCCGATTACGCTAAGCCAACTCCAATGGCATACAATTTTAGGTTTTGTCGTTAAGAATTAAGATTTATAATTCTTTGTCTGAACCCTTGCAAAGGTATCCACAGGTTAAATAATTGGGAATTGGAAACACTGATATTCGAACTATTGCTTAAAAAAATAGAACTATACTTAAGTGTTAAACAAGTTTAAGTTATTATTAACTTTGTTAAATGTGGTAAAAATCGTATTTTACTAAAAGCATATTAAACGCGTAGGTATAATAGCTCATTAGTGTTTGAATAAACAAATACTAGTTTTTTAAACCACAAAAACTTTAAGAAGAATAGAAAATGACAAAATTTTTCAATAGTCCAGCATACTCCTGAAAAGCAAAAAAAAATAACTTTTTTTTATGTTAAGGTCGGCAGACAGGCAGACGGTCCACTTGATGGTAGGTGGCTACCGTCGCCTATAACACAAGCAAAAGCTGCTGCAAGTGCGCTGCCGACTGCAGTAGGATTAAGGATAAGGGATTAGGAGTGGATAGGGAAATAGGCTCTGGCATCCCTTACTAACTCACCGAAACACAACAGCACACGTGCTGTTATTTCAAGGTGGTCTTCTGTAAGGGGCTGGTTACTGCCGCCAAACGGACTGCCCAAATGACTGCGAAAACGCAGTGTGCCTGGCTGGCTATTAATTTTATATAACAAAATTTAAGTACACTGTTGGTTGTTTTAAAGTAAATAGTATTGCCAGTTAAATTTTCTGTGTTTTCTGACTTGCTTTAACTACACTGGAATTAAGAGGAATCAACAGACATATTACAATCATTATTTTGCCAATATAAAACAGTCGCTCCTGTAAAATAAAATTTAACTAATAAAATTAAATTTAACTAATATATGGACGCGGCAGACGCGGGAGAGAAATGTATGGAAAGATTTAGGATAGGTCTACGCCGTATAGGCAACTACTACTAATATTAATTAACTTATAAACAATTATAACCTAGATTATTTTGAACTGTAGTACAAAATAAAGGCTATTTTTATTTTATCTATACTTATTATAAAAATCGTAAACGAGCCGTGTTTTTTTAAATATTTTTTCAAAAAAAAAAAAAAAAAAAAAAAACAATTTGTACACGTTGTACTTATGTTACTGAAGTAAAAAAAATAGTTTTTAGAATTTTTATCAGTTTTTCTGTGCGTTTTTGGACGCTAATCTCAGAAATGGCTTAACCGATTTGAATGCAGTTTCCACTTATGTATTAAGCAAGCTCCCCGTAACATTTAGTGTTTGTTTCATTCGAATCGGTTTAAAAACAAAAAAGTTACACGCTATACCGAAATACCACGTGTACGAAGTTGCGGGCTCAGCTAGTTTTATAATTGTTTACAATAATAGCTTATTTCATTGACAAATAAAGTAAAATTAAGTACATTTCCCGTCTTTTACTAGTTTCATTTCGAGTCAAACCGTTTTAATTGAACTAATTTATCGTATCACTACAAGTTATCGGTCGGGTTTCTTGGGCGGTTTGCTTCTGTATAATTAACAACCATTTCGTAGCTTATGGGAATTTAAATAGAAAGCCACTCAGTGAGAACTTTCAAGTGCTTCATTACACGTTTGAACTTACTTTAGATTTAATCAAAAAGAAATTGAATCTTTTTGTAATTATAAAACTGTGATTCGCTTGTCGACTTCGCTTGTTCAATTCTTTAGCATTTGAATCAAGGAGAACATAAATTATTATTCAATTTCGAATCCAACCTAATCTTGGAGAGGTGACTTTTCTCAATAATCATAACCTTAAAAATACCAACGCTATATAAAAACACCTGTTATTTTATGTTTCTGTGAGCCAAGGGGTGCTTATTGCCAATGGTCATTGCCCATTTCCAATGCTCTTGGCGTTGCATAAGTCTTAAAACGATATCGCATCCGATGGGTCAATGTCAGAAATATATGTCACTAGCTTTTATTCGCGACTTCATCCGCGCCCCTTTTTCAGTTCTTAAAATATATTCAATCTTTATTGCTCATAAATTTTTCTCAGGGATAAAATTTTTATTTTTGATGATCCCTAGGGAACAGTATTTTTTGGATTAAAGGTACTCTATGTCCTTTTATGTATTTCTGACAACCTGTTTGCAATACATCACAATAATCTTTTTTATCTTAAGAACGGCAGACAGGCTGACGGACCACTTGATATTTATTTATTTATTGATTTATTAAAATCTTTATGTACATTCTGGTACAAAAGACTGTCAACCTGGTACTAAGAGCATTCTCTACCAGTCAACCTTTGGGATAAACAGAAAACACAACAAATCAAATCAAGAACAAAATCAAAATATTTATTTATCAATTATTAGGTTTCTCCAAGAAACCCTTATGATTGTCATTTAAATTTACCAGGGTTTCGGAAAAAAGTCAAGATGACGATCCTGAGAAGAAACCCCGAAAGAAACTCAGGATACTATTCTTTTTGTCATCTTTAAAATATAAAATTACAAATGGATAACTAGTGCACAAAGTGACCAAGCACGACCACTAATTAACTAAATACAAAATAAAATAAAAATACTAAAAACAAACAAATAAACAAAACATAGATCAAAACATATAAAAATAAACTATATATACATATGTACATACAAATATAAATGATAGTAGATAGCTACTGCCTACAACACAAGTAATGCCACAGGTGCTGCAAGTGCGCTGCTGACTACAGTAGAATTAAAGATATGGGATTGGATAAGAAAATCGGCTCTGGTATCCTTTATTCACCGAAACACAACAGCAGACGTGCTTTTATTTCACGGTGGTCCTCTGTAAGGGGGTGGTTACTGCCGCCAAACAGGCTGCCCAATTGACTGCGAAACGCAATCCAGATCTTCCAGACTTTCCAGATCCAGACCAGAGCCAAATTTGAAAAGTTCATTTTTTTTTTTCAAAATTGACCCGGCCGGGAATCAAACCCGGGAACCCTAGAACAGAGCGTTAAGGTAAGCACCCTAGCCACTCATCCAACTCATAGTTAAGACGTAAAAGCGTGACTCACTTTCGAATTTATGATATTAGATGAGTTGGATGAGTGGCAAGGGTGCTTGCCTAACTTTTCAGGGGCCCCGGGTTCGATTCCCGGCGAGGTCAACTTTGGAAACTTTAATATAATTTTCAAAATTGACTCTGGTCTGGATTTGAAAAGCAGCGGTAGGGCACACTGCGTTTCTCGGTCATTTGGGCAGCCCGACTGGCGGCATTAACCACCCCCTTACAGAAGACTACCGTGAAATAACAGCATGTGTGCTGTTGTGTTTCGGTGAGTGAGTAAGGGACGCCAGAGCCCATTTCCCTTTCCCCTCCTAATCCCTTATCGTTAATCCTATTGTAGTCGGCAGCGCACTTGCAGCAGCTATGGCGTTGTTTGTTTTATAGGCGACGGTAGCCACCTACCATCAAGTGGACCGTCAGCCTGTCTGTCGACCTTAACATAAAAAATAAATTACGATCTATGCACTTTTCAATTTTCTAATAAGAAAACTGTTAGATCAAGTGTTCAGATTTGATTGCATGGTTCATATGCTCCATTGTATTGTACCTTAATCTTCGGCGCAAAAGCATTACGACTCCTTTACGACTGAGTAGTTCGTTCCTCGGCGTTAAGTGGCGCTCCCAGTCGAGATTACATTCCAGGGGACCTTATAACAGCGAGATGAACATTTTTATCACTATATTAACCCGTATTTTAGTTATATGCGCTTTTTATTAAAGATCTAATTCGGACGTTCGCCGTCTGAAGTTCCCTTATTAAACTCGTTCGCTGTTCTTTGTTTTGGCATCGGCCAACTTCGATGGCTAATGATCCGAGACAATTTAAAAGTTTCACTACAAACTTCTTTATATCTGTAATTAATTTGTGAGAGAGTCTTGTCTCCCTTCGAATGAATTTGGAATTTTTGTAACGCTCCTTTTCAAAAATTACAGTGTTCGATTCTAAATAAACTTCAAAATTTCTTTTTATTTACTCTTAATAAACAATAAAACAGTGACAAAGTTATCTCGAAAGTTTCTCGTTGTGCTTACTTGGTTGGTTGCTGCAATGCTGCTTTCATTTATTTCATTTGATTGTTTTATTCAAACAATATTTGAGTAAAACAACTTTATTTTAAAACAAAAAAGCCATACACAAGAATTAAAAATTAACTACATTTTCAATACAAAATCTACAATTACCTAATTTAAACAAATAATATATCTAATACTAAGTAATAAACAAAAAAGTGTTTAAAATTTTAAATCTTATAACAAAAAGACTTTATTTATGATAAAAACATGTTTTAAATAAATAAATAACTAAAATATTGGATAAAATGCTAATTTGACAGTTTTAACAGTTTAACAGTTTGAGTTTTGAAAAATATTTACCAACATATTATTACACAGCATTGTATAAAAATGGACCTGGTATTTCTTCAAATGTGGAAAATTACTTAATTTATCTGTTTATTTTGTATTTAAAATAAAATTATGTGCTGGTATACCTAGGTACTTTTATTTACTTAATTCTTAGAAATTAATTAATGGTATTTCTGGAAACTATTAAATTTTTCGCTATAGTCTTTTTGTGTTGTCTAGTTTGCTATTCTAAACTTATTTCTAACAAAGTAACTGTTTTAAAAAATAAACTTTAAAAATATCAATCAAATTATGTCTAGCTATGTTTAAACTCCTTTAAAATTATAATAAAAAGGATACGATTGTAATTTTTCTTCATCCCAACTTTAAGTGATTACTTTAATTCATTATCTGCAAGCAATAGAGCTTATGTCAAATATGATCCAGGATAATCCGAGACTTTTGAGTGTAGTTCATAAGTTAATAATAAAAGTTGTAAAAGTTTTACACGATCGCATCGGCAAATAAAGATAAGATCTTGTCTGGGGAAACTTGGATAAAACCATTCGGCGACGGCACCGTCGCTTTATAATTAAACTATGTACTTGTAAGCAAATTCACATAGTATCACCGCATCTGCAACGTTCGTTGCTATGTCACGTACGTTGGTCTCTGCTTCAAAAATTGTTAATATAAATATGTTTTAGAATGGGTATTCTGGCGACAGTAATCATCATGTGCAAGAAAGAGATGTTAGAGCCCAATCTCCTATCCTCATATTTTCTTTATTCTATATCATCTTGACACCCTCTAGGAACCAGTCCTATAACTTAAAATGTGCAAGGTTGCAAATGAGAATCCACCTACGGGTCTATCGAAATCACAAATCATTTCTAAAAGAAGTATAATCACGTAATTTATTTGTGCCGAAATATTTTTATTTTATCCGAAATTGAAGTACAAAACTTCAAGTTCATTGTGGGAAGATCCCACTTTAAACTTGATTAAAAAAATTAAATACATTTGTTTCAGGCAATTGAACCCACATAATTATACAATTGAACCCACATATTATACATTATGATACATATTATGATGAGAGCATCGGTGGTGCAATGGAAAAATGCGGCCTATCATGTCGAGAGGTCCAAGTTCGATCCCCGGTCGTGTTATGTGCCAATGGTTTTATTTTTTCTATTAAGAGGAATCAGTAAAAGTTTGAACGGTTAAATAAAACGGTTAAGAAAAAGGGAAAAAATTCTACCATCACATTGTTCACAAATCCGCACTGGGCCAGCGTAGTGGACCATATAGCCCATACGCCCTTGTTGAGAGGGCAGGCTTATGCTTTTGCAGTAGGGACATATAATATGATGATGATACATTATGATTCCATTATGATTGTTAATGATGATACATTATGATTCCAACCAATTCTAAACATCATTAAAAGCAAGTGCTGTTTACAGGCCGAAAAATTACCTCTAGATAATAAAAATAACAAATTTGACTAAAAATGTACCATTAAAAAAAAGATACTGCATTCAAATATTTTTGCGAAATAATATTATTTTATAAAAAAAAACATCGTAACACTAGCGTTATAACAAATTTCAATAAGAACGCATCGTCTATTTGCCTAGATAAAATTTATAGCCTCTAACTAAATTGGAAAATAGAAGTTGGCTTCGTGCTCAAGTTTAAACAGATTAAACGTAATTAGTTTAAAACAAGTCCGTTGTCTGTTTTCATGGCAAACATTCGCATGTCCGGAGGCGTCCGTAATCACTGCAAGTAACAAGGCCCTTACATTTAGATCATCGCCAAAGATAACGGGCGTTTTCGAGGGAGTTCTAGGTAAGCATGGCTGCGACAAGGGACCGGGGCTCGCAACTTCATTAGCATAGCAACTTAGAATCAGCAACTCGAGTCCGCTGACTCCACAGCCTACCTCCGGGCTCGAGATTTAACTCACTTCTCATTAGTGGAGGAATTTTCGGGAAAACGTATTCAATGTTTCCTGTCTTTTTCGCTCTCATTTGCTGTGAATAATTCCGTCCCAAGTTGATGCGCATTTGCGTATACATTCATTTCGTAAATGCGTGAGCGTGCCGTATAATTTGATCGAAAACAGAAGCCTCCCATCAGCAATCTAGAACGTGGAGTAAGTGGCGATGAGTGAATTCAGTATTAAAATTAGGCTGCGTTCGTATTAGAGCGTTTACATAAATTACCTTTTTTGTGCGACACATGAGGAATTAAACGAGTATCTAATGTTGAAATACAAATTGCATATTGTATTAATGATAAAAGCCTTCACATTATCCAAATCTTACGCTCAATGCTACGTACGTATTCTTCGTGCGCTATTTTTGAGGCAATTTTATTAGAGAACTAGAAGAGGAGAAAGACCTCCAAGACCTCCAAGCTTACCTCCAAATTTATCAACTATAATATATACCTGATTATCATTCCCCAGGAACCTTCTCACTCGGAAACCGTTTCTGCCTATGGTTCAATCCACCGTTGTTAGAAAAGGTCTTTAGTTAGCATTGCTTAAGGTTAAGTAAGTACATTTCTACGGACTAAACACCTCACGCTTGACTTTCGGGTTGCATTTAAGTTACAAAGGATAAGTTAAGCGGCCCTTAGCTCGATTTTCGAAGACATAATTATGCTATATATGTTCCATAATGATTTGCTTATGTTACATGAGATACTAACTGTGGCCCGCGGCTTTGAATGTGTGGTATTGTATTTTAATAGTAAACAGTAATAACTTTCCAAACAAGGAGTGATAGGTTTTTTTTTTCTAGTCCAGAACCACTTCGTAAACATACTTAATATCTGATAAGACTCTCATCTGCTAATATCAATTTGCCATTTTATAAGTATAGATTAGGTTATAAGATAGTTATATAATATATAGATAGATAGATTTATAAGAAGCTGTAATTCAAATTTTCAGATTTCTAAATTAAAAGGTCTAAGGCTTTCATACAAAATAACCTCCTCACCCCCTTTAAGTTGAAATTTTCATAAATCCTTTCCATGTACGAAATGTACCGATCTCAAAAGAGGACCCTTCATTGTTATACTTGTACACTGGTTAATAGCAAAAAAATAAGTTTTTCAGCAAGGGTTTTTTTTTTAATAATATTTCAAAGAAAAAGAAGAAAGGTCATTAATTTAGCGGATTGTGGATTCAAGTGGCATAGAAAAATATTATTATTTTTGGTTCGAAGTGGCATATAAGATTATGTTTATTATTGAATCCTGATGGTAGATTTAAGAGAAGATAAAGGTATCCTCGGATCCACATGTGGAGCCGAGCTGTGGATCCAAGTGGACGGAGGGTTTCTTAGTGGATGCTTACGTTATAAAATAAACCTATATATATGTTCCAAATTTCAGCTTTATAGATTAGTTTTGGCTGTGCTTTGATAGTCAGTCAGGACAAATGATTTTATAAGTATAGATTAAATGACTATACCTCATGCTGTGTCCTAAAAATTTATAGTTTATAGCCCACAGTTTCATGAAAACCCTCTAAGCTTGTTATTTTTCATGATACTTGTCATCAATTTAGTAAAATAACTAAACAAAACTACAGGTAATATTAGTTAACTTATATAAGTAAAATAATATAGGATTTATTTACTTAATTAGGATTTATTGACAAAGACTTTTCTCTTAATATTCGTATCTTATAAAAATAAAAAAAATATATACACAATAATGAACACTGTTAGACTTCATCACACACATTTGAATGAATAAATAGAGATTTGTGCATTTTATTTAAAAAAAAAAATTAGTACAATTGCACCCATAGGAATCAGGAGCGGTTCGCCTTATAATATTAAGACGGTCAATATTACAATCTTAAACCGCAGTGAACATTCTAATACATCCGAATTCTGTACAAACTGTCGTGAATGCGAGCCCCATTTCCACTCGTTTTATGTCCGCATGACGTCTTTACCGCCGCAACAAAAGGCTGCGATAATTTTATATGGTGCCTTTAAACCGAATGGCTTCGACATAAACTGCTCAAACTCATATTCTCCCAAATATCATTACGACATGCGCTATAATTAAAATATAAAATCACTCAGTGCATCATTTCAATTAGATTTATACGGCGAAGGTTGTTTTATTTATTTTACTTCATAAAACGTATAAATTGTCATCAGTTTCAACCTTCACATCAGTTTGATGTATCCTTTAATTACTGCCTGATTAATAGCATTACTTAAACTGACTTAGCACTCATATATAATTCACTGGCTTGGTAATCACACATCATAAGAAACGGTAAAATGATTTATAAAATTCATAAGAAGAAATTTGCTAGAATAACTTAATTAGTATTTAATAAAACTTATTATTACATGAAAGTCCCTATTAATCAACTAATTGATAGTGATTCATATTAATTCCCAAATTTAATTCTGTATATAAAATGTAACAACATTTATTTTTTATAGTAAGGCTTTTTATAGTAAGGCCTTACTATTTTTTTATAGTAAGGCTAAGACGAAGTCTAAAGCGTTAATATTATTGTTATATTTTATTTATTATAATTTATTTTCTGGCTGTTGGTGAATCAATAAATAAACGAGCACTCTTTCAGTACAGTAGTTTGAAAATAATAGTTACTTGTGTTATTGGCTACCATCAGTGAACCATCAGCCTTAACATTTAAAAAAAAAATGTCCTACTTGGACACATTTTATATATAACTTAAAATGCTAACCGTGTGTAAGAAAATTGTCTTATGAATTCTACATAGTATGCAGTAAAGACTTGTGTTTACAGAGAGACTGAGAGCACCATTAAATTTTAATTTTTTTATAACAAGGTAGAAATGCTAGAGGACGGTACATCTGATGGTATATGGCTACGGTCACCTCTTAAAACAAGCATAGGTACTGCAAAAGCGCTGTCGACCTTTGTATGCAAAGTATAAGGAATTAGGAGTATTAAAAATCATTTACCGAAACACCTTTGTACACAAACTATTATTTCATGGTGGTATTACACAAACTATTATTTCATGCTCAATTTATGATTACGAAAAGCACTTTGCCCTGCCAAATTGATACCACTAATATGAAATACTAATAATTGAGATATTATTTATAACTCTCACAAAGTAGTTATAATTTTCAGACTTCGTTAAATGAAAAACATGATCCCTATACCTTTTTTGCGTGGTTTTTTACTCCTGCAATCAACTGTAAGGTAGTTAACCTTTCCTCTACAGAGCTTTTTGTATTCACCTCAAGTTCCCGACGCGCTGATCTTATCTCCCTGATAAGATTATACTAAATGTTTTTATCATACACTTTCTATGCGAGGCGTAACATTCGCAGATGAGTTTGTTTTCTACGTTTACCGTATATAATAATCATTCAGAGTTAGTGTTCACCGGTTTTATAGTCTGCTTTAGTATGCTCGTCTGTAAAGTCTATAGTTTTGATTATTTCTGAACGCGGTGTTTTATGTTAAAATATGCGGACAGGCTAACGGTCCATAGATTTTCTGTGACAATTAGCACATCTAAAGCACATCATCTAATTTAAAGTTCCTGTGATTCAAGATAAAGAAATATGCGAAGAATTTGTTTCTAATTTAATTAATCTATTATGATTTACATTTTTTTAAATGTAATATACAGTAATATAAATAAAATAAAAATTAAATACAACATATTATAATGTTTAGATCTATACATATAATAAAATCGTAAACGCGCCGTGTCTGTAAATTACATATTTTTTCAAAAAAAAAAAAAAAAAAAAACATTTTTTTAAAATTATTGTCTGTTTGCCTGTGCGTTTGTTCGCGCTAATCTCAGAAACGGCTTAACCGATTTGAATGCGGTTTTTACTGATGTATTACAAAAAGCTTCCCATAACATTTAGTGTTTGTTTTATTCCAATCGGTTTACAGAAAAAAAGTTACGCGCTATACTGAATACCACGCGTACGAAGTTGCGGGCTCAGCTAGTTTTTTTAAATAATGTTCTGCAAGCATGCTGACGCTCCATTTGATGATAGGTGGCTCCGTCGCCAACACTTAATATATTAGGAACAAGGCTAGAATAATGGATAGCTCGTTCTTCTATCCTCTCTTTCTTCCTTATCCATTGTTCCATCAGGGTTGACATCGCATCCCTCTTGGATCACCTACATTCGAGTGGGCCATCAGCATGTGTACCGACTTTTGCCTAAGAAAATAATGTACAGAAATGATGGATTCTTAATAAAGATGGTGTAGGTGCGTAGTAGTGAGTTTTAGCGAACGATAAAATTGTTGAAAGATCCATTTTAGTATTAAATTCCAATTAGACACATATGCATATTTCTTGATTTGTATTTGCTAGGTGTGTCAGGGATGCCATTGCTCTCAGAAAACACACATCCATCTGCATGTTTGAATAACAAACG
The DNA here is from genome assembly GCA_910589475.2 of Bembecia ichneumoniformis. Taxonomy (NCBI): domain Eukaryota; kingdom Metazoa; phylum Arthropoda; class Insecta; order Lepidoptera; family Sesiidae; genus Bembecia; species Bembecia ichneumoniformis. Next base: position 17,797,794 of record OU342526.1, on the reverse strand, counting down.
CTCCGCCACGCGCCAGAAACACGATCTTATTCGCACGTATTCTAATTATATTGTATTTAATCCTCAATAACACGGCGGAGGTAAATAGCTTACGATAACAAAGTGCTTGGCAGTCGGCTGGAGGTTAGAGGGCAGCATCACGTAACTGCTACTAAACTATATAAGGGTGCCGAACAAGCCGCACAAGTAATTTAACACCCAAGCAAAACTCCCAGCAAATCTGTAAACAGGTTCACTTTTCATATTCGATAATTTTTATATTTTACGGATTCTTTCTACTCCACTTCTACTCCTGTTCCGAGTCTTCAATTTGTTTGTTTTCGTTTTGAAACTCAATACCAATCCGATTCTTTCAAATATACTGATCAAATATAGACGTTTACAAACTTAAGCCCAAACTCGTTTTCTCGTCAAACGTACTACAATCACATCTACAGTTTCTTAGAAAGAATCCTAAACGGTTTTATGAGTTCTTTCGCTTTAGCATCTATATACAAACAGTTAAAGACAAAACTGTTAAACATCTTTTGCTCATTTGTTTGAGAATCAATTTCCTTTTTTTTTTAATAGCTATTGTCGAGCTTAGTGTCATCGTTTAAAAAATTTCTGAATCAGTTTATTTTGTTCAACTTTGATAGCATTATGGTTCGAAAAAGCGAAGTTAATATTTTTTTGAAAATTTAACATCAGAATAGGATTTTGTTCCTAGAATCAGAATAGGAGAGTTATTTCTGATTTGTGTCTTATTTTCTCATTGCCATGAGTTGCCAAAATGCATATACTATTAAGTTTTTTTGCTGTTACCGTCTTTTCAGTAGAATGTCAGCAACATTACAAGGTAGACACAGTTTCGGTGGTCTTCTTTATGGAGGTGGTTACTGTCGGACGGGCTTACCAAATACGAAACGCATACTGCCCTTCCACAACTTAATTACATATTAAAAATAAGACAAAAATTCATAAATTGAATCCTCGTAGGTGCAATCTAATCGCTCCAGTGTTTAGAATGATAGTCTAAAGTTCTAGGAAAACTTTGACTTGTATTCACTTTATCTTTTGTTATAAATGCTACCAAAATAAAATACATATTTATATTGCTAATCAAAGGTTTTGACAATGGTTACAAATACAACCAATACACCAAGTATTAGTTGCTTAATCGGTTCGTCTGTATGTATCTCGTGTAAGTTAAGCAAGTTTTAGTTAAGGATACCATAAAACAGTTCCTAGTGGCAGATAAAGCGATACCAACTATACGTGGGGATTTATAAGCGTGAGATTAGTTCAACTTGTCTGTCCACGAATTAACGTCGAAACTTTCGACGCGTGTTCGGTGTACTAGTGAATCCAACACAAACTGCACTTTAATACTGAGCTACAGCCTCGAAAGGGTTGTAATATTCAAGTTACTTCGTGTTTCGTTGTCTTTAAGCTTTTATAAAAAACTTGCTTTCGCCCGCGACTTTGTCCACTTACTTTTATTTTCTGAGGCGTTGAATTGCTCCTTTTTTTAAATGATCACTCTGCAATAATGCTTTTTTTATGGAAAATTCCTTAAACGTTCCTTTCAAAAATTCCTTTCGTTTCGCTTTGAGGAACGAAACGATAGCGCGTTATAACCTGCTAGCGTCATCTGTTGTCGAAAAAATGAAATATTTGAACTTACAAAATGTAGTGACATCTGTATTATACCGAACGTAACTAACGTAACTTTTGTTGAAACACGTGACATCTGAGTATGCAGGATGTAACTAAATATTATAAAGTAATTAGGTATCCAGTTATCTATTGACACGAGGAAAATTTTATACATTTAATTTTATAGGTATGCTTGACGAGCCCGTTGGATGAGTGGTTAGGGTGCTTGCCTTAACACTCTATTCTAGGGTTCCCTGGTTCGATTCCCGGCAGGATCAGTTTTTCAAATTTAGCTCTGGTCTGAATTTGGAAAGTAGTGGCAAGGCACACTGCGTTTCGCAGTCATTTGGCAGCCCGTCTGGCGGCAGTAACCATCCCCTTACAGAAGACCACCGTAAAATAACAGCACGTGTGCTGTTGCGTTTCGGTGAGTGAGTAATGGATGCCAGAGCCCATTTCCCTATCCACTCCTAATCCCTTATCCTTAATCCTACTGCAGTCGGCAGCGCACTTGCAGCAGTTTAGGCGTTGCTTGTGTTATAGGCGACGGTACCCACCTACCATCAAGTGGACCGTCAACCTGTCTGCCGACCTTAACATAAAAAAAAACTCCAGTCGTGCATCGGAGCTGACACTTTTTAGACAAGGACTAAACTCAGACTGAACACAATTTTTACCAAAATGAGCGCAACCTAAAAACCTACGAATTAAAGTGCAATATTGCACAAGAAATTTTTGTAGCTTCTTGGAGATAACCGAATATATTTAATTTTATAAGTTTAAAGGAGTAAACTGAAATCGTGCGACGGAACTGACACACACTTTTTTGTTTTTCAGTTAATGTATTAAAATAAAAAGTTTAACAAATATATTCTAGACATTTATTTATTTATTTATTACTTATTTATTATTACATTGCCTCCAACTAGGCAGGCACCGAAAAAAACAAAAAATTGTCACACAGCAAGGGACGGAAAAAAAATAACATGGCAGATGCCGCCGCGATGAAAGGAGGCACAGCCTACGCCAATAAAAGTCAAAGTAGCATAAATTTAGAAAAAAAAAACTAGAGAAAAGAAAAAAAATCAAAAAATTATCAAAAAATTATGAAAAATTTATCAAAAAAAAATTATACATAAAAATATAATTTTTTTTTGGAATTAATTAATTAATTTAATTTTGGAATAAATGTCAAAAATAAACTAGTGTTAATTATCTGAACCACGGACAAGGATGAGTCTTTTAATTTTGGAAAATGCGTCGTTAAAAAGGTCAACATCGTGACTCAGGGAGTTGGCAACATCCATAATAGGATTTAATGAGGAAAAACGGCCCAAGTTGGTTCTGAAATAATTTAGTCGAAATGGTGTGTATCTGCCCGGTCTGGGTGCTCGACTAGGAACCCCAAAGTTTATACGCAACCCAAAATATATACTCGTATGTGTAGTGTATACTAGCATATTGTACGCATGCAACCAACCCAAAGTCCCAGTACATTTCATGATTACGAATTCATTTTGAAAGCCACAATCTACAGTCGTACGAATAGAAATCGGTACTTAATCTTACAATTTAAATATACCCGAGACCCTCCCCAAGCATTTCCATTGAAAATTTAACAATCCCATCGCCAAATCAAATACTACACACAAAACCTCACGAGAAGAAAATAAACCGAATCCGATCGTGGTTCGAGCCAAAAACCATTTCAAATATCATATAAATAAATTATTTCCATTCAGTGTTTTCGATGAAAGTCGACGATTTGGCAACGGGCAGGACTCCTGGCTTTTTGCCAAACAGTGAAAGTTTACCAAGACATTGGCCTACCAAATTTGTTTATATACGAATGTCCTGGCAAGGAACTGCGTGTTTCGGAGCCAAGAAAGGACACGACAGGATGAGGGGGGCAAAGGAATGGAAAGCGAAGGTGTACTCATAACAAATATTCAATTCTTATGCCAAATATTATATTGCACTTTTTCTAGTCTAGACGACCTAAGAGCTAAGAATTTGAGAAAGGAGAAAGGTTATTATCAATCAGATACACTTCAAGTTTACTTCTCACATTATATTTTTCACTCAAAATTTTAAATATTTATCACAATTTTGGACTTCATCCATACTATACTAGTCCATACTATCCATCCTAAAATTATGAAAGTCAAAGTAACTCTGTTACTTTTTCAACCCTAAACTGCAGAACCGATCATCACGAAATTTTGCATAGCAAAATTATGTATCCCTGTATCGTCAAGGACACAGGATACATGAAAGGACATAGAGTACCTTTCATCCAGAAAAAAGTACTGTTCCCGAGAGATCATCTAACACCTGGAAAAGCTGTAACTGCAATAAAGATGTTAGACGTTACATTGCTAATATATTTAGTCAGGCGTTATTTTTTATGTTTTTAACTCGGGCGAATTCGCGGGCACCAGCTGGTATCCATATACCAATATAAATATGATAGTAACTCTGTCTGTCTGTTTGTCGGTTACCTTTTCATGCCTAAACCGCTGAACATCATGAAATTTTGCATAGACGTTGTCAGGGATGTAGGAAAGGACATAGGGTACCTTTCATTCAGATAAAAGTACTGTTCCCGAAAGATCATGTAACGCCTGGCAAAGCCATAACTGCAATAAAGATGTTAAACGTAGCAATTTATTGCTCATAATATATTTATTCAGGCGCTATTTTTAATGACCTATTTTTAATAGTAATAAATAACCTTACAAGAAAAGTAATGTGTATTTGTTGTATTTTTCTTTAAAATAATGTTACTCTTATCAGATTGTAACTAATTCAGTCAGTATGGAATTGATATTTTGCAAAGATTGCCAATATTTATATTAAAACACATGATAATTTTAAATATATCATCACCATTAACAGACATTTTAATTGATTTAATTGTATGTCTTTATGTATTGCCTCATATTACTTTAAGAAAATTTACAGATCGTTTTTGAACTTTTAATATTACCTCTATAATTACTCTTACCGTCAAAGAGATAACTTTATATAACTACATATGTTAAATATCTATATATCCAATGGTCTAAATTCGACCATATTCATTTCGAAGGCAGGGCAACCATTTTTATTGATAACACTAAAGTCTAAAAATAAAAAATAAAATGGAACAAGATCCCCCTTTCCATAAGTAGAAGCCGAATTAAAATCGGTGTAGCTTTTTGCGAAACTAACGCACGGCGATTAGTTTTTATATTATACTAGCTGAATTCGGCCACGCTTCGCTGCGGCCCATACGACGGTGGCGTGCGCATGGGGCGGTACTGGACACTGCTTATATATAATACTATATATCGTAGCGTGATGTTATATAACCTATAGTTTTCCTCGATAAATGGACTATTCAAAACAAAAAGAATTTTTCAATTCGGACCAGTAGTTCCTGAGATTAGCGCGTTCAAACAAACAAGCAAACTCTTCAGCTTTATAATATTAGTATAGATATAATGATTTAGAGAAAGAATGCTTAATGTATATTAATATTTTCCTGTAACATAACAATAAAAAAAAATTTAGGTGAATCATAGTTCATGTTAGGCACAAAGCCAATTTGCTTGCTACACCAATAATAAAAAGTATTTACGGTGCAATATCTCATTGGTAAGGTGGGCATGATGTGTGAGCCAGCAGACAAGTGAGTTTACGAGGACATAAAGCGCCTGACAAAGCCGTATACGCCCCACCATGTTGGATGCATGGCGAGCCATTACTTAGCACCATAACTTCTGTTTAGGAACGGGGTCGGGCGCACCTCCCTACATTGTCGCCTGATTCATGGCTTGTCACTCCGCGACAACTCATTTTCTATTCTTCAAAGTCATTGGGCGTATGACTTTATGTTGACAAATGAACTCAGGTTACATAATTGTGACAATTCATATGTATGCCTATGTTACCTATAGGCACAGATATTATGAACATCAACTGTGTTGGTTACCATACCTGCTTTTTTTAATTTGTCATTGTAATGACTGTTAATAAAAAAAATGTTAAGTTCGTCAGTCAGATGGGCGGTCCACTTGATGGTAGGTGGCTATCGTCGCCTATAACATAACACAGATGCTGCAAGTGCGCTGCCGACTACAGTAGGATAAGGGATTAAAAAGGGATAGGAAAAGTTCTTTGACATTCCTTACTTACTCACTCAAAGACACCTACGTGCTGTTACTTCGCGTTATTTTCTGTAAAGTAGTGGTTACTGCCGCCAAATGGGCTGCCTCAATGTACAGCTCTTTATTAATACTGGCTTAACTGTGCAGTCATAAATTAGGCAGCTCGTCTGGAGGCAGTAACCACCGGCGAGTGAGTAAGGGATGACAGAGCCCATTTCTCTAACCATATATCTTAATTCCATTTTCTCATTCTTACTAAGGTTGTCAGAGTATTCTTTCGTTATAGGCAATGCCAGCCAAGTGGACCGTAAGCATGTCTGCAGACTTTATCATAAATAATAATAATAATTAACCATCAAAATAAAATAAATAAAAAATTTCAATAACAATAACAAAATAATTGAGCCATAACGTTAACGGCCAGCAATATCTGATAAACGTGCTTTATTTATTTTTAAAATTTCGGACATCATTATGTTTAAATATTCATTGGACATTAAAAGGTGCCATTAAAGCAAATCGCATCACAGCCACACTTTCCACAAAGTGAAATTATAAATATCGGAATAATGATATCTTTATTTAGCTCTATCGTTTTTCTTAAACTATGTACCTAAAGACAGAAATAAACGTTTTAACAGTCTAACTTGTAAGCTGATCTGGCGGCAGCAACCACCCTTGTACAGAAGACCACCGTGACTTGGCCGCACTTGTATTGTTGTGTTTAGGTGAATGAGTATGCCAGAGCTTATTCCCCAAATTACATTTTATTAAGTTTTGAAGTTTGAACTAAGCGTCAAGTCAGCGTTAAGTTGCTCGAGTTTGAGAAAGTGTACCTACACTTACAAATAAGAAAAAAAAACAGGAAATGTCAAAAGAGCAAATAATATTTCACAAGTTAATACACTTGTATTTTTAAAAATATTAACAGATAAATTAAAAAAAAAATATTAAAAACAATATTGTTACTATTGCTTTAGAAGTATGGACTTTACTTAGAAAGTCCATCTTTCTATAATTCAAAATCAATCCATTAATTTTGATGAAGTAAGTATACGCTAATTTGAAAATGTGAGCATTTCAAAATTTTATTTACAGATTTTTTCTTACTACCTGAAAGCATATGAAACATCAAACATACATTAACAATTTCAACATTTATTTTTTTAAATGCCTTTTTTTTTAAATAACATTAATCAAAAAAGTTCAGCAATTATATAGATGTCGGACAAAAAATCTTAACGAAATAACAGCACATTTTGTAAAATGACTGAGTATCCGCACATACATAAATAGATTAAGCACGGGAAAGTATGCACTTAACTTTAAGTATAAAGTTAATTAAGTCCGATTCAAATGTGCCTTAATGTCCAAAATAAACAAGAGGATTTGTGATTCAAGCCCCTTTACCGAAATAATGTATTCAGTATGTAAATTGCCGTGAGCTTCATTCTCTTTTTAAAATTGTCTAAATGTCTAAATATTTAAATTGACCTGCATACAGTGAAATAAATCATTTTTGACTACTTTTTTCTGGAATTCATCCTTCATCTAAGTATGGGTATAGGTAGGGAATCGAGTTTTTTTAAGTCAAATGTGGTTAAATATGAAATTACTGTTATATACAATAAGATTTACATAGTAAAGATGTGTCTGTCAGAAGAAATTGTTTTTTGATGAACATTTTGGCTAAAACCTCCTTATCACCTCCATAGGTACTTACTAGCTAAGTAAAATAAAAAAGAAGCGAACAACAACATAAAGAAAGGGTGTTATTTAATGTTATTTTATAAGTTAAAAAACATTGTAAGCGATAACTCTTACTGTTAAACGTTGTTATTGGCATCTCAATACACAATATTTAATAGATTTCTTTCACTGGTGTCCCTGACATATCTATTTGTCAGATGCGTGTAAGAAGTGAAATTTTGCGACACCGCAAACACATTATATCCTCCAAATGTGTGTATTTTCGTGGCGGGCTTGTGTATTTATTTTTTGTCCCATCCCTCTCACCCTCCTACGGGATACTCGCATTATTTGCTCACCCCGAGGCCCGCGGCCACGTGTGGGTGCCAAAACGTACTACTTTATTTATGTGTTCGGAGGCCACAATCAAAATTATTTATGCTTTTTATGTATGGAAATCTCGGCCTTTGTCCCTCGCTGGCCGCTCGTATTTTTTCCACCCGGAATTGCTTTTATTCGGCGACTGGCTTAATAATATTTTTGTAATTAAAAACTCGTACTGGACGTTTTCATCGCACCGCTTTGGGAATGTTACGCGAAATTTACGTTTTACGCCGACGCCGAACTTGCTCGGCTTTTCTTAGTACTAATATTCTCTTTCATCAATATATAAATTGGTAAAGATCAAACCGTTCAGTGTGATTTCTATGTGGTTTTTAGGGTTCCGTACGTCCGAATAAAAAAACGGAACCCTTATAGGATCACTCGTGTGTCCGTCTGTCCGACCATTCCCCCCCCCCTTATCTCCGAAACTACTGAACCTAAAATTTTGAAAAAAATACGGAAATTAGTTTTCTACTTATTGATTATAGGAAAAATAAAATGGTTTTTTTGTTTTTTTTTTGTTTATAGCTACTGACGAAACAATTATGATTGAATTTCAAGTAGTGGGCGCACAGTAAATTAATTAATTATTACAAACTAACCTTTGAGTAAGGTTGATGGAATTTTATCAAACTTACTCATATCTAATAGGAAATTAATTCATCAAATCGCAAGAAATATTTTCATTATAGCAAGAAAGAAACAAAGTCTCTAAACTAATGTGTTGATCAATATCGAATTATTAAAGTAATGCATGTATAATAATAAATACGCGCTTGATAATAAAATGTTTTTCACGTTTAATAATGAACAATGAAGATAACTTGAGTGCTACAATTATTTCTCTGTCATGTAGAAATATACTGGTACTGGACTTCTTCTCCATAGTACCAATTGACATCGCCGGATATTAGGGTGTATAGTTATAACCGTATGACGAAACATAATTCGGATATCCGCAACATAAAACGACCTGGTGTCTCCCAATAATGGTTCCAATCTTTACAATTCCAAATTCAGACCCGCCAACGCCATTCCCGGGATCCAACAATGGGCGACAAACCCGTTACACGTGCGGGTGAAATCGTGCAGGAGAAAAGGCCCTAGGCCCCAAATCTTCCTTTCAGCATTCCTCTTCCAAAAACGCCTGTAGATCTCCGAAGTGCGGCAGGTATTGTCTCCGTGCAGCTGCTCGAAGCGCACTCTCAACTCCTCAGGAATCCTACGCAACACGATATGGAACAGCATAAAAGACCACAGGTCCACCGATAGGTCTACTCGCCTTAATGAATTAAGGACCCCCAAGAAGGGGGTTCAATAAATAATACCTGCAAATCCGAGAGTTGGGTCACTCGCGGGAGATGACAAGGTGGACGTCCGCCAGGCCCTTTACATTATAATATCGCTCTTCGATAAATATGGCAACAATTAAGTTATTTATTCTCAATCAAGAACAACCCAGCAATCGTTCGTCAGAAAGCCCAATAAGCAATTATTTTATTTAAAATTAACCAAACAATAAAACAAGTTATGTAATTACACACATCCGAATCAACAATTTTTTGCTCGATAATAGCAAGCAAAATTAAAACCAAATGCAATATATTACAATGCGGAAAATTCTATCAAACCCGATCTATCAAATCAGAAATAAAACCAAATATAATAAGCAAGTTGTTTCGCTGCGTTTATCTACAATGGAATATAACCAAAATCGTTGTACAAAAGACGATACGTTTTCGCGCTCCTTCACTGATGTCACAAGTTATGTCCAGCGTTTTTTTTTTACAGTCAGTGTTCTATCAACGATACGAGACATAGCATCTGACGTCACATTTCTTCTCAACCAATGGCGTTCGTTTGGAAATTTTGAATTTCCCTCGCATAATTTACACTTTTTATTTATAAAATTGTGCAATAATAAAGAAATCAATTATGGAAATAATTAATGGTTTAGATTAAACACCTAATCATAAAGATTCGGAAAAAAATATTTTAATGAAATTTAAACTACACGCATATTTCCTATTTTGGCATTTTACGAATAATTTATTAAATATTCTAAAAATAATTAGGTATTTCAAAAATTTGACATAAATGACAGATAAAGAATGTTTCGTAATGTCTACTAGAGCTCATTTTTATTCGCAATGTTTTCCTCTATTACTAAATTAATAAAGACCATACAGGTATTGGAATCATATCCTGCTGTATAGGCAACCAAGCATTCAACCTTATGGTTGCACAAGGCCCATCGCCACTTATGTTTAACTTTAATTCTAGAAAAATAATTTTAATTAGCTTTAGGCAAATGTTAGACATAATTTGAGATTTAAAAGTAAATTACTTTTGTAAGGTAGTTTTAAACATTAATTTATTTTGAAGTATTGCATAAAGTCCCCATAAAGTAATTACCATCATGTTCTTTCTATTATAATATTTGTCTCCTTTCCCAGTAGACCATTTAATGGATACACCATACTTGCCATAACCCTATAGTCAGAGAAAGTGTATAACAGGAAAGATTAACGGTCCACCGACAACATACGAAACAATTTTTTTTTTTCATATTTGACGCCATAATAAACATCTCTATATATAAAAATGAATCCCTATTTCCCTTGGTCAAGGCATCACGCGTGAACGGGTAGACCGATTTTAATTCGGTTTTGACTAATGGAAAGAGGGATAAACGGAGAATGTTCATATATATAAAAATTGCACACCGGGCGAAGCCGAGGGCGAGTCGCTAGTTCACAATAAAATATAAATTACTAACTGTTATTCCGTATTTCAATTTCAATCCGCTATTTCATTTGAGTGCAATTTATTTACACAGGCATGAATACGTTTAATGTTCATATGCTCCCGGATAAATACTCAATCCATCAGGCATATAGACGGGTGCAAAATAAATATAGGTCCCCGGGAGGAATCCGCACGTCTCATTGATTTGGGATTATCCGACACGATTAGAACTACGGCCGCGATCTCTAACTATCCCAAAGCCTTTTATATAACATCTCAATATGCGACTATCTGTTTGTTTTCAGATGATTATATTGTATTTATATGCCAAGGAAATAAAATATATTTATTTCTTTGATTATACGTAAGGCTTATCTCGATAATTGCTTGATCGTTTATAAAACAACACTAATGCTAATAATTTCCCGATCTTTTCCCGAATAATATTTTCTTTTTAATATTCGGAAGAAAAAACACAGTTTAATAATTTTCCATTTAGGCTCATTTCCTTGTTGACGAAGGAATGTCACTAAAAAGTAAACTATAAATTTCATATAGCCTACTGTGAATTATTAAGTGATTATTGAAGTGACAATGAAGCCTGGAATTAAAGCCTGGATTCGGAGCTCATACTATGCTTAGTATTGTATATTTACTTTGAGTATTAAGTGTATGATTATAATTGTTGTAATTTTTATATTGTAAAGATGACAAAAAGAATAGTATCCTGAGTTTCTTTTGGGGTTTCTTCTCAGGATCGTCATCTTGACTTTTTTCCGAAACCCTGGTAAATTTAAATTTAACTGGTAAATCTAAATGACGATCATAAGAGTTTCTTGGAGAAACCTAATTGATAAATAAATATTTTGATTTTGTGAATGCTAGTTGTAATTACTCTTTCATGCTATAAGTGGAAATTTTTTATTTGGTGTATGCTTCTATTAGAATTGTTACTATGTAATATTAGTACCTGTAAATTTCCCTAAAATAAATAAATAAATAACTTTCACAGGTTCGATTGATTTGAAATTTGGTGTACTGTTAATTCGGTGGTATTTCCATGACATGGTAACTTTGAACTGATGCCCCAGCGTTAAGCAGTCTACGAGATACCCAACTCCTCAGCAACTTCAGCAGATATAGCGTGTTTGGGCTTATTAGAATGGTCTCAATAGAATGTTAGGCCTTAGTTTATATTTTTAAAGTCGCGATCACTTGCTGACGAAGCTTCAATTGTTCGCCAAGAATTTGTATAATACTAGCGAAAAAATTAAATATTTTTTTATATTCCTTATCGCTCAATATCCCTAAATCGTTTAATAATATTAAATAAGCAAAGCTTCCAGGGCATTTTCATACGCGAAAAGTATGAAATTTTTTTTGTAAATAATAAAAAAAAAATATAACTATAACTAAAAGTTATTAAGTGCATAATTACAGTTGGAATTCTGAAACCTCTTAATGAGAAGTCACAGGAAAATACCAGTTTATGTTGTGTACAGTTATAATGCGCTTTTGAACTTAATGCCTAAGATACATACTCTAGTCACGTTTCAAATACAAACTCTATCATTGATCACATAGCGATTTTTAAAACGAAGAAGCCTTTGCTGCACATGTAAAAAAAAGCTCTAAGTTATCCAGCGTGCTTTGGAAAAGGTTCGATATTAAAATTTCACCAACACTTTGAAAGAGTTTTGTAGTTGCACACGCGACTCTCGAAAATTCGCTTTCGAAAATACAAACAAAACACTCGTACCGTTCCGGATAACCGGGGAACGTTCGCCAGATTTCCGTGAACAGCAATTTTGAGGCCGGATGTGACCGAATAACCTTGGAAATTGGCCAGTCACATCTTCCAATTCTAAGAAACGTGCAAATTGTAAAGTGGGTAGATCTTTCTGCATATTTGGTACACATTTTATTGAAATACCATAATATACCTTTTATAAAAATCTTTAGTGGTGCAGGGTGCAGTGCATTACTTAATTATAAATTGGGCATGCTCTCTGGCAGCAGTAACTAACTCCTCATAGAAGACCACCATGAAATAACAACATATTTTATGTGGTGTTATGTTTCGGTGAGTGAGAAAGAGAGTTCTCCTCCGAAAATCAACAGAACATACGCAACATCTATAGCGTTGCTTCTACGTTGCTTAAGTAACGTAGAAGAGCCCATTTCCCTATCCCCTCCTAATCCCTTATCCTTAATCCTACTGCAGTCGGCAGCGCACTTGCAGCAGTTTAGACGTTGCTTGTGTTATAGGCGACGGTAGCCACCTACCATCATGTGGACCGTCTGCCTGTCTGCCGACCTTAACTTGTTTAACGTTTATTTAATCTCAACAGACAGCACCGCCAGTCTCTTTTTTACTGTTATATTAAAATTTATTTTTATTTTTCCTACAATCATTAAAATGTGTATTATGAAAAATGTACAAGAAATATACCGCCCATTATATCGATAAAGATTCGTATTTTAATCAAATTTATTTTTAAAAAGCCTTTATTTATTCTAATCCTTGACATCTGCACTTTAGTGATTGGACTGTCCTAGGTCATAGATCCTACCGATTTTATCTTTGTCGCTATCTATCTTTTTGGCATATCATCCTTCCATTTTTAATTTGTTGGGTATCCTTCGTTATAATTTTAGTCCATTTTTCTGTTTTATTTGTTATCAGTATTTATGACAAATAAAACATTATTTTATATATTAATATCTATATAATAACTTTACAATATTATTTCATTATATATTTTATATGGATAAATCATGTATGGACACAAAACTGATTAAAGAAATAAACAAACACTCAGTAAATACAGGTTCAATAGAAAACAATTAGTATACATTATACTGTTTTCAAATTTATCTTACAAATTACACGTTACATACATATTACACGTTACTAACTCATGAACTAAGCTGTACCTAACTTCAACGTATAAATTCTAAATACATAGAATTCTGGAATGATAGTCATAACTCCCTAGTCGCATTCTACAATAAACATAAATTAACAGTCAAGATTTTGCAAGCAGCTGGGCATGAAGAAGACACTGCTCAGCCGCTGAGTTGTGACTCGGTATTTTTCCATTTAGCTCCCACCGCAACAGAGGCATCTTCATTATACTAAAAACCAGCCGCAACTAAAGCCGGTAGACAGCGAATGAAATGGGTAATAAAAGTAATAAAGTATATTGTTTGTTTGGAGATCGATAGCCAAAGACCCGTTTAATTAATGACCAATCTCCCGAGACTCACCGGCACTTACACTAATTAATTAAAGTCTGTTGCAAACGGAGTAAGTAATAAAGTGAACTCTCGTGTAACCGTCCGTTCGGCTTCATTGTTTAAAAAGAACGCAATTCCCAGCTGATATCAGTGATCGAGTCTTGAATGCTATTAGGCGCACGCTGATGAAATTTCCCTACATATCGGCGCTTGACGCAATCAACTTGATTTGATTCAAGTCAAGATTGGGCGACGCTCGCAAGATTAGATTGAGTACCTATCACTTCGCAAAGCGATCTCGAAGCTCACCTGGACGATCATACGCACCAAATGGTGGCTTTTAAAAGTATTGCTTCGCTCTTTTTCTTCCTTGTCGGTTCTCCATTTTTTTTCTCTGGGAAATAAAACGCGAACGCAAAAAATTGTTACATTCGAGAGTCCAATGCCTGCCAATATTTTGAGCCACCTTTGATGTTAGCTTATATAAACAGAGGGTTTTTCCATGCCTTTATTGCGTTACTTGAAATGTTTCTTTCTGTGTACTTGCGTTTGAAATGTATTTCATATGAAACGATGTTTCTTGCTGAAGCTTTACATTTCCCACTTATTTGTTGTTGACTTCTTTTTAATAAAGTCTGGGTACAATGGCGTCTCTTTATTTTTCTTTTATCAATAAGCTCGGTGCTCTCTTTGGAAGTTAAACAGGAGTATACCGATAAACGATTTACAAAACCGTCCAATATTTTCTTGAATAAACCTAGTTTATTTTCAGAACAATTTGAATCTAAAAGATAGAATACTTAAAATTGTAATAAAATTTCACACTGAAGCAAGAAATAGGAACTAAAATTAAAAGTCCTAGTCCTAGGTTATAGTCAGAGACAATCCCAACAGTAAGAGCGCCACTTTAAAATACAAAGTGACATTACTTTAAATTGACATGACAGACTACTGTTAACATTCACAATTTGTTTAAACCTATTAAATTTAATTAATTATCTCTGTGTTAGTAATAATTAAAAATTATCCATAATTTATTAATTAATTGTTAACATTAATTCAGAATTGTTTAAGAATTTTAAGACTCACACTGATTAGGTACTAAAACTCAGGAGTTTCATATTATCTAGAAATAATTTCTCAGAAGTGATGTACTTACTTACTTCATTTTGAACAAAAACCCTACAGCAACACAGAAAATAACATACAAAAGAAACAGTATTACTAATTACATTGTCACTTACAGGCTGTTATTATGTACCTAAACAGATGTTAAGTTAAAAGACAAACTTAATTCTAAACGACGGGGAAGAGAATCCAGGTAAAAAGTTAGGATGTGTGTGAGTGTTTATCTTATTCAGAGAAATTGAGATAATTTGCAATATTTTGAAATACATTATACATTGTGTTATGTACAATATAAAAAAAACTAATATAAAGCAAATATTTACGTTGTTTATTTATATACGAATATAAATATTAAGTACATTATTAATATAGCATGTACAGATGGAGAATTGCTCCGACGATTCCGGCCATTATTTTTACGCTCTGCTAAGATTCACGTACATCGATTCATAGTTCTTAATAAAAAATTGGAGGACTAGGGAAATAGTCTTCTTGCTTAGTATTAAAATATATTTTTTATTTATATATTTGTGTATTTATTTATTGTAAGAAAGCTTGATTTTACTGTTACCGTTACGCACAAGACACATTTAGTGGAGGGTGTAATGAGGCACTCATATCCGAGTAGTCTCAACAAATCCGCTCAAATGGAAACAAATTCAAAAGGCCATATGTGACCACTGTCCATTGCTTTTGATACTATAATGGCTGCAACCAAAATAACTCTATTTTAACATGCGAATATTAACAAGTCACAAATTTCAATTATTATTTTATTTATCATGTTTATAATGAATTCTTTAGAAACCTAAATAAAAGATGAAATATAAGATGAAATATAAGATGAAATAAAATATATTTACATTTTCATGTTACAATAAAAGAGCGAACATTTTTTTAAATTAAAAGTTTACACTAAAATTCCAACTATTATTTTTATTAAAATTCATAGTGATAATAATTGAAGACTCTCAAGAGTCTACATATATGTATATACTCAGGCTCCGCTTGAGCAGCTGATTGGTAAATTTTTGAACCTTTATTCCTACTAGTATTAATAATTATATTATTGAAAGCAATTCCAAGTAATAATCCAAGTAACAATCTGTATGCCAAATTACATCGAATTAATTCGTACAACACGTTGACACGGGAATACGGTGGTTTAATATAACTCCCATGTATTTTCATAATTTTAAGATTAATCGTAACATGCATGATTATGCTAAGTAAATAAAACAAAGGATTGTTCATTTAAAACTCTTGAAAAGTTTATCCGCAAACACTATTATAATATCATCTATGTAGAGTCTGCGAAGTGTATGTAAAGAAAGTGATATCGTTTAAATGCAAAGAAGAATAAAACTTTCTCCCGGAGACTGTGTGCAGTGTACTCTAACCGTAATTTCAGATCCACAGAACCGTAGTAATTCGGTATTGCTTCTACCTTTTCTTTTTCTTCAACGATTGCTGCTCAGTGGAAACTGGTGGAAGCCGGGGTTAACATCGCGTACCTTTATTTTTTGTTACGCGAAGCGATGAAAATAATTCTTTTAACTTGGTTTGAGTTGAAATAAGACTGCTGAGGGAATCAATTTGCTGGAAACATTCACTGCTTTTATTTTCGTCGTTGAAAATGTGTTAAAAATACATTTCATTAAAAAAAATTTCAGACATACAGATTTACATTAAACATCGAAGTAAAATTTAAAAAAGGTTTTTTCTGTAGTGAGTAGATTACCTATTTCCTTTTTACGAATTTGCTTGTTTATTTCTCTATTAATCTTTATGTTTTAAATAAAAATGTGAATAGTCCAATATATGTGTCCTTATATTAATAATTTACCTGTGCGTATCTGTCTTAATCAATCAATTGGGCTGAGGCTATCAATTACATGTATACCCATATAGAGATTTCCTGTTTTATTTTTCACATAATATCTGTTCCTTGCTTTCAATAAACTTCGTTATACCATTTCTAATCATTCATGCTTTCGTGCCTTTATTTTAACTTTCTATTGTATGTTTGTAGATATAAGTAGTTATAACAGAACAGAACATTTTAACAGCATCTAATGTTGAGTGATTTCTTCTAATAATTTCTAATTAAATATCTTCTCCTATCATAGACACTGATGAATTAATACCTAGATTATTTATTACATATAATATATTAATATTATATTAATATTATATGTAATATTTAAAAACATTAAATTAATTACACACTAAAGTAATTGAATACTTTATTGTACTAAACTAATAATCGTAAAAATGTTTCGTTTTCATGAGTTTTACGTAATTATCAATTAAAAATCTTTATTTAAAAAAAATCAAACTCACCGGCCGATTGAAGTTTGAAATTTTCTATACTATGTTATTTTTTACAACAATAATTTCTGTGTGGAATTTAGACATAATTAATCAAATTCATTGTTAGTTTCCAAGTACCGGATCAACAAATCAACATATTAGATAAAATCCCAGTTAAGGCAGTTTGAATTCATAGAATATTGCTTTTTTTAATACACATATCGTCGTTTAATATAATATGACTTTTACAACTCTACGTTCTTAACAATATGCAGTAATTAAGAATATAAGGCAAAAATAGATCCATACATTTCTGTCTGGATCTATTTTTGGCTAGATTTAAATAAAATTTACTTTTATATTTTTTGTATAAAAGTAAATTTTATTGTATTTCTAAGATTTTATCTTAATGCTAAATACAGACCATACTATTCTTCATACACTGTTAATATTTACCTTTTCTAAAGTGAAATATTTAATAAGTAAATTAAATAAACTTAAGCAATGGATGATAAATTAGTGCTCATAACAACGTGAACATGAACTCTGTTCACTTACGCAAGAAATACTGGGAAAATTTTAAAATAAATTCATGCGTTAAAAGCTCCTCTACTTGGTACTGTACAATTACAAACGAACTCGCCAAAAGAAATACGAATGAAAGACACAATTAAAAATGCTTTATAAAACGCTTTCGCAAAGAATAATTCCGCTTTGAACATATTTAATTTTGTTCAAAAGCAAAATTGCTGCAACGCAAAAAATTAAATCATATTTAATCGGTTCTAAGTTTCTATAACCATGTTTAAAATAATATTGCAAATGAAAATGGGAAAGGATCCTTTATCGCTGTGATTTTTAGACGATCCCCGGGAACATTTTTCCAGCATAAAAAGTATTCCATATGTTAATCTTGGTAATAAACTATCTACGTGCCAAATTTCATCCAAATCCGTTCAGCCGTTTTGGCGTGATTGAGTAACAAATATCGAAACGTACTTATTTATACTTTTTTATTTTATAATATTAGTAGGATAGTAGAAGTCGCCAGTAAAGGCCAGTAATTCCATAAAATTGCAAATACTAAGTTTTAATAGTTATTATTATGCACACTTATTTATGTTTATACTTAATTCTAAATCTAATTCTAATCACTCTGATTTTATAAGTTTCCTTCCAAGGTAAAAAAAAAAGGAAAAGACTCTATGGTAGTGTCCGGGAAGGAACCGAGTGTCCATGACTGAAAGAGACAAAGGAGCGAAGTGTTGATGAAAGGAGAAGGAAGATGGAGAAGAAAAATGACGCGAGTAATGTGTAGTGTGTAACGTGTGTGCAAAAAAAGAATAAAAACTGATCTATATATACATATATATAAATATATATATATATATATATATATATATAGTGGACAAACAATTGTCCGCTAAGGCGGGACAAGGCCTAAGCTATCGTTGGTTAGGGCTGCAGAGTGAAGAACCTCCTGACAATTGGTGCCGTGTCAAGAAGTACCACCTTCTGTATCTGTCCCTTGATCCAGCCATCTAGTGAGAGCCTCTGGAGGTGTTGGTCATGGCTCTTCGCTATAAGACCGTCCGCAGAAATGACTATCCGGACGATAATTGTCGAATCGCCATCCCACATGGCGGTCACCTCGTGACCCAACTCTATGTACTTGGTTTTTTCGGCTTTCACAAGGTTTTCGTCATGCGGGACAGTGATGTCAACAAGCATCGTCTGGCGTTGGGATCGGTCAATAACCTAGATATCAAGCTTATTGGCGACAATAGTCCTGACCGTGATTATTGATCGATCCCAGTAGAGCTTGGCATGACCAATTTCAATTTTCAATAATAATAATATTTATTATTATTTTTGAAAAATGTAGGCGCATGGAATGAATAGAATTCCACCAATGAAATTATAATTAGGAAGAACTGATTAATACAACATACTCTGACCAAACAATTATTTGGTCCATCCACCAAACAAACAATAGATTTTGAGTTCATTCATCACAAACATACATACATGCATACATACAAATCTTTTATTTTTATAATATTAGTAGTTTTATAATATGTATTAGTATAGACTAGTACTAGTATAGATGTAGTAGTGATTCCTTATAGATTACCACCACTCTGTCATTACAGAACATAAGTGTTTCAATGCGTGAGTAAGACTAACTTACCATTTATATCGAGGCACTTGTATCAAGCCTAACTTTGCTAGTATTTATATTAATCGACGATAGTCATATATACTCTTAGTTATTCTCACTCTCAAGTTAAATTCAAGTTACTTTTCGTGCTCTACGTAATTATGTTTGGCCATAATTTATGTTAAACTTAATGACTGGTTTGATAGCATTGTTTCTTTTTATCAAAATTTAAGGGGCAATATCGTAAATAGTCGGAGAGAGGCTGAAAAATAGTTGTATTGCGTGACGCATGGAAGACACCCAAGTGAACGGCACAAGTGATGAAAGGTAGTGGGAATTAAGAAAATACTACTAACACGTCTCGTGTTTAGTCGAAATATATTATTAGATATATTATTTAGATATGGAACATTTAGGGTAACGGAAATACTAAATTATAATGTTATTATTGGGAATGGAAAATACTAGAAGCTGGAGGTAATTGATGGAAAATTATTCGTTATATTCAATGGATATAGTTCATATTTGAATAACACATTATCGCCCTTATGACGTTCTCTTTGGGTCACCTCAAGTATGTTTTACGTAAACACGTTCATTTAAATCTATAAAAATAATAAAATCGTAAACGAGCCGTATCTCTAATTAAATATTTAAAAAAAACACAATTTGTGCACATTGTACTTATGTTACCGAAGTTAAATTTTTTGTCGGTTTGACGGTTTGTCTGTGGGCTTAACCGATTTGAATGCGGTACAACAAACACTAAATGTTATGGGAAGCTGATGTATTACAACATTTAGTGTTTGTTTCATTTCAATCGGTTTATAAACAAAAAAGTTACGCATTACACGCGTACGAAGTTGCAAGCTTAACTAGTATAAACATAATCATTGAATATAGACACCTTAATATTGAATGATTTTAAAATAATCGTAACAGAGACTCTAGTATGAGTTTACGATACTACACTCGCTAGCGAGAACGTAAAACTATTGTATGGAAAATCGTGAACTGTCAATGTCAAATTATCAATTTTCCATATAAATGTTTTACGCTCTCGCTAGCGAGTGTAGTATCGTAAACTCATGCTAGAGCCACAGCTCTTATAATTGTAAATAATTAATTAACATAGTTCTTTATTTAAAGATAGAATTTACGAACATCAAATCAACAAATGAACATATTATTTTGAATTAAAAAATAATTCTGAGTTCCGATGAGCACACAACACACTTTGGCTTTCTTGGAATTCATCACGTGCTCCATAAGATTTAACTGATTCGACTGAATGTCCGAATAATTGTATTTTTAGAATTGTGTTTTGAAGAAATAATGTCTGAATAAGAAATAATTATTTTTGTATTTTTGCAAATGTATTCGAAAATTACTCCGCAGTTCATAACTTAGACCATTGATTGTGTTTTTATCACAAACAATTAAGTGGTTATTTCTACTCGCAGTGGCCTTATCTGTGACAGTGGAACACTTCACTATCTGAACAATGTTCCATCTATTTTAAATAGTTTAGCATAAGAAAAGATTTCATGCCTTATACCTATAAGTATTCTACTCATTAATTAAGGAAATAACTTAGTTCTGGTGCAGATCTAAGCAACAGAAAGGTTTTAATTTTTTTCAAGACGTTTAAAATTTAAATAAGTTTTCACTGAATGAAACTTTCGTGGATGAAAGAAGAAAACTAATTAGTAAGGCCACGTTAGCTTTTTTTATTTAAGCATATATTTTCGCTTAGTTAGTAACATTAGCTGTGCATTCTTAAATTGAGCAAGTTTTTCGTTATAAAGCAATTAAGTACAAATTCGAAGTCTTTGAATAACACACTTAACAACCTAATAATAAAGACCATACAATATTAGAGTAAAACTTGTGTACAATGCGGAGCGTTAATAAGGGGCTTCAACTGACCTATTTCTTACAAGCCTTATAAAGAGGGTTAGTTTTGTATTAAGAAGGCCTGCGAGGGGAGATAAGGAGGGACTAGGGCTGAAGGCGGAGGGAGGACAAGTCGACCGGTTAATTGTCCGGAATAGATATCTGGCCGAGTCCGTCATCAAACGTGCTCCGTTCTTTTTATTTCTTAAAAGGCTTCGCTTTTGAAGAGATTAATTGTGTGTTGTGAATATTCCCTTTTTTGAATTTTATTTATGTGTAGGTCGTGATGGTGAAGACTTGATGGTAGGTGACTACCGTCGCCTATAACACAAGCAACACCACAGATGCTGCAAAAGCACTATTGACCATAGTATTAAGAAGAAATATTATTAAGTAATAATTATTAATAATATTACCAATATTATTAAGAAGAAATAGGGCCCATTAAAATGGGCTCTGGCATCCGTTACTCACACAAACACATTGCTGTTATTTCTCGGTGGTCTTCTGTAATCGGCTGCCCAGTTCATAACTGCTTAACTACAGGAATTACTTATAAAGTTGAACCAATAATATGCTGGTATTGTAAAAATACCTTTTTCTAATTTATTATATTTATATCATAATTACAATTTAGAAATTTAGAAAAATTCCATGCCAGAATTTACAAGAATACGTAGTATGTAGTGGACTTAGGATTTTTGTTGGATGAGTGGTTAGGGCGCTTGCCTTAACGCTCTGTTCTAGGGTTCCCGGGTTCGATTCCCGGCAGGGTCAACTTTGAAAAAAATGAACTTTTCAAATTTGGCTCTGGTCTGGATTTGGAATAGTGGCAGGGCACACTGCGTTTTCGCAGTCATTTGGGCAGCCCGTCTGGCGGCAGCAACCACCTCCTTACAGAAGACCACCGTGAAATAACAGCACGCGTGCTGTTGTGTTTCGGTGAGTGAGTAAGGGATGCCAGAGCCCATTTCCCTATCTCCTTGCAGCAGCTTCTATAACACAAGCAACGCCAAAGCTGCGTTTGGCAGTCATTTGAACAGCACGTTTGGCGGCAGTAACCATCCTTTTACAAAAGACCACCGTGAAATAACAGCATATGTGCTGTTGCATTTCGGTGAGTGAGTAAGCTATGCCAGAGCCATCCGCAGAACCTGTGGCGTTGCTGGTGATATAGGCGACGGTAGCCACCTACCATCAAGTGGACCGTCAACCTGTCTGCCGATCTTAACATAAAAAAAGACATACGTAATCACAAGCGCGTTCTTATGTTAATCAGAATATTTATTCACTTTAATCAAAAGCAACATGTTTTATGGTCGTTAAAAATTGTAATATTTCTCAAAAGTAATTCTCTACGTGACCTTAACGCGACGGAAAATTCACTTTCCAAAGGAAAAAGTTAACCCGCCCAAGTTCCACCTTAATTCCGCCATAACAATACTCAATCATAAAAACCCTGAAGCCCTGTCCATCTAAACTGTTCATTTTCACCACATTCGTATTCAGCACACACAGGCTATAGCCGGCAATATCTTTTCACTGCCCTCGTAAGAAACACACTGCATTGGACGCAAAGTAAGGTGACTTCTCTGTGCTAATATTTAACTGATTTGCTCATCTTTCTCAATCATCTTCGCCGTTGTGAAAGCGTGCTTTTATTTTTGTACTTTGTGCTCGCAACTTCGTCTGGTGGAATTAGCCTTATTATTATTATTATTTTCAAAATCCGAAGAAGAGCAAAATTAAAGAAATCGTTTAAGTGCCATTTTAAATTCTTCCTTTAAAAAACACAAACAGATTCTGATAGAGCAACTCCCATCAAGTCATCTTGTTTTATATATCTATCTTTCTTTCTCTATATATAAAAATGAATCCCTATTTCCCTTGGTCACGGCATCACGCGTGAACGGGTAGACCGATTTTAATTCGGTTTTCACTAATGGAAAGAGATATAAACGGGGAATGTTTATATATATAAAAATTGCATCCCGGGCGAAGCCGGGGGCGGTACGCTAGTTTATTATAAAAATGTCTAATAGTGTTCGTTTTTTGACTTGATAGTTCTCCTATACTGTGTACCAAGAGCAGTATACTTTGTAAGGAGGCAGTTTGCGCCCCAAAGCGGTTACAAACCGGTTATAAACCGCACCTTAAGGCAACACAGTAAGCTCCGTAAACATAAAGGCAGTTTTACGTGAACGTGAGCTTTCGTTTTCATGTAGCCGTTAAATATCATATACCTATGTGAGAATTGTATTTCCTTCAATAAGGAAATGTGTTAAATTTATCCAAAGACTTGATCATTTAAGACCAACAATTGAATATTTTCATGAATATCCGAATTATTATATATTTTCTTTTTTAAATACACCAAATTCAATAATGTCTTTGTGATCACTAAGTGTTGGATTTTAATGAACAAGCAATGATGGTTTTTAGGGTTCCGTACGTCCTAAAAAAAACGGAACCCTTATAGGATCACTCGTGTGTCCGTCTGTCCTTCCGTCACAGTCAATTATCTCCGAATCTACTAGACCGATTAAGTTGAAATTTGGTACACATATCAATTTCTGTGACCTAAACGCAGAGGTGTGACGTGAATAGATGAAATCTGTATATGGGAGGTCATTTTTGGGGGGAAGGTGGAAAATTTAAAAAAAAAATTAAAACTGCATCGTGTGTATTAAATGGAAGGTCTTGTTGTGAAGATCTTAAATCTATTTATTTTTTTATTTTAAATTAAATAGTTTCCAAGTTATTCAAGAAAATAGACGAAAATTGACCATTCCCCCTCCCCTTATCTCCGAAACTACTGAACCTAAAATTTTGAAAAAAAAAAAATACAGAAATTAGTTTTCTACTTATAGATTATAGGAAAACCTATAAGAAGTCCATGATATTAAAATAACATGGTAAATCACTCAATATTGTGCGGATAGGTAACATCGTACGGAACCCTCTTCACGCGAGTTCAATCGCACTTGTCCCGTTTTTTTATCTATCTATACCTACATATAACTAAAAAATGAATCGCTAAAACGGCTGGACTAATTTGGCCCTTTCTTTTAAGTCCTAGGGAAACAGTATGAACATAATTTTATAAATGACAAATATATATTAATAAAGATTGACTAAATGATGCAACGTTTAAGAAACGGCGGCGCGGGCGAATAGTCGCGGGCAGTAACTAGTTTGTGATAAAACTTGGATAAATTGTAATCCAAGTGTAACATTTTTTTTTTTTTTTTTTTTTTTTTCAATTTTACAACAACTTTGTTCATGTTCTTTTCAATTCTACTAGGACTTTTAAAATGATCGTGTAAAATACAGTCCCCACAGTTAAATAAGTCCAGAAATCATTAGCACTTGAAGGTTGTCACCGAACTTCACGGTTTTCCTGGTCCGTCGTTCGGTTGTACCTCTCGACAGCGTACTCAGCAATTTTAAATTCGTTCACCAGAAAACGAGACGGTCTTCTTCGCAGTAATTGACAGTACGATTGAAATCTCTGTCTTTGTTAACAATAATAAGAATGTTGTTATTACTGGGACTTGCTTCGTAGATTTGAAGTTGCCTACTTTCATTAAATTATTTTAAAAAACACTGAGCCGAATCCAGCTCTCTCACAAAATTTTTTGCTTTCAGTTAACCAGAATAAGTTGAGTGTTCCATGACTTAATCTAGACATGTTTTAAATGTATTTTTTTAGAAATAAAATTAATCATTACATCAAAAATTTAAGCGAAATTTCTAGATTTTATTCTATTTTTTTTTTTTTTTTTAGTAACTATTGACGAGCTTTGTCATAAACTTTAAAAAAAAATTTAGAACATATTTGACTAACGGGCGAACGCTAGTACAAATAGAAATACAATTAAAATAATACCACACAAATTATGTCATAATTTGTGTCCTATAAACTTGTATGTTGTGTGACATTTGGCGACCCGCCCCGGCTTCGCTTTACAGGGATACATTTTTTCTGCAAATTATATACACAAACCTTCCTCGTTTATGGCTCTATCCATTAAAACCGTATCAAAGTCCATTGATTGGTTAAGAAACAGAGTCCGAAACATGGACCGAAGTTAAAAGTTATGGCGATACAAGTAGTTTCGATGGCATCCAACAGATGTCGCGTTGGATAATAAACCTTTGACGACTTCAAAGATATCCAGATGTCGATAACTTGAAGTCAATGTACGGTGTTAACTATAACGACTCAGTTGATATGTAGACGCATTATCAACTGAGTATTCAGGTAATGAATCATTTTTATCAGTCTAGCTCGCTCGCACTTACAGTTCTTACGGAGTGGTATAGTGATGTGCGGAGGGGCATGTCGATAATCTGGTACGATATGGTATGTAATAATAACTTTGTAAAAACTGGCTTTTTGGAAAAAATCTACATAAGCATTAGGCAGTAGTTCGAGTACATAATTAGTTTTCCAAATTTTGCTAGTAAATTATATCGAATCTGTCCACGGTTTTCGTACCACTTATCGAAAGCAATCTTCATTCTGTTGCACATTCCTATCGCCATTTACGTTTATTGCTCTACGACTCACATGATAATGCATCTACAATAGTTCTGCATCGCTGCGAATTTCACAGCATTTGAAATAACAAACAAAAGAAAATTGTGTAAAAGTTACTTTGCTAAATTGTTAATTCTTTTATAGCTCCAAGCTACTATATTTTATTGTAATCTACATTTAATTAGTTCTTTTATTAACGCACAATACTAAAGTAAACTGCTTATTAGACGACAAAATTATCGTAATAATATTTAGGATTTTTACATGCGGTCGCTGTGTGGGCATCTACATTTAGATCAATTATCTCGGAACCAGTCAAATCGCGGTTGCCTATGTGTCACATATTATTTTATTCGATTATTACATAGCGATGATCTTTTAATTCTGAATTATTATAATTTTTCATTATGAAAATAGTCTTTTATGCCTAAAAAACTTTAGACAGGGGATAGACTACCGTTCTGTATATTTCTGAAACATTCTCAGTTGTGTTATGTGAAACGGCTCTTTAGAAGATTTATAATGCGGTCAAATTACTAGTCGCATTCTAAAACAACACAACATTATTTCAAATTCGATGAATTTCACAATTTGCACTTTACACTTCGGAACGGCTTAGAGTTATTTTCCTGGTAATAAAGCATATATGGCGCGCCGCTATCTCGGAGAAGTAATATTGAAGGTAGATAACGTTGTAACAGTT
The DNA here is from genome assembly GCA_910589475.2 of Bembecia ichneumoniformis. Classification (NCBI taxonomy): domain Eukaryota; kingdom Metazoa; phylum Arthropoda; class Insecta; order Lepidoptera; family Sesiidae; genus Bembecia; species Bembecia ichneumoniformis. Next base: position 17,771,200 of record OU342526.1, on the reverse strand, counting down.
ATAGTTATCAGCGATTGCTCTATCAGAAGTTTTGAGGTGTTTGCGTGACCGTCTGTCTGTTAGATGTTATCGCTCCCTTACCGCCAGTCTTATGCTGACGCCTCTGATTCGCTACAATACAATTTTACTTTGAAATACGGTTACATTACCAGTTCGACTTACATTACCAGTATGAATGCACTACCCGTGTTATTACTAGCAACAAAGGAACCAAATTAGCAGTGAATCAGTTATTGACTTTATGGACTAAGTCATATGGACACGTATGGGCTGAGTCAATATAAGAGGAACCAGGAGTATTTTGTATATGTATTTTGAGGAAATATTAATGTCAAGTTTATTCAGTAAATGTGTCTCTATATCTATATAGAGATCTAATTGTATATTTTTATTTATTATCCTATTAATTTAAAGCTTTTGTTTAAAATAATTTTAATTTTTTAATTCTCAAATGTAAAATTCGTATGTTAAACGATTAAGAGCTGTGGGTTTTGAAAAAATCTATACTTAATATTATAAAACTGAAGAGGTTGTTTGTTTGTTTGAACGCGCTAATCTCAGGAACTACTGGTTCGAATTGAAAAATTCTTTTTGTTTGGAATAGTCCATTTATCGAGGAAAACTATAGGTTATATAACATCACGCTACGATAAATAGTATTATATATAAGCAGTGTCCAGTACCGCGCGCCCCATGCGCAGCTGCCGCCGTATGGGCCGCATCGAAGCGTAGCGGAGTTCAGCTAGTAATATATAAATGAGTAAAAGTAGAAAATACATTAAAAAAACTAAAAACTCTTTGTAAAGAGTTTCGGACGTTCATTATAATCTGCAATTTATAAATATCCAAAATTGTGTTTACTAAAGTACTATTCATCAGCATATTTATTTATTTTTTCAATAAACACACCAATCGCGTGCCCCCAAAGTAAGCACTTAAACGCTCATACATACAACGGACAGAGAACGAGTCCAGAATCACATCAAAGTCGATCCTGCCGAGAATCTAACTAGAGCACTAAGACTTATATATACAACAAATATAAAATACTTGATTAAAAGTCTAGATGACACTAAAAGAATGAAAACCGCATCAATATCAGAAGAACTCAAACCATTACTGTTTTACTAGCAATAGAAAGAAACCGATCGTTCATGTCCAAAAAAATATATAATGACATCCACATAACCAGAAGGCTACAATGTAATAGGTCACACTTAGTAACTAGAACACTTGGTAACACGAAACTAAACTCTCATGTTTTCTCCTGCGCAAGCCTGTGGAATGAATGAAATCAATGATTTAAGAAATTCTAAAAAGTGAAGAATTCGTGATCCAAAAGACAAACTGACAACTGACAAACTGAGCTTAGTTTAAATTTAAAGTTTTATTAATTTACAAAATAAATAAATACAATAAAGTGTAAGTTGGTAAGTTAAATAGGTACTATTTGGCCAACTAATTGCGTGAAGGAAGAATAGATATTCGCGTCCCTAAAATGTTCATGCCCTACGCAAGTGACTTTTTGACAAGGTCTGATTGATACATCGTACCTACCACAAAAAGATATGAGATGAAAAAAATGTTTGTGTCAACTCCGAAGCATGACGGAGATTACTCCTTTAAAAGTATAAAATTAAAAGTATAAATTTTTCCTCGTATCAATAGATGACTGGATACCTAATTATTTTATATTATTTAGTTACATTCTGCATACTCAGATGTCACGTGTTCCAACAAAAGTTATATTAGTTACTTTCGGTATACAAAGACATCACTACGATTTATATGTTCAAGTAATTTTTTCGACGATCCTCAACGCGGATTACATTTTTCATACAAGATTTCGACTATTGCTTTTATAAGCCCAGAAAATAGAATTAGGTAATATAAATACAAGCGCAGCTATCGCACATAATTGTGTCAAAGTGACAGATAACGTAACGCTTTTTAGGTAACGGTTGTATTAAATTTACTCCTCATAAAATTATCATATGAATATCGATCTATAAATTTCATTAAAAAAATTTGCATTCCCTAAACTTTCTTTAATTAGGTCTTTCTTGATTATGTTGCATCTTACTTTGATAACTTACTTAAAAACTTGCTTAAGCCTTGATATAATCGTGATAAAAGCTCATAAATGTCTTAATAAGTAATAAAAGCTCGTAAGTCACTAATAAACATGTCGTACTCGAATTTATGTGTGCAAACGTCATCGTTTCAACACTCCGCTATCGGGTTCATGACTAAGACCATCCAATCGCGCATAAGTCGCTAACACGCAAGCTCTGTCGGATGTTTAAAACGACTTGGCCCCATTGTTCGTTTCCGAATTGGTACTAACGGACCGACTTTCGAATGTAACTCAATTGTAAAACAAAAGACGCTCGGCGACTTGCTAACAAACTTCAACAGCCTTTGTCTATTTATAAGAGATGGGAGAAATAAATTTGTCACAATTAAATGACCCGAACTCTTCGAAACCATTTAGAAACTTGTAAATGGTGTGGCGACTGCTTTCGGAGAATTGAGTGTTCAATTTGCACACAAAGGCTTCAATTCGGGAACTCCATAACATTTTTCTCCTTCGTACCACTTGTATGTATGTAATTGTGAATGAACTGTTGCTTAGTGCTCTATGATACTCTATGAACATAAAGAACGCATTAAAAGGGCTAAGGGAGTCTCTGTAATATTTGTGATTTGTATATCTATAAAAGATTACGTAAAGTAAACATCTTTCTGTAATCTTTTCTGTACCCGACGCCAGACATAAAAACGGGTCTTCTAACTTATTCTAACCTATCTGTGGCATCATAGCTTCCAAATGGATGAACCGTTTTTGATCCACTTTTTTTTGTTTGAAAACTGACGTGAGAGATGGTTCGTAGTTATAATTTATCAACATCTATTCAGGCATTTGAATATGATCAGCTCATTTCTTAGTTGACGAAGGGATCTCACTAACTTGCACAGATTCGATTAATTTGAAATTTGGTGTACTGTTACTTCGGTGGTATTTCCAATGTAACCTTGCCTGATGCTGCAGCATCATCAGTTTGCGGAATACCCAACTCCTCAGCAACTTCCATCAGATATAGCGTGTTTGGGGGCATTAGAATGGTCTCAATAGAATGTCGGGGTTAGTAAAGTTTATAATTTTTAATTATTGCTTGTTTTATTATTAAGATCATCTACATTATTAATTCAGTATTAAGAAACCATGTAGAGAAAAAGGTACACTGTGTACATAAATACTCGCTATCTACCCACTGCAGGGTAATGGACCTTTTAATCGATCGCACAACTTCGTACATGAAAGTCTAAATTTTTAGAAAAAAATTCTCTTATTTATATAAAGTAAATTTTTCATTAATTAATTCAGCACAAGAGAGATCTATTTTTTCGCGTGCTTAGTGTTATAACCTAAAGATACTACGTATTGATAGTATCGACAAAATGGTTTGATTACTTTAATAATGTGGCAGTTATCTTAACAAGATACTGCCTGAAATAGCACATGAATCAATTTAAACCTTACTAATAAATTGTGTATATCGAGTACTCCAAGACAACGAAATGAAACACCAAGGATGAATCAAAATTAAAATGTAAATTGCCAACCCACCTTAAGAAGTTTCGCTGGAGTAGAAACGCGACTTTACGAAAAAATTAATGAAGATTACGCTAAGAGCACAACCGAGCATAAATCTCATGGGAACGGATTTAATTAACTATCGTCTTACAGGTGTAGCGGGGAAAGAATTAACCTCCCCACGTTCGGTCCCGGCTAGCGGCTCTTCGGTAACTCGAGAACCATTTTGAGGTACTAAAAAGGGCTAATTGGAAAGCTAATATTCGTTGCTATAACATTAATTATGCTCTAGAGGGTTACGGTGTAATCTCCATCTTGAAATCCTTATTATTTTAAGTGATACGCCATCGCTGCGGGAACGCCTTAAATATTAAACGAAACGTATTAAAGTCTTAATAATGGCCTGTTAGTAATAACTGTTTCATAGTTGTTAATACGGAGTGTGTATTAATGAGTTTATATAAGATTTCTGCTAACATTACAATCTTGAAATTAATTGTAATATTATCTACATTTATAATTTCAAATCTATACATATGTATAATAAAATCGTCAACGAACCGTATCTGTATTTTAAAGACTTTTTTCAAACAAAACACACCTTGCACTTATGCTATCGAGGATAAAAAAATAGGTTTTAGAATTTTATGTCTGTTTGTCTGTACGTTTGTGCACCCTAATCTCTGAAACGGCTTAAACGATTTGAATGCCGTTTGTTTCATTCCAAATCGGTTTTACAAACAAAAAAGTTACGCGCTATGCCAAATACCACGCGTAGGAAGTTACTGGCTCAGCTAGTTACTATTTTTTTTTTGTCTAAACTATAAGTTTAAGAAATCTGGCCATGTTCATGCCTAGTATAGATTGAAAAGCGCATAAGACGAGCGGTTAATGTGGCTTTTGACGAAAACGTCCTTGGTTTGATACCCAGTAAGGTATCAAACCTTACTGGGTATCAAGGATCACAGGAATTAATGCTGATATGAATGAGTACATCGTTAATCTTATCTTACTATACAAAAAAAAGAAATTATTTCTATTTTACTGTATCCGAATGTTGTATCGATAAATTAATCTACAGCAGGCCTACCATGAATGTCATTCGAAGTTTTCTCTCTCTATCGTACTTATGTAAGAAGTTTGCAAGTGGGACACAGAGGGTAAACTTCGGATGCCGTTCATGGTAGCAAGGTAGAGCCGTCTATTAATAATTCATCGAACTAACCTATAAATAGACACTACTGTTGTTTAATAAACATTTAATTTGCAATAACAAATATTGATGTTAATAATGAAGATAAAAACTATCCTATCTTTTAAGTTGGACCAAATAACAGATACTTACGAAGTTTGATCAAAGTCGGTTCAGTAGTTTCAGAGTTTATCGCGAACATACATCCAGACACGAGATTAAAGATATAGAGTACTTAGATATGGATATAGATTACATACTTCTTGTACATATACGGTCAAATGATTTTCTGCCAGTATCTTTAAATTAATAATAAATTTAAAAAAGTGTGATGTGAGGACGTGTACATAAAGTCATGTTAGTTCGTAACAAATGAAAGCTCCAGCTTCTAAATAACTCGAAAACTATTCCGAAGCACAAACTTTGGTCCCAAGTTATGTTTTAAATCAATCAGAACTTTATTTCAACGGAAACTTGTCCAATTTTTAACAACAGAGTGCTGTTTTCAAATGTCAAAAATCCACCGATAGCAATGCCAAGTGAGAACGAATGCCTCGAGATAAGGGCGGTTACCAGAACTTGTGGAGTATTTCATTGGAGTTGATATCAGTTCGGAACTTACAATCGACCCTTGGGTGGGTGCAGATTGGAAAAATATAAAGATTTCCAACATATACATATATCCCGATTTTATCTTCATACTTTTTATAATTAAACTTGAAAGTGCTTTACATGTTTCGTGCCAAGTAAACACGTTAACTGATCGAGGTTTCTGCCAAATTACAAAAGTATTTTTAAACTAACTTCTGAAATGAAATCTAAGATTTAGAACCACCAATTAAATATGATTAATATTTTTACAATATTTATTTTTTATCAAAAAAGAATGATGAGTATACTATTTGATGGTAGACGGCTACTCTCGCCTACTAACAAATAGAAGTTACATCAGAAGAATGACGATCCTGTTATGATAAAAGGTAAAGGGCAAGATGTCTCCAATACTTATGTTACATTGATGAAATATATCGATTAAACTTTTACACTTCTAGTATTTTTTTTATATCATAATGTGTTTTAAAAGTTACTATGCATAGGATTTCAAATGTCTATAATAAACAAATGAAAATCTGAACAGTATCTGATTAAAATCTGAATAGTTCTTTCGTAAAAAAAAAATATTATTACTAGCTGAACCTGTCAGAACCTGAAAATAATTCCGTAACCCGATTGTGGCGCCGCCTATCGGGTCCAATTTTATTTTCAAACCATAGGCTCTAGTATGAGTTTACGATACTACACCAATACTACACTCGCTAGCGAGAACGTAAAACTTTTGTATGGGAAATCGTGAACTGTCAATGTCAAATTATCAATTTTCCATATAAATGTTTTACGCTCTCGCTAGCGAGTGTAGTATCGTAAACTCATGCTAGAGGTGTTAAAGTGACGCGTCACTTCACGTCAATGAACGACGTTTAAATTATTTGAACATTCTTCATACAAAAATACTAAGATGCGATTAAAAAATGGGGGGTGGGGGTAGGGGGGTGAAAAATACTTTACGGCCTATTCTCATACGACCTACCAAATATACAAAAAAAATCGGTCCAGCCGTTTCGGAGGAGTTTTGTTACAAAAACTGTGACATGAAAATTTGATATGTTAGATTTTTGTGTAATAGTCTATTTGTTGGTGTATATTTACTACAACTCACTCACCGAAACTCAACACATGCTATTATTTAATTGTGTAAAGAGGTGGTTACTGCCGCCAGATGGGCTACCCAATTTATGACTGCGAAGAAAGATAAATAGTCAATGTTTGACTCACATTACTGAAAAAAGGTGTAACCGTCTCATATTACTTATTTCCAAATGGCCAGAGACTGTTGGTTTGCGATCTACGCCCTACATAGCTTCCGTATACTAAGGCCGCGGTATACCACAGCTGTTTACGCGACTCGAATTCATCCAGCATTACCAACCAACTTACTCCAATGCAGCAAACTTCAAACGGATAAGTTTAAAATGAAAGATTCGAACACAGCGCACGCTGTAATAATATTGGAGCTCGCCAACTACTCCATCTTCATAGTAAATAATGATCGTCTGCCCCACGTGACCGACGAGTGCGGATTTCAAAGTTGGAGACAAAGGAAATGATAGACTTCGCCGTTTCGATAAAGACTTCTCTGAAGAATAACAATGATTTATATTAATATACTGTCACTTCGGCAAACATAACAATCGTTTACAGAGAAGACCGCTGTGAAATAACAGAATATACGAGTACTTGCTGCTTTACATCCAAAGGGAATATTTAAATGCAAATAGTTGTACAGACTGCGTAACTGTTTCCTTATTTTTATTGTTAAATAAGGTGCAGGGTGAGTCAAACTGCCGTGTAAGGACGAAAATGAACTATTTATTTCCACAAACCAAGATTACTTCCAAAAGGGGTAAGCTTCTCGTATAAAACCGTTAAACTTGCCAAAAGTCGTCAATGATTCCCTTAATGAGTCGCAGGTTTACTGTCGCAGGTAACTTCACAAAGCTCCGAAAAGTCGCTTTCGAATCGCTGCTATCGCATAACTGTGTCTCTGCCGCCCGCCACTCTCCTATTTATATTTGCCGCCAAACGTCTCGATCTATTTCGAATTCACTAGAAATAAACAAGTGTAAACAATTCCGTGTAAACACGGAATTGTTTTTCTACTCCATGATTGTAAACAAGTCCATTGAAAGTTCGGGAATACTCTTTCTGTTGAATGTGAACTCTATGTTGTGAACATAAGGACCAATTTCCTTTGACTCTAACCGGAAAGTGGCGTGACTACTATCGATAGTGGGGAGCCTTCGAGATTTTCGACCGGCGCGAGTGCTTTTACCAGAATGTTCCATGGTTAGTCGTAACATTATAATAATATTTGCGTGCATCTAGCACTGGCAGGTCGCACTGCGTTTCGTCATAATAAATTGAGCAGGCCTTCAAGAGTCAGTAACGACTTCCCTACAGAAGATCACCGTGTATTGTTGCGTTTCGATAAGTGAATAAAGATCCCAGAATAATTTCTCTATCCTCTGCACATAACTTGCCTGTTTTTTCTATCAACATAGGCAGCGCGTTTGCAACCTCTATTGCTTTTCTTGTTATATGCTAAGAAGCCATTTATCGTCAGACTTCAGGTACATTTTTCATTTAAAACACATTTTAACAGTATCACAATAATTGCTTGTTCGTACTCTTGCATGCCATATTCTTCTTCTTCATAATAAAGGACGGCAAACATTGTTACGTTTCGCTTGATGGTAACTGGTTATCGTTGCATAAGGACACCAGAATGCGCTGCCGATCCTGCAAGAACTTATTAATAGTTAATTAAATGGCAGGACGGCATTTCGTGACGTAGACTGGACGGCCTGTCTGCTGGCAGCAATCGCCATCTACAGAAGACGACCTTGAAGTAACAGTGCAAAAAGACTAAAAAGTAATGGGCAGAGCCGGCGCTGACAACCGGCATGACACGGCACCGATATTTTTCTAAACATATTATTTTCAACCTTATCGCAATTATTTTAGCATTCACACTCCTTTATTTCCGCGACGCATTGCGAGCCATCACGTGACATGACGCGGACCGCTACGGCCTCTTGAAGGAGTGTGAGTGCTAAAATTATTGCAAGAAGGTTAAAAATAATATGTAAGTATAGAAAAAAAATCCTGCCGAGTCGCCGTCGGTCCTAAGAGTCTAAAGAGAGCTGAAAACACCAGCGAGTAGTTTGTAACAAAATTCAGTTGAATTTATTTTAAAAAGAAACAACAATTATGATAACATTAGAGAAATATTCCTTTAAAAGCGAAGGATTAAATTAATAAAAATAAAATCCTTTTTTTTATTACACATGTATATTTAATTATTTTTTTATATGATTTGATATTGTTATTTTCCATTTACAATGTTTTTTTATTTGTAATAATTAAAAAGTAGAGAGTTGACAAGGTATTAATTTATTAATGTGTTCATGTTTTTAGTAAATTATAAAAAATATTTCTTTTAAATATTTCTTTAGTAAATAAATAAGTTATATTCAAAACCGAAAATGTTCTAAAGGAAACACCTTTCAAAGGCTCACATGAGTGTAAAAGCCTAAACGTGAATAATGCTTTACCTTTTATTTATTTATTAGTCGACGTCTCAATATTTTCTGCCCCAAAAAATCTTCGAAGTAACATTCCGGAGAGAATTGGGCTAAGAAGGCTCCTATTGGTGGGTCTTCCGACAGAGGCTGCAAACGCATGTTTGTTTGAAATGACGTGTGTCAAAGACATAAAAGGTGCTCTTCACGACAAACACAAAAAAGTGGCCCTCAAAGAACCTTTGACAAATTATCCTGTTAACTTGACATGTAAACATTCAACTTGCTTTCTCTGCAACATTCCCAGTTCGCTTTTTTTCTGTTTACTTCCTATTAACATTGGCCCAAACGCTTTTCGGTTAACAATAATGAACTAAAGGAACTAAGGAATAAGGATAATAACATGTTAGCCGATTACATCTGGATTTTAGTGAAGTGTTCGTATTAAATTATACCATAAACAATTAAATGAATTTTCATGTAAAGTGGGAAATAAACCAAGACCAATATCTCTGACACCATTTTTGCTCTTTTTTTAAAGCGCGGACTTCTGAGACTTGGTTATAGTAGATATATATCGTCATTAGATTGTAATGAGAGCTTGAGCTTCAAATATATTTTCAGTTATTTTGAGAACAAAAATTTTCTTAAATAAAGTTAGACTGAATGTTTCATAATTATATCTTTTTTGTTATTTACGCATGGCTTAAACAATCTTAAGTAGCACACTGGTTCAACTTAAGTCCAATTTTAATCTTGTGTGCATTAAGGTAATGGAATCAGTAACATAATCCAGTAAACAGTATTTCAATTTTATTACAAAACATTAACTTTCTCTACTATCCACAAATTATGAAAGAGATTCTTTAAATCGTTCTGCAACACTTTAAGAAGTTTGTGTATGACCCAAGGATACTCTGTGTATGTATTAGAAATATACATATAAAGCAGCAATATATTTAGTTTTTATATTATTGTCTTACTTTAAATAATAATATTTCTCATTTATGCATCTAGTTATAGTAAAACGTAAGATGATGATTTGATGACAAGTTATAGGTCATAAGTTCTTCTTAGGACTTCTATCGTAATTTATTCATAAGTTGATGCAATCACAGAATATATATACCAGTTATTTCATCTGGGTGGTCATATCTAAAGCAGCAAAAGTATACCGTACAAAACTAACCTATTCTACTAAACTAAAGTAATCCACGTCTCAAATGCGACCAACGAAAACGGAAACAATGGCTCGGCTAAAGTCAACGACCACATCGAAGGTGCATCTCGAATCACGCTCCGTTTAAGTGTCGCCGTACTCAGTCAAGTGCCAAAGTTTTTAAACTATAATGCTTCCGATACATAAAAGTATCCAATAATATTTGTGTTCGGCGGCGACGCGAAAACATTTCGGTCGGAGGCACCCCCTGTCGGCCCCCCTATAAAGGCCTTTCGCGCGATAAAAACTGATCTGTGAGTTTGTTCACCAACAAGAGGAAAACAGATCCTTGGCGAGCGGCCAACTTACCTGTTCTTTGATGCTTGCAGTCGCGGACGTCGCGACACGCAACGTTCTGCCTGCGTAACGCTGTACCTACTATCTCTATGAGCCGAGTCTGCACTCAGCGATAAAGGGTTAACAAATTGCATCCAACTTTGCTGAATATAGTTGAATGTTTGCCGGCGAAGTTTTCGACTCCTTTTACACTTGCCAAGTGACATGCTCATGATGTGCTTCCATCGTGCGAACCGGCGATGTTTTCTATTGTAATAATAGCGAGACGAAGTCGTCTGACGTCCTTCGTCAATTTGCTTCTCCAAGTGTCGCCTTTTAAATTGATTTTCGCGTACAATTATTATCTTTTATGCGCCGTCGACAGCAGAGGCTCGGGCGCAGCGAGTAAATTGTTTTTTTCTATTTCCGTTTGCTTATTTTGCGTTGTCGCTTATTTTCGCAGTAGGCGGAGACGTAAACACGGTGTGAAGCTTAAAAAGTGCGTCCTAATTTATTTGGGACGCCTTTTCGGAAAGCGTTCGCTATGGTCTTTTATCCGCGCGAACAAAGGATAATACGAATAAAAGTCAGTGGAGCATAATCGTACTTTCGTCGGAGGGCTCCGCCAAAGATAAAATAGTCGCCGCAATTTTCCTCGCAAACTTTTACCTTTCTCGTGCGCGGTTTTTTTGCCGAATTTAATGCTGATTCAATAAGAAGTTACGAGCGTACTTAGCGGGCTGAACACGTGAGGTGCGCGCTGTTTTTATGTTTCCACCGGAGTCGTGGAAATGTGGGTGGCTCTCTAACAAACATTGCTTTTAGCATTAGGCAAATACTTCGGAAATTTCATCTGCACTCCCTTCCGAATTATTCCGAGAGCACCTGTCGCCGCTAATATTCCGCGAGATCAACCCGTAATACGGTAGATGATTTAGTTGTGCGCAAAAGTTGGCGGTTCTCTGTAATCCTATCCTCATAAGCGGGGGATCCATCAGTCGTCATTAAGCGGACATGACGAGAATGGGTGTGAAAATTTTGCTATCTTCTCACTCTTGCCCGTTGACTCTCACATTTGCTGTCCCTCTCTAACTTCCTTCGCACCTGTGGGAAGTACGATTGATACGCTCCTCGGCCGTAGGCACCGCAACGCTCTGACAGCTTGTTATTGAAAAATTGAGCGATAATCCGGCAGCAGCGGTGAGTAGTTTAAGATTTCGTTTTTTCTTTACGAAACTTTTTTTAAATTTGTAGCTAAAACATAAATGGAACAGTGACTTTCCAATGGCTATTCATAAATCTATATTCTCTATTTCCGGATTCTCTTTTGCCAGCGCATCCTTAAAATTCCCAATTGGAATTTAATATCTTTGAGCAGTCGTAGGCAATTTCTCAAAAGCAATTCTACGTTTGAAAAATTCTTTTGTAATTAATTCATTCTGTCAAGTACGATTGCGCTGTTCGCCGATTTATACGCCGAGTTCTGAAAAAAATTAAAAACGAACATTAAGAATCAGCAGACGATGTCCTGTCCGAACCCGAAAAAATCTATTATGTAAGCTCAGCGCTACCTACTAAATCCAATTGCGAATCTAAAGTCCGAAGATACACACAAAAAATTTCGTCAAAATCTGTCCAGTCTTTTGAGAGCTGTCCAGTAACATACACGCGTACAGAAGATTTATATATAAGTATCTGGTGCTGCGAATTCGTACGCGTTGAAAAATGACGCTTGACATCTTTATCGCTGTGACGACAGTGGCGCCCAATTTTAAAGGATCCCACAGTAACCTAACATTTTTCCTATGTTGTAATCTTGTTAATAAACTATCTGTGTACCAAATTTCATCCAAATCCGTTCAGCCGTTTTGGCGTGATTGAGTAAAAAATATTCAAACACACAAACATCCAAACATACAAACTTTTTGCATTATAATATTAATAGAATGATTTACAATTTTACTAGCGGATCCAGCAGACGTTGTCCAACCCGAATCGATTGCAGCGCCAGCTATAGGGTCTAAACCTAAACCTTGTGAATCTAAACCATTCATAAGCCCACTCAAACACACACAAAAATTTCATTAAAATCGGTCCAGCCGTTTACAACGAGTTCATTCACATACATCCGGACTGAAGAAATTTATACATATATAAAGATTGTCACTTGTGATGAAATTGCACTTTTCATCCCAATTCTACGAGGGCTGTTCCAAAAGTTTTTAGTTAAATGAATAATAGTTAGAATATCAAAAAAGTTTATTTACAGTTTTTCTAAATATTCCCCTTCATGTAGGGTTGCCAGGCTTCAAAATAAAAAATCCGGACACAGGCTCATATTTAGCCGGATATTTTGCCACACGGGTTTTTAAAAGAAATAGTTCTTTTTATTTGTGCATTTGTTACTTTAAGACTTGCTCTACTCTTTATTATGTATCACATATTGTTTTCTTAAAGTAATTTGTAAGATCGCGAATCATGCATGTCCGTGTGATCCTGGCCGCTGCGGTGTTAACCAAAACCTAACAAAAGCCGGACGGGCCGGCTGTAAAAAGCTGTAAAAAGACACGACTGTAAAAAGCCGGACACCTGGCAACCCTACCTCCAACCCCTCTGCACTTATGCATTCGAGTAAACCAGTCCTCAAAACATTTAAAAAACGCATCTTGCTGGAGGTCGAAAAATAACCGACGAAATTCTCCGACGGCGTCGTTTACGCCACTCCACCCTGATGACGTTTTCATGACTTACTGCAGTTATTGGTCAGCTGGGTCGGAGGTCATCCTTTAGGTTCTCTCGACCACTTTTAAATTCACAAAACCAATAAGTGACCGTTGCTAACCCAGGAGCAGACTCACCAAAGGCAGCTTGTAATTTTTTGTGGAATTTCTTGAAGGTTGAACCGCGTTTATAATCATTAAAAAAATCATAGCACGAAAAGCTTCCTGCGAGACGTCCATTGTTGCAAACAAAGAAGAACGACAGGTAATTTTTGAAAATATTGAAAAAAATAACCATTTATAGCCAGCCAATGATTTCCACCAAGGAGGTTTGTATTTAAAATAGTTTCAGGAAATAATAAGTAATATTTACTCTGTGGCTAACAATTTTTGGAACAGCCCTCGTATCGTAATGAAAATGTTTAACTGTACTAACTCCAGATTAATTTCCCTTATAAATTGTTCATAGTACAGCTGATAACTGATTATATGTTTACTGTTGTTTTAGGTTGTGCGTTCGTGAAATTCAGCTCGCACCAGGAGGCACAGACAGCAATCACCAGCTTGCACGGAAGTCAAACTATGCCGGTGAGTGATCTTGCATGTCAACCTATCAGTTAGGGGTAGACCAAATAAAATTGTCCTTACTACTTCAGGATTTCTTGAACATGTTTTTTATAAATAGGTTTTATCTGTGCTCAATTTGTGTTAAGACACGTTTTCAGTTATAAACCTCCAAATATTTAAGATGTTTGATTGATCTAAAATTGCTTAAGATGATATCCAAACTTGTTAATAAACTTTCATTTTTACACGTACTTATATTAGCGAGGTCAAAAAAATAAAACTTAGAATTTTTGTACGTTTGTTTGTTTATCTGTGCGTTTGTTTACGCTTATCTCAGAAACGGTTTAACCGATTTGAATGCGGTTTTCACTGATATATTGTAGCAGGCTTCCCGTGACATTTAGTGTTTATTTTATTCCAATCGGTTTACATACAAAAAATTACGAATTTTTTGTATGTATTACGAAATTGCGGGCTCAGCTAATTCATTAATAAATTTCTCACACGAAATGATATCAAAATTGTTATTTTAATTCATTTGTTTCCATTTGAATATTAAAAAAAACTACAAATGTTTTCGGTTTCACATAAATCCGCCAAGTAATTGAAACCCTACGAATGTGTTAGTAAATTTTACCTCAACAACAGTTGCCGGCTATTCAAAACAAGCCAATTAGCAGTGAAAATGGAGCAAATACTGCGCGAGTTACAATTTCATCGGCAAACACCGCGAGTTACACTGTCCGTCGAGTTTCGAGTGCTTGTTTGAACTGTCCGGCAAATATTTAGGAGACAGGTTATGCACTGGACGTCATACAACGCAACAGCGTCCTCGACTGTTTGTCCTCGCACTTGATCGTTGTAACACTTGTCAATGTTTGGAAAACAATGTTCTATTGAAATAAGTGAAATACGACATATTCGACGTATAATTAAACAGATACATGCGCATATATCACATACAAGCTGTGCACTGCAAGCTGTTCGTATACGCTGGAATTCATTTTCTGAAAATCGCACAACACCTAATATTTTTTTAGCATAAAAAGTATCCTATATGTTAATCCAGATAATAAACTATCTGTGTGCCAAATTTCATCAAAAACCGTTTAACCGTTTTTGGGTGATTGAGTAACAAACATACAGTCGTTCACATTTATAATAATAATATTACTAGCAGATCCGGCGAACTTATTACCGCCTCAAACCTGTCCCGTACAAAATTTGTGAGAATTTTTTTCGTAAATATTTCAAATGCTTTAATGTTATTTTGCTATTCGGGTTGGAGACAAATTTAACAATTCATAGATCATGAAAATCGGTCCAGCCGTTCTTGAGTTATAAATTCTGTAACCTTTTATCTTTGGATTAGGATGTACGGTATATGCATCTACATACCTATATATTATGGTCGTATGCATGACATGCGTACAAAATGTGTACTAAAAAGACTGTACTGAAAAAATAATGTGCCTTGATCCAGATCCTTTATGATTGACAAGAAAAACCACACACACACACACACACACACATACAAATTCATTGAGGTTTTTTGTATGTTTATTTTTTATTAATATTTACCCTTTTTTAGTTTATTTATACTTATTTTGAAATTTTGCGAAATTTCAATTTATTATTTCATGTAATAGGTTTTGTAATAATGCGAGTTCCATTAAATATAGTCGTAAAATATTGTTAGGTTTGCTTTCAATAAATCAATAAATATAATAAATCGTAATTGAGCCGTGTCTGTACATTAAATATTTAAAAAAAAAATCTGTACACGATCTACTTATGTTACCGAGGTCAAAAAAATGGTTTTTAGAATTTTTGTCTGTTTGTCTGTCTGTGCATTTGTACACGCTAATCTCAGAAACGGCTTAACCCATTTGAATGCGGTTTTCACTCATGTATTGTAGCAAGCGTCCCGTAACATTTAGTGTTTGTTTCAATCCAATTTTCCAATTTCATACATTTTTACAAACAAAAATGTTACGCGCTATACCAAATACCACGTGTACGAAGTTGCGGGCTCAGCTAACATAATATAATAAATGTTGTTAGGAAAACAAAATAAAATTCCATATTAAAAACAAATTCTCTTTATAGCTACAGTATATGTTAATATTTTCTTTGTTAGCTGTATTCGGTTATTAAGGAATGTATTCATGAATTCCATCAAGTTCTGTTTCGAAGAGAACTCCGCTGTTCGTGTAGAGAAGACACTCATTAATTCTTTAAGCGAACTCGAAATAATACGGGGCTATCGGGAAATAAATTATCATGTACTTCAACGGACGAGAAGTTAAATGCTATCCAATCAGTAATAGGTATCCGCCATTCGAGGGCGGGTTTCCAACAAAAAAGTACTAAAATGGACTGTCCGAAGCAGGCGGTTAACTTTTTAATTAGTACTTCGTGTTCTGTCCGCTTCGTGTGAACACAGGCTTAGCTTACTGTTGTGTCCACATAATTATTTATTGAAACACTATTCCTATTTAAAGGTATTTATTTATTTTTCAGTATTCAAACGTATTACTTAAATCTACACATTTTATTTCAATCTCTAACCCAAGCCAAGCTTACAATTACACACACAGTGTTGCCATAGAGCAATCACAGATCACACCATAGTGTCATACACCACACTCTTCCCTCTTATAAATTTAAGCGCTCTGGCTTTTTCCTAATCCTAACAGGATAACGTTTAGCTGGTGTACCCTGAGCCTTTGCATCAACATGGGTGTTCACATTTTTAGCTGTTTCAGACAAACTATCATTAACAGGAGTGTCTACTACTTCAGGTAAGTTGTTCTCAATAGGTAAATTTTCATTAACAGTTAAGTTAGATTGTCCATCATTCATTTGAACATTTGATGTTGTTACAGGTACCACTAAGTCACTGCTACACTCTGAGTTATAGCTTTTAGTAATAAAATTCTCAACAGATGTCATCTGCTCTACATGCCTTTTCCAAATTATGCCTGTATCAATCAATTGAATTAAATATGTTACTGGACTAAGTTTTCTTATTACTTTACCCGCTAACCACTTACAATCATTTCTATAAGAACGTACCAATACTTGTTGACCAACAAAATATTCTTTCACCTCTCTTCCTCCTGTATAAAACTTTTGCTTATCTTGATTAAACTCAACTCTCTTAACCAAACTAGGTTTTAATAAATCAAATTTAATTCTTAGTTTCCTATTAAACATCAATTTTGCAGGACTTTCACCTGTTGTATTATGCTGAGCATTTCTATAATACATTAAAAATTTATCAATACTGTCATTGACATTCTCATTTTGGTAAACTGCCTTCTTAATACAGTTTTTAATTATCTTTACGGCGCTTTCAGCCTGTCCATTAGACTTAGGATGATAAGCTGGTGAAAATACCTGTCTGATGCCACAACTTTTCAAATATTTTGTGTACTCTTCGGAGTGGAACGGTGGACCATTATCACTACAAATATATTCTGGGTAACCAAAGGTAGTAAAAATTTTCTTTAATATATTGATCACTTGACAAGCTGAAGTTGATTTAACTTCGGCCACTTCTATCCATTTCGAATAAGCACACTGAATCACAAAATACATTTTACCATAACATGGTCCTAAGTAATCTACATGTAAACGTGACCATACAGTTTTTGGGTAATTCCACACATGTAAAATGTTTTTGTCTGGATTTGGCTTTACAGATATACAAGCACTACAGCTGTTAGCCATTAACTCAATATCATGTTCAATTGTTGGCCACCAAAAATAAGCTCTCGCTAAAGATTTCATCTTGACTATGCCTAAATGTGTTGAATGTAGTTCTTTTAGAACATCTTTCACAAATTTATTTGGTATTACAACTCTATGACCATACATTATTATTCCCTGTTCTACGGTTAACTGTTCCCTTTTTGTATAAAATGACTGCAAACACATATTTTCTATGTAGTTAGGCCAACCCGAATAAATGTAATTTAATACTATTTTTAACAATGGATCTAATGCTGTTTCTTTTTGAATATGATTAAAATTTAATGGAAAACAATAACTATTATCGCTAATAAAATTTAAGTAGGTATACTCATTATTTGTTTGTGTTGTTCTCTCTAAAGGCAACCTTGAAAAACAATCAGCATTATTATTTTGTGATTTAACATACATAATATCATAATCATAACCAGACAGTGTTAAAGCATAACGTTGAAGTCGTCCCGCAGCTAGAATTGGTATTCCTTTTTTAGGACCAAATATACTAACTAAAGGTTTTGAATCTGTAATTAATGTAAATTTCCTTCCCCATAAATATTGATTAAACTTAGATACCCCAAAAACCAATGCTAAAGCTTCCTTATCAATCTGACTATACTGTTTTTCTGCCTTATTCAATGTTCTCGAAGCAAATGCTATAGGTCTTTCAATACCTTTAACTTTCTGAGACAAAACTGCTCCCAAACCATATGCACTAGCATCACAGGCTAAATACAACTCAGAATTGCTATCATAATGAGCTAATACTTTAGAAGAAATTAACATTTGTTTAATTTGTACAAATGCACTTTGACACTTTTTATCAAAATAATATTTCACCCCCTTCTTCGTTAAATTATACAAAGGTGATAAAATTGTAGATGCATTGGGAATAAATTTTATATAATAGTTGACTAATCCTAAAAAAGATTTTAGTTCTGTAACATTTTGAGGTTCTCTTGCTTGGTTTACTGCCTCAATTTTTGACTTATCTGGCTTAATTCCTTCTGATGACAATATATGACCTAAATACTTAATATTACTTTTCATAAAATCACATTTTTCCATACTGACTGTTAACCCTACTTCTTGTAATTTAGAAAACACATAGAATAAATTATTTAAGTGTTCCTCATCATTCCTACCAGTCACTACTACGTCATCCATAAATATAGCAATACTCTTATTTTCTGATCCTTTAAACAATTGATCCATTATTCTTTGAAAAATATTTGGAGCTGTCTTAACGCCAAAGGGTAATCTATTATATGCAAATAATCCCAAATGGGTATTAATAACTACTAGCTGTTTTGACTCATCGGTAAGACATAATTGTTGGTACGCATGTGCCAAATCAATTTTTGAAAATTTTTGTCCTTTATTTAAACCTACAAACAAGTCCTCAATTCTTGGAATTGGGTATTTATCTTCCTCTAAATAAGGATTAATAGTAACTTTAAAATCACCACAAATTCTTAAATTTCCATTATCTTTCAGAACTGGGACTATGGGTGTTGCCCATTCAGCTGATTTTACAGGTGTTAAAATATTTAACCCAATTAATCTATTTATTTCTTTTTCAACTTTATCTCTCATGGTATATGGTAAAGGCCTAGACTTATAATACTTAGGGTTTACATTTTCCTTAAGTTTTAAATCTACCGTTGACACATTATAAGTACCTAATATGTTTTTAAATACATTAGGAAACTTTTTACTCAGTATTTCCTTAACATTTTGTCCACTATAGTTACAATCATTCAATGAATTTAAAAATAATATTTGTATATATTTCAACCAATCACGACCCATTAAAGGTTTACCCCCATTTTCAAAAATATACAGTAACAAATTTTTATATATGTGCTCCTTATATCTAACATTAACTTTTATATATCCTACTGGGCGAATTACATTATTAACATATGATGTTAATGTCAAGTCACATTCCACTAACGGTATACTTTTAAAATGTGACTTGTATGTCTTAGTACTAATAGCACTGACTGCTGAACCAGTGTCAATTTCAAAATCAAGTTCTATATTTGACACATTCAAAGTTACTTGATATGGTCCCTTACACTGTACTTTATTCAGATTAAACATTTGTTTCCATTTTTCATCTTCTATCTTTACATTTTCCTCACTATTACTATCACTCTCACTATCTACCGCCAAGGTACCAATAACATGCCTCAGCTTGTACCTACACACCTTTTGTAAATGTCCTGATTTTCCACATTGACGACACTGCCTATCCTTAAACCAACACTTTTCCTTCTTATGGCCCCTTTTACCGCAACACTTGCACTCCAACTGCCTGAACTCCGATTGACCAGCATTTCCCTGAAATCCTCCATCCTGGTTTCCTTTTCTGACTGATACTGTTCCCGCTCTCCAATTATTGTTTTGTCTTCCTAGTCCATCTTGTCTTCCTGTCCCCCTGTGGTTGTAGAACTTTCCAGAACTTCGTGCTCCCATCTTTTGAATTTTCACTTCGTCTCCCATGTTTCTTATGTCCTCACTTGTTTTTTCCATTAATATCGCTATATTAGAAGCCCTTTCCAAACTCAAACTTTCTTCCGGCTCGCTCATGATTTTAGATTTGATCCTTTCATCCTTCAAACCAGAAATAAATCTGTCTCTAATCATTTCTTTTAGGTTACCTCCATAATTACAATTTATACTTAACTTTTTTAATTCCTTTAAATATTCTGTCACAGTTTCATTTTGGTTTTGAGCTCGTTGATTAAAGTTATACCTATCAGTTACAATTGAAGATTTTGGTTCCAAATAATTAAGCAAAATTTCTTTGATTTCGTTAAACGTTTTATCTTTTGGGTTGTCAGGTATGCACAAGTTTTTTAACAATTCGTAAAGTTTCGGTCCAATCATTGTTAAAAACACCACTTTCTTTTTCGGCTCCGGCACACTGTTACATTCTATGAATATTTCAAATCTCTCGATGTACGTACTAAATTTTTCGTTTTCATTATACTCAATATTTGCTAATCCCAAATACGATGAATGAGACTCCATTTTCCTTTTTTGTTTCGAACTTTTCAAAGTCGGGTTTTCTACTTGTTTCTTTTATCCTCGTCGCCACTTTGTTGTGTCCACATAATTATTTATTGAAACACTATTCCTATTTAAAGGTATTTATTTATTTTTCAGTATTCAAACGTATTACTTAAATCTACACATTTTATTTCAATCTCTAACCCAAGCCAAGCTTACAATTACACACACAGTGTTGCCATAGAGCAATCACAGATCACACCATAGTGTCATACACCACACTTACATGCATATTACACATATTTCTCATTTTGTTTTTCCCTTTGTACAAATTGAAGGAATAAAAATATGAACTTCAATTTTCTTTTAAGTAAATACAGCAGCAGTGCATAGTGCTAATTTACTTTTATCGTTGTACTGAATGGTCACGGTTCCTAGTAGTGGTAAATTGGCCTTGCCAACACATCAACCGAGCCTGTGGGATGAGTGGTTAGGGTGCTTGCCTTAAGCTCTGTTCTAGGATCCCCGGGTTTGATTCCCGGCAAGGTCAACTTTGGGAATTAACTTTTCAAAGTTGACTCTGGTCTGGATCTGGAAAATAGTGGCAGGGCACACTGCGTTTCGCAGTCATTTGGGCAGCCCATCTAGCGGCAGTAGCCACCCCCTTACAGAAGACCACCGTGTGCTTTTGTGTTTCGATGAGTAATTAAGGGATGCCATAGCCCATTTCCCTAACCCTTCCCAATTCCTTATCCTTAATCCTACTGATGTAGTCGGCAGCGCACTTGCAGCACTTGTAGCGTTGCTTGTGTTATAGGCGACGGTAGCCACCTACCATCAAATAGATCGTCAGCCTGCCTGCCGATCTTAACATAATAAAAAAATCTCTTTCCATTGACTTAAGTGAAATAAATCACAATAATATCCTTTCCTGACAAAGGCAACACCTAATAGATTTATTTATTTATTACAAATACATTTTAAAAAAAAGTTAAATTTTTACAAAGCCTATTACTAGGTCTGACAAATTACAATTTAAAAGTACAAATATAGGTATATATATGGGTGATTGCATGTGTGTGAGTGTGAGCGATTTACTAATGTTAATGTGTAAGTTACTTCAACTGTTATAACTAATTACATGATAATGGCAAGCTCTGTAGTAGACTGTGTATACTCGAAACTCTGTAGCTAAAGGGCGCTTTCCTGCAGATAGAACATTCGACTATGACGTTCAGGGGCCCTAGCCAAGATGCAAACTATTGCAAACGCTTCCTTTGCGTACTTACGAAACGAAAGAAATAAAGCCCGCTGATTGGTTGTTGTAATAGTTGTAACTTCAACAACCAATCACCGGGCTTTATTTCTTTCGTTTCGTAAGTACGCAAAGGAAGCGTTTGCAATAGTTTGCATCTTGGCTAGAACCCCGGGGCTTGGTTTCGTTGTCAACTGAAAACTGTCCATAATACCAATAATGTTACAAAGAATTTAATTTAATTTATCCGTATCCGTATCCTTATCGGAGGATATCCGAGGGAGAAGAAATGTCCGTATCCGTTACTTTTTGGCAGATCTTTTACGGATCTTTTACCTAGATGAAATTCTATATATATATAGGTGATTAGGTAACAATGAGAGACTATTAAATTCCATTCAGATTAATTTTTATTTCTTAAAATCAAATATTTGCCACCTTTATATGGCAAACATTTATTGTAGTGAGTCGAAACATGTCCTACCTGTCACGCAAAGCGTCAAGGGGCGTCGACTATCGTTTCAAGGTCACGCGTATCGACACCGATTGAATAAGAATGTTAAGATCCGTATCCGTATCCGTATCCGCGGATATACATTTTTAGCGATCCGGCACCTCACTATGTTAGAAAAACACATAAAGGCATTAGTAGCCATTAAAGTCGTATGTATAATACACAGTTATTGTTAACCTTAAGGGATTCACTGATGCAAATGACATTTACTATAGAACTCGCTGGCGGCGGAGACAATTCAACGGGCCTAGAAATGGTGTTTTTTTTGTTTTTACCATTAGAACATTACACAAAAAAAAAAATTTATTAATACATTTTTTTAATCTGATATTAACTTATTAATAGGTACAGGATTCATATGCGTGCAATAAGCCGTTTTTGAGAGAATTTTCAATAAAGGTCAAATTCTTCTTGTGTTCTAACTTTTTTTGTGGAGTTTCTATTACTTTAACGAAAATTCTAATTAATACAATTGGTTCTTCATATGTTCAAGTATAATATGTATTTTTTTCAAAGCAATTGTCTTGTCTATTTCTTGTAACATCTTCATTAAACAATGGATATTTTTAGTATTTGGCGTTTGTCTCCCCCTTAAAGTCAATCTTTACTAAAAAATAATGTTAAGTCAGTCTATCTAAAATTTGTGAAATTTCAACATTAAGTCAAAGGTTAACAACAAAATAAAGTATATGAAGATTATTTTCTAACGAAAATACAATAGAAGTTCCGTTTGAAGTGTTGTATAATATCCTATCAAAAACTTGAGGTCAAACGCTATATGCCTACGCACTACCTACAAGAATACTAATTTTGTGTTCATGACGGTGCGCGTAGGCTTTGACTCTCTTACGAAACTAATTTTCGGTATCTTACTAATATTACAAATGCGAAAGTTTGTATGTAAAAAATGGGTCAACAAATTTGGATGAAATTTGGCAAGCAGATAGTTTATTACCTGGATTAACGTGTAGAATACTTTTTGTCCTGGAAAAATGTAAGGTTCCCGAGGGATCGTCTAAAAATATTAAAATATATATTGTACTACTTATTGAAATGCATAATCTCTATCCCTTAGCTTCTAGTTTTTTTTTTTTTTTTTTTTTGTAATTTTATTTACCAGTTCACAATTTATGTCCAATTTGATCAAATTGTTACGACACTAACATAAAATAAACGAAATTGGGATATTTTTTGCGCTCCTTACAAAATTACTTTCTATCTCCGACGGACAATTTTTTATTAAATATAGATCGTTATGAAATGTTGAATTTAATTTTTTACTTTAGTCCTATAGGACATACCAAGTTTTGACAACTACAATCAAACATTTTTCAAATTACCTCAAGCAACGCCACAGGTACTGCGGATGGCTCTGGCATAGCTTACTCACTCACCGAAATACAACAGCACATATGCTGTTATTTCACGGTGGTCTTCTGTAAAAGGATGGGTTTATTCTTTTATGCTATGTAAATAATTTTATTTATGTCAGAAACTGTTCACTGCCATTTTGGAAGATGCATTTAAGCTCCTGAAATGACAAGGACTTGACATCAACATTAACGGCGATCATAACTCTCACCTTCGGTTTGTTGACGATATTATGATCGTGGTGAATTCGATGAGACATCATCACGATGCTCGATGGCCTCAACCGAGTTTCCCAAAGGGTGGGCCTTAAGTTGTATATAGACATGACGAAATTATGTCTAATTTCCATGTCCACCCCATTAATGGACAGAAAAATTATGGACATTCGCAATTTAAAATACCCTAACTTGATTTTGAAATGAAAAATATGAAAAACATTTTCTTACTAAGCGTCTCCAATATATTCTCTGGAGAATACACTTTTAGGTTTGTAATGAATTTGACCCACGTCACCATTCCATTGAATTGCTTGTAAAAAAAAAAATCTTCCCACAAATGAATGTCTGTGATTTTCTTTTTTGTGTGTTAGTCTATTGAAAATTGCGATAGACTCGCCAGACAATTGCTTTTTTAGTTTTCTTGAAAGGAATTTTTACATGAAATTGAATAAGACGTCGACGAGAATATCGGTAATATAACGGGCGACAGGTAAGGACTTTGTCTCACATACTCTATTGCTCTAAGAATAGAGACTAAATTGGTGCGGCTTTTTTAACTCGACACGAGGACTGTACAGTCTGAATCCTGTGCCCATTATCATAACAAAGTGGGTAGGAGTACAAGTGGCTTCCAGCTTTTGTCCGATTCTGATGCGATTATATCAAATTGCGTTTTATTCTTATTTATATGGACCTTGGAAAGGTTGAAGTGTACTCGAGGAGAGTGACTTTTAATAAGAAAGCCCAAGGTTTATTTTGGTCTTACAAATTCAGGGTTCCATATAATAAAACTCCCGGGATTCCAATTTGTTCCATAAACTCTTAGACGTGGACGTGCTTTAAGTATATATGTATTTCCACTACACGATTTCAGACAAGGACTGCTTATCTTATCTTACTTCTTTTCTTTATTTATTTATTCGTTTTTATTCATAGCCTATCTATATAGAAATGGGTGAACGAGTTCAAAAGATATTTTTTGGCTACCTCCATCATATCTCCACTGTAAAGATATAATTTAGAAAGAAAGAAAGAAAGAAACCGTCTTTTATACCTCTAATACAATATGTGAGCATTACAAACAATATGCAACAATACAACAAACAACAAAATAATAATTGCAAGCAAACAAATATATAGACAAGTAACAAGAGGAATCCTGGTTCAGTATACAGTTGTGGTGCAGACCACAACACTGACATTCTGCCAGGGACCAGATATTCAAAAAGAAAAAAAAAACATTTAAACATTTACGCGGGACAATTCAGAAGACGATTGTACAATCAATGGCTGAAATTATCGCAATTTTCTTAAAAACTACTGAAGGATTTCACCAGCTAGTTATCTATATGGCAAATTCACTGTAAATATGCAATAGCACACGAAAATGTACAAGAAATGGACCGACCGCCCCCGTAAACTGTCTCGTCTAAGCGTATCAGAATATAATTATATATCAGAATATAATTATATTCTGATATATAATCTAAAAAGATAGAAATTATTTTTAACCAATAATTTTTATGCTATACTCTGCTAGAATTCAGGAAGAGGCTATCGCTATGGTTAACCACCTTCAACTTTAGTCAAACTTTGCTTCGTAATTTGTGAGTCCAAATTAAATCCTACACACACAAACAAATATACAAATATGCACTTTTTCTATTGATATTTTCCTCTTTATTATCATTATTTTCCTCAATTATCATTACTTAATTTTTAATATTAGGGCTGTATTTTAAAATTCAGCCTTAATTTATTTTTAGTTACTTAAAATAAATAATAATAAGGCTCTCAGGCGTAGCCTAGTTTGGGACCGATTGTAAATATTTATATCTTCGCCAATTCATTAATTTCTTTCTTTCTTAATTATTATACTCACAATCACAGGACAGTAAATAAAAATGTAAACATACAACTTTCTTATAAAACTATTTTATTTATTGTACGTAATAAGTTTATCTAATGCAAATAGTTAACGGTTTTGTTAGAGCACATATAAGCATAAACTTTGGTCCTGTTGATACAACAATCTATACTTCCAGCTCATAGTGAGAGGCGTTAAATCAAATAAGAGATAAACGTCGGTACAAGGTATACGGGATAATCAATATTTGTACGGTACAAGGTGGGAGAGACAAAAACGTCATTAGGTCGAGTCGAGAGCAAATCCGGAGCGTTGCTATCGGCCGGTACCATTGTATTGGGTTTATCAGACGCCGGCCGGCGAACGAAGGCACAAATCCTGTCACAAAACAGTGTTCATCATACACTTAATCGTGGAGTAAAATAGTACTTGTGGACTGAATCAAACAGTATACATTTGGATTTAAGCCATTTTCTTCGGTATTTCTTTATTTTGTTTAATTATTCAATAATAGAATAATAATTAATTTGATTAAATTCACTGCTGCGTTTACCAATTGCAAGTTTTTATTAACTGGGGCCGACGACTTCGTCTGCTTCGAAAAATAAAACATATAACGCCGTCGATACGCCTGAAATTATACTTTTGACAAGCCTTGGTTCTTCATTTTTACATAGCTGGTGCTCACGCCTTCGCCCGTGTGGAACATTTAGCATATTTCCACCCTGAAATTCTATTCTATTTGTGAGAGATTTTTTTGAATTCAGATGAGTAGTTTCGAAGATTACCTCCTACTGCAAACAAACAATTATACAAATTTTACCTCTTTATAAGTTACATAATAATATAACATAGATACATACTAAATGAAATTAAAAAGAAAGACGATAATTATCGGTTTACAAAATCGATTGTGAATATGCGCATTTGAGCTTTTGTATTTTTATGAGTGAGTGAATGTTCATTATCTGTTTATCTATAAAAATGAATTGTGCTATTTATCAACCATGGCCTGTAATATTTGCCTTCAAGGAATGTTACATCCAGTAAGCACATCAATTTCTTTAAATTAATAAAAATAAATTCTAAAGGATCCTTGAGGAAGAATTACATTAAATTATTAATTAAATAAGATTACAGAATAAATCGAAACCTAAAAATATAAAATTATATGTCCTGCATATATTGATAAATAGTTTACAATGGGGGATCGGACAGTAATCAGATTAAAATCTAAAATGTACTTAGAAAGAAAATATATAATTTTTTACGATTATTTATCGAATAATAATTTAATATAATTCATTTAAATATTTTTAAATGAAGAAATAAAATTTTAATATTTACAATATTTTTAATCTATACTGAAACACCAATCACAGTGCGTGACGTCATTTGTGGGCAATCATTGTTTTATGCCAATGCAGCTGTTTTGTTATGATATGACCACAAATGACGTTACGCGCTCTCAGATGAACTATCGTGGCGTTTTAGCGGCATTTTCAAACAAACAATATTAAAACATGATTTTGAGTACCTAAAAGGCTATAAATAAATAAAATAGTATTTTTTATGGGAATAAATATCCATGAAGATTAATTTAAAACACTTTCTGAAAATTTGTCCCATCCCCTATTCAATAAAGACATATTTTACCGAAAAAATTATAGTTCTGAAAAGTGTTTACTTTGTATAATTGTTATACTTAAATCGTTTGAAATCGTATTTTATCTATATGGGACGAACGAAGCTGCGGGCTCAGCTAGTACATAAATTAGAAAACTGTTTGCACGGCTACTCAAAGTATTCAACTTATTTGTAAGGGAGACAAAATAACAAGTTAACCGATCATATGATGACTAGAACATTTCCAATCAACATAAGGTAACCTATCGTGACATAGCTGTTCAAGATCTTATTTAGTACAAATATTTTCAGAAGTCTCTTCAATATATAACACTAACAAAAACAAATGCAATTTATACAATTTTCTTATAACTTTTCAACCACTTATAAATTATTAAAGTAGGGGATTAAAATAGCTTGTCAACAGAAAAGCAACAAATAAATAAATAAAATTAAATCATTGGTAGATTTAACTGCTAAAATTTAATAGTAAACACAAGCTACACTATCGGATTATCTACGAGTATTGGCTGAAATAGTGCCGTGGCTTTTACTGTACTTGAAGGCTTAGTTCAACATCCGGTCTGAATAGAGCCTATTGAAAGTGCGACCATCGAAATTCATAGTCGAATTACTGAGTGTCTGTTGTTGTTTTTTTTTTTTTTCGTTTTCAATAAGTTTTTAGTTGAATAGACGAGTCTAAATGAAAATTAATTGTATATTCAGCGAAGATTTATTTTTATATGAGATTTTGAAGCAGTAAAGCCTAGTTTTTGGATTTTCCAAAATAGACCTTCAATTTAAATTTAAATCTTTTCTAGTATACTGAAACAGTTAAAAATATGAGAAATCCTTCTTAGGAGTCACTCAACATTGTTTGTTCCATATCTAAAGTGGTTTTTTCTTCAATTTCAAACATTTATAAGTCCACTTCCGCCCCAGTGTTACCTTTCATATAAAAATATATTGTTTTGCCTTATTGAAATGTGACAATTTCATACAAATTTTTATCTATAACTATACCTATTATAAAAAATACTTCGCTGTGCAAAATACAATCCCTAGTATTGTATCTTACTATTTTTAGACAAAACATTTTATACGATGATAAATATATTTTTGTATAAAATTTGTAACTTTCTATAAAAATAAAGTATTTACAAGTCATAGTATGTTAACCCTAGCCAGTTTTTATACTTTTCTCAAATAAAGGCTTTTGCATGGGCCGTCTTTATTAAAAGAAACTGGTTCAGTGTTTTGACCGCCCCAGGCCTACACAAGAAGAGCTTTGCCACGTGCCGATGCATTGATGAAGGCAGAGAGAGATTGTCCATGATCCAATTTTCGACTTTATAATGACATTAATAATTAAAATTAAATTATAGATCATATTAACCAACAATTTAAAAAAACACTTATAAGTAAAAAAAAATATTTCAATATCTACTTCAATTAATTTTATATGAGTAATATAAATGGCAGTCCGGCTGATGGTTTACTTTATGGTAGTTGACGGGCGTCCGGCGGATAAAGTTTCTACTCATCGTACTGCGTCTATGGACTGCGTACCATAGATGAACTTCGCATCTATGACTCGTAGTACAGTGTTAAAAACTTAGTACAGTTATACATTAACAACTCATCGAAGCACTCACCGAACTATAGTCGGTAGAACACACAAAGTGAGACTACATTCTTAAAGTAAGAGTTTCCAAGCGATGTTGTGTGAGCATTGGATAGTCAACAATTCGAACTACAAAGTGTCAACTTTGACGCGCCAGTCTTGGGGTGAGAGTAGTACTCCATGGTGGGCCTAATATGGACCTTATAGAGAACAAAGTGCTGATCCGGTATGAATTGTAAATATCTTGATGTTTCCTCTACAGCTTGTATATAAATCAAATTTTAAAATGAAGTACAAGATAAAATATCCATATGAAAAATGTTTTCAAATTATTTTGAAAATGTTTACTAAGTTTGAGCGTATTTTTTTTTATAATTATAATATATATATATATATTATAATTATTATTACAAGTTTCCACAAAGTTGACCTCCTTGTGCTATCAAGTTGCGAGCGTCGGATAAACTGCGTCAGAGAGCACCACTAACTATTTGTTCAAGACACAGTATACAAAGCATTAAGATATTCAATTAAAGCATACAAATTAAATGCTTAATACAAAATTCCTTCTTATCCATCTCATTACATACATTTTTATGACAGAAGGCAGTAGGCAAGCTATCAACGTTGGTCCTCTTTGTAGTAAGTGGTTTCCATAAACATGAGGGTCAATGCACTGCGTTCTGCAGGTAGCCTGTCCGATGGCAGAAACCGTCCTCGTATAGAAGTCCACCGTGATTTAACAGCACTTCTGCTGTTGAGTTTTTTTTACGTAAGAGTATTATAATCAACTTGTCATTTTTCATTGCAGCAGTAGTCATTTACCGTCAAGTAGACCTTCAGTATGCTTGCAGTATGTTTTCATAAAAAATATTCAGAAACTAACTTAGTTAGTTAAGTAAACCAAAACCACATTTACTGTTATAAATTATACTGTGCGTTATGGGCAAAGCAAGCGTAAATTAAGAGATTCTCTTTAGCTCCGCAAACAGTCTGCGAGGACCCTTATTAAGGACCCCCTTTTAAAATGAAGGCATGGTAATAACACGTCATATTTGTTTAGTACCGAGCGTGTTCGTAACAAGAAACACCGCGCAGTTTATAACATACACACATAGTCAGCTAAATTTAATTTAAATAACAGGTAAAAAGATTATTAAAATTAAATGAATTGTTAATTTAATCATTAAAAGTTCCATATGCACAAAGTACAGATATTGTTATCGTGATGTACAAATAGTCAAATATAATATACAGTCCTTACATATAAAGTCCCCCGACGCGAATGTCTATATGTATGTATGTATGTTCGCGATAAACTCAAAAACTACTGAACAGATTTCCATGCAATTTTCATTAATGGAAAGAGCGTTAACCAGAGGTTTTTGTATATAATTTGCAGAAATAAATCCATGCGAAGCCAGAGACGAGCCCCTAGTTTATGTATAATTTTAAGAGCTTGTTGGTCAAATGGTTAAGAGGTCCAGTCTTTATGTGTCCAATCTTGTTTCAAATTTTGTTTAGCTTGTAACTTGTAACTTTGGCGACAGTACTAAGCAAAACTAGTCAAGCACCAAAGTGTCAAGCAAATTTATGTTATTGCTTCTAGATAATTATTTTTGAAATATTTTTTTAAGAATAAATAAATAGAATCCTGTATAATTTTAAAATATATTCATATATAAGTTGATTATCGTTAGGCCCCAAATACAACTCATTTAATTTTTAATTTATCTAAATATTTTGCACAATCAAAAATTTAAAAAAATCTGAATTTTTAAAGGACATTTAAAATATACTTTTAAAAATTTATTTGAAATGGTGGTTAGATACAATCTGCTTACATCATAGACCAGAGAGTTGTCATGCAGCGTATTATATATATTACGTAAGCAGAAATTTCTAATAACAACATTGCTCCGATATGTACAAAATTAATGTACAAAATGTACAATTTATACTTTGCATACAAATTGAGTCGTAACTCAGCACAAACTGTATTACTCAGCTACGCGGTGCTACGAAGTCTACGTAGGTTGCTACGAAGTGCTACGCCAAAGTTAATACCTTACTTTTGTCGCTCTGTAATTAGACTTAAGGTCTTTCTTGATAGTTGTCTTAAGTAATATTCCTGCGCTTTCGTGTACTATAATTAAACACAGTCGACTTTGTATCTAGTTCATAATATCAATTATATTTTTCATCTAACTTCATGCAGAATAATTGAACTTTTTTTTACACAAAATAAACAAATGTATGTATAATCAATTTACTGTGAAATCTCAATAAAGTCGTTATTTAATTTGGAAAAATAAACTAATTAATGAAATCAAATAACAATTTCCATCTAAATTCAATGCATTTATTAAAATGCAACAATGAATTAAAACTTATTAACAGAGAGCTAAAAACTTAACTTTGCACATAATTACAAGTCTCAGTAATTCCTGTCTTTCCAAAGAGATTAACTTAACCGTACTTACTTTTAATATTCATGAATTTTTATTTGAATACAAGATTATGGTAAAATTGGAGATTATCATTTAATATAAAGTGTAATAAAATCATATTTACAGTGGTTTAGACAAAAAAAACTATGAAACATATGAATGGTGTTATGGGTATTATTTTTATTTTTAACCACTTATTTTTAAATTGGGTATTATTCGTCAATAATCTATACTTATAAAATCGTTTATCCTGATTGACTATCAACACACAGCCAAAATTACTAAGAAGGCTGAATTACTCTAGAAGAAGGCTCCAAAATTACTAAGAAGGCTGAATTACTCTACCAAAATTACTCTAGAAGGCTGAAATTTGTAACATAGGTTTTTTTATAACGTAAGCATCTGCTATAAAAGCCTTTTTGAAGATTTCAAGGTGGGTCGCTAGTTTTGAAAAAATATAGTTGATAAAAAGCAATTACAAATTTCAGTTATAAATTTGTAAAAAATCTCCGAATAGCTGCAGAAATTAATATCGTAGAACTTTTCGTATTTCTTTACGCCAAAAATCGTTATGTTTTATTGACAGAAATAGCGAACCGTCTCGTAAGAAGAAATTATATTACATAGAAAATTAGATTTGTTATGTTTTAGGCAATACTGTCAATGTTGTTAAAGATAGCTTACACGATGAAACTGTTATTTCTGGGAATAGTGATTGAGCAGCCACCGCGGCCGCTTCGCGCCCTCGAAATAAAAACGCAATCGGGAACAAATGTTACAAGCTCGAGCGTATATGTAGTTGTCGGAAGCGACGCCCAGAGCACATTATTACGTGAGCCGTAAACGAGCGATTTACCTCTCATATAAACAAGATGTTTTAATATATTTCAGTGAAAAAAATCCTTTATTCTTTTTATTGCAATTCCCTTTTTCGACAATCTGAATGTGTCCAGGTTACGAACACAAAACTGGTTATTATTCAATAAAACAACAACTTTTTACCCGTGCCTTGTTAAAAATTTAATAACTGTTAAAAGTTTAAGAAGCTTCTGTTTTCAAAAACTTGTAATAGAGCTTAGAAATATTTAAAAGTACTTAAGGTGCGTATAGATTAAATAATATATTACAAAACTTTTCTCGTATAACCAGTCCACATTATTTAACACTAGTTGTTACATGCGTCTTCATCCGCGTTACTTTATAAAATATTACTCGTTGATAATGTAGCTTTCTATAGGTGAAAGAATTTTTAAAATCAGTCCAGTAGTCTTTGAGTTTATTTATTACAAACATACATTTGTTTGGAGAGAGGTAAAGGGGAAGAGATGGGGGAGGGTGAGTAGCCTATGTTACTTGCTGATAATGTAGCTTTCTATAGGTGAAAGAATTTTTAAAATCGATCCAGTAGTTTTTGAGTTTATTCATTACAAACATACATGCAAATCCTTTTCCTTTATAATATTAGTATAGATTGATGTATAACATTCCAATATAAAACAAAACTGTATACAATAAAATAACAGTGCAATGTCTAATATGTATACAATTGCCTCGATCGCATCATCAGTATACGCGATGACGCGCGCATGCTTAAATAAATAAATAAATAAATAAATAAATCTATGCTTCAATACTAATGTTATAAAGAGATAAAGTTTATATGTTTGTTTGTATGTATGTAGAAGGTAATCTTCGAAACCATTCATCCGATTTAAAAATTTCTTTCGCCAGCAGTTAGAACAGAATTTCAGGATGGTCATAGGCTAAATATTCCACGCGCGCGAAGCTGCGAGCACCAGTTATCTAAAAATAAAAGTATAATGTCCGGCGTCAATGTATGTCAGACGTAATATTGCGTGTTATATAACTTTGTTTTATTGACGCATATCGACTATTATAGTTTAAAACATAGTTTTGTTATAAAGTCTGGACTCGCCTTTCCAGACTTCACATGGTCCCGTCTGTAGCCGTCTCAACCATATTGAATCAACCATTTTAAACTCGTATATATTCAGAGAGCGAACCCCTGATGGTTTTGACGTCTTGATAGTATTTTACATGTTATATATATATATATATATATATATCTCCGTAATACGTATGTTAGGAGCAGGCCTCTCCAAAATGTGGTTAGGTACTATCTTTATTCTACGATGCTGTCCTTAGTCTATTATGCCAAGCAAGAGCTTCGGAAAACCTGGCAAATATTTCCTGTATCGATTTTACGCATACAACCGGCTGTACTATTTCTAATTTTTGTTGTAAATACATAAATGTATATGAAATTATGGTGATCAATTATATTAAGATTTCAGACAAAAGCGTTTGAAAGATGTATAAAAAAATAAAAATAAAAGGGATTAAGTCAACATTATTTTAATGCTATTGAAGTACTGTAGGGCACACTGCGTTTCGCAGTCATTTGGGCAGCCCGCCTGGCGGCAGTGACCACCCCCTTACAGAAGACCACCGTGAAATAACAGCATACACGTGCTGTTGTGTTTCGGTGAGTGAGTAAGGGATGCCAGAGCCCATTTCCTTATCCCCTCCTAATCCCTTATCCTTAATCCTACTGTAGTCGGCAGCGCACTTGCAGCACCTGTAGCGTTGCTTGTGTTATAGGCGACGGTAGCCACCTACCATCAAGTGGACCGTCAGCCTGTCTGTCGACATAACATAAAAAAAAAATGTTAACAAAAAAAAACTTAGGTTTAATATTCATTATTGTTCCATTCCATATCAACACAACACATACAAATATATTTAGATGGAACCTTGACGATTACAACTAATTTAAATTGAATTTAGTAGGTATAATACCTATAATAAGTTCAGGAATGAAGCACGAAATCTTATGAAATGAACAATTTAAAGAAATTTAGAGAAAATGTTCCGAATGTGATCATAACGGATTCACATTCGGAAGGGGTTACGGCTATATGCACCGATAGACAACTCTGAAATCAGCGTTCGTAGAAGTTACAAAAATTGTAGGAAAGCACCTTTATGAGTTTATCAACACTCATACTTTAGATTTTTCATAAAACTGATAGAATCCATATTTTATAAGTAGCTAATTAATGTTTGTTTGAAATAGATATTACTTCTCATATTTTCCGATTATAATTTCTCGGCAAAGTTTGGGCAAATAGCAATTAGTCTTAAAATACAAATCAATATGCAGTATACAAAACAGTAAAAATAATTGTGTGAATTGAGCTAGCCTCTAAAACGCAAGCTCGCTCAGGGAACGTTTCGGAAGATATCTAATATTCATCGGTGGGGGTCAAACGGTGCAAGAGAGGCTTTTCTCGGTTGGAAGGTTGTATGCAGATGTCTGTTTGGGCAGTCATTACTGGGGCGGATGTTTGCTGGGGGGACACGTTCTACTCAGATAAGGCGTATGGATCAAGAGACCGGCGACTCGCTTCAATTAAATTATACTTTTAATATGTAAAGGATATAGGTACCCAGTTACAATATTTCGTGTGTAAAAATGTATAACTAAACCGCTTAGCTACTAATTAAGACTCATTGCGAAGTTTGTGTTAAGTAAATTATGTTCTACTGTCCTTTTTATCCTTTTTTTTAAATTTGTTTTATTTCTATATCTACCATAATTTAAAAATCGAATTTATAATTAATAAGTTTATGCCGTCTCTTTCTATATGTTTTCTTTACACATTTAAATTTACAAGTGTTCGCCATTTGTATGATGCCTGAATTTTTTATCCATTAATTTTATCATAAATATAAAAAAAAATTACAAATATAATTAAATATAGTCCGTAAATAGCAACTAAACAGAAAAAAAAACGATTCACAAACAAATTTAAAAAAGGCATTGGAAGTTTTTCTTCGCTATTAAATAATTCTTTGTAATAGTTTGTTATAGTCATTGTTTGTTTGTCATTTATATGTAACTAGCTGGTGCCCGCAGCTTCGTCCGGGTTGAGAAATAAAAAAATAACGTCAGACTAAATATATGAACAATGTAACGCCTAACATCTTTATTGAAGTTTAAAGCTTTGTCAGGCTTTAGATGAGCTCTCGAGAACACTACTTTTTTTTCTAATTGAAAGGTACCCTATGCCCTTTCCTGCATCCCTCACAATGTGTCTGCAAGATTTTGATGATCGATTCAGCGGTTTATGTGTGAAAATGTAATAGACAGACGGAGTTACTTTCACATTTATAATATTAGTTGGGATTATTTCAGCAAGATTTACAGTACACAAAGAGGGAGTATAGTAACATATATAACATATAAAAACAATATAACATCTCTCAAATACTTACTTATTTGAAAATTCTCTTCCTAAATTCAAAAAATTTGTTAAAAACCATCATTACAAGTACGGTAAGCATTTCTTATCGGCTTGGATTTTTAGGTAATATTTTATTTTGAGTTACTAACTATAATATTCTTTGTATAAATTAGGAAACTATATGTCTTGAATTATAAATATGTGTTCTTAATTATTAACTTCTGTATTCATGACCGTTTGTTTCTTGATACATAAAAATGAATCCCTATTTCCCATGGTCACGGCATCACGCGTGAACGGGTAGACCGATTTTAATTCGGATTTCACTGGTGGAAAGAGGGATAAACGGGGAATGTTTATGTATATAAAAAAATTACACCCTGAGCGAAGCCGGGGGCGGGTCGCTAGTCTAAAATAAATCAAATACAAAATAATTCCTGGGAGTGCAGCGGGATAATCCGTCAGAGAAACCAATTAACCAGTTCAAATTAGATAAGGGAGCCGAGTTAATTACTTTTTGAATGCAATACAAAACCGATTAATCATACCTGCGCTGTTCTTTTTAGCAATTTGCGCCACAGCGCGCATTACGTATGCACCGGGGGCGAACATTTTTGCATTTGTAATAGGGATCATTTGGTTATTACTCGCACAGTTATACGAAACCAATCTATGGTTAGATGAGCAACGCTTAATGGCTGATTTGAAACGCCGCCGGCGAAATTTGAATTTATTCACTTTAATTTATGCTAAGATAGGCTACTCTTCCAACCTTTTGGGGGGAAATTTATGTGCAGTTACTTTGCTGAGGCTGTTCTAATTAGACTTTCTTCATTGTGAGGTTTGCCGACTCAATAATTATATTAGTCTGAATTTATTTTAATAGATCACAAAATTTACATAAAATAACATAACCAATAGTGGTACACATTCAATGAGGTCGGCTTATATATTTTTTTTATTTTATCTTTTTATGTTATGTCGACAGACAGGCTGACGGTCCACTTGATGGTAGGTGGCTACCGTCGCCTATAACACAAGCAACGCTACAGGTGCTGCAAGTGCGCTGCCGATTACAGTAGGATTAAGGATAAGGGATTAGGAGGGGATAAGGAAATGGGCTCTGGCATCCCTTACTCACTCACCGAAACACAACAGCACCTATTTGCTGTTATTTCACGGTGGTCTTCTGTAAGGGGGTGGTCACTGCCGCCAGGCGGGCTGCCCAAATGACTGCGAAACGCAGTGTGCCCTACCACTATTGTTTGTCTAATTAGTGGTTATGACTGCATGAAATTACAATTAAGTTTTATTTACATTAAAATTAAAGTAACATTGAAAATGAATTCAAGACTTTAATGTGTTAGAAAATAGGACGTATTTATTATATAATAGCTGAGCCCGCAACTTCGTACGCGTGGTATTCGGTATAGCGCGAATCTTTTTTGTATGTAAACCGATTGGAATGAAAATTACACTACAGGTTACGGGAAGCTTGCTACAATACATCAGGGAAAACCGTATTCAAATCGGTTAAGCCGTTTCTGAGATTAGCGTGCACAAACGCACAGACAAACAGAGAAAAATTCAAAAACCAATTTTTTTTATGTAAAAAATTGTTAAAACATGCAAAAAAATGTTTTTTTTTTCGTTATACATATAATAAAATCGATTTTATTATATGTATAGACTAGCTAAGCCTGCAACTTCGTATGCGTGGTATTTGGTATAGCGCGTAACTTTTTTTTTTGGAAACTGAACAAACACTAAATGTTACGGAAAGCTTGCTACAATACATTAGTGAAAACCGGATACAAATAGGTTAAGCCGTTTCAGAGATTAGCATACACAAACGCACAAAATGACTAACGGACAAACAGACAAAAATTCTAAAACCTATTCTTTTGACCTCGGAAGGTGACGTAAGTAGAACGTGTACAAATAGTTTTTTAGAAAAAATATTTAATATGCAAACATGGCTCGTTACGATTTTATTATGTGTATAGATTAGCGACCCGGCTTCGAACTGATATAGAAGATACAGACAGACAGACAGACGCAGACAGCGACTTCAATTTATACTATTTAAGGCATTTATTTATAAGTTAATGAAAAATAGTTCTGGATTAACATAGGCCTAAAACTTATGGTACATATTCTTCCATGAGTAAGTTTATTACTGTTTTGAATAGTAATATATAAAGTGAAAATACAGAACAGAATGAAATTTTAAAACAAAAAAAATAAATACTTTGAATTGCTTCTCTAGGAGAAGTATTTAATGGTAAACCATTAAGAAGAAATGTTTACATTGTATATATGGAGATGAGAATTTCCGCATATGTATGTACGTAAATTGAAGCGAACTTTTGAGAATATCACATAAACGTCCGTTGCGTTTAAACCCATTTTTGTATGCAAGTTTCGTTCAGAGGCGTGTACACTCGAATAGTGTAGGTGTGTTTTTGTAAAAAGTTGAATCTGTGAAACGCCCGTTTACTCCCGCGTCGGAAGGGTGGTCATTTGCATAGAATAACACGAGGAGCAAGCTTGCGCATACTTGTCTGTGCCCCTAGCTACACTGTTTTGTATACCAGACCCAGGACTAAGTCGGTCTAAGTTTATACCAAAATGTTGCAATCTGTTGGCGAATTAAAATTGAGATCAAGAAGATTTTCAATAAAATATAAGTATAAATAACTGCAATCGGCCAAACTGAAACACCAATCAGAGCGAATGACGTCACGCCCAGGTAAGTGCCATCGTTTTGCTTGACTTTGCTTTGAGAGAATGAAAAATCTGATGAGATGTCGGTGACGTCACGGTTCATCAGACGCGACGCCATGATACCTAAGAGCGTTTTCGCGCGTAATTCAAAGTAGATTTAAAAACATTCAATAATTCGCGTTGAAATTTAGTTTTCTGCTGAAATATTATTTATTTCGTATGGTAGACGTGTATCTACATTATGGATGGGAATTTCAAAATCTGTCATCATGCCTATGGAATATCTGTCAAGAATTTCACAGACCTTTCCGGATTATTTAATATAATAGTACAATAAAGCAATTTAAAAGTCTGAGGCCCTTTAAAAATAAACTATTTTTCACTTTTCACTAACTTGCGAAGATAAACCATAGGTATACGTACGGAAAATTATATAAGAAACAAAATTTCTCCCGATGTTGTGTTTCGCAGTCATTTGGGCAGCCCGTCTGGCGGCAGTGACCACCCCCTTACAGATGACCACCGTGAAATAACAGCATGTGTGCTGTTGTATTTCGGTGAGTGAGTAAGGGATGCCAGAGTCCATTTCCCTAACCATTCCCAATCCCTTATCCTTAATCCTACTGTAGTCGATAGCGCACTTGCAGCACCTGTGACGTTGCTTGTGTTATAGGCGAAGCCAGCCACCTACCATCAAGTGGACCATCAGCCTGTCTGCTGATCTTAACATAAAAAAAATATACAAGTTCTAAATATAAAAATATTCAATAATTCAGAATAGAATTGACAATATGAATAAACAAAATGGCGGTCTTCTTCTTATCTAGATGGTAGCGCTTTGGTAATATACGCTGTAAAACTGTCTAGTATTTTCTAATATTATGCCTTAAGTACGCTGCCGACCTTAGTAGAATTAAAGATAACAAATTAAGAAGGGATAATAAGGAAATGAGGTCTGGCATCCCTTACTATTACAACAGCACATATGCTAATATTTCACGGTCGCTTTTTGTGCGATTAAGAGATGGCAAAGCCAATTCTCCCATTGGAAGAGAAGGTTCTTGGGTTTTTAGCGTCTTACTAACAAGTGGATCATTGCCCTTATCATAAAAAATATGTATCTATTATTGAAAATATCATTGTCATAATTAAAAGCGCAATATAAAAATACAAAGTTAGAGAACTGAATATAGAGTAATTTGTTGCGAGATTAAAAACATTATTTATCTGAACAATTTGCCGATTGTCACATAAACATCCCTCCACTATCTTTCTGTTTATTCAATTTAGTACAGCTAAAGTTGAAAGAACCGTAATTTGTTAGAATATAGAAGGTACGCGTACACAAAATGTAAGTTACCAACGTATACTGTTGTTCCAGGGTTGTCACTGACCATTATTGCTCTTTTGAAGTTTAAGTTTTAAACAAGGAATGTCTTGAAGGAATTTCTATTTCTTTTTTTTTGTGTTTTTATTTTCGTTCGCATTATCGAAATTAATTCGTCGGACAACAACCTTCTTGTTTAACAAACTCCTTGTTTGTTAGTACAGTAAGTCAATACATTTTATATTGAAATATTGTAATAAATATCCGTATCATCAGTATTTAAAATTTCATATTAAATCTCTCAGTGCTGATAACAGGGCTATTCTCAGATTATCTTCCTTGATCTCTTCTGGCGCGAAGGTTCTCTAACAGCTTTTTCCTTCGTCATTGCATACAATGAACATACAAATACAATAAAAAACACAGAAATGCAACAGAAAATCAAATATTATTAACTTGTCAAAATACTTTCATCGCAATGTAACACTCTCTAATATTAATTAAATATTAATATATTGTGAACACATAATTATGGTAGACAATCCTTGCTTTATGAGTTCTCGATGGGATCCTTGTGGACAAGATCGGACATATATGTTACATTACGATAATATGTCAGCCAGAGCAATCGCTTTTGACGTCACGCCTGCATACAAATATGAGCACAATAAATTGAGTGGTTAACTTGATAATCACTATATATACTTAAGTATTATTCAATTGCACTGTGTTTCAATAAAATATTATTCAAATGTGTCAGTAAATGACTTGTATCGTTTTAAAATTCGATGAAAAAAAAAATTAAATTTTAAATTATTTTTGATTGGCTTGGGTTGGCAACCCTAGTAAGGTGTACTTTTGTTATCTGGAAGTGTTGGTTGGCGCTTGGCCAAGTGTTGATCTGCAGTTTTATCTACGGCAACTACACAGTCTAAATCAAATTTACTCTCCGCCGACAAACATAAGGTTTAAAACTGGAATTATATCTACCAATTTCTCCTACCTAGACATGCAATAAACACCTTAATGTTGACAACGTTTACATAATGTAAGATTTGTTATTATATTTTCTGTATTACTTTTCTGTTGAAGCCTATATTATGACTACTGATTGTAGTGAAAAATTTTGCACTAGGTGTAAATATTCCTTGTTCGGTTTCAACATTTGTTGCTAGACCTGTTTCTCTACTCTCACCCTATCTCTTTGAACTCATTGGTGTTTTAAGGCGACAGCAACCATTATTAGTATCAAATACATGAATTGTTAAAAAGTAGATTTATATATTAATTCAAAAAATAGTCCACATTTGCGCCGAGTTCAATTTAATTGATTTAAATATCTTTTAAACCTACTTCATAGAGTAAACAAATTATAGAGGATCGTAGTGTAGCAGATATCGTGTTTGTCAAACAAAAAGATTAAATATATACCTAGAATATATAGAGAGGGAATTGAGAATTTTTTCCTATAAAAATATTGATCTTGATCGCCATAATCAGAATGACCATAGCGTGGCAAAATAACCTTGTAAAGTTGGCGAAGGACTGACGATTTTGTACCACGTGGTTCTAAATGTCACATTACGGATTCTTTCGTCTTGCCCGATCTATGCAATTGAAAATCTTTGTTGTCAAAGCAAAATCCTATGTGCACTTTTTTGAGATTCCAACATTTTGACCTTAATGAATAGTCTATAGTATAAAAAACTGAGCACTATGAGCACTATTTGTCGAATTATGACCTCATGCTATGTGCAGAAGCTAGAATATTTAATGTACTTTTACTCTATTTTTAATATAATAAGTAAATTATTAAATTTTTATGTTTAAAAGACATAAAGTTTAAACAACCTTAAGTTTCTAATAAAGTTATTTAAGAAAAAATAAAACCTTCATGTAAAATTTTTCAAGAGAACGTTTTTTGTCAATATCTCAAAAGTATACTTTTTGCACACAGCAGATATATTGATAGTATTAATTATTAAATGATTTTTAACTTCTCATCTAAAAAAAAAATAGAATGAAATATTATCATTTTATTTAATTAGTGTCTAATAATTTGATTTTTTTAGATTGGATAGGTTGATATTTTGGTACATATTAGTTTACAGTAAATATCATGGCATAACAATTCCACGATTATTTTCATTTGCAATAGAATAATACGAGCTGTTTATCGAAACATTAATTGTATATAAAAAGATAGCAACATACAATTTCGAATTACACTTGTCAGCGGGTTCATTAATTATGAATTCAATGTCCACCGCAGTTACGCTTCCTCACACATTTGGGGCAAATATATTATGAGTGCCGTTTAAAATTAAAATGAATAATGACCCTCCCTCGCGTATGGAACAATACTTTTCCGACAAGGATTAAAATAAAAATAAAATACGTAATACTTTAAGCGGAAAAAGCGGTGTTTTGTAAACAAACAACAGCGTGCTATCGTTCGACGACACTCGAGCGAGTTGCGTGATTTAATAAAGAGTGCACTTCATGGCTCCGCTTCCGTAGCACCCTTATCACGGAGTATGGACGCGTTCAAGGGTAAATTATGGAAGATGCCGCGGAGATGAAAATTAATGAACTAAAAAAGCCATAATCCAGTCGCCGTGGCGGTACTAATGTACGCTGGCCTATATTCAAAGCAGCAGTAGTTTTAATACAGTAACTACAATGTTGAGATGTTATATGGGAAATATTAAGGGCCAATTCCTCACATGATCCCTTATACTGGCCTTGTCCCTTTTACTCACCTTGTCCATCATAATCACCTAGTCTCTTATACTAACATTGTCCCTTATACTCGCCTTGTCTCTTAATACTCACTTTGACTCTTATACTCACCTTGTCCCTTATAATCACCTGGTCCCTTATACTCACTTTGTACCTTATACTCATTTTATCCCTTATACTCACCTTGTCCCTTATAATCACCTGGTCCCTTATACTCACTTTGTACCTTATACTCATTTTATCCCTTATACTTGCCTTGTCCCTTATACTCACCTTGTCCCTTATAATCACCTGGTCTCTTATATTCACTTTGTACCTTATACTCATCTTGTCCCTTATACTCACCTTGTCCCTTATACTGAACTTGTCCCCTATATTCATTTGGTGGCTTATAACCTTAAAATGTTTTCCTTTATAAATAGAACAAACGATAATTATTACTATACTAATATTACAAAGCTGAAGCGTTTGTTTGTTTGAACGCGCTAATCTCTGGAACTACTGGTTCGAATTGAAAAATTCTTTTTGTTTTGAATAGTCCATTTATCGAGGAAGGCTATAGGCTATATAACATCACGCTACGATAAATAGTATTATATATAAGCAATGTTCAGTACCGCGCGCCCTATGCGCACGCCGGCCGCCGCCGCATGGGCCGCAGCGAAGCGTGGCCGAGTTCAGCTAGTCATCATTAGACTTAGACAGCAAACCATTTTTGTATAATAATATTTGTGTATTTACATATTTTCAATAAAACGCAACTTTTTCATACATTTGGTCTATTATCTTGAATTTTTTTAATCAAATCACATTTATTTTTCGTCTCGTCTCGTCGAATGTATAGTAAACTAGGCTCTTTGAAACCGTTAGCGTTCGAGCGCAGTTTGTTCTTTTTTCGAGCGCATTGCAGCGCTATTTCGAATTACCGGGTAAATCGGTGCAAAGAGTTTTTTGACGGAAATTTCGCTTTAGTCTTTAGGAGACATTGTTTCAGTCGCATTCATTTAACAGCCACTCGTTTAAAACGTCGAGTTTGACTGAAAACTGGTATTCAGAGCGCAAAATATTTCTTCTATTTGTGATTTTGAGCTGCATGCATAACTTTTCATTTAATATAACTAACTTTATACGTAATTTTTAAGGACACTCTGCGATTCACAGTCATTTGTGCAGGCTATCTGGCGACAGTAGCCACCTTATTACAGAAGACCACACTGAAATAACACAGCCTATGCTGTTGTATTTCGGTGAATGAGTAAGGGATGCCAGAGTCCAATTGCCTATCCCTTCCTAATTCTTTATCCTTAATCCTACTGTAGCCGGCAGGGCACTTGCAGCACCTGTGGCGTTGCATGTGTTATAGTAGACACTTAACATCAAGTGGATCGTCAGCCTAACTGACGCCCTTCACAAAAAAAATTAACAACAAGAATGGGATGACGAGACTGAATAATGTTTCTGATCTTAAACCTATTTCTATTGATAACACAAAAAATTGACACATGTAAATTACATTTCAAAGTATTGGTCGTAGTCTTCCTACTTGATTCACATAGGTGGAATACAGGCTTTTTTGTTTGCCTATATTTCGTCCTTGTGCTAAAGTGAATTGCTAAAACAAGATTTTAAAAAAAGCACGTGAAAATTAG
This sequence comes from Bembecia ichneumoniformis, assembly GCA_910589475.2. NCBI lineage: Eukaryota > Metazoa > Arthropoda > Insecta > Lepidoptera > Sesiidae > Bembecia > Bembecia ichneumoniformis. The sequence continues at coordinate 17,727,080 of OU342526.1, read as the reverse complement.
GCGAATGTTAAAGTAATTATTAAACTTCAAGAATGTTTTATTAATAAACATAAAATTTGAAATCCATTAAGGCAAAGTTTTGATATTGAGATCGTACCTTAATTTTGTTGATGAAAAACTTGACTGGGGCCTAAACTCCTTATGGAAAACTTTTTTTTCAAATCCCCCGTCTTGCCGGAGCTAATGAAGAGCGAACTCAATTTCGCGGAGCGGAAGTATTTAGATGTATGTACAATGTAACAGGTACTACAAGCTTGATGTAGGTACTGCACCTAGTGATATAATAACTATCCATTGATTTGTCGCAGACAAATTTCGTGGAGACATATTCTATGAACCTTAAAACAATGTTTTCATTTTAATCTGTATGTACACAATATTGTTGTTGTTATCAATAAAAAAAAATTTCAAACAGTTTTTTTTATTATGGTCGAATTTAGAACAGTAGGTTAATACTGTTAAAAATAGATATGTAATTTATACAATTCAATGAAAATTGATACTCGAACTTGCTTACAATATCCGATTCACTGCCGCGAGGTCACACACATACACAATGTTTTTCTATTAATTTTTATTATCATCTTTCCTGCAGTGAATAAAAGTCTTTGTTTCTTTCTTTCTTTCTTTCTATAACCTTTTGATGTAATTTACAAATATATTTACTTATTAACAAATATTAATTTCAATAATAAATTAATGAAAGAAACTAGTTTCCTAAACAGATTAATCTACCTTACAGAAATAAATCATATTTTTCACTACCTATCTCTTGCAAGTTTCAAATGTTTCTAAGGTCTAGAATGAAAAGTTAGCACCACCACAAAGGTTTACTTTTCTACTAAGCTCGGATTCAAATGTACCTATGTGTGGCGTAGAAATATCACGCTGCAGGGTCCAATGAAGTCTGCAATGTCCTCGCGAGGATTAATTCCTGTATATTACTCGTCCTCGTGTAAAATAAGAGATAAAATAAGGCGCCTCTAATCCCGCATTCACAGTATAAACGACAGTAATGAGACTAGTCTGCTACAAGACCTAAGTTGTTGAGAGTTCGTGTACACGTAGCGAAAAATGGAACTAACTTGTATGGCATTAGCAGATTAGATTTCATTTAAGCAATAATTACTTAATATACTTCCTTGTTTGTATAAAAATAAAAGAATTCATTTGTAAAATTTAAAACTATGGATGGGTATATATGTGTAGCCGCTTGGGTTTAGCGATTTTTACGCGTATGCGACTTTTATATGAATTTTGTTATTAAAAATAGTGAAAATAAAAAATGTCTGGCTTCGTTAAAACGTATATTGTGTCTAGAAAAAATACAATATTTTAGGGAAGGGGGAAAAAGGGACCAATCAAAATAACGCAGACCGCGGTGACAACTGGCGTAGATCATTAAGATAATTTTGCTAGATCACGTTAGAGGGCGCTAAAGCGCGAACAATATGCATTTATGGAAGTTTGTAATAAACGAAAAAATTACTAAACAGATTCTGATGAAACTTATACATCAGAACAACACATAGGCTAAAATTTATAAAGATACGCTGTCAAATCAAATCAAATCAAATCAAAATATGTATTTATTTATCAATTAGGTTTCTCCAAGAAACTCTTATGATCGTCATTTGGAATTACCAGTTAAATTTAAATTTACCAGGGTTTCGGAAAAAAAAGCCAAAATGACGATCCTGAGAAGAAACCCCGAAAGAAACTCAGGATACTATTCTTTTTGTCATCTTTACAATATAAAAAAAATTACAATAATTATAATCATACACTTAATACCTAAGGTAAATATACTATACTAAGCATAGTAAAGCAGGGGTGCCAGTGTGCTGAAAACCTTGATTGTATAAGGAATAAAAAAATGGTAGGCCATAAGGTAACGTGTCGGTTATATAAAATTTACCATTTTTATTTTCGCCGCAATGAAAGGTATAAAATCTAATAAGTTCCCTGTTCTCCGCAACGATACTGGTGTTGTCCGTACTAGCGTTAGGGGCGCGGTTTTGCGGCGAGAGCCGAGGGTCTGCAATATCGACACTCTACACAAATTAAACACGGCTCCTACATCTTTATATATCGAGCTTTTATTTTGTGGGAAATTTTGTTCGGATATATTAAAATCACTTCCGTACACACACTTTGTTGAATGTTATTGAAGTAATCTTGAGAGAGAGAGTAATAAAAATTGGGATTAAGAGAGCCATTATTTGAAATATTTCAAATTAAACTTAAAAAAATTATAAATATTCCTAATTTTCTTATACAAAACTTATATTTTCACAAAAATTCTCAGTTTATTTACATTTTTAAAGTATCATTTAATTTCTCCGTCATTAATAAATAGTGTATTTTTTATTTCGACGCAATACAGTCAATTGTTTGAAAGTTATAGACTTTTTTCAGTTAGGGTCGTAATTGGGACTATTTCAAAAAAAAATATCAAAATAAATGTAAGCAAATAAATTTGCTAGAACTTTTTTTGTATTTTTTCCATGATAAACTATGGTGTACACTGTTGTTGTTCAGGGACACATTGTATATCTATACATATTAATAAAATCGCAAAGGAGCCGTGTCTGTACCTAGATTAAATATTTTTTCAAAAAAACAATGTCTACACGCCGTAGTTATGTTACAGAGGTCAAAAAACAGATTTTAGAATTTTTGTCTGTTTATCTGTGCGTTTGTGCACGCTAATCTCAGAAACGGCATAACCAATTTGATTGCGGTTTTCACTGATGTTTGATAGCAAGCTTCCCGTAACATTTAATGTTTGTTTCATTCCAATCGGTTCACATAATTTTTTCCAATTTTTCTTTTCATTATAACCTTTGAAATTGTTTGTTTGAAAATTTAATGTACAAACACGGCTCGTATACGATTTTATTATATAAAAAAAAAAATAAGTTTGCGACTTAAATTCTTTATTGAGATTAATCTCTATATATGAAAATTAATCCCTATTTCCCTTGGTCACGGCATGACGCGTGAACCGGTAGACCGATTTCAATTCGGTTTTCACTAATGGAAAGAGAGATAATCGGGGAATGTTTATATATATAAAAAATTACACCCCAGGTGAAGCCGGGGGCGGGTCGCTAGTAAAATATAAATATGTGTACGATTTTTTTTTATTAAAGATGGGTTTGCTCTTGACCAGCATCTATCTATGTAGGAAGGATGAGGCCGACGATGGAGCGAGCTCACCCAGAAGATGCCTATTCACTCGAACCTTGAAAAGATTTACTGTCATATTTGTAATATTCAATGATAAAAGTTTCATATCACTTTTACGATAGCTCCTTAGATTATATAGATTGCATTGCTGTTGCTTTTCCATTAATTTGAAAATAGATAAGAATTTTGCAACAAAACAGTATGAATCTTGTAAATCTAATAGATACTATGACAATTCATATTATTGCAAAGAAGAAACGAGCTTCGTTTGATGTAATATTAAATAATGGAAACAGAACAATGAGTGGGGCAGCAAAGGCAATTGTAGCAACCAAACAAGCCCACTTAACCGGTACCTGGCCCTTGTATCTGGAGTACGCCAGCAGTATACTGCAATTACAGTATTTGAACTCTATGGTAAAATGTACACAAAAAAGCTTAAAATAAAATAAGTTTAAATTGTAAATTCGTAATTGCGACTTTTACTAATACACTCTCAGAGAAAAACGTGTTGGACGCGTATATAGCACACATTAAACACGCTAAATACTAGGAGTACTTGTCAAAAAAGTTTAGATACAAGTCCGAAGACTTAGTCTATCTTTAAATTCATTATTAAAAGGTTCATCTCAGTCGTAGGAAACACTGCGTTGCGCAGTCATAAATTGGACAGCCCGTCTGGCGGCAGTAACCACCTCTCTTATTGGCATCCCTTGCTAGTGTTTCTAAGCAGTAGCCTTCTACCACAAAGTAGACCCCAGTCCGTCTCAGTCCTTTATCATAAAAAAAATGTTTAATCAAGCAGAGCTGAAAATAACTAAATTAAGATTCTCAACTCTAATTTCTGAACTTTCTATAAATATATAGTAGTAGTAATTAGTAATGATCAAAAGATATAATAAGAAATTTAAAAAAACATGCGCGTGTACAAAGTACGCCTGTCACAAGTGAAACCTCCTTGGCGATCAAATATATAGTAAGCGGTAGTAGATGTCATGCAGAAACGTTACAAGAATTGTTACGTGATTGTTACACCAAAGCGTCACACAATATTCTACCTTGAATTTTTACTCTCAACGCACGCAAAGAAGTTTCACTTTAAAAATCAAAATATACAGCTATATACTGTAGTCGGCAGTACACTTGCAGCAGCTGTGGCGTTGCTTGTGTTATATGCGACGGTAGCCACATACCACATACCACAGTCCACTTGATGGTAGGTGGCTACCGTCGCCTATAACACAAGCAACGCTACAGGTGCTGCAAGTGCGCTGCCGACTACAGTAGGATTAAGGATAAGGGATTAGGAGGGGATAAGGAAATGGGCTCTGGCATCCCTTACTCATTCACCGAAACACAACAGGCACGTATATGCTGTATCTATAATATATAAAATTGGCAACGAGGCGTGTCTGTACATTAAATATTTTTTCAAAAACTCAATTTGTACACGTTGTACTTATTTTACCGAAATAAAAAAAAATACGTTTTAAAATTTTTGTCTTTTCGTCTGTTTGTGCGTTTGTGCACTCTAATCTCTGAAACGGCTTAACTAATTTGAATACGATTTTCATTGATGTATTGCAACAAGCTTTACGTAACATTTAGTGTTTGTTTCATTCCAATAAGCTTACAACCAAAAAAGTTACGCGCTATACCGCATACCACGCGTACAAAGTTGAGGGCTCAGCTAGTCTACATTAAAATCTAGATTGAGATCTAAATAAGCTGCAATGCTTCAAGTGCAACTACCACAATTTGAGTGTATTATGGCGTTACCGAGGAAGAACAGAGCACTCCTTTCACAATAATTGGACTATGAATAAAACAAGAGGCAGTTATTGCAAGCCGAAACACGAAATAAATAAGCACTTGTCGAATATATACGTTGCATTATGCATTACGACGAACGATAAATTTGAATGGGAAAATTAAACCTTGCGAGAATTTTACAGACATTTATTTTCTCGCGGATCGAATGTAAACATAAACAATAACAAGGATGATGATATTCTTAGTTGTTATTGTTAGCTGTTCTCTGTTCTCGCTAAGAATGTTTAAAATTTTCAGTCAATTTCATGCACAGTTGCTTGAGATTTGTCTTAGACGTTTTTGTTTTTGTAGGCAGTTCCACGCCGGTAATGTTCGACCAACAGAAGTTACAATGGGCAGTAACGACCAATAGAATTTCGTCGTGACCTTGATCGGACCGATTGGCGTCCAGTAGGTACCCCGCGCCCGCGCACCTCAATTAGTTGCCAGAAAAGTTTTCATTGTGAATAAATAGGTATTAGCCGTCTACTTGGATATTACGTCGATGCCACAGGTGCTGCAAGTGTGCTGCCGAACATAGTAGAATTAAGGGTAAGGGATTGGAAATGGGCTCTGGCATCCCTTACTTTCAGCTGTATTTTCAGGGTAAAAATAAAAATGTCAGGTCTGCAGCAGCTCCAGCTGTGGCAATTGTTCCATGAAAATTAGATGGTGCTAATGCGCATCCCACGTAATACAGAAACAGTACAGATATTTTACGTAAACGGGGACATCCCATCTGATTCCTTGCCATCTTCACGTACGACACCTTTTGGTTCCAGCACTGACCAACAATGGAACAAACAATGATTTGAAATACGGCCGGCACAGGGAACGCTAGCAGCGTTTTTCCATACAAATGTATTCCCCTATTTTCTCCGTGGATAATGCTTCTAGAGCAATAATTTTTTGTCATAAAATCTAGGTCTGCTAATGCTATGTCCCTATCATATATTTTTTCCACCAAATAATTACATAAGAATATATGACTTCAGAAATGGTAATAAATGGTCCTTTTATACCACTCTAATCAGAAGACTATGAAACAAATTTGAAAGATTTTTGAGATAAAAAAAATTGATAGGGACATAGACCCATTCATCTTCAAAATATTGTTCAAAAATTCGTTAGGCTCAATTTTTAGGGAGAAAACAGAGGAATACGAAACCTCGATTTAGTCAACAATTTAGCAGTTGGTCTGAGCTGCATTTGTCCCTATCGCACTCTACGGGAGAAGACTGAAGGTGAGGGGGGTTCAGACTAATACGTATATAACAAAGGAAGTGGTATTTATCGATACTGTTATCGATACTCTAGAGTTGCCACGCACACAAACACAGACTATTCACACACATAGAGAGCTTGCTGGTTCGGGCGCAACGCGATGGCAATTGTTTCTTCAAATACCTATTTTTCAAATTCCGCTGGACCCGCGTTCCCTCTTAACGCTGAAAATTCGGTGATGTGCTAAGCGGTCGACTTCCCTGCTGCTACAGAGATACATATCACTCTACCAAATACTGAACCAAATATCTCTCACACGAATCCAACACATTAATCTAATTCTTCGTTAGTTATAGCTGAGCAATTTCCCAACTATTTTATGGCTCAAGTAGACTTTAAAAGATTCCAATTAAGTTAGTGGCGTTAGGGGCCTTTTATAGGCAGTCCCTGTTGGGGAACAATGCTTTGAGTGCCTTTGACACCACCGCTCATTTATATGAGGGTATTAGAACCCCGTGTAATAAAACTAGAATAAGGTCTCATTTAGACTAAACCGGGTAAGCTGAGGACAACGCCTTTATGTGTAGCGGGTAATAAAAAATCTACTAAGATAATTCTAACCAATAGGGGATCGGACAAATTTTCAGAAAGTGTTTTAAATTAATCTTCATGGATATTTATTCCCATAAAAAATACTATTTTATTTATTTATAGCCTTTTAAGTACTCAAAATCATGTTTTAATATTGTTTGTTTGAAAATGCCGCCAAAACGCCACGATAGTTCATCCGAGAGCGCGTCACGTCATTTGTGGTCATAACAAAACAGCTGCATTGGCATAAGACAATGATTGCCCACAAATGACGTCACGCACTGTGATTGGTGTTTCAGTATAGATTAAAAATATTGTAAATAATAAAATTTTAATTCTTCATTTAAAAATATTTAAATGAATTATATTAAATTATTATTCGATAAATAATCGTAAAAAATTATATATTTTCTTTCTAAGTACATTATAGATTTTAATCTGATTACTGTCCGATCCCCTATTGCTGTCACTTAAGACGAAGGAATGAAAGAGTAAGACGTAAGTAAAACCGCAAACCGTGGACGAAACATTTAAACGATCTATCTAGTGAAAATAGTGAAATCCATGGTTAGTGTGGCATAGTTCTGGGAAAGTCAAGGAAAAGGCTGTCTTTTAACTAATCACGTGTTCGAAATCTGAGAGCAATTCATAAGTTATGTTTATAAATTCATAAATAAACAGCAGTAGTTTTATAATTTAATTATTAAAGCAACGGGTCGTAGCCATAATTACTTTTTAAATTACTATTTAATCGTCAATTTACTTTTTAAATTGTTCCAAACGATTTATCATGAAATTACTTTTATCCAAATTAATCAATTTAAATACCTTTTTTAAAATATATCTCTACAAGAAGTATTATTATTAAAGCCTTTTCTTATCAAATAAATGCTTTATTCGAAAGATTTTTATCTCTTTACTTTTCACAACGAGTATAATGTCGATATGATTTATTTCTACCATAGAAGAGTTAATAATCAAACAATAAACCGAAGTACAGAACAAATTGGAAATTTTGATCTCATAACTTCTCTTTTAAACCATATCAATCATTTTCGCTGACCCACATTTAAAGTTTCAACTTGTATTTTAAATTTATTACGTTCGGAAGCTCTGTACAGCCGCAGCTGCGGATTCCGGCTAATGTAAATACGCCTTTAAGACTCGACCTTTTAACATTCGCACCCTTTGTCACAGATTTAAACCAGTTCGAACCTGAGCCGGTTTAATCTCGCAATCTCACCAATCACACCCACCTATTTGTGTTCCAATTAAGTGAAACTGTTGCAATAGTTGTAAACTTAAATGGATGGATTCCACCCAATTGTGACCTAAGGGGTATATTTTGATGGTGAAAACGTAATATAACATTTATATTTTAGAGTTTTATCAATGGCTAGCTATCGTCATCAATGTTAGACATAGGGCTTTTTATTTGAGCGCTAAATTTTTTATAATATTAAGATCGGCAGACATGCTGACGGTCAACTTGACGGTAGGTGGCTATCGTTGCCTATAACATAAGCAACGCAACAGATGCTGCAAGTGCGCTGTCGACTGCAGTAAGATTAAGGATAAGGGATTAGGAGTGGATAGGGAAATGGGCTCTGGCATCCCTTACTCACTCACCGAAATACATAGTTATTTCACGGAGGTCTTCTGTAAGGGGGTGGTAACTGCCGCCAGACGGGCTGCCCAAATGTCTGTGAAACGCAGTGTGCCCTGCCACTACTTTCCAAATCCAGACCAGAGCCAACTTTGAAAAGTTCATTTACAATGTTGACCCTGCCGGGAATTGAACCCGGGAACCCTAAAACAGAGTGTTAAGGCAAGCACCCTAGCCACTCATCCAACGGGCTCGTCAAAATCATTGCAATAAGGTTGAACATGTTTAGGAAAAATCCTTTGCTGTGTCTTACAGAGACATACAACACATTTCGACGGTGAAGTGCCAATAACTATCTTACATTTTTTGTGAAGTTGACTTTTTTATTTCAATCACTGTAAAATCGATTTTCGCGTAATTTTCTGAAAGTTCACCTTCCTTGTTTGCTCTTTCCATGTAAATTAATTTATTAATTTTAAAGTTGTAAGGAAACTAGTTGTTTTGATTTTGCATATTTTTTATGTTTTCGATAGAAGGTATTGGCACTTCGCAATCGATTTCACTTTTATTATTGTCGTGAAATTTTTATGCGTATCGTGGCTGTACCATACGTAAATTAATTCGGTTTAATTCAGATTTAAATTCCTAATGAATTAACTTTGGTCCTGAAGTAATTTTTATCACCAGCTACGAAAGAAGATATTCTCTGTTTCGTTCTTATTGTGAAAAATAATAAAATATTTTCTATCGTAACTAATTTTAGTAGCTCAGAGGAACTAATTTTAGTAGCCTTTCTTAACAAATGAATAATTAATTATGTAGAAATATAACATCTTTTTATACCTACTACCTACATTTTTTTTTTTCAGAAATATAATCATGTGATTGCCTTCGTTTACGTATACTGTGGAAATTGTTTTGTTGCCATAAGTATTTAATACTATTTAAAAACGCTAGTATAATGCGTAATTCCAAATTATGTAACTATGAGTTTTATTTCGGGTAGATATCAATGTGAGAGTAACTCAAGGTAATAATAGTGCAGCGTCACTTACCATCATATTTCTCCTAGTCTGATTTTAATTTAGAAATAGAATAAAATATATCAGTTTCTATTATTAAATACCCTTTTAATCTTCTTTAAGAAAAGTCTTGTATAATTTTAAAGAATTGCTGTTAATGAATGTATATCTTATTTAATTTTAGTACACAATATTCTAGCCATTACCATACCAATTTCACAAAAGAATTTCAACCGATTGTTATTGCAAGGGAATTTCCTATAAGCGTTCCACCCGCTAGCTCTTCCGCTTCCGCTCAGCTTGCAAATAGCCCACACCCATCCGTCCGACGCCCATCTCGCGTTCAGTCTGGTCTTGTATCCGCTCAACCGTTAGGGTTGCCAAAATCAAAATATCTTGTATGCAATTCAATTTAAAAGTTAATTCTACAGTAAGAGAATAAAATAGTGCATTAAACAGAAATTAGTATTAATTCTGTATTTGAATACAAAACTTCAATTTATTCAGTAATATTTTTTTATGTATATTCAAAGAATCGATTTTATTGTAATAGGGTACACATATCGCGACGCTGCGTTTCGCAGACATAAATTGGGTAACCCATTTGGTGGCAATAATTACAGCTCTAAGGGTATGCCTCTTAGAGAAGACAACCGTGAAATAACAACATGTGTGCTGTTGTACTTCGGTGAGTGAGTAAGGGATGCCAAAGCACATTTCCCTTTCACCTGCTAGTTCCTTTATCTTATTGATATCTGCAGCGCAGCTGCAATACCTATGGGGTTGCTTGTCTTAAAAGGCGACTGTAGCCATTTACCATCAAGTAGGCCGTCAGCCTGCCTGTCCATGATTCCATATGAAAAAGAAACCACGAAATAAACATTTTTGAAATTATTGTCTACTCTTAGTTGAATGGTATTTTCGCACAACGCAATAACAAGCTTTAAGTTCTGTAATAAGGCGTCGTAAGCTCAAACTACATTCTACTTAAGTCAGTTAAGTAAACAAGATCAAAATATTAAACTGAAGTCAAATGTTTACCGTACAAGTGTAATCTGATAGTGACAGCCCTAGTCATACCTCGGTCGGCCTACACGACACAACATTAACTGCCCGTTTGACAGGAAACCCTCTGTCTCAGAGCAAGTTATTTACTGTTGATCTCGATCTGTCGGACGACTGTATTTATGCATACCCCCTCCCTATGTGCCTTGTCTACCTATTGTTCATTTAGTTCAAAATATATAATAATTTACGTAAATACATATAATATGTACATAGGCTGCTCCTACGGAAATAGCCTTAACTTTTCAGATACCAATAATTTTTTTGAAAAATAATATCAGTTATGATCAAACTGACTAACAATAACTGAGAAAAAGTTATAAAGAAATGTCTAAACTAGGATTCAGATTTCTTTGGATTGCGGCGGTTGATGGGAATATGTAATTCGCACAAAATTAAATCCACCATTTCATTACCCTAAGTAGCCATAAAAAATACGTATTTGGCTATTATTATTATTATTATTATTATTATTATTCCCTTATTTATTTATTTAAAAAAAAAACACATAATATATTATCATAAAAAACTTAAAACTAGGATTCCGCAGATAGCGGGACAAGGCCCAAGCTACCGGTGGTTAGGGCTGCAAAGTAAGGAACCTCCTGACAATTCGTGCCGTGTCAAGAAGCACCGTCTTCTGCATCTGTCCCTTGATCCAGCCATCTAGTGAGAGCCTCTTGAGATGTTGGTCGAGGCTCTTCGCTATAAGACCGTTCGACGAGACAACTATCGGGGCAATAATTGTAATCGACATCCCACATGGCGGTCACCTCGTAAGCCAAGTCAATGTACTTGGTAAACTTTTCTTTTTCGGCTTTCACGAGGTTTTCATCATGCGGGACAACAATAATCGTCCGTCGCTGGGATAGGTCAATAATCAGGTTTATTGGCGACAATAGTCCTGTCCGTGATTATTAAGCGATCCCCAATAGAGCGCAGCATGACCATTTTCGAGAACCGGTGTAGGCACGTACTTGTAGTAAGGCACTTCACGACTCGATAAGCCCGTATCGAAGGGCAAGTTGCTGCTGAATGATCCTGGCTACTTGGTTATCTGTGCAAATACTCGCCGTTGGAGAGATGTTATTATTACTATTATTATTTTGCAATTTATTAAAAGATATACCATACACTGTAACTATACATGATAACAAATTCTATGATACATGACCAAGTTAAAAAAAGAATAATCTGTAGTAGGTTCAGCAATAAACTATAGTATATTTCATTACAAGTGCGGAAAGGCTGTCATTGCAAAGAGTTCCGACAAATGTCTACTCGAGCCGAGGCGCAGCCGAAGGCGAGGGTTGACAGTCGGAACAAGTTGCAATGACGGTTCCGCACGTGTACTGAACGACTATTTTTAATACAGTTGCGAAAAAATGAAGCAATTTAATAAAACAAACAACTAAATTCGCAAAGAAAATTTCTGGAAAATGGCGCCAACCGTAGAATATAAGCAGAGATTTTTTTTTCTTCACCCATTCTGGTAGGCAAAGGAAAATAGTTTCCTTTGCCTACCAGAATGAGAAAAAATTCTACCGAAGACTTGGCTGTATGGGCCTATGCCTTCAGTAGAATTTTTTTATTGATATGAAATGAAACCTAACCTAACTCATTCAATGAAATCATTAAATCTGATATTGAAACAAATTAGTAGCTTCTTTTTAGAAATATACGTATTTGCATGAATCATAAAAACTTCTATGATTTTTTTTTAGTAAAAACTTCATGGTTGGTTTTCCTTTTTAATAGACATTATTTTGAATTGGGAAAGAGAACGCACGAGTTCGGGAAAGGTAAAAAAAAGCACGAGCCCACATCCCGAATGCTATACGTCCCTGCAATACGCCACTTTTTGAGCAACTGTATTAAAAACTCATTTTTGCATTTGTAATATTAGTTTATATAATAAAATAAAATAGCGAATTATTCTATGTTATATAATTAATTATAATTATCTTATCTCCAGAAAAAATAACTATTTTTAAAAATTATAAATGACTGCTTTTGAGTCATTCATCAATGTATAAATACAATATATTTGATCAAGCCGATATTGATATTGGAGTTTAGTTGAAAATTTTGCTATTTTATATCTGAATGGCTAAAACTATTTTGACCTTTAGTAGTGTTAGATCCCACCGTAAAATTCTGCACCTATCTGTTATTTGATCGAAATGTGATTTAAGGCAAGGACTAACATCAGACCGAACAAAATTTTTTACCAAAATGAGCGCAACCTAATTATCAACTAATTAAGGTGCAATATTACACAACGAATTTTTGTAACTTCTCGGAGATAACCGAACATACTTAAAATTTGAAGATTTTTCTTAAATATTGTGTAAATTATGAAAAATGAAATAAAAGTAGCCGATTAAAACTTTAGTACAGAACTTTAGTTAATTAATAAGCTTATAAAACAATGTAGTTGTCGCTGAAAATTTTTAGTTACTTATTGTGACGAGAAAGCTTTTTGGGTCAGTAATTTACTATATTTTTTTCTGAGAAAATATATTTTTTTGTATGAATCCGTCCGATTCAAACTTTTTTAAATATAGTTTATTATGCTCTGTATTTTTATCTAAATTTCAATTTTACTCTAACAAGTCAAATTAGACGACGAAAATATAGCTTTTCTACGAAGTCCTCGCCTTAAATAAAAGATTACACGTTGGGTCATACAACGCCGCAGGGTTGCAACCTTGTCTCAGGTACTTTTACCATAATTATTTTTGATTCATTTTTTTAAATTGCACTCATTTGTTTGGAAACTATATGAATTATTGTCAAGTATTGTTATTAATAATTTTGAAAAATTAATTATTGTAATATATAAATGATCTTATCTACGTAAAAAACTCGCTGCTATATTTAAAACTCTCTTCTGAATACATTTCATCAATTAAACAACATCGAGTCGTACTCATCAAGTAGTTATACAAAATTTAGCGTCTGAAATATTAAAATGGCTGAATTGCTTAATAACTATATAACACGTGAGCAGCGTTAAGTTAACGCTCAACGTATAAACGTAAATCACGTGAGTGCGAACGTGAATTAAGTTAGTAACAACAATTAAGTTAGTAATAATGTGCCGCTAATTGGCGGGAACATTGTAACAAATGGTTCCCATGGAACTGTACGGTGTCGTTGTGTTGTTACCATATTGGGTATATCATTATTATGTGTTACATTCACTAAAGAGATTCATAAATCTTGCTTAAAGTATCAAATCAGTGTATTGTACATAGAATGTATAGAAGGCTTTTTTTAATGTTAAGGTCGGCAGACAGGCTGACGGTTCACTTGATGGTAGGTGGGTACCGTCGCCTATAACACAAACAACGCCTAAGCTGCTGTAAGTGCGCCGCAGACTGCAGTAGGATTAAGGATAAGGGATTAGGAGTGGATAGGGAAATGGGCTCTGGCATCCCTTACTCACTCACCGAAACACAACAGCACACGTGCTGTTATTATTTTCACGGCGGTCTTCTGTAAGGGGGTGGTTACTGCCGCCAGACGGGCTGCCCAAATGACTGCGAAACGCAGTGACCCTGCCACTACAATCCCACAAAAAATAATTTACGAAGCAAAAAGGATAGAGATAAGAGCAAGGCGATGGCTCTTATGTCACTGTGTTCTTTTTTAATGTGTTGGTTACAACCACCAGACGAACTCTGTAGTTTATGGCTGCGGAACACTGTGTGCCTTGCTATTTCAATACACAATACAAATGTTAAAAGGAAACCTTTTAGGAACCTGCTGTTTTATTTTATATAACCTTCATTTTCTAACTATTTTGAGTTATTATTAGTTCCGGCACTACGCAGGAATAATAATAATAATGAAAGAAAGAGAGGGCATTATAACCCCTCTCCTAGTGACCACACCCCACCAATTCAACCACGGGGTGGGGATATAAATTTAAATTTAAATATAGACACATTCCAGTCGACAAATCAGTCTCGCTCGAGAAGTCGAAAAGTGCAGAAGTGAAGTGCAGTGATGTGATGTACTTTTTCTTCTAACTCGGACTACACCACTGAGGATGTCAACCGCAGTTGTTGACGAAACGTTTAGAAGAATTTCCAACAGACCTGGGCCATCATCCCGGAAACCCACAACTCATATGGATACCGGCCGAGAAAACCTACATTCTACTGTTGTTTTATTGCTAAGGCCGTTCCCTCTAGACACCAAAACTCAGAATTGGACCTCACCTCCCCGCTATTATACACCCCAATAGCAGCATGTCTCATTTTGGGAGTGTGAAGTATGACGCTTATGTCATACTTTACTCTATGACATAAGCGTATCGTTTTGAATCGTCAAATTGTGACGAAATTTTATTGTTTTTGATTTATTTATTTACATATATTATCATAGTACCTAAATTCTGTAGCATTCACAATATTTTTACATTCATTATCGATATTTTAGTAGTTTTTTTTTTTTTTGTAAATTTTCATAGAGAAAATAAGAGAAAATTTGTTTCAATTTCAAACAAATTTTCTCTTATGTTAGGTTGTTAGGTGTTAGAGGTTAGAGGATTTAATTATATCGAGTGAAGTATTATAAATCGTGTATAGAAAGCTGTCTTTTAACAGATTACATATAATAAAATCGTTGTTTGTCTATGCGTTTATGCACACTAATATCTAAGTCCTCAATATTCATTGCGTGCAAATTTTTTTCACATCTTCAAATATTTGCGCTTCTTCGTATGAGGAATTTTTGGAGTGAGCCGCCTTAATAATCAGATCTTTGGAACAAATCTAATTGATCACAGGACACAATCCTCCGGAGATTTTAGGCGCGTATCTAACCTGATCGGAATCGTGTTTCGCGTTGACTGACATATTTATAATAACGATTTTATACATAAATGAAAACCTAAATTTTATCTATACATACCTATTATAAAAAGGACGATATCCGCTTCTGTCTGCTTCTTACCTAATTTCTTTTAAACCACCCAACCGATTTTGATACGGTTTTCACTAATGGAAACAGCGATAAGCGAGCGAGATTATTGTATATAAATTGCTGACAAAAATTGCATCCGCGTGAAGCCGGAGGCGGATCGCTAGTTTTAGTGTCGTAACCCTAACATAAATAAATCGACAACACTAAAATAGATTAATGTAATGGAATAAGTAAATAAAACGATTGATAATATTCGCGCAATGCTATTAAAGCTTTACCGGGGTTTTTATTAAAAACCAAACAATGGAAACGCCATCAGAATAAATTGGCGGTGCGTATAATTTGAAACTCAAATAGCATTCAGCGACACGTATTTCTGTGGAAGCAATCAAGTAATAAAGCGTCCGGACGCCCAATTAACGGCTACTTAGCAGTCAAGTGGAACCAATTAAGTGAATTGGCGAAACTATTCTCGACTGGGAAGGAAGCCAGTTTTCCGCCGGTCGGGCGAAGTTTGTGCAGGCCCGTCTCGGCCGATGCATTTTTGGATGTGAGCCCACATAACTTGTTGCACCGAGGGAGGGGACCTGTTGAACGCGACGTGCCCGGCCTACAGACCGTACCGACATTTTTGTACGTTGTCTGCAAATGCATAATGAATGCTTCAACGTTTAGTCCCCGGCACAATAGTGCCGTTTCGAGCCTCACCCTCCAACTGGATCGTACTATTCTTGGGGACGCGTTGCCTCGCTAAACGAGGTTTCGCTCTGAATTATAAATGCCAGTATTACTTTATGTTCACCTGAAACCTAATCACTCCTAACATATATTTTAAAATACCCTAAACATGTCCGATGATTAATAAGATGGGATCTTGAGGTAAGCAAAACTAAAATGAAATACAAAAACTAAATGAATTTGCACTTAAACTTGTGTAGTAATAAAACAAAAATTAAACAAATGTCAAGGTGGAGTTTAACATGGAAAAAAATTCTGTGGCATTTTTATATAAGCTTGTTCGGATTTTTAAATTTAACCACTATTATTATAAGTACTTACTATAGATATGTAATGTATATCCTCTTCTTGCATATTGTGTTATAGATTTGAGGAAACACGGTAAATGTCAATTCTATATTTATGTGCAAAAAAGATAAATTATATACATATATTGGGATTATATATAATATTGACGGATGTCATTAAGAACGATTTTCTAAGAAGCCAGATTCCCAAAACAAGGATTCATTTATTGTATTGTATTAGGGAAAACAAACAGTTATACCATGTATATAAAACTAGGAAAAATTAAAAACATACCTAAATGTAGACAATAGTGCAATCAATGACATTTTCCGCGAATTAGTAAACAAACTTTTTACAAAGAGGATACACAAAAATACACCGAAAAAACAACCAAGAAAGATTAAAAACATAAGATCAATTTTCTACAGAGGGTTTTTATTTAAAAAAAAATTAAAAAATTGTTTTACAAATTAAACTAGTATATAGGTTCTGGTTTGGTTTCTACCTTTAATAAAAATACAAAGGTTTTCCCCCTATTCCAATGTTTTATATTAAATTTTAAATTAGTCTTAAATACACTGTAAGGAGACTAAAGAAATTGGTTCATCAATGACAAAAAAAATACCTTCAAACGACAGGTAGGTGTTCATTATACCTTGATAATTTACAAATATTAATAAAATAATTAAATTCAATAAAATTTTTTGGTTGATATACCTAAAATCCGCACGTTGCGGTTCGGGTCAACTTTTTTGATTCGAACTGCTAGCGTGTGGAACCAACTTCCAGCACCCTTGTTTCCACAAACCTACAACCCTGGACTTTTCAAGTCGCGAATGAATCGGTTCTTAATAGACAAGCATGATCCATCTTGGATCGCGTCATCACTTACCATCAGGTTTGATAAAATATGAATACTTTGATAAAATAAATATAATTATTTTATCCTACTAAAAGAATATTTTAATTTTTCAGTACGAAACGAAAATTTCGCACTTTAACCCCTAATGTCATGCTAAAATCTGACATACAAACATTATATTCAATGCTACGTTAGTAAATTTCATTTTAAATAATTGGAACTAATTCATTTGAAACTAGCAACCCGATCCGGCTTCGCATGGAGTTCTAAAACAAATCTATGTTCTAAATTTCAGCTTTCTAGACTTAGTATAGTTTTGGCTGTGTGTTGATAGTCAGTCAGGACGAACGATTTTATAAATATAGATTATCTTGTCTTAGAAAGATTCTAATTCTGAGTTTACACACATTTTAAATAATGGCAAATAATCCATTGTTCCAGGGTGCGTCTTCGAGTCTGGTTGTAAAGTTTGCAGACACTGAAAAAGAAAGGCAACTCCGACGTATGCAGCAGATGGCCGGCAACATGAGCCTTCTCAACCCATTCGTCTTCAACCAGTTCGGAGCTTATGGTACCTACGCTCAGGTTATCACGGAACAGGTAAGTTCTTTAACGGAAACAGCTTTAAAGCTTGGGTTCAATCTACTTTCTGCTACGTTAAATCTTATTATGTTTCACCCACTCTCTCTGTCTCTCGGTAATTCTCGGTTTTCGTCGGGCGGGCAAACTCGGTCACCCACTGCATCGCAACACCTGCCTCGTTAATTCTTCGCTTTCGCTTTTTTCTTTTTGCTCGACTCCCAAGGGTCGTAGTGTGATGTTAGACAACCTTACTCAACAATTGGACTATCAAATCTGACTATCAGTCCTCAAGATTTGCGCGTTCTAATAAACAAACTTTTCGATAGTTTTATGGTATTAATATAGTATACTATAACTACCATCACAATAAAATTGAGTTAAGCTTATTCTATATTTATACTTCGAGAACCTCTCCGCAGGTGAAGGCGTCCTCCAAAAAAATACTTATTATTGATGTGGCAAAATATTGTAAATGAACATGCCTAATACATAATATTTTATTGTAGTTTGACATTTATTTTTTAAATGTTTTTAGTTTATACTTTGATACCGCATCGACTTTTTAACTAATTTAAGTTATAAAATTAAGTTAATAATTTTTTTATTTGTTAAAAATATAACTTTTAATATAAGTTTTTATTGATAAATTTTAAAAATCCATTACATTCGATTCTTAAATAAAATTGTTAAAATTAGTAGGTAATTTGCAAAGAACATGATAAATAAAATCGAAAAACCGTTTAGTTGACACGAATTATTGAGGAAATCATAAAAGATACAAAGTATGTATCTATTTTTGTTTAATTTGTTTAATTTCTTTTCTAAGTTTATCTTTTTCAATATTTTAAACTCCGTCGTTTTAATCTAACGTATTTCTCTGTTTTTCACTGTAAGTGTTATGTAAGACAGATATTCTAAACAAGCTAAATATGTTTGAATTGTGATTTCCAGCAACAAGCAGCGCTAATGGTCGCAGCGACCGCACAAGGCTACATCAGTCCAATGACGGCTCTTGCGTCGCACGCTCTAAACGGAATGGCGAATTCAGTCGTACCACCAGCCTCCGGTAATTCACCTATTTAAAAATCATTGCATCATAAACTAAACGCTATTTCTAAACTATGGACACGAGGTGATATTCACAAAAAAAAAGTGGTCGCAGTGGTGGCTACTGGGGGAAAAAATCCCATTTGCAATCACCGGTGACGCACATGGTGATGACGAATGGGAGCATACAGATATATTTTTTCAGTTAAAATATCACTGAAATCAGCCATAACAACTTTGGTGCGTTGTCGAAGTTCTATAGAACTATTCGGATGTACGTAACTTACTCGTAGGATGTAACAAACAACTTCAGAAAAATATTCGTGCAAGTTTGATAATTTTTACTGCAAATGGAGTATGGAAGGCGATGAACAAATAAAAGTCTTATAAGATTCCTTATCTTATTGGCCATTTAGGTAATATAATAAGGTTTTGCTTAAAAGTTTTATTTATTTCCAACTAGCTGGATCTTTTTCGCTATGACGACGGTGCCCCGGTTAGATCCCTCCGGAATCTAACATTTTTTCAGGATAAAAAGTACCCTATGTTTTAACCTAACTAGTAAACTATCTGTTTGCCAAATTTTATCTAAATCCGTTAATTCGTTTTTGTGTCAAAGAGTGATAAACATCCATACATATATCCTCACAAACTTTCGCCTTTAGAACAGGTATTAGTAGGATTCACAAATGAAATTAAAAAAGAGTTTTAAATTAAATTAATTTTTAATTAATTTTAATTAATTAATAATTAATTAATTAAAATTAAAGGTGTTTGCAATACAGGGCTTTAATTGTCCCTCTGCCTTGTCGATAATATACTTCCCAATGCAAAATCACTGTTCGTAATCACAATCATAATTTAGTAGTGCTAGGGCCACTAATAAATCATAAATTGACCACCACCTTACTTAAAATCACTGTGAAATAACAGCATGGTATTTTTATGTTTCGTTGACTTGAGTGAATAAGGGATACCATTTTTCTATACCCTCCACATACTTTCGCCTACTAAGGTCGACATCACTCTTGAAGCATCTCTGGCGTTGAAGAAAAAAAGTCCACATGCCGACCTTGACATAAAACATAATTCCTATTCTTAACATACAGCAAAATGAGCAGGTATTCGTGATTATATTCCAGAGAACTTCTCTGGATTGGCGATAGGCACTGGAGGTGCGCAACCGCTGAACGGTGCACTACCTTCGCTGCCGTCTCCGACCATGCCAGGGTTCAACATGGCAGCCCAGACCGCTAACGGCCAACCACCACCACAGGACGCGGTTTATACAAACGGCATCCACCAGACATTCACCGGACGTACGTATAACCATAGTTTGCTAACATTTTTAATTAGTGGGTGATAGTTATTACAATATATTATATTCTATTGCTGGGTAACAGGCCAATAATTATTATAATTAATTATTAATCATAAATTGCTAAATAATAAAATAGGTTCTATAAACTATATTATGTATTAATAATTAATTATTCAGTTTTAAATTGACGATACATTAAATTTATTGTATGTATTGGGTACCTCGTTAGTTTCAAAAACAATAAATT
Organism: Bembecia ichneumoniformis; assembly: GCA_910589475.2. NCBI lineage: Eukaryota > Metazoa > Arthropoda > Insecta > Lepidoptera > Sesiidae > Bembecia > Bembecia ichneumoniformis. The sequence goes on along the minus strand of OU342526.1, from coordinate 17,706,548 downwards.
GAACTGGATAGTGCTGCTTCAGAGTTAATCTATATTAATCAATTGCCACTTAATATTATTTTATAATTATATTATAAAATAATATTGTATATTGTTTATACATTAAACAGGTATAAAAAAAATTATTATTTTTACAAATTTGCCTTCATTATTTAAATAAATTGTTCATTAATTCAGTCCACTTGATCAACTACATTTTTTATAATTTATAAAAACTTTTCAAAGAGTATAAAAGTCCGAATTTTTATTGATAGTTTACTTCGCCAATCTTAAGTTACTCTAAGATACATTTCATACAATAACTTGGATTAGAGTCTTCGGACTGACCCTCAGGATACTTTGATGAATTCCATGGAATCTCAGACGTTTGCTTCTTTCATTTCTGGTATAAGTACAGCTTTAAGTATTTAGGTCAGAGGGTGTAAGCCTGGGCGGTTCTGGTAGGCGGGCTAGGTGAAAAGCCCTCCCACAAACGGACTGGATTAGTTACTCGTTTCCAGTAGGCGTCTGGTTATTTACCTTAAGAGCGTGTATATATTTATTTAGAGCATTTAGTTTTATGCGTTCCTAATATGATTGATCACGCCAAATAGATATGTTTCGAAAATCTTGGATGGAGAAAGGTGGACTGTATTTTTATGGTGCGTCCTACAAAGGGCGCAAAAGGAAAGAAGTCAGGGTGCTGTTGCCACTTATCTCTTGAATGATCAAGTCTGAGGTCTTCATAGTCACGAAGACTGCGACGGGCCTGTCACACACGAATTCAGATGTAGTTCAGTACACTGCACACTTCAATTGCACACGCAGTTTGGCGCGATCACTTTGATAACTACCTATACAAGACCAATGCCTGATAATTGCCAATTAAGAAATCAAATCTTGCATGGCGAGATCAGCGAATAAGGCAAGGTTTGTATTACACCGAGCCGTGTCGTGTTGGAAAACGGACGGGGCTCGGTCAAAATATTCATAGTATGCTTTTGTATGAACCATACTTCACCGGGCCGTGTCCGTGCCACGGCCGTGCCCGGCCGTTGAGAAAAACACGGCTCGCGCATGGCCCGGTGGCGGCACGGTATAATATGAATCATCCTTTATCTGAATCATTGTTCAGTCTGCACGGTGTCTTTTCAGTACGAAGATTATTTTCAGACTGTTTTTGCGGGCGAATAATTCAAATCTCGCGCGGTGCTGAAATTTGACACAAAGACACTTCTTTGAAATTGTAAGCATCAGAGTGTTAGAACGTAGGTAAATGACAAGATGAGAGTCGGAATGATCTCTATCATGCCTTGCATGACTAAAATCCGTGATACGCAACATAACACATTTCGCGATTATCTTCTGTAATGGAGTGGTGACTGTCGCCAGAGTAACTGCACAATTTTTTTTATTTTTTTTTTTATTTATTTCATTCAGGTTACATAGAGTCATTATTGAAAATTAAATTATATATTATAATAAAGTACAAATAGGCCTAAAGAACCATATTTTCATTAAAGAGATAACTAAATATATGAGACAAGAAAAAAAAATGGAATATTATGTAGTGATAAATATAAAAAAAATAACTGTTTTTTAAAAAGTAATTCACCAACTTTTTTATGACTAAGAATATCAGTATGTATGCTACTTAATTATCTAGATTCCTTAAAAAACATGCGGATCATATGCAGCTCCATTTTATTTTATTCAAATATAAAAAGAAAGGCCACATCTCGTCTTACACTAAAAAGTTGCCGTTTTTGTGTGAGCAATGAATCTATTACAGTCTACTTATATTAAATATCCTGAATAACTTCTAGTTTTTTTTTATGTTAAGGTCGGCATGCAGGCTGACGGTCCACTTGATGGTAGGTGGCTACCGTCGCCTATAGTTAAAATTGAAAATCCGAATAATAATAATAATAGATATTATAATTTGAATAATTTATAAACCAGCTCAATCAGAGGTTGTAATGCACTTCATCATTAGCGTTTATTCTTAATAATTTTTTATTTTCATTTCCAGCTGTTCCAGTGACAGCCCAAGGGCTTGCGAATGGCGAAGCGGCAGCCCTACAGCACGCTGCTTACTCCGGAATCCAACCCTTCCCAGGTGTGGGTGAGTGACGACCGCTTGAACTGAAATAACCCTTGTATTTATACCGCTTTCTACCACGCTTCGAGGACTCGATCATGAACTCTGCGGCTTTATAAATAAAATCATAAAAAAAGTAGTCCACATGTTAAAAAATGTCGATTACTTTGAAACTATGGTAATATTTTAGTTTTATTTATAAACTAAAGGAATTTATGATCGAAAACTAAGCACAGTTACTCACCGAGTTGATACCGAAGCGGAAAAATGTTCACAAACAAAAAATAATGTTTCGATTAGTGGATAGAATGTTGAAAAAGCTTTGGTAACAAATTGATGTGAGAATTTCGAATCACCTGTAAATTTATTTAGTCACGCATACCATTTTGTGTTAAGTATTGGTATCATATATCGATGTGTGAAACAAAAAAATGTGTCGTTTTATTAGTGGATCTATCCCTGTTCTCGCTTCTAAGGGCACCTTTTTATCCCTTAATTATGTTCTTCTAATTTTCAATTTTAAAAGGAGATAAGTAAACGAAATTGTGACCAATATAGGTACTTGTAGGTTATTACAAGAAAACGCATATTAATTGTGTTTTCTTGAATTAATTAATTAATAAAATTAATTAGTTTTTCTAAATTTGAACTCCTATACATTTGTAAAAGTAATATTTCTTTTACAAATGTATGCAGTTTCCTAGTTTTTAGTTAAATATAAACCTTATTGTTCTTATGGGATGGTATTATGCTTGCACAATTTCTTTACTCTCTAGCGGATAGATAGCGGGATAGATCGGCTGATAATTTTAATTAATGTATTATTACAAATCGTTTGATGTCAATATTGTAAAAGTATGGATTGCGATGTTATATTTTTAATTCATGCAAACAATACCTACATTATTTATACTTTTTTGAATTATATGTAAATATATTATTTTCTCTTTTAAAATAATACATATATATTTTAATGAATTACTATGTATGTCGTTTTACGTAATTATTATAATTAAAGTACATAAATTATTATCGCCTATTAAATCCTTTCATTTATTTGTAGCTGCATTTTTGATAATGTCAAGTGTCAGTTGAAACGATTGTTACAATGGCAAATTTTAAAAATAAAAATACTCTTATTGGAGTTAGCCCTTAAATATAGATTTTCTAGTATAAAATTATTGTTACTCGTGCTCGGTCTATTTCAGTGATATAGTGTTGGATTTTTTTCATCTGTTCTAGATATTTTTTTTTGTGATATTGCAAGATTATTAATCGAACCTACCTTAGTCTTAGCCTTAGCCTACCTTATATCTTAGCCTAGCCTTAGCCAAAATAGCTAAGAAAGCTTATTGTTCGAATTGTCTTCTATCCATTGAGCGCACATCAACGGTTAGAACACCTAAGGACCTATAAGAAGAGATATAGCCTCTCTTTGCGTGTTCTACCTATCTCTTCTGAACTGTTGTAATATATTGTCACGGGCCTGAAGCAAGCCGTAAACAAATTCCTACAGCGTCCAGCATAACCCTAGTGTTGTTTGTTTCCTTAGGTGATGAAAGCCACCTCCTAATATGTGGACCAATAACCCTGCCATCCTTTATAATATTGTTACGACTAAACATGGAACGTTCTGGAAAAAGCGTTCGCGCCGGCAGAAAGTCTCGAAGGTGCCACCCTATAGATAGTAGTCACGCCACTTCCCGGTTAGTGTCAAGGGAAATTGGTCGTTATCTTTACAACAAAGAGTTTACATTCAACAGAAATAGCATTCCCGAACTTTCAACGTCTTGTTTAGAATCACGGAATAGAAAAAAAAATTCAGTATTTACGATCTTGTTTATGTTCTAGTGAATTTGAAATGCGTCGAAACGTTCCAATTATAAATAAGAGAGCCGGTGGGCGAGACAGACAGTTATGCGATAACAGGCGATTCGAAAGCGACTCTTCGGAGCTTTTGCGAAGTTACCTGCGACAGTGAACCGGCGACTCATTAATCATTGACAACTTTTGGCAAGTTTAACGGTTTCATCGAAAAAGTGATTTAGTGATTTAGGCAGTCATCTTGGTTTGTGAAAATAAATAGTTCATTTCGCCCTTACACGGCAGTAGGACTCACCCCGCACGTAACAATATGTAAAAACAGAACCAATTTCTCCAGTTATTAAAGCGAATTTACAAGTATCTACAATTGGGTTTTCACCTAATATCCAAATGGCTAACTTTATTTTAGAAAACAATAAGATTAGTTATTGTTATTGAAACCGTCGTTGCAACGATAGACATTTCATGCGGCGTCTCAGCTCATCATTAGGCGAACTGATAATAAATATGTCTGATAATGAAAAGCTTCATAATAAGTGTTTAAAATGGGTATTGCATGTAAATGTAAGCAAGGGATAGATGTTCTTTGTGAAAATGTGCTAATTGATGCTCTACAGCTTATCCAGCGGTATATGGACAGTTCCCGCAACCCATCCCCCCGCCGATGTCGACAATTGCGCCCGCGCAAAGAGAAGGTAAGTGGAGCCCCGAGACGGGAAGGATCCCACCCCATAGTCCCAGTAAATTTTCCACATTATAAATACTTAAAGCTTATTCTAACCATCCTAACCCGAAACTACAAATTAATCTGTCTACTTAAATTAATCAACCTTATTCTCGTTATGATAATGAGGGATTTTCCTATGCATCAAAAATTTCAAGACGATCAAAACGACGACGAATCTAATTCATATAATTTTACTTTACGCACTAAATTTATAGGATTACTAATCACAAAAAAATATCAAAAACGAAATAAAATGACGGTGAAAAAAATATTCAATATTTTCGTTTGACTAAATAATTCTCATAAATTTTGACGTAGATAAAATATATTAACTTTATCAGTTTACTATAAAAAGAACTATATAATTATTCAAGAAGGATTGTTCTATTATGTTTAATTACTACCTAAGCCTGCAACTTCTTACGCGTGGTATTCGGTATAGCGAGTAACTTTTTTGTTTGTAAACTTATTGGAATGAAACAATCACCAAATGTTAAGCCGTTTCTGAGATTTTGCACAAATGCACAGACAAACAAACAAAAATTCTAAAACCTATTTTTTTTACCTTTGTAACATAATCACAACGTGTAGAAATTGTTTTATTGAAAAAGTATTGAATGTACGGACACGGCTCGTTTACTATTTTATTATATGTATAGATTTTAAGTATAAAAATAAACCTTTGTTATAAACTTTGTCGTAGATAAAATAAAATGTAATTTCGTTATCTATTTACTATAAAAAGAACTATAAAATTATTCAATAATAATTATTATTATTATTTATTTGCGATGACCCCATAGTAACTGATACCAGAGATGACATTTAGTTTTCTTGTACCTTCATGACCAATCGGTATTTGGTGTGAATTTTTGACTGATTAGTTTTCTTATACTTCAAGAAGCATTGTTCAATTATATTTAATTATTTCATTATATAAGTAGTGTTATTTTAATATTAATTAGTCAACTTAAAAATAATTTAATTTACCGCTACACCGAATATCCCTCAATACAATTTTCATTAACGCATTATATACAAAATATATATCATCATAAAATTGTTTCCGCATGAAGAAACCTTTTTTGATATAACAATTAGATCGTCTTCGTCTAACCTAACCTGAACCTCTCATCCATTCTCTGAAGTAGATTATAATAGTCTCCTAGATCTTTCTCTTCACTTCTGCGCCTCTGGTAACTAAATGATATCTGTAATATCTGTATTATCTGTATCTGTTCTGTTGTACTATGACCACTTGTCGCAACTATAACTGTCTCTCCGTGTCTAGTACAAATATAGTTTATATGTAGTTGGAATAAGTGTATGTTAGTGAAAGTACTGTGACAAACTTTGAAGATTTTCTTAGTACGACTTCATTCGTTCCTAAGTCTGTCACAGTATTTCGCTAAGAGAGGAGATGAGTCCTTTATTTCCTTTCAAGGCAACTGTTTGTGTGCACAACCATTAGATGTTTAATGTAAACTGTTATCGTCTTGTATGTATATATGTACTCTTAAATATTTAATAGTATCATCGTCATTTAATTCAATTGACACCGGTTAGTGGAACTTCATATTTTTTTTTACCCTCGGTTGTTCGTAGCTAAATGAATTTTACTGAGAAATATTGTGTTGACATGTAATTAAGTGACGAGTTAAAAAGCCCAAAATGCTAGTGTTGAAGAGCAGATTTGTGAGTTCTTTAAAGATTTTCTAATGTTCCCAGGCTGCTCAATCTCGGGCCCCGAGGGCTGCAATCTGTTCATCTACCACCTGCCGCAGGAGTTCGGTGACGCCGAGCTGATGCAGATGTTTCTGCCATTCGGGAACGTAATCAGCAGCAAAGTGTTTATAGATCGTGCAACCAATCAGAGCAAATGTTTCGGTTAGTTCAAAATCACCACTTTCCATTGACAGCTATTTTAACTGTTGTTCTGACATTCACGGCTGCGACGAGCTTCCGTTTCTGACTTACGGACCAACTCGCTAACGAACTAGTTGGTCCGTGGGGAAAATGTTAGAAATTGTATGCCCTTCCGACGTTTGGTCGGTGGAGAATTAAGAAATTGAACTCTATTTAAAATTATTTTAATTTATTAAAGTACAAATAACAAATAATTTGGGGATCGTATAACTCGTGTATAAATAAAATTGGCTTTAACTATATTATGATTTTGAGAAGTAGGAAATAAGCCAGTCCTTGCATTATAAATAAAATAATATCTTCAAGTGGATATATAAGTTTAGCTAAATATTTAAAAGTTTGAAAAAATGTAAATATTATTCCTAAACTATATTAAATATTGGTCCGTTGGTCATGCAAAAACTAGTTACCGTGGGGTATGTTTTTGAGGTATTTTTTAAAATCTCCACAACTAACTAGTTGGTGAGTTGATCCGTAACTCAGAAACACGGCCTTTCTTCATTACCTAAGAAGAGGTATCGTTGTGTGGTGCAGGTTTCGTGTCGTTCGACAACCCTACGTCGGCGCAAGCAGCCATCCAGGCGATGAACGGGTTCCAGATCGGGATGAAGCGACTGAAGGTACAGCTGAAGCGGCCCAAGGACGCCAACCGGCCTTACTAACCCAAGACGCCGTCCCCGCGCATTATCACTATTCTGAGGAATTTAATACACCTTAAATGAAAATATCATTACCTACCAGTGTTACCAACAATTATGCAAGCCGCACGGCGAGTATACTAAATTAGTTAAAAGTAATTTATTACATCAGCGTAGGAAAGCTTCATTCTTATCATTATGGATTAATCATTAAATTACTCTATTATATTATTATATACAATTTATTAACTTTGATTAAATTATTAATTATTATTATTATTATTATATATAAAAAAATGACACGTTATAAGATTTTGTCATTCGTAATCATACTTCTAATTCTAAGTACTTAATGTTTAACTGAAACTTTTAACATAAATTTATTATACTAGTTATTTGCTTGAAGTAAGCCAAACTGAATTTATTAAGTAAGTTGAAAATGTAAGGAGAATGTATTTTAACTATTGAATATTAAAAGTCGTCGCGGCGGGGTGCGCTCGCGTCTTTAGCGATTAATATATTGAGTTGTTGTTTCCATTACGATAGTGTAGATGGCGCTGTCACCCCCCGTTCAAACGCGTAAGTGGAAGCAGGACGCGTGCACTGTTGTCTCCCTCCGACCCGAACACAATGTGCTCGGTATATATTATATTATATATCCTATATTTTGTTACATTTTATTATGTGTGTGTCTGATAAGCCTTGTATAGATACTCAGTCGACTAAGTATTCATATGTAGTCCTTCCACCGCGAACGTAGAGAGTTTCGGCCAATAGCTTACAACTGTGACAATACACACGGCTCGTACCGTACGCATACTTGTTAGTGATCTTAAATGGGAATGTTGTTGACAAAATTTAATGTTGAACGCTGTGTACAAATCAAAGTGCACTTCATCATAAGACCGAAAATACTTAGGCCTTCGTTTCGAAAGATCGTGTTATTATGTGTTGTATATTCCAAATGGGCTGTGATATAAAAGTATAATCGACATAAATGGATTGTACAGGCCGTTTACTGTATCGCTTTTGTGTCGCGCGTTAAAGTCGCGCCGGAGCGGACGTCAATTGAAACGCGCGCGCTCTATATGTCCCGCACCCTAATCATTTCGTGCATCCGTGTCTGTCTACATTATCGTATATTGTAACTGTACGTGTTAAGGTGTTTAAATACAATAAGGAGGAGCTATCAGGGAGTCAACAGTGATGGGAACGCGATTCAGATTACAAAAAAAAAACTAGTGTAATTTCTACAGACAAAAATAGATTCATAATCAAAAAGTACCAATATAAATTTATAATAATATGATACTGAGATACCTTAGATATATTTGTGTGCGCGCGGGCGGAGTCCGTGGTAGTGGTGGCGTTGGTGAAGGTAAATTAATGCAAAGGTGACTGGGTGATCTGGTGATCTGGTGACCTGGTGATCTGGTGACCGGTGAGCCCGCGCGCGGCAGTAGTGTCACGCCACTCGGGCACTCGCGCGCTGCCCGCCTCTAGTCAAATATTACACTCACCACAAGACATAGAATTTTATATTTACACAAATAATTATATTATATTATATATTAGTATTCTAGTTTTAGGCGTTTATGATTTAATATATAAGCCGTGTGTATAACGACAGACGTGAACCTAGTCGTATTCAACTGTGTCTAGTTTTTTTTTTCTCTTACGATTGTGCAATACGTTGTTACGCTTTTTAAATTGTTTTATTGCGTTGTTTATTTCTTGTTTTGTTGTTCGTTGTGTTATGTTTAGATTCGTCGAGTGGTCCGCATTGTTACCGACTGTAGGAGCCGGCCTCACCTCACTAGTTCTAGCGATTTTACATTTTAGAAAGGACGCCACTCATTTGTGAACGTACCGCGAGGATTGCGCTAGCTTTATATGAACGCTGTTAATGTATTATCAAGTAACGCGTCCCACTTTTGAATATCTCTCTTGAAGTTTTCAAAGTGGAGAGTCGAAAAATCTACTTTCTGGTTGCATTCCAGACATTATGATAATTAAAATTTTTTTAACTAACAGTAGGTCCTGACGGAATAAGCGTTAACTGATTAGTTTGAATTACACTGAACACCAGCGTTGAAAAAATTTAAAAATATATTTCAATATTATTAAAGAACTCTGAGTAAATTAAAGTTGGTAGTTGGTGCGATGAAATATGACCATTATACTTGTAATTTAAGTTGATGAAGCAAGAGAAATTTCTAAAAAAAATAAACGCACCGCGCTACTGTGCGCACAAATGAGTGACGAATGGGAATTGACCCGCGAATGATCGTGTGAATAGTTGCTCTTCAAACGATTGTGTGACGAGTTTCTCTTCAAACGATTGTGTGACGAGTTGCTCTTCAAACGATTGTGTGACGAGTTGCTCTTCAAACGATTGTGTGACGAGTTGCTCTTCAAACGATTGTGTGACGAGTTACTCTTCAAACGAACATGTGACGAGTTTCTCTTCAAGCGATTGTGTGACGAGTTGCTCTTCAAAAGAACATGTGACGAGTTGCTCTTCCAACGATTGTGTGACGAGTTTCTCTTCAAACGAACATGTGACGAGTTGCTCTTTAAGCGATTGTGTGACGAGTTGCTCTTCAAGCGATTGTGTGACGAGTTTCTCTTCAAACGAACATGTGACGAGTTGCTCTTCAAGCGATTGTGTGACGAGTTGCTCTTCAAATGATTATGTGACGAGTTGCTCTTCAAACGATTGTGTGACTAGTTGCTCTTCAAACGATTGTGTGACGAGTTTCTCTTCAAACGAACATGTGACGAGTTGCTCTTCAAGCGATTGTGAGATTAGTTGCTCTGCAAACGATTGTGTGACTAGTTGCTCTTCAAACGATTGTGTGACTAGTTGCTCTGCAAACAATTGTATGACAAGTTTCTCTTCAAACGATCGTGTGACGAGTTGAAAAGCCGAGCTCTAGTCGTGCGTGACGAAGGGAGTGCAGCACTGACGGTGGCGGAGCGGCCGCACGCTATTTAGTTTAGCCATTATAGAAGAAAAATGATGCCAAACCGGAACACGTATACTTAGTATTTGGATAAAATATCACCTCGTGCGTAACGTAGGAGTAATTGCGCCTGAAGCTCGTCACCGACGGCAAACAGGCCCTAATAATATTGTGTACTTATATCTTTATACTGATAAAAATTAAATTCCCTAAAAGTAATTTGCGGCGACGCAAACGTTTGTAATAGAATTAAAAAAAACCTCTCTGAATGTAAAAAAAATCAATCGCCCACAAAAGTGATTCTAGGATACAGGGTATGCTTTGCAATTATTTAAATGTATCTAAATGTTTTTACATATAGGCAGGTGTTGCCATCTTTCAGACTAACGTTGCCACCCCGGCGGCGGTACTCTCGCCGCGCCATGTCACTCTCGGGTCCACTATGTAGTCTGTCGCGATTTTTTATACTCTCGTAACTATGGTAGCGTAGCCGACCTCATTCTTCATCTCATTGCAGTCTTCGCGACTTCGAACAGAGTTTACATGCTTCGCTATCTTATTTGCAATAGATCAACGATTTCATCCTTCCGCGCCACTTGTTTTAGTAAAAGTATCCTCATTCACTTGTCACGATGCCTGCGAGTGGCACATCTCTATTGGATCAATTTCAAACGTAGACATCGTCACTAACGTCTACGGCGTAGCCGGCAGCGCGATTGGCTATATCGAAATTTGTTCCCAATAGCGTCTGAATTTCTTTAAAGGTACAGGATATTTTTTTCTTTTAATAAATGAAATCGTATATCTCTGACAGTATTTTTGAAAGCAGACGAGAGAGAGAGAGAGGATCCATTAATTAAGTTTAGCTGTAGTGTGCAAGTCAATCGCGACAACGCGGGTAGTCGGAGAAGTTCGGTTCGCATGTGTGCGTGCGCCTAACGCACGCGATGAGACAGGGCACACAACACGCGTAACTACCTTAACTAAACACTTTTCGATGCTAGATATTAAGATGAATGCCAATATTTTAATCAAAAAATACAAACATTAGAATTGGGAGTAATTAATCATATTATATCTATTTATATAATAAAGAATATGGAGAGAGGCGCATAGTGCTTTTATGAATTGTAGGTCCTAGTAATGGAACAAAACAATCTAGTCATATCTCGATTCTGTTATTTTTTTATTTTTTATTTTTTCAATCGCTTAGCATAGTTTAGCTTCAAGCACACGTTTATCGTCTTTATTCTATTTGTAATAATTTATTTTATTAATTAATGCTTTTTAAATTGTTCCTTTAACTGTATTTACGATAATATCCTTCGTCAATAATTGCATAATATTATACTACGAGTATTGTATTCTTTAGAACAGAATATTTTATTACGCCGGCTATGTTGTATAAATAAAAAAGTACCTATAAAATATAAGCAAAAAAAAAATTGTAAGTTATCCAGAATACTGTTTCGATGTAATATTTCCATCAATAGCTTTAGTGTTAAGATTGAATTGAGATTATTTATTGTATTGGTATAGTATTGATAAATGCACGAGTTATATGGTGTAACCGTTTGGTTAAGTTAGATGAGTTAGGTAAGAGGTGACGTAGGTAAACATGTGTTCCGCTAGAACAGTTGGAGCATCGGGCCGAGTTCGATTCGATTTTTGAAGTGTGAATAATCGATTTAAAATTCTTGAATCGATTTCGAATCAAGTTTGAACTCGGTTTAAGGCCTTTGGCCTTATTCAACAGAAGAAAAAAAAACAAAAACGCGCCGTCCGTAAAGATCTCAAATCTGAACATAAGGTTTACGCATTTATTTGAAAATAGAGCTACATTTTGCAAAATGATGTTTCTAATTTCATTGCTTCGACTATACATACCTATATTTATGCTTACTGCCCGCACAAACTACAGTTAATGTACAGCATTATAAACGTAACAATCATAGACAACTGTAGATTTTACAGTTTTTTCAGCGTAATGTTAACAGTAACAGAGAATTTTACTATATACTTACTTACCTATTTATAAGGAGCTTCGAGCAATTTTGAGTCCTTTTTTTTATCAATTTCCTACACAAAATTCCTGGATGACTGTCACGGTGGTTCGTTAGTTACAGTTAATCGAAACATATTAGACCGCGTAGGTTTTAGCCGTTGGAATTGCGAGCATAGTTCCAGTAATTCGATATGTACATAAGTGATTTTCATATCTAATTTAGGAGCTTAATAGCCTTTCGGCCCGAATACGATCGGGTAGGTGACAGGGTTACGCTGTGTTAATGCTAAGGAAGAATCATTATCACTACCAGTTTTATACGTGTCACTAAAATTTAGGGTAATTATGGGCGACTCATTCTAATGTGGAGTGAATATCCTACTGTCCTGTAATATAATCTCGATTCGCGTTGTCTTTTAGGCGTGTGGGTAATCTGTAAATTGATAAACTGTGCCTATTAACGGTGAGTTTAACGGCGAAATTTTAACAAAAGTATGTTATTTTTGCGTATACCCACAGTCTGAGTCGACAAAAATAAATTGCCATAATTATCGTGAATGTTTACCCATGCATTGTTCTGGATAACTTATTTTGAGATAGTTAAGTACAAACCTTTTTCGGGACTTTTCACGTTTACCTCGACCCGGGTGCCATTCTCTGGCCATTTTTCTAACCCATTGGTCAAGTAAAACAGTCCGGAATAAGATAAAATCGCAGTGTATAGAGGAATCAGAACGTTGTCTTGGCTGAATCGTTGATTTTTAAACTTCACCTCTTTGAAAAATATCTATAACAAATCATTGGAATTGAAAAAGAAAATATATCAGCTCATAAGATCTTTTGCTAATGTTTATAAGCTTCGAACTTCGTTACCATATAATTCGATTGCTAACTAGATTAATAGGTATTGTACATAGCTTTGTTATACTTTGCCAATTACAACACTAAACAGATTTTTATTGAATAAAATTCATTTGTATATTAATAATAAACTGAATAAAGGCGAATTTCTGACACTTCTATACACAGTGGCCATTGTTTAGCCGTTTGTAAGCTTTTAGCACTTTAGATACCTAACGAAGGGTATCTGTGATATACGCTTGTAACAATCGTCCAATGTACCTACTCAATGTATTCTATTTATTATAAATATTTCTCAATTTCCGTTGCGACGTTTTCCTTTGTATAAAATTGAACGATCGACGGTGAAGAATTCTTAGATATTTTTTAAACACACCATCGTGAAACACTGCAACCAGAATAACACGTGTAAGTTTAGTAGAAAAATTATAACTTTCAATTGTTAGCTAATTTATTTTTAAGTTGTTATTTCTATTGTAAAATTAATTAACTTTTTAATAATATAAAAAAAATATTTAAAAATAAGTTAGATATTAGAGACTGTATTCTGTTACAGTGTTTTGTAAGTGATTATACCGCCACAAAAAAATGGGTGATACACGTAAAAATAAATTGAATTCTTTCTGTCGGTCGTTCGTTGAAATTAAGGTTACACAGAGACGAAAAAATACTTTTTAAGAAAAACAGCCCCAATATTATTCTTTAACTTAGCAAATTATATGTCCTGCAAGTGACGGCACCAAACCAAGGTCCTTGTGTAACTATTAAGTATTGTATTTAACTCAATAAAACATTAGTTGGGTTACATCATTTTACTATTACAGAACTAATTTTCAATTTTTACTATCTACTGTAAAGGAGCTGGCATTAAAGATGGAGGCAGTTCGTTATGTTCAAAATATATTAAAATTGTCGCGATTTCTATATACCTACATTAATGTCTACTATACAAAATGCATAGCACATAATAATATCTACTCTTTGCTAATTGTACGTTTTGCAATTTAAATAGTTTATTTTCCATTGTCTAAAAAAAGCTAAATTGAAATATTGTCACACACTTGAAGGTAAAAAATCGTATCGTAGATTCACATTTAATGTTTATTTAAAATATAATGTTTTTGTAAGAGACAATACTAAGGTTTTGTAAGGAAAACACCTTTCCGGACCGATGGTAGATTAATTTAATCTTATTCCGTTTAAAGGATCTTAAGCACCGGCGCTGACTGGTATGGCAAAAGATTTTTTGCTAAACATATTATTTTCAACCTTGTTGCCATGATTTTAGCACTCACGCTCCGAAGCATGCAGCGGCCACACGTGGTAAGACGCGGAACGTTGAAAATAATATGTTTAGTAAAAAAATCCATTACTGTGCCGTCAGTCGGTGCCGGCGTCAAATGTTTCACCACACTTGGTCCCTTAATAAAAATGCCAGAGATTATTCCCCTATCCTCACAACTTAGCACTTTCCCTTTGCCATATGTCACCCCCTCGAGTTTCTGTTTATAGGCAATGAGAAATTCATCGAGATTTACGGTTAGTGGCGGTTCTGGTAACCAGAACTAGAGCGATCTTGAAACCAATGTCTGACAAAATTAAATTGTAAAATCAAACAGTACCATCAATAAACAGTTGATATTTAAAGAAACTTTAAAAACTCTTATAAAATATAATAAAGTACCTACTACTCAGAGAAGTTGCTTTTTAGACAGCGTATTTAGGCATTTTGCATAGTGAACATTTTCTTTAGGCATTTTACATTTTCAGTTTATAATGTAAAAATAAAAGCGTCTTGTGTTATGTGCACAGTTTGTGTCTATCTTATTTATTTTATTTGAATGACTTTTAAACTTTAAAATAATTAGAATAAATAATCAGTCATTTAAAATTTTTGTATTGCCAATAAGAAACAAAAAGTAAGATGTCACTGTCACTTCAAATCAGTTACTCTGTGTTTAGTGATAGCTCCTTGGAACGGTCGCACTTTGTCATTTGTATCATAAATTGTATTTACACTGTATTGAAATCGTTGTACAGTGTACAGTGATTGTAATTGGAGAACGCCTAACTTGTTCGGGCGAGTGGGTATCCGTATAAAAATTTCAGAGCATTTTTGATAGCTAGCAATTAAAATGTTTATTCTCTTAATATTGTTATAGTTCGCCAAAGATTGTATTATAAGAGAGTTATTAACACTTTTTTGAAGCGTCGCTAGGTAATTTCATTTATTTAGACGCAGCCTGTGTCAAATATGTTGGCCTCAAGTTGGCGCCAACGTCCCGCGCCCAACATATGGGATTCGGACTGCCTAGTGTAATCACTTCAGATAATATTAGCCAAAGATGAACTACGTTCATTAGTCACACTTTAGGGAAAAACTAATACAATAAAAATTCGCCTACTTTGCATGTTTAATTTAGTTAATGGACTTTTTAATACCTATTATGTATATTGCTGAAATATTTCAAAACTAAAATACTATTCAATTATTTATACACTTATTACGTTTAGTATGCTAGAAATATGAGGAACGATAATAAATAATTTTAATTATATTACTAAAGTGTTTCATTTTTACAACTCAATCCAAAGTCAAAGGGACATGGGATACCTTTCATCCAGTTTTAGTATTGTTAACGAGGGATCATTTGAAAATAAAGAAATCAACATCTGACAAAAAATTATGAGTTATTAAGATCAATTAATGTTTCAACAAAAGTGACGCCTAAGAAAAGTCTCATAAAGCTATAGTAGACGCATTATCAACTGCGTCGTCGAGCAATAAACTTAAATGGCGATAGGAATGTGCAACGGAATACAGATTGCTATCGATAAGTGGTACGAAAACCAGCCGTAGTGGACAGATTCGGAATAATCGACTAGCAAATTTTGGAAAACTAATGCTATCCTTTTGTCATGTACCTACATTTTTTTTTTTCATAAAGCCAGTTTTTACAAAGTTGTGAAGCATTTGAATTATTTTTTGTAACTATGTAAAAATAATGTATTTTTTTATTTACTTATCACAAAACTCCAGATATCTCAAAATATGGCTTAGATATGTGTTCTTTTAGCTGATGTACGTACATGGTTTATATAATGATTATACTGGCAATGTATAAATGAAAGACTCGTCTAACCCGACAGTCTTAAGTTCTACTAAAAACAGCATACGCTGTTTTTATATCCGCCAGTTACTGCCTTTGCAGACTTATAAGATCTTCTATTGTGATTACAGTCACCAACCCACTCCAATCTCATGAATTGGAATCTGGTGTTTCTCACCCAACGATAAATTAAAATATTATTGTTGACAGTAGAATGTAGGTTTTCTCGGCCGGTATCCATATGAGTTGTGGGTTTCATATGAGTTGTGGTATCCATATGAGTTGGAAGAATTTCCAACAGACCTGGGCCATCATCCCGGAAACCCACAACTCATTATTGTTGACAGCCTTCAGCTGTGCTATGGACATTGGACATGGGTACATCTCTTCGGCTGCAGCATAAATATGAAGATATAAATCGCGAGGCAACACCATCGGATCCTGGCGGCAGAACCGCCGCATAGGTGGCTAACGGTTGAGTCATGGCTACCACAAGTACATGCCAGTAACTTCACAAGCACCGACTTGTTACACCGATGTTGGTGTTAATTGACTTAGAAATGCTCTCTGTTAATGTTAAAATAATTCTTTATTTTAGGTTCCCTTACATGCTGCTCTTTATCGTGTTTGAGACGCATCAACAATCCTCATTTCACGAGGGGAACTCTGTGGTTGAAATTCTTTCGCTGTAGAACAGCACGTTTGCTGTTGTGTTTCGGTGAATGAGTAAGGGATGCCAGAGCCCATTTCCCTATCCCCCCTCCTAATCCCTTATCCTTAATCCTACTGTAGTCGGCAGCGCACTTGTAACAGCTTTGGCGTTGCTTGTGTTATAGGTGACGCTTAGCCACCTACCATCAAGTGGACCGGAAGCCTGTCTGCCGACCTTAACATTATAAAAAAAATCGTAGGTTTCCCTTGGGGCGTTCCCCAGCAATCCACTGCAGATACGATAACAGTACTACAAGATTCCGGGCGCCATACATTTGTAAGAACCGTTTTCACACGCAACGACACCGCACCAGGGGCCTTAGACAAAGTAGCATTCGCTCCGTAGCGATGCGATATCGAAGTTCGTTATCGTCTCAGAGACAAAGAAATCATGACAAAGTATCACGTGTTACAGTGTCGATTCCTTTGTCTCTGAGACGATAACGAACTTCGATATCGCATCGCTATGGAGCGAATGCTACTTTGTCTAAGGCCCCAGAACAATGATTTTCAAGACAGTTCGCTACGTTGACCATTTTTTTGAGGTGACAACATAGTCGCTGTTCACAAGGTTGTTGTTAATTTTCTTAAAATATGACGTTTTGTCATTAATAGAAGCAGTGGAAAGCAAAATGTGCCTATGGGATAAGTTAAATAATTTAAAGACAAAACAGCAAAAAAACGGCTGTTACTACTATGTGTAAATTCGAAATTAAATGTCACGAAGAAATGAGTAGGTAATTTTATCGTGTTTAGATTTTATTTATTTGCCATGGCAAAAAACCTGCCGGACTTAAAAAATTATTCAGCGAACTGATTTCGTGCGCGAAACATAATGATCATAGATTATTGAATGGACTCGGCTTGCATCCGTACATGAAATACCCGACTGCTGCACCGCAGTGTCGTTGAGAAATCGTCGCTCGTGGGAAAGTGTACAAACTACCTACTCGTTTGTCTTGTGTCGTGGATCGTCCGAAAACGCTCTTAACTAATGACTCACCTTAAAGAGTCACTAGACAATTAAGTAAAATCTAACCCACTTTTTTTTTAAACCTTATCATTAATATACTTTTAGTTATTTAATACTTAAAAACAAGACGTAAAACACTGGCCATCACAACTAGGCATGAGACCATCACAATGCCAATAATTTATACTTTACCTTAGAGTAAGATAAAATATGCTATTATCTTTCGAAAAAATCACACATATTTTTACTCTTACGCATACGCATCTTACGCATCTATATCTCTTACGCATCTATATCCATACTAAAAAAATATTATAAAGCTGAAGAGTTTGTTTGAACCCGCTAATCTCAGGAACTACTGGTTTGAATTGAAAAAAATCTTTTTGTTTTGAATAGTCCATTTATCGAGGAAGGCTATAGGCTATATAACATCAGCTACGATAAATAGTATTATATATAGGCAGTGTCCAGTACCGCGCGCCCCATGCGCACGCCGCCGGCCTATGGGCCGCAGCGAAACGCGGCCGAGTTCAGCTAGTAAATTATAAAATAAAGTCGCTGCCAACCTTTTTCGCTAACTTCTTCCAAACCACCCAACTGATTTTGATACGATTTTCACTAAAGGAAAGAGCGATATACGAGAAAGATTAGTGTAATTTGTAAAAATAATTTGTAAGAAGGGACGGTTCCTTGTTCAATGGAGTTATTTGTAGTCACATACCATCAAGTTGGTGAGTCTGGTAGCAGCTCCTTAATTAAAAATATAAAAATTAAAATAATTAATTAAATAATACTTTTTTTAATAAAAATCACTAAACAGTTGATTAAAAAATTAATAATGCCCATTACAATTTCATGTCGACTTTTTGCTAAAGTAATCTGTAATTTTTCTAGCGATCCTCTTCTTGACCTCTATCGGCATATCTCCGGGTTTATCTGGCTCTTGTTTGTCTTCCACGTCCATAGGAGTGCACGACGCAATTGTTCCGATATTGACGTGGTTGAAGGGAGATTGACGGGGTGTGTTGAAGTTCATCTTACTGTTAGTCACTTCAACCTTTTGTATTTCATCGCATAAACGCGACGTGTGACTTACAGCGGGCAACGCTACTCTGTCATCTGACGTCGCTTGCTCTTTAGGTGTGTTTTTATTGTCGGGCGCCATTTTGTACTGTGACATCATTTTATCATCCACTTCAATTTGGTTTACAATCTTATCGAGACTTTCTCTTTGCTCCTTCTCCGTATTTACTTCATTATCAGAAGAGAATAAATCTGGAGATGCATTCAAAAACTCCCTTTCTAGTGAATCCGACAATACTACCACCTTAGAAGCGTTTAATGTTTTCTGTAAAGTGAAATATAAAATAATTAAGTTAAATCATTTACTTTTTTTTTTATTAAAAGTCAAAATCGCAACTTTTCTTCAAAGCATTGTTAAAGAACGCTAACAGTTTTAAAACAAGTCAAAATGTTCACCGTCTACAGATCATAGATCACAGAATACGCACCCCTACACAGATCACAGAGCATCATACAAAGCTTTCTCTGTGTGAGTGGCCGTTGAACGAAGAAATTAGGAGATACTTACTTTTATTTATTAAGGATAATAATTTAATAAATTTATTGTATTAGTATTTATACTATTATATGCATTATATTATACATTATTATGTACTATAATTTATATATGACATAAATATTATCACACATCTTAGGAAAAGAAAGAAAAATCTAGGAAAGAAGAAAACGAGCCCGTTGGATGAGTGGTTAGGGTGCGTGCCTTAACGCTCTGTTATAGGGTTCCCGGGTTCGATTCCCGGCAGGGTCAACTTTGAAAAATCAACTTTTCAAATTTGGCTCTGGTCTGGATTTGGAAAGTAGTGGCAGGGCACACTGCGTTTCGCAATCATTTGGGCAGCCCGTCTGGCGGCAGTAACCACCCCCTTACAGAAGACCACCGTGAAATAACAGCACGTGTGTTGTTGTGTTTCGGTGAGTGAGTGAGGGATGCCAGGGCCCATTTCCCTTTCCCAGCTTTGGCGTTGCTTGTGTTATAGGCGACGGTAGCCACCTACCATCAAGTGGACCGTCAGCCTGTCTGCCAACCTGACATAAAAAAAAAAAAAAATTATACAATGTTTTTTTTTTGTTAATCACATTCACAGTAATAAATAAATTAATAACATGTTTAAATAGAGTTAATTACTTCCTAACGTCTTTTGCTAGTTTTAAATTATTCCAATATTTCTCTTTCCTCTTCATAACTAAACTACTGGAAAAATTAAGGTTCAAAAAAATTCCAAAATTTTTACTGATTTTTGAAATGCTGTATCTCAGTGAAAAATTCTCGTATAGAGTTAAGAAAAAAAAAACATAAAGGTTTAATATTCTAGTTTTCAGATCATTTGGCCAAAAAAAATTATCAGCTAACCAAAAAAAAATCTCATTACTTTTTTGAATCCACAAGCTTGAAAAAAAATTTCCCGGTTAATTTCCCGGTTGCAATTTTACGGCATAGTTGTTTTATTTAGCCTTAATTTGCTTTTTTCTTTCTACGTTGATTTTAATCCGACTTTTAATGAAAAAGGACCCTTTTGTCTTTGATTATTAACATCTCAACAACCAATGATTGCACAGAAAATGGAAGGATAGTTTCAAAAATTAAAATAAATTCTCTAAAAGCAACTTTTATGGTTTTATAAGAAAAAAAAATTACTGCTCATATGCCCACAAAAACCCTAGTTTCAATTTGATCTCTGTTTTTTTTTTATGTTTCAAACAATCAAAATTTTGAAAAAAAATAAAGGCTCACGTTTGTTGCTCTTAAACACTAATCATACCTGTTTCTTTAAATTGCTAAGAAATAAATATTTTCATTTTCAAATGAATCCGAAAAAATATATATGTACAGAGTGTCCCTAGAAGTAGTGATATAATAAAGTTAGGAGGTAGAGGACCTCGAGGGGTATCCAAATCACCACCATGTATGTTCTGCGATTTTTCGTATTTTCAGAGTTATGTTTTTTTTACCTAACGGCGAGTACCACAAGGTTTTTAATTGTAGTGAAATGAATTATTGGGATAGATGCCTGATTTTTTTTTTCTCTGGTAAGCTGAAGGACAGGCTAATCCAGATCTTGGCAAAGGCTCAAAATATTTAAATGACAAAAAAAATTACTCAATATTTTGCTCAACTTTAAAAACAAAAGATTGTATATAAATGTCCTTACACTTTCTTCGGCAGTGATCTGTCCAGCTTTTGCTAATTCGTCATCTTTAATCGCCTGCATTATGAACGCGTGCAATTGCGACTTCCTCACATCAGTCTGTGCGAATCTTATTATGTATTTATACAGTTGGCCTGAAAATTTTAATCATGTTTAATTTATAGTAAATTTCTTGTATTGCATTAAGGTGATATGGAGACTCTGCTAAAAACCTATAAAACTGAGAAACACGTTTAGTTTAAACTACAATTCCGTAAAAGACACAGTAGAAGAGATTTTGAAAAGATTACTTAAATGCAAGAATCCCTGCAATATTGTTTTATAATATAATTGTATTTATATGATATATATCGCTGATGTGGCTACCGCCACTTTTAAATACTAGCAACACTTGAGAGAAATAAATTAACCTAACAAGCTAAACACTATAAAACAGAGTAAGTGAATAGGCTCTAATATCCTTCCACTGAATAAGTAGATTATTTTGTTTTCCCTAAATTTAATGTGAATATTTATTATCAAGAAAACTAAAACTTCATAATTATAACCCAGTAGTCCTACAATGAATTTACAGCGAGTTATTTCTGAAGCTAAACTGAGTTAATTTAACTTACTTTCCACTTTAAAATAACTTTCCACTGAATATGTAGATTATTTTGTTTTCCCTAAATTTAGTGTGAATATTTATTATCAAGAAAACTAAAACTTCATAATTATAACCCAGTAATCTTACAATGAATTTAAAGCGAGTTCTTTCTGAAGCTACACTGAGTTATAATTTAACTTCATTACATCAAGTTGAGACTACATTAAACTAATAGTGGCAGGGCACACTGCGTGAAGTCATACATTGGGCTGCACATCGAGCAGCAATGACTACCTCCTTACAGAAAACCACAATGAAAAACAGCATGTGTGCGAGTGAGTAAATAATGCTAGAGCCTATTTACTTCATAATCCCTTATCCTTTAGCCTACTAAGGTCGCCAGCGCATGTGCATCATATGGCGTTGATTTGTTAATAGGCGAACAAGCGGAGTAGTGTCCGCCTGCCTGCCGACCTCTATATAAAAAAAAGGAACACCGTGTAATTAACAGCACTCACCAACGGTAACGTTGTATCTGGACAAGACGTTGTAGATGTTGACCAGGTCGTCCCTGAGCTGTAAGTCACCAAAGGTGTAGTAGGCGAGGGGACGCTTGGCTCGCGTGCACGCCATTAACTGCAGCAGGGACTTGAGGTGCGGAGAGCCCCCGAAGGCCCCGCAGCCCCAGTTTCCCGTGGCCAGGCCGGGGTACTGCAGTCCCACGCTCCCCTCGCCCTCCGTATACCACGACATGCCGACCCACGCCTTGTTCAGCTCGCGGATCACGTTTTGTGGTTTGTACTGCTGCTCGAGAGTGCTGTAAGGCAGGGCGTCGAGGGCCAGCACGGCCACTCGACGGCGGGCAGACGAGTCCCTTGGGGCCAGTTCGCGGAACTCGCCCGCCCAGCGGAACGAGTCGCCGTAGCCGTGGTACGAGCTGTAACGCTCGCAACCTACCGATAGATTATTATTTTCATCAATCTATTAAAACATGTTATTCATACTTTTTTTAGTAAAAGTATGTTTCACGTCTTTCAAATGAAAACGTCAAGATACTTTTTAATAGGTTTGTAAGTAAACAACATTTACTGCTGTATTTGGGAGAAACTATAGCCCAGGCGGTATCTGCTAAAAATCACCTATGGATGGGTAAGGTGAGTAGTGTGATAGTTTAATGTTGAAGTCACTGCGATAAGAAATGATTATTTCACTACGCGTTCGCATGAAACTATGGGCTTAAAGTTATATTAAACAAAATATGAAAAAAAAAACACATTTTTCTTTCTATTTTCTCATATATCTCATGTCAAATAAATTAAAAACTACTTTATTTAATTTATGGTGCGGAGAATAAAAAATTCGTTACCAATGATCATGACAGCTTCGTTGGGTCTTAATACTTCGGTGAACAGCATAGAAACCATTAGCTCGGGACTGATCACGAACCGAATCTCTTCTTGGACACAGCCGTAGCCTAGGACGCCACCACCCAAATACCTGCAATCAATACAAAAACATCACTAAATAACCGACACTAATAATCAACATGATAATATAATAATTATAATGATCTAGATATAATTATAATAGGTTGGGCAAAAAGTTTCTTCACATTTTATATGAAAACTAGACAATTTTTTTTTCCAAAGTAACAATAAGGCGTTGAGATGATTTATGTATAGTAGACTGACGCTTTCTTAAATGGAAGGTTTGCTACCGCCATCTGGAAACTGGAGCAACACTGGTAGTTAACCGCCAAGCCGCCAATCCTGTACGAATTTATTTTCAGTTCCCTTGAAATAGTTATTTTAGACTTCATCATATTCCATCGCAGACCAGAGGTTGCAGTGAAAGGAAGGTTTTTCCTTTTTTTTTTTTGTAGAATAGTGAGTAGTTATGACTAAACGATAAATGTGAAAACTTCTAATTTTCCAATTTTATAACGACTGGTGCAGAGTAAACCCGATTCACCGTCACCGACCCCGAGCGTGACGGTTCGCTTACGATCACTCCTTACTTAGTAATAAACACGTCTAAAAAAAAAAAGTTTTCACTTCAATAATAGAAGAGACCAAGTACTGACTTGTTGGCGAAATCGAGTTGTATGAGGCCGTGGGCGTCTTCGATCGTGTTGTAGGGATGCACGTGCAGGGGCGTGGCGCCGATGGGAGTGTCGTCACGGGGCCACTCAAGGCCCGACGCGGTGACGTCACGCTCCACGCGGCGGCTGAACGTCACCGTTCCGACCGGCACTGCACTGCACATTTCCTTATTCCATACCTCGCCAATTCACACTTTAACTACTTGTCTACAATATTTAGCAGATAGTTAGGCATTGCAAAAGTTATTGACGTTTATAAATTACTAGCAATTGCCCGCGACTTTGTCCGCGCCGACATGTTAAAACATTTATTCGATCTTTATTGCTCATATTATTTTGTCAGGCGTTGATTTTTTTAGACGATGTAGTGTATGCGTTTATTTACTCTCTTCTTGACAGTCTCGTGCGCACAACGTCACTGTCGGGGAGTATTACGAGAGCGATAGGCGACAGTAGACGTGTTCATCTCACGACTAGGGACAATCCCTCGGGAACAGTACCTTATACCTTTCTTTCTGGGATGAAAGATATGCATGCAAAATTTCACGATGATCGGTTGAGTCGTTAAGGCGTGAAAGCGTAACAAATAAACAATCTCACTTTCGAATTTATATATTAGTTATTATGATGTCAGGAATAGGTAAACCTTTCAAACGGATAAAGAATTTTTCAAATACAGTAGAGCCTCGCTAATCCCGACCCCCACTAATTCGGTGATCGCGGTAATCCGGACGCAGGCAGCGGGTCTATTTGCGGGGGAAGCGGGAGGCATTTCACAACCCGCCGCGGCGCCCGCACCTGCGCTATACTACTATGTAGTAGTAATTAATATTTTTACTAATAATACATATACATATATTTACTAGTGTTATCTTTCGATAATAAAAATTAATAACTAAACACATAAATTAGTCTTTCATTTAATTATTGATTACACATATTTATGTACAATACATATAAACTTCAACCAAATTTTGCAGACGACAATCCGGACACCTCGGTAATCCGCCAAGGGGCGATTTTTTGCCTGTCCGGATTAGCGAGGCTCTACTGTAGTTTCAATGGTTTTAAGGGTAATATATCATTATGCAGGAGTGCATATCTCCCTTTACAAAATCAGTATAAATTATTTACAACCGAAATAAAGCGATAAATTGTTTAATTTTTACACTTTTTTGGAGGACAACTTATAACGGTTTTATTGTAATAATAAAATTTTAATAACAATAAAGGTCCGTTTATATCTTCAGACAACGAACGTCTCAGACACTGTCAGACACAGTTTATTTACATCTAGCGTACCAGAAACGAGTCATATAAACAAAAACAGACAAATCAGCGGCCCCTCTCCGCCGGCCAGATACTTGCACGGTTCCGATTCTTGGGTCAGACACATTCAGAGACGTTTTGGCTCAGACAAAAGATTCTCTCCGAGAATGCCGTCCGTGCGCGGACAGTGTCTGATGGCATCTGAGCGGGGGACACGGTACGCTAGATAAGTTCTCACATAATATCATATGAAATAATAATTTTTTATCTGACACACTTGTTTTAATAAAATTTAAAATGCAACAAATTTGAACAAAAATAAAATAGCAAAACGTATAGTATCACCTTTTGTGCAAACTCTTCTAAAATAATGGCAAATGCACTTCAATTTCTCCATAACAGAATCTGAACAGGACTCGTATAGACTGAAAAACATGAAAATATTGAAAATTATAACAAAGTAAACAATGAAATAAATTTTTAATATCGACAGATGTGTAACATTACTTGTTAAAATTGATGTGTGGATAAGAAGCGTATTCCGATGTTCTTTTGGCTGTGTTCCGTCTTGGGAATGTACAAAAGAATGCATTAGCCAACAAACTGGATATCTGCTGCTGTGACAATGATATTGAATGATTCTTGTTTTGCCTGAAAAGAAATAAATAAATTATTGTTTTAAAATCACAATTAGAATATAGCTCCATTTCTTTTCAAGGATTACATCATCAACAACAGCAGGAGCACAGGTCTACCCTCTCAACAAGGGTGTATGGGCTATATATGGTCCACCATGCTGACCCAGTGGATTGGCGGATTTCACATGGTCATAATTACTGCTAATAGTAAACCAATTATTTTTTTAGACAATTGTGTAATTAAAATTTTAAAAATAAAGTTAAAAAATTTTTAAATTGTATGTTAAGTATCTTCCCCTTCTCACTTTGCCATTCCCTTTCAAAACAGACTCTATAATGAAATACTACACCGCTTACATTTGCTATGCTTTTGGAGTACTGGTCATGTTACAGATAAAATCACTTTAAATTTATTAAAATACATACAAAATTTGTTTAAAAACTTGTATAATACTCACTTAAGTAGAGGTATTGGAGACTGTATGAGCCTCGGCAACGCCAAAGCTAGTTTAGCTATTTCTGGCAACATCACATGGAAGAAATTTGTAGATTCTTCTTCTTCAAGGTACTAATAAAAAAATGTAAAGAAAAGTTTTATAAAAATGGCATAAATAATTCATAAGAAATTAATTGAATGACTTAATTCAATTGAAGTTTCATCTGCAATCATCAAGGTCTATGCCTTTGTTCTATGCCAGACAAAAATATATGAGCAATAGGCCGCTTTTATAATTATGGACGGTAACGAGAGAGAGACTGAATAAATGTTTTAACACTTCAGAGAAAAAGGCGTCAAATGAAGTCGCAGGCAAAATTTAGTCTCACCATAAAAGTCTAACAGTGATTCCAAATTCAGCTCAAATATAAAGTGACGAAATGGCATGTATTATGTTGATATGAACATTAACTTTTAATTTTTATACCTCATTAAATAGCTTGTGTAACCCCTTAAATCGCCATATATTTTTAAACTTTGTATTATAGCTCAATATGGCAGCAGCTAGATCTTGGCTGTTGTTCATGGGCTTACTGAGAGCACTCTCTATTATTTCCCATCTCCTCTTCAAATGTTTTACACCATTACTCTGGAAATAAATCAGAAATACCTTTGTTACTTCAAAAAGTAACATTCAGAATTCCTCGGACATCAATGTTTATGTTGTAAAAAAAAATATGTACCAAACAGCATAGCAAGAACAGCAAATGAAATAAAAGTTATACAAAAATATGTTTTTTTTTTTCATTAGATTCACCAGTACATTGCAAAATGCTGATTGAGAATTCATAAAAATATCTGAGTGATTATGAACAGCAGGAGCTTGTTTAGCAGATTTAGTCCTGAATCCAAAGACATAAAGACATCAAATAAATGCAAATGAACTGTATGAACTCGGATAAAAAGGATTACTCTTCAGACTTTATTCAGAATCCAGACTTAACTCCCAACTGTACTGGAAAACTCCTCAATATATTATTTTGCAATTTCAAAAAGGGGTGAAGTGCTGATATGGCTGCAAAAAAGTTGTTTTTTTTTTTTTCATTAGCAAGTAGCAGTTATCAATCAGACAAATAATTCTCCCCAATTACTCATAAAGGTCTATTTACATCTTCAGACAACGATTATATCAGACATGTAGCGTGTCAGATAAAATAATATTATTTCATATATGTAAAAATATTTATAGCATAATGTCTCCACTCAGATGCCATCAGACACTGTCTGTGCACAGACGGCATTCGCAGAGAGAATATTTTGTCTGAGCTGAAACATGTCTGAAGGCCTGTGTCCAACTGTGCAGACATATCATGGCATGGAATTGTCTGATATGGCACGTTTCTGGTATGCTAAATGTAAATTAATTGTGTCTGATAGTGTCTGAGCCGGTATGTGTCTGCCACGATCTTTGTCTGAAGATAGAAATGGACCTTTAATACAAGTTTTTACTGATAATTTCAGTATTTACAATTTGTATCTAACCTAGTTTTATGATAAACCATTTGGCTGAAAAATGTATAAAACTCACATTTGCGAATTTTGACCAGGAATAAATTTATCTGCAGATGTGGGATCGATGTGGACTTTTCACATTTCATTTATGATGGTGTTCCCAACATTCATACCAATTTACAGCTCTATGCTGTAAATTGGTACGAATGTTATAAATTATTGTAAGCTTACCTCTATTTTTTTAGCTAAACTGACGGGACTAAGCAATTAATAAATAAATTTTTATATCAAATAAATGCTCACTTCAACTGGATATAAACTTTGACTGGAACAAGGCATCCTCACAAAATCATGATCCCATCTATCTCTGCCGATTTGTGGTTTCGGCGGTCTATCATTAATTAATCCGCTGACAGGAATGTGGTACAGAACTGTGTGGTTATGAGACGGTGAAACTAATGGGAATTCAACTGCTTCCCATGGCGAATCTGAACCATGTATCTCCGATATGGGTACTCCGCGCCAATTATTATCATTAGTTTCACATGAGTTCATCATTGCAATGGTATATGAATTTAAAAAATCTGTAAGAGTACAATGAATTTACGATTGTAGATGAATATTTTAACTGGTTCATAGGTTATTTTACCTACACTTTTTTGTAGACGGAAAAACTAACAATTTATTAAAAATCATTTAACATTAATATGCATAAAATAACAATTAAATAAATTTCATAAATATTATAGGTATTCGATCATAAACATGATAAACAAACAGATAAACCGAAACACATTACGACGACTTATGACTGGACCGAGTGATTGATTGAAACACTGACACTGACAGTACTGACACAGTCACTAGTCAGCTAGTCAGTCTGTCCAATGCATGGATGTAATATACTAAGCAGGACTGATTACTCGCAGCTAAAAAGCGAGCCGAGCAGGATATGCAGTAGAGAGGCTGTGTGTCCCTTTCTAGTAGGGTGACAATAAGATTTTTTCTATGTGAGTCAAATTTAAATGTAATATACTTACATAATTATAGTAGTTTCTTATAAACACTACGAATAAATAATACTCAGGAACTCTAACTCATAACAAATTCTACACAAAAAGTGGCCCTACTTGAAAACAAAATGACGTATATTCAAAATACGAATCAATTAGAAGTTTATTAATACACATGCCTAGTGATTGGTTTAAATTCAGAACGAGAGCAGGGATTGGTTCATGCGCGTGCTGCAATGTCAGCTGGTAGGCAGTTGTCATAGTGGCGTGGACGATGCTATGCTATAAGTGAAAAAGACTAAGTCAATAATAATAATAAAACAATATTTTTGTATTTAATTGTAATTATTTGTTGTTTATTAAATACTAATGGATTCTAAAGTACTTAAATAGAAGTAAGGTAAATGCTCCTGTAGCTGACACTATTAGACATACACCAAAGTTTCAAATTTATAAAACTAAGAATAAACATTTTTAAGATTTCTCTATGTAATAATAAGTAATAGTTATTATAATCTTGTGGTTTACAATATATTTATTTATTATATGTGTATGTTTTAGTAATTAACATTGATAATATATATGTGTATGCTCCTAAACCTGACATAAAAAATTATGTAATGACCTGACATTAAATTGACCAATGCCTGACACAATGAAAATAACATAAAAAAATTGAAAAATTGAGTTTTACACG
Source organism: Bembecia ichneumoniformis (assembly GCA_910589475.2). Lineage (NCBI taxonomy): Eukaryota > Metazoa > Arthropoda > Insecta > Lepidoptera > Sesiidae > Bembecia > Bembecia ichneumoniformis. The sequence goes on along the minus strand of OU342526.1, from coordinate 17,677,245 downwards.
AGCTAAATCAATTTACAAATTGAGAGTACGAGTAGCTGACATGGCGTGTCAGCTTTTGGTTAGATATTGTGAAAATTGATGAGAATAAAATACTGCACAATATGCAAAACCGTGAATACTAGAAATGCAAAAACAGACATTAAATTAAATACTGTTTCCAAAAGCTGACATGGAATGTCAGGTAATGGTAATTTTACATTTTTTGATCTAGTAGTTGACATGTAAGAAATTCTTGTGAAAGAATAAGTGAGGTTAGAAATAAAATATGCCCAATATATTAACTATATATAAATTTATATGTAAAGTAATTAATCTTCATCAAAACACTACAATAACAAATAAAAATGTTATATCTTACCTTGATGCGTCCTAAACGTTATCAGTGAGAAAATTTAAATAAAACGTTGAAAAACTGACACCTGTTCAAAAATGTTTTATTTTTATTTTTAAAGCGTTGCCAATATTGAAATGAAGAATTCCCAACTATTTTAACATATTTTCAAGTTAAGTAAAAGGTTTGAAACCACTAATTCTGTATATATATTATATCCTGAAGTGTCAGGTTTTGGTACACTGTCAGCTACAGGTACATTTACCTTATGTATGTAATCACTTTATTGCACAAAATTATAAAAAGAAGAGTAAACTTAACCATTTTTAATATTTTTTGTTTTAAGAGCTTTTAATTTGATTTTTTTTATATAATAAATATTTTCTTAATGAGACGTGAGAGATTTTTTTTCCGTAAGTACTTATCTCAAAGCTTTAACAAATGACATACATATTATAACAAAAATATACAAACTGTGTAAAAATTATTTGAAAGAAGTGTTAAATCTCCTTGACAATTTTATTTTAACGACCCCTGCATAGCCTAACTTGCATATTCTGCTGGTTTTTACAGGCATCCAGTCATTATCTTGTCTTTCTAGCCTAACTGCAACTATCTACTTATTTTTCCGAAATAAATCGGCAGGAAAACTAAAAGTAAACGAAATATATTACTGTTTAATATCTTTATAATATCTTTGATAATTTTATCGTTTTAAATTTAAATATACATTTTATCAAGAAGAAAAAAGAACCTACTGAATAAATTAAAAAATTTACTGACTTCATTTTGCATAATATTGACCATCCCGATTTAATAGCGTATTTGAAAGTTTTTGATTATAATTATAATGTTGCGACTACGAGTGAAAAGTGATCCCTGAACAGTTAAATCTCGTATGGCTCTTGCACCACTTCACAACACAACCTGGCATGATGATTATAACTGATTTACAGTGATGAAAATGTACACGAAGATTTGACGTGTGCTCGCTTGCAAGAAAAATGTCCGACTAGTGGCGCGCTTTACACATTTAAGCCCCGTCTACTTGTACACAATTTTCGTTGGGTCATTTTTTGAGCGCAGTTACATTTCCTGAGTATTATTTTATTCGTAGTATTCGTACAACACTTTTCCATGATTTTACCTGTGAAACTGTTCTATTAACGATTTTAAATAGCAAAATGTAAATTCATTCACCGCCATGACACTTTAAACTTTAAAGGGATGCCAGTAGAAAATAAAATTTAAAATATGCCTCAAACAAAAAACATTATCTTTTTTAATTTAGGAATTCATAACGAAATTAACGTGATTATAATACGTTGATTTAAAATTTATTAAAATAATTGAAATAACATTAAAAAACAAGTGTTTCATCTAAGATTTTTGAACCTAAATTTTTAATCTACGACATTTTTTTTAGTCTGGCAAGATGAAAGAACGAGACACACGGCCTTCGTTGGTACTATACTACTCGACTCGGATTAGCATCTGTATAAGGCGCAATGAAAAATATACTTTAATTATTAGTAATACAGTTAATTTTCGTAAATACAAAATTTCAATGTAATCAGTCCTGCTTAGTATATTACGTCCATGGTCCAATGACTTAAATTATAATGGTACACACAGTGTCAGTATGTTCACTATGTTCTGCGTTATGTTCAGTATGTTCTCTTGCTTCTGTGTGTAAATGAGTCTGTGGTTCCGGTTATATCTATAGGTTAGTGAATTGACGAGTGCTGCCAGTCGCGGGGAATTTCTCCGAATAACGGGGAATGAGAGGTTGGCGCGGGGAGCGTGAGGAGATTGCATTGAATCGGGGAATTTCGGGGAATAGAAAATTGAATATTACTTTTCTTTTATTTATGATTCACAATCATATATTTAAAATTTATGTCATATATTCTGGATTTATTAACAACATTTAATATAATGTTTCAATCTGAAGCCCCCTTATTACATAAATTAAAACCCGAAGTTGAAAAACTGTTAATGTATTTGAATTTAAATACTGGCTGACTTAAAAAGGTTTGATATTGAAACAGAGAAAAGAAAATATAGAATATGATTTGATGTGAAAATTTAGTTGAGTTTTGATCAGATTGAAATGTTATAAGTTATTGTGAATATTTTAAGGCATTTAAAATAAATAAACAAGATGTATGCACCATCTAAGTTGATCTGTTATTTTACATACCTAGATCCCAAGAGTATTAAAAATCGAAGTAAAGTTTAAATGAAGTAAATCACTAAGAAAATCCAATAAGACAAAACTCTTAGCTCCAATTATTTGCAAATTTTCTTTGTTCGCTTTCAATCCTAGTAATGTCGTACCAAAAATAATTTTAAATGTATGTACTTAGTTGTATTTTATTATATGCTCATAGAGTTACACCTTCATTAGGTGCCGTTTATAATGCTGTTATTTTGTTTCGCTTTAGGACTTACTTTTTTTCTAAATATCATTATTTTGTATTATTTTTTGTGTAATTTGTGTGAATACTGTATATTGATTTATTTCTTCTGTTTTTTTAACGTTACAGTTTCTTAGTATACATATTTGTATTTGTACCTATCTATATTCTGTGCTTACTGTTAAGTAATAAATAAACGTTAATAGTAAAGTTTTTATTGTACCTAACTACCTAATGTAAAAGCAAAGAAAATGCGTGGATTTTTCGGGGAAATGATGAATTAGCAGCGGGTAATTTCGGGGAACTATAAAATTATGTTGGCAGCACTGGTCATTTGACGGTGATCGGTGACAATAAAAAGATACTCTGTGATCGGTGATTTGATTTTGAATTTTTGATTGCTTTTGTAGGAGTAGGAGTTTTTGAACGAAGGAAATATTGTTTACAAACAAATCATTAACATCGTATTGATTATATACTCTTTAATTTAATAAATTTCATTTGTAACTTTCCGTAAATTGCAGTACATGAATTACAATATAAATACACAAGTGGCAAATTTTTAACAGTCATAGATTATAAACAGATCTCATAAATTATAAACATACCTAACCATGAATTTGGAGTTGTTAGGTGAGGAAATAATTTGTTTTCTTATATCTAATCTATATTTACGCAAATATACAAGTTGTTATGTGTTAAATATACAATATAAACATTATGTTGTTATGTGAAGAACATTGTTAGTGTGCCAACATTTTTTTCTTATATTAATATGAAATAATTATATTTATTACAGAATCGTTTGGTCAAAATTACCCAGAAGTAAGTAGATTATTTTCAATTTACTATTACATAACTTAAAGAATTAGCAAGCTGAAATGGCAAAGGGCCCATCACATCTGTTGCAGAGCGGATAACCAATGGGGTAGACTTATTCTCAAATGGAGACCACTAATTGGAATATGCAGGAAGCCCTGCGGCCAGGTGGACAGACAACCTGAAAGGCATTACAGGAATTGGCTGGATGCAAAGTGCAGAGGACCAATTCCTGTAATGCCTGCAAAGTGCAGAGGACCAATTCCTGTAACAGTGGAGAGACACAGGCTGATGATAATGATAGTTACATAATTTACTATTTAATGCTCTCAACTTTATACCAAAAATATTTCTTTTCCAAATTTTCAAAGAAATGTACCACAGTAATTAAAAAAATTGAATAGTAAATTTAGGTAACCAAAGCTTCTATTTTTCACTTTTGAGATGTTATTATTTTAGCTTACAGGAATGTATGAGGCTTTTTTTATTTTTTATAATTTTTTTTTTTATTAAGATCGGCAGACAGGCTGACGGTCCATTTGATGGTAGGTGGCTACCATCGCCTATAACACAAGCAACACCAAAGCTGCTACAAGTGCGCTGTCGACCATAGTAGGATTAAGGACAAGGGATTAGGAGGGGATAGGGAAATGGGCTCTGGCATCCCTTACTCACTCACCGAAACACAACAGCACACGTGCTGTTATTTCACAGTAGTCTTTTGTAAGGGGGTGGTAAAATGCTCTTAACCAGCATGGAGCGATCCATCCATGTAGGAAGGATGAGGCCGATGATGGAGCGAGCTCACCCAGAAGATGCCTATTCACTCGAACCTTGAAAAGTAAATAACATGAAACAGTAAATAATTGTCAACATAAATTATAAAACAGTAGTGAAAGAGCACACTGTGTTCCACAATAAGCTGGGCAGTCTATTCTGTCAATCTCACCTTTACTATCCTTATAAAATAGTGCTTGTTTTTAAGAGTAACGCTTGTGTTCCTATGAGTGAGTAAAGAACACCAGAGCCCATTTCCCTATCTGCTATCCTATCCAGTTTGGCAGCACATCAAAATAAGTGTACACCTATTTTATCAAGGTGATAATTAGCCTGCTTACCAACTACACTTTTTTTTTATTTCAGGAATTTGATGGTACATTAGACTCTATATCTTTAGCTGCAACTTGTGCATTCAATCGTAGAGGGACCTTATTGGCAGTTGGATGTAACGATGGAAGAATTTTCATTTGGGATTTCCTCACAAGAGGTATAGCCAAATCGTTATCAGCACATTTTTATCCTGTCTGCAGTTTGAGTTGGTCACGAAACTGCAAAAAAGTAAGTGAAGTCTGTATTTATATGCATTAAATGTAATTAATATGTATTTACTATTTCGGTTGAAATATAAACATAATTTCAAGTGGTGAAAAAAAAATTGATTCTCAATTATTTTTAATGATTAGCTAATTATTTTTAAATTCATACATGTAAAGTAATTTTAATGAGCTTTGTCAATGACATCATTTTTCCATGCTCCAAATATAAACAGAACCAGTCTATGTTGATTCAATAGAACTATAAAACTTTTCATCATAAATATGCAAATCCTGATATAAAAGTTCTGAGAAAATGAAGCAATTTCTAGTTAACTTTGCTTTACATATTACGTAGTGTGTGTGTTCAAAAACTCACACAAACACAAATTACGTCTTATATCAAAGCATGTAGATTTTGTATGGCCAAACATTTAGTATTGCATCTAAACATATATTGTCAATTTTTTATGGCCTTAGCCTAAGCTCTTTGAAAATGTAGAACATCTGCTTCTCTTTTTATTGCTTGTCTTCCTATTGTAGATGATTTAGAAAGAAAGAAAAAGAAGGCTTGTTCACTGCACGAAAGACACTGACATTATATAAAACAACAGGATAGAAATTAATACAAAGACATGTGTGTTTGTTCTCGCGGCAGAGAATCGGGTACTGGCTCAGCATTGTGCTGAGGTGCTAGACAAACACCTACAGTTCTGATTTTCAGCCAGCACCGTATGTGACTCATTGAACACCATACAAACTTACTTTACATATAAGTATGCTAGTACTATTATTTATTCTGTGATATAAGTTACTGATATATAGACATGTAGATAGATCGAATAATGAAATACATAGGTAAATAATATAACAAGTTATAACAAAATATTTGTCACCTGTAGAATATGAACATTATAAATAAATAAATAAATAAATTATGACCAAAACTTATAATTATGTTATTTGTAACAGAAGTTATGACTGGACTAAGTAATATTTTTCCGGATTGTTTTAGTTTATATTCTTGTGCTGGGCTTCTATTTTTCACTTAATAAATTATGTTAGTGTTTTCAAGATCTAAAATATCAAGTTAAAACACATAACACGTCAACAGCTTCTATCTGCATCCACCGATCACAATGTCTGCATATGGGATGTGTTAACGGGTGAGTGCGAACAGAGATTCAGGTTCACAACACCCATCCTGCGGGTGCAGTTCGATCCTCGGAACGACAGGAAATTCCTCGTTTGTCCCATGAGGCATGCCGCCTTATTAGTCGATACGGATGGTGAACACAAAATATTGCCCATAGATGAGGATGTAAGTTTTACTATGTATTTTTTCACTTCAATTTAAGTATCCCGATTTAACTAAACATAATTGTTAATGTTCTTGCCAAAGGCTAAAGGTCTATGCTTACTAAGGACTGTCACACAGAAAGAAATAAATGCTTTGTTTATTTTATTAAAATTTCGATAAGGGGGTTGGCTTATAGTCACTTCATGGAAGATGGCTTCCATCGTCTATTAACGCAAACATACCGGTGCAGGTTTGTCTTGTACTTCCAAAGCTGATAGAATGGAAGATAATAGGGGATAAGTAAGTGGGCTCTGGGATAACTACCTTACACACCGAAAAACAGCAGCACAAGTGCTATTATTCCACGGTGGTTTCTCACTCGTAGATTTTAAAAGCTGTGAATAGCGAATCTAAATTAATCACTGCCATTTACATTCAATAAAAGTGAAACGTTGTAATTTTAAATAACTAAGAGTTTTTTTTTATTATTAATTCGAATAATAAAAAATTGTGTAGTCTTTGGTAATAAAAAAATATATTGTAAAGTCGTCTACAGAAACATTCTTCTTATAGTCATCAATTATTTTCTTTTGAGAGGTAACTTTATGATATTGTTTTATAGAATAAATATGTATAATTTTGTTTTGATTACACTAATTAGATAAAAATATGTTGTCTAAAACCACATTCGTTTATTTTAAAAATCTATATAACACTACTATTAATAATTTGTAGAAAATTATAATTAAATAGGTTTTTAAGATAATTCGACTTTTTTTAAACTAAATGGCAGTTGCAACTGTGGGGCACACTATTAATAAAATGTAGCTAAGATAATTACAATTTTTGTTTTGTTTTAGGGCGACATAAACGTAATAGCATCATTCGACAGACGAGGCGACTATGTGTATACTGGCAATACCAAAGGGAAAATATTGATTCTCGACTCACAAACGCTCGCGATAAAGGCCAGTTTTAAAATAACAGTGGGCACTTCGAGCACCACCATTATTAAAAGTATAGAGTTCGCCAGGAGAGGAGAGTGAGTATGTCATTGCTGATTGCCTTTAGGTAATATTTCTAAAAAAAATGTTCTAAACAGTAATTTATTCATTAAGTATGTAGATTTCAAAGAAACACTTTTAATGGTCATTAAATTTATAAGGGTTTTATTAGATAATTAACTTAAATTTATTAACTTTTATTAGGGTTTCGGAAAAAAATGGCCAAGATGATGACAATCCTGAGAAGACTTCCCGAAAGAAACTCCGGATACCATTCTTTCTGTCTTCGTAATTTTTGTCTGTTTAGTAATTGTTGTATATTATACTCTATAAAATATAACATACAACAATTAGGTACATTCCTCATAATTACTATACACAAATCGCAGAATACACACTATTTAAAAAAATTAAGGGATCAAAAATATTTCCTAATTTTTTTTAGTGGTTTTTGAAGGCTTTATCTCAGTAAAAATATTATTGAGATATTTTTGCCAATAAAATTTATCAGCTACGGTTATCACGCAATCCTAAGAAATAGGCTTAAAAAAGTTGCAAATTATTTTTTTTGGGTCCACGAGCTTGAAAAACATTTTTCCCGTTAAACCAATACATGCACCGGATAGCTTGTTTATTTACCTTCAATTTGCTTTTTTGTTATTCTTTCTGCTTTGATTTTTCACTGAGATATCTAACCTTCGAAAGAAAAAAATTCTATTTGAAAAAAAATAGAATTTCTTTTAGAATAGAATTTTTTTTTTTGTTACAAAAGACAATTTAAGTATACTATACCTTTGAAAATACTTATACATACATAGAAAAGATAATACAACACACGCACAAACGTGCGTTGTATCTTTAATAAATTTATCCTCAAGTTATTTGCAAATTGCTATGTTCACACTGTTAATGACCACATTAATATACTCTCTCATATTGTTTCAGCTGTTTCCTAATAAACACTTCAGACCGAGTGATAAGAGTGTACGATACTAAAACTGTGGTGAGGTGCGGCATCAATGGGGAGCCCGAACCCATACAGAAGCTGCAGGATCTAGTCAACAAGTGAGACATTCATAGTATTTAATATTTTCAACTTTAATTTACAGATGTTAAAGTTGCTTATTCACAGCTTATTTTGCGGGTAAAAGCAGAAATTTACTGATGATGAACTATAAAAATTTAAGTCTACAAATTGTTTTGGAGGTCTTATTTAAAGCATTAAATTTCAACATTAAAATATAATTCTCCACTCCAGAACCTTCAGACCTCAGCGACCGTCGGCTCTCCGTACTATGTGTCCTGCCCACTGCCACTTCAACTTACTAATCCGTCGAATTATGTCGGTAACTTTAGTTCGTCTACGGATCTCCTCATTCCTGATTCGACCTCGCAGTGTAACCTCGAGCATAGCCCTCTCCATAGCTCGTTGAGTTTTCTTACGAGGCCTTTATAGAGACCACGTTTCAGCGCCATATGTTATCACTGGCAAGACACATTAGTCGAAAACTTTTTTTAAGGCACGAGAAGATGTCTCGGAGCTTCTTCCATCTGAGCTGGATTCGGCGATTGACTTCCTTCTTGAAGTTGGCTCTACCTATTTGGACTGTTTGTCCCCAGTGAATGTATTCAACAACTTCGAAATATTCGATACCTGCGTCATTCAATGTTGCTTTATCTTTTGCAAGACTTTTGCTTAAGCATGTTTTGCTGAAATATTTGTTGTAGGTATTTCTATTTGGAAAAAAAAATTGTAATATAACCCGGGGTCGTTACAACAATTAACTTCAATAATTATATTTATTTTGTGTCTTTGTTATTTTTAAATGACTAATTTGATTAAAAACCATATATGAAAGGTAACGGAATTTCCCTTATTTCTTGCTAACATTTATGCAGTTGGCAATACAGGTGTATTACCTGCCCGTCGTCGCGAAGAATAAGGGAGCACGGATTATGAATAGGTAGTACTAGCAACACTAGCGGAGTGGCAACTATGCGCAGCACAGCAATAACGGCGAACTAGCAACGTAGTCTCACTCTGTACACACACGTGATGAATCGTAGCTAAGTGTACGGCACTATCGCTGTTGACTCACACATTAACGAAAATGATTTAATATTTTAATCTCATTTAAGCTATTAAGCTACTGTTTTCTTTACACCAAAATATAATTTGGCGTAAACAGGCATTAAATGAAATGCCGACGGGTGTGATGTTGGTGTAAAATTATGCTCCATTTGTATGGTAAAAATTCATTAGTATGGAAATCGTACCAGCTTAATGACTTCCATCAACGGGGATGGAGCTCTATTACCTCATGGTACCGATTGTGATTAAACATGTGGGAATTATTTAATTTTTTAAAGTAATTATTAAATCTTGGAGTCATATAGGTACTTACTTTAAAATCTTTCGAAGTGGCCTTGGCTTGTGTTTTTCGCCTGTTGTAACTAAAGTGACCAATTTGTAAAATTGGTAACAATTTTACAAATTGGTCAATAAGACGTTGGAAATTCCAGAACGACGTGGAAGAAATGTTGTTTCTCTGGCGACGGAGAGTACATCTGCGCTGGTTCGGCGCGACAGCATGCGCTTTACATCTGGGAGAAATCCATAGGGAACATTGTGAAAATCTTGCACGGAACGAAGGGCGAGCTGTTGCTTGACGTCGTCTGGCATCCCATCAGGCCCATTATCGCCAGCATAAGTGCAGGTATGGTACCAATACCAGGGGTTATAGGTTCACATCAGTCACGACGAACCCACCCTACCACTTGTGGTACGGTGGGTATAAAATGACACTACTTGTCCTGAAATATCGATGTGACTACAAAAAAACGCGTACCTAATTTAAAGAAAAATAATGTTCTTACGTCTCTTTTATAATCTTTAAACACTATAATCTCTAAATCTAAAAATAACTGTTGTCTATAGTTATAGGAAAAAATATTGTGTAATGTCGACTCACATTTCAAAATAAAAACCAACAAAGAATGCAACGACAATATGCGGCACTAGCGTTTCAACCGGTAATGATCATAATTGGGTAAAATCCGAGAATCAATTCTAAAGATACAATTTTTTTTAAAGATAGAAATAGGCATGGTCATACATAAAGTGGAGTATCTTTGCTATCAGATTCCTTAAATTTTTTGAAGAATTTATTTATTCATGAACGGTTGAAAGAAAAATAATGATAATGATTTTTCATTTTCTAATAAGAAAATGCTATTTCAGCAAAATGATGTAGGGCCCTGTATATCTGTATGAAATACTCTTGATAATTCAGGCAAATTATAAACTTACATATTACTTGTCTGACTTTTAAGGTGTTGTATCAATTTGGGCCCAAAATCAAGTGGAGAACTGGTCAGCTTTCGCTCCGGACTTTAAGGAATTGGACGAAAATGTCGAATACGAGGAAAGGGAGAGCGAGTTCGATGTGGAAGACGAGGACCGGTCGGTGGACCAAGCGGGGGAGAGTCACGATGACGAGGAAGTAGAGGTAATGATGAAAACGTTTCTAAGGCCGGGGCAAATTGAAGTATTTCATAGAATTTTATATCTTAAGTGTTTTTAATATAATACAAATTTCATTGAATTATGCTACGTCGGAATGCCGCAGCACGCCGATTTGTTGCCATAGCATAATACAATGAAATTTTAATCATACCAAAAGTATTTAAAGTACAAAATACTGAGTGCCGTCATCCAATTCGCGCCGGCCTTTAGGTAATTTCATCTCCTTTACGTTGTTTCTGTGTCCATTCTGATCACATGTCTTATTAGGTGGATGTAACGTCTTGTGAACCAGTCGCGGCGTTCTGCAGTTCGGACGAGGAAGGAGAAGACGAAAATATGCTGCTTTTTCTGCCAACTGCGCCAGAGATAGAAGATCCAGAGGTAATGTAATTATGGCTATTTAACAGAAAGGCAACTTTTCATTAAGGCAAATGCTTCAAACGGCAAATTCTCATGCTATCATGTTAATTATTATGTGCTATCACATGAAGCATTATTAGGTCCTTACATGTGAAATTGGCGTTTTGTCGAACTGACAACTTTGTTTCAAATCTAAATATTGCTCATGTATTTGTGTTTCGAAGACAGGATTCATTTGTTTTCGCGTCATTTGATTTTTCTTTGACATCATTCTGGAATTGGATGGGAAAATTTAAAATATCGGTAGAACAACTCGTGATTAATAAGTGTATGAGAGCAGCTACTGCATAAAAAAACACGCTACTTTTTTAGTTCTAACGTTTTGCGTTCTGGAAATTTTGGCCTTCAGAACCAGCTCCGTGGACGGTCGGAGACCCAAGTTGATAACAAAGAATTAAAAGTGATCTTGGAAGCGGATCTATCGCAAATGAAGTCAGAGTTAGCGGCAGGCTTTGGTTTGAGAGATGATAAACAGTTGAAAAAAGTGCAAAAGCTCGAAAAATTGAGTGAAGCCAACAACACGCGTAGAGTGCTGCGTTTTACACATTACTCAACCGGCACAATAAAGGAGTGATTACACAACCCGGATTTTGAATCAGATCACCTGTGATGAAAAATGGATCCTTTAACCGGTCCAAACGAAAGAGGACTCAGAAAAAGGTACTGGTGAGCGTTTGGTTGACCAGTGCTGGTGTAATCCACTACAGCTTCCTAAGATCCGGCCAGACAATTACGGCTGATGTGTATTTGTCAACAATTACAAACCATGATGGAAAAGCTAGTCTCTAAACAACCAAGGCTGGTCAATTGCTTAACCCTACTGCTGCTCAGGACGTCGTGAGATCACACACTGCACGACAGACGGTCGCTAAATTAGAAGAGCTGTGATTGGAATGTCTCCGACACTTACCATTCTCCCCTTGCTCCGCCTTCAAATATTTTATTATTCTAAGGAATGAATGAACTACCTATGAGATGACGAAAGTGTATAGATACTCGTAGCAATGGAACAATGATTGATTCATTATATAATTTCAGTTCTTTTTTTTATATTAGATGCTAATTTTACATGTAAGGACTTGAAAAATATGGCCAATGAGTGAATCTGTTAAGTTTTCCAATGGGTGAAGTACTTTTGAATACTTACGATCTCTGTGCCGATCGTCGGGATCTACTAAAAACTCCTAAAAATGATTTTCCTCCATGTTGATTACACTGTAGTAAGTTTACCGTCTATTCAGGACGGATGGGCAGCTACGCAGGAGACCGTGACGCCCAGTGCGACGCCGGAGAAGTCTGAACCGCCCGCCAAACGCTCTAAAAGTAAGACTTACGACATCGCCCTCAAGATCCCTCCTCCAGGTGAGTACTGCTCAATGCCAGCCGCTCGCTGCGACCATCCGCCTCATATTGTGCGAATATGTTCACAGAGCAACCACTGCCCTTCGGCGGCAAGAACAAGCAGGCCGCCGGCAGCAAGAAGGTAGCGGGGAGGCCGCGCAAGTGACAACGCCAGGGTACAAGAAAACATTTATTTTGCAAAAAAAGAAATCCATTTTGTTTAATTCGTATTAGAGCGTCGCGTGTAAGTACTCGTTTTGTATTTGTATAAATAAATCTCACTTAAACAATTACAAATTATATTAATAATACATCGTTTGTTATTCGAGACAGAAATACAGTTTTAATTTGCATCGAATCTAAATATTTCTATATATAATATCATACATAGCGTAATAACTATATCTCCTATCTCTGTCGTGTGTATAAATAAAAATTATCTATACTTAGCTATTTACAACTAACATTAGTTACAATGCCACTAGGCGTCCATGTCGTCCTCGCGCTGGCTCGAAAAGTAGCTGACGAGTCCGCCGAACACACTGCCTTCGCCCTCCCCCACCACCTGCTCCGTCTTGACGCGCACCGGACCCTCCCTCTCGCCCGGTTTCGGCTCAGCCGCAGGAGGCGGTCGCTCCTCGGACGACGGTCGTGGAGGGCTTCCGACGCCCCCCTCGACAGCCGCCGACCGAAATTGCGGGCTGTTCGCGGGCGGCGGTCGGAGCAGCGGCATGAACGCGGGCCTCAAATGCTGTTGCACGTACGGGTAGTTGGACAGGTCGTGCACGCGCGGAAGATTAGAGCCCACGTGCAGCCTCGACTGCAGCGTCAGGAGCGACGAGTGCATCTCCTGCGGCGTTTGCGTTGTGACGGGCGGCGCGTAAGGACCGTACGGGCCGTACTGAGGCGCGTAAGGGCCGAGCGGATAGCGCGCGCGGCGGTCCTTATTCTCCGTGTGCTTGATCTTTGGGTGGTTGCGGGGAGGCTCGTCGCGCGGAGAGGGCGCGCGAGGCGTCGGCGAACCTGCGGGCGATGTGTACTCGGGCTCGGTCTTCACCTCCGTCTTTATATTTATGGGCGGCATCGGAGCGGAGTCCGTAGGGGGAGACGCGGACTGTGCGGGCGGAGTGGAAGTCCCCGCCGGAGCCTGCTTCAAAACGCCCGGCGGAATATTTGGTGGTATGGCTCTGGGACCGATAGGACCTAGAGGACCGTGCGGTGGTCTATGGGGCGTGACGCCCGGTGATGTACCGTGAACTTGCTGCCTGTGTATTATTGAACCTGGAGGCCTATGAAGTGTTCCCAGAGGACCGTGGGGTGTGCTGGGTGGCCCATGAAGCGATCCTGAAACTCCTTGCGACGCGCCAGGTCCACGCGGCAGACCAGTAAGTCCATGAGGCGTGCCTGGCGGACCTGTACCAGAAGGTCCTTGTAGCGGACCAGGTGATCCATGTGGTGCACCAGGAGGTCCATGAGGTGCACTAGGTGGTCTATGAGGCGTACCCGTAGGTCCATGATGCGTACCCGGGGGTCCATGAGGTACACCCGAAGGTCCATGAGGCATACCTGGAGGTCCATGAGGTGCACCAGGAAGTCCATGAGGCGTACCCGGAGGTCCATGAGGGGTACCTGGGGGCCCATGAGATGCACCCGGAGGTCCGTGTGGTGCGCCGGGAGGTCCGTGTGATGCGCCAGGAGGTCCGTGTGTTGCGCCGGAAGGTCCGTGTGGGGCGCCGGGAGGTCCGTGTGGTGCGCCGGGAGGTCCGTGTGGTGCGCCGGGAGGTCCGTGTGGTGCGCCAGGTGGTCCATGTGGTGTACCAGGAAGTCCATGAGATCCACTGGGAGGACCGTGAGGAGTACCAGGTCCATGAGATCCAATGGAGGGTCCGTGAGAAATTCCGGGCAGGCTGTGTGGGCTCGGCGGTACTGGTGAAGCGGAATTAGAATGAGGCCCTCCTCCAGGTCGATGTACAACGGCGGGTAGGTTGTTAGCTGATCCATGAAGAGTGGACGAGGATGAGGTTACTGCGTGAGTTGCGTCGGATCTGATCGGGCGGCTGCCGTGGTATCCCGGAGGCACTCGAATGTGAGGATAGTATCCCTGCGGCGGATACTGGTGTCTCGGTGAAGGCGTTTGGGAGGGATGATGCATGTACATCATGTTTTGTCCGCGGGGTCCGTATGGAGAGTTGCTCGGTGGATACATCATTGGTCCTCTGCAAGAGAAACATTTTTGTCCAATGCAAGAACATGACGTCTGACAAAAAAAGGATTTATTAGAATCTATTGTGAATTGTATGGAATACCTATATTGCTGATTGAGCATGTGTGGCATCCTGGTAATAATGCTGGGCTCCTCGCTCACGGGTTTGAATGGCTGCGGTGATCCGGCGATGGATAATGTACCTGAAATGCGAATTACTCACCTATCAAACCAAGTTAACACTACATTTTACAAAAGGGAGCATTCTTCACTTCCAAAGCAAAGCTCAAACAAAGCACTATGTATGCATATCCAAACAAAAAGCTATTCACACAGAATAACATGGTGGATCCAGGCTGTTTCAAGCCGTCCTATTGGAAAATTATGGGTAATGTCTATGTCCAGCAGTAGATGTCCCACGGCTGAGATGTTGATGATAATGACACAATTACACTAGCTAAAATTGTTACGTGTCTCTGTACTATAGAAACTTTTTGCCTCTATGTATGGAAGTATATGTAGAGTAATGAACATTCAAATTCAATATTTATTTTTCTTTTGCGTTCTTTTCAAGTAAAAGTGTTACCAAAAAGCGTGCCACGTAAACTGATGTTTTACGTATCCACACCAACATCATAACTATACACTATAGTTATGTGTGCTGGTTGCGACAGCACATAATAGGTTGGGGAAAAAGTTTCTTCGCATTTTATATGAAAATTCAAGACATATATATATTTTTTTCTAAGTTTATTTATATTAACTAGCGACCCGCCCCCGGCTTCGCCCATGGTGCAATTTTTATATATATGAACATTCCCCGTTTATCCCTCTTTCCATTAGTGAAAACCGAATTAAAATCGGTCTACCCGTTCACGCGTGATGCCAGATTCATTTTTATATATATAGATTACAGTATTTATGTGCCATTTTGTTCGATGACTTTTTGCCATCTTGTAGGTAGTGACATGATCCCATTGCTGTAGAAATTTAGGGACTTCTGATCAAAAAAACGCGACAAGTAGTTTTTGCAGTCCTCTCTTGATGTTAACCTGACACAGCCTAAAGAATTCTGAAGAGACCGTGCAAGATCAGGGCTATATGGTGAATGGATTAATACCTCCCAACCAAACTCTTAATTTTTGCTGAGTGGCTAAAGATGTGTGTGGACTAGAGTCTAGCGATGAAAAACCATACCCTTTCTATTGATAAATTCCGGCCGCTTTCTCTCAACTTCTTGCTTTAATCTCATCCGTTGATGGCAGTAGATTCGATTTCATTACGTCTTAATAAAGAATCGCAAATGAGTACGCGATTTATAAGGTTTCTTTCAGTGAACTCGTGTGGTACCCAAAAGTATATCGAGCTTTTTTGTGTACCTAGCTTTTTTCAAATAGGCCAAAACTGTTTTGTGGTCAATTCCCAGTTCTTCAGCTATGTCGTAACTACTGATATGCTCCACTTTTTCAAAAATGGCGTCCATTTTATCCGTAACAGGGCGACCAAAGCGAGGTGCATCTTTGACATCAAAATTTCCGGATTGAAAACGCTTAAGCCAACTTTGTGCTACTTTTACTGACACTGCGTTAGGTCCATAACGTCACCAATTTTTTCGCGGCTTCCTTTGCATTTTTTCTTTTTTTGTAATGAAATTTTAAAATGTATCGAATTTCTTCATTAGATTCACTAATTTTGACAGAAAGAAAAACAAATGAAAAATAGCTGGAATCAACATTTTACTAATTTGTTTCTTACTTTGAAATGTAACCGTTTTAATGTCATCAAAACCTATCAGATACAAATAGTACAACCAAAATACATACTAAATACGAAGACTTTTTCCCCGACCTAATAATTTAAGCTGCGATGAATTATATGGTCGAGCGGTGAGCGAAAAAATGGTGAACATATCACTGATGTTACATACCTTCCCTGATGTGGTTGTGGTCTGCTCGGTGAGGTTGTGCGATGCGTTCATCTGTCACAGGCATGCTGCGAAGCTCGGGCCGCACCTGTTGACAGTTCCACCGTCAAAACCAGGATTTATACTCCTATTGGTTCACGTAATGCGGGATCTAAGAAGTATGTATTTAGATTTCATTGAGAATTTAAAATTGAAAATGTTTGAAAACTATTCACCCAGGCAAAGCAGCTTCTTCTCAGATGCCTCTTTCGAATGTGCATGGTAAGGGTTGTATTTTTTACATACATATATAGAGGTCAAATGTCAGTTGTTACTGGATATGATCAGCTTGAATGTCAGATGAGAACTAACTTAAACTTACATACAATTCAATAATATAGTCTTAGTCAGCCTTGCTTGTGAAAAACAATCTAGGTGCTACGTGCTTCGTCGGCTTACTTCCCGCTGAAAGCTGCAATAATGTAGACAAGCGCATACGTGCTCTACACCATGATGTTCCTCTCACTACGTGACCGAAGATGCCTGGTATACCAAATCCCTATACGTGCTCTATACCGTAAGATCATCTCACTACGTGACTGCAACTGCTTGGTATATCAAAATATCACTACGTGATCGACGTGACTGAAATGCGGAACAAACTAATTACATGTACGTGCTCTTGCATCGTACACCAGAAAAGATAATAACCTAGTCACAAGAACAATGAAACATAACATGTTAAACAACATTTAAAATGGTTTCTTAACAATATGATAACAATAATATGACAAGTCCTATGTGAACTAGCTAGTGTCATATATCACATTAACTTTTGCTCTTTCACTTAGCACTTTAACACTATTGTTCACTTTCTAAGTTACTGTCTTGTTCTCCTGTTTTACCGGGTTCCAATCCTCTCCAGACGATAAACGGTTCGCAGCTTGTTCCATACAAACAGTGTAATGCCAATAGCTGTCACTACGTATATCACAGTGTAATGGTCATGAGCATTCAAAGTGTCTAATGAATATTGCTCCTTTATAGTTTTTAGTTGTTATTTTACATCCGTAAATTTTAGATGTCGTATTTTTTAGATGTGTTTATGATGTTGACGACTGGCAACATTATTGGACGTATCACCGTAAATGGATCAATAATAATTATTGCCTTGCTCGTGTATTCCACATTTACGTATAGAATGAAAGTATCTCCTCTAAGTATACAGCTTTGTTTTAGCGTAAGCAATTCCATGTGATGTATTGTTTCTGACGTAATCTCATCCGGACTAACATGGACAATACATTTATCGCAACAATAATAAAGCCATGTGTTCTGTTTGTGTAATTTAACCCATCTGTGGAAGCATGGATTTAAAAATGTATTATGATTTTTGTTATGATTAATAAATTATAAGTCACAAATAGACTCACTTCTATTATTTGTGTATATAGGCTGATTTAATTTAAATAATAATTTATCATCATTAAATTTTTGAAATTCGCGTCAGTCATGATTTGGGGTCATGATCATGATTGTCATGATCATGGACTCTAATGACTAACCAAAACCCTCGTCTGATTTTTAATCAGCTGTAGCAAATGGCCTTCATTGTATTGTTATACTTGTCAGCGAAACGTTGATCCATTACACTAAACAAGGTATTTGCATTGTAACCAACTACGTCGATTGCTTGTGTACTTGGTCTGATACCAATTCTAGATGTAGGTCTTTTATTACAAGTCAAAGACAGCATATGCTAGTAATGTCTTTATTCCTCGGTCTTTGTTTCCCTTGATTACAAAGTGTCCAGTGAAATCGACCCCTGTGTGTGTAAAGGGCTGCGACACTGTCTCTCTTGATGGTAAATCCGCCATGATCTGTTATTTCGTTTTGGCATAAAATCGACATGTTGTACATTGATGTAACACCTAATTAACGGCGCGATATCCTTTCACAATCCAATATTTTTGTCTTAAATGAGTTAAAATTAATTTTGGCCCACCATGCCAAGTCTTGTGGCCATGCCATCCACCATGCTAAAATTAAAATCTTCAACTTTAATTTTAAAACTGATTTGTTTGATAATTGTCAACTCTGCATTATTGAATTCCGTGGTTGTCAGGTATTTTGTAGTTTTACGTTCATTATTTATAAAACGGTATATGTGTATCCAATGACTGGTAATGTGAGTCATATTGTGGTGTGTGTTTAATAACTCAAATTTTTTTTAAATGTTAAGATCAGCAAACAGGCCAACGGTACACTTGATGGTAGGTGGCTTCCGTCGCAACGTCGCAACACAAGCAACGCTACAGGTGTTGCAAGTGCGTTATTTCGCGGTGGTCTTCTGTAAGGAGGTAGTTATTGCCGCCAGACGGGTTGCCCAAATGACTGCGAAACGCAGTGTTGCCCTGCCACTACTTTTCAGAGCCAGAGCAGAGCCAACTTTGAAAAGTTTATTTTCAAATTTGAGCCTGCCGGGAATCGAACCTGAGAACCCTTTAGATCAGAGCGATAAGACAAGAACCCTAACCACTCATCCAACGGGCTCGTAAACTTGTACTGAGTTCTTTCTGAGTTTCTTATAATTGTCATTTAAATTGACATTCCTTCTCAACTTCATCTCCAATCACATAAATATTGAGAGACTTCGTCTATATGTTGTTCCTTTGAATTTCCTCAATTGTGACATGTAAACATCGCTAGAATTCGCTTCTCGCAGCAGTAACTAACTCTTATGTAATACGACCTTGTCATTGATGCAAAATTGCATTTTTGTATTTTATTGTTATTGTCCCTAGTAACCAACTGAACTTTTGCTGACGAACTAATGACTGCGTTTGTTGACCGTGGCCTCGTGATCGAGTTATACCTACATTTCTTACTGCGTCATGCAAAATGGTATAACGTGCATCCTCGTATTCCTTGCATCTTTTCTTTGATAAACAATAACCTTTTTAATGATTCAATGTGCCCGTAATTTTCTTAAACTTTCGACGTTGGAGTAAGACATGATTAAATTTTGTACGATTTGTTCAGCCTCGCCTCGTAATTTTCCTTTTAATTATATGAGGTTTTAAATATATGAACAAAAAATATATACGGTTTTTGCTTGAAGGATCAAAATTATGTAAGAATTGTAAGTCAGTTGTCCAATGCCAGTTGTCAATTCGTTAGTATGTATAACGAGTGCTCGGAGGGAGCAGTAAACTATAACTTCTAGTTTACTGCTAGAATTAATACGTCAATTATAATAATATGTCAACTGAGTGCTACAAGGAGCAGACAATCAGTTGTTACTAGATATAATCAACTTGAATGTCAGATGAGCACTAACTTAAACTTACTTACTATAACTTAACTTACTAGGCCGACTAAGACTGTATTCAATAATATAGTCTTAGTCGGCCTTGCTTGTGAAAAACAATCTAGGTGCTACGTAAACTTACTTCCTGCTGAAAGTTGCAATAATATAGACACGCGCATACGTGTTCTACACCATAATGTTCCTCTCACTACGTGACTGAAGACGCTTAGTATACCAAATCCCTAATGTGCTTTATACCGCAAGATCATCTCACTACGTGACTGCAACTGCTTGGTATATCAAAAAATCAAAATATATACGTGATCGACGTGACTGAAATGCGGAACAATCTAATCCATGTACGTCATGCTCTTGCATCGTACATTTTACATTTACTTAGTACATCTTTGGGAATAACATGTATTAATATACTTACAACACAACATACAAACATGTCAAGAACCCAAAAATCTCACCTGCAGCCTTGGCGTCTGAGGGAACCTCTGCTCCTGGAAATCACCGGGATGCCTCACTTGCATCCCGCCGGGATACATGTTCATCCTCTGCATGTCGGGGGGTCCCAGAGCCCTCACCGGCTGCATGTACGGACCTCCCATAGCAAAGTCAGACTTCTCCTTTTTCACTCTCTTGCTTTCTTGTAACGCTAATCTCGCAAGCTTTTTCTCTTCTCTCTCCTTAGCCCTCTGCTCCTTCAACTTTTCCTTTTCTTCTTTCTTCTGTAGCCTCTCTATCTTCTTTGCTTCTTTTTCTGCTTGTTTCGCTTCACGCTCCAGTTTCTTCTTGTCGCGTTCAGCCTTTTGAACAAAAAAGCGATAAATTATTTATCGGAACCAGTTTTTTTTTCGCACGAGATTAGTATTCTGATGTCAGTTTATTTTGAAAATACAAAAATGTAGACCTTTTCAATAGGTTATTTTTTTCCTTTGATTTATTACCTGATTAGGTTTCAGTGGTGCACTTTCCTGGGTAAGATCTGCAATAAGAAAATTTGTTGACTTCAATAAATTTAATTTGTTGAAGTAGCTTCTATAAGTTCAATCATGATTACAATATTACTGAAGTCTAGACTGTATGGACGATACGAGATAGTTAACTTATATTTTTTTCAAGCTACAAGATATCGTTGCCAACATTAATCTCTATTAATCTATTTTGACTAATGTTATTATGACATCTGTATCAAATTCCTCGGTGAGGGTCTCGAGAGTTGTGCCACAGTGGTCTTGCAACACTATTTTTATCATTATAAATTGTGTTTGTATCTTTGCCCATCATCATCATATTCAACAGCCTATTACATGCAGGGACACAGGCCTACCCTCTTCAACAAGAGCTTATGGGCTATATGGTCCACCACGCTGGGCTTGACGTATACAGGTTTCTTCACGATGTTTTACTTCACCGTTTGAGAGCAATCAGTTAAATACACTAAGTTTTTAGAAAAAAATCGAACTCGGACCTCTGGACCTGGACATTTCTAAAACTTACAAAGTTTCAGATTAAATGATAATGTAAAACATACATTAATGTTAAGAAAATACAAGTGCGAGTTGAACTTGCGTGAAGAGGGATCCGTACGATATTGAGTGATTTACCATGTTATTTTAATATCATGGACTTCTTATAGGTTTTCCTATAATCTATAAGTAGAAAACTAATTTCTGTATTTTCTTCAAAATTTTAGGTTCAGTAGTTTCGGAGATAAGGGGGGAATGGTCGGACAGACGGACACACGAGTGATCCTATAAGGGTTCCGTTTTTTATTTGAACGTACGGAACCCTAAAAACGAATCTTTATTAATTTATAAACAAAGGTGAAGGTTGCCTCATGGTAAGGTGGCTACCGTTAAATAAAATGTACACTTTAACGATAAAAATATCAATGATATTTGAATCCTGTTGTGTTTTATTGGCTTCAATTTATAAAGAAAATATTAGCATAAATGAACTGATTGGATGTAAATGAAGAACACAGCTCTGACCTTTGATTTTGAGGCCGACGAGGTTAGCAAACGAATCATCGCTGGGCGTTCCCAGAGCTCTGGCCGGGGGATTACCGCGCGCCGCCCGCGGACCCCTGGAACCATACGGTGTTAGGGTCACCTTAAAAATACGAGTTAAGACAGCAAGGCTAAGGCCTCTCTACAAAGAGCCTCGCTTAGTACTAATCGCCAAGCTGCTCGCTCAGTGACTGATCCTAGAGAATAGACGCATTGCATACTATCGCGTTGGCCACACTGCAAGCAACGTGCTAGGGTAGGTGCCTAGTTAGTCAGCAAGCAAATCTCGTAGCGAACGAACGTGTTGGTGTGACTTTGCAATGGAAGAAGTTGTAATTGTTGCTGTTTTCTAAATTTTAAATTATATTAAATTTAAGCATTGAGTTTGCAGTCAAAAGTAATTTCTTAGAGTGACATGTTTGTTCTGTAGCTCAAGCACGAATAACTTGCGTTAAAGTATTCGTATCGTTAACGTAAGCAATTTGTATGAAAATCTAACAGCGCCTCTATCGGACGTAAAATAAACTAAATTTGGTAGCACGAAAGAGTTTCGTATCGTAACGTAAGCGTGCGGTAAACGTAACGTTAGGTTAGGTTGTTTCTGCTGATTTTGGAAGCACGAACCTTTTTTTGACGCATAGAATCGTGAGCGGCGATAGCTGGCTAACGTAAACTTACGAATGTTTTGTCACGGAATATTTGTCAGTGTAGAAATTTGCGTCGTGAATTAAAATTCATTTTTATAATAATTAAAATATGTCTAGTAGTTCAAATTTACATAAAAATGCAATGTGCGCGTAGAGTTGAACGTAATACTTTATATTATTTCGCAGCAAGATTAATTGAGAGTGGTAACAGTGGACAAAGAGAAACTAGGTAAGCACTTTTCAACAAGGGTCAATCTAAAATTTAATTAATTAAAGATTTCATTGTTTAAATGTTATTTACTTACAGGGAAATAAGTCGTAGATGTAAGCAGAGAAAAACTATTAATTTATTAGATTTAAGTGAAACAGAGTTTAAGAATAGATTTCGTTTAAGTAAAGAAGCTTTTATTTTTTTGTGCGACAAATTGAGTCGAGAGACTTCCTTGAAGTCTAGCAAACGTATTAACTTGGAACTTAAGGTGAGATGAGATTAAACATTCTAACTAAAAATTTGATTGTTTCATTTAATTGTTATTACTTCGTTTTCACAGGTTCTATGTGCACAGGGTCATACCAAAGAATTGTTGGAATGGCGAAGAATTTAGGTCAAACGACCGTAAGTAAATATGTAAGGGAAGTGACCGATGCACTTATTACTCCGGCAGTAATGAACTCTTACATCAAATTTCCAGACACGAGAGAGCGAAGGGAATTGATTAAAAATCAGTAGGTATTCTGTGTATTAAATTAAAAATTTTACCATACGTTCATAAAGTTATGTACTTTTTACGTTCTTAACCCCCGCGACCCAAAAAGAAGGGTGTTATAAGTTTGACCTGTCTGTGTGTCTGTCTGTGGCATCCTAGCTCCTACAAATGAACCGATTTTGATGCGGTTTTCGTTGTTTGATAGCTGACATGATCGAGGTGGTTTTTAGCTATAATTAACCGAGTTTAATAAAGAAGGAGGCTTTCAAATGGCCAAAATCTTTTATTTTGTATATATTATTTTATAATTTATATAATTTCAGGCCTATGTTTTTCTTAAATTTTTGCAAATAACACACATATTTGCATCTGGTAAATGTGGTTCCTTCATAGAGTTCATAGAACTCAAAGCGCAAAGCAACCGAGTTTGGGCTCGTTTGATTCGTTTTAGCAAGGACTTTGATCCTAGGTGATACCTAAAACCTGCGAGATGGGGCTGGAGGCTTCCATATTAGCGGAAGTTGGTTGTTTTATAAGATTTTTTATGTTCGATATTTTTTCAGAATCGGTATCGTTTAGTTTTCCGCGAACTTATCAACTTATTAGTTTTTTTAAGTCGGGTGTGATTTAAAATTTTTAAATTATATAGCTTGTGAGATTTCTTACAATATTTCTTTTACTATTTATTACCTTTCCGAAATATTACAGTTTGTGGACTCAAAATTAACTGCATTTTAAAATAACGTAAATCTTAATCTCGACCAAATAGATGGGAAAATATATATTTTAAGTAACAATGTTTTTTTTTTAATTACAGATTCTATTCGAAGTTCGGCTTTCCTGGGGTCATAGGGTGTATTGATGGATGTCATTTCCATGTTTTTACACCCAAAAAAGATATCGAACATTTTAATTATAAATGAATTTCTTTGCTTGCGAAACTTTTCAAAACTCACCAACTTTTGAAATAACTGACACTTCAGTCTGAAACTTCACAGCCCGAGTAGCCGTTCAAAAACCACAAAATATGTAACGAAAAAACGAATTTATTAACCTATTTTTACATTTATAAAATTATTAACCTATTTACTACACACATATTTGACATCGTTTAATATTTTATTGTTTTCTTTAATATTTCACTGGAATTTCACATATATTTCCTTAACTTTAATTTATAAGATCGCTTCAAGCGGTTTTTGAACGTATCATTCGTTCAATAAGCCATTCGCGGGGCCGGCTCCATTTACGTTAGTATGACGTCACCTACGTAACACTATCGAACTTACTACACGACGGCGAAAGCGCTTCGTGCTGCCTGCTAATGTTTCACTGCGTAATCGTATAGTTAACTCGATACGTTTACGTTACGAATACTATAATTTTTCGTGCTTGAGCTGCTGTTCATACCAAAAGACTGCGCGAAAGTTAATTGTGTTCAATTGTGTTCAATCATAGTGTGGTCTTAGCCTAAGAGTACTGAGTGTTTACAGTTGATTCAACATATGAAGTTCCATAACGTTACAAGATATCTTAATGCGCGTAGAGCAATACTGAAAAAAATTATAAAGTTTATAAATATATGATTTCGACGAATAGGACGCCTACTAAAAATGACGATTTCTTTAAACGACCAATTTGATAATTTACTTTTTCACAACTCAACTAAGTTCAAAAAGTAAGTTTCAAAAAAATCACTTAAAATAGTATTTTAATTTCATGATCCTGTAAGGAACAAATTACATATATGCATGCGCGCGACCAAGCGGCCGGGCCACCCCACTGTTGAAATTGTACGTGTCGTGCCAAGAGGCCGCGCCGCAGCTCATATATTTAGACACGAACAGTGTCATAGAATATCAACAGCGGAGCAGTCCGGCCGCTCGGTCGCGCGGATGCATATAATCCAAGGTTATAATTTCTTACAGTTATATAAGTCAATGTCAGTTTGTCAATGAGTGCCCAGAACAACACAAACGTGGTATTCAGTATACACCGTACATATCCTAAATTGATTAGAAATTCACATACTCGCAAGTGTATGGTGTCAAAGTGTGTGGTTACCTGGAGCCTCGTCCCCCGCGACTGCCCCGTCCGCGCGCCGGCCGCTGCGCTTGCGTCTCCTGCGCTTGCACTTGCGCCGCCTGCGCGTCTGAGTACCATAGCATTAAAACAAATTATTTTTTTCTTAAATCATAATGCTAAGCACGCCTTAAATTTGAGTTCCCGTTGTTAATTTCGTCTGCCTCTAACCTAAGCCAAAAACGCGGTCAGATGACAGCACCTCATAAAAAAGTAGAATTAAAAATGACTTACAAGGCGTCTAAGAAATCGTCTATATATTTAGCCAAGGGGAAGATTAGCAGTTCCAATAGCAGTCTTTCTCTTTAACCGTAATTGAAATCAAATTGTTTTTTAAAATTTGGATCTCAATATAAAAAGACGAAAATCGTAGATGCTAAACAGAAGGACCCTTCGTACCCTGTTTTATTTCACTAGAAAACTAACTGGTTATTATTAGCCATATGTAATAGATTATTGAAACAAATCCCAAGAGTATCAAAATATTTCCTTTTTGGAGTTTAAAAGATTTTATATAGGATCAATATAATAGGATGTTATATAATAAAATTGAACTGTCATAACCTCAGGTTGATTCTGCATTCAAACCCAGATTTTTTTTTTTTTATGTTAAGGTCGACAGACAGCCTGACGGTCCACTTGATGGTAGGTGGCTACCGTCGCCTATAACACAAACAACGCCTAAAGCTGCTGCAAGTGCACTGCCGACTACAGTAGGATTGGATAAGGGATTAGGAGGGGATAAGGAAATGGGCTCTGGCATCCCTTACTCACTCACCGAAACACAACAGCACGTATATGCTGTTATTTCACGGCGGTATTCTGTAAGGAGGTGGTTACTGCCGCCAGGCGGGCTGCCCAAATGACTACGAAACGCAGTGTGCCCTGCCACTACTTTTCAAATCCAGACCAGAGTCAATTTTGAAAATTAAATTAAAATTTCCAAAGTTGACCCCGCCAGGAATCGAACCCGGAGCCCCTGAGACGTTAGGCAAGCACTCTTGCCACTCATCCAACGGGAAATTGTAAAAATTTGGGGGCAACTTTCAATTGGTCTCCATTAGACTTTTGATACTATTTAAACCTGCAAGGGTTTAACCCTTAAGAACTCCTAACCTCTCTTTTCCTTAGATGCAATGAATAGCCAGCAAACATTAAACAACCAAAGGTCGTTTTTTTTTCTTGAACTTGTTTTACTGATATTAAAATTTTGAACTGAACATTCCTTTATGTAGGCTATAAGCTACCCACAGATAATGTAAGTCTATTAATAAAAGAATTCTTTCTACTAGTTCAGTAGTTTCGTCCCTCCATACGTAAAAACATACCAATTTCCCTTCTTCATAATATTAGTGTAGACATACTTATGCGTGAGCCTTAAAATAAAAACCAATAAAAACTTTACATAAAGCTAAAACAGAAATTAATTGCGAGATCACTCACTCAGATGTGCTTGCAGCTCCTCAGTTTTCGCTTTGGTCACGTCTTCGGGTAATTTTTCGAGTGGTACAAATGCAGTTTTACTTATGAGGTCACTCAGCGCCTTCTTCTTCTCCTCCCCAGAGTTCTCAGATTCCTCCTTTTTTCGCTTGGCCCTGTCCGAGTCGGAATCAGTGGAAGCATCAGAGTCAAGTTTGAACTCATCCGAACTGTCTGGCATGTGTTTACCGCTGGATTTGTGCATCTCCTGTAAAGTACAATAAAATTTCTCATAAATGTTCATTATGTTTTTTTTTTATGACAATTAGTAATTTAATTTAATTCATATTTTATTTTCTGGTTCTTGTGCATAGAAACAATGTATAATTCTATAACTATCAGTTGTATCAGTTCTATTTCTAAGAGGATATATGAAGATACATGTATTGCCAACATTTATCAGATAACCATATTATATCTAATGAAAAAGTCCAATAGGACGCTAATTCAGCAAGGAAAAATTTACATCAAATTTATTAATTAGTGTAGTTTTATTTTAATTGTTGATTGCTATGTATAAAAATTAAATGCTTGCATGACCAACATGAAAATTAGCACATATAATAAATTTCAACCGAAAATGCCGCGCGGTACACAGCTAAGTTACCTTGTAATCGGATATTTTATAATTAGCCTTCTTGCAGATTCTTCTTAATACAATCTTTAATTTCACTTATATTATCTTTTATTACCCAGACGTAAATGATTAAATATTGATACACAATTTTAACAGTGAATTCTTGTCGAGCAATTCTTGTATATATAAAAATTAATTTAGTATATCTCGTAAAGGGCTCTAACGATTTGGATGAAATTTTGAATTGAGATAAGCTTTTGCTTTTTAAGTAAAGCGCCATCTAGTAAATTTTTGTGGTATTTGTATTGTTGCCGATGAACTATAAAAGGAACTATTTCTTTTTTCTTTTAAAAACTAGGCTTTTATAGCACGTCACAATGGGAATATAAGTGCTTTTGCGTGTCAAAAATCAATAACTTCTTTATTTGTGAATAAAACCTTATGAAATTTTTACATGTAAATTAGAATGCCTGCGCTTTCTACTAATTTAATTTTTACAATACTATGTGCGTAAACATTAAAAATAACAAAACAAAAAAAATACATTATTTAGGTTTCTTTATGTAAATTTAATTCTAATAATTAATAAAATAATAAACAAATATACAAAAACTATAATACAAATTTAAAAAGACGCAAATTATTAAATTACATATAAAAAAAAAAATTCATATATCTTATGAAGTTAATGGATATAAATACACATTTATTATTAGTAGATTATACAAATGTGAGCATATTTATTGTATTGCACTACATCGACAATTCTAAAAGAGCCAATGCTTCGTCTTAAAGCTCGTGAGAAATCAGATATTGTATATCTGAAGTATACAATAGAGCATGGAACAATCTCCGTTAGTTGCAACTTAGAATGATTTAGTCTGTACCGTTTATAGTCTGTGTTACGAGATTCCTGTGCATCTTCGGAAAGCTGCCCAAGAGGTAACAAGGAAAAATGGCGTATTATGCTTTCTCCGTGTATTAATACTTTATGGACTGAAGATGGCATGTAGTACCAAATATATTTATCGACGTAAAGTTGTGCTGTATCATAAGCGTATTGCCCAAACTTAGAAGCATCAACGGCTTTCCCACTTACCAGTGATATTAGACGTACATAAGAAGTTTTGGAAAAACCTGCGGGTCGTATTTCCATCGTTAGTATTACCAGTTCCTTGACGCGGCTTATCTATATTCAAACTAAGTTCTTCGCGGAATCGTTGTTGTATGTATAATTTCTTTTCTTCTTTTAATTTCTTATTCTCTGGTGTTGTAGCTGACCACTTTTGAAAGCTTCGATTATTTGATATACTATCTAAAATTAATTCCATGAACCTGATCCAACAATGTAAAGTCGATAATCCGTATTGAAAAGCGCTTTCATCTGCAGCTTTTAATTTTTTTCAAATCATTCATCTCCCTAGGTTTTGCTCCACAGAAAGTACAGACAGCTCCTGAAGAAGTTACAATCGGAACTTGTGTGACTTTACCGTCGAGCATGGTAAGAAAGAGCTCATGTTTGACTTCAACACCTTTACCGCTCTTGTAATCAGTGAAGGTGATAAAACATTTATTTGAAGTTTAACTTCGTCTACAACACTCTTAATTTTTTCCGGTGTTTCTTTAGAAAATTCAATCTTAATAGGACGTAATCTTACAGAAGAAGCAGCTGGATTTTGCCATAATATTTCATTAGTATCATTATTTACGACTATTATTGGTACTATTGAACATACAAATAAAATCGTATCAGACACTAGTTGGCTTTCTCCAAGATTCGTTGTACTCATTTTGACCACTGGATCCATCACAACCCCATTTAGAGTATAGTGCTTGTTCTGTAAACTGAATCGATCATTAAAATTCTACTTACAGTGTGGTCCAGAAGATCTTGCAATGCAACTTTAGCACTTGGGTTAGTTATTTCTATGCTCAATTTAGAGGGGTAGCAGTATCTTTTCGCTTCGCGAAGCGAATTGGAACTCTGAAATACTGAGCAATTTTTTTCCTTCAAGCATTTTCTCATGAAATCATATTGTGATTTCGTTAGATCCAAATCTATACAAATGCTCAATGCTTCGTCGTTTGAATAAGTAACTTCCGTGTCATCTTGTAAAAAGTTATTACGAATTTCTTTTTTCTTTTCGCGTATCAACGAATGCAAAATTTGCACAATAAAAGTCTCATCAATTTCACCTTCAGATCGCAGACCTTGGACATAGGAATTAGAAACCAAGTTG
Source organism: Bembecia ichneumoniformis (assembly GCA_910589475.2). Classification (NCBI taxonomy): domain Eukaryota; kingdom Metazoa; phylum Arthropoda; class Insecta; order Lepidoptera; family Sesiidae; genus Bembecia; species Bembecia ichneumoniformis. Next base: position 17,647,602 of record OU342526.1, on the reverse strand, counting down.
ATGCCACATTCTTGTATAAATTCCAAGTTTTTACATTTCTTTGTTTTATCAGAGGACTCATCAAAAGAAATAGTTGGTCTACCACGTGTTCCTGAAGACGTGGAAGGTTTGCATTTCGGATCTTGTAGATTCACTGTGAATGTTCCATCTAACCACGTTAAATTTTTCTTCAAAAACCTGTCTTTGTGCCTTCCAGATTTATTATACCGATTTTTAAATTGATTTATCAAATTTTTTTGTATACTTGCAACAATTTGTAAAATATTCTCTTCCGATAAATTTTCAAAGTTGTTTCTTAGATAGTCAGAAAGAACCAGTGTGAAATTTGTAGTACCGATCATAGCACGACACAATTCACGACGTGTACACTTAAATTCACTCATAATGAAGGATTTTTTAGTGTTACAATGCACACAGGAAATATATGAGATTGCAGCAAACGAAGACTGTTCAATATGTTATTAGGGTTACAGAAATTTATACCAAAATCCTGAACAAGGGATGTGTGCAAAACCACATGCACTGTGATAATTGTATGAGTAAAAATTCCCACCACCATGAACTACGGCGGATGCAAACTATCTACGTCACTAAACCACATTTTTCCTATTGCGAGATAATAACAAAAGGGAGCAATATTTTTTTAGATTTTCAACCACAAATCAAACCACAACTGATATAACTGCAACACAATTGATGTTATTGCAACTCTAAATATCTCTGAACGACGTTCATATTAAAATAAACAATTAATAAGAGACTAATGCAAATTGTATAGGTACGTATGTACGAAGCTAGTCATCTGAAGTTAATAACGTCTCAATAAAAGAGTAACAAACATTCTTTTTAAATTTTCAGGAAAAAAATATTCATACCTTGTTGTATATTTTGCTTAATAAATAGAAATTACGCAACGGATCCGCAAGTATTTTTTCACAATTCGAATAACATACGAAATTTGCCATTATTTGCAATAAATTGCAGAACTTCGGCAAGCTTCGGCAAACTTCAAAAGTCTCGTTAAACCATTAACCATTAAAAATTACCAGACTGATTAATTATTATTTTTTATTTAATGTTGTGAGATTAAAATATTTTTAAATATGAATACAAAAGTAGAGAAAAAGAGCTTTTCAAAATGCTATGATACGTACGTGTATTAATAAGGATTAACTTGTGATAAATTTATGAAATTATGACATTTCAAAGAATATTTAATATCGTAGAAGAATATTACAAAATATTTAACATTGATGTCTAAACTATTTTTAAAATTATGATTTAAGTGCCAAAAATGACATTTGATAAAAGTATTTATGGCATGGCCGTCTTAGGAGGCTTCCTACTGTGCGTCAGCGGGAAAGTATTGTTCTTTATCAGTGTGTTCATTCTAAATTAATTTTATCAGGCATCGGCGCACGCAACTTCCGCCACATACTGAAAACACACTTCATTGATAAAAAGTGTAGACTCACGTCCTCGGATTCTGTGTTGGGCATCTCGGTGTAGTCGATCTTGCGTTGGCGCGTCCGGTGCTTGGGCGACCAGTCGTTGGGCTCGTCGTCGCTGAGCCCGCCGTACGTCACCCGCGCGCGGACCACGTTGCCCATAGCGTCGTACTGCGTCAGCCGCTTGTGCTTGTGCTTCGGTCTCTGTCTTTGCTTCTGCCTTTGCCTCTGCTTCAACCTGCCCAACAAACAGCCGACGGTCCATTGGGTGACTACCGTTGCCTTAACCGACACAAGCTTATCACTCTGCCTACCCTAAACTTATATGCAGTACACATGAAGATGGCATGAAGTGGCAATGGGTGGATTAGAGTGGATAGAAGAGTTCTATCCACTCAATGTGGCCTTCATTCGAGAAAACGATCAGAAAGGCACCGACTGGAAAGTGGCTGGATGCGAAGCGCAGAGGACCGTGCGTAGTGGCGAGCCTCGGGAGAGACCTACATCCAGCAGTGGAGAAAAGAAAACACCCCAAAGACGTTTATTCATAATTTCATTCGTCACTGGAATAAACATTCTATCGTGACCATACGCACGACGGAGTTTTTTTTTTTTCTTTACATGGAGTGGTTTAAATTTTGTAGTATTATTAAAACGAAAGTGAAGTAACGCGAGTCGTGGAACAAGGATTTACTAAGGCAAACAGCGCTGAATTGCCTAGAATCGACTTGTTGTGATGTTGGGAATGTTTTTGCCATCAAAGAAAGACTTTTGTCAACAGAATTTAAAAATGTCAATTATGTTAATTATGTTTAAGTAATAAAAATTTATTTTATTACTTAAACATAATTTAAGTAATAAAATAAATACAAATTTTCTACAATAACAATAAACGACAGCTTAATATTAGCGATTATTTGAAATGTTTATTATTATATTGCACTTGCCATACATTTATACTTTATTTTTTCGGTCCTCTAGGTCGTACTATAGCGATGGCACTTTACGTACAGCTTAAACACTGACAAAGGCCATGCCAAGTTGTACGGAGTGGCTTTAATAGTGGACGAACAGTACAATGTCATGAGTGTATAACGTCACAAGGAGGCTGCAAACACGTCAAAGCATTCCTAATGTGGATCCATCGTAGGAGTGAGTCATCCTGTACGTCCGTTGAATACTATTGGATGAAATCCAAATTTCCGGGGTCGAAACTACCTTAAAATATTCAACAACTAGTTTACCATCAAATACAGAAGTATTTCAAAAGTTTTTAGAGGAAGGAAAGAAATGACGTCAAAAGCGACGCTATGATCGTGACAAACGATTAGGTGCGAATTTTAAAGTTAAATACTAAAATGTAATTTTTTTCCTACGAAACCATTAATTTCTACAGAAATATGTTATTCGTTGTAAATAATATTTATTCCGAGAACAGTTTTTCAAAATATGTCATCATGCCTATTAATTATCTTGAAACTGTGGACCTGAGAATAAAGAGATTATCTTTCTATACTAAGGGGTGCATCGTCGATAATTTGGAACAAAAACTTCTGGTTTCTACACCTTTTGTGCTAGGATAATATTAAAACCATAATCAAACAGCAGGTGGCTTAATCGATACTACCTCGGGTCATACTAAAACCGATAAAAAATTCATTTTGTAAACAGTGTAAGTACTAACTTGTGTTTCTTGGGCCGCTCCTTTGCACCGCTCGACTCATCCGAACTATCGTGGAAAACTCCTTTCTTTTTCTTTACTTCGGGTGAAGATTCCCTCAACTTGGGACGATCTGGAATTTAAAAAAGCGTCCACCCAATTTAAACTAATCTCTACTAATATAACAAAAGTGAAGGAGTTCTGAAGAAACAAAAACGTTACTGAGATGTAGAAATCAGAATAGACCGGATCCAACATCTGGATGTTAATCCTGAACACAATCAGACATTTGGAAGCAAAAGATTTAATTTCAAGAAATGAATATAGCACACAGAATCGTGAGGCTTAAAATATAGTTTAGCATTAGCATCTTATAAAAGATTATTTAACTTAAATATTAATAGGGTGGTAAAATTAAAATAACTTTTTAGACAGTGCCCGCAGTGACCCCGACGGACAATATTTTATTAAACAAAATGACCAAATTTATGTTCTAATCTCTAGTGAAGGCTCTAGGGACTTTAAAGATGGTATGGTGGTGTTAGCTGTCAAGGAGTGAATCAAATATTTTATATGAAATTTTATCAAAACATGTTCTGGGAGTACCAAAGAAATGATTTTTCAGAAAGTCTTAACAGTACCATGTTTTATAACGACAACGCTCGTCAACACACCGCGCAACAGATCGTCTCAAAACTACAGTTTTAAAACTATAGCGCGTATAAAGTCGCGGGCACAGTAGCATATAACTTAGAACTCGTATGATTTTTTTTTTTTTGATAAATTTTTTGATAAATTTTTATAATTTTTTTGATTTTTTTTTTTTTCTAACTTTATTGCCGGGATGCTACTTCGACTTTTATTGGCGTAGGCTGTGCCTCCTTTAATTGCGGCGACATCTGCCATGTTATTTTTTCCTGTTCCTTGTTGTGTGTTTTTTCGGTGCCTGCCTCGTTGGAGGCCATGTACTAATAAATAAATAAATAAATACGTGTGCATAAGTCTTGCGACATTTCTAGGCAGTAGAAAAGATCTTCTTACGGCATTTTTTATACATCTACTGAGCCTACTAGAGATCTCCAATATACATATATCTTGAATTGAATTTACCTTTCTTATCTATCCTACAAGCCCTTCGTATGGGCAGGTCATCGGAAGACTGAGAACCGCTCGACGAGTCACGTTCCGCCGACGACGATATATCTTCTGACGACGATTCCATACTAAAACAAACACCATTAAAAACGTACAATAATAAGATCAGTTGTAATAAATGAATATCAATTAACATCCCAAATTGTTTTTGTTTATCAAATTTTCTATACGAATGATCTCATTTATATATATAAAAAAAACATATTTTCCATACAAACAATAAACAAGAGGATAAAATACTTCGTGGGTACAGAAACCTTGTTAGTTTTAACATTTAAAAGATACTTTCTTTTTCCTTTGACAAGCACGAAAAGAATTATAACCAACTAGCGACCCGCCCCCGGCTTCGCCCGGGGTGTAATTTTTATATATAAGAACATTCCCCGTTTATCCATCTTTTCATTAGCGAAAACCGAATTAAAATCGGTCTACCCGTTCACGCGTGATGCCGTGACCAAGGGAAATGGGGATTCATTTTTATATAAAGAGATTTTGTTTTTTTGTTTGTTATAACACAAGCAAACTACAGGTGCTGCAAGTGCGCTGCCGACTACAGTAGAGGATAAGTGATTGGGAAGGGATAGATATATGGCCTCTGGCATCCCTTACTCACTCACCGAAATACAACAGCAATTTGCTGTTATTTCACGGTGGTCTTCTGTAAGGGGGGTGATTACTGCCGCCAGCTGGGCTGCCCAAATGACTGCGAAATGCAGTGTGCACTAAATTACGCTTTATATGCTAAAATTTATATGCTTAAATGCACCTGCTTAATAGAGCTTTGAGAATATACAACTTTTGTAAGTTTAATCTTCGAAACAAGATTCTGCCTCCGCTTACTTTACATATCACAGTTTATTTTACTTATTGATGTATAAAAACTATTTTAATTTTATCCTTCAACTAAAATGTAAGAAACTACCACATTTCCAAAAGAATTGTCACGACAATGTCAATTTGAAGTAACGTCTAATTAGAAATGCATGACAGAATGGAGTTTAACAAAAAAGGATGGTTAAGTACACAGAGAAAAAGTTTTTCTGACCAACACGGCACGCCATCATATTTTTTAAGGTATGTTCCCATTCCCCACCACCACAGACCTTTCGTTAAGAAGTTGTGATGGGTATAAAAATGCTAAAAGTAAAAAAAAATGCCACGGTATTAGCGAAAAATAGCTCTATGCTTAATCTAGTTACATTTATTTATTTTCTTTTTTTTCTTTTTACAGGCACACAGGCTGACGGTCCACTTGGTGGTAGGTGGCTACCGTCGCTTATAACACAAGTAACGCCACAGCTGCTCCAAATGCGCTGTCGACTTCAGTAGGATTAAGGATATGGAATTGGAAAGGGTTAGAGAAATAGGCTCTGGCATCCCTAACTCACTCACCGAAACACAACAGTACCTCTACCATGAGTTATAACGACCGCACTCGCTGGCGAGAGCGTAAAATATTTATATGAAAAATTGTCAATTTGACATTGACAGTTGACAGTTTTACATATAAATGTTTTATGCTCTCGCTAGCGAGTGCGGTCATTATAACTCATGGTAGAGTTACAGCACACGTACAGTTATTTCACGGTGGTCTTCTGTAAGGAGGTGGTTACTGCCGCCAGCAGTGGCGTAGCTACACTTTCAGCGCCCTGGAGCAAAATTTTTCAGCGCCATCTCTCATTTTTTGAACGATCGATTGTAACATTGTAACTTTGCGAACTTATAACTAAACATTGCATGCATATAGCTAATAAAAGTATTATTATTATCAAGAAAAATATGCTGAAACAATACAGATTCATTATCATTGTTATTAAAACTGAAAAAAAATCTACACAAACCTCCTCATTACGAGGTTTGTGTATAATTCGTCACGTGCCCATATGAGAGAGAGGGGTTTGAAAAATTTTGCTCCAGGGCGCTAAAAGCAAAGCTCATAATACGCCTCTTTGCTTTGAAATTGATTTTAGTTCTGTTTTCCGCTACCTTTTCTGAAGTACAGTTAATTACGGGCTATTTGTTTCATTTATAGATTTCTGTTCAAAACTAAAATGTTCCGAAAAAGTGAATTATGAATATTATATTATGAATATTATAATTAGGTGGGCATTTTCGATTGGCTATTGACAAAAATTTAAGAAAAAAAAAAATTGCGCCCACCAGGCCCTGGCGCCCTGGAGCAACTGCTCCCACCCGCTCTCCGGCGCTACGCCCCTGGCCATCAGACGGGCTGCCCAAATGACTGCGAAAAGCAGTGTGCCCTGCCACTACACTGCAGTTTTTTATTCTTTGTTTAGTTTATAATATTAGCTTTTGTTTAATAACATATCTCAAGATGAAGTCCACGCAAACAAAGTCGCGGGCATCGGCTAGTGTGTCAATATAATTTTATATTTGTATATTATGTACTTGGCTGTATGATTTGTTTCTAATGTGGCGTGCAATGCGTGCACTGTTTATATTTTACAATGAATCAGGCAATATATTGAGCAAGACTTGCGCACGCGCGCATACAAGTATCCGCCCGAAGGCGGAACCCAGTCTAGCCACGCTTGACCTCATCGGAACACCCTGACCACCCTTAAACTAGTTTACTACCTAAACATACCCAGTGTCCTTGAAGTCTTCATCGGTTTCGTCATCGTCTTCGGAGGGCACTTCTAACGAATTCAATTTGCGTGCCTTTTTTCTCCTTTTCTTCACTTTCTTTATTTCTATTGGTTTCCCCTAAAGCAAACACATAACCATGTAAGGTAATTTAATGTATGTCACTGGAAAAAATCGGAAGTCACTGAAAACATAGGCTCGACAACAAATAGTACCTGTTCTATTGCTTCTCTTTCTGCCTTCAATTTCTCCTCCTCTGCGGCCTCTATGATGGTAGAAATATCTTTTCCTCGACCCTGGTTACCGGCGCTGGTAGTTGCTTCCACATACTCTTCCTACAACAAATGAAATTGGGTTCAAAGCTTCTATTGAAAGTTGAGCTTAGGTTCTACTTACGATAACAGTAGACAAGAGGAGATAATATTATGCCGCTAATACAAATTGTGATGAAATTTTGTCCCATATCTCTCAGGCATACTATGCTGGTTCATTGATATATTTTTAATGAGGTTATTACTATTATAATCATATTAATCTTTTGTAATAAAAAAAATTAAGTGTCTATAATGCAAAATAACTACCGTTTTACTAAATGTATATACAGTACTTATCATTTAAAAAAATATTAAAATATTTGTCTGTCTGTTGTCTGTTTGTTCCGGCTAATCTCCGAAACGGCTGGACCGATTTTGATGGGACTTTCACTGGGAGATAATTGATGTTATAAGGAGTAACTTAAGCTAATTTTATTTTAGAAAAATAATAACGTATTAGAAATAATAAACAAAACACCTCAGTGAAGCGTGGCCGGGTTCAGCTAGTTACTAATAAATGTTGCACACAAAACTCAAGTGATTTTTGATTATTTCATTATTATTTCAAACCGATTTTTGTATTTTTAATGGTGGTTTCAAATATTCATATTCTGCAATCAAGGTGTTCTACCTTATAAAGAAACCTATAGGAAGATACTTCCAAACTCCGGGCCAATATTTTTTTTTGTAATTTTAATTTGTATAGTTGGTGGAAATGGGTCATTTCTACCATCTGTCATAAGAGATGGTCTGTCAGAATGGGATTCTTTTGTTGGCATTATGTACTTGGTTGCACTGTTGCGAGACCTCTGAAAGCTATTGTGTCAAGTAATAGGTTACATTCCTATTGCAGTGTTAGTTGTGTCTTTTTCTTTGTCAGAAATCAAATCACACAAGCATTATATTCCAAATCTAAGCCATAGCTAAATTTCAAATGAATATTAAATAGTTTACAAAATTATTAAAGCACTTTCCTGGGTAGCTTAATGAACAGCAAAGAATATATAATATGTACGGCAACAGGTGTACCTTGATGGCGGAGCTGATGAGACGGTCGTACTCCTGAGAACGGTAGCTGACGGGCAGCTGTTTGCGCGCACGCAACCGATACACCCCGCCCGAAGACGAACTTGACCACGAACCCGACTCCGAACCAGACTCCGAACTTGATCCCGATTCCGACCTCTCCTTCTCTTCTGCAACAGTCCCGAATCAAGTTTCACTAATGTGGTAATCATTACAACTAGTCTTTAAAGCTGAATGCCGTTGGCCGCTAACAGCGTCACAGTGCTTACTATAGAAATGTACTATTGCAGTCTCTTTCACACACTGACCTCGGCGTATGCTTACCGTAGGCGGCATTCAAACGATGTGCACTGCGTCTCTAGTTTTTTCGAACCATTGCAGCGTGAAAGCCGTGTCTAGCGTCAGTACAAAATTACATTTGAGCATATGCAAGCACTGTTTATCCAAGGCGTCTTTCGCGCCCGAGATACGTATTGACCACTGATGGTGTGCCTGGCTTTCAGATGTCGAGCAAAACATTTACACGCTATCGAAATAGGATGACAATATTTTTATACGTCAGAGATTAAACGACAATGAAAACAATTTCTCGTGTACAGTAAAAGTTTTTTTTTTTCTATATATAAATAAGCAGTACCGGGAGCGTTCTGGGGGCGGGAGTTTTTGTAATGTAAGAGTTGTTATACATAGACCGTTAATCTGTGTGAAACGCCCAGGAAAACATTCGCTTCCAACTCCCGGACCACTTACTACCCAGTGTTTTGTGCTTAAAAGTCGACAGGCTGGCTGATATTCCACTCGATGGCAGGTGGCTCAGGTCGCCTCTTAACACGTAAATGGTAGTAAACAAGCACATTTAATGGAGAACATATCAGCATATTTTTGCGGAATTATTGCTAACAAGTAATAATTGCTTGAACTGCCTCTGTTACTTTATTCATGCAAATGGCCAAATGAAATATGGTTGTATCATTCTATATTAGTGTATTTTCACAGAACAATGCTGTAAAATTACCTTTTTTCTATTAGAATACTACAACAAAAATCACACTCTAAATTCATTTAGGAGACATGCATGCAAACTGTAATTTTTATTGTTGGTTTTGGATTTTTGGTCTTGTATTAACTTAACTTACTTAGTTCCTATATTATTTGTATAAATTAGGAAACTAATTATAAATTAATATTCAAACTATTTGTTCTCCAGTCCTTTTCAATATGTATCTCTCCTTTTACCAAATTTCACACCGTCTGCACAATTTTCTTAAAAAGGGATCCAAAGTTTTCGTTTCACGTATTTATATATAGATAATACGTTGGACGGTGATAAACTATTTAAAAAGTTATTACCATGTGTTTTAGTATTTGTTCGTTCTTCGACGTCGTTCCCCGGTTCCTGTTTCCTTCTGGACCTCTCCTCTTCCACCGCTACGACTAATTCATCGTACTTTGTTAGCTCACTCTCTAGGGATAATATTAGTTTCTCCTGGAACAATTCATGTTAGTGATTAGCCACTAATATGATTAGCTAAACGACAGTTTAAAAAATTACGTATAAAAGTATAACGTACGTGGCTGCAAGGCGGGCAGAACCAGTTTCCGGCAGGGACCAGAAAAAGCATTGGCTTCAGGCAACTGGCGTGGTAGCCAGCGTCGCAGGCGTCGCAGAGCAAAATCCACTCGGGCTGTTCGCCGCTACCGCAGCGGCGACAGAAGCCATCGTCCGCCCCTGAGCCGATTATTTATTCAATTATCTTATATATATTTAAATACCTACTATATTTTTCTAGTCTACATATAGTTATAATTGTGTAAAACGCAATTTTAAACAATAAAAATGCCTCTTATGACTATTTATCAAAATGGCTCATTTTGTGATTATGTAATCCTCAAAATTTTATGAGATGGCGCTATATGAATATAGCGCAGTATACAATGCAATTATTGTGGTAATCGGCGTCATTTGCAATGCAACGATTTTAAGTCCACGTCGGAGTAAAAAAATATAACCGAGTATTATAGGCGGATCACTATTTTATGTAGCCATCACTAATGTCTATAGTCTGTGACAATATGTTTGATATTTAATAAATTATTAAAATTAAATTAATCTAGAGAACAAACAGGCCACAACCTTTTTAAATAAACCTTCCATTACAAGAGCAATAAAATAGTTTTTGTTTTTCTTAACAAGTTTCAATAATATTCAACACGTTCTTATTATAATAATTTTCATTTTACTCTTTCTCTCACACTGCTTCAGTCGACCCAAAGAGAAAGTAATTTAGTCGATAAAATGTCATCACTGTAAACACAGATTCAAACTCTGATCAAGCTTTATTGAGAAATTGAATTGCAATTTCTCAATAGGTGGCTTGTAGATAAGAAGTATACTTACATACAATTGATGTACGATCTACAAATCCGTCATTTTATTTTGTCTGCCTCCCTGCGGTACGATAATGCCTTTGATCAACGTACCTTCTTGTAGAGTGCGCGCTCGTTTCAAGGGCTCCACAGGTTCCCCGCTCTCCAAGTCCGACTCAGGAGAAAACTCGTGATCAGACTTGTCAAATTCAACTGTAATAACAAATCATTTTCGTTAAATTTGCAAATAACAGAAGAACACACATAAATGTTTATAAACATTCTTTCTATAATAACATTCTTCTATAAACAGGGTATCCGGTAATTAATGTATAACCTTGGAAGCCAAGATATGTCTAGTCATGACCTATCTATAACAAAATTTCGCTCTAGTAAAAGTTGCATGGTTTTCGAGATTTTTTCATCTTAATTTTTTTTTTTTTTTTTTTTTTTTTTGGAAAATTAATATTGAATTTTTGCTTTGTAGCTAGACTTTAGTGTTATCAATATATTTTTTAGAAACAGTATATTCCATTTTCGTAATGATTATGGTCAAATTTCGACCGTTGGCTTCACAAGTTAACTAAAAACATGAAGATTTGTATCCTCAGAAGAAATGTATATTTATAATTATTATTATGAATGCATATTAAAGCTAGGAATGCCACAGGTGAATTCAACTCATTAAAATACACTTTATCTATCGATTGATAGATAAAGTGTATTTTAATGATCACAAGTATCACCAAAATAAATCAATGGGTGCTACGATAAAATGGACAACTAGCCAGATGGCAGTAACGGCCTTACTTTTCTTTATAAAAACTAGGTTTTCTTTATAGGTTGTAATGAGAGAGTACATCGTGTCAAGTTAACAATCTAGATTAATTAATCAATTAATAAATAAGAATAAGTTCACTGACAAGTCGAATGACTGTTTTTATTTTGTTGTTGCACACCAGGGAAGTCCACCAAACATTTCATATTATAACCTACACTTTCCTATAATCTTCGCAATATTAAGGATAGACTGCATTTAGATCCCTCCTGGTGTTGAGACACGAAGTAGACCACCACACTGTCTGCTGCCATATATTTAAGAACTGCGGTGTAAAAAATTTGAATACAAGCTACTTGTTGAACAATACTTACGTGATGAAATTCAATTCCACAAAAATAATTTAATTACATACTACCAGAAGCATCACTTTCTAAAAAACTTATGAGCCTAAATTTAATAATGACTATGGTAAAAGAACATCACAATATGTACTTAATTCCCAGTGTAATTAATAAACTGCGTATATAAATTGATACTAAAAACACACCTTGTAAATAATTAAAACTCAAAATAATAATAATAAAAAAGATAATTTAATTAATCTCATATGAAAATTAAAAAATAAACATAATATACATTTAAAAAAATTGGAACAAGCTTATTTAACTTTTATGTATTTATATTTATAACTTTTTACGAAAACTTATTGTCTAAATCATATCAAGGGTTTAATATCACACAAGCATTAATCAATACATATAAAAAAATCGTAAACAAGTTGTGTATGCACATTTAATATTTTTTTCAATAAAAACAATTAGGGTACATGTTGTACTAAAAATATTTTTAGAATTGTTGTCTGTCTGTCTGTGCGTCTGTGCAAGCTAATCTCAGTAACGGCTTAACCGATTTTCGCTGATGTATGATGATGTAGCCAGCCTACCCTAACATTTAGCGTTTGTTTCATTCCAATCGTTTTGAAAACAAAACTAATTAATGAATAACAAGAGTCTACTCACGGTCGGGTTCGACGTGTTCAAAGAGTGGTTCTTCAGAGTCAGAGTCATTGTCAGGCCCAGTGGAGTCCGCGGCACGCCATTGGGCACTCTTCTTCTTCTTTCGCCGGTCCTCCGAGGAGCTGCTGCCGTGGCCACTTGCATGCCATTCTTCTGAACCGTCCTCGTCCTTCGTCTGCAATTTGATATACCATTCCTTACTTAAGGCTAAACATTACCAAAAGGCGAGTGAAACATCTTGAGGATATTCATTTGTGTGGAAATTCCTGCCAATCCACAGTGAGCTAATGGCTAATGACTAAGTATAGATATTGTGATTTTTGATCTGTTATAGTTTAAGTGTATCAAATATGTAATCTATTTTCAAGTTATTATCTTATATATATGTCATTACGAACTTTTGCTCGCATATTAGTCCACAAATCTTTATAAATTGTATCCTATCTTTCAAGCCAAAAAATGTCACAAAATTTCATTGATTGGGAGGGTTACAGAGATTAGAATGACAAGTAATTGTCAACTTTCAGTAAAACAATATAAACATATATATAAAACAATATATAATGTCCATAATTCCATATAATCTTTGGCTGATTTCTTGAGAAAAGGTCCAAGAAATGAAAAATTCAGTGTGTAAATAACAATTTGGTATATCATAAACAAGAACACCATGATCATTTTGGTAAGGGAACACTCCTAAAATTAGGAATGTTCAGAAAAAAAAGGATTCCACAATTTGCCAGCCAGTAATTAGGTGGCATCCTCAAATATTCATAACTAGCTGAACTCGGTCACGCCGTATATATTCCAAAATAATAGTAGCCTAAGTTATTCCCTATAACATCAGCTATCCGCCAGTGAAATTTCCGTCAAAATCGGCCCCGCCAAAATCGTCAGAATCAGTTTCTGAAATTAGCCGGAACAAATAGACAGACAAAAAATTTGAAAATTGTATTTTTTGTAGGTACTTTGTTATGCATTTAGTAAATAACAGTTACTTTAACATTACATACACATAGACACTTCAATTTTATTTATTAGTATAGATAATGTCGCAATATTGTCCATCATGACAAACCAAAAATATCTAAACAATTACAAATATGACTTGTAGTTCAAGAATATGACTTGTAGTGTAAATAAGACTTAGTGTTTGAATTCAAGAAAGATATGTACATCACAAATATACATCACAATATGCGCTCACAAACATTGCCAAATGACATGACACCCTTGTCCCTTGTCTGGTGTCTGCAACTTCGTCTACATTAAAAAATGAAACACATAACACCTAAATAATGCCTGACATCTTTATCGCTGTGATGACATTGCCACCGAATTTTCTATATTTTTAGACGATCCCTCGGGATCCTAACATTTTTCCAGGAAAAAAAGGATACAGGTAATAAAACTATCTGTGTGGCAAATTTCATCTAACATTTGCAAACATTTGCATTTAAAATATTAGTAGGATATATGTGTATATCAATTTCAACAAACCTTTTTCTTGTGAATCATCTTTAACTCCCTCAAAGCTACTTCCTCCATATGTCTCCTATCGGCTTCTTCTTTAATTTTCATCTGTGCTATTCTTCGAGACTGCCTCACCGGTGTTATATCTGATTCCGCAGACGGGCCCAACAATTTTGACTTTTCTTTGTTTCTTGTTTTTTTCTTGAACACCTTTTTAGACTTTTTATCTGCTGTAATTATATAAAAAATACCATTAACAAGAATACATTTAAAATCTTTTTTTATTACTTAAAAACAAGGATATTTTAAATATCACATACATATACTATGCAATGTTTCTTCTTCTGATTCGTCACTCGTATTTTTTTGCTTTACTTTCTCTTCTACCTTTTTCCTAAAAAATAAATGACAAGCAATTTATTATATCATAGTATGATGAGACATTAAAGGTTATCATTCAATTTAAATTTTGATTTAAGAAAATATTTTATATAAAACATTTTAAAAAAATATTAAAAGCTTTGTGTAATGTCAGCGTAAAAACAGAACAAACCTAGATAATTTGACAATTTTCTTAGGCTTAATTTTTAATCTCTTCCCGCAAGCAATTGGTTTATCTTCTTCACTCTCACTATGAGATTCTGACTTTGATTTATTCGTTTGATTAGTTTCCACTAGAGACCTTTTTAAAGATTTAATAACTTTTTTCTCATTAACCTCACTATCGCTGACTTTATCATTGCTCTTTTTCGATACATTTTCCATCTTAATGGGTTTTTTTCTTTTAAACTTTCCCTTGAACGCTTTAATTTTCTTTCTCAGAGAGATGGATTCATTTTCTACATTTTTAGATTTTAAATGATTTTTATCTTCAATACCATTATTAGCGTTATTTGTTGCGTCTTTAATTTCTTTGGAATGTAAAACTGCATTGTCACTTTCTGGAGTGCTTTCCAAACGCGACTTTTTAGAAGGCAACCCGTCATCAGCTTTCAATTCCTTTTCGGGACTTTTATCTTTGTCAATTTCTGACGTTTCTGCATCGTCGTGCTCTGACGATAAACTGCTTTTCCTCTTTTCGATTATACTTGATTTATTTTCATGTTCATTATCCACATCTGAGACGGCATTTTCGGCACATTTCTTTGTGTCTAATTTAAGTTTCCTATTTTCAATTTTCTTTTTAATTTTACTTCTAGTTTTCTTCATATTATTTTTATTTGCACTTTCACTATCTGTATTATCTACACTACCTTTCCTTTTCAATTCATTTTCGGTGTTGACAGAATTAGAACTTTCAGATTTATTCAAATCTCTAACACAATGCTTTTTCGTGTCAGGTTTTAAAATTGTCGATTCGCTTGATTGTTTTTTTAAAGCTCTCTTATTGAAAGATGTACTACTTCTTAACTTAATGCCTTTAGTTTCTACACTAGGATTCGAAGCGTCACTCCCATGTTCACCATTAACACATTCCTCGTTATTCTCTTCCTCTGAATATTCATCTGCACTATTGTTTTGTTTGACTATTTCAGGATTTCCAGTATCATTATCATAGCCACAGCCTTCGCCATAAAAATACATTGGAGGTTCTTCTATTTCTTCGCCTATTATAAAAGAGCACTCACAATCGGCGCCATTTCCTTCGCCAGTCACGACCATAACTGGATCCTCTATTGATTCGCCTACAGTTACATCATCAATATTTTCTTGGTGTATTTTATTTTCATCTTCACAAGTTTCAACTATTGTAGTGTCTTTTTCAGATACAGTTTCAATAGCGTCTACTGTACTGATCGGTTCTACAGATTTATCATCAGATTCAGTGGTCACTGAAGGTACCTCTTTCAACTCTTCAGTGATTATTACTTTATCATTTACATCTTGACTTCCTTTATTTAAATCTTCATTATCGTCATTTGCAACATGATTATCATTATTTACACTGTTATCGTCATTATTTACATCTTCATTTTCTTTACTTAAATCTTCGGATTCATTAGCTTTCCCATTGGATTTTTGATCAGCAATTTTATTTGTTTCCAAATTACAGTTTTGTGATTTGTTTTCATCTTTAATTTGGTCTTCATGATCTGATTCAGACTCTGGACTTAGGAACTCTTCATTTTCATCATCTGTTACTTCAGATTTATTTTCCTGAAAAATAATTTAAACATAAAGAGCTTTAATAATATAAATTACATCTTTTTTCAATCATTAAATAAAAAAAACTGCCAACATTTAACCTCTAAATTCAACAAAATCATTACATAAAAATAACTTTCTCTTTTATCAATTTTCTGTCTATGTTAACTTTCTGATATTACCTCTGTCTGTGGTGCAATTTCAGCGCTGCTTGAATCTTCATTTAAATTTGTTACATTTGATAGACATATTTCCTCTCCACTCTTTAACTGGGATATTACTTTAACTAATTCCTCTCTATTCCTAGAAAAAAGAAAAAATAATAAGAAAATTTCAAATATCTTCATATAAAAGCATAATTCATTTTGACTTTTATGTTGCATTTACCTTGCTATTAACTGCCAGGTTTCTTCGTCTTGATCTTCCTTATATAAACATAAATTAGCATCATCATCCACTTGTAGCCAATACACACAGCCATTTTTATCAGTACCTACAGGATCCAGCCTTAGCTCCTTACAAGATATTGCATTGACTGCAGTTTTGAACTTTGGATGACATGTAAATTGATATTCAAGTAATAACTGAAAACAATATCTCATTAATTGTGAGTAGGAGGAAACATTGTGTTCTGCAGTCACGAATTTGGTAGCCGATCTAGTATAATACCAGAAATCTTTACCCTAGCATACTACACATGAAAGCAATATACAAACATTTTAATTGCTCCAATTGCTATGGTTCAAAATAAATTAATGATTTTTAATAATATTTTAATATTTATTTGTGTTTGCACTTATTACAGGATTTTAATTTGTATACCTACAGTAGTAGTTACATTGCAAAGTATGTTCTACCCAGGGCCACCTTTAACCTATTGTTCGCCCTGGGCACTATAGAATAACTATGATAGAGAATTATTTTATTAAAATAGGTAAAAAAAAAATTCCATCTCCATTATTGCTCCACTTATCATTTTCAAAACAATAATTATCGGTAATATTTGTATCAAATAATGATCTGACAGGAACTAGGGGCCCTGGGCACTTGGCCAGAGTGCCCAATGAAAAGGAGGGGCTGGTTCTACCTAACAAGGGCATGCAAGTACTTGTATTGTTTTATTATAACTTTCTATTTTTTCTAATATCTAATATATTTTAATGCATTATATAAAAACAATAATAAAATCATAATCTAATAGCAATATCGTCAATGTTCTTGTAAATTTAGGAGCTGGTAATTCCTTTATATTATTGGGTATTTATTGTATGCTTTAAATTGCCATAACATAAACATTTCTATGATATAGTTCTAATCTACATTTTGTTTTTTGCAATAAATTTCTTTTCCTAAATATTTTGGACCCTATTTTGTTATTTTTGACACAATAATTTGAAGATTTCCTAACAAATACGCACTTATCAGTCTTTATCTGTATCAAAGTCCTTAATAAAATTTGAAAACATTGTAATTTTAATAGCAATTACTAGAAGTAATCACTGCTTTTATGACTTCAGATATCAATCAAATTACTTTATATGATTTTAACATTGTTCTTAATTAAATTAAACATTGTTCAATACCTTTAAAACCTTTAATTTGACTGTCGTACTAGCTTTTTTGTACGAGAAACGTTCGATTTCCCATGCCTCCTGGTGAAATCCATGTTGGTGGCAAAACTTTATCAAACTCTTTTCCCAACGAACGCTCTGCACCGATTTTAACGCGCGTCGCAATAATCTCACATGCAAATCCTTCAATGGATCCAACACTAAAAAAAACAATTAACCATTTATAACATGTTTGTTTATATTTTACGACGCGAAATCGCTTCATTGCATTACCTTCTTGTGTGTTCTCAATCAGTTCTTGTAATTTTAATATTGAGGGTACTTCTAAACTGTACAATTGGCCAAATACTTTTAAAAATGAGTATATAACAGCAAAATTAGGATCATTTGTACACGAAATTTCACCATCAGACGCCATCGTTCAAACTTAGTAAGCTTCTTTACTGAACATTGCTAAGTTATCTTATCTATCGGTATACGTTTGTTACACTTATATCTATCAGAAAATTGTAAAAAATGTACATGATTCACGAAAATATCTTTATATTATGTGCACTGAAAGCTTATTTGCATACTTTTTACTGTTTTTTAGAATAGAAAATAAAACTCAACACTTCAACAGTGACATGACAGCCATCGTTCGTCCCATAGACAAATATAGAGTTAGTATTAGTAGACACTAGACTAGGGATTATAGCTAAACAGACTGTACAGCTAGTATGTATAATAGTCCAGTAGCCATATAATACACACCTTGCGGGAAATCCGCTAGTTCTGATTTTTGCTGATTTGTATAATATATTGGTCCAATATCCAAGTTTGAGCCTTCGAGCGCCGAGCGCAACTCTATCAAAAACCAAAAAAAAACAGTGAAATTTTCGACTTTAGTCATCTATACAACTAACAATAAAATTGTATAGATATAAACAATTACCGAAGATGTTTGTATATACTATTTTTATAGAAAAAATAATACATAAACAACTACAACATTTTTTACGTGTGCGAAAAAAATCTGAAATTATTTTTGTCCACTTTTTAATTTTCAGATTTTTTTTAAATATTAATGAGTCCTTTAATTAGAAAAACGTTGTTTAGGAAAACGAAATAATTTTAGAAGCTTTTGTTTAATAACTATCCAATTTGGATTCGAGTTAACAAAACTGTAAAAAAGTCTTAATTAACAATATGCAAATTTTATGAAAAATGAGCAAAAAAAAAAGTAATCTAAAAAGTGTCTTGTTGGTGCCTTATTTTTTTTAATTAACATTTTATTATGTAAAAAAATATATAAGCAACGGTCGTTTTGACGTTACGTAGCACAGCGCATGCCGCGCGAACTATTTTCAAGATTAAATAAAAACTAATAATAATATAGATGAAGTTTCACGAGCTTATAAATGCAGACATTTTATTTAGGAATTTTTCTCAGATTTAAGAATCTTTATTAGGAATGTCTCTAACATTAATAGTTTTTGAGTTAGTTGCAAAAAACTGAAACCCTTTTTTGTAATCTTTATAATGGTTTATCTACGCCAGTACTATTATTTATTCTTTGCTGCGGGTTTGAAACTCAGTCATAAAATCACTTAGAACATGTTTGCGGACTACTTTAAAACTCTTAGTTGCGCTTCATTGTGGGGGCACTGGAAATATCAAGAACACGTTTTGAGGATCCCGCTGTATCGTGGGAAGAGGAAGGGAATTAAAGCATTGTATAGACAAAAATAATTTTCATCGACTCTCATCTGGAGATCTTACATACTATCCCACCGATTCTGGTAGACTACCATATTTCTAGACTTTTTGTGACAATCATCTCCACACAAGTATTGTGTCATCGTTGGATGGATATTCTGACCATAGTCCCGTGATCATTACTGTGAGCACCACTGTCATCCTTCGTGAGCATTCAGAAATTTTGCATAACTCCAGGACTGACTGGGAGGGTTTCCGCGTTTACTTTTGGACGAACAGTGTAAAAAGGAAATTATTAAAAGATCTAGCACGTGGGTTTTCAAAGTGGGGGGCGCGCCACCAAGGGGGGCGCAGAGACTCGCAAAGGGGGCCACTAATTCTTATAGGATTTTGTAATAATGCCTCCACTGCGTTTTGTGATTAAATAAAAACAACCTGTTCAATATTAATGTGCACATTATATTATCTTCTCTGTATAATACATTTTATGAAATAAAATGAATACTAAAAAAACACATAATTATTTCTATTCGTCTTTTTCTTCTATACTATTTTTTCTCACAATGACATATTCAATCTAGCTTTTTAAAAAACATTCTAATTTCAATTTTTTTTAAATCAGTCAGGATTCAAGTTCAAAATACATCAACATCCCCTCTGAATCTTAAATACCTGGCTGACTATACGACTCTATCTTTAAATATTAAATCTAAGTCTATTTAATAATTCATGACACTAAAACATCTTCATTAAAATAAAATACTCATCTAGGTAACACTAATAAGACTAAGGACCTTATATTCGTGAACCGCAAATTTGAATGAAGTCCACCTTTTTCCAGTACATATTTGTGCGAAATAGAATTTTCTGCAGTGATAGCGAAAAAAAAACTAAGTATAGAAATAAACTTGACATCACTAGTGATTTGCGCTGTGCCATTTCTTTGTAAAAACATGCAAGCTCATCCATCTCATTCGAATAAGTAGATTTTTGTATAAATTTAATAAGCAATAAAAATACTTTGATGTTTGAAGAGTTTTTTTTCTGTCTTTACATTCTGTAATGTAATGTCCAATGCCTAAAAAACGTATTGCCTAAAATTATACGATGGCTATAAACAAACAATTATTAAAAAGCAGAATGCCTAAAAGGGTCAATTAAATTCGGGGTTTTCCTACTTTCTACGTATTAAAGCTATTGAAAATGTGATCGAACTGGTGAAATTCAAAGAGGACTGGAGAAATTTAATATTTGAAAATGAAATAAATAAGTTACGTTACAAAGTTTACGTTAGGCAATTTGATTCTTAGTCAAAGTCGCGTCATAGGTATGATGTGGCTGTGGTATCTTTCGTTATAGGTACCTACTGAGCTCATAACCCTAACTTTCTAATTGAAAATACAAAGACACGTCAGGAAAGTTCAAAATAAACGAATTTATGAGCAGATTATCGAATTAAATAATGAAATACCCTTTCATACAGCGGTTCACGATTTGTTGAGAAAGAAGAAGTTTGTCAAATTTACAGGCTTGTCATGTAATTTTTTCTGTAGGTGTACCTCTGCGAGAAGTTCGGAAAAAAAGGAAGGAAAATTTTAATCGAAATTTTTTAACGATAGGTCCAAAAATTTTATTGCAAAATCTTTAATCTTAGTCCAAAATCTAATTTTAATGATAATGATGTCCAGGATCCAGGATAATCCAGGATGATGTCCAAAAATATGAATTATATATTCTATTGGTTATTCTAAGTTGCATGGTTTAGCCGAAATTACGGTTTAAGTAATACCTTGACTTTATGACATTATCGTGAATAACTCGAAAACAAACGCAGATCGAGGTCTGATTGGGTCTGATATTAGACCTTAGGTCTTGCCAGTACTCCATCAAAATCTTATCCTGCGAGGGTCTCGCAGAAATAGTCTTTTAAGCTGGTACAGGAAGGTATTTTCAAAACGTACTTTTTCATATAAACTGTGTCCGGACTTTTAATGTATCACGTGACTATATTTGTTTGACTGAATATTTTAAAGATTTTTATTTGTAAATTTTTTATGTAGGTAATAATGAAAAAAACACTAAACTATCAGTACCTAATATATAATCGGTTCTTTTAGGAGTGCCAACCTAAAGTGGTCAAACATAAGCAAAAAAAAGGCAAGCAAACCAGTAAACAGTAAGTACTTTAGAAAATCATTTATCATTATTTTTATAATTTGTTTTTATGTTAAAATGTTTTCCTTACTTATTATGCATCTAACCATGTTCTTAAAATGTTGCTGTCACAAATGTCATTGTCACGAAAAAAAGAAAAGTAATCATTTTTCATTTTATCTATGCTCTGCTCAATCCCAAATCGGATCCATTGTCTTTGAGAGAAAGAAAGGATAAGGAAGGAAGGAGCAAGCAAAGCAAGGCAATAACACAGAAAAGACAACCAGTGTGTTTGGTTTTAGTGTTGAATTCATGTGATTGCTTTGTTATAATATTATTTATTAATTATAATCTAATTAAGCACCAAGCAAAATGTCTTCAGTATGTTGTGGAACTAAAAAACAAAAACTCAGTAATTCTTACAACAATAGTGTAGAGCGACCTATAAATGGTTATCAAGAGCCCGTAGCTATTCCAGATATGTGCTACTTCTGTTTCGATGTTTTATATTCCCAGCTGCATAGTATGGATCCCCCACAAACACCAAACTTTACCAATGATGCTTAGTAAGTATATTTTCCAGCATTGTTCATATTTCACCTCATATTAAATTCACTCAATAAAGAAAATCCCATTTGAATGTTGGCACTTCTTTTGTATAATCGAATTTTCCACTTTGTAACATTTTTCTTAACAATATGAGATTGTATTTGAAATTGGATTAGTAGTTAATATACAACACTCCTTTGTCTCAAATGTGTACACATTTTTTTGTGATGCCTACACAATGTTTTAGGTTTACTTTCTACTAATTTGCATACAATTCTATACTTTCTATATTTATATTTTTCTTATACTAGAAATGATAATAACTTAGTCACGACCCTTTGGATGAGTGGTTAGGGTGCTTGCCTTAGAGCTTTATCTCAAGGGTCCTAGTTGATTTCCACACGTTTAATCTAGAAAGTAACAGCATGTGTGCTGTTGTGTGTTGGCGAGTGAGTAAGGGATGCCAGAGACCATTTCCCAACCCTTCTTACCTATCGCTTATCTTTAATGTTACTATGGCACTGGGAGCACCTGCTTGTGTTATCGGTAACAGTAGCCGCCTACCGTCAAGTGAACTGTCAGCTTTAACATAGAATATTTCATCTGTCGGGCTGCCCAGTTTATTACTTTTATACTTAAGTCTGTTATATACGTATATAGTTATACTTTAGTCTAGAACCAGTTTATAGTTTAGTCTGTCGGGTAGCCACCTACTGTCAAGTGAACCGTCAGCCTGTCTGTCAACCTTCACATTAATAAAGTGAAAAAATTTTATACAATATTTTTAACAATAATTAATTCTTCCCTTTTCAGCCCATTGTTTGTGACCTGGAAAATTGGGAAAGAACATCGACTGAGGGGGTGCATTGGAACATTTAATGCAATGCACTTGCATTCTGGTATATTTCTTCTTTGCTAAACTGTTAACAATTAAAAACAATTATTTATTTATTAATATTGTGTATTTCAACTTATTAGCAGCTAATAGAAGCATTCTTTGAATACCCTAAAGTGATTTGATGTTGTATACTACACTTCTATGGTGTAGATGTACATCAAGTAGGTTTCACAGTATTTACTGTTAAGGGAGTTAAAAAGTGTGTGAATCATATTCTTGTTTTTGTACTAGTTTACAGTAAATAGCTGTTCAGAGAATAATATAAATAACTTTCATTAAGAACTCATCCCACACCCCTCCACCAATGCAACATAATATTTGTTTAAAATTTTATTAGTGCATTGCAATGACTTATTGTTTGAGTAATTATTGTCAACTTTTTAGTAATCGAATTGTGCTATAATTGTAAACATATTACTTAAAATCGTTATCAACAGTTTAACAAACAAGTTAACATCTAAATAAACAGAATGTACACATAACAAGTATTTCTCCTTATTCTTAAAGTGCCTCTTCATTACTAGAGGTTGGCTGTCAGCCTTGAAAACCTATGCTTATCCTGGGCCACATGGAACACATGTTCTGCACATGATTCCGGTCCATTCTCTGATGTTACATAGCCAGGATTTCTTCTGCTTTCCAGGACACCTTCCCTCTATTTTGCCCATCATTATCTGCTGTGGCGTAACACATCCCCACGAAATTCAATTTTGTACTTTCTGATGGTCTGCAACAAATTTCCGGGTCATATGGCATGAGCACCTTTTCACTACTGACTTTCTGGATTCAGCTTAAGAGGGAGCATACATCGGTAACACCACATCACAAACGCCTCCAGACGCCGTCTGATGGCTTCCTTTATACCTAGTCCACGACTCGCTGCCGTACATACAAGTACTTACTTATAATAATTATGTCAACTCATTTATTGAGGCTTAGAAGTTAACTTCTAAGTAATAATGATTGAAAACATACCACAAAATGAGGAACTTCTCTTACCAATTTACTGCCTGTATTTCTCATATTGTAGAGTTGTAGGTCATTATTATTTTATAAATACAATAATTTGATTATAATTAACAAAATAAAAAACAAAATCCACATTGTACATTGCAACCAAACATCCTTGTATACTCTGACAAATGGCAATTTTAGCTTATTGGTAGTATTTATGGCAGGTCATGATAAAATTTCCTGTATTCAAGCCCAGACAAAACACATAAACAAAAACAATGAAAAACAATGTCCTAGTGAAATAGATAAAGCTATACATAGTTGGAAGATGGAAAAACTCCAGGCCCAGATAAAATCACAAATGAACTCCTCAAAGGTACTTTCATACCCATATTTACATCAATATTTAACAAATTAATAAAGAATGGAATAATCCCTACTCAAGGATAATATAGATAACTACAGACCCATAAGTTTGATGACAAATATATACAAGGTATTCTCCAAAATTATACTGGCAAAAAATAAACCACGAGAGCGAGCTCTCTCGTTCGACCATTCATACACAGTGAAACAAATAATAGAAGAATACAAGGAATATCACAAAAGATTTATCAACTATTCCAAAGACTTTGACAGCATAAATCACAAAGCCATGTGGGAGCCTGGAACAACAAGTGATTATTATAGCGAAATGAGGATGCAATTTGAAACCCTGGGGAAAAAGTTTAAGATCAAGAAAGGCCCCTTATCACTGAAATTGTTCTCTGCCATACTGGAAAGTATTTTCCGCAAACAACTGGAATGAGTTCAGCCTTAATTGAACCAATTTTGGTGCAAAATTGAACCACCTAAGATTTGCAGATGATGTAAGTAGTCCTGTTTGAGAAAAAAAAAACATATCTTGAAGAAATGATACCCTGTCCGTGAACGAGGATAAAACAAAATTATTTATAATCTCCAAACCTATAACTATCAGAATTGACAGCCAACTAATCGAATGTGTGCAGGAATTCAGCTACCTAGGACAGGTAATATCTCACAAAAATCAAACCACTAAAGAAATTATCAGAAGAATAGCTAATGGATGGAATAAGTACTGGTCATTGAAAGAAGTCAAGAAATCCAAGGAGCTAAGCATGTCAATCAAAAGGAAAGTCTTTGACACCTGTATACTTCCAGTCATTATCTACGGATGCAAAACTTGGTTACTAACCAAATAATACAGAAAAATTGGAACATTGTCAGAAGCATAGGAGGAATAAAGAAACAAGACAAAGTGCACAATAAGAGAGAAAACTAAAGTAGTTGATATATTTGCACAAGTAGACCAACAGACATGGAGGTAGACCAGTCACATGATTACACAAAACAAATGGAGCACTCATGTCTCTGACTGGTACCCGAGAGACAGAAAGTCTAATAGAGGACGCCAACTAACCAGAGGAAGATGGCCTTATAAAACTCACAACTAGACAACATCTAGTTGTCTAGTTAACTAGACAACATCTAGTTGTCTAGTTAGAACCCAGTTGAAATCGCTAGAGAAGGCCAACAATTTTTAACAACATTTTAAAACATTTAACATACACTCATTTGTAGTTTAGAATAATTTTATTATGGCAGTAGGTATGGTATTTAAGATGGATTAATACAACTAACGTTTTCTCTTGTTAATAACAATTAATTGTTATTATATGAAACATTGGACGTGTTGTAGGTCTGCGTGAGTATGCAATAACAAGTGCACTGAAGGACTCTCGTTTCTCGCCTATCTCTCGAGAAGAAGTGCCTCGGTTAACAGTGTCAGTCTCGATATTGCAGCACTTTGAAGAGGCTGAACACTACCTGGACTGGAAGCTTGGCAAACATGGAATCCGCATAGAGTTTATTAGTGAGCGAGGCACAAAGCGCACCGCTACTTACTTACCTCAAGTTGCTACTGAGCAAGGTAACTTTTTTTTTTAATTTTATAATTTTTGAAAGTTCAGAAAATACATCATGGTGAGATTCCATTTCCTTTATGCCTATGGAAAAAATTAAATAAAGCAAAAGTGTATAAGCTTATACTTCAGTATAAGCTTTTGAATATTCATTGCGCTTACTCCATAACAGTAAGGTTAAAATATTTTTGTATTTTTGTTTACAGTATCCAAAAAATATTCTTTTATAAGATCCGATCATAGTCCACATTTATAGACCAGTAGTGAGTACTCAAACATAGATAGATAGATACATAATAAATTGGATGTGACACTGTGCATATACCTATTTTATATCATTTCTTATTCTTCTTCTTATTTTGGTTATGGCTCCATCAGATCTCCTATGATTTTGCCAATGTCATTTGTAAAAATAGCAATATAAAAAACTCAAAATGCAAATTAAAATCAAAAGTAGCAGATCCTGAAACTAGTAAGTCAAGTCAAGTACAATTTTTTCTTAAAAATTTTCAAAACAGGTCCATCAACTCCTCTTATACAACTTACTTTACTGAATGCAATGTTTATTGTACAATGTAACAACATTCATTTGACAGCATGTTTTTATAATGTACTAGCGGCCCGCCCCCGGCTTCGCCCGGCGTGCAATTTTTTATATTCCCCGTTTATCCCTCTTTCCATTAGCGAAAACCGAATTAAAATCGGTCTACCCGTTCACGCGTGATGCCGTGACCAAGGGAAATAGGGATTCATTTTTATATATATAGATTTATAGACCATACACATTAATGATAGTTTTCTCATTAAGTGAGAAACCAGTTTCTTTCTCAGAGAAAGAAACTCTTTCTTGAGGCACTGACTTTGCATGACGGGCCAGGTTGAGTTAAGAATTTAGTGCAAATTCTAAATGGAATATTAAGTTCTAATTACGAACCAATCACAAATGATTAAAGGAAACTAAAGTGTTTATTTTTTGTAAACTTTCTAGGTTGGGACCAAATACAAACGATTGACTCCCTTTTGCGAAAGGGTGGATACAAATCCACCATAACAACGGACATGCGGAGGAGCATCAAGCTCACCAGATATCAGTCCGAGGAGATCTCCGCAACATACAATGAATATATTGGTCAGCGCTGCTAGCAAAAGGTACACTTACCCATGACCCTATCACATCATGGGTACAAATACAATTCGGCGATTGTGTACCGAGTTCCCTACGCATATAATCATCGGAATATTTCACTTGAAAGTGGTGATAGTGGTTATTGTGTTAGTAATCTAGTTTCTAAGTGTAAGACTAATGTGCCGTATCACTGTACGAGGAGCCAATGCGAATCTGCAAACTCAATTTATTTAAGAAACGCCTTCAAAAGTACAATACGAATTCGAAATTATTATGCTCAAAGTGATTTTGCGAACTCACGTCACAAATTACGAACATCCCTCATACAGATCATTTAATGTGAGGTGGAAACACTGCCAACGACATTCCCTGCGGAGACGAAGGGTGTCATCTTATGAACAATGAAGAAATTTATGTAATTATTTAAGTGTTGTAATGAGATTGGAAAAAACGCATGCATGGGACCGCATGAAATATTAAATTAATAAATAAGTGCATTGTTTAGAGCCAAGAGTAAAACGCAAATGTAATGAATTTTGAGCCAAAATTTCAAATAAAGCATTGAGAGAGTCCACATTAATAATATGCTAATGGTAATGATTATGGGTAGTATTTAATTGAACATCACAAAAATAGTTTTTTTTTTAAATTGTACATCAAAAGATTCATCATATGCTTAATGTGATACGCATACCTGTTATATGAAAAACTGTCCTAGTATATAAGGCTCCTTGTTGAGTTTCTGGGTTTACGATTTATAAAGACATCCTAGGGATAGTTTAAGGATACAAGTATTGTCTAAAAAAGTACAAGGCTGATAATAACCCATTATAATATACAAACTCTAGATAAACAGAATAACGTGTGGAGCATTCGCTTCGGCAGTGAATCCATTTAAAGATTATTAAATTGGGTGTGCAATAATCTAGCGGCACAGTTACCATCTCCTTACAGTAGACTTTCGTGAAATAAGTGCGTGTGTTATTGTGTTTTGGTGAGTGAGTAAGGGATGATTCATATTAGACCCGTCGAAATCATCCCTAGGGTCCATTCCTCTATCCCTGCTGATCTCACTCTAGAAAACGCCTACGGCGTTGCTTGTGTTGTTAGGCGACGGTAGACACCTTACCATCAAGTAACTGTAAGCCTGCCTGCCAACCTTTACACATAAAAATATGAAATATTTTTAGGTGGAGACAATAAATGCACTCTTGTTTTTTTTTTTTTTTTTTTTTTTTTAATTTCGGTGTGAAATTAAATTTTCCCCATTAATAATTCCGAAATGATTTGTATGCTTGTTATTTTCATTTATTGTCTGTCAAGTGTATCTTTGCAAAACGATTTACATAAGGAAGTTCAGAATTGAACAGTAAGCAAAACTAAAATATGGTATACTTCATCTCACTAAAATAATGACAGTGAGAGTTTGTGTTGCCCTAAAGCTTCCCGTTTTGCCAAGATAAGCTGGATAGACTATATCACCTT
The DNA here is from genome assembly GCA_910589475.2 of Bembecia ichneumoniformis. Taxonomy (NCBI): domain Eukaryota; kingdom Metazoa; phylum Arthropoda; class Insecta; order Lepidoptera; family Sesiidae; genus Bembecia; species Bembecia ichneumoniformis. Next base: position 17,619,232 of record OU342526.1, on the reverse strand, counting down.
ATTTTTAAAAGATTTTTAGTACAATTTGAGTTCGCGATTCGAAAATCACTTAGTGTGTATTGTTTCTTTATTGCAATTTGTTTTAATTAGCAATTATGTTGCCTTGACAAATAATAATATCACAAATTTGATAGTGTGGGTAGTATTAATTTTTTTAATGTTTACACGAAGTGAATGTGATCTTAATTTTGTCAGGTTATAAGGTTTTTGCTAATGCTTCCATTGACATTTTAATAATTAGCTGTTACATAGCAGATCTCATAGCAAGTTGCTCGATGTTATGTGATGCTTACAATTTAATTCTCAGTACTTATAATCTTATGAGTTAGGTGATTACTTATTTGAGCTTTATAAACACTTTCAATAAGTGGTGTAAGAGGAAAATTCTAAAAAAAGGTATATAACTATGAAAGGACAAAAAAATAAATTGTAAGGATTCATTGGTTGTAGAATTACATTGTGTTTAATTTGTATTTGTGACTCTACTGAAGTTCGTGCGTCAAAATATGAGTTTCAAGTACACGTTAAACGCCTTTTACTATGCAGTAAGTTTTACAATTAAGATTAAACAGTAAATTTAATCTCACAAGATTGTTGTAACGTGAATATCTGAAATGTCACGGCTTATTTTGTTATATTATACTTATTACACTAATTAATTAAAATTTCGTAAAAAAAGTAAAGTGATATTTTAATATCTTTATTGGCGTAAATCTAAACGAATGATTACGATCATTGACATATCGTTAATGAAAAAAAAAAAATTAAAATTAAAAGCGTGTGACCCAAGCATGACCCCTAAATATTTGATAATTTCTTTGAAATTTCTTATTCTATGTAATAATTATAGTTGCTTCTATACAATTTATAATATTGTGACTTCAAATATATAAAAATGTTAGAGTTGTCTCATGCTAATTTGTTTGAATTGCGTCAAACGAATGATCAACCCCACAGACAGATAGGTCTGTGATCAACCCTGTCAAAGGCTTGATGTCAATATAAACGAATGCATTATAAAACATGAGGCTTTGACTTTGTGGAGATAAAAGAATATCACTTTATCAGTGTAAGGTCTTTTTACTTCATGAAAAACACCTATAATAAATAGAGCTCTGCTTTTTATTCTAAATAAGTACATTCAGGCAAATATTTCAAATTTAAACTTTTCCACAAATATTTGTTACCACTTAGGAGATCAGGGATATTATCTTGCCTGTGCAATTTAAAATACTTTTAAGTATGATTAGGAATCGTGGTGCAGATTATAACCATTGAACCAACGAAGCCGCTTCCCTTTTAATAGAATCTGTATGATTCGAAGCTCTTTTAGTGGCATGAGACTTTGGCTTTTTTATTTATTAATTAGGGGAATGTAACAATCTAATGTAATCCCAACGATACCGCGTGTCGTTGATTCTATTAGAGGGCTTCGTTTATTTCTATGTTTATAATTAAATACACAATCCATCCGAGAATCTTTCTTAGTAAGCTAGAATTTGGAATTTTTTATTGAGGCCTCTAATGCATTAAAAATACCCTGCCAGAATAAATAAAGCTATACCTGGGTTATTCTTTTATCAATTGATGAAAAAACTTGTTTTGTCGTTAAGGTGCTTAAAAGCTCTCTTTACTGCCTTACAATACATCGCGAATACGTATTCGTAATATAATTATTTTGTTATAAGCTTTTTTTTATCATGTAGTCTTAATTCCAAGTGTCGCAGCGACAGGTTTAAATGTTTTGTCAATAAGTAATTACTTTAAAAATATTTTTTTCTTAATTGTATCTACCTTTAGTTTGATCCTATAATAGCACGAAAAGTAATCTTTTTTTAAATATGAAATCCCAGATTATAGGTATCACACAAAGGTTAAGATTTTGAACACACGTTATTTTCTTCATGAATGGTTGTTGAAGGAAATATTTTCCATGTTAATAAGAACAATCATTATTTAAGTAAAATGGTGGTGCATAATATTCCATATTTATTTATTTAACAGTTACATCAACAAAGTGAACACTAGCACATTCGTAACAAGATACAAATGAGATTTAACATAAATGACATCTCAATTTAAACAGATCAAAAATTAAAATCTGCCACCTTTCAAAGCAAAAACAGAACAGAAGCAGACGGTTAAAAATATAGATGTGGTAACTGCACAAACAACTCTTCTACGAAAAAGCATACTAAGGATGGCGTCCAAAATATTTAATCATTTATCAGTTAAAACAAGGAACAAAGAAATAGGATACCTTAAAACAGTGGTGGTCGAAAGGGTTTACTACACCATGAGTGATTTCTTTTATGACAAATTTTAGTGCTAGGAATGTAATGTTGTACAGTCAGCATCAGATATATTGGATCTGTCCAGATACTTAAATATCTTTGAATACCGATTATATCGGGCACTGCAGAGTGCTCTAATTAACATTGAAGAAGCATATTTTCATAATTAATTGTAGGTACAGCTAAGTTGCCAAATGCATTTAAGCATCTAAATATACCCAATTGGGAAATGAAAGATTATTTCGACTTCCAATGGCCCTCGTGCTTTGCAGGTTGATGATCAATGAAATAAATAAATCAAATACTCGGTATATAATAAATTCAGAAACTAGTCATTACGAAGTTTTAATCAAATATGTTCTATTTAATTGTCAGTGATCATATATTTTCTCTTTTATTTCTTGCGATCAATAATACATAACTCAGCCGTATGGAATTTGATTTTGCCGAAGAATTTATCCATGAAAGACCTGCATTTATTGCAGATCATAAATCTGGCTTTAACAATATTATAGACATGGGGAAGAGGGTAATCTTACTGATCACCGCTATGCCAGTTCTGGACGCCGCCCGAATCTTACCATATGGATTTCAATTTCACGAGTCGGAAAATGGTTTTATATTGTAGTTATTTCGCCGAAATGTTTGATGTATCGCAAAGAGTTATAAGAAATGCGTTGTACTCTATCACAGACATCCTACCAAAAAGTGGCTTTTTAACTATATAGTGCTCATAAAGTAGAGCGCATAAATTTAGCCCCAACATATTTGAATTTCGATTGGAGCCACACTATTTTTACTGATGAAGAGCTTCCAATCATTCCAACATGGGAGAATAAACGAAACGAGGTATTTGAGGATCACGTTTGCCAAATTTTATTTATCTGGACTCGTAATCTGCCAAAATTTGGTGTTGGATCAAGGATGATGGAGTAGGCGAGCTTGTTGATCTTCTGTCTAATAGGACAAACGCAGCAAATTACGCAACAGTTCGTACGTTATTTTCAGCTGGTGAACTAAGAGTAGTAATTGTATTATGTCCACGACAACGCCCGCATTTATACAACTCATATCGTGAACGAGTGGTTCCATCGCTATCCTTGGCCTGCAAAATTAGCGGATATAAACCCCATCGAATATTCGGTTTGATGGTGCAACGGGGAGGGGTGTTTCAGAGCAACGGCATAATGCGCTCGCCTTGTTGGCTCAATATGAAAATGACTACAATCTGTGATTGATGCGAATGGCGGTTATTCTCGTTGTTTATTTGAATAAATTCTACCAATAATTACAGCTATTCATTTTATTTCTTTAAAGGACAACATAAAAGATCAAAATATTTCATATTAATCAAACGAAACTCTGTTTCGTTTGAAATGATATGATAAAATGAATGACATGACAGACAATGCCAATGCCCTGGTGCAAGCAAATGTCGACTTTAAGGTGGCGCTGTACTACTAGCTTGGGAACTCAGTAATAGGTATTTGGGAGAATTTGTTGTCTCAACTTACTATAATGCGAATAACCGAAGACGGAATGCGACGCAACACATTCGCGATTCAACTCGCGAAAATAAAACATACGCCAGCAATTCCAATATTTTAGAAAAACCTTTACTTATAGATGGTAGCTATTGACATCCCAATTTCAAATGTAGGTACATTATAGGTAGGATGTTTCCATGGAAAAACATTTTTGGATTTTAGTCAGTAATTACAAGAATTCAACCCGCGAAAATGTGCCCTCTTAAGGTGACGAACCCTTTCTTACCCCCTGTACATAGAGTACATAGAGTTAATAATAATATATTATTATTATTGATTTATATATGTATAAAAGAAAATCGTGTTATACCATTTAAAACTCGAGAATGACTGGATCGATTGATCTTTGATTTATTGAATTTGTCTCCGCCTCTAATACCAAAATAACTATTAAAATAACTGAAATTTTCAGGAAAAAAAAATGTGAATAAAAATTCATTTTGTCATAAATTTTATTTGTAGGCGGTACTAATTTCGCCAGGTCAGCTAGTTAAAATAACAAAATAATATTATAAAGGAGATCACTCGGAGTTTATTTTCGTTTCAACAGTTTGAAACTTGTACTATTTGGTAAGAAGAAATTATGGATTTTACTGGGAAATATCGTATAATTTGGTAATGGGCTTTCAAAGTATTAAAAAATTTGTTTGAACTGCGCACTGACTCGAACTAGGGTATCGTTATTTTTTTTTTTTTTTCATATTTTCCTTAATAACTTACTTAAAAATCTCTCAGCGTCATTTCAATTCATTCAATGTCTTTGCATAATATAGTTTTTAATCAAATTACTTGTCACTGCGGCTATTTTGGAACTATTTAATAAAAAAGAAATCTTGAATGTTAAATTGTAGAATTATTTACACACAAAAAAATCGCAAATAGAATGCTAGAATATTAGCTCACTTTGGTTTGAAGACGTTCAGTTTAGTCCCAAATAAAACCAGATAGTAGGTACTCTCATTACTCGTTGGTTTGGTTTAACCCATGCAATTCTAGTTGGTGCTCTTTTAGACCAGTCTTGCAAAATCTGACTAAGAAATATTTAATTTTTAATAATTACTAGACAGGAACTATTGTATTTTATCGAGTCAAAGTGAGCCAAAGGTTTTAAACACAATACTAATATAATACTGGTTATAAATTGTTATAAAATACATTTTCTTTATCAACAGATTTCATATTTTTGGCGAAAAAGTAAAGATTTAATTGAATATATAATCACTGTTCAAATTTGTTAGCTATTTTGTAAAAGTTCATATTACACATACGAGAATAAGTCACAAAAACATGTGCATATGTAGGTAAAAACATCACAATGAAAAAACAGTTATTATACAGTTAAGCAGGTTTTAAAGAAATAATTTTAATCGTTTGTCAATTTTTACCAGGGTTTCGGAATAAAATCATGATAACGATCCTGAGAAGGAACCATTCTTTTCGGCATGATTAAAGTAATTAAGTAAGTAACTAATTAAGCAAAATATAACAATTATATTCCTTACAACTCTTATTATACACAAGTCGTCGTAGTATATATAGCTCAAAAACGTTTAACTCCAGGCTTCATTAACGCTTAAATAATCAACGATCCTATAATATCGTTTCGAACAGTGTGGTTTTTATTAAAGTTTTTATAGGTAGGTAGGTCTTCTAATTCATAATAATCAGTACATAAAGTAACTAATTATTCTTTTATGTACAATAAAACCTTCCTAATTGCGGAGGATACGTTACGTAAATTTGTCGCGAATACAGAAACCTTGAATTTGGAATAGTAATTTGTATGGGATGTATAGGGGATACATTCCAATGTTCCAAAATAAAATCAAATTTTGAACAACATTTATTATTAATGATAATAATTATTATTATTAAACTGAACCCCGACCGACTGTGCTTCTGTCGGAGGTTACACCGTCTCCCCCTCATTTTGGCTTTTAGAGGGGGAGACGAGTCAAAATTTCTACATAATAATAATAATAATTATAACATCTATTAATCTGTAAGTATTTTAAAACTGTTAAAACAAGGAATTATAAGATTAAATAGTAAAACAAATTCTTTAGCGAAAGCGGTATTAATTAAAGGGAATAGCTTATAATATAATATGGCTTTTAACAACGAACTTTAGGCTTAGTGGCAATAAGGTTTGTTTTAATTTGATATTCACTTGTCCATTGGGTTAGTTTGAATCTTTTTAAAGAGCCGCCTCGGTCACGTGCCTGCAGTAAAATGATTGCCGCGTTAGTAAAGGATAAGAAATCCTAATATACGTACTCATCACGATTTTATCCCGCGCACGGTTGGAAAAATCTCCCTTCTGATGAATTTTCACTTCGCTACAATATGGGCTTATCAAGCAAGCCATATTCCTGCAGGATCGGCAGCGCACCTGCATCCCCAGTGTGTAGCCGTCCGCCTGCGTTACTATATAAAAAAAAAAAAAGCTTTACTGCAGATTGCAATATAAAAGTTTGCTCAGTGATTACGAATTCAGCCTGTTTTCTTTATGCCTAGCATAGATTAGCAAAATATGAACACCAATATGAAAATATGAACAAAATATGAATGTGTTTCAAATGATAAGCTATTTAATTTATTAAGGCAAGAGGTATTCAGAGTGGAAATAATCATCTGATCAATATAGCAATAAATAGAACCGGTACTAGTGTAGCTAGCTAGTGTAAAGGGCAGTCAAATGTGTTCAAATAGGAAGTGTAAAAATTAGATTTGCTAAGGCTAGAACTACACATTGCCAGTTGTTACATCGTTCAATGTGTGCATCAAGCCTTAATACTGTGTGCATAGTAATTTGTTGTCCCGTTTTTTGTAATTCGTCATGTACGATTATCATAATATAGAATATATTAAACATTTTAAAACTTACTTTTATTTTATTTCGTCGTAGCAATATTCCCTACGATTAAATATTGCGTGAAAAAACTCACTGATTGCAATTTTAGAAAATTCAACTTCAACTTTTGTTTATGGCAATCGGGTCACTTTTAGGTTAGCGACCATTACTGCCAATGACTCCTGAACATAGCACAGTGTATGGCGTGGTTGACCGGTTATAAAAATGGATCAAAAACAGGGTCTGGCGTACAGTGTGAATTTGATGTGCACGCTGAAATAAACGGACACGGGATCTTTAGACATCCAAAACTGAACAAAGCATATAGACAGACCATACATAACAAAGGAAAATAACAAAAGTAATCGATTAGAGTTTAATTTTTTGTGAATGGATGTATTTAATTAAGGAATTTAGAACTTTTTTGTTGGTCGAAGAAAGAAACAACAGAGATTTAAGATCTATGGGTTTGGGCACACAAGGAGGGAGAAAGTTATACAGGGAGACCGTTCTGTTTGGGCAATTAAAAAGAATGTGATCTGCAGTGCCTTCCTCAAGGCCACATACACAAATGGGAGATTGGATAATACCCCACCTGTGCAGGCGTGAGGGAGTACAAGTGTGACCAATACGAAGTCTGCAGATGACCGACGTCGTCTGCTTGTCGACTAGACGATAGCGATAAAACCATGGTTTATATTGGATTTTGGGTTGGATGTCACTGTAATAGCGACCTTTAATTGATTTTGAACGGTCGTAATGAAGTTGCCAACACGTATCAAGAAATTTTAGAAAATTTACTTTTTTTATGTAGAGATTGTCAGTCGGGCTGATGTGTCATTTGATGGTAGGTAGCCTATTAACACAAGCAACGTCACAGGTGCTGCAAGTGAACTGCCTACCTAGAATAAAGGATAGGAAAAGGGACTATGGCATCTCTTAAGGCGACGCCAGCCCCTAATGATAAAAAAATCCACTTATTTGTAACCGTTTTCCTTTTAAACGATCATAATAATTATAATTTAAAAAATACTCAAATCATCTGCAGGATATATGAAAGGGGATAATCATAATTATTTTTAATTATATATATAAAAAAAATTACTAATTTGCGGTCTAATATCGATGTTGTAACCGTGCGATTTGCTTAATAATCAATATTTTTAAATAGATATTTCCGAGATTTGCAAGTGGCGACTCCCCCTCAACAGTCCCGTTAATTCAGTGCGTTTTGCGGCTGGAGTCGCCTTAATGACTCACCGATACCACGCGTACGAAGTTGCGAGCTCGGCTAGACTTTAATAAGTAGAAAATGTTGGCTTAGAAGATATTTTTACATGTTCATGATTTTTAAGCCTGTTCAATACTTGTAAAATTTTTTTTCTGGCGAGTCACACATCGCTTTTTAAAGCTACTATTAAAATACTAGTATTTTTATTATATTAAGTAATATGAAGAAGTTTCATCAAATTCTTTTAGTAGCTTTTGCATATTCATTATTTATATTGCGGCAACTTTTTTATCTCGAAGGGAGGCCATTTTGGCTTTTACCCCTCTCATTTTTAATGGTAATAACGCTAATATGTTTATCATATGCTATGAACAACATGTTTCTGAATTTCTATTATTTTCAACTAATATTTATTAGTTTGGCAATGAGTTAGTACCTAATGTACGAGCGTCTCAATCCCAAAACGTCTTCCTTTTTTGATTGGTTGTTCCTGTGCCTCCGTCGTGATTGGTAGACCTAATCCCGGACGAGCCCCCATTAGACAATTATCCCGGAGAAGTGAAAGATGGATTTCGCCTGCGCCGGTGGGCTCTCAAAGACCTTTTTGTTGCGGCAGCCAATGCATTGGCATGGCCAGAGTTTGCAAATTTATCAAACATGGAACTTGAAGCGGCTTGGTTCCAAGATGCCATGACGTCAATCTGCAACACTGCAATGCCGCGATTAAAACGCGTCAAAAGTCAAGGTGTGCACTGGTGGACGACAGAGATAGCGAGTGCTAGATCTATCTGTTTGCGGGCCCGCCGCAAGTTTACAAGATGCCGGAGAAGAAAACGATCATCTGCGGAGGAGACAGCCATCGCATATGAAGAGTACAAAATGGCTCGAAAATCGCTCCATATTGCCATTGATCAGTCCAAAGCAAAATGTTGGAAGGCACTCATTGACGGATTGGATAGAGATCCATGGGGACGTCCGTATAAAACCGTATTGGGAAAATTACGTCCGCGGGTTCCTCCACTGACCGAAACTATGAACCCGAGTTTAGTGGAGAGTATAGTTGATGTTCTGTTTCCAAAGGTTCACGAAAATCCCTCTACCTACTCGATTTCGTCGTGGGATTGGTGTGACGATCTGGAAGTGACAGAGCAAGAACTAAAAAGAGCGACCAACTATCTGAGTTCGCGAAACACAGCACCGGGCCCCGATGGCATTCCGGGTCGAGCCTAGGTATTGGCTCTGTGTGCTCTGGGAGAAAGAGTGCGAAAAATGTTCAACACATGCTTGCGTACAAGCACTTTTCCTGCAATCTGGAAGGAAGCGGCCATGGTTCTTCTGAAAAAGGAGGGTCGGGCAGTGGAGTCTCCCTCGGCGTATAGACCTATATGTCTTTTAAATGAGATCAGCAAGCTTTTCGAAAGGATCCTGGCGTGTCGTCTCAAACAACATCTTTCGCACTCCGGCTTCGATCTGTCCCCAAGACAATATGGATTCCGTTCGGGGCGATCAACAGTGGACGCAATATTGACGCTGCACTCCCTGTCGGAGCAAGCGATATCCCAGGGAAAGGTTGCATTGGCAGTTAGCTTAGATATTGTTAACGCATTTAATTCACTGCCCTGGAATGCGGTCAGAGAAGCTCTCATGCATCATCGAGTGCCTATATATCTACAGGAGATTATCGGAGCATATCTGAGCGAACGATATATCTTGTACACGGCTCAAGATGGTCCACATCGTCGCAGGGTCAGCTGTGGTGTTCCACAGGGATCAGTTTTGGGGCCACTACTATGGAACATGGCGTACGACGCAGTCCTTCGCGTCAGACTTCCAAAGGAGTTGAATGTCGTTTGTTATGCTGACGATACCTTAGTGGTCGCAAGCGGGATCTCATTTGAAGCTACAATCGAGCTCGCTGAACTGGGTACAGCAATTATAGTCGCTAAGATCGAAGAACTGGGCCTCCAGGTAGCACCACATAAGACTGAGGCGTTATGGTTCTATAAACTACCGCGAGGCAAACAACCGCCAGATTCTATTATTAGCGTCGGTAATGCGCGCGTACGTGTGAGTCGCTACATAAAATATCTCGGACTCACCTTAGACGGTCGATGGAGTTTTGAAGAACATTTTGGACGTCTCATTCCTAGGATCGAGGGGGTGGCGGGAGCAATGCACCGACTTCTGCCCAATCTCGGAGGACCGAGGGAGCACGTTCGTCGTCTCTACGCAGGTATCGTGAGATCAATAGCTCTTTACGGTGCGCCAGTATGGTCAAATAGATTACAGGGGGTTCGGCGCTGCAGAACAAAAATTCTAGCTTTGCAGCGAAAGATGGCCATTCGGGTTGTCCGAGGATATCGTACGGTATCTTTCGAGGCAGCTACTTTATTGGCGCGGTTTCCGCCCTTGGATATTTTGGCGGACATGGATGCCAGAATCTTTATGAGAGTACACCCTATTCGCTTGGGAGATCAATGCATCCCAAGTGGTATGGTAGCGGTGATACGGCGAGAAGAGAGACAACGTGCATTACAGACATGGCGCGGGCGTCTTGAGGAGGAGCGGTGCGCGCACAAGCGCGTAATTCAAGCCATTCTCCCTGTTTTCGAGGAGTGGCTAAAAAGAGAACATGGTTGTCTTACATATCGACTGACACAGATGTTCACCGGACATGGCTGCTTTGGTGACTTCCTGCATCAAATTGGACGCGAAGCATCAACCCAATGCCATCACTGTGGAGCTGATCATGACTCTGCCCAACACACGCTCGAAAAGTGCCCCGCGTGGCACCTTGAGCGGCAAGTCATGATCAACGAAATCGGAGCGAACTTATCATTTCCAGAAGTTGTGGCGGCTATGATAAGGAAACAATCATCGTGGGAAGCAGTGGCAACCTTCTGTGAGACGGTACTTCTCCGGAAGGAGGCTGCTGAACGGAATCGCGAGAGGGCTGACCCTGCAAGACGCAGACGTCAAAGGGGAGGCGGTGGAAACCGCCCTAGTACCCTGTGATCTGGGGTTCAATTAGAATACAGACACGGTATCCTCTGCCTGTCGTATGAGGCGACTAAAAGAGGTTCCGGTGATTGGTCTACTTCAAGCTGGAGTATTCGATAAGAATGGTGCTACAAAGATCGCGGGTAATACGGATGGAGATACCACGATCCCGTATAGGCACGGCTGGCGACAATCGGGGGGGTTTTTAGTGAGTAAAAATCTCACATAACCCGGTTTTTGTATAAACCGGGTACCTATGAAAGGTTTTCCCCCTCGTTATTAAAAAAAAAAAAAAAAAAAAAAAAAAAAGACCTAAACCCGCGCGATTTTAAATGGGTTTATATTTTCATTTGGCGTAGGTAAACGGTGCGTAGCTATGCTCAATCCTTATTTAAATGAAACTCTACCTAAGTTTTGTTTATTTAGGTAGGTAATTCGTTATACGAAATAAAACTGTAGGAAAAAAATACTACAAATTAATACAAAAAAAAAATATAATTTATTACTATAACTTTTTCACATTCTGTTACTTTTAGGCTACTGATACAGTTTCTATTTAGTTTACAAGATCCTTGTGCTTTCATAAGTCCCTTTTTATTTGAGTTACAAGAAGTCCTAAAACGAACTTTTCCTGAAAAGAAAAAAAAGCCAATGTTAATATTTTTAAAATTAGCAATTTGTTGCTGCTATGTATTATAAAAGTAAACAGAACAAAATAGTCACCTGACCTATTGCACGAGTAATATGTTACTAATAAGTTATCCTTTGTATGTGATGTTGCTGATACAACATAGTTAGACTTTTCTGTTTTTTCCATGCAAGAAACCCTACAACAAAAAATGTTTTAAAAACTCTGTTTATACAATTTAAAGACAGAAAATATAGTTGAACTAAATTTTCTGTGGTAAAAGTAGTGCAAAATAAAGTTTCACTATTGCTATATTATGTACCCTAAAAATTAGGGCAAAAAATAATTTAATTTAATTTAATATTTACCTTCGCTGTTTTTAAACTCTAGTTCCTCAGTTTGTATTGGAATATTATGTACTTCAGATAAGTGTTTAATGAGACCTGCTTTATATTGAAAGCTATTATTGCAATCATTTTGTAAACATTTAAAATTCCACTTTGACTTATCGTAAGAGATTGCTTCTTGTGTAACTTCATGAACTCTTGTCTTATGACGTTTTAAATTAGCTTGGTTAGCAAAGAACTTTTCGCACAAAAAACACATAACAGGCATTTAAAAAAAAAACGTATTACACCACAACAAATAGGTAAAAACGACACACGAATTTACAAATTCACATACATAAAGAATTTATTATCAAATTCACAAGCCTTTGTTCAAACCAAACGTCCATCTTTACGTCAACGACTCAAGCTCAACGTCAAACACGACCAATCAGACGAAGACGACGTTTTGGGATTGAGACGCTCGTCCTAATGTTAGCACATAAGTTTACATAGGTCAGTATATTCAAAAACCCAATAAGGGGGTTTCCCTTTATTCCAAAAAGCGTAGTAATTAATTGCCGCATAATATTTGTCCACGGGCGGTATCTAGTTGGAGGACCAGCGCAGACCGATAAATTAATTTATGAGCGATAACGATACATATAAAAAAATCTTTTATTTTTATTTTAAGATCGGCAAACAGGCTGACGGTCCACTTGATCGTAGGTGGCTACCGTCGCCTATAACACAAGCAACGCCAAAGCTGCTACGAGTGCGCTGCCGACTACAGCAGGATTAAGGATAAGGGAATAGGGAAATGGGCTCTGGCATCCCTTACTCACTCACTGAAACACAACAGCACACTTACTGTTATTTCACGAAAAGGGTGATTACTGCCGCCAGACGGGCTGCCCAAATGACTGCGAAACACAGTGTGGCCTTTTTTTTGTGTGGGAAAATCTGTAACCAGGCCCTCCGCGATATCACGATATGGTGATTGTGATCTTATATATGATCCCATATGTGGGATTTCTACTCACTAAAAAACCACGGTGTTTCCTCGCAGGTCAGGGATCGTTGAGATACGCAACCTTAAACCTCTGCCAAACGCAGAATGTATGCCCTGCCAATACTTAAACTACTTAAGAGTAAGTAAATCATTAAAAAAATGGCTTACAACGCCATGCCTGATACATAACAGATACAAAAATAATAATACACGAATTATTTCGATTCGCTTCAATAGAAAATTACATTCATTTCAAGGTAATTAAAATAGATTTATTTTTGACTTAATTCATTTATTAAGGAATTTAATTTATTTCAGCTAATAAATTAATACAACATTTATTGATTCTGAGGCGGTACGAAGTTCGCCGGGTAATATGCTTTGTGGCACGAATAATCCATGACGAACACAAAATAATATTTCTTTTGGTGTATGCTAAGGGGGGTGTCTGGATCCCTAAACCCTCAGAAATTGTCAGAATGCATATAAACGAAATATTCATTTCTGCATTTATTTTAGGTATATGGAATAAAACATTTATTTTATTTTAAATTGCATTTATATTAGTTATTACTTACAATCACAGTCATACAGATTATGAAAGTCATACTTCGACTTAACAATAAGTCTTATTGTAGATTGTTGGTTATGATTGAAAACCGCGTTTATGAAATTCAATACGTGCATTATTGACGCACGTGTTTGGTACCAAAAACTGGAACGGAGATCTTAAATAAATTCATATAATTTAATAATAAAAACTTTTGCAGAGATAAATGCTCAGGTGAATTTTGTAGAATGGGGTAATATTTTTCCTGACACAGTTTGAGGTGTGGCATTAGGCCCCTGGGTTAGCGCCGCCTCGGCTCTTCAATCTGTACATTAAGGAACTAAGTGGTTCTGGAGTTGGTTGCTCTATTTATGGTAAATTTACAAACATAAGCTACGCAGAGGACAATCCAGCTGACTCAGATATAATGCGAACATTTGACACACCTGTCTTTTAAACGCAGTTCCACTAGGAAGTTCCCAATTCAAGTATCTGGGTCACTGCGTCTCGGACGATGCTGATGTTGAGGGAGAGGAGGGCTTTAGCTGTAAGAAAGAATATTCTGGTTTGTTGATTTGCACGTAGTTCACGAGAAGTATACGCTGTTTAAGGCGTACTGTATAACACAATGCATTTAGGGCGCTGTTAGGCTTGCCCGGGCATTGCATGCCATCCTGCGCAAAACAATTGCCTCCCTTATTCATCGTAGTTCTTGCACCATTCTGAGTGTTTTGGCAAAGTGGACATTGAACTTCTCATATATTGGCAAAAAGTGCACCTCTTTAAGTTTTTAGGACTTTGAATTTGTTATTGTGAAATATGTTGAATCAAGCTTTATTTTGGTAAATTCTCTAATTTTAAATTTTAAGTGTAAATGTGATCAGACTAAATACTGTTACGGATGACATGGATTTTAGGTTAATAACTTTATTTATGAATATAGAATATGTCTGAAATAAAATGTTATTTTTGTAAATGGTTCTAGACTGTGGTCGAGAAGAGTAGACTACTTAATTTCTGTCTATTTTGAATTGCAAGTCATGGCTATGACAAAATATGATGGACCCATGCGACGCCATGACTATCGCCATAGAGCCCATATATTTAGTTACCATGTAACGCGGGCCAATGGTAAGAATTCAGCAGGTAAAGGCGTAACAGGGTAAAATACAAGTGGCGTTTCAGACCAGGCCGTCTTAAAACCTGTTGGCTTGAAAGCCTCAGCGAGTGGTTCGCAATGGTCGTTAATCAGAGGACTGTGGACAAAGTAGAAATTGCGATTATGATCGCCGGAAAAGGTAAACGCGTCCCGCTACAACTTCACAAGACTATTCAATAGTTTCGTCTCTGCCTAAATGACGATTGATTACTTCAGACATCGGAGTTGTTCATGAGACATCGCTGGTGTCCTTATTTAGCATTTTAAATAACATAATGTAGCCTTTCTTTTAACATTCTATGGAACATGTCAACCAACCTTTCCCGGTGAAAAACGGGAAAGTTTTATTTCGAGTTTATTTGTACCCATTGTTCTGTTTATTAGGCTTTGATTATTTTCAGTAAATAATCAAAAGTTTTTATGATATCAACCAGTTTGTGACCACAGCAGGAAACCAAAACTCTCGTATACTTAGTTTAATAATGACAGCTACTTCTGCACTCATCAGTAAAGTTCCCAAAATGTGACCGTGTGGATGCAGTGAGACGTTGGCTCGAGAACAAACCGTGCGTCGTCTGACAGTTCATGACTCAATCTATTGAAGCATTCTATATAAGTGTATTCACTTAAGTTATTCACTGCAATATATAATTTTAACCCATCGGCTAGTCTGTCGCGTTCCAGTCTGTCATCTCGTAAATTCCGATCGGATTCCGCCGCATATTTTTTTTTGCCTTTAAAAGTTTAGAATCTGATCTAAAAACATGCACTCTAGGATCTATGAGTGATTTTTGAATAATTAAATGTACCTACTTTATTTAACTCCTAGACTGAGAGTTGAGCTATCAAATTTATATTGCGTAATTCCCAGTGATGACATATAGCGCTGAAACGTTGTCTTTAACTATGGAGAGGGATGTGCTCGGGGTTGCTCTGTGAGATCGAATCTGGATGAGGAGATCCGATGTTACCGACGAACCCGGTGGATTAGTAAGTAGTGACAGTTGGCAGGGTACATAGTACGGAGAGTCGACGGCCACTGGGTCGGAAGGTTCTTGAGT
Organism: Bembecia ichneumoniformis; assembly: GCA_910589475.2. Classification (NCBI taxonomy): domain Eukaryota; kingdom Metazoa; phylum Arthropoda; class Insecta; order Lepidoptera; family Sesiidae; genus Bembecia; species Bembecia ichneumoniformis. The sequence continues at coordinate 17,603,570 of OU342526.1, read as the reverse complement.
GGAGGCCATGGACCGGCAAGCACACCGTGGAACGTTCACCCACATGATGGACAAACGGTTTTGGTAAGGGCTGCGAGTCGATGTTGGATCCAGGCTGCTCCTGACCGGGCCTATTGGAAAATTATGAGAGAGGTATGTCCAGCAGTGGACTTTCTACGGTTGAGATGATTACGAATTCTATGTATTCATTCTATTCGTATTCTACGTATACCTTTCTGCTGGTGGAGTTGTACATGAGAATGACATCTTTTTTAATCCAGGAGTTGGAAGTATTATTTTGTGACCGCGGTTCATGTGATTCCAGGTGTGATGGTAATTCTTTATATTGAAGGTGTCTATTGATGTGTGAATAACATCAATAATCAATGTGAACGCTTTATTTACCTCGTAATTTTCGTTAAAGTTATTAGCATGATAGAGCGCGTGACTATTGAAAAGGTAAAACTTGTTGTCGCTTATCCATAAGATAACAGTACATCCATTTTCTGTGAATATATGATTACAGGTGACATTACTTAATTTAATGTAACTTAGTTTTATGTTTGAAGCCTAGCTCATTTTCCACTATCATGGGGGTGTTAGATAAGTGTCATGTCTTTTTTCCTCACAGCCTGTGTATGTCCCTTATATCTGCTTCGATGATGACATCTGATGCTTTTCATTTTAAATTTTTTCTCTGCAAATTTCAAGACCATGCTCGCCTAATAAAGAATGTTGACTGACTTTTTCTCTTTTTCTGTTATTGTATTCGGTCCAATAAGAGTTCTTCCAAACTACCTTAACCCAAATATCTACTTTCTGGGTGCTTTCTTTCTTGTTCTACCAGCTGCTTTTAACTTCGAAATTAAAATAAAAATAATTGATGATGCATTTTTATCCATATCGCTTGACGAAGTGCTTCATTACTTCTAGAAATTACTCTATTCATTTAAACCGACGAAGTTTCCTAATATAAGCAAACCCAGGGTAACTGATAACATTCTGGGGTTTCAATTTTTTTTAATGATTCTTTTTTAAAAACAGTTGTTCTTGCTCAAGGCCATGTTTCTTTCTTACGTAATGACAGTTTAGGGTGTCTGTCTAATATCCCATGTTCATGTTGTGTCTTTGGCTGGACTCCACTGTAGTTTTATTTGTATTCTTTGAAACAAAAAAAATCGATGTAAGATTTACATGTTACCAATGAAATCATGGCGAAGACGAATTATCTTATTCAGAAAATAATCAATAAATTCCATCCTGAATAAGATACATTTATATAAATTTAATTTTAAATATTCCAAATTATATTAATTTAAACCTTACTGATATAATTGTGAAGATTGTTTTTCAATTATGTGTAAATCGCTTATCTAACAGAACTTTACACACGCACCACGCGAACACTATCACACATATTTTCCTAGAGCCAGTTTTATGAAAAAGTCGCCATTAATACAAGCAACGCTATAGGTGCTGCAAGTGCTTTGTCGACCATAGTATGATAAAGTATAAGATTAGGAGAGGATAAGGAAATCCCTTATCCTCCCTCGCGAAAACACTATAACAGTGGAATTCACAATGGAATGGATAATCACAGTGGCATTCTGTATTCACGGTGATTATTGCTGCCAGACGGGCTGTCCAATTGAACTGCCACTAATACAATGCACGGAATGCAGGACTTTTGTTGTGTAACTTTAGCTCTTCTTAATTCTTTGAGCAAATTTCATCTATATTTATTCTTTTTAATTATTTACTCGTCTGTTATATTCTTGTAAAATTTAATTTATCCAAATTTTTGTAATAGGCTTTACAAAAATGGATATATAAAATAAATAACGCAGTTAAGTTTGCTCTACTGAAATAAATGATCAGATCTGGATGTAACTCTGCACGCACACAGTCTATTTTGTGGATTAAAATGTAGAACTTTTTATCTTGATAAATAATTCTCATAATATTTCACACAGATTTCCGACTTGGCAAGAACTGCTCATAGAGTAACGCATTATATCAATTCTAGAACATATTTAATAAAGGCTAGAATAATAAACATTGCCAATTTTGAATGTGCTAAATTTCATAAATTAAGTACTTAAACATTATTCAGCATTACCTATATTCAGCAAATAAATAAATAAATAAAAAAAATAATAGTATTTATGCTCGATTTCAGAACTAATTCCTTCCATCACTCTTGTTAATAATTTTATGCTCAATTTCAGAACTAAACATATTGTTATACTGACTTTTGTCCGCGACTTCTTCTGAGCCCCTTTTAATAGGTGTTAAAACATTTAGTTAATCTTTATTGAATTTTTATTTTTCAATGTGTATGCAAAATTTCATGACAATTTTGCAAATGGTTGACTAAATGTTCATGATATTTTCTAAGGATAAAGAAGAACAACATTACACTTGGTGATCTATATTAATCTACATATTAATAAACAAGCTACTTACAAACAGAACACATTATAATTTTTCACCCTCTTCCCTTGATATCTGATCTTCAATCTCCAGCATTCTCATTCTTATTTTAAAAGTATTTCTCATTTCAAAGTAGGTTACAACAGACGAGGCCACAAATTGAAAAGAAGTAACAAACATTAACGTACTATATAAAGGTTTAGCAATTTTCGCCATTAACTTGAAAACTTCTTTGGGTGTTTCGGTTAAACTAGGAACTCTGTACGTGTTATATCTACTGGCCAACTGAAAAAATAAAAATAAAAAATAAATATTTAATTCATATCCAGAGTATTGGCACAGTCTACCATACTTACATCATACAGTCGGGCAACACTGTATGTTCGAGCCTGCAAACTGAAGCGAGTTCGCAGAACGTTGTTCTACGCAAGTACATTTGTTGCCTGACTGTATGACGTAAGTATGATTAGACTGCGGTACTGGTGTAAGTTTTTATTTTACATTCATTCTTCTAGCTTTTCTGTTTTAACATCTGTTTATTAGAAAATTTGTGTGACATCACTAGACATCGGAGTTTATGCATTTACATATGCAAATGCATGTAACTCTCTAATTACTGCGTCAATGCATATTTTAGCCTTTTTTCCCCAATCGACCAGACCAATTGACCAGAGCATGCGAGTTGACAGTTCGGAGGCCATTGCAATTAAGCAAGCTGGCATTTGAAGATGCATCCATTAAACAGAATATCGCCCACATCTCAACATATTTCCACAAGTTACCAGATGCCATACAAAAATTGGAAGCAAAAAAACCTTCCTCCATTTAAATCAATAGAAATACTGCAAACAATGATCGAACTCGCCAACGCCCTTCCTAATATCAGCAAAGATTCGCACAAAGAGTTGGACTCTATTTTGCATAAAAACCCGAGTCTTGAATACATTAAAGAACTTTAGTGCCTACATTTTTTTCTATGTTAAGGTCGGCAGACAGGCAGACGGTCCACTTGATGGTAGGTGGCTACCGTCGCCTATAACACAAGCAACGCCAAAGCTGCTACAAGTGCGCTGCCGACTGCAGTAGGATTAAGGATAAGGGATTAGGAGCGGATAGGGAAATGGGCTCTGGCATCCCTTACTCACTCACCGAAACACAACAACACATGTGCTGTTATTTCACAGTGGTCTTCTGTAAGGGGTGGTTACTGCCGCCAGACAGGCTGCGCATATGACTGCGAAAACGCAGTGTGCCCTGCCACTACTTTCCAAATCCAGACCAGAGCCAAACTCGAAAAGTTGATTTTTCAAAGTTGACCCTGCCGGGAATCGAATCTGGTAACCCTAGAACAGAGCGTTAAGGCAAGCACCCTAACCACTCATCCAACGGGCCTACATCAACGGCAAAGGTCGTACCCTGCCTAACAGGTATCTCTAGAAATGACGCCAAATTTTAAATTTTGTCCAATGACGCCAGTTGATGTAGAGAGACCGACCTACAAATTGATACTGGACGACAAATGTCACTTTGCGCTCGAAAATTTGGAAAAATACATATGTTATCACAAAACTATGCATAATGAATATTTTGCTGTTTTTGTACCGTCTTTACTCTTTAATTAAAATACATATATAAAAATTATAAATTTATAATATATTAAAATATTATAAATTAAAATATATATAACAGTTTTTAGTGCGTATTTCGGCCTTTTTTAGTGCATATTTGCATGCATATTTTGGCATTTTATTAGTGCATATAATCCGATGTCTAGACATCACATAATACTTTTCATGGGCTTCCTTATGCTGTTTTCTTTCATTATTAAAACAAGTGATGAACTATTGTTAATCAACAAAGGAATTGTTTTTTAATATGACGTATGAATTTTATAGAGTTATGAAAGCTAAGAAAAAGCTCTTAAGAAATTTTGTTCTACATTTGCAGTACTACAAGCTGTAATACATTGGCTGTGAAGTTCACTAAACATTTTTGTACTTAGACTCTCAAGAACTTTTTAATGAAAGCTATATTGATTGCTGTTGAAAAAGTTTCTTTTAAAATCTTCTTTTAAAAAATTTAAAAAAAAGCTGTTGAAAATGTTTTGAACAGTTCATACAAATTCAATGTGTACTAGGAACCTTCAGCTGGGTCTCAGGCCCAAGTCGAAGGTTTCGCCCGAAGCTGAAGCTTCAGTCGGACACTACAAATTTAGCATTATTCTGCTGGGTTAACACACACAAATAGTGCTGAGGAAAAGGATAATATTGACAGTATTCAATATTATACTTAATTTAGTCAATTAGTTTAATAATTTATCATAATTACCATTGCTCCAGATATTGGTCCTAATATCATGGGATATGCTGTACCCAAAGTAACTTGTATGAGTCCCGATTTAACTTCATAACAAATAGGACATCCATTGTTTTTCATTAGCAACAAATCTGTTGATATAAACTGTAATATAAGAAATATTTACAAAACAATAAAACTATTGAGAAAACAATGCTTTAAACAAACAGTAAACCTTAAAAAGGCTAGCATGTATTTAAGTGTGTTCACAACGACTCACTGTTGGATGAGTAGTTAGGATGCTTGCCTTAACACTCTGTTATAGGTTTTCTGGGTTCGATTCCCAGCAGGGTCAACTTTGAAAATAAACTTTTCAAAGTAAGCTCTGATCTGGATCTGGAAAGTAGTAGCAGGGCACACTGCGTCTCGCTGTCATTTGGGCAGCCCTTGTGGCAGCAGTAACCACCCCCTTAGAGAATACCATCGTAAAATAACAGTGTATGTCTGCTGTTTTGTTTCGGTGAGTGAGTAAGGGATGCCTGTGCCAGAGCCCCATTTTCTTATGCAAAACAGACTGTAGTCAGCAGCGCATTTGCAGCACCTGCAGCACAAGCAATAACACAGCCTATAACACACAAGTGAACCGTCAGCCTGTCAGCCGATCTATTTAAAAAAATGTAATTTTATTAGATATACTTACATGTTTATGAAATAAAGCAGTCATAATACCCGGTAATATTGATATGGGTAGTACAGATGAATAGTAGCCGTAGGTAGCCAGTTTTAATTTATGCCTAAAATGATGATTTATTAGAACACCTGAAACTGCACTGATTCCGCCGAGTATAGTTGGACTATAGCGTAAAGCCCACCTGACAAACAAATACCATATATTATTATATTAATACAAACAGCATTTGTATAAACTTCAAGACTTCATTATGACATCTATCCTATTCCTGAACTGATATCTAGTTCACGAATGAGAACTAGGAATCCACGGAAAAACTGTCAAACTAACCTCTAAATAAATAATGTTATTGTTACTACACATTGCTCAGTTGAAATAAATAAAAAAATTCAACTAACACATCTGAAAGTGATTCCCAATTTGAAACAACGTCCCAAGCATACATTACAGCATCAGATTCATCCATTGTTATTGCATCTTTTGGGATTTCGCGAGATCTCATAACAGCCATGGTAATAAATTTTTATAAATTAAAGTTTTAATTTAAGTCTACTTATGAACCACAATATAAAAACGCTTTCTTTGCTAATTAAGTTCATGCGATGATGCGATGGAAACCGGTATAATCCGCGCGCAATGAGAATGGGCATAGATAAAATACGTAATGGAATGGGATAGAACCAGATAGAACCTTGTCAAGTAAATCGAAAATGACAGTTCGCAAGTAGCGTTAGCAAAAAAGTTCTGAATATTAATTATAAATTAGTTATTTCTACGATCTATCATAGGTTCATGAAAATACACAAAAATGTTTCATGGTTGAAATCCTTTTAATAATAATGTTTAGGTATATTATTTTACAGTTATGCCAAGTTTTACCCCTTTTTCCACACATTATTAATTATCACTAAAATAATTACACAATAATATAAAACAAAACTCAATAATAACAACTACACAACGAAAACACAACTAGCAACTATGCGAGCTTCGACGCGACTTTGCCGACGCTACGGCTGGCCGGCGGACCGCGCGCGCCTCAGTTCCAAAAGGTCGCATCCCATTCTCATCGCGCGCGGATTATATCTATCATCGAATCGCATCGAATTTGGAATTAATTAATGTGTTTGTCGTGTAATAATCGTGTATGTCTATGTACGTCTCTGCTCTGGTGGTCACAGAACACTATCTCTTGGAGTCAGTGCCGTCGTAAGTCTATTCGGCGCCGGGGTGCGGGGCTCAGCTTGCGCCCTCAGCCACCCGGACGTCTATGTCAAAGGGCGCAATTACTCGCCTATGACAGACGCACAGGTGCCGCGCCCCGCCTCGCGCCCATTTCAAATGAACTTACATTTTATTGACTTAGAGATCATTTTGCTTCAAGTGCGGGCGACCGGGCGGCAATGTGTCAAAAGTTATATCTTTGGATTAGAGATTTTGCCGCGCGCGTGTTGCATTTAATAAAATTGTTAAAGCGCCTACACACGGCCCTAAAATCGGTGGCAATGTCGGGAGAGTGGTAGTGGGGATGAAATCGGCCGCTACTCTACACACGTCTCTTCCACTAAGTGTGAAACCGACCGTGCGACAAAGCGCTCGTCTATCAAGATGCCTCCGACACTCTCAAAACATCAGAGAATAGGCATCACTCTGGCACTTTCTACGGTGCAACCAAGTCAAAGACGAAAAAGGAAGATCTGGTTGATGAAACGCCATGAACTTTTTTTAAAATATTATTATTAAAGGTGGCAGACAGGCTGACGGTCCACTTGATGGTAGGTGGCTACCGTCGCCTAAGGACACAAGCAACATCAGGGGGGGGGGGTGCATGTGCGCTGCCGACCTTGCAGGAATTTGTTTACTGCTAGTTTGAAGAAGCCCATATTGTAGCTAGATGGAAACACCTTAGAAGGGAGAGAGACATTTGGAAGCAGCTGAAAACTTTTTAAGAATGGATATAAAATGTGTTGAGGAACTCCTTGAAGAGATCATTGACTTTCGTCCAGGCTTCTCGCTTCTTTTCCTTCGCCATGTCTTCGCACGGAATACAAATTAAAAACACAAAAATACGTCTTGTCGCCGCTGCAGTCGCAGACACACTGCGGCGAAATCGGCACCGATTTCGCTATACACGATGCGACAAAGCTCCCTAGACGATAATCGCCCCTAAATCGTGGGTTCGCCCGACCTGATTTCAGAGTTAGGAGGAAACTGATTACGATTTGCCTACACATGAAGCGATCAAGGGTGCAATCTAGGGCGCTCCCCACCACTTTGGCTGACTGCCCCGAATGGGCAGAGCAGTGCGCTGCTTTGTCCCTCGTCGTGGGCGCCGACCTCTCGCTGCCGGCCGTCGTGAAAGCGATGGTCGGCAGTGACCTTGCGTGGCAGGCGATGCTCACTTTTTGTGAGCACGTTATGTCGCGTAAGGAAGCAGCGGAGAGGCAACGGGAAGAGGATCCTCTCTCCCAGCCGATCCGCCGGAGAAGGCTCGAGCGCAGGCGGATGGCTTATATCCGCCGCCTTCCCCCTTGACCAGGACCTGGGCGGTAGTCTAAGGGGAGACTACCGCCCGTTGTGAGGTCCCCGAGATGGCCGACGTACCTCCGCTTTTGGGTACGCCGAGGTTCCGACAGGGAGTGTAGTCCTCCCCGCGCTGAACAGCCGTGGCGGGTCGCCGAGGTTATTCAACAACGTTCCTGCGACCCCGCCCATCTATGGCCGCGCTAGAAAGTTGTTGGTTTTTAGCCGGTAGGAGTCCGGCATAACCCACAGCGTCCCCCTTTCGCTGCTGGGTATCCATGATGGATTTCCCAACGTAAAAAAAAAGGGGATGTGCATGTTCGCTGCCGACCTTGCAGGAATTTGTTTACTGCTGGTTTGAAGAAGCCCATATTGTAGCTAGATGGAAACACCTTAGAAGGGAGAGAGACATTTGGAAGTAGCTGAAAACTTTTTAAGAATGGATATAGAATGTGTTGAGGAACTCCTTGAAGAGATCATTGACTTTCGTCCAGACTTCTCACTTCTTTTCCTTAGCCATGTCTTCGCACGGAATACAAATTAAAAACACAAAAATACGTCTTGTCGCCGCTGCCCTCGCAGACCCACTGCGGTGAAATCGGCACCGATTTCGCTACACACGATGCGACAACGCTCCCTAGACGATAATCGCCCCTAAATCGTGGGTTCGACCGATCCAATTTGGAGGAAACTGATTACGATTTGCCTACACATGAGGCGATCAAGGGAGCGATCTAGGGCGCTCCCCACCACTTCCCCAATATTGCCACCAATTTTAGGGCCGTGTGTAGGCGCTTTAATAAAAGTAAAACAATGATTATTGTTGATGACTATTTTTTTTATATTTAATTTTGCGCATACGTATTTGCCGTAACAAGTATATGAAACTATGCAATGGCGTTAAGTTCAATGAAATATCTAAATACTCAGCGCTCGGCAGGCGCCCCTGGGCGCTCCGCGCCCGGGTGCACCGCACCCCTTGCACCCCCGGGTAAAGACGGCCCTGCTTGGAGTAATAGTGTTCTGTGCACTATCTATTCCCTCTCTACTCCCTATTCCTCCCCTCCTGTGGCTCTAGCATGGGAGGGAGCGAGTGTAGTATTGGTGGTGGTGTAGTATCGTAAGCTCATACTAGAGCCTCTGGTGGTGTGCATTGCATGTGGTGTGCAGGTGCGGTGCTGTAGAGGGTTGCCAACTCCAATAAATTAGAGTCGCTAGCAAAGAATATACTACTATACTACTCTATAGCGAGAAACTATGGTCCGCTATCTCAATATCAAAAGTCGCTAGAAAATCGCTAAAAGTGTTGTTTAAATCACAATTGCCAAAAAATATCAGAAATATGCAGTCGCACTTGTAACGAACGCTTTAACCAAAGTGACAGCGGTTTTTACCGATGTATTGCATGCAAGCTTCCCGTAACATAGTGTCTGTTACATTCCAATCGGTTTACAAAAAAAAAAATTGAAATAATATGAGCTATTCAAAAACCACACGTACGAAGTCGCTAATGTTATTACAGTATACACACATAGCCGTTCTTGAGGTCATCGGAGCAGCGACCACCCTCTCGATGGACCGATGACCTCGAGAGGGAAGTGGATGGATACGAAGATTGGAGAACCGAGTGTGGTGGCGCTCAATTAAAAGGGCATATTCCAACAGTGGATGTTCATGGAAAATGTTTTATTTTAATTAAATCCGATGAGGACAAGGGATGGGATGCTCCTTGAGTATATTGACTCACGACTTCCTAAACAGTATTTTGCTGTTATTTCGCTTATCCGTCAAGAACTACACGCTATTTGTTCGGAATGTAACATTTAATATATTTTATAATTAAAAATAAATTATTATTACTTTACCATATTGATGATGATACTGATACTATTTATGTTATTAAAAAGAGTTCTCTGATGAAAGAAGTGAATAGGTTTTTTTTTTTAAATTGTTTATTATTGATTGCCATTAAAAAAAATATAGGGAAAATCGAAAGATTTTAGTTAAACTTAGATAAATAACGTTTAATTTATATGTGTTTCTTATTATATTTTCAAGATTTTTCAGAGCTTTAGAAGTAGGCTGTATTTGACTCGAATGTTGAGATGTAAAAATAGTGTATCCCATCCCATGTTTATGAGTCGCGCACAAAAAGTCCATAATAAAATAAAAATTAACAAAAATGATATGAGAGATTTTGAACATTAATTTTATTATTGCCCCACTTAGGAAATTGTGTAAGAAGTAATTTTTCTAAAGCATTACGCGTAGGTATTATCAGTGTATTACTTATAAGCGTATAACATGAACTCCAATTACGTTAAAGGCTTAAATTTTTTAAAAACCCATTGCCCAACGCTGAACGGCGTTGGCAACCAGTCAGTTGCGGCGGACCCACCGTACCACAAGTCGGTCGAAACTTGCAATCAACATTTTAGATGGCACTGGCGTTGGCTTAAATAAGAACAATTCACATGTCCGGAAAAAATATTTATTGATAATTTCTCTAATAACTTAAGTAGTTTATCCTTTAAAATTAGTTATTCTTTAAAAATTGCCTATTTACATTAATATTATCTTATTATGCTTACTTATTACTTATTGGTCAACTTAGTCCAACTTGGTTGAACTAAAGGCATTTTTATTGTTTAAAGTCGTCTTATTAATATACACATGACATACATTTAAAAAGTATACTTAGGTACATAAAGTTCGTTCGAGAGCAATTTATTATTGTATATTCTAATACTTATCACATGATGATTAAATTTTCATATCTAAGGTCGTAGAAAAAAGGTTGGGCTTAAATACACAGTTACACCCATCATCCACGCAGGAATTGTTCCGAGTTGTTTGTCAGACCGACTGCTTAGTTTAAGACATTTTTGTTTAAGAATACATTATTTTTGACTTTTGTATTTCCTTATATTAATAACAATAATAAAACTCATTTTATTTTACATGTGCTCAAACAGGCTACCAAATTACGACTATTTTTCTATTTTGCTATTTTTCGCTCTTTCTTTGCCTTTTTTGTACGTCCTTGTATTATCGAGTTACAAGCGTAATACTAATTTTATTTAACAGATGCCAAAAGCGGGCTGCCAATTTATGACTATACTCCCGCCATTATAAGAGTGCTGTTCTGACAGGGGTCAATTCCATACATTTTCTGTATCGATTATTCGGAAATGAACATATGCTCAAATTTTCTTTAACATATGCTCAAACGGGCTGCAAATTTATGATTATGTTCTTATATTATCGAGTAACAAGCATAAAATTCATTTTATTTGACAGATGCTAATGAGCTGCCAATTTATTATTTATTTCTACATTGCACTTTTTTGCCTTTTTATGCTATCGAGTAACAATTATTACTCATTTTCTTTAACAAATGCTCAAACGGGTTGCAAATTTATGACTATAGGTATTTAAATTACACTTTTTGCCCTTTCTTTGCTTTTTTTTAAGTTCTTGTAATTACTTATCGAGTAACAAGCGTAATACCTACTCATTTTATTTGACAGATGCTAAAAAAGGGCTGCCAAATTTATGACCACATAACACTTTTTTTCGCCTTTTTGTATTATCTTCGCATGTAATGAGATCGATCTTTTAACAAATATGCTTGGATTATATTGATCATTTTTCAAAGAACGTTCTTAGAGACAAGCTATAATTAAAAATTATAAACTAACCCCCGACATTTTACTGAGCCCAAATACGATATGTCTGATATAAGTTGCTGAAGAGTTGGGTATCCCGTAAAGTAGTTGATGCTGCTACATCAGGTCAAAGTTACCATGTCATGGAAATACCATCAAATTAACAGTAGGTACACCGAATTTCAAATCAATCGAACCTGTGGAAGTTAGTGAGATGTCTTCATCAACTAGAAAATGAGCTGATGATCTTTAAACGCTTGAACAACTTTCATAAATTATAGCAAAGAACCATCTGGATCACGTTAGCTTTCAAAAAACCGGATCAAAATCGATCCACCCACTTAGGAGCTATGATGCTCCAGACGTATACACAGATACACAGTGGGTACACAGGTCAAAGTTATATATAACACCCCTTTTTTGCGTCGGGCATCGGGGGTTAAAATCTAAAAAATTTGTTTGCTTGAAAGCGCTAATTTCTGAAACTATCAGTCGGATTGTTCCACCATTTTTTAAAGGAGGGCCGAAGCACGATGAGAAACGAAAATATGCATGCTTTTGTCAATTTAAATTAAACAGCGGGTGAAACCGCGGTGAACACACACCTAGAACCAATAAAGTTTAATAATATTATTAATATCTGTAATACATAAATGGATTACCTAAATGGACCTTGTAATTGAAATTTTTGATATTTGATTTTGACTTGTTTTCCATGCTTTGACATAGTTATTACACATGACGTCATTACTGTTTGTTTAATTGTAATTTGACTCAATATTTAATGTGCTTTTTCCCTTTATCATTGTATAATTAAATGGTATAATTGACATCTATATAGATACTAATAATAAAAAATAAAAAAAATTTGTACGTCGTAATTACGACAGAGTGTGCATAGGACTGTATTATACTTAATTTTATATCATTGTACTCACATTCTCATGCAAATAAAGTTATTATTATTATTATTATTATTATTATTAATATTACTATGGCCAATGCCTCAATACTTTGACTAAAAACAAACTGTGTTTTTTTCTATATCTGCAGCTACTTAAATAAATTCTAATATAATTTGTGCTTTATGTATCCTATTCTACAAATAATACTTCGGTCATTATTATGATTGTCGTTTTGACAGGTGTCAATCTCCATACATTTTCTATATCGTTTAATCGGAAATTAATTTTATGCAATGGACATAAAGAAATTAATGTCAAAATCGTATTCATAGAATAACCGTACTAAAATTAAATATATGTTTTTGTTTTACAAATCATTGTTAAGATTTAAAAATATTATACCTAATGTCGGCATGCATTTGGTGCTTTACGCATTGGACGACACAGCAAAGGATTTTTTTCCTAAACTTTATTTAAATGAGTTTAGCACAGCGCCGGCCTTTAATGATTAACAAGCACATCATTTATAATACTTATTATATACCAAAAAGATTAAATATATTTGTAGAATATATAGAGAGGGCATTGGGAAAATTTTCCTACAAAAATATTGATCCTGATATCGGAATCAGGATGGCCATGGCCTAAATAGCCTTGTAAAGTGGCGATGGACTGAGCGATTTTGTACCACGTGGTTCTAAATGTCACTTTACAGTTGAATCAATACAGTTGATTCAACTGTAATGTGACATCTACGTAACGTAGATTTTCAAGGTAATATCTACGTATTAGCTTTTTATTATTTTATTTAATTATTATAGATATACATTTCAAAAATTAAAATAAAAGGAATTACAACGAAACAATTTGAATAGAATGTCACAAATATACTAATAGAATGTCTTGGACGAAGCGTTCGGGTCTAAAAGAAAACCATTTAAAAATTATAGCTGTTCATAAAATAAAACGTTGCTAATTATTAAAGCTTGATTAATTGTTTAATGGAGAATGAGACACTATGGATAAATATAGGACTTATGTATTTTTGTACATAATACAAAAATACATAAGTAGGTATTATTAACAGCAAATAGAGAAATAACTACTTACTTGATTATTTTTTTTGAGTTTACTGCTTCAGAATTTCATATAAGCCCCCGGTGGGAAAATTTTATGAGTAAAATTAATAAAAGCGTTAACTAAAAAGCGTTGCGTTATCTGTCACTTTGACATTATTACGACAGCTGACGCATGTGTTCAAGTTCCCCGATTCTATTCTCTGGGCTTATGAAAGCAATTTCGAAATCTTGTATGATATCGGCAGCGCACTTGCAGCACCTGTAGCGTTGCTTGTGTTATAGGCGACGGTAGCCACCTACCATCAAGTGGACCGTCAGCCTGTCTGTCGACATAACATTAAAAAAAAACTTGTATGAAAAGTATGGTCCGCTTTGAGGAACCTGCCTTGAGGTTATAGCGCGTTATAACCTGCCGGCCCAGCGGCATCTGTCGTTGAAAAATGAACTTATAAAACATAATGACATCTGTTTATACAGAGTGTAACTAACATAACTTTTGTTGGAACACGTGATATCTGAGTATGCAGAATGTAACTAAATAATATAAAGTAATTAGGTATCCTGTTATCTAATGATACGAAGAAATTTTTATATAGGTATTTAATTTTCTAAGTTTAAAAAGTAGTAAACTCCACTTGTGTGTCGGAGCTGACACACACACTTTTTTAAATATAAATTTCATATAGGTGAATTTAATTCCTGGCAGGGTCAACTTTTCCCCGTTGACCATTGTATGGTTTAAGCATACTTTGGCTGTCATAAAATTAGTGTATTTTGTGATCTCGTAATATTTTACTTCGTCCTGAGATGTTTTTATGCAAAAGTAACACACAATACAAACCGAAAATTATTGATTTTGATAATATGGTGGGAAGAGATAAAATTATTCGACCCAATAGTTGACAAAACGGTTCTCTTTCCGTACAGACAATTATTTTTTTTATTGTAATTCTTCTTATTTTGTACAATATTATTGTCTAGTAACAATAATATAAAGTAACTCATATCTACAGGTGTGCTGTACAATACACTTCTTAGTATAACTACTATACTATTTTTCTAATAATTCTCAATTTTATATTCTAGTTACGAATATTTTGCTAGCACGAGTGTTCTCTACGAGCCTCGTGCGCCAGTCCGCCACGGTTCTGTACCAGAAGTCTGGCAGTAGAGACGCTATCACAACGACGAGGTTCAAGAAGTAGAAAGACGGTGAGACCAGGAGGCGGAGGTAAGTCCCTAGCACGTCTCCGTCCACTGGGCTGCAAAAAAATATACATCAATCGATCATTTACTTGTTAGTACATATCCGGTGCTGGTTAGTACAAATCCGATTAGGGCCGTCTTTAATTTATTGGTGGCCCTGGGCACTTTAGAATAACGGGCATATGACTATTATAGCGTATTATTTTATTAAAATAGGAAACATGAATTTTCTCTGTCTTCATTACTGCTCCAATTATCATTTTCATAACAATACTTAACGGTAATATTGGTTATCAAATGATGATCAGACAGGAACTAGGGGGCCACATTGATGGCGGGGCCTAATGGAAAAGAATGGCCTGTATCCGATACTTACGGCTTAGTTATAATCCAGCCATAATTAACTAAGCCATCACTACTAATGGAAAAGATCAACGATTAAAAAAGACTCATTCCTTCCTTCAGTCGTCTAATCCTATTCCATAGACTTGCAGCACTTGTGGCGACGGTAGCCATCTACCATCAAATGGATCGTCAATCTGTCTAACGATCTTTAACATAAGAAAAGTTCCTAGAAAAACAATTAAAACAATAATAACATAACTTACATGTAAATAGCAGAATAGCCAACGTTAAATATCACATAGAACACGAAAGAGAGCACAACGGAGACCACGAAGATGAAGGTCTGGTATCTAGCTTGGAGCCACACCTTTAGGTTCACAATTAACACGGTCAAATGGAACAAAACAGCTCCCAACGACCTGAAAGCATAAAGAAACCAGTCTATAAAGGAAACAATTTGTTATACTGATGTTTCTTAGTTAGTAAATCATTCTATGCATTTGTCAATTTAAATTAAACCACGGGACACAGTTAACTATAACACAATAAAAACAATAAACGTACCATAAATCGATAGTCTTCCCATCGGGGTTGATCACAGATGACCTAAAGAGGACTCTGCTGCATAAGTATATGACTACAGAATGGTACAACGCGATAAAGCACCATGTAGTAAATTGAGGCCACGACATCAATTTGTTTTTATTTATTTTCCTATAAAGCATAGGGTTTCTGAAAAATAAATCGGATTCTGATTAATCTAATTTTTCAGGGTGTTCATTGTAAAACGGCTTAAGAAGACAATACCCAAAACGCAATGCGAGTAAAAGGTCGTAGTTGCAAACCGTGCAACGCGATTGATTTAAACACTTTTATTTAGATATGCGTTTTGTCTGTCGTCATCATTATCACCTCGGCCGTAGGACGTCCATTGCCGCTCTATACGCAGTGATAGATAGATCCCTATGATCATATTCCCTATGATTTTCCAATAAGACCGGCCAGAAGCCTGGATTCATCACCGTCGACCCGGGCCCAAATTACAAGAATTTACAATCTAATCTTAATAAACACAACCCTTTGACTAGGCTAAAGTTGATAATTTGGAGAAGCACTATGGCTTTTTAAGTACTGAAGGCATTAATTGTATATTGAATACTTTTTCTAGGCTACTGTTGCAATTGAATACCATCAATATTTTTTTTTATTAAAGATGGATTTGTTCTTGGCCAGCATCTATCTATTCATGTAGGAAAGATGAGGCCAACGATGGAGCGAGCTCACCCAGAATATGCCTATTCACTCGAATCTTGAAAAGATTTGAGTTGTATAGCTCGGAAATTTCGACAAGGTGAAGATGGTAACCAGCCGTACGTCTGCATGTCCGATAGAAGAAAGGGGAAGGCGATATGACCTCATGAAGTTCCCGAGCACACTCTCCGAAGTACATCTTATAGAATACACACAGACAGGCAATTTTGCGTCTATGTTCCAGGTTCTGCAGGTTAGTTCTTATTAGTGTACCGTCGCCAATGAGCCTTCTAGCTTTGCGATCCACCGAGTCGAGTGCGGCAAGTTTGTATTTTGCTGAGCCACCCCAAAGGCCCACAATACCATGCAAGATCGAACTTGTGCCTTATACAAAGAGAGGAGCTGTCCAAGTGTGAAGCATCGCTTCACCTTATTTAGGATGCCCAGCTTTTTGGCCGCTATTTGGGCTTTAGACTCG
Organism: Bembecia ichneumoniformis; assembly: GCA_910589475.2. Lineage (NCBI taxonomy): Eukaryota > Metazoa > Arthropoda > Insecta > Lepidoptera > Sesiidae > Bembecia > Bembecia ichneumoniformis. The sequence continues at coordinate 17,586,717 of OU342526.1, read as the reverse complement.
ATAGAAGTACCGAAGTTGAGATTTGAGATTTGGATTGGTGGTTTTAATAAAAAAAAGTGAAGATATTTCATCGTATATTTTTTTCATACTCAATACCCCAACGCTTCATTCCAAGTTTCTACATACGGTACTAAGATGTGGTAGATTTCTTTTAAATAATGGTCGTCAGACAGGCGACTTAACTTGGCGCTCCACTTGATGGTAGGTGGCCATTGTCGCCTATAACACAAGCAACACCACGGGTGTTGCAAGTGTACTGCCGACCATAGTAGAATTAAGGATAGGGGATTAGAATGGGATACAGCATCGAAATACAAGAACACAGGTGCCGGTGCAGGTTTCACGGTGGACTTCAGTAGTGATTGGTTACTGCCATCAGACAGCCACCCAATTTATTATTGCGAAACGCGATGGGTCCTGCCATTACTATACGTACGCAGTGTGTTCTGTCTCTACTAAATGCTTCGTCCACAAATTGCAATTAAATCTCACTAAGCTTACTATGAGGCATCGGCGGTGCAGTGGGAAAGACGCGGCCTATCATGTCGAGGGGTCCGAGTTTGATCACCGGTCATGCCATGTACCAATGGGTCCTTTCTAAAACCTTAAGTATTTTTCTGACTGCTTTCAAACGGCTAAGGAAAACATCGCGAAGAAACCTGCATATGTTAAAAGAAATTTTAAGGCGCATGTGAAGTCCACCAACCGGAACAACTAACAGCGTGGTGGACCATATAGCCCATACGCCCTTGTCGAGAGGGTAGGCCTATGCCCCTGCAGTGGGGACATTGATGATGACGAAGTTAACTATAGAAAGATCAATGTTCGGCTTTTCTCTGACGGATATGATCCGAAATACGGATATCCGACGGAGAACCAAGGCGGTTAACATAACTTAAAGAATCAGCCAGCTGAAGTGGCAAATAATATGTGGTGCAGCAGATGGTAGTAGAGGTCACAGATAGATGGTACAGTTGAACTCACTTTAATAGTAGATCCGGTCGCCAACGTTGTTCGGTGATTGACAGTACGAGACAAGGTATTGAAGTGAAAATTACATTGTAAAATGTCAAGTATAGAGAGTCGTAAATGGACTGCGTAGAGAATGCTGAATCCACTTGAAAGAAAAACTGAAAATATACAACAATTTGTAAATACGATTTATTATTACTAAAGAAATTCTTATCTACATTACAAAAAAATCACTAATTCGACGGCAAATAAAGTTGACGTTTGATTTGATATTTCAAGAACCAGAGGGGTGGCGTATTATGATTTATTTATTTATAACTAGCGACCCGCCCCCGGCTTCGCCCGGGGTGCAATTTTTATATATATGTAAACATTCCCCGTTTATCCCTCTTTCCATTAGTGAAAACCGAATTAAAATCGGTCTACCCGTTCACGCGTGATGCCGTGACCAAGGGAAATGGGGATTCATTTTTATATATAGAGATACCTATATAGAGATAATATTACCAACATTGAAATAAAAATTATAAAATAATAATAATTAAATTCGCAAATTTGCTAATTCTAATTAGCGATATAAATATTTCATTTTCTCATAATAAGTCTTTTATTAAGACGTAATTAGTTTTCTGTGTTCCTAAAACGTAGTGTTCTTAAATCACTTTATCACTAATCACTCAGTGAGGTACCGACCTCATTCCAACCTCTGGATTTATTTGAAAACATCCATTCCAAAATTTAAATTTAAAAAGGGAGAACGATTAACGCATAGAATAAATTGGACGAAGACAATGAAAATTCAATCAATAGCACAGAATACTATGTACTACAAAATATACTTGAAATTCGGAAACTGTATTTTTTTTATAATGTAAACACACGCTAAGAAAGGATTTTTGATAACTTCAATTCCGTGCGAAACCGGGGCGGGTACCTACTAATAAAATCGTAAACTAGACGTGTATGTTCATTAAATATTTTTTCCAAAAAACAATTTGTATGTTTTGTAAAACGTTGTACTTATGTTACTGAGGTCAAAAAATAGTTATTAGAATTTTTGTCTGTTTGTCTGTGCGTTTGTGCACGCTAATTTCAGAAACGGGTTAACCGATTTGAATGCAGTTTTTGCTGATGTATTCAGCAAGCTTCCCGTAACATATTTGTTGGTTTATTCCAATCAGTTTACAAACAAAAAAGTTACGCGCTATACCGAATACCACGCGCACAGCAAGCAAGTTGCAAGCTCAGCAAGTTATAAAATATAGTTAGTTATACTTGCACAGGTCGTTGTGGGAAAATAAATGCAGTTGTCTCTTACATAATGTATTTTTTATTAAATTGAATACAAGATAATATATAATTTATAAAGAAGCAAAAAACGATGTTGATACATCCTAAGAAGGCTTAGATTAGCCCCCTGGTGATGTATCTACATACACATTTGCCATTTGACTAAATCGCATTTTTCCTAAACTTACTGAACGGATATATACGGATATGCGCTATTTAGTAGGGATGTAACGATACATAATTTGGACGATGCGATACGGATACCGATTTTTGTAGTAAATAATCGGGATACAGATATCGATAGATAATAAATCAAATAAATAATGAATTATGTACTACTAATTGTGCATAAAAGTTACTTATATTTAATAGGGACTCAACTTTGTGAAGTGTGAAAAATAAAAATAAATAAGTAAATTAGGTAATAATTCAAAAAAAATATTAATAATGAAATACTGTCAAGCAATCAAAGTGGTAATTAGGAAAGTAATTATTTATCGCTACGACGACGGTGTGGAAACGTCGCGCCGCGCGCAACGTACGTTCCGTACGTTCCGCTTTTCGAACTGTTTGGTATCGGTTGTAGGTATTATTATAATCGGCGATATATCGGTATTCGTATCAGAATTGTTACATTCCTACTATCTAGGCTTGGCTTAAAACAGCCCTTATGTATTTTAGTCCAAAGATAGAAAGCAATGTAGGTGGGCTTTATTAAAAACTAGGCCACGCTTCGCTGCGGCCCATACCGCGGCGGCTTGCGCATGGGGCGCGCGGTACTGGACACTGCTTATATATAATTAGAAAAATATTTACAATGTCCCATAAAGCTTGAAAACAGTTTGTCTATGGGATCAAACTAATGTTATCAAAAACAAAACTGAATTTAAAAACAAATATAACCTAAATTAAAAACCTAAACCTAAATTTCATTAATTCATTCATTCATTACCTAATTAATATAATATTAGTATAGATTAGACAGTCTGTCTTTCCTGCTGAACCTTACTGTTAAAAATTCTCCGAATAGTTGCTGAGGTTAGATTAGGCTTTATAAATAAAAAAAGCAACTAAGTAACTTTAAGAAGTCGTGAAAGTACTTGATGATTTCCTATTGCACCTACCGGAAGATTAGAACGGAGATATTAATTATCTCACAGGGGAATCAATATTTTCTCCAAAGAAAAAAAAAATAGTCATCAACTAAAGCACTAAGACTTACCATTATATTACCGAGGACTAAGTTCTTATAAAAGAAGTAATGAATGAGTGTGGCCAATCTTTGGTAGTACCAGTGACCTAATACAAGCAGTATTTTCTTAATCATGGAAAACTTTGTTATCGCAAAATCTGCTGACCTGAAAAACATATTACTGAGTTCATGTATTATTATTTTTATCATTTATGCTTTAAAAATATAGTTCCCTAGGCTCCAAACAATTTTCAAATCGAACAAGGCTTCCTCACATGTACACTTATAAAACAATAGTCATAATAAATGGAAAAGTAAATCACCTATTCTTATGATATGTTTTACCTTTTAAATAGGCCAATATTTTTTTTTTAGAAAAAAAATGCTGAAATAAACTGGTTTTATTTTTATTTATAAACTTATCACAGTGGCAAGTAATTATTTATTTATTTATAATTACATACAAATTTTCTTATTAAAAACTGCCCACATATATTTTTTATTTCCTTGAATAAATAAATGCCAAATCATCTAGCGTTTTATTGTGATCATTTACTTGCTAAAAATACTATAGGTAAATCTATGGTGTGGAAAATATTTTCTAATTTTATTTAAAACTATGCCAACCGTATATTCTTTTTTAGAATGCCAACACTACGCGATAGACGGAAGATCAACTGTGTAACATTCTTACATAAATTGATACATGGTGGGATATATTGTCCTTCCTTGTTAGAGAAATAAAATCTTAATGTACCGCGAAGTTACCCACGCACCCAGGTTGACGAAGTCCTTCATAAACTCGAATGTCAGAAATAATCTCGGTTGGTTTTTCTCCAATAGTTCAAATGTGCCAACAATACAATGAACTAAACAGCCTTATTGAGGACTTGGACATTTTCGGCGACACTCTTAAAATTTTTAAGACAAAATTGTATGCTTTTTTTCAAGTGAATGATAAAATGATTTATAATTTTAATTTAAATTTAATTTTCTCTTTTAATTCTTAGTATATAATATGATCCAAAGCTTTTCATGTCTATAGTAGGTATTTGATTTTTATTAATTTCTATGTACCTACGCATGTAATTGTTAATTTGAATGTTGTGGATGACTATAATTGGCCCATATACCAGCTGTTATAATTTGTCAATGATATGTTGTATAATCTAATTATATGCGCTGTTGGCGTCTCTAAAATAAAATAAATAAAATAAATACATAAAATAAAAACTAGGTACATATTATATAAATAGCAAAATACACAGCGCCTTACCTGGCTGCTTGATGCCCTTCTTTTCCGAAAATTCCAAATCCAACATGTGCTTCCTGAATCATGGAGATGTCGTTCGCTCCATCGCCAATGGCGGCCGTTATCGGATTTTCCGGACTATGTTTAATTAATTTTACTATCTAGAAAATATTAATCTGTTACCAAAATGAGATATGACATGTGGAATTTTGACTTCAAAAGGAATAAATTTTGATGAATATATATGGTGTGGCAGAGGACACGCTGGGTATTGATCTCATAAATTGGAGAGCCTGTCTTGTAGTAACAGAACACCACCGTGAAATAACAGCATAATTATGCTGCTGTGTTTCAGTGAGCGAGTAAGAGATGCCACAGCCCATTTCCCTATCCCAGCGCATTTGCGACTATGCTATGGTCGGCAGCGCATTTGCGGCACCTGTGGGGTTGTTGTAGCTGACGGTAGTCAAATCCCATCAAGTGGAACATCAGCCTGTCTGACGACCGTTACATTAAAAAATGTCTTGATATTATCAAATATTTATACGGCGTAATTACGGCAGAATGTGCAAAGGAATCTTAAAGGTCATATAAATACATATAATAAATTTTTTAACGAGCAATGTTTGTACATTAATTTTTTTTTTTTCAAAAAAAAAACAATTTCTACACGTTGTACTTACCGAGGTCAAAAAATTGTTTGTAGAATTTTGTCTGCTTGTCTGTGCGTTTGTGCACACTAATTTCAGAAACGGCTTAACCAATTTGAATACCCCATTCATGTATTGTATTGTAACAATTGATGTATTGTAACAAGCTTCTCGTAACATTTGTTTTTCAATCGGTTTACAAACATAAAAGTTACGCGCTATATCGAATACCGCGTGTACGAAGTTGCGGGCTCAGCTAGTTATAAAATAAATAAGTCATTTGACGAGCCGGTTGGATGAGTGGTTAGGGTACTTTCCTTAACGATCTGTTCTAGGGTTCCCGGGTTCGTATCCCGGCAGGGTCAACTTTGAAAAATCAACTTTTCAAATATCCCTATCCACTCCTAATCGCTTATCCTTAATCCTACTGCAGTCGTCAGCGCACTTGCGGCAGCTTTGGCGATGCTTGTGTTATAGGCGACGGTAGCCATCTACCAACAAGTGGACCGTAAGCATGTCTGCCGACCTTAACATAAAAAAATATATATTATTATAATTTTCAACAGATGGCGTCTTAAGTCTTGGATTATATCTTTAATACCTATTTACCTAATACCTAATTTAGTCGTTTCTGTTTGTATTTAAGAGAAATACTGGCCTAATGAATAATACTAACTAATAAAAATTCAATCCCTTTATAAGTGATGTTATATTTTTTTGCCCACATTTCTTCAGTTTCCATTACAGAACCCTATGTTCTACAAACAAGAAAGGTTACACTTACTACTCAAGACACATTTTCTGTCAAACTGAAGACGACTTTATTTGTTTAATTTTTATATGTATGTTTATCTTCTAATATATTATATTATATTTTATTATATTTATTAATATATCTTATTAATTTGTGTTATTAATATTTGTGTATATTCAATTTATGTACTAGATTTACTTATTAGAATGTAAGTTTATGATGACCTTACTATGATTTTTACCATCCACATTGTTTTATTTTTCATATTTAATTTACCTTACCCTAAGGTTGCCCTAGGCCTTAAATCGCTATAAAGCGATAAGGCCGCCTTTTGTACTATTACTTGTTGTTTCTTTCTTTCTTTTTTTATTAATTTTTATGTTTATAATACAAATAAAGAATTTTAATAATAATAAGCTTACTAATAAAAAAAGTAAAACTTACTTTAGCTTTCTGTATCGGTGACAATCTACAACACAGTACTGCGTTACATTTGAGTGATATATCAACGAATTGCGACGCATACTGCGTGTCCAAGATTTGAGTCATGGATGTCCCGTCGACTATTAAAGTCAAGTCTCTGTAACTTGGCTCGTCTATGATGCGCTTGCATTCTTCCAGATGCGCTTCCAGAGCGTCATCAGTTTCGACTCCTACGAGAAACATGCGCTTGTCGTTCTCTGAAATGTGGGCGCATGATTGCGCCACGTTTATGGCTGTTTCTACCTGAAAACGTGTTTTTCAGTTTTATATTTCAAGGACTAAACAGTGGCTCTAACAGAGCCACTGATGTATATTAGGCATACTTTACATTAGCCAAGGCAAATTATCTATATCTATAGTTATAGTAATGCTAAGGAGTTCGTTTTTTTTTTTTTGTTTGAACGTGCTAATCTCCGGAGCTAGCAATAACATTTTGCTCGTATATAATACTAGCTGTTACCCCCGTAATAAAAAAGTAAGATCTAACTAAATATTTGAGCAATGTAACGCCTAACATCTTTATTGCAGTTATAGCTTTGCCAGGTGTTAGATGATTCCGCAGAAACAGTACTTTTTTCTGGATGAAAGGTAACTAATGTCCTTTACAACGTCCTTGAAAATGTGTATGCAAAATTTCATGATGATGTGTGAAAATGTAACAGACAGACAGACAGACTCCTTCTCCTGTGAAATGAAACATGCTACATTTACCCCCCTGGTGAAATCTGTCGACGGTGTATTCTCGCCACAAATGACTTACTTCATCAAACACATCGGAGAAACCCTCGCAGATCGCTGGAACAAATCCTTGAGCACCATACTAGGTTGACTTAGAACAAGGATATGAACTTCAATAATTCGAGCCACCAGCACGTGTATTCAAGAAACGCGTCACCGATTCAAGCCCGCAGAGAAACTGTTGGGCTTTGACAACGGATCAAACAACTACTAAATATTATTCATTTTTTTTTCTTTTATATTTATAGTTGAAATTTGGTCATATGATTTATCATGAAATATGTTATTGATTTTTAATAAAATCATTCAAAATATAAATAATTTTCTGAGACAGACAGAAAGAGTTACTTTATAATATCAGTATGGATTACAAATTCGAGAGTTTGTGAGAATGGATGCTCCTCTTTTACGCAAAAACTCCTATATATATATAGGAGTTTGTTGAAATTTTGCAGTAATACCTATATTTTATAAGTAAAATAACACATAGCTATCCTATTTTATTAATACGTATATTATACATAAATGAAGTTTGTATATATGTTTCGATGATTGTTACACTATCACATAAAAGCAGGTAAAAACGAATTTGGCACACAAATATTATATAGAATACCTTTTATTCTGGAAAAATGATAGATTACTGTGGGATCGTTTAAAAATATATAAAACTAGCGGCCCGCCCCCGGCTTCGCCCGGCGTGCAATTTTTATATACCCTAAAACATTCCCCGTTTATCCCTCTTTCCATTAGCGAAAACCGAATTAAAATCGGTCTACCCGTTCACGCGTGATGCCGTGACCAGGAGAAATGGGGATTCATTTTTATATATAAGAAGATTGGGCGCCACTGTCATCACAGCGATAAACACGTCAGGCGTTATATTACTCATATATTTTCTCTGATGTTATATTTTTCATTTTTCAACACGGACGAACCGGTAGTAATATTATAAATACGAAAGTTTGGATGTTAAGATGTTTGTCACTCTATCACGCAAAAACGGCTGAACGGATTTGGATTAAATTTGGCATACAGGTATAGTTTATTACCTGGATAAAAATATAGGATACTTTCTAGAAAAATGTCGAGTCCCTGTGGGATTATCTAAAAATAAGAATCCATCGCCTGGCGAACGTAAATGCAATGAATATTAATATTATGAAGATTTCAGGTGTTAATATTACTAATATGTTTTGTCAGGGATTTTTTATTTATTTTATAGTTTATAAAGATACATGAACGAAAACACGGGCTAGCATTTACAATGTGAGGCCTAGAAATACGATGTAAGGATAAGTTAATGATTGTCGAGCCCGGCAACCCGGGTTCGATACCCGGCAGGATAATCTTTGAAAAATAACTTTTATAGTAGGATCTGGGCTGAATTTGGCAAGTAGGTAGTGGTAAACCGTTTCAGAGTCATTTTAACAGCCCTTCTGCCATTTCGGTGAGTGAGTAGGGATGCCAGAGCCCATTCCCCAATGTCTTCCTAATCCTTACTTGCAGGGTTTGCTTAGTTTAATTGTCTTGCAGGGCGTTGCTTGTGTTATAGACGACCGTAGCCACCTACCATCAAGTGGACCGTCAGCCTGTCTGACAACCTAACATAAAAAAGTTCTTTTGGGAAAGCTAAATATTATAGAAATACCTTGTCGCCGGTGAGCACCCAAATTCTGATTCCGGCGCGCCTCAGTGAAGCCAGAGTATCTGCTACGTCATCCTGTAAACAGTCTTCAACAGCTGTCGCTCCAATGAGAGTTAGATCTGTTTCTAACACTCTGTACAATTGTGTTAATTGTTGCAGAGCTTCTGCACTTTTACCATCCAGTCTTTTTATAGCTGTTTCAAAAATATTTGTGAATTAATGCACTTATCGCTCTCTTCGGCAAGAAAATGAGAAAGAATGATGGTTCAATTTCTTTTTATTCTGTACAATCCTCTCTTTTTTTATCTGATTTAAATACTACATCGTAATAATTACTTAACTAAAACTTAACTGATCTTAAATGAAAGATTGCATTATTAAAAAAAGAAAAAAAAAACGTGTTACGGTTGGCCATAGAACCTTCTCGAAGGAACGCGGGTTGGCGTTAGGGGCATAGAACATTAGGAAGAAGAGGTAATGTTTACCAATACGCGGTGTCCACGCCCCTCTAAACAAGTCTTTAAATGAAAATGTTCTTTACGTTTATGACATAGGGTTCATATTCCAGGAACCGAAGCACCACTCTAGAACCGATAGAATAATCGACGCTCGATATTTACTTGTTTAAAAGTTCGAGTAATTTGTAGGACTATCCAGGCCGTCTTTGCGCGATTATAAAAACGGGCATGGGCGCTTCAGGAGCAGTGTGCTACCGTACGCGACACGCAAGCGACATCTGCGATGAATTAGCGACAACATTGTTTAGTCGAAAAGCCTTGTGATATTTGAAATAAATGTTTCCGCAGAAATAAATCGACTCCTTTCTCCTTTACACGGCATTTTTACTCACCCTGCACTTAACAATAATATAAAACTACACTATTTCGGTGAGTGAGTAAGGGATGCCAGAGCCCATTTCCCTATCTCCTCCTGATCCCTTATCATTAAGTCTACTGTAGTCGGCAGCTCACTTACAGCAGCTTTGGCATTGCTTGTGTTATAGGCTACGGTAGCCACCTACCATCAAGTGGACCGTCATCAGCCTGTCTGTCGATCTTAACATAAAAAAGAAAGAAACGAAAAGCTAACATTATTTTAGATGCAACACGTTTACACTCTAAACTCGTAGGTCGTAGAATTTAGCGTACGGTTTAAAAAGTGAGATTGCGGATAAAATTTTTTGGTTACTCACGTCGCGTCGGGGGCCGTCATATAATTGATTCGGCGATAGCTAAGCCCCTGATGGAATGTATGTATATATAAATCACGTGATCACGGTATTTGTGTGTTTTCCACGATATATTGATTCAATATGTAAAATACATATATAAAATAAAATTATCAGTGTCAAATAAACTTTACAGTCTATACTCACAATCAGTAATTTTATCGTATTCGTCGTCAGATATTTCTCTGTAGGCTATAGCCAGAGTTCTCAAGCCTCTGTTTGCAAAAGAACTTATATCTTGATTAATTTTATCAATCATTGCTGTGTCTCTACATAATGGAAACACAGAGCTCTCTGCTCCTTTGCAGAATAGCCAAATCTAAAAAACAATAGATTTATTTAAATTAAAACTTAGTATTAAGCTCTGTTAGAAGTAATGACTCATTTTAAGACGTATAGACATTAATCAGTTTAAATTTTCGTTTCATTAAGAACTTAAAAATATGTTATAAAAGTATCATAGCACAAGAATAAACAGTAGTCGTTTGTAAATTGCGTATCATCACATTATGTATATTTGTTTATTTTCCAAAACTGTTAAAATAATTAAATAAATTAAAAATATATTTAACCAATATAAACGATTTTAACTTTGAAATTAAGTCAAGTTCAGTATTTATTTAGGTACATATTATAAAACTAGCTGGCAGTTATATACCTACCTACTTACAATACAAACATACAATTAAATTAAATTTTATTTATATGTGAAATAATGCTATACTTATCTGATACAGTCAGTATAAATTTACTTAAAAAATAGAACTAGTAAGAAGCGAGCTCACAGAAATAAAGTCAATGTTCCAAGGGCAAACTGAAATGGTTAACTATTTTTCGAATGATTTTTATCTGAGCTAAATAAGCATATCAATTTAGTTTTAATTCTTTTACAGATTAAAAGATTTTATTGCAAAGTAAACTCAATGCAGTTAATTTTACTGAATTTATTCGCTTGAACAACCCCTTAAGTCTCATATTTAAAGTTGTTTTTCTACTTACATATGTATACCTACTAGCTGAGCCCGCAAATTCGTACGCGTGGTATTCGGTATAGCGCGTAATTTTTTTTGTATGTAAACCGATTTGAATGAAACAATCACTAAATACTACAATACATAAGTGAAAACCGCATTCAAATCGGTTAAGCCGTTTCTGAGGTTAGCGTGCACAAAGGCATAGTAGGCAAAGAACAATTTTATTATGTATGAATAATCACCAGCCTAAGCTGAACACTACTTAATATGACAGATCATATAGATCTGAGGTCAACTTAAATTGGTATTATAAAAATCACCTACACTGAAAATTTTAATTTTATATAAACTTTCAATCATCATCGTTTTACAGTTGATAATGCATAGTTAACTAAAGTTTCAGCCAATTCAACTGAGGAGTTATTTTATTGCATTTTTATCGAAAAAATGTTGGACGTGATTCTTTAAATTTACATAACTTTTTTGTTTGTAAACCGAATAAAAAACACACTAAATGTTACGGGAAGCTTGCTGTAATACATCAGTGAAAACCGCAACCATTTCTGAGATTAGCGCGAACAAACGCACAGACAAACAGACAAAAATTCTAAAAACATGTTTTTTATTTCGGTAACATACACGTTATAACGTGTTTAATTTGTTAAAACGGTAAAAATTGTTTTTTTGAAAAAAATATTTCATGTACAGACATTGCTCGTTTAAGATTTTATTATATGTATAGATAAAGTCGCTGTCCGAAACTGTTTGTTTCTGCGCTAATTTTTTTAAATCACTTCACAGATTTTGATGTGGTTTTCATTAATGGAAAGAGCGATCAACGAGTAAGGTTTGTGTGTATAATTTTCAGAAAAAATATATGCATCCGTGCGAAGCTTGCAGTGGCTAATTTATAAAGTTAAAACAAGTCACTTCATCAATAGTTACTTTGTTACTTACCTTCCCATCCTTATCTCTAACAATAACAGACATCCTTTTACGTTCCGACGTAAATTCGATCATCTGTAATCTCTCGAACATTTCTGTGTTTTCACCGACTCTAAGAAGTAAATTATTTCCTTCTTCGCCAAGAAACGTGACGCCCACATTATCCGCCGCCTCGACCAAAGCCTTCTCATCGGGACTACTGGCTTGATAGTCCATTTTAGAACAGTTGTCTTTGGTGATACCGTTCCAAGTTTCGTCGGTGATCGCATGATTGGTTCCATTAGTTTTCTTTCCTTTCTTACGGCGAAAGAAGTTTCCCAGCATCACATTGCCAGAGAGACGAGCGCTCAATTTTTTCATGTCCTCGTTAGATATTTGCACAGAGTGACACAATGCGAGTACGCGGAAGAAAAATTCAATGTCTGTCTAAAATAGAAAGCAATCAATCAAGTTTTTTACCAGTTGTGTTCCAACTGAATTAATTTGTTCATTGGGCTACCTGTTAAAATATCTTTTTTTGTGTAAGACGCGATTTTACAAATACCTCACGTGTTAAGACGATTACTATATATTTTTTAGTTTCTTTAAGATCTAATTTGTCTTTTCGATGTCGGTAGGGGCTCGACTGCTACTCCACGAAGACCCTGTATTTTTTTATAACAAATGTAATTGTAACTATTTTTAAAATTTATAAAAAATTTAAAAAGCCTTTCAGCTTTGCTTTCATTTTATTTTTTTATTTTTATTTTATTGTTATCAGCCTGTCCACGCATCCGAAAAGTAGGTAACAACGTAATAAATATACGTTTTAAGTTCGAAATTATAATCATGATCCTAATTCACTGATTAAGTAAAATGATAACAATATGTAGGTATACAATTTATAATTTATAACTAATATGTATCTTATAAATTGATACAGCGGGTTGTATAATCGTAAACATATTAGCTTCCTATTGCCAAATACAGTGGACATTCATATCAATCCTCATTGCTTATTATGTTGTTTATCTATTATCCGCTATGTGTATCATTTTATCTAATGATACTTATATTTATGTGACTAATTTATGGCCTTTATTATTGTCATAATTAAAATAGGTATTAATTCCTATTATCCAACAGGACCAGTAGGATCATCAATACCTCAAAATGTGTATTGATCAACAAATTTCAAAATATTTACGATTTAACATAATATTACCATTTCAAAGTATTATTTAGTGGTGTTGTGACTGTAGGCTGCTGGCCAGCCCATGTGACGGCAGTAACCTCAATCTTAGAGATGACTACGGTGAAATAGCAACATGTGCGCTTTTGCATGCATATGTCAGAATAACTCATGAGTCATTTTTTGCACTTGCAGCACCTGTAACGTTGCATATATTATAGGCGACGGTAGCCACCTACCACCAAGTGTGCCGTGGTAGAGGTATGTGGGGGTCACCAGTGCTACGCGCTATGCTAAGTCATAGGCGGCACTGGCACTACCCACTAAAACTCCCCGGTGTCTCCTTGCCCTTCGAGAAGGATGGACCGGGCTCTGCTGAGGCAACAACTCCGATCCACCCCAGGGCAGCCTAGCTATTTCTGGCTAGACTAACTCCAATGGGGGATTGCCCGGAGACACCGGAGCAACCCGGAGACACCTTATGCAGGCACATACAGCTAGCCAACTATGTGCGCAGGTCCCCTAAGACATTAAAAGACGGGCTTGGTATGCTCCTTATCCCTTATCCTTATGCTTTGGCTGAAATATGGATAAAGGCTGGCCACACCACAAAAAAATTTCATGGTTTTCAAAATACCGTTTGATTTGCCAAACAGGTCCGTCTAAACAGCAGAAAAATATGACTAATGTCGTGCTCGAACTTCTACCCCGAGGGCAGCTCCACCTATCTGGTTTTGTTCACAAAAGCAAACACAAAAAAATGTCATCAAAGTCGGTCCAGCCAAATACTCACATACAGAAGAATTCTGTAACTGTAAAGAAATTGAGTATATAAAATAACAAAATCTGACCTGAGAAGTGTCCACCGGTTGTTCAAACACATTCGCTCCATACAATTTCGATTCTTTCTCCTCATAAATTTCACCTTTTATAGAGCAAGCCTTAAAAACCATTAGGTTCTTAGTAAGTGTACCAGTTTTATCGGAGAATAGTATTTCAACTTGGCCCAATTCCTCGTTGAGATCCGAAGTGTTGGCAATTGCTGGTTTTCCCGTCTCATTGCAGCGAAGGTCCTCATCCCAGCCAATGAACAGAGCGCCTAAAATCCCATAATTTTGTACATCCAACAATGTCGTATTGATTATAAACATTTTAATTTATGAGATTAAACAATATTGATCTAGATAAAAAACACGCCATACTGAAATCTTTAAAAACAATTATTGTTTCGCTGAATCGAATCGTATACGTGGTACGAATAATTAATAATTGACATTAGAACTAGATAAAGACAGATAAGAATTAGAACTAGATAAGAACGGATTTTGTTCTTGATTGTATTGATGGAAAGAGGAATTTCTGAAGATGGTTTTTTGGATTCTGAAGATGGCCCCACGCGCTCGCCGCAGCGAAGCGAGATCGGTTTCAGCTAGTAAGCATAAAAGCTAGAGAAATTTAACCAGGTGGGAAGGTATCTAAAATGTTGTCTTAATTTTCTTTCTGCATTTCTATATCCTTGGAGGTTATCTTTGAAAAGTTCAAGCACATCAGGACCCCCCGAGGGCTCTTTATTTTTTATATTTCGTTACTCTGCCCTCTTGGCACTTTCGCTATAGTACGAAGAAGAAGATTAGGAAACGAAGTTGCTTGTGTGTTATGTCAAGTGGAATCCGATAAATAAATTAGTAAAGTAGTAACAAGTATATAGTATGAAAGTATGTAAATAATTGTTACTTATTTTCTTGGAATACACACCTTCATTCAAATGCTTCTGATAACATAACCTCATATCAGTAAAATATTAGTTTGTTTTAAACCTCACGCAATACAGTCATAGTAGGGCCTGCGCAATCGGGGGACTTTTGTGCGTGGAGGACAAATTCTCGAAGTGAAGAAAAATTCGTATTTTAAAATTACAATAATCGATTTCAAGCAACATCATGCATAGTACGTTAGATACTCTCGATCCCTCAACGAGTACTAAAATCCGCTTAGGCACGTTAGTTTTTACGGGAATTTTTACTTTTGTGGGGTTCGGTCTCTGAATGCCCTCGGTTATTTTAGTATGCAGTACTTTTAGTCCTTAGTGTATATTGTTCGACGCAGTTGTTAGCGATCTAGTTTGTTTGCGTTGCGATCTCGTCTGCGTATGCCCTAAGTAAAAAATGTCATGACAAACAAGAGTTACAGAAGACCACTGTGAAATAACAGCACGTGTGCTGTTGTGTTTTGTTGAGTGAGTAAGGGATGCCAGAGCCCATTTCCCTATCCACTCCTAATTATCCTTAATCCTACAGCAGCAGCAGCGCACTTGCAGCAGCTTTCGCGTTGCTTGTGTTATAGGTGACGGTAGCTACGTACCATCAAGTGAACCGTCAGCCTGTCTGCCGACCTTAACATAAAAAGAGAGTATGATGTAAATGCCCATGGTACTCACCAATGAATTTATACAACTCGATAGTCACGTACAGAGACATCGGAATAATGTAGTAATAAAGCAAGAGAAATGAGAATAAATCCTGAAGGACACTCGCGAGGTCAACAATATGAGAGCGGTATCCTAAATAGAAGTCGTGTTCGATGTTGTTGTAGTCGAAGACGATTTTCAAGGCCAGCGAAACGATCATTTCTAACACAAGTAAACCGATGAATATGACCAGAAAACCATTGACGGCCAATTCACACGATGAGAATTTGTTTCCAGTG